>CM054058.1:480679365-482084691 GCA_028641055.1 Alopecurus myosuroides
AAATTGTAATTAGTCATTTCTAGCAGAAGTGCATTTAAGGTTACTGCCTAGGTTTTGGTCAAAATTCAACCACATGTCAAATTTTTCAAGGATATGCCCTGGGAGGCATATCAGAATCATAGAAGAAAGACCAAGCGGCCAGAATTACATTGCGGGCTGGCACAGACGCCGAGCGCGCACCCACGCTGCCTAGCAGCTACAACTCAAAGCCTACTACTCGCGAAACCTCCACATGTCAAATTGCTGTCGGCCCAATTCTAACTTGCTCAATTTTAGACACCCCACAAAAGTCCAGATGTTTCTAGTTCTGTAGGGATGATAAGACACTATCAACTTACTGTTGAACCTTTCTAACCGTCTCGACCTAGCACTGCTCGAACCACGTGGGAGAGATGCTTCTTCTCCAAGAAGGAAAAAAGAAGCTTGCCCCCGGCCTCTCCAAACCCCACAACCAGATATACTTACTGGGGCTTTCGCCACCGCCGTGCGGGAGCAGTTCGACGGAATTCGAGAGCGACGGCGAGGTGAGCAAAGAGGAGAGGGAACTGGGGATAGGGCGGGGAGCGGACCTGAGGATTTGATGGCGTAGCGGTGGCTCTGGAGCGGAAAAGCAGGAGAAGACGAGGCGGGGTTGTTGCCGTCGGCCATCTTTTACGGCGGCGGAGCTCGACGGCTGCGAGACTCGGTGATGATGGTAGGAAGCGAAACGGGACGGGGAGGAGACTAAGCAGGACCGTACGATGGGCCGGGTTCGGGATAGCTCGATTATTATATTGTGCAGCTCGACCCAGGCCCAGGGGTCTAAGGGCCCGGCTGTGCTTTCCGGTCAAGCTTATTTGTCCTGGCCCAATGCTGTCGAGTTCTGCACGTTTCGGCTAAAACTTTGCCAAAGTATGAATTCAGATTGTTTCATTGGTTCGGTTTTCATCTGGTTTTGAGCTAATTGACGAATGCAGTTTAACAACATAGACTTGTTTCTTATATGTATTTCATCCGTTTTCATATTACTTCCTCTTTCACTTTTGTAAGACATTTTCATTTGAGCCACATGCATTCTAAAATGAGTGCATATAGACTCATTTTCTAACTAGATTCACTCATTTTACCATGTATGTGGTCAAAATTAAAATAGAAAGTAGTGTGCCTTATAAAAGTGGACAGAGGGAGTACTTTGCATATTAGTTTTGGCCGAATTCAAACTTCGAAAAGTTTGATCAACCATATAGCAAAAGCTATTAACGCTAGGTGAATGACCATGTGTTGCCACGGTCTTTTAAAATCTTGAAGAAGTAAATATTTCCACTTTGCAGTATCTAGTTAAGCTTTATGAACTTATGTATGTGATTTCTTTTTCTTTCTTCCAAATGCCTCTCAGTCAAGAGTCGCATTCTATTTCCTTTAGTTTGCTTTACCACCAAACGGTGTCCTAGATTCAGAAGAAAAGAAATGACAACAAGTTGAAAGCGCATATCTCACCTAATCTTGTTTTGTGTGTTTGATAACAACACTAGTACATCCACTTTTGTCCAACTTTGAGATAATTAATTTGGGACGGAGTGAGTATTATTTTAACATGTTTGTTGATGTTCTAGGGTCTATTGATAATTTTCTTTAAGGTGGTTTGTTTCCCCAAAAGGAACAAAGAGAGATAGAGGTGTTGGAAATTCTCTCCGGGTCGGAGTCTTTGGGGTTTCAAACCGGAGTCTCCGGACTCAGGATTTCCAGCGAGAAGAACAAGTGTTGTCACCCATTGGTGCCACTCTGGATTGTGTGCGGAGATTGCTCGGAGTTTCCGGCCTAGTCGGAGTCTCCGGTGTGCAAGGGCCGGAGTCTCTGGACTCGGGACTTTTCCCTGCACAAGAAGCAAGTGGTTTCACCCACTGGACTAAAGGCAGAAAGTGTGCGGAGAGTCTGCGGAGTCTCCGCCCTTGCCACCCACTGGATGCAGTCCGGATTGTGTGCGGAGTCTCCGGACTTCTACAAAGATTTCGGCCCTACGGAAACTTGCCGGAGATTTTGTTAGGCCGGAGTCTCTGGTGTGACAGAAACAAAAAGGTCTCAAATGGCTAGATTTTGGGGAGTGGGTATAAATACCCCCTCCCCTTCTTCTTCCTCCAGCTAGCTCGCCCAGCATTCATTGCGGAGCTGACCCACCTCAAGAGATCTTCCAATACCTCCACCAAACTTGTTGATTTTCGGAGGATTGAAGGAAAAGGCCTCGATCTACACCTTCACCAACCCGTTCTTCCTTTCTCCCTCATTTGCTTGAGGGATTTGATTCTAGGGTTTGTAGAAAACCTAGACTCCATAGTTACCCACTTGTTGTTTGTAGCAGATTGTTGGTGTTCTTGGGAGCCCCCAATTCGGTTGTGGGTGTGTGCCTCAAGCTCATTGTAAAGGCACTAATTTCCGCCTCAATGGAATCAATATGGAAGGTGAACTAGGACTTTGTGGCGAAGTTCATCGGGAGAATAGGGTGAGGCCTTTGTGGCGTTAATTAGGCCTTTGTGGCGAAACTCACCCCTCCAACAAGATGTACTCCCATCAAAGGGAGGAACTCGAGAATACATCATTGTCTCCGCGTGCTTCGGCTATCGGTAACCTCTATCCTTTAACCTTACTTTGTGTTTGTATCTTTCTTAGTGTATCCCTTGACATATAGGTAAATTCGCCTTAGTTGCATATATAGAGAATTTACCTTTGTGTTGCCTAAATCAAAAAAGTATTAAAATTTGGAGGTAGCACCTATTCACCCCCCCCCCCCCTAGGTGCCCATAATATCCGTTCAATTGATATTAGAGCCTCGACTCCTTTTTGGGGGGCTTTATCGCCTAAGAGTTTAGTATGGCCATCGACGAGGAAGCATCCGGTCCCTGGCACCGTCCACCATGGATGATCTCAAGGAATTTAAAAATTCTTTGACCTCCTCCATGGAGACCCAAATGAAATACTTTCGTGAAATGATAATGCAACTCTTGGAGTCGAAGGACTCGGCATCCCCATCAACGGCTTCCCCGGAAAAAATTCCGGGTGACAAAAGTGATAAGGAGGATGGTGAAGACACTAAAAGTGAATCGCAACTCCCTAAGATACTTTCAACTTCTAAGGTAAAGGATGGAAAGGAAGAGTACCATAATGTTCCCGGTTTCTACTCTCCCAATCCTCCTATCCCACACCCTCATATAAACAATAGAGGTGATCCTCCTAAAATTGATGCACATTCTTTTAGTTTATGGAAATATTTTATGAAAACTCACGTGAACTCTTCTTACATTGAGCTATGGAGAGTCATTGAGGATGGATACAAGCTAGTTGATCCAAAGAAATTAACAAAAAGAAAAGTGTTTGATTGTCAACTCAATTTTGTGGCTTTGCAAATGATTCAACAAGCCGCGGGTGAGAAGATCATGCCACACCTTCAACAATTCTCCACCACCAAAGAAACATGGGATGCTCTTGTCTCCATGCTTGAGGGCAATTAAAGCATGAAGAGGAATGGGTTTGATGACTTGAGAAATGAGGCCTAAGGGTTTTATATGCATGATGGTGAAAGCCATGAGGACATGTACCAAAGACTTAAGACCCTTGCCACCGCCTTTAGTGGTCTTGCTTCCACTCATGTGGATGATGCTTGGATCAGGAGGAAGTATGTGAGTTCCTCATGCCATTTGAGCCTGTGGACTTGAGGAGCCTTCAAGGAAGACACAACTATCATCTCATGACCTCAACCGAGGTGATGCAAGAGATGGCCTCATTTCAAGTCCAAACAAAAATTACTCAAGATACTCGTGCTCGCTCTATTGGAATGCACAAAGGGGCCTCCGTTTCTTTGAGGAAAAGGTTGTGGCCAAGATGGTGGACCATCAAGAAGAGGTTGAATCAAGAGAATACTTGGGTCCATTAAATGCCCAAGAGTATGATCCGGTGCTTAAGGACTTCAGTCCTCTTGCCGTGCAAAAGTTTTGGAAGAATCCTCCAAAGCCAAGGCATATGTTGAGGAGAAGACCAATTCAAGCTATGGCAAGGAAGGGACTCAAAAATTGAGGGCTTGTTTCAATTGTCAAGGCAAGTATCACTTTGTTGCCGAGTGCCCTTTTGAGAATAGAGAAAGTCAAGGAGGAAAACTTGTTCTCAAGGATAAGTCAAAGCTCCGCCACAAGAAGCCATTTGTCAAGAAGAGACCTTTCAACAGGAAACCACCATCAAGGGTTGTGCTAGTGACTCAAGAATGTATGATTAGGGTGATGATGGAGAAGAAGAAACCACAAGTGAAGTGGCCGTTATTGAAATTGCATCTCCATCATCTCCATCACTCTTAGAATCCCCCAATCAGAACCTTCCTCAAACTTCCTCAACCTTCCGCAAAGTGCTTCATGGCAAAGGCCACCGAGGACTATGCTTCTGGTGGGTCAAAATGGATACCTAACGGTGGATGTACAAGTCATATGACCGGAAGAAAAGATCTTATGATGGATTTGAGACCAAATATCAATTAACCAACCGTCACTTATGGAGATAAGTCTAAGTCTAAGGTAACGGGTTTTGGCAAGGTGGTTGTTGCTCCTAACATCACTCTTTAAAATGTCATGCTTTTTGAATCCCTTGGTTGTTTCTCTGTCTTCTTTGAACCTGACATCGTGGTACTTTTGTAGAGCAAGACTCTAGATGTTGCATACGTAAGGCATGTCTAAAATGAGTTGTATGTGGTAGACTTTTCGGGGTCTACCAACACTCAAGCGATGTGTCTCTTCAGAAAGGCGGATGTGGGATGGTTGTGGCATCGCCGCCTATCCCATGTCAACATGAGAACTTTGCAAAGTCTTCACAAAGGTGGCCACATCCTCGGACTAAAATAAAATGTTTCCTTTGCCAAAGATCGTGTGTAGGGCTTGTGTTGAAAGAAAGATGCATGACTCCGCCCATCCAAGCAAGACTATTATTTCATCAAAGAGGATGTTGGAGCTTCTCCATTTGGATCTTTTTGGTGTCGTATCCGAGGCAAGTCTTGGTGGGAAGAAGTATTGTTTGGTGATTGTTGATGACTATTCAAGATATACTTGGGTTTATTTCTTCAAGTTGAAGAGTGGGACCCAACAAGTCGTCATCGAATTCTCCAATCAAGTGCATCACCAACACAATGTTCCTATCTTGGCCATTAGAAGTGATAATGTCTCCGAGTTCAAGAACTACACCTTAAATGAATTACTTAGCGAAGAGGGGATTCGTCATCAATATTCCGCTGCATGTACCCTTAACAAAATGGTGTAGCCGAAAGGAAGAAATGGACCCTCTTGGATATGTCTAGGACCATGTTGGTGGAGTATACTTCTCCCCAATATATATGGGACGAAGCCATCTCTACGTCTTTTCACTCCTCTAACCGGTTCTACATTCACAAAGGCTTAATGAATACTCCATATGAGATTCTCACTAGCAACAAACCAAATATCTCCTACTTTCGTGTATTTGGTTGTAAGTGTTTCTATTTGGTAAAAGATGTTCGTTTGTATAAATTCCAATCTTAATCCATTGAGGGTAAATTTGTTGGTTATTGTACCGAATCCCACACTTATAGAGTCTTTGACAAGGCCTCACGGATTGTCATTGAATATAGTACTGTGGTGTTCGAAGAAAATGATGTCTCTCAAGTGGCATAATTTCATGTTTCTAATGTAGATGTTGAAATACCTGAAGAAGCCATATGAAGGATGGGTGTGGGATTTATCCGCCCCATCAAGGGGCACCTTGTGGCGGATCGAGAATAACTATGCTCTACTCAAGTGGAGCCGTCATTACACTAGAATAATATGCCAATGGAGAAAGTGATGCACCATCCCAAGTACAAGTTCAAGACCCTCCTCGTGTTGATCAAGTTGCTACACAAGAAGCAAGTTCTCCTATCATTCAAGTTAGCCAGAATCAAGGCCAAGATCAATCTTCTTCATCTCATGTTGAAGCAAGCCAAAATGATGATCAAGGCCAACAATCCGGTCAAGACGGGGACACAAATGATCACGACAATTAAGTGATTCCTCCTTGCACAATGAGGAGATTGAATCCTATCGTGCCACAAGGATGGCTAGAGTCTTAAAGCAAATTTACTATTCGGATGATAAGGTGTTGGGTGATGTAAGAGGCCAAAGTTCCACAAGAGATCAATTGGCAAGCTTTATTGAGCATAAAGCTCACATATCCATGGTGGAACCAAAGAAAGTGTTTGAGCCTCTTGAGGACTTGGATTGGTTGGAAGATATGCATGATGATCTTAATAACTTTGAGCGCAAAAAAGTATGGAAGATAGTTGAGAAGCCGAAAGATGTCATTGGAACCAAGTGGATCTTCAAGAACAAGCAATATGAGCATGGAATTGTCATAATGAACAAGGCAATATTGGTAGCTCAAGGGTACTCCCAAGTGGAAGGCAAAGAATTAAACCTATGCTCATGTGGCTCGCATTGAGTCCATCTGTATCCTTCTTGCATATGCATGTTATCACAACTTTAAATTGCAACAAATGGATGTGAAAATTGCTTTTCTAAATGGTCCCTTGAAAGAGTTGGTATATGTTAAGCAACCACTGGGTTTTGAGAACCCCAACTTCTCTTACCATGTCTACAAACTCGATAAGGCGCTCTATGGACCTAAACAAGAACCACGTGTGTGGTATGAGCACCTTAGAGAGTTGTTGAAAGACCATGGATTTGAAATTGGGCAAATCAATCCCACCCTTTTCACAAAGAGGGTTAAAGGGGAGCTTTTCATATGCCAACTATATGTTGATGATATCATCTTTGGCTCAACTAATCAAGCTTTCAATGATGAATTTTCAAAGCTTATGACTGACAGGTTTGAGATGTCTATGATGGGAGAGTTGAGATTATTTCTTGGCTTTGAGATCAAGCAATTGGATAGAGGATCTCAAGAGGTTCAACTTCCAAGGTGCTAAAGATAGGGTCTCTCCAATGCAAACCAAATGCCATCTCAAGGGCAATCGGATGGTAAAGATGTAGACCAAAAGTTTTATTGTTCTATGATTGGTTCTTTGATTTATATTTGTGCATCTAGGACCAATATTGCGTTGAGTGTAGGAGTGTGTGTGCAAGGTATCAAGCGTCTCCAAAGGAAAGCCATTTTGTGGCGGTCCATAGGATCTTTTGGTATTTTGTTCATACCTCAAGGTTTGGTTTGTGGTACCCAAAGGGGGCAGAATTTTCTCTCGATGGGTACACGGACTCGGATTGCCAATTCCTTGGTAGGTCTTTGGGGAGTTGGTCTTATAAGAAGAAAATTGTATATCTATCTTCACCGCCAAAGCCGAGTATGTGGCGGACGCTAGTGCTTGCACCCAATTGCTATGGATGAGGCAAAACCTTAAAGAGTATGATGTTCATTGTGACAAAGTCCCCTCCTATGTGACAATGAGAGTTCCATCAAGATCGCCTACAACCCCGTGCAACACACAAGGACGAAGCATATTGAGATTTGTCACAGTTTCATTCGGGGTCATGCGGCAATAGGTGATATTGAGCTAGCCTATGTCCCAACCAAGGATAATCTCGCGGACATATTCATGGAGCCTCTAGATGATTCAGGATTCATGTACTTGAGGAATCATCCCAATATCATCGATTCAAGAAGTTTGACTTGAGGCTCTTGCAGACACGCCTATAGTTGACTATGTGTTTGGGTTTAGGTGTAGGCATGGACATAGGGGGTATTAACCTAACATATTGGGTTCTCCCTCCCCCATTATGCCCAAAGTAAAAAATTCATTTTTATCTCTCTTTTTCTAATGTTGAATTCTGAACTAAAATGTTGATAATTGGCAATGCATCCAAGATACATCTTCACGGTGTCATACCATACTCTCTTACATGGTGGCCTAGGCCACCAACCTCTTCTTTGTGAAGAGTTGGTTCTTGGTTGGTTGTTATTTGGATTTCATTTGTATGTCCATTTGATTTGGTTGGTTTTATGGAAAACATACTCATTCTTGGCTTTTATTTGATTGGATCTTGAAAGTTTTGGGCGTGAAGTGCCATTCCAGTGTGTGTCTCTATCCCAAGCCAAAAATCCCAAAAAACAGTGTCTTAAAGCCATATGCATGTCCAATACAAAATTCCTCTCCTTCTGGAAAGTTGCAGACGGAGGTTCCGGTCTTGCACTAGAGACTCCGGTCTGACCAGAATCTCTGCCCTAAACACGGAAACTCTGGTACACCAGAGACTCCGGGGTTTAGGCCAGAGAGTCTGGTCGAGGCGGTTCCTGGAAAGTGAAAAAGGGGATCGGGGTGGGGAGTTGCTCACAACTTCCTTTCCACCCCCAACCCCAAACTCCTCCTATGTTGCCGCATCTCTCCAAGGATTCCTTCCGGTTGCCGTTCTCTGCCCGCTGGATTCCGCCTTCACTGAGCCATCCCCACCACTCCTTAGGGGGAGCTATTCCTCCCCTACTTGGAGCAGCATGAAGGAACAGGGTACCCCTCTCTCTCTCTCTCCCTCTCTCTAGGTTTGACCTAGATGGTTTTGAGATGCACATTTCCTAGTCCTTCTTGGTAGATATCTTCCTAGGTGAAAATGTTCACTCTACAAATCATCTTGACATAGTAGGCATTAAGTTTGTGAAGCTGCATCTAAGTTCCAGTCACAGGGCCAGAGATTCTGGTCTTCTGGACCAGAGACTCTCATAGGCCAGAGATTCCGCCCCTGCGGCTGGAGACTCCGGTTTAGATCCACCTTTTTCATCCCCGGAATCTCCTGATGGTTTCTCTTTTTTTTCTCGGTCATGCATGCTTATCCTCCTGCTATTTGTTCTTGCTTCTTGATTGTTTTCAGGTAAAAGGACCAAGGCCTCCTCCTCCAACCCAACATCAAGCCAAGGAAGCAGCGTTTGTACCATGGTCATACTCAGAACTATCTGATCAGTGATCCAGAGACTAGTGTTCAGACGCGGCGCAGTGCACTCAATGATGAACATGCTAGAGAGGAAGCCCAGGTTGATCACCAGAGGCAGGAACTTGCTAAGAAAGCTCGTTTTGAATGCATATCCACTCTGTCAGGAATGAGCAAAGCGAGTTTAGGGCTATGAGGATGCAACATTTCTACACCATGACTCGCACTACTCATAACCCTAACTATTGGAGGAAGGAACGTGAGCTGATTCAGACGGAGATCTATGACATGCTGCGTCATCCTGTATGTGAGCAAAAGGTTCTCAACTTAGATGCTATCGGCAGCAAGTCTTATTTCAGTGAAGTAGTTTGGGTGACTAAGAAGCTTGGTCTCCAGAAGCTAGTTGACATCCAACAATACTTCAACATTCATGTTGTGTTCAAAGATTCTTTGCTACTTTCACCTTTGGTGAGGATGAAGACATCTCTTTGACATGGAATACTGGGCGCATTAAGTGCGAGTCTTCCATATTGAGGCTTTCCGGGCTTCTTGGCTATCCTCTCAATGGTGATAATCTGGGTAATAGGATGCATGTGCATGGTCTTGCCTACAACAAGAGGAAGTTGGCTCCTCTCTATGACAAATTGGCAAGTGTAGGCACCACCGAGGATCTCAAGAGTGTCTACAATATTCTCCTTCGCATGTTCTATTATAAGATTGTTCCTCAAGCTGGCAATGTGGATGACATACGTGGTGGACTTGTGAACCTGCTGCATCATGCATTCAAGTGCCACCAAGCTGGAGAAGATTGCGAGGGCTTTGAGATGGATGTCATGGACTTCATCAAGGAAGAATTTAATCATGCCATGGCTGAGAAGAAGAAGGTGCATGCATATGCTCCTTATGCGATGAAGCTCATTATTGACAGGGTTCCTGGTCTGGTCACTAAGATAAAGCACAAGACTGGTTCTCTTTAGTTTCTTCAGATTCACTTTCAGGATGTTGAGGAAGATGAGGACCTATCTTTGTTTGAGACTGATGCTCCGAGATCTCGGAGGAAGAATTTTGATCCTTCCTCTTACCTTAGTGGTAAAGACATGGTGCATTCTGAGGAGAAGAAGCTCACATGGTTCTAGCACAACATCCTTTGCATGACCATTTCAGTCCACAAGGAGAACCATGAGGCATACAAGGAAAGGAGAGAAATGAAGAATATGCTTAAGAATCTTCAAGATCATGCTGCCATTGTGTTTACCCCTCCTCTTGAGCCTGATGTTGAATCCGATACAGTTTCCTACAACAAGTGGAACACCTCTTATTTCCCTTGGGGTGACTTAGGTGAGGTTACTTATTCTCCATCCTCTTCTAGCAACCGAGGCAAGGCTCCTATGACTGAAGAAGATCAAGCTGAAGAGAAAGAAGAATATGAGTCTGAATTTGATGAGGAAAAGGACGGTCAGGAGGACGGGGAATCTGATAAGGAGGAGGATTGATCCTTTGGGTTGCGTGTAGTTTGCTCTTTTCTCCTTTTTGGTGTCTTGATGCCAAAGGGGGAGAAGTTTCTTTTTAGGATACTCGGGGATTTGCATGGGTTGCTCGGAGCACAAGCTTCCTTTGAACTTGATTTTCCTTTAAAGCTTGTGTCTCCTTTACATCTTTTTTTGCATTTTGAACTTCTCTGTTGTTGCATTCTCTGGTTGTGTGACTATGTTTGTCAGGATATTTATGTTTTTGTGCTAATCCTCCCTTGCCTTACATTGTCTTACTTACTTATGCAATTATATTTTTGGTGTATTATTTGCATTTGCTTGTGATATAAATTTGTAAAATATAGGGGGGTGTTGATCCTTGTTAATGTGTTTCATCTTGGTGCACACATCAAGGGGGGTCTTATATATTTTCTAAACTTACTTCTAGCAATGGTTATCTTTGCAAATACTTTTGTTGTCATCAAACACCAAAAAGGGGGAGATTGAAAGCGCATATGTTGCCTAATATTGTTTTGTGTGTTTGATAACAACACTAGTATTATTTTAACATGTGTGTTGATGTTCTAGGGTCTATTGATAATTTTATTGAAGGTGGCTTGTTTCCCAAAAAGGAATAAAGAGAGCTAGAGGTGCTGGAAATTCTCTCTAGGACGGAGTCTCTGGGGTTTTAGACCGGAGTCTCCAGACTTCCAGCGAGAAGAACAAGTGGTGTCACTGTTGGGGGAATGATTAAGGGGGTACCCAAACTGCCCATTCCTAAACCGGATTTAGCAAAAGCTAGTTCATAGATGGATTGTTGGTTTACCTTCAGAACCAACATGTGGAGAAGAACCAGATTATTTCTTGAAGACTCGGAGGCCCCGAGCTTGGACCGAGAGAAAGGTTTGTATCAAGGTTGGGACCTGGCAGGGCCTAGCGAGGCCCAACAGAGGTACAACTTAGGCGGAGAACTCCAGAACCAACGGAATGATCCAGAACCAGCGGGGTTAACCCAGATCCCAAGATGAACCAGCAAAGGCTCAGATGGTCGAGTCTAGATTGGACTCCGAGGACGTGCATGACACGGATTCTCCTGTAACCCGAGGAACTTGTCTGCTATATAAAGGGATGTAGAAAGCTAAGTTCTAGTTGACAGCAATAGCTCACGAGACATCGGAAGCCGAAATCGCTCCTTGTAATCGAGACCTCGAATCATCAATAGTCAAGAAGAAGGAGTAGGTTTTACCCTCAATAGAGGGGCCGGACCTGGGTAAACTCGCGTCTCTCATTTCCACCATAACGCTTCCGTACTTCTCTTAGAAGCAATGGCATCACAAACTAGTTCTCACATGACGACACTTGTCGTGACAACACCACGACAGTTGGCGCCCACCGTGGGGCCCTCTCGCGGGAGCGTCGTTTTTTGGAAGGAGACCTACAAGGGATCGAGAAACTTGGGATCGGCCGACTCAGGAGGAGCCGACGTGGAAAATAATACAATGACGATACTTGGGAACCAGATTTCGCGCTCGTCGAATCCGGCTTCCGAGTCCCCTTCGGCGGAATCTAGGTTTTTGTCGGGTTTGTCGGAGGAACCAACCTAGAGTCAGACCAGGAGAAATATTTAGTTTCTGGAGAGGCCACGATCGTGCATTCATATGGAGAATCCTCGGTCGCAACAACGACCAGGACGAGATAGGTCAATCCACCAACTCTTTGAAGACCGGTTAGGAGGAAACTTAGAAGAGGAACTGGAAAGCTTCGAAGAATCAACACACAATCATCTATATGGCAGGGCCAAACCGTCCAGCTGAGATAAGGTATGATGCTAATGGAAATCTTTTTCGGAATATAGTTCAAGGTGCAAACGAAAACATAGTTCAGGGATGACCAGGAGCAGCAGGATCAGGAGTAGTGGAACCGACAATGCCACCTCCGTTCGTACCAAGACCTGAACTAATGGCTAAACGAGCTCCTCGCAACCCCAATAACAGCAGAGAGTGTGGCATAGCGCAACGTGGAGATAGCAAGGATTTAGCAGGAACTGACTCACGCCTGCAAGGAGATTCAAACATAGTACCCATATAAACGAGGTGCGCACAAACGTCCTGCAGGAGGCAACACGCTTAGACGGAGAGGTAATTCATCTGGGTTCCCGACAGAGGGAATCGACTTCATCTCAACACAGATGTCACGAGACCCGGCTAAACACCGGTTTTGGAATAGGACTTGGACCAACAAACCTTGAAACCTTTTCCAGTCCCCAACAGGTATGCCTGGCCCTACAGGATCACCACCAGAAGTGGCTACAAATCCGGTTCCACAAGTTCAACCGATACCTCCACCGGTTAACCCGTCAGTCCAGCCCATGCGTTTTTAGCCGATGATTCAGCAACACGTCAACCCAGTGCAAGATCCGGTTTATCAACAACCAACACTCCAGCAGCCCGAGCGTTTTCACACGCCTCACTTCAACAACCCGATTGATAACATCTGGGCAGAAACCAACAGTTTGGCTCAAATCCCAATTGATGCAAATAACCCTGTTGGGAGTGGAAGCAATGAAGGCGATTGAGATGTTGCAGACTGCGGTGGGTCATCAGGAAAAAAATCCATTCAACACCATACAACGGCAGGAACTCGTTGCCGAGAAGTCACCATGCAAATTCGCCTGTCCCAGTCGGTTCCAATAACGCAAACCGGCAACAACCAGTTCTACCAAGGAAGATGGTTTCACATGCTCCTGGAGTCATTAACACACGGCATAGGATAACAGGAACTGAAAACAAGAATCTGGATCATATTCACACACCAGTCCAAAATCTTGTTTCAAACCCGACAACAAGTAGGTCTCGAAGAATTGGAATTCAGTGTTTGGGACCTGCAATCAGCAACAAGAGAATGCCGACTGATTTCAAAGGACCTCGCAAAGTTCAAAATTACACTATGGACATGGAGCCAGTGGATTGGATAGAAAGCTATGATATGGCTATGGTAATTTTGGAGGTCGGCGATGTTGTGTGCGTGTGGTATTTGAGCATGATGTTGGATGGACCTGCAAAATCCTGGTTAAAAAACTTGTCTACAAACTCAATCAATAGCTGGCAAGAGTTGAAGGGATCAATTCATCAAAAAAATTCAAGGAACTTGCAAGCTCCCAACTACGATCACAGACCTGGAAAATTGTGTTCAAAAGGAGGGAGAGTCGGCTCAGCATTGGTCACGGCGCGTTGCAGAAATTATTCATTCATTAGTTGGTATTATTGCTCAACAAGAAGTCATAGCTCTGGAGAGGAATTGTAAATTTGATCCCCTGAGACATAAACTAGGATGCATCAAAGAGATACGTCAATGATATGAGTGAGTTGATGGACACCATGACCAAGTATGCCGAGTCTGACAAAACAAAGGACGCAGACTCGGACGATGAGAAATCTAGAAAGGGAATGAAAAATGGAGACAAGGGTAATCAGAACCTGAACCATAGCAATGGGAATCACCAGAACTAGAATAATAACAAGCATAAGAACAATGAAAGTGTCTTAGACCTGGTAGCTAAAAAAAATACAGGTTATAAAAACCAGCGTCTGAACAACAATTTTCAGATGGAACCAGAATTTCTGGCCAAACAGTTTTGCTCAAGCACAGCAGGCCTTGAAGGGCCCGTGTCCTCCCATAGCAGGAATCGAAAAGTGGCAAATCACTATTGGGAGGGAGAGCTGTTTTATAATGCAGGGTTACAAGCCTAGTGGAAACAACAACAACTATGGACCTAGAAATAATGAAGTGGTAACTCAAGAAATCTGGAAGGAGGTCACCAAGGAACCGGAAATTCAGGACCTAGAAATCACGGTTCAGGTCATCAAGGCCAAGGCAATCAGGGAATGAACCAGGAAGGACATCATCAAAGTGGACAATCCAGTTTTCAAACTAATCCCAAGCAACTCAGTCAGGGACAATATCACGTATTCACAACCAGTTCATGCAGATGGGAAAGGAAAGTACAGAAACGCGTTGTCAACGTCGTAGCCCCTGCTGTACCTAGATGGCTAAACTGGTCAGAACAACACATAGGCTGGAGTCGAGCGGACTAGCCTCCTAGGGTTGATAACCCGGGAAGTGTTGCTTTGGTCGTAGCTCCACAAGTTGGAGGATATAAACTGGATAAAGTATTGATGGATGGTGGAAGGAGCATAAACATACTATATTATGACACCTTCAAGAGAATGAACCTGCAGGAGAAACACCTCCAGCCATCATCAACTGTATTTCATGGGATTGTCCCTGGTAAGTCTGCCCAGCCAATTGGAAGAATTTACCTTCAAGTTGCGTTTGGATTCTTTGAAAATTACAGGGTTGAGATGTTGATGTCTGCAATTTTCAAGTTCAAAAGCCCATATCACGCTCTATTTGGGATACCAGCTTATGCCAAGTTCATGGCGAAACCCTGCTACATTTATCTTAAACTGAAGATGCCGGGTCTAAACGGAAATATTACAGTTAATGGACATAGAGACATAGCTCTGCAATGTGAGGAAGGTGATGCGACCTATGTAGAGTTAGCATGTGCGGACGAGTAACTGAAATTATACAAGCTCCAGGTTGATCCTGAGGATATGACCTCGCTCAAAAATTAATCACTTGAGCCTAAACTGAAATTCAAACCAGCTCAGGATACCAAATTGGTAGACTTCATCCTAGGCGACTTCTCAAAGAAGTTTAGCGTGAGGGCTCATATGACTGAAAAATAGGAAAACTCGCTCATCAAGTTCCTCCGTGAGAATTGGGACATTTTTACATGGAAGCTATCTGACATGCCTAGAGTTCCAAAGGAACTTGCTGATCACATCTTAAACTTGGATCCTAAACTGAAACCCATTCAATAGTTCC
The DNA here is from genome assembly GCA_028641055.1 of Alopecurus myosuroides. Taxonomy (NCBI): domain Eukaryota; kingdom Viridiplantae; phylum Streptophyta; class Magnoliopsida; order Poales; family Poaceae; genus Alopecurus; species Alopecurus myosuroides. Next base: position 480,694,616 of record CM054058.1, read on the forward strand.
TCCACCGTTTTAGTGACGAGAGAAGAAAGGTTATTGGAGAAGAAATAGCTCGTCTCCTGGCATCTAGGTTCATTATGGAAGTACTACATCTAAAGTGGTTAAGAAATCCAGTTCTCATTCTAAAGAAAAACTGTTCCTGGAGGATGTGCATAGATTATACAGATCTAAACAAAGCATGCCCTAAGGACCCGTTCGCCTTACCTCGTATTGACCAGACCATCGAATCCACAACAGGTTATGAATTGTTATGTTTCCTAGATGCTTATTCAGGTTACCATCATATCAAAATGAAATAAGAGGATCAAGAGAAGACCTTGTTTATTACACCTTTTGGCACGTTTTGCTACACTTCTATCCCCCTTGGATTGAAAAATGCAGGAGAAACTTATAAAATATGCATCCAGAACTGTTTGGAAAAGAAAATTGAGCAAAACTTACAAGCTTATGTGGATGATATTGTTGTCAAGTCCCAGAAAGTTGATACATTGATTTATGACCTGGAAGAGACATTTGTGAGTTTACGAAAATACCAGATGAAACTAAACCCGAGAAAATGTGTGTTCGGAGTACCAGCCAGAAAATTTAAGGGCTTCATAATTTCTGAAAGGGGAATTGAAGCAAACCCGGAAAAAATCCAGGCCATACATAACCTCCGAAAACCGGTTTCCTAAAGGACGTCCAGAAGTTGACAGGGTGTGTTGCAGCTCTGAGCCGGTTTATAAGCAGACTTGGAGAAAAGACCATACCTTTGTACCAGCTCTTGAATAAAACTGACAAGCTTGTCTGGAACCAGGAAGCCGATGATGCTTTGAAGAAAACCTATACTAGCCGCACCTGAGAAGAAAGAACCTATGTCACTGTACATCGCTGCAAACAACAGAGCGGCCAATGTAGTTGTAGTTGTGGAAAGAAATCAATAAGGAAAAGAATGCTTTGTCTAGATACCAGTTTATTACGCGAGCAAGGTCCTGACAGAATCAAAGCAGAGATACCCACATTGGCAGAAACTAGTTTTTGGCTTGTTTATGGCGAGTCGTAAACTGAAACACTATTTTCAGGAACACGCCATCACGGTTGTCAGTTCTGCACCTCTTTCAGACAGTATACAAAACAAAGAGGCGACCGGTTGAGTTGCTAAGTGGACTATCGAGATGGAAACTTAGCACGTCAAATATGATCCAAGAACTGCAATCAACTCGCAGTCACTAATCGAGATTATAAATGACAGAACACAGTTACAAGTACCACCCGAGAAACCTAAAACTATATATTGGATCATGCATTTTGATGGGTCACGACAATTAGAAGGTTCAGGAGCCGACGTGGTCTTGACGTCTCTAGGGGGTGATAAGATTCGATATGTTTTATAGATCTCATTCAAATGCACTAATAATCCAGCACATTATGAGGCTTTACTCTATGGGATTCGAATTGCAAAGGAGCCGAGTATAACCAAGATTCGGATCTTAGGAGATCCAGACCTCGTTTCTCAGCAAGTTACAGGAACCTGGGATTCTAAATATCTAGTCATAGCAGCTTATAGGCGAGCAATTACCTAGCTAGCAGGACACTTTCAGGGTTATCAAGTTGACCACATTGATCGTCAAATTAATGAAGCAGCTGACGCACTGTCTCACCTGGGCTCCCAATTAAAACAAGTTACACCTAATGTATTCTTGGATAGATTCACAATCCCTCATTCAAAGTCCCTACAGAAGAGGACCTGGCAAATCCGGATCCTGAGTCAGAAGTGGTAGCATCTCTTCATGCAACACCAGAATGGACAAAACCGTATCTGTCTTATCTCACAAAAGGCGAGCTCCCACAAGAGAAAATCATCGCCTGCCAGGTTATAAGAAGCAGAACTGGAATTTTTCTAAGGTGTGTATCTCTAGAAGAAGGGTGTCAGATCTTAAACGAGATCCACTCTAGGGATTGTGGCCACCACACGAGTTCCAGGCCTTTTGTTGCTAAAGCGTTCTGACATGGATTTTTCTGGCTTACAACAATGGCAGATGCAGAACAGATTGTATGAACTTGTGAGGTTGTCATAAGTATGCAAGACAGGAACACGTGTCATCTCAGGATCTACGTATAATTCCGATAACCTAGCATTTTGCAATTTGGGGACTTGAAATGGTTGGACCCTTCAAAATGTCATCACGAAAGAAAAATCATCTTTTGGTGGCAGTTGACAAGTTCACAAAATGGGTAGAGGCAAAACCTGTTATCAAGTGTGACGCGGCTATAGAAGTCAAGTTGGTGAAAAAATTGATTTTCAAGTTTGGATACCCACACAACATAATCACAGGCAATGGCACAAACTTGTCTGAAGGAGCAATGAAGAAATTTTGTGAACCAAATCATGTCAGGCTTGACCTTGCTTCAGTAGCACACCCAGAATCCAGTGGGCAAGAAGAACGGGCTAACAAGGAATTACTGAGAGTTATTAATCCCATACTCTAGGTTCCTCGAGAATGAACTGCAGGTTGCTGGGTAGAATAACTTCCTAGTGGGCAAGAAGAATGGAGCATACGGAGCACTCCCAACAGATCGACATGTTACACACCGTTTTATCTTGTTTATGGTGCAGAGGCCGTATTGCCAAGTGATATTTGCATGATTCACCAAGAGTAACTGCATATGTGGAAACTGAAAACGAGATAGCTCGCCATAACTCTCTAGATAATTTTGAAGAAGCACGTGAACCCGCAACATCCAGGTCAGCCATATATTAGCAAGACATGCGTCGCTATCACAGCCACAAAGTCAGAACTCGCAGTTTCTAGGAAGGAGACTTAGTTCTGCGTCTGATTCAGAAGAAAGATGGGATGCATAAATTGAGACTACCATGGGAAGGACCGTTTGTGGTCAGTAAGAACCTACACAACGGGTCATATTACCTCATTGATATGCGTGATACTGATAGGTCACGAACATCTGAGGATGAAACTCCAAGACCATGGAATATAGCTCAGTTAGGACCATAATACACATAGGATAATTGTAATCACTATGTTATTATTTTGATCAATGGAATAAAGCTGACATGCCTTAAGTTTTAGGTCATTGTCATTTCACCAACTTATCACAACTCGGAAGAGTCTATTTCTATCATTGTTGATATGGTCACTTGAGGGCTGATGCTAGAGCTCAGTTCATATCTCAAGAACAAGGCATATGCCACAAATTATATCTCAGTTAGACTTGCCTGCCAATCAAGGGTTACACGCAATTTTTGTGACCTAGATGTGTGACCTAAAAAGTTAATCAGTTTATCATCCTAAGAAACAGACTTACTTTGACCCAGATTTTTTTTAGAGTTGAACGCACTAGAACAAGTCACGCGATAAACCAACTGTGCTATATAGCAAAGATAAACTTTAAGGGCTATACAAGCCAAGAGAGCAATGTTTTTCAAAACCGGCATAATTTCATAAAAACGGATAAAAATCTGATAACATCTGCAGAACTCGCAAAATTTTCAATTTATTACATAAGCCAAATGTATTATAAAGTGCACACTCGCACTATCAAAATAAATAGGAACAGAAATAAAATAATTCATTTAGCCTATTACAAGCCCATAGGGCTGAATTTATTCTCGGGACAAAATTTATTCTATTTACACAACAGACTTGCCCTTTTGCTGTGTAGGTCTGAAGTGGGTAAACCGAAATTTCCAGCTGCCGGGTCTTGAGCTTCTGGGGTCTTAGCAGTAATATTATCCTTGGCAGCATCATCAAGACCCGACCCACCGTCCGGTTATGCTAATGCTGTTTCAGTAACATATTTCCACTCCAACTGTGCCAAAGCATCAGATATGTCATCCGGTTCATACATAGGGCATGGAGGAGCAGACATTGCCGGAGTCACAGTCTTGGGAGCCCAACAAGAAGAAGATGTTGACTGCACAAAAAACCGACTTTTCGGTGGAACTTGACGCACCACAACCATAACCTGGGGGCTGAAAGCCGGTTTACTTTCCCCTGAAGGGAAGAAACCGACAAACAAGTCCTTCAATTTCAGCTTTTCTGATATGGTGCATGCTGAAAACCGACATTCCTTCTCGATCTTGGTGAAGTCCTTCCTCTCATACTTGGTACTATCCACCTTGAACTAAGGAAAACCACCAACAAACAGATCCGGATTCAATTCCAGGTGATAAGCTTTGGCGTGGGTCATAACCTTGACAACTCCTCTGCGACATGCTGATAATTTGTGCTACTCGATCCACTGAGGCACGTTGGAGAGCTCGACGTTGAAATATTGAAGTTTCTGGGGAGCATTGTCCCAGTTTCTCACATCTTTGATACATTCATCTCCACCAACATATAATTTCGGGATCAAGGTGAAAATTGCTTTCAGTTTGAGATTTGTAAGCTGCAGGTTATTCGAGTGTTTTCTCCCTAGAAGATGATAGAAGAACCAGGTAAGAAAAAATCGATTTATAAAAATCAAGGATCAAAGGGCCAATGGAACTATGAACTGAAGAAAAATCGGCTTACCGAAAACACCGCTAGTAATTTCACTCCGCAGTTTCTTCTAGTTTTCAAAGCCGGATTCAACTTCCTCTAGCCTTTTCTCAGCTTTTGCTGCCCTGGCAATTAGCAGTTTCTCTCTGGTTTCAAAATCCTGCTGCATGATGGATATATTTTTAGCAGCTGATAACAATGTCTCTTCTAGTTCTTCCTGGAGTTTCCTTGCTTCTTCAGTCTTTATGGCTTCCTGGGCCAGCATATTTTTCAAGTTCATAATCTCTTTCTGACAACTGGCTTCCATAGCCTGCAAGGATAAATAACCGCACATTCAGTTCTGGAATTTACAAATTTACATGTTGAAATCATTTTTCAAGTATGAAGAAGTCCCAGGTTACCGCGGGCAAAGATAAACCGACACTTGGGGGCTACATATTCAATCTATAAGATAGAATGTAAAAAAATTGAAGTCCCCATTAGCTGTAGGCATACAACTCGTCACTTGGGGGCTACACAAGCTAAAGTTTTTTTTATCTAGGTTAAATACAAGAACTAAGTTCTGGTTTATAGTAAATTCATAAACTGGCAATTGGGGGCTACAGTTTCAGCCGAAGAGCAAAAGAAGGATTCCCTAAGTCTATCTTAGAATATAAACTAAGAGACTGGGGGCTACATACCATGTACATATTCCAGGGCAAGTTTACCTCATACTTCTTATTTAGAATGGATATAATGCCATCTTTAAGGAGTCGGTTCTGATAAAACTCATGGATCAAAGACTCAAAATTTTGGCCCTCAAGAGGTCCATGCCAAGACTTGCGGTCTTGGAGCCAGAGGACGACTTTATGTCCTTAGAAATCTTCGAAAGAACCGTGGAATTATCTGTTCTTTCCACAAACTGAGAACCAATAATCTGAATTTCTGGATCATGATGAGGAGAAACATGGACCGGCTGAATGACAGCCGGCTCCATATCCATCCGCGCATCAGGCGCAAAATCATCAACATTTTCCTGAACCGGTAGCCGTCGATTCGTCCACTCCTTCATCTATAGTCTCCCTCTTTAGGTTGTTGGCTGGCTCAGCAACTGAAATTGGCACGACTTTGCTCACATCTTGAGCTCTCCGAAAGGAGAAATACAATTTTATACAACGAACAACAGGAAATACAAGTTCATGATCAGATTAACAGAATAAAATCTAGCTTACCCAAAGTTGATGGAAAAGTCACTCCCACCACCGAAGTGAGAAGATTTGGTATTCGGTGAATCTGTGTGATATGAGTGGCTCAGTTCGGCTCGGATTCTCCCCGCTAAATGGCGAGAGGTTGTAGGATAATGTGGAGGCCTCGTAACCCGGCGAGGAGAAAGGCTTGTAAGGCAAACCTGCATCTAAATCACATGAGTCGGAGCTCTGGGTTATTCTCTTCTTGCTAGATTCGTCTTCATCCTGCGTTTTCTTTAGAGACGAGGATGTATTCAAAGGTGATATTGAGAGTCTAAATATAGGCACCTTTGCAACTGCCTGAAGGGTGCTTTTCTTCGTTGCTGGTGACTCTTTGTCAAAATATGCGTTTGAACCACTAACTGGAGTGCTGGGGTTGAGATCCGACATTTCCTGGACAAGTGTGTCCTAAGCTGATCCTCCTTGCTCTGGATCAAAACCGGCTTCGTCAGGATGAACCGACATCAACAAATTGGTTATGCAGGTGACGAAGGGATTCAAGTTCAGAAACCTCTTCCTCTTTGCCGCCCTGCTCCACGTCCTCATTATCCTCTGAGGACGTAGGTGGCTCCTCAGTGGTAACCCATAATGCATCAGAGAGCTCTAAACCGGAAGAAATGTCGGGTTAGAAACAACAAAATTTCAGTTTATAAAAAAATAGTTTATACGAGAATACAAAAGTAACTTACCTGAGGCGTCGGGTTCAACATGGAGAAAGCCAGAAGACCGACATCATGTAGTCTATCCCTCTTCACACCGACCAAGTTCTTAAACATTTTTGTCAGTTCAACTTTGGAAGGAACAATGACAGAGTATCTCATCGAGTCAGTAGAGGAACCGATATATTGGTGGAAAAGCCGTCTCCTAACACTGAGGGGCTGGATATGCCAATACACCCATGTATGAGTCAGATCTAAACCGGTCAAGCCATGGACAATCAGAGACTTGACATGTTTAAGGAGTGGAATGAGTTTGGAACGGGCCGCCGGCTCATCATAAGATTTCATCTTATCGTCGTAAACTAGACGCTTAGTGCGCTAACCCGGAAAAGAAGGCTCGCCGTCTCGGGATGTGTCTTTGCAGTAGAAAAGGTTTTTCTGCCATAATTTGGGAGTGACTAGCCAATGCGACACCCACATAAACTATATCCTTGCGCCTCTGGAAGGAAACACCCCCACAACAAATCAGTTCACCCCAGCAACTTCCAGGTATTTGTTACAATAGAAATACTCCAGAAAAAAGTCTAAGCTAGGTTCAATGTGGAGATAATCTTCACGGAGAACTACAAAATTGCTAACATTGAGGATGGAGTTTGGAGGTATATCCTGGGATGTAACCCGTAATGTGACAAGATGCTACGGCAAAAACGAGACCCCGAAGTACGAAAACCCCAGGTCACATGAGCTTCAAAAACGCTTACCTAATCCGGCGCAGGTGTGGGCCGGATCTCGTTTCCAAGCGCGCGCCCAGAGATGTTATCCGATAATAAACCAGTGTCTTGCATCTCCTGGAGCCGATCGTGTGTGATCTTGGACTTGCACCAGTCCACGGTCATTTCTTTCTTGTTCCAGAAGAAGAACCTACAAGATTTCCGACTTTCCACTTCTTTCCGGTTCTAGTGCTTTTGCTAGTCATGGTCTTCTTCTTCATCCTCTCCTTCTAAACGGTGGCGAAGCTCCGACAACGGCGGCGCTAGAAGCTAGAATTGAGCTCTCGGGCGGCGCTGGAGGTGGAAGGTGAAGTGGAGGGTAGGATGGTGGCATGACCCAGATTTACCTCTCGGTCACTATTTATAGGCGGGGGGTTAAACCCTAGGGATTACCATAGTCATTTTGCAAGAAGGACCCCGAGGATTATCACATTCTCATATTTTTCCAAGATCAGATCAACGAAACATGGAGATAAAATATTCCGGATTTGCAACACTAAATGCGCAGAGTGAGTTACGGGATAGGCCAGGAAAATTTCGGTTCCTCGAATCTTGGAGATAGACTCGCAAACATAACTGATCGGATAAATCAAACCGGTTTAAAACGGGTACGTGAAGAGCGAAGAAAAAAGCAGATAACATCTCCATCACATCAAAATCAAGCGCATGGGAAGAAATCGCCGGTGCACCAAAGCCAAGGTGAAAATCAGACCCGGGTTATTTTACCGGTCGGGAAAGTTTTTATTTTCTTTCTTTCAGGAGTTTAACATGAACAAGCAAGTCACAATCTAGCATTCATGTTAACTTGGGGGCTAATGTTGGGGGAATGATTAAGGGGGTACCCCAAACTGCCCATTCCTAAACTAGATTTAGCAAAAGTCGGTTCATAGATGGATTGTCGGTTTACCTTGAGAACCGGCATGTGGAGAAGAACCGGATTATTGCTTGAAGAATCGAGGCCCCAGGCTTGGACCGAGAGAAAGGTTTGTATCAAGGCTCGGACCCGACAGGGCCCAGCGATGCCCAACAAAGCTACAGCTCAGGCAGAGAACTCCGGAACCGGCGGAACGATCAAGAACTGGCGGGGCTAACCCAGATCCCAAGACGAACGGTCAAAGGCTCAGACGACCGAGTCTAGATAGGTTTCCGAGAATGGGAGTGACTCGGATTCACTTGTAACCCCGGGAACTTGTCCTCTATATAAAGCGTGTTTCTGGGATGTAGAAAGCTAAGATTTGATTGCAATAGCTGTCAAGCCATGATAAGCCGGAAGCAGGAGTAGGTTTTATCCACAATAGAGGTTACGAACCTGGGTAAACCACCCATGATACTTCTCTTAGAAGAAATGGACTCACAAACTAGTTCTCACATGAAGACACTTGCCTTGACAACACCACGACAGTCACCCACTGGTGCCACTCCGGATTGTGTCCGGAGATTTCTGAGAGTTTCCGACCTAGCCGGAGTCTCTGGTGTGCAGGCTCCAGAGTTTTCAGACTCAGGACTTTTCCCTGCACAAGAAACAAGTGGTTTCACCCACTGGACTCAAGATAGAAAGTGTGCGGAGAGTCGGCGGAGGCTCCGCCCTCGCCGTAGTCTCCATCCTGAGAAGGACAGAATCTCTACCCTTAAGACTTTCCCCGCGCGAATACGAAGTGCTGTCACCCGCTGGATGCAGTCCGGATTGTGTCTAGAGTCTCCATACTTTTGCAAAGATTCTGGCCCTACGGAAATTTGCCGAAGATTTTGTTAGGCTGGAGTCTTGGGTGTTCGGACCGCAGTCTCCGGTATGACAGACGCTGGAAGGTCTCAAACGGCTAGATTTTGGGGAGTGTGTATAAATACGCCTTCCCCTTCTTCTTCCTCCAGTAGGTCTCCCAACATTCCTTGGTCCATTAATTGAGCTCAACCACCTCAAGAGATCCCCTAATCCCTCCACCCAAATTCTTTGATTTTCGTAGGATTGAAGGAGAAGGCCCAGATCTACACCTTCACCAACCCCTTCTTCATTTCCACCTCATTTTCTTGAGGTATTTGAGTCTAGTGTTTCTTTGTGTAAAACCTAGACTCCATTGTTACTCACTTGTTGTCTGTAACAGATTGTTGGTGTTCTTGGGAGCCCCCAGTTCGGCTGTGAGTGTGTGCCTCAAGCTCATTGTAAAGACACTGATTTCCGCCTCAAGGGAATCAATAGTGGAAGGTGAACTAGGCCTTTGTGGCGAAGTTCATCAGAGAATAGGGTGAGTCCTTTGTGGCGTTGCTTATGCCTTTATGGCGAAACTCACACCCTGCAACTAAACGTACTCCCTCAAAGAGAGGAACTCGGTAATACATCCTTGTCTCCTCGTACTTCCGCTATCGGTTACCTCTATCCTTTACCTTTACTTTGTGTTTGTATCTTCCTTAGTGTACCCCTTGACATATAGGTAAATTCACCTTAGTTGCATATATAGAGAATTTACCTTTGTGTTAAGCCTAAAACGAAAAAGTATTAAATTTAGAGGTAGCACCTATTCACCCCCCTCTAGGTGCCCATAATACCCGTTCACAAGTGTAACACAAAAGGGGGTACTCACGAACCTTGGACGTCCCCTTTCTCCCGTCCATAGTAGAAGAAAGGCGACTTTTGGGCTAACCGCTTCTTCCCACCTCGCTTGTCGTCGATTCGTGGATTCCTCCGCCTCCGGATCTAGGCTTGTATATAGTGTAGGGGTAGGTTTGGTACCGACCGGTGGCGTTTTGGAGGCAGAGAAGCTGTCGGTTGGAGTTTGCTAGTGGCGGTCTTCCCCTTCGTCGATGGCGCTTCGGTGGAGCTCCGTCGTTGATCGGCTACCTACATCGCGCTCGCAGCTCTGTGGAGCTGCCATGTGCGACTTCCCCTCGCCGGATGCCGTGGGATGGAAGATATGGCTCTTGAAGATCTGGTGGAAGTAGATGATGGTGCTCGGTGCGACAACGACGGCGGCCTCCGGTGTAGGTCCTCTCGACCGGTGCTTGGCGACTTCCCGTTCGCGTGGGAACTGCTCCGATCCCAGGCGTCAAGGGAAGCGCGGCCACGGCGCTCCACCGACAACTCCGGCGTGTTGTCGGCGTGGTTAACATGGAGAAGGGCAAAGCTGCAATTTAGTTTTTTGTGGGGACCTTTCTGTATTGTTCCAGAGCTAATTCCATTTCCTTCTACTCACAAAAAAAAGTGTGACGGAAAAGGGAAAGAACTCGCAAGAGCAACATTAATGAACTACTAAACAAGAAAAGATCATACGTACTACTGGTCTTTATATATACAAAACCCGACGGCGCAAACGATAAAGTTTTTTCCCTTCCCCTTGTTTTGTTAGGATGCATACAAACTTTTCCCTAGCAAGTTCACTAGGGCTCATATCAGTTTGACAATTTCATGTTTGGAGGGTTCAACATCTTTGAATTTGAGCACATTAGATCCGGTCATCGTCGCTCCATGAATCCCAACCGTCGTCCGCTGCAGTCTCTCGGCTCCTCCTCCTCTAGATTCCTCTTGTCAAGTTCATTCTGAAGGCCTGGCCAATACCCAAAAAACATATAACAAATCAGCTCAAGGGAACATATATAAGTTTTCCTTCAAGGCAACCATGATTACAAGTTTTCTAGAGTGTCCAACATAAAGAACCAACACCAACGACATGTGAATTGGTTCCAAAGAAAGAAATTTAGAAATCCACCAAAAGTGTTGAGAAAAACCAGAAAGTCTGAAGACACAATCTCCAAGATCTTGGACCGCTGCTCCTGGATCCCGTACCACAGTGCGCCATCCTCCGTTGCATCCATGTTGAGATCCAACACTCCTTACGCCTTCCCGCCATGCACTGGCGGGCTCCAACAACTCCTCAGACCGCCGCTAATCACCATCGGAATTTAGTCCTCAAAGTGGTTTTGGTGCTGATGAAAACACAATCATCAAAGTAATTGTGTATTTGACCTTAATAGGTTGTGATGATGTCAACACACTCGTTGACGGTGTCCCTTGTCTCTCAGATAAAAAACAAGATGATGTATCAAAGATTTTCATGGTTGAGAGGGTTGCCCTAAAGATCCGTAGTTTACCGCAACATAGGCAGTGGATAGGAGGTTTGTACTGCACAGAGCAACAAGGTAATCACTAAAAAAAGGGGAAGACTTCCGGAAGGTCACTCCGCGCTCGTTATGGGTGCGACAAGTGTCGTCTTCTCCTTCCTCCCAGCCTCCACATGGTGCTTGCATGCGTGACAAGTGTCACCACCAGAGAGTTTTGGTGGGTTTTCTCTTTCCCACCCGCGGATGGGAGGATGGATGGGCACACATTTATTTCGTGATTCGTTTCATCAAAATGAAATATCTCGTGAACCGTTTTTCGTAATTACGAACCGTTTTTCGAAATTACGAACCGTTTTCATATTTGAGATCTTCGCATCAAGATCTTCAAAACTAGATCCCATGTTGATAGGTTTCAAGAAACTTTTTTTTAACACTCAGAATCAAAACAGATGTACACCCAGTTACACACAGATGTACGCCCAGGTGCAGTGAACGAAGTACATCCCAAGTGCAGTGCTGACGTATAACCACGTGCAACACGGGTGTACGTCCAGACGGTTGTACACCCAGATGCATGCGGATGTACACCCAGACGGATGTACACCCACACGTTTTTACACCAAGTGAAGGGCCGACGTGCACCTAGACAGCTGTACACCCAATGAAGGTCCGACGTACGCCCAGGCGGATGTACGTCCAGATAAACCGTGCATATACTTTTCAGAACAGTGTTTGTATACTTTCAGTAGCAATTTTTTTATACTTTTACATACAACATGTATACTTTCAGAACGGTGTTTGTACACTTTCAGTAGCAAATTTTTTATACTTTCACATACAACATGTATACTTTCAGAATCAACGTGTGTATACTTTCGGTAACAATTTTTTTATACTTTTCGAGGCAAAACCGAGCCGTGCTACTGGATATACATGGTGTACACACACATGCGCGTGCTACCGAAAGTATAAAGTATAAACAACAGGGTCTACAAAGTCCGAAAAAAAAGTTTCTCGAAACCTATCAACATCTGATCTAGTTTTGAAGATCTCGACGTGAGGAGATCAAATATGAAAACGGTTCATAATTCCGAATTACGGTTCTGAAGATATTTCGTTTTGAAAAAACGAATCTGAAAACAAATGCGTGCACTCCATCTGTTCGGTTCCTCGCGCACGATCCCGCCACGTGGCGCTCTCGCGTGAGCTCATTTTTTCCCTTCAGTTTCTTTCGTAGAGGGAAGCCTTTTTCTAATCGCACCCGAGCAGCAAATGTTTGGCGCTACTCCAGCTTCCCGAACGGCCCGATAGACCAGTTTTCACCAGGTCAGCCTACTACTTCAGGTGGGCTTTTGACTTAGGCGGGCTTGCCTCGTGATTTCGGCGGTACGGAATCAGAAAGCAGTTGCTGCTTGACGAGGAATCCAGCTACGGCTGCCTCAGGAAGAGGACGGCGACAAGGAATCCGGCAGCCGCTGTTTCTTGACGGAGGGAGTCCGGCAGCTGCTGCACCTCAACCGAGAGAGGCTCGCCGGTTCTATAGCTCGACGGAGGGAGACTTGCCGCATGGACGGCGTGTGAGCGGAGCTGCGGGTGTGGCGCAGGTACGGTCCCATTGCTGGCCAGATTGATGAGTGTCCAAGATCGCCGGCGACCGGACGAGAAAGGAGAGCGGCGGCGTCAGCTAGCACACACACGTGGGCGGCGGCACCTAGGCCATGGGCTCACGGGAAGGGAGCAGAGGAAGAAATGAGATTGGATTGGGGCGCTCACTCGGGAGGAGACTCGGGAGAGAGGAAACCGAGATCGAACCTTTTTTTACTAGGCGGTGGCATGACCTCTGTAATATGTTGCTGCTTCGCGATTTGCTGTTCCGAGAATCTCCGAAAGAGGTGCTCCGAAAATTATACATGCAAAGCAGACCGCTCCGTGGATCTGGCTCTAGGAAACTTACGTGTTCGGTGATGCTTCGCTCTGGAGCGGTCGGACGCTGGAATCTAGGTTGTTGCCGAACACGTCCTAAACTATCGGAGCTTCATCCAGACTAGTACGGTCGATTGGCTTAATTGGGGGTATTTTGGTGTCGGAAAACGAAATGTTTGATTGACTTAATTGGAGATATTTTGGTGTCAGAAAACTGAAAGAGCATGGTTCCCCCATGTGTGGTTTTGGTAATTGATGATAATCACTATGGACTAATGGTTGCATTGAGCTATACTTGTAAAGTTTGTCCATAGGCAATGTTTTATGTCCATGTGTTGGATTTAAGATAATCAAGTGGTGACCAAGGTGCTATTCATGTGAATATCCCAAGTTTGGTCATGAGAGAGTTGAGCATATTGCAAGTATGTCTTGAAGAAGAATATTGAGTGAACATTCATCTTTACCTTCAAGACATCATTATTGTGAAGAGATAAGAAAAGGTAAAAGGTTTATCAATTATGTCTTGAAGAAGAATATTGTGTGAACATTCATCTTTACCTTCAAGACATCATTATTATGAAGAGGGAAGAAAAGATAAAAGGTTGATCAAGGCAAAGTGCTAAGCGATGGTTAATATTGATCAACTCACAAAGCAAGAAGATGTACCATGTGGTATCATGGTATCGTAAATAATTGTTCATATAGCTTTGTGTTCTAACCCATTATATGTGTGTGTGGTATATCTATGTGGGGTTAGGTATCTTTCCATGGGCTTGCATCAAAAGGAAGATTTCATATAGTCCATGGTGGATGACGTCAAGTTGTGGTCGTCATCAAGTTCGAGAAGTGCAGGTTCAAGGGGAGCATATTGAAGAGATCACATTCTTGAAGCATGACACTCTTTTGGAGATAATGTTCAAGTAAACATGTACTTAAAAGAGCCTCTCCCATAGTTGCATATGGGGGAGCAATCTTTGTGTCTTCACCAAGAAAAGCGAAATCAAGAAAGGTGTTCCATCTTGAGGAGGTCAAGATCTTCATCATCTAGCTCAAGTGGAATGCTCAAGGCAAAGGTATGATCTTGATAGGTTTTCTATTTTACCGGTATCATAGCATTAAGAGGGAGACCAGGTTATAGGATAGATAACTGTACTATCAAGAGGGGCTCTCATATTAGCAACTTGATCGCATCACTCGGAGAGAGCTCAAACCTTTGCATACTTGGCATAATCTTTCTTGGTTCTTATTTGTGTTTTCTCCATGTGTGGTTTTATAGCTTGTCATGTGCTTCAATACAAGCTCAGTTCATCGAAAACGGGTTTCGCATGAAAAACTTATTGCGTTTTTGATATTGGAGGTTTTACCGATTGTTCCTTTATAGAGAGGTAAAAACTTTCATCATTTGGTTTTATAATCCAATGACTGACTATGATGTTTCTTTTTGCATAATCTTGTAGTGCTCGTTCTTGCGATTTCAACGAGCCCAAGATCATAGAGAACGGAGTCCGGATGCAAAAGATATCGCATTTTTAGTGAAGGAGATTTTCTGGAAACTCGGAGGTAGGCCCCAGGCCGGGGTGGGCTCCCTAGGCCGGACATCTAACAGAACCGGCCGGCCTGGAGGCCGTCCTGGCCGGCCTGCGAGGCCGGGGTGGCGCAGAATGCCTCCAACGGGCTGGTTTTGGAGGCCTATAAAAGGGGTCTTCTTCCCCCAATGGTTCCCCACCTTTTGAGCAAGTTTTCCCCCCACCATTGTTGACCTTTTGGAGCTTGCTCTCTCTCTATTCCTCTATGATTCTTGCCTCCAATTAGTGGGAAAATATAGAGGAGATATAGATCTACTATTCCACCAATCCATCTCTCCTCTTAGTGAGGGGAAAGTCTTTGGATCTAGATCTTGTGGATTCATTTGTTGAGTTCTTCCTTGTTCTTCCGCTCTTCTCCCCCCATAGCATTTGTTGCTCTGGTGGGATTTGAGAGTGAAGGATTTGAGCACTTCTTGTGTTCTTGCCATTGCATAGGTTGCATCAGTTTGAGTTCTCTACGAGGATTCGTTCGAGTGAAAGGTTGAGAAGCTTGTTACTCTTGGGTTCTTGGAGTGCCCTTGAGCTTGTTCTCTTGGGTACTTGGAGTGCCCTAGACGGTTGTTGTTGTCTCGGAGTTTTGGTAGCTCCGGACCTTGTTGTCCCGGAGTTTTGGTGGCTCGCGGGATATTGTTGGGAGCCTCCAATTGAGTTGTGGAGATTGCCCCAACCTTGTACGTGATCGGTGACCGCCCTCAAAGGTCCCATAGTGGACCGTGGCACTCCGCATTGGTGGAGGCACGAGGAGAATAAGGTAAGCCATTGGGCGCTTGGAGTCATTGTGACTCCACACCTCTCCAACGGAGATTAGCTTCCATTGGGAAGTGAACTTAGGGATAAATCATCGTCTCCTTGTCTCTCGGTTATTTATATACCCGATCTCTTTACTTATGCAATTTACTTCGTGATAGCCATCGAGCTTGAAGTAACATATCTTGCTATCACATAGTTGCTTGAATTGTTTACCATAAGTTGTTGGTGCACATAGGTGAACCTAGTTTGTTTAGGTTTTGACTTGATAAATTAAACGCTAGTTTTATTCCGCATTTATTCAAGCCTTAACCGTAATTATTTTTAAACGCCTATTCACCCCCCTTGTGACGCCCCGGGATCGGGCACTATGCAGATTTCAGCATTCCCGCCAAAATCCACATAATAACCGATTCCAGGTTGCCGCTTGTGATAACATTACAACAGTTCACGAATAATCCACAACAACAACAGAAAAGATATATACAAGAAGACTCAAACGAGCCAAGGATACAACTGATACAATACAAAGATCCAAATGACAGCGGAAGAAACAACATAGTGTCCGACTACGGACAAGATACAAATTGGACTAAGAGTCCTGAAGATAACCGATGGCGTTCAATCCTGCCCAGGCCAAGCCGGAGGGATTCCCAAGCTAACGTCGTCAGACTTCAAACCTGTTGACTGCAATGTTGAATATGCAGCCACGAAAAAGATTCGTGGGTCAGTACGGTTAAGTACTGGCAAGTGGATAAACCATACTCACAAGATACCGGCGTAACCAGTCATCACAAGATACAAATACTTTGGGTTCAACGGAAAGGAAAGGATTATTGCAAAGAAGCAGCAGCGGGCTGCACTAACTAACTACAGAGACTCGATACAACATCCGGCTAAAAGAGGGGGATAAGATAGCGTATCGTAACCAACTACAACTAACATCAAACAAACCCATCCTGGATCTCGCCCCTTATCCAAAGAAGCAATCCGAGGATAACTCACACAGTTGGATTAATGATGGTTCAAGTTATTGTGTCAAATAAGACTATTACTAGTCAAGTTATCAGTAGTTAGGTGTAAGTTGTTCTGAGTACTTGTTAGCCAGTACTTTCACCAAGTCATCCATAACCGCGGAAAACACGGCTTCTCGAGAAGATTTATCCCTGCAGGGGTGCACCAATTTGGCCGTACACGTAAGAATACCCCGCCAGATAGGAAATGCACTTCCACCAAGCGAGGCACTCAACACAACCCAACTCTTCTTCGCATCAAGCCCAAAGAACCA
Organism: Alopecurus myosuroides; assembly: GCA_028641055.1. Classification (NCBI taxonomy): domain Eukaryota; kingdom Viridiplantae; phylum Streptophyta; class Magnoliopsida; order Poales; family Poaceae; genus Alopecurus; species Alopecurus myosuroides. The sequence goes on from CM054058.1 coordinate 480,711,340, forward strand.
CATGCTGTGCGTGCGCGGCTAATCGAGCCCCCACGAAGAAAAGGGGGACCCTCATAGCACTCTAAGACCACGCCGCCCTAAATACCGACTACAAAAGTTCCACCCTGGCGCCAAGGGTTCGCACCTGCACATGCATGCATCAAATGGAAAGCCCGAACTAAGTGTGGCGATTTGGACGAGATGCGGATCGAATCAAGTTGAGGGGGGCGCCCATACTCGCTTCCCACATGCGGTTAGTGCGCTCATCATGGATCAGTAGACAAGACCCTTTTCCTAATTAGGGTCGACACTAGCAGGCTTCAAAACCACGCCGGGCCTCCTGCCGGTGCCTTATCATCAAATTAGTATTACTCAAAACATTAACATGTTGTTGATTAAATTGAAGCCCAACTATCAACTAAACAGGTGATAAAACGGACAACAAGACTTGAGCGCAAACAACACTAAGCATGCAACTACGACACGAGGGCCAACAAGGTAAACAACCAACAGCTAATAGGAAGTGGAAGGAAGGCTATAACATGGTTTCAAGGTAAACATATGATAGGATCGAGACACAAGCATCGAATCATAGGGCTAGCATAAGAACAACGGAAAGAATCGGTAACAAGTGATGAAAGGCAGCCATAGGCAGCAAGTGAGTATACTTGCCTGGAATCCAGCAAGTAGAGGTACATCCGAAGAACTTGTCGTTGCTCACATCATCTCAACGTCCTATCCGCAAAGAAGCAACGAACCTCGAACAAACACCGGATGCAACAATTACTACTACGGCAAAAGATCCAGCATGATCAATATATGGATGCATGACAAGTTTAAAGATGCATCAACGATAAACTAGTTGACATAAGGAATCAATTTAAATGAACCCATATGCATTTGAGGTGCAGATGGCAAAGTCCATGGTGCATACATAGTTGATGATAGTAAACTAGTAGCAAACTTTATGTTCAAGTGATTAGATGGCAAGATGCAACATGAAAACAGCAAGAAAACAAGTTTAACTTCAAGTTGGTAATTCATTTGTCATTTTTGGAATTGTAATTATTTAGTTATGGATTATTACATTTTAAAGGGTTTAAGTAAAGCATTAATTGGTTCACCACTTTTAATTATAGAAAACTAGGATACTATTTTATAAACAGAAAGGACATTGAAGTTTGGATGGAAAACATATTTTATTTGTTATGAAACAATTTTAAGTGATTTAGTTAAGCATATTACCAATTTAAATGCATTAAATAAGAGGTGAAGAAAATATCCAAGTTAAATGTTGCAAACTAGGAAACAAAGTTGATATTCAAGTGTGGCATTTAATTTTGGATGGATTTCATGTTTTGGGTTTTCAATTTGGAGCAAGCATGTGAAAGTTATTAATTAGAACTTTTAATTAATTAATTAAGGCATTTTTAAATGACATTAATTCTAATTGTCCAAATTGCAAAACAAAGTTGATATTCAGAAAGGTGATTTCATTTTGAGTGGAAAACATGTTTTATTTGTTGAAATTGGAATTTAATTGAGCAAGTTATGAATTTCACCATTTAAATGATTTAATTAAAGCATTAAGTAATTGCATTAATTTTATTTATCCAAAACAGAAAACAATTGTTATATTTGGAAAGAGCATGTAATTTTGGTTGGAAAACATATTTTATATGTCCCATTTGAAATAAATTTGAGTTTGTTATGAATTTAATCAAATTCAAAAGAGTTATTTGAATTTGAATTTTTGAACCCATTTGAAATATTCAAAACAGAAAACAAAAGGCATATTTGAAAAGTTCATGATTTTCTGATTGGGATACATATTTTATTTGTGAAAATTGAAGTTAAAATGAAGAAGATATTAATTGTTCAATATTTAGGTTTAAAATTCTATTTAAAAGAAATGGGACAGGGCAGTTACAGAGGCAGAGCCAACCACGCTGGCTGACAGTGGGCCTAGGCCAGCGTGGCGCCACAGTGGCGTGTGTGCAGTGTGAGGTGGCAGTGAGGGTCAATGACCTGTGGGTCCTGCCCCTGCGCGCGTGGCAAAGAAAAAAGGTTGCGTTAAAGCGCCCGCGGGGGATCGAACCTGGGCGCTCGCGGCGCAACGCAAAGGGCAGTGCCACTGCGCTGCTCTGTGGTTTGTGATGATACAGGATACTGACGAAAGAAGAGGTAACGCCCGGATGTTTAACTGAATTTTTGACTGAACAAAGTTCAGGTTTTGGGCACGAGTGCAGCGAACGGCGGCGAACAACGTGGTGGTGCTCGACGGCATCGCACCCAGAGCAAGGGGGAGGGGAGGAGAGAGCTGGCTGGAGGGTGAGGCTCACCTCGAGGGGCCTGATGACGTCGTGGCAACCCTTGACGTCGACGGAGATGGCCGGAAAGACGGCGTCGACCGTGGCGGGGAAGTGATCGCCGGTGGCGGTCTGTGGAGGCACGCGCTCGTCCTCGGGGTTGTAGAGGTAGCAGCCCTCACGACAGCTCCGTTCCCGCGGCCGGCGCTGCTGACGGAGCTCCGTGGCGACGAGGCACGGCGACGGCGGCCGGCTACTGCCACTCCCTCTCGGTACAGAACAGAGGGAAGGGGACAGAGAGGTGGAAGGAAGAGAAGAATTGGCGGCGGAGGGAGATGGGAGAGGGGGTCTAGGGCGAAGGGGAAGGTTTTTATGGGGGGGGGGTAGAGCTTGTACGGCGCAGCATCGGAGGGGGGGAAGAGGAGATCAGCGGTGGTGGAGGGATCGTACAGGGAGATGACGACAGCGGAGAACACGATCTCCTCGCAGCGAAGGGGTACCGGGCCAGGAGACGGGTGGTGGGCTGAGGTGGTGGGCTTGGCCAGGTGAGCTAGAGGGGAAGGAAAAATGGGTTGGTCTGCCTCTCTCTTTGCTGTTTTTAATTTTTTCCTTTTTGTTTGCACACACATTTTTTGTAGAAGAGAGAGAGAGAGAGAGAGAGAGAGAGAGAGAGAGAGAGAGATAAGACTAGGGTTTGGGGTTTTTATTTTATAAATAGATTTTATTAATTTGCAAAACAACAATTCAAAGCAATGCTAACATTATGTCCAAATATTTGAAATATTAATTTGAGTTTTAAGTTGCTATTTGAATTTCCATTAGTATTTCATAAAGATTTGATTTTTAAACAATTTTATTCAATAAACTCAAACAATTATGAAAACATTATTGAATTTAATTGGTTGCAAGGATTTAATTTTTAAACCCACATTTGAAACATGCCAAGCATGGATGAATTTGATTTGAATTTGAATTTGCCATTTGGGTGTTATTAAAAGGGAATTTTTTTATTAACAAGCAATTTAAATAAATCAACTTCAAACTATTTGAAAACAAGTTGAGTTGTTTAGGTTGCAATTTTTAAATTGGAAACTTGAGATATGGTTGAAAATTTAAATTGGTTTGGATTTTTGAGAACAGGATGCAATGCATATGATGCATGTGATGCAAAAAAAAAAAAGGAAAGCAACCAATTTTCTACTTAGGGGGGAACACCCCAGGTGTTACAGACTACACCACTAACAAGGGATTGCGCCCTCACAATCCACCTGCTAACCCGGGAGGGGAAAGAAGTTCAACTATCGATTCTTCATGCTTCCAGTTGATCTCCTCGACACCACTAACAAGAGATTCTTGCTCGGAGTGACGACGATGTTTTTCCACCAGGAATCTTCCGATGATCGGACCTATTAGGTTAAAGGCTCAGAAAACGTCCACCCACGTAGGATCCTAACACTTTTGAAAGATAGCCAGGGGGGAGACTCCAAAACAAATAAGATGGGAGGGGAAATAGAATAGAGATACGGAGAAAACAAGAATCCTATTAAGATGTTTCCAAAATAGTTTAACAGAAAATAGTTTTTGACACTCTAGAAACAACGACCGTTAGCGAGGTTATCCTACAGGCTTTGTGGACCCGTTGCTTCGATAACCATTCGTATCGAAACAATATCGGGAATCGGAAACCATACTCTGATACCATTTGTGACGCCCCGGGATCGGGCACTATGCAGATTTCAGCATTCCCGCCAAAATCCACATAATAACCGATTCCAGGTTGCCACTTGTGATAACATTACAACAGTTCACGAATAATCCACAACAACAACAGAAAAGATATATACAAGAAGACTCAAACGAGCCAAGGATACAACTGATACAATACAAAGATCCAAATGACAGCGGAAGAAACAACATAGTGTCCGACTACGGACAAGATACAAATTGGACTAAGAGTCCTGAAGATAACCGATGGCGTTCAATCCTGCCCAGGCCAAGCCGGAGGGATTCCCAAGCTAACGTCGTCAGACTTCAAACCTGTTGACTGCAATGTTGAATATGCAGCCACGAAAAAGATTCGTGGGTCAGTACGGTTAAGTACTGGCAAGTGGATAAACCATACTCACAAGATACCGGCGTAACCAGTCATCACAAGATACAAATACTTTGGGTTCAACAGAAAGGAAAGGATTATTGCAAAGAAGCGGCAGCGGGCTGCACTAACTAACTACAGAGACTCGATACAACATCCGGCTAAAAGAGGGGGATAAGATAGCGTATCGTAACCAACTACAACTAACATCAAACAAACCCATCCTGGATCTCGCCCCTTATCCAAAGAAGCAATCCGAGGATAACTCACACAGTTGGATTAATGATGGTTCAAGTTATTGTGTCAAATAAGACTATTACTAGTCAAGTTATCAGTAGTTAGGTGTAAGTTGTTCTGAGTACTTGTTAGCCAGTACTTTCACCAAGTCATCCATAACCGCGGAAAACACGGCTTCTCGAGAAGATTTATCCCTGCAGGGGTGCACCAATTTGGCCGTACACGTAAGAATACCCCGCCAGATAGGAAATGCACTTCCACCAAGCGAGGCACTCAACACAACCCAACTCTTCTTCGCATCAAGCCCAAAGAACCACATGCTGTGCGTGCGCGGCTAATCGAGCCCCCACGAAGAAAAGGGGGACCCTCATAGCACTCTAAGACCACGCCGCCCTAAATGCCGACTACAAAAGTTCCACCCTGGCGCCAAGGGTTCGCACCTGCACATGCATGCATCAAATGGAACGCCCGAACTAAGTGTGGCGATTTGGACGAGATGCAGATCGAATCAAGTTGAGGGGGGAGCCCATACTCGCTTCCCACATGCGGTTAGTGCGCTCATCATGGATCAGTAGACAAGACCCTTTTCCTAATTAGGGTCGACACTAGCAGGCTTCAAAACCACGCCGGGCCTCCTGCCGGTGCCTTATCATCAAATTAGTATTACCCAAAACATTAACATGTTGTTGATTAAATTGAAGCCCAACTATCAACTAAACAGGTGATAAAACATACAACAAGACTTGAGCGCAAACAACACTAAGCATGCAACTACGACACGAGGGCCAACAAGGTAAACAACCAACAGCTAATAGGAAGTGGAAGGAAGGCTATAACATGGTTGCAAGGTAAACATATGATAGGATCGAGACACAAGCATCGAATCATAGGTCTAGCATAAGAACAACGGAAAGAATCGGTAACAAGTGATGAAAGGCAGCCATAGGCAGCAAGTGAGTATACTTGCCTGGAATCCAGCAAGTAGAGGTACATCCGAAGAACTTGTCGTTGCTCACATCATCTCAACGTCCTATCCGCAAAGAAGCAACGAACCTCGAACAAACACCGGATGCAACAATTACTACTACGGCAAAAGATCCAGCATGACCAAGATATGGATGCATGACAAGTTTAAAGATGCATCAACGATAAACTAGTTGACATAAGGAATCAATTTAAATGAACCCATATGCATTTGAGGTGCAGATGGCAAAGTCCATGGTGCATACGTAGTTAATGATAGTAAACTAGTAGCAAACTTTATGTTCAAGTGATTAGATGGCAAGATGCAACATGAAAACAACAAGAAAACAAGTTTAGCTTCAAGTTGGTAATTCATTTGTCATTTTTGGAATTGTAATTATTTAGTTATGGATTATTACATTTTAAAGGGTTTAAGTAAAGCATTAATTGGTTCACCACTTTTAATTATAGAAAACTAGGATACTATTTTATAAACAGAAAGTACATTGAATTTTGGATGGAAAACATATTTTATTTGTTATGAAACAATTTTAAGTGATTTAGTTAAGCATATTACCAATTTAAATGCATTAAATAAGAGGTGAAGCAAATATCCAAGTTAAATGTTGCAAACCAGGAAACAAAGTTGATATTCAAGTGTGGCATTTAATTTTGGATGGATTTCATGTTTTGGGTTTTCAATTTGGAGCAAGCATGTGAAAGTTATTAATTAGAACTTTTAATTAATTAATTAAGGCATTTTTAAATGACATTAATTCTAATTGTCCAAATTGCAAAACAAAGTTGATATTCAGAAAGGTGATTTCATTTTGAGTGGAAAACATGTTTTATTTGTTGAAATGGGAATTTAATTGAGCAAGTTATGAATTTCACCATTTAAATGATTTAATTAAAGCATTAAGTAATTGCACTAATTTTATTTATCCAAAACAGAAAACAATTGTTATATTTGGAAAGAGCATGTAATTTTGGTTGGAAAACATATTTTATATGTCCCATTTGAAGTAAATTTGAGTTTGTTATGAATTTAATCAAATTCAAAAGAGTTATTTGAATTTGAATTTTTGAACCCATTTGAAATATTCAAAACAGAAAACAAAAGACATATTTGAAAATTTCATGATTTTCTGATTGGGATACATATTTTATTTGTGAAAATTGAAGTTAAAATGGAGAAGTTATTAATTGTTCAATATTTAGGTTTAAAATTCTATTTAAAAGAAATGGGACAGGGCAGTTACAGAGGCAGAGCCAACCACGCTGGCTGACAGTGGGCCTAGGCCAGCGTGGCGCCACAGTGGCGTGTGTGCAGTGTGTGGTGGCAGTGAGGGTCAATGACCTGTGGGTCCTGCCCCTGCGCGCGTGGCAAAGAAAAAAGGTTGGGTTAAAGCGCCCGCGGGGGATCGAACCTGGGCGCTCGTGGCGCAGCGCAAAGGGCAGTGCCACTGCACTGCTCTGTGGTTTGTGATGATACAGGATACTGACGAAAGAAGAGGTAACGCCCGGATGTTTAACTGAATTTTTGACTGAACAAAGTTCAGGTTTTGGGCACGAGTGCAGCGAACAGCGGCGAACAACGTGGTGGTGCTCGACGACATCGCACCCAGAGCAAGGGGGAGGGGAGGAGAGAGCTGGCTGGAGGGTGAGGCTCACCTCGAGGGGCCTGATGACGTCGTGGCAACCCTTGACGTCGACGGAGATGGCCGGAAATACGGCGTCGTGGGCAGACCGTGGCGGGGAAGTGATCGCCGGTGGCGGTCTGTGGAGGCACGCGCTCGTCCTCGGGGTTGTAGAGGTAGCAGCCCTCGCGGCAGCTCCGTTCCCGCGGCCGGCGCTGCTGACGAAGCTCCGTGGCGACGAGGCACGGCGACGGCGGCCGGCTACTGCCACTCCCTCTCGGTACAGAACAGAGGGAAGGGGACAGAGAGGTGGAAGGAAGAGAAGATTTGGCGGCGGAGGGAGATGGGAGAGGGGGTCTAGGGCGAAGGGGGAAGGTTTTTATGGGGGGGGGGTTAGAGCTTGTACGGCGCAGCATCGGAGGGGGGGAAGAGGAGATCAGCGGTGGTGGAGGGATCGTACAGGGAGATGACGACAGCGGAGACGACGATCTCCTCGCAGCGAAGGGGTACCGGGCCAGGAGAGGGGTGGTGGGCTTGGCCAGGTGGGCTAGAGGGGAAGAAAAAATGGGTTGGTCTGCCTCTCTCTTTGCTGTTTTTAATTTTTTCCTTTTTGTTTGCACACACATTTTTTGTAGGAGAGAGAGAGAGAGAGAGAGAGAGAGAGAGAGAGAGAGAGAGATAAGACTAGGGTTTGGGGTTTTTATTTTATAAATAGATTTTATTAATTTGCAAAACAGCAATTCAAAGCAATGCTAACATTATGTCCAAATATTTGAAATATTAATTTGAGTTTTAAGTTGCTATTTGAATTTCCATTAGTATTTCATAAAGATTTGATTTTTAAACAATTTTATTCAATAAACTCAAACAATTATGAAAACATTATTGAATTTAATTGGTTGCAAGGATTTAATTTTTAAACCCACATTTGAAACATGCCAAGCATGGATGAATTTGATTTGAATTTGAATTTGCCATTTGGGTGTTATTAAAAGGGAATTTTTTTATTAACAAGCAATTTAAATAGATCAACTTCAAACTATTTGAAAACAAGTTGAGTTGTTTAGGTTGCAATTTTTAAATTGGAAACTTGAGATATGGTTGAAATTTTAAATTGGTTTGGATTTTTGAGAACAGGATGCAATGCATATGATGCATGTGATGCAAAAAAAAGAAAAGGAAAGCAACCAATTTTCTACTTAGGGGGGAACACCCCAGGTGTTACACCCCTCTAGGCGACATCCGTATCCTTTCAATTGGCATCAGAGCCGGGTCTCTCTTCATAGGGTTTCACAACCTATAGAGTAAAGATGTCGGCTAGGGGATTAGTGCATAATGACACTTTTATATTCGATGGCACAAATTATGATACTTGGAAAATTAGTATGCTTAATATTTTTAAGGACATGGGTCCAAATATAGAGAAAATTGTAGATATGGGTTTTTCTACTCAAACGGGTATTGATTGCTCTTTATAGGATGAGAAAAACTTATATCTCAATACTCAAGCTACTAATGTGTTTTTCAAATATTTGAGCATTGTAGTTCTTGAGTCAATTAAGCCATCTTGGAAAGGTAATGAGATATGGACCAAGCTTCAAGATAAATATGATATGTCCAAAAGTTGTGGGGATTATTATTCTCCCTCCACCTCCGGGTGTGATGAGTTCTCAATTTCTTCTAATTCACCAACATGTGGCAAGTCACAACATAATGATATGGTGAGTAGTGACAAAAATTGCAATCTTGATAGTAAGCTTATTGTTGACGATTCTTCATCTCTATCTTATTGCAATACTTTGTCTATGGACTTAAACACATCTAGCACCCAAAATGATTTACATGCTTGTGTTGATAGTCCATGCATATCATGTAGAAATTCCTTGACTAAATCTTATAATGATATGCTTGATACATCTTGTTGCCATAGTAAAAATGGTTGTATTTCCTCTAGTACTTGTGTTACTAACCATGTAGAAGAAACTCAACATTCCATGGAACAAGATGTGGATTTAAGTGGCGCTTCAAGTAATGGTTCATCATCATCTACCATATCTCACTTTTGCCTTATGGCTAAAGGTTCAAAGGTAGCTCCTACTTTGAACACCAATGTATCTAGTGATGATGATGATGCTTATGATGGTGATGATGATGATGATGACGATGATAATGACAATGATTCGTTAATGGATAGAGGTAAAATGATTCACAATATCCTTTATGAGGATAAAGATGCTTGTGCCAATTTCCTAGAAATCATTAGAGCATTTGATAGGCGCAATATCACCATTAAGGATTTGGAAGCATGCATTGACGCGTGTTATAGCCGCGAGCGTGATTATTCCAATGAAATTGCAAAACTAGAGGAAGCTCTTATAGAAGAACAAATGACCAATGAATCTCTTGAAGAGACTTTTACTCTAGAGTTATCAAAATTAAAGGACTCTCATGATAGAAATCTTGAGGTGGTTAGTTGTCTTAAAACTAAAAATGATGAGCTAAAAGTCGAACATACTCAACTTAAAGCTTCATATTCAAAAGGGCTTGCCAATTTGCCTTTTCATATTTCTATTAATAATGATGCTTGTGCTACTAACTCTATTTCTTGTGAAGCATCTACATTGAAGGATAATGTTGAGCTAAGGGCTCAACTTGAGTTGATAACTAGTAATTATGGGAAACTGGAAGAGAGTCATGAAAAGCTCTTAGGATCTCATGAGGATCTTTTAGTCTCACATGATAAGCTAAAGTAAGATCATGAGGCTATTACTACCAAGGTGATATCTTGTGAGCCTCATGTGTACATTAGCACAAACTCTACTCAAAATTCTATTTTGCCTCGTGCTAGTCCTATTAATTCATTCACTCATAATATCGCTACATCTTGTGATGAATTGCTTTCCATGCCTTGTTGCTCTAACAATGAATCATCTACTTCCTCTATTACTTGTGTTTCTACTAACCATGTAAAGGAAATAAAAGAGCTCAAGGTCCAAGTCTCTTCTTTGAAGAAAGACTTGGAAAAGCGTCATGGGAAGTCCGCACTTGACAACATGTTGAGTGTGCAAAGATTACCCAATGACAAGAGTGGACTTGGATTCAACTCCAATAATAACAAGAAGTCCAATATAAAGAAGAATCATACAATCAACAAGAACAAGGGCCGAGAACAAGTCAATAATTCGTCCAAGATTGTTTGCTTCAAGTGCAATGTTGAAGGGCACCATGTTAGGTCTTGCCCATTAAAGAAGAAGTCTCTTAGTGAGAAGCAACAAGGGAAGCGGCCACAAGTTCAATCTCATGCTCAACCTCAAGATGAAGAAAGGCCTCTTCCCAAGAAGAATCAAGTTAGAACTCCTCAAGTTGAGAAATCAACTAAGAAGAAAGGAGGAAGCCGATGTTGCTACTTATGCCGTGAAAAGGGCCAATTCGCTTCCTCATGCACTAATGGTACCTTATCCAACCCTATCATTATTGATGATGTTTATTCCTTTCGGAAGGATAAGGTTGGCAATGTGTTTGCCAAATATGTTGGCACTCAAAGTGGTGTCAAGAAACGAACCATTTGGGTTGGCAAGCCTATTGTGACTAACCTCTTAGGACCCAACTTGGTTGGGGACCAACAAGCTAAAACTTGATCAATAGGTGTTGTTGGAGGGCATTGGAGACTTGGCTATCTTATGAAGAATTAAGGGTTCTTCATCAATTATATTTACTCAAGCCAAGTCATTTGTATCATCATATATCTATCTCATATCCAATGTGTCTCCTTGCAGTAACTTGTATTTAAATTATATACATTAAAAGTTGCTTGCCCCTTGCATTTGTTAGTTTTGTATCTAGCATGTGTTTGTATATGGTGTGCTTACTTAATTACCTATCTTGAGTAATCTAGTATGTGTTGTTGGTTTGCACTCCATGTACTTGTTTGTTTTGTGTTGAGCCTTTATTGCAATTTATGATTAATTTAGTTGCCTCTTGAGAGATTAATGAACTATCTCATTTTGGGGGAGTGATGTGGTTTGCCACCTCACAATCCTAAAATATGTGTACATGAGGTATATCACTTATTATTAACGTGACAAGATTATATAGTCTCCATGTGGTATTTCATTCTCATGAGAAATTCAAATTTTACAATGTTCATTAATTATCACTTATTTGATTTCACTTGCCTCGTGTTGAAAAGAAATGGATTATCACATTATGGTAGAGTAATAAGCTATGTGCATATTACAATCCTAGAAAATGTGAACATGTGAGGTAATGCCACTTAGAATTGATATTCTAAATTATCTTGTTACTATGTGGCATGATTAGCTCAAACAAGTTCCATACTTGCTTAAATGAATTTTTGTATCTCATATTTTGGTTTCTTGAATTTGGAGAGTTTCTTCGTGCGGTGTTCCTCAAATGTGTACTAGTATGTATTATTTGGGAAACCGGTTGCTTCAAGATATATTAAGAATTGCTTTGCATGATAATTTTACTAGTTGAAGCCACCAAGAATCTCTATGTAAGCATGGTAATTAACTCATATCCTTTTCCATAAACTTTTGTGTTTGAACATGATCATGAATATTTTTGCAATATACCACCGAAAATTAACACCATACCCTCCTTGTCCTTGGACAAGTGACAACCATATTTGTGGTAGAAGTTATTGATCATATTTACATTGTGCTTTGCTTCCATTTGTATTATCGACGAGAAATTGTTTTGTATGAACTCACATTGTCTTCCTTGACTCTTGAATATCTATGTGTTATAATCAAACAAAATTCTAGTGTAATGTTGTAAGAAAAGCGAGGATCCCCTTATAGTGCTTTTGTATTAAAATGCAAACATCTAGATAATGCACAATTCATGGGAGAGCTATATCACTTCCTTTAGAACACTATATTTTCAATGGGATCTCTTTCCACTTAATGGAGGTTTCTATTATATGCGTGTGGAGAGTGATGATCCCATTTGTGTGAAAAATTCAAAAATCATGCATATATCATGGGGGAGCTATCATAGATTCTTTTTGAACACTAGTTATCATCAATTGATATTAGATCTTTTTAAATTGGTATTTTAATCAATATCTTGTGTATTTGTGGAAGGCACAACTTTTCTTTTCTATTATTTGTGCCATCATAAAAAGTGTAGAGGGCTTGGTTATCTCATTCCTTGTTTTGCATTCTATTGTTTTGAATGAGATAAGTCTTTGAGCATATTTTATATAGTCATCTTCTATGCTCATTTATTTTTTCTTTGATGCCCTCAATTGGTATTAATTGGAGTTTGATATCTTACTCATAGATATTTGCTTCAATTGACATCTCTTGGAATTTGACATGGTTCATTTGATGTCTATTGGGATCTCAATATTTTACTCCTTGATGCATTTTTATTTAGTATCCCCCAAATGATAAGTATTTCCTTTGGTATTTTATTTTTACATGGTATATTTTCTAATTGGTATCTTATCAATCATGAGTTGATTTTGTTTGGTTACGATTGGTATCTCCTTTCATGTGTTGACGTGGACCTTTGATATAATTTGGACAACCTTTATGTCGTGTCATACCTTTGTGTGCACATCTTGTTTTACTAGGTGTTTTGTCCAAATTACATCGTTTTTGTTCTTGAAAGTGAATGCATGCATAATTACTAATGTATATGTTATGGCATGTTTATCTTCCTTGATCCAATATTTATATAGAATAACATCCATCAATCCTAAATTGGCTAAGATGTTCATGATATTCAATTTCATATCTATATGCCTATATTCATGTGGATTGAATCCTATATATTGTAGTTTGTCTAACTACTCTGGACCCAATGAGTTTGTGGACCATTTTTGTACTTAAATATGTTTTAGGTACATTTTAGATGCATTGGGTGCTTGCCTCATTCACAAAGAAGGTGTTATCACTACATGCTTATTGGAGTCAAGCTATGATGATGGATGAATTCTTATATAGTACAACATCACCAATGATACCTCGGTAACAAGTATCTAGCTCATGCATATACTCTAACATTTCAACCTTTTATAGGTTGTATCATGGCATGAAACATATTTACTCCTTGTGATACTTGTTGCTTTTATCAAAACGTCCCAACTATCTCTTTTTCCCTTATTGATGTTTGTGATGTCTTTGATGTGTTTTTTTTTAAGGTCATTCATATCCTCTAAAAAAAATTAAATCTATGTGCTATGCTTTCAAGCAAAGATCTTATTGTCGTATTTATGTCTTCAAATTGGATATCTCGCTCTTTCTCTTTGTAACTATATTGTGTGTACATGTTTCTTTATGGATGTACATCATCATGATTGTGGTCTATTTAGAAAATTATACACATGATAAGAATTACATGTCTTATTGGTATCCTAATGGTCCGGTGTCCATCCTTTTATTGGTAACTTCTCTTATGGCTCAACCACCTCTTGCTCCAAGTGATATGCCTTGTTTTCTTTTATGATCACTTGCACTTGCTTTGAGTTTTGAACAACAGTGGGGGACTTATGATTCCATTTTTGTGCACTTTGCATTCAAAATGCAATATTTCTAGATCATGCACAAATATTGGGGAGCTCCTCTATTTTCTTTTAAAACACTCATTTTCTCAAACCACAATATACCTTGTTCGTTTGGTTTGTTAGATCTTTTTGATTGCTTGCTTCTCTTTAGGAGAATATTATATTTGTATACCATCTTATTTGCAATCTTTGGATCCTCGGTATAGTTCCTCCAATTATTCATCATTGGATAAGTGTATTTGATTTCACTCATATTATGAGAAGTGCATATCCTACGGAGGAACCCTTACTATATTGGCCATCTAAAGTTTCTATGATCCCATTTTGGAAATGGATGCCAATGGGGAAGAAAGTTTAGAGGGTTTAAGGAATTTTGGTTTTATACTTTGGTTTTGTTCTTAAGAATTTGCCTTTCATGTCCATGCATCCTTGCTTTTTTATTTGCATGGTTGGTAAAATTCATTATATAAACCCTCGTAAAAGAGTTTGTCATCAATTACCAAAATGGGGGAGATTGAAAGAGCATGGTTCCCCCATGTGTGGTTTTGGTAATTGATGACAATCACTATGGACTAATGGTTGCATTGAGCTATACTTGTAAAGTTTGTCCATAGGCAATGTTTTATGTCCATGTGTTGGATTCAAGATAATCAAGTGGTGACCAAGGTGCTATTCATGTGAATATCCCAAGTTTGGTCATGAGAGAGTTGAGCATATTGCAAGTATGTCTTGAAGAAGAATATTGTGTGAACATTCATCTTTACCTTCAAGACATCATTATTATGAAGAGAGAAGAAAAGGTAAAAGGTTTATCAATTATGTCTTGAAGAAGAATATTGTGTGAACATTCATCTTTACCTTCAAGACATCATTATTATGAAGAGGGAAGAAAATATAAAAGGTTGATCAAGGCAAAGTGCTAAGCGATGGTTAATATTGATCAACTCACAAAGCAAGAAGATGTACCATGTGGTATCATGGTATCGTAAGTAATTGTTCATATAGCTTTGTGTTCTAACCCATTATATGTGCGTGTGGTATATCTATGTGGGGTTAGGTATCTTTCCATGGGCTTGCATCAAAAGGAAGATTTCATATAGTCCATGGTGGATGACGTCAAGTTGTGGTCGTCATCAAGTTCGAGAAGTGCAACTTCAAGGGGAGCATATTGAAGAGATCACATTCTTGAAGCATGCCACTCTTTTGGAGATAATGTTCAAGTAAAGATATACTTAAAAGAGTCTCTCCCATAGTTGCATATGGGGGAGCAATCTTTGTGTCTTCACCAAGCAAAGCGAAATCAAGAAATGTGTTCCATCTTGAGGAGGTCAAGATCTTCATCATCTAGCTCAAGTGTAATGCTCAAGGCAAAGGTATGATCTTGGTAGGTTTTCTATTTTACCGGTATCATAGCATTAGGAGGGAGACCGGGTTATAGGATAGATAACCGTACTATCAAGAGGGGCTCTCATATTAGCAACTTGATCGCATCACTCGGAGAGAGCTCAAACCTTTGCATACTTTGCATAATCTTTCCTGGTTCTTATTTGTGTTTTCTCCATGTGTGGTTTTAGAGCTTGTCATGTGCTTCAATACAAGCTCAAGTTCATCAAAAACGGGTTTCGCATGAAAAACTTATTGCGTTTTTGATATTGGAGGTTTTACCGATTGTTCCTTTATAGTGAGGTAAAAACTTTCATCATTTGGTTTTATAATCCAATGATTGGCTATGATGTTTATTTGCATAATCTTGTAGTGCTCGTTCTTGCGATTTCAACGAGCCCAAGATCATCGAAAACGGAGTCCGGATGCAAAAGATATCGCGTTTTTTGTGAAGGAGATTTTCTGGAAACTCGGAGGCTGGCCTCAGGCCGGGGTGGGCTCCCTAGGCAGGACACCTAACAGAACCGGCCGGCCTGGGAGGCCGGGGTGGCGCAGAATGCCTCCAACGGGCTGATTTTGGAGGCCTATAAAAGGGGTCTTCTTCCCCAATGGTTCCCCACCTTTTGAGCAAGTTTTCCCCCACCATTGTTGACCTTTTGGAGCTTGCTCTCTCTCTATTCCTCCATGATTCTTGCCTCTAATTAGTGGGAAAAGATAGAGGAGATATAGATCTACTATTCCACCAATCCATCTCTCCTCTTAGTGAGGGGAAAGTCTTTGGATCTAGATCTTGTGGATTTATTTGTTGAGTTCTTCCTTGTTCTTCCTCTCTTCTCCCCCATAGCATTTGTTGCTTTGGTGGGATTTGAGAGTGAAGGATTTGAGCACTTCTTGTGTTCTTTCCATTGCATAGGTTGCATCGGTTTGAGTTCTCTACGAGGATTCGTTCGAGTGAAAGGTTGAGAAGCTTGTTACTCTTGGGTTCTTGGAGTGCCCTTGAGCTTGTTCTCTTGGGTACTTGGAGTGTCCTAGACGGTTGTTGTTGTCTCGGAGTTTTGGTAGCTCCGGACCTTGTTGTCCCGGAGTTTTGGTGGCTCGCGGGATATTGTTGGGAGCCTCCAATTGAGTTGTGGAGATTGCCCCAACCTTGTACGGGATCGGTGACCGCCCTCAAAGGTCCCATAGTGGATCGTGACACTCCGCATTGGTGGAGGCACGAGGAGAATAAGGTGAGCCATTGGGCGCTTGGAGTCATTGTGACTCCACACCTCTCCAACGGAGATTAGCTTCCATTGGGAAGTGAACTACGGGATAAATCATCGTCTCCTCGTCTCTCGGTTATTTCTATACCCGATCTCTTTATTTATGCAATTTACTTCGTGATAGCCATCGAGCTTGAAGTAACATATCTTGCTATCACATAGTTGCTTGAATTGTTTAGCATAAATTGTTGGCGCACATAGGTGAACCTAGTTTGTTTAGGTTTTGACTTGATAAATTAAACGCTAGTTTTATTCCGCATTTATTCAAGGCTTAACCGTAATTATTTTTAAACGCCTATTCAACCCCCCCTCTAGGCGACATCCGTGTCCTTTCAAAAACGAAATGTTTGGACTGAACGCAATGAGCCTCGACATGGAGTACAAGGAAGAACGACACTGTCTTCAGTGGGATGGTCCATCAATACGGCAGTGGACCTTGAGGCGGCGGGGAAAGAGAAATCAGTTAAAACTGTAAAGGTTAAACCAAGATGGAAGCCAGCTGATGGAGATAATACAAAGATTAATGCTGATGCCTCATACAGGAGCTACGGCCTATGGCCTTGTTTGGCTTGATAGTTTAGACAAATTATTACTGCGAGCACACGAACCCACTATATCTCACTCGCCCATGAACGAGTTATGCATGGGGCAGCCCATTAGTTGTTCTGTACCAAGAAAGAGGATTCGAATGCACAGGGGAAACGGGGACAAAGCCACTGGGCTACCATGTGATTCTGGTAAAACTTTTGTTTTTAACTTTTTTTTCTGTTTTCATTTTTCCATTTTCTTTTCCGTTTCTGGTTTTTTTCGCTTTATTCTTTATTTTCCTGTTTCTTCCCTGTTTTATTATTTATTTTCCATTTATTTCAAAATATTCGTTTTTGATATTTTTTAAACCTGAATTATATTTTCGTTTCTGTTTTACTTAACTTTTTTCAAATGTGGAACATTTTAAAAATTGAACTATTTCAGTTTCAAACCATTTTAAATCATTTTCAAAATTGGAACCATTTTGGTTCTCTATTTTTTTTAACCGGCATTTTTGGTGCACCGTAAATTTTGTTCACTATTATTTTCGGTTCACCAATTTTTTTGTTTCACTATTAGTTCTGGTTAACCGAAAATTTTAGTTCACTATTATTTTTTGGTGCATTCGCATTTTCTGTTCACTATTATTTTTCGTTCATTGAAAATTTTGATTCACTATTATTTTTGGTTCATCGGCATTTTCAGAGCACCGATGGTTTCACTATTATTATTTTTGGTTCACCGAATGTTTTGTTCAAACTGAAAAATTTTCAGATTGAAAATTTGAGAATTGTTCATATGTAACATTTTTGTTCATGTTCGAAATCGTTATATTTTTTAAAATTGTTCAAACTTAAAAATTGTTTAAAATTAAAAATCGTTCATATTTAGAAAAAATATTGAAATTTCAAAAATGTTTCTAGAAGAAAATGTTTAGATCAAGCTAGTTTTCTCAGTTTTGTGCCCGTAGGCAGGTATAGATCAATTGTACATGCATTTAGAAGGAAAGAAAAACAAGCTAGCTTTCTCAGTTTGTGCCCATACATAGATGCACATCAATCGTGATCGATCGATCGTCCTTCCAGCCAGGAGCATGGGCTGACCCATCACACGCGACTCTCCCAAGTGAGGGCGGGCGAGCCGATACTTCAACTCGCACAAAGCGAGACATAGGGGATCCCCGAGCACATGCCGTCATCTCTCTTGTGACGGGGACACTTCTACCGGCGGCGCGACGCCCACCTGCAAGCTGCAGCCTGAAAGAAATGCTATGCCGCCAGACCAGACAACTTCCCAGCTAGGACACTGTGTAACACCTAACTTTGTTTTCGATCTCCGCTGCCGGCACTCAAGTGATGACGAGCTCCATGGTGCACGGGCGGGTGAGCATGACGCGTCGGGCGAGGTCGGCCCTGCATCCCATGCCGGAGAGGTTGTACACCATGCCGTCATCCCACATCCTGAATCGATTGACGGTCATGGATGCGAGCTACGGCTCCGGTGAGCAGTACTCGACAAGTCGACATTAATTGAGGACGAGCAGGTCGAAGCCGGGCGCGGAGACGCCGGTCTTGGCGAGGACGCCCCGAACGGCATCGTCGTCCATCTCGTCGACTATGTCATCGTTGGTGGTGCAATCCTGGCGGCCTTGGAGCACGTTGCCCGGGGAGTACTTGTGCTCGCCGATTCCGGACTCGACGATGACCTTCACGAGGAAGCGGTAGCCGGGGAGGCTGAGGCGGTTGTTGCGCTCGATGACGGTGCCAACCATCTACGTGGTGACCTTGTGGTCGCCGCCTCGCCGGAGGGCTTGTTGCACGCGCAGTCGTGCTAAGTAGCACCACAGCCTGCCACGCCAAGTACGCAACAAGCGCCTCAGCCTCCCCGCGGGTGCCCCTCTGTCCCGCGCTAACTCCCGCGGAGGGTGGAGGTCAGCCCTCAAGCAACCGCAATTAAGTTACTAATTAACACCTCGTCCCGTTTATGCTAGTAGCGGACAACCGCATCCTACCCCGCTACCGCTTGCAATCTGACTTTATGATACACTGATGCAGCTAATCCTCTAATCATCGAGGCTCAGGCTGTATCGAGAAAGATGCACAGCAGGTTGGACAACTGTGGACGCGAAAGATACGAAATTGGAGCAATTCTAAATGAAGCTAGAGAGACGAGGGGGAGCTTTTCTAGCTTTCTTTTTGAGCTTTGTTGGGATGGATGCAGCAGATCGCTGTGTTCACCATGCTAGTGAGTAGTGACACTAGAGGTACCTAGCTAGTAGATGCTTATGGCTAAATTGTATCCCAAGTTTTCTTGCTGAGTCTCTTCAGCATGACCGTGACCCACATCCTTGATTAACAAAAGATCTTTGTGTTTGTTTGCAAGATCGATTAGGCCTAGATGTTCACAGTTGTTATCCAATGACTATGTCTCTGTGAATGTAATCGAGAGAGAGAATTACCGAGAAGGAGAGAGAGCAGAGAGAGGGATATATGACCTTCACTTCCCTTTGATGAAGACGGATTGGAGGTTGACATGATGGCGGCGGTTGTGAACCAGCAGTGGGATTGGCGGAGCTTCCCGTCGCTTCTGCGCTAACCCTAGATCGGTAGGGATTGTTACGGTGGGGTGGTGGCAGCCGCGAACCTCGTCCGTTGTGCCCCGGCCCCCACCTCTTTTTATAGCGCGGCACAGGGGCCCACCAACCATGGATCGGTTGGGCGCCCCCGATCAGGGCGCAGTTGACCAGGGGGCACGAGGATGCCGTTGGGCACTCGTGAGATCAATCTAACATTCTCCCCCTTGATCTCAATTTTTACTTTGAACTTTATTCCTTTTACTTTTACTTGTTTCATCACATATTGATACATAGAGCATGTTTCATCGTCACAGCTCAATTGCCGATAGAATCAGACAGCTACAATATATCTTTCTGTTTTGAAACAAAAACTGTTACTTTTCGGGCCTCTCTCAATCCAGGAATCATAGGCTTTCCATTAAACCCATGCCGGCTATGTGATCTTTGAACACACTGGGTGGTAAGCCTTTCGTTAGCGGATCCGCAAGCATATCCTTTGTCTTTATATGCTCGAGACTTATAGTTTGATCCTGGATTTTATCCTTCACAACATAATACTTTATTTCTATTGGCTTTGTAGCATTACTCGACTTGTTGTTGTGAGCATAGAATACTGCGGGCTGGTTGTCACAGTACATCTTTAGTGGTTTGCTAATGCAATCTACCACTTTCAAGTCGGGTATAAATTTCTTTAGCCATATCGCCTGCCCCGTGGCCTCATAACATGCTATAAATTCTGCATACATCGTGGATGATGCAACTATTGACTGTTTGGAGCTTCTCCACGAAATAGCTCCTCCTGCGAGAGTAAACACGTATCCTGACGTGGATTTTCTATCATCTTTGTCTCCCGCAAAATCAGCATCTGAATACCCTCTTATCTCTAGGGAATCAGACCTTCTGTATGTTAGCATGAGGTCCTTGGTGCCTTGCGCATAACGCAATGCTTTCTTTACCATTTTCCAGTGCTCTGTGCCTGGATTCTCTTGATATCTACCGAGTACCCCGGTGATAAAAGCTAAGTCAGTGCGAGTGCACACTTGTGCATACTGTAAGCTTCCAACAGCCGAAGCATATGGTACTGATTTCATTTGATCGATCTCATATTGGTTCTTGGGACATTGGAATTTCCCAAAACTATCGCCCTTGACTATAGGAGCAGGTGTGGCAGAACTCGCATGCATATTAAACCTTTTGAGAACTTTCTCAAAATATGCCTTCTACGATAGTCCTAAGACTCCATTCGTTCTATCTCGGTGAATCTCTATGCCCAAAACATATGAGGCTTCACCAAGATCCTTCATGTCAAAGTTCGAGGATAAGAACTTCTTTGTTTCTCGTAGAAGACTGACATCACTGCTAGCAAGCAAGATATCATCCACATACAAGATTAGGAAAATGTATTTCCCACTTTTGAACTTTGCATAAATGCAGTTATCCTCAACATTCTCTTTAAATCCAAAACTCTTTATTGTATCATTAAATTTTAGATACCACTGTCTAGAAGCCTGCTTTAATCCATAGATGGATTTCTTTAGACGGCATCCTTTATCTTCCTTGCCTTCCACGATAAACCCCTTGGGTTGTTTCATGTAGACCTTTTCTTTTAGATCTCCATTCAAAAATGCCGTCTTTACATCCATTTGATGTAGCTCTAAATCAAAATGTGCAACTAGTGCCATTATGATTCTGAAGGAATCCTTACATGAGACCGGAGAAAATGTCTCGTTGTAATCTACCCCTTCTCTTTGTGTAAAACCTTTTGCCACAAGACGTGCTTTATACTTTTCTACATTCCCATTAGAGTCATACTTTATTTTGTAGACCCATTTACAGCCTACTGTTTTGGCTCCTTTGGGAATATCCTCTAAGTCCCAAACATCGTTGGAACTCATCGATTTCATTTCATCTTCCATAGCCTCCACCCATCTAGATGAGTGACGGCTTCTCATGGCTTCTTCATATGAGGTGGGATCACCTTCCTTATAAGCCGTTTCTGTGTTATAAACTTTATAATCACTAGAAATAGCTGACTTTTTACGTCTTGTAGACCTTCTGAGGCCTTCATTCTCTTGTTCATGTCGTGCCTCAACTTCTGGCACATCCTCTTGATAAGACTGCTGCTCCTCCCTTTCATGCTCAACTTCGGGTTCAGTCGGCTCCTGACGAGCAGGTTCCGAATCTTCACCTCTAGTTGTCATGGTTGGAGTCACAACAGGTGCTTGCACCGCAACCTCAGGGGTTGACGATGCAGGTACAACAGGTAGCGAGAAAAACGGCTCTTGAATCATCGGATTAGGTGCACACACCCTCTTCTCCTCAAGATCAATTTTCCGAGTTACCATGCTCCCCCTCATCATTTCGTCCTCTAAGAAGACCGCATGTCTCGTTTCTACAAACTTTGTGTATCTGTCTGGACAGTAGAAACGATAACCTTTTGATCTATCAGGATAGCCAATGAAATGGCAACTCACTGTTTTGGTATCTAACTTTGCAATGTTTGGATTAAACACTTTTGCCTCAGCTGGGCTCCCCCACACTCTGAGGTGCTGTAGGGATGGAACTTTTCCTGTCCACAGCTCGTACGGTGTTTTGGGCACCGACTTGCTTGGTACTCTGTTGAGAATATGAATGGCGGTTTTAAGTGCCTCCATCCATAATCCCAATGGCAAAGTGGAATAACTCATCATACTGCGTACCATATCCATAAGAGTACGGTTACGCCTTTCAGCTACTCCATTTTGCTGAGGTTCGCCCGGCATTGAATACTGAGCTACTATGCCATTCTCCTGTAAGAACCTTGCAAAAGGTCCAGGGACTTGGCCATATGGAGTGTGTCTGCCGTAGTACTCCCCCCCCCACGGTCAGATCTCACTATCTTTATTCTTTTATCATGTTGATTTTCAACTTCAGCCTTGAATATCTTAAATTTATCCAACGCTTCAGATCTTTCTCTAATTGGATATATGTATCCATATCGGGAGTAATCATCTGTGAACGTTATAAACGAGTCATAACCATCCACACTTTTCACAGGAAATGGTCCACAAATATCGGTGTGAATAATTTCCAGTGTTGCTGTACTTCGGTTTGCACCCTTTTTAATTTGCTTTACATATTTTCCTTTAATGCAATCTATGCATTGCTCTGTTTCTGAGAACTCTAGCGGAGGAAGAATATCATTTTTGATTAGTCTTTCTATTCTCCCCCTCGAAATATGGCCCAAGCGACAGTGCCATAATTTCGATGAGTCACGAGTTCTCTTTCTTTTCTTTTGTTCGTTATTCGAACTAGAAACATGCTTATTCATTCTACACACATAATAAACTTTTTCACACAAAGATAATATATAAAGCTCATTATGGAGGAAAACTACCCCCATATGGCACAGTTGCCATGTCCAAAATAACGCTCATGTGTACTTTCCTTTTACCAGCTGTTTGATCGTACATATACCTTTGAAGAGCCAATGAAATGACTCTTTATCTTTTCTAGGTACTCCCTTACGGAAGCACACTCTGCAACTGAGTCCATAATGGCGTTCTCAATTGTATTCTTTATAAATTTCATACACTTTTCTGTTGGCTATTAGCCACTTTCTATTTTCAACGGAATATGACAACTCCAACGGAGCATAGTCCCTTTTCTTTATTTCCCATGTAGCATCATCAACACATGGATCTCTAATAGGCTCTTTTGGCATGACAGGCTCTGGAGTGTTCACAACCCAGTCAACCTTAGCACATACGAAGGCTAAATCCACCTTCTTCCTTTATTCACTTTAATTGTCACCTCTGAGGGTTGAAACGTGATTGATGCAACTCAGCAAGTAATACCCTCCTTAAAAACCACAATGAAGTGAGAAAAACAACAACAATTGCATGTAATAATCCAACGTTGGTTAAAATTATAACATACAACTGTTTATGCAATTATGACTATATCACCGTTGGGCAGAAAATAGCAATAAAAGCATATATGAGACTATAACAATTAATCATGATAATGCTATTAACAACGTTGGTTATTTAATAACATAAATCATAACTATGACTTTAACATGCTCTTAAAATTAATTCTCACTTTAATCCTATTTTCTTTATTAAGAGCACTTTTATTCAATTTGCAGCGGAAAACATGAGTAATAAATCCATACACTTTTTACTTTATACGCATATTTCATTTACTTTTGTATTCCCTAAACAATAATTTCGTTGGAAAAAACTGAATAGGAAATATTACTGTATCAATTTGCCCAAAAAATGGACCAAAAACATTAATTCTGCTTCTGTAAATAATAAACATGAAACAGAAAAAAACAAAACTGTGAAAAAACGGCCTGGTCAGCCTTTTCTTCGGCCCGGACCACGGCCTGCTCAACTATCAGTGAGCGCGCGTGCGCGGTACTGCTCTATCTGGCACCCAGCACCACAACCTACAGGGAAAGAGGGCCTAGCGGCCCACGGCCTGCTAGGGCGACGCGGCGTACCCGTCGCTCGCTCGCGCCCCCCACTCTTCCTGTTCTGGGCGTAAAAGGCCCAGGCCCAGCCCAGTCGGGGCTTCTCTATGCTCTCGGCCTGCTAGCGCGCTAGGGTTTTAATCCTAGCCGGTCGATACGATCGGACGGCCATGCGATCATTTCGCTGGAACAAAAAACGGGGAGGGCTGGCCCCCGAAAGAAACCCTAGCCCCATTTGCCCCCGCCCCTGTCCCGTGCGCCTCTCTGTGTCTCACCCGCAGCGAGCCACCGCTAGGGTTGAGCCGCCGGCAGGCGACGGTGAGCCACCGCCCGCCGCGCCGCCGCGCGCGCTCCCCTGGCCTATTTTCCTTTCATCGCCCCGACCTCCTCTCTCTGTGAGTGACGCATCTGCGACCTCCTCTGTGACTGCGGCGCCTAGGGCTTGCGCCGCCAGCCGCCGGCCGGCGACGAGCGCCGTGGAAGCGCGCCCTTCTTTTCTTTCGTCTCCCTACCCGATTCTTTCCACCTTTTCCTCTGTGAGAGAGAGAACCACGGGAGGGAGTCCTCTGTTACTCCCCGCGCTGATTGCGCCCAAAACGACGGAGTGGCCGGCGCCCCCGCTGTTCCCCTTGCCGGTGTGCGCGAGCTCGATCCCGAGAGCGCGCTGCTGTCAAGCGGTCCGGTGGCGGTGCCCTTTGCCCTTTGCAGGGTGGAGTCCTTCTTTCGGGTGCCTCGGCATGCCGATGCGCACTCGAATCGAGCGGGACGGCGCGGCCTTGCGGCGACGCGCTTTGCCGGTGAGCGCAAGGCTCCATCCCGGTGAGCTTCTTTCCCCCATACCCTCTCTTCTGTCAGGGACTAGGGTTTCTTTCGCGAGGGATTAGGGTTCTTTTGGGGCTTTCTTTCTTTGCAACCGAAACATCTAGATCCTTGTAAAACAAAGCTCTGATACCAATGTTTGTTTGCAAGATCGATTAGGCCTAGATGTTCACAGTTGTTATCCAATGACTATGTCTCTGTGAATGTAATCGAGAGAGAGAATTACCGAGAAGGAGAGAGAGCAGGGAGAGGGATATATGACCTTCACTTCCCTTTGATGAAGACGGATTGGAGGTTGACATGATGGCGGCGGTTGTGAACCAGCAGTGGGATTGGCGGAGCTTCCCGTCGCTTCTGCGCTAACCCTAGATCGGTAGGGATTGTTACGGTGGGGTGGTGGCAGCCGCGAACCTCGTCCGTTGTGCCCCGGCCCCCACCTCTTTTTATAGCGCGGCACAGGGGCCCACCAACCATGGATCGGTTGGGCGCCCCCGATCAGGGCGCAGTTGACCAGGGGGCACGAGGATGCCGTTGGGCACTCGTGAGATCAATCTAACACTTTGGATTGCAAAAAAAAAAAAAAAATGGGTGCATGACGAGGAAAGCATTTACGTTGTTCCAATTGTCTTCTTGTTGTACGGCTCCGTATGATGCGTCATCCTACAGCGCGGCGCTCTCAGCGGTCAAATCAAATCCTCCGGAATCTTCTCATAACCGTATAATGATAGTCCACTTGGCTCACCATCTAAAAAATAAGACAGTCCCTGGCTGAAAGTCTACAGGATTAGTGGATTTGGTAGTTATAGACCGCATAATTGTGCCTTCCATAAGCTTTATTTTTTCAAAGAGAGGGGCTGATGATGGATGAGCCACGTGAAGACAAGGAATATGAGCAAAATCAATCAATGAAACACGGGCCAGCCGTACCAGCGTTTGTGCGTAGGTTGTGTGGCTACAGTTTAATGCAAGTAGTGCTCAATTTAAGGGAAAAAATGCAAAAACACCACAACTATTGAGAGCATCGTTTCAAAATAAAAAAAAGGTACTTCCTGGGCTTTAACCAGCCTCATGTCATACGTACATTTATGTGTACGTACATGAGCGAACGACAGATAGTGGTACAATTTGAACAAACACTCCAGTTTGCAAAGGTTATGATAAAAACCTAACGCTGCTCACGGTCACGGGCGAGGTGACGTACGTGTTGATCACAGGTGGGAGAAGAAAGCATCACGGGTGAGTTGACATGTTAGGACATGGCAGGACAACCTGGGTGTGGATGCTTGTTGGATCAGAAGGCGAGGAAGAAGCGCTTGTTCCTGCTCCTGCGGCCTATGGAGTCGGCGGCGACGAGGTTCTTGGCGATGAGCTTCTGCGCGTGCCGGCTCTTGATCTCCACCCTCATGCTCTCCGTCTTGCCCATCTTGTCATACGCTGCCGCCGCCGCCGCCTCCTTCTTACCCGCTCCTCCCTTCTTCCCGCCGCCACCGGCTCGCATCTTTGATCTGATCCCGTCCACGAACCTCCCCAGCTGCCCCATCATCACCATCTCTCTTCCCCTGCAAAGGCGATACAAAACGTCAACAAAAGGCGCTGCTGGCTCGAGTGACTGAATTCTAGAGGCAACGGCCTGGTATTGGACATGGATAACAGAAACAACGTACCTGATCAAGCAGGAAGACGAGCAGAAGCCTGGTGGAGCTAGCCCAGGCAGAGAGAAGTGGTGGGATAATAATACAGGAAGGGAGGCCGGCCGGGCAGACATGTAGCGGTGGCGGTTAAATAGAAAGCATGCAAATGCAAATGCCGCGGCGGAAAAGGGTGGTCGAGGTGACGTAGGAGTAGAAAACGACCTCAACTGAAACTCTTTCTTTCTTTCTTGTCGCCAGGAAAAACTAAGTAATAATAATAATGGCTCCAGCTCTTGATTGGAGGGAAAGGACGCATTAACGAGACGAGTAACGACGGATGGATCAGTGGAAACGAAATCCGCGCGAGGACTTTGAGCTAGTAGCAGCTTGAAAATCTTCCTCGGTTGCGTGGGGAATTTGGATGGGTTGGATGCGCTCAAACGCAACGGCTGGTCGACGCGATCGATCAGAGTCAGACGATCGCCCCCGTTATCGCGGGGTTGGATGGACGTGTTTGACGGGAGCCTCTCAGTGCATCTGCTTCACCACTCGTACGTCGCTCGAGGAGAACCTTGTGGCTGTAATCGCGGTTTTACTTGTGCTGTTCCGACGTAAGACGTGTAGAGAGATAGTTCCTTGGTTTCAAACCAAACCGGCAAATCCATTTTGTATACGGATTGGAATTGAGACGGGGAGTGGAAGATGCCGTGTGACAGGTCAAAACAAGGGGGATGCAGACACCTGTGATGTGATGACGGTACTAGTTCTTGGACGAGAATGCGATGCGGACCATTTGGGCGTGCTTGCTTGCCCACCCTCCACCCGAGACACGTCGGTCGGGTGCAATCTTGTTGTGTGTGTGTGTGGCTGACTGGCCCGGCCCGGCCCGTGTTACTCCATTGCACGAACATTAAAGCAGACAAAAAGTAAGTTGGTTCGCCCAAAACGGCCGAGACAACAAGGCTGAGAGCATGTCTAGTAGAGCCTCTAAACCCCCAAACCCGTAAATTTAACCGCTTTTTTACGGGCTGAAACGAAAAAAACACAAAGAATAGGACCCCTAAAACTGTAAAACTGTAAAAAAAATTACAGGCCGGACCTGGGAAAGCCCCTCTGGCCTGTACATTCGCAGGTTGGGGAGGTTGACCCCCTCCCGACCCGGATTTTCCCTCCGCACGCGCGGGAGGGATTTTTCAGCCTCCTCCCCCCGCATCACCCGCCTCCCGCGCCGCCGCCCCCGAACTCCTCCGGCCGGCCCCGCCCCGGCCTCCTCCGCCCCCGAGCCGTCCTCCTCCGCCCGCATCGGGCCTCCGCCGCCCGCCCCGGTCGCCGCCGCCCCCGCCCTCCTCCTCCCTCGCCCGCCCCCGCCCCGACCCCCTCCGTCCCCGCCCCGACCTCCTCCGCCCGCCGCCCGCCCTCCTCCGCCGCCCCCGAGCTCCACCTCGGCCCCGCCCGCCCCGGCCTCCTCCGCCTGCCCCCCGCCCTCCCCCGGCCACGCCCTCCTCCGCCCGCCCCCGAGCCGCCGTCCTCCCTCCTCCGCCCGCGCCCTGCCCCGCCCCTGCCCGCACCGGCTCCGCCCGCCCCCCGAGCCGCCGTCCTCCCGCCTCCGCCCGCCCCCGAGCCGGCCTCCCGCCCCCGAGCCGGCGTCCTCCCGCCCAGGCCGCGGCGCAATAGGTAATTTCCATTTTGTTTTTTTTTCATTTTTTTTTTTCATCTTTGTTTTAGTGTAGATTATTAATTTGAGCATCATTTTGTAGATGGACAACGACGATATTGTGATGGAATCGATGTCGGAATCGTCGGATTGGTCGACATCCGACGATTCCGACATCGACGAGTTGTTGCAAGACGACGACGTCGAGATGATGAGCCTTCTCATCGACGTGCAGTCGTATGAAGACCGCGCGAAGCTGATGGATCAGAGGAGAGGGTCGAAGATGGGGAGAGTCACCATCTACCGAAACCGCGCTCTCGGACACCAGCATTTGATGGAAGACTACTTCGACGAGTTCCCTACGTACCCTCCTCGCCTCTTCCGTAGAAGGTACCGAATGCGCCGTTCTCTATTTGTGAAGATTGTCACGGATTGTGAGGCGGTCTCCTCATATTTCAAGCGTCGTAGATCCGCCGCCGGTATCATGGGGTTTAGTGCGTACCAAAAGATATCGGCGGCAATGCGGGTACTCGCATATGGCGTACCCGCGGACTACACGGATGAGTATCTTCGCATTGGGCAAGATACAACCACCGAGTCCGTCCGTAGATTTGCTAAGTTGGTCATCGGGTTGTATGGAGAGAAGTATCTTCGAGCACCAAACGAGGAAGATACAAAAAGATTGATGGAAATCAATGAAAAAAGGGGATGGCCGGGGATGCTAGGTAGCCTAGATTGCATGCATTGGATATGGAAAATTTGCCCAAAGACATGGCATGGCATGTATTGCGGCAAAAGCCGTGATGCTACCATTGTGCTTGAGGCCGTGGCATCGGAGGACACATGGATTTGGCATGCATATTTTGGGTTGCCCGGAACACTCAATGATATAAATGTGCTCAATAGATCTCCTTTGTTCAAAAGTTTAATAACCGGGGATGCTCCAACTTGCAACTACAAAGCCATGGACAATGAATACTCAATGGGGTACTATCTCACCGATGGCATTTATCCTGAATGGGCAACTCTTGTGAAGTCCATCAAGGAGAAAAACGGGGTGCCCTTAACCAAAAAAGAGGCTCATTTCACAAGGGCACAAGAGGCAGCCCGAAAGGATATTGAGAGAGCTTTTGGTGTCTTGCAAGCAAGGTTTGCCATAGTTCGGGGTCCGGCTCGGTTTTGGGACAAGAAAACCTTGGTGGACATCATGAAGTGCTGTGTGATTCTACACAACATGATCCTAGAGGATGAGAGGGGGTTAAACTTGCCTTGTTTCTATGACAATGTTGGCACACGTGTGCAACCGGAAAGAAATCCTTCTCGTGTGCAAGCTTTTCTTCAAGCACATCGTGACATTGAAGATGCCGTCACTCATGGTCGGCTCCGTGATGATCTAGTAGAGCACCAGTGGCAGTTGGATGGACAGCGCCGTGGCGCATGATTTATCTTTGTTCTATTTGATTTGAACAATTATTGTTGTATTGTCCAACATTGTTGTAACAATTTGAATGATTATTGTTTTATGTGCTTGCATGTACTATTTGGTGTTGTAATAATAACTAGAATGATTATTGTTTTATGTGAAATGTGATGATATTTTGTGATATGTGAAATGATGATATGTGATGAAAAATGTTATATGCATATGACAGTTCTAGAGGTTGGGGTTGAGGCAAAGACTAGAACCCTCAAACCCAACCCTTAAATTAAAGGTTGGGTTTGAGGATTCTAGTCTTTGCCCCTGTTTTTCAACCCGTAAAAGTGCACAAAAGGGGCCATTCCCAACCCTTAAAACTGCTATAAGGGTTTGAGGATTTGGGGGTACTACTAGAGATGCTCTGAGGGAGCCCCATGTGACACTGAACTCGCACATGTTGGAAAACACGGGAGACGGAGCGTTTCGAGTTAACTCCCCGCTCCGTCACCTTCGTTCTCACCTTCTCCGCTTTCAAGGGACGGAGCTCCTCCACCGCCGCGCCGTCCCGCCCACTCTTCCGCCACCGGCCACCCCGTGCACTACCGATGGGTGGACGACATCATCGGACGCGGCATCTCCACTGAGGAGCTCCAGCATACACGCGTCTGGTTTACACACTCATTTGTTCGTGCACGCATACACTTGTTCGGTCATTTGCAGGGACGGGGAAGAAAAGACAGAAAAAATAAAGAGGTACAAGGTGAGCCACGTCGGGCAACGAGGTAGCGGACTGCGTGGAAGCCCTCGTCTCCGACCAATATGGGCTACAAGTGCTGGGTGTCAGACAACCCAGACTTTTTTTTTACTTCATCACTATCCCGCCCGCCCGGACAAACTAATATGCAGAGTAATTTGAAACAGAGAGTACATGTTCACTTTTTTACACAGCAGGATTTTGAACGCAGCAGCATTTCCTCCTCTGAAAATCGAGATGTTTCTGCCAAAATTCTAACAGTCGAAATTACAGTTCAACAAACTTTGCAGCTTATTTAAACAATAACAAAGTAGATGATACACACTCAATATGTACTCAGACAAGACAAGTCATGAGTAAATCTACAGAGAACCACAACATGTTGCGGTTCACACAACAGTCGGTAACGAGGAGAGCAGACAAGAATAAGCACACAATATATTCCAGTTCACACAGCGGGGGCAGTGAATAGAGTTCACAAGAACAGGCACACAACATATTCCAGTTCACACAGCGGGGGCAGTGAATAGAGTTCACAAGAACAGGCACACAACATATTCCAGTTCACACAGCGACCGACAACGAGTACAGTTCACAAATCATACAAGACACAGCAGCCGGCGACAAGTAGAAACAGTTGGAGCTCATGTTCACGGCACAACATTCACATCACATTATTCTGTATTTACGGACCAAGAGGCGGAAAGATCTGAGTCAGCAGAACATCAAGGCACGCAAGGCAGCTAGGGCAGGGTAGTAGTAGCTGGGATAGTTCACATCGCCCGGCCCATAGTCTGCTCCGTGGGTGGCATCATGACGAACACGGGCCGCCCAGTGAAACCAGGGTGGGGGACCCTGCGGCGCAGCTCACGCCCCTCCTGGCAGAGGGCGCAAGGGTGACAAAAGTAGTGGGTCGCAAGGTCGCAGGCGACCTCTAGGTGCTCACGCCTCTCCTCATCCTCGGTGAGGCCACCACAGCACCCACATTGCCTAGTGAAAGACTCAAAGTTACCCTGGAAGACAAAACATGCATAGTAGTAACGTCAGCATAATGCTTGCAGCAACATTACCAAGGGGCAGAAATTACCCTGGAAGATAAAACATACTACATACATAGTAGTCAGGTCAGCATATTGCTTGCAACAACATTTCAATGGGCAAATCTCAAGGATATTAAACAGAAGTTCTGAAGTCCTAAAGAGATTTGTTTCGAACAGTTTAATCATAGTACACGATGCATGTCCTAGCCAAGCATCCTACTTCATAGTTTTCAAGGGTGACAACTACAAGTAGATATATAGGCTCAATGCAGATGAGAAGATCATTTGGAACCATAAATACAAGCAGGTAGAGAAAAAGCTTGCCTCAAGATTGTATCTTCGACGAATAGCTGTACGAGTGGGGTGAGAGAACCATGGGGCTAGGCAGTTCCATCCAAACAGGGCGTTCCCAAGCATATAGAGGCCGGTGTAAGGCAAGCAACTGTTTGCAAAAGTTCCTGGTGCTGCTGCAAGCCTCTCAACGTTGCTACCATACAACACACATGGTGCAATGCTTCCAAGAAGACCTAATAATATTGAAAAGGACAGTTAGTCTAGTCCTTTGTTGAAGTTCCAAATTTACAAAACGGAAAACTCAAGGAACCATCACAATAAATTTGCCATACTACAAAGAACACGCGCAACTCAAACATACAAACTTCATAGATAGTTGGCCAATTAGGAAAGCATTGACGTTTATTAAGAGCTGACATTCATTTGTTTGAAGGAAAAAAAAATCCTACACAATGGTCCAAATGCTTGGGTGGGCGACTGGGCTTCGTTGCTTGTGCGGTTTTGCGTCCCTGTTTTTCTCATAAACATGGTGTTGTATGGTTTTTGGGCCCGGTTTTCCTTTTAAACTGAGTCAACTCTATTCCTTTATACGAATTGCAGTAATGCCCTGCCCTCTCGAGGTTTCTTGGAAAAAAAAAAGTTAGCACACCACAAGGCCGGATGCTTGGTTTAGATAGCAATAGCTGGCACAGCGCAGAACTCGCCCCGTAATTGAACAAGTCCATTATTAGAACTGAGCAATGCACCTTACAAAAGACCTTTGTGCTACCCAATTAATAAGGATATCAAATGTGAGGCAGCCAACAGTTAGTTGCAGCTTCCTAAGCTACCGCTTAAGGTGCATTCCAGTAGGCGAACATGACTTAACTTTGAAATAACACATAGAAAATGTAGTGCTACGGATGGCTTCAAAGAAGCAACTACCCCAGACTACCAAGGACTGTGTCATGATAACTTCATCTGATCACATGAAATAAGTATACAAACTAGTACATTTATTTAAGGCGTCCAGGAGTCATGATCCCGTATCGATAAGCAAAGCATTTAGCAACCGATACTAGTCCACAGCAACTCAATTTCCAATACTAGCATTGCCCAATATCAAGAAAAAAAATACTAGCATTGCTCTTCCTCCTATCATCCTACGTATCTCTTATTCACACTTACGCCCAAAATTCAGACAAGAAGCGAACTGACCACATTCGAGATCTTATAACAATTGCACATCAAGTCTAAGACACCCCAGTACCCAGGGATCTCGTTGCCAAGGTTACTAGATATCCTACATGATCAGCCTAAACTGAGCTCGACGGGAGCAGCGCAAACCACCTGTTCCTCCCGATCAACTCTATTCTACGAATTGCAGTAATGCCCTGCCCTCTCGAGGTTTCTCGGAAAAAAAAATAGCACACACCACAAGGCCAGATGCTTGGGTTAGATAGCAATAGTTGGCACAGCACAGAGCTGGCCCGGTAATTGAACAAGTCCATTATTAGAACTGAGCAATGCACCTTATCCAAGACCTTTGTGCTACAAGGTTAATAAGAATATCAAATGTGAGCTAGCCAACAGTAATTTGCAGGTTCCTAAGCTATTGTGTAAGGTGCATTCCAGTAGGGGAACATAGCTTAACTTTGAAATAACACACAGAAAATCTACTGCTAGGGATGCCTTTGAAGAAGCAACTACCAACCTACAGAGTGTATCATGGTAACTTTAGCTGATCACATGAAACAAGTATGCAAACTAGTACATTAATTGTCCTCCAGGACGCATAAAGTAAAGCATTTAGCAATCGATACTGGTACGCAGAAGCTCAATTTCCAACACTACGGATTTGTATCATGATAATTTTATCTGATCATGAAATAAGTATGCAAACTAGTACTACATTTATTTAAGGCCTCCAGGACTCGTGATCCCAAACCCGGCATCGATAAGTAAAGCATTCAGCAACCCAATACTAGCCCGCAGCAAACTCACTTCCAATCATTCTACCATTCCTATTAACAAATTAGGCCCAAAATTCAGACGAGAAGCGAACTGACCGCATTCGAGATCTTATAACGATCGCACATCTAAGTCTAAGACACCCCAGTCTCCAAGGGGATCTCACTGGCAAGGTTAATTGAACTGGATATCCTACACGATCCGGCAGAAATGAGCTCGACGGGAGTCGCGCCAACCACCTGTTCCTCCCGATCGATCCCTACCCTGACCACGGAGCCTAACCCGAAGCGGAGAGATCTGGGGGCGGGGCAAGGAGGCTACGTACAGACTTCGATGTCGCTGCTGCAGAACTCGTCGTTGCGGCCGAGGCAGGAGAGGACGCCGGTGTCCCAGCTCTCCCGCGGCGGGGCGGCGACCGGCTCGCCCATGACGACTGGGACCCCGTCGGCGCAGCCCTTGGTGTAGTCCTGCTCCTGCTCCGGGGGAAGCTGCTTCTCGTCGGCGGGCGGAGGGGGGAGCTGCTTCTCGTCGGCGGGCGGCGGGGCGAGGAGGGGGCTGGCCTCCTCGTGGGCGTGGTTGTCGTCGGCGGCGGCGCCCATGGCGAGATGGCGGGGGGTTGCTGGTGCGTAGCGCGAGCGAGGTCGGCGAGGCGGAGGGGACTACGGAGGGAGGGAGGAGACTTCGGGGGAGGAGTAAAATAGGCCGCGGAGGAAGCGCGTGGCGTGGACGCTGAAGCCTTCGCCGTGAAGCAGAGGAGGGAGGTGGAGACTTCCGGGAGATGACGACGAACCGAACGGTACACGTGCTCGAAACCCGTCTTCTTGCTGTGAAGACGGAGTTCCTGATGTGCACGAATGCGCGCGCTTTACTGAACTTTGTAGCGAACCTCAAGTTGGATTACAATTCAGAGCAAAGAGCGGTACAAGGCAAAGTACAAAGGCACAAAAGCAACACAAACAAGAAACGTCACCATGATGAAAATTGTAAGTACTAGGAATAACCAAAATACCAAGTTACTGACGCCGCACGTAGAGTGTGCTTTAGGCCGGTCACAATAGGGCGAGCCTACCTCGCGCGCGCGATCGGAACTTACCGATGGATCGGTTTCCGACAGGTTCACTTACCGAAATAGATATTTGTGGGATGGGCTCTCTATTCCCTTTTTAGAAACGGACACGCTATTCTTTTTTGGACAGGCCGGTGCTACTACGTCACGGGAACTTTGCACGTGCATTTTTTTTTCCCGCGCACACGCGAGTGCACAGTTCCGCCAAGAGTTAACGTGAAAAAACATTTTGTCTATTCCTTTTTACTGCGCGTTTTAAGAAACGGTTCGTTTTATCTTTTTTACTTGCATAAAAATAACCCGCCGGTAAAAAATTAATTCCCTTTTCGGGCTAGTGATATTTTAGGGTAAAAGATAATCGGGTGGGAGATGGAAAAAAATCTACTTCCAACTAGAACAAAAATCAAAAAATTACCAGTTATGGCATCTCCAGTCGTTGCGTCCCCGAGGGCCCAAAACGCCGCCGTTTTGGGCCCGCCGCGGCGCCAAACGGCGCTAATCTGGAACCTGGGGGGCAGGGTTCCCAGTCGACCCCCAGCCCAACAATCGGTCCAAAATAAATCGAGGAATGAAATTCGACGCACTTTATTGATTCGACACAAATTTCATACAATTCCACTGAAATTTAAACTAAAAAAACAGTAAATTTAAAATAAAACTACGCTACTACAGCCATAGGCGCGCCGCGATCGCCTGGCTGTAGTCGACGTCGTCGCCGTCGCCGTCGTCGTCCGAATCTCCGCCGTCCCGCCTGCTGGTTCCTTCACCGGGAGCGCGGCAGTGCGGGTTGCTCGGCCTCGCGCCAGAGTCGCCCCACCTGCTCACCGCAAGGGCTCGCTGCAGCTCGACTTCTTCGTCGCTGTCGGGGTCGAGCACGACGTAGGGGATCTCCCTCGTCTGCGGCGGGAGAGGAATGCGGCGGCGGGCCGCATTGGCGGCAGCCTCCTGCTCGCGCCGCGCCTTGTGCTCCTCGGCCTCGGCGAGGAGGCGGCGTTGGAGCTCCAGCTCCTCTGCGGTGTTGTCACGCAGGCTCCAGTACTCGGCGACGTTGTCGGCGACTGGCTGGAGCGTGTTGCGCGACAACTCCTCGGCGGCCCTCAAATCCGTCCACTCCTCGTCCTCGTCCACCTCCGTCTTCAGGCGGACGATGCGCTCGAACTCGGCGTCCTGCCGCTGGCGCGGCTCGCCGATGCGCAGGGCGCCGCCGATGCGCATGGGGACATGAGCGCCGGAGTTCAGAAGGGGAGGGGTGAGAGAGAGAGAGATTGGGCGCCGGAGGAGGACGAGGTAGCCGATGACGAGCCTCCACCCATCCGCCGCGGTTCCCACGAGGGATGCGGGCGGGGCGGCATCTGCAGCCGGGGCTCGTTGCCGGCGTCGATGTAGTCCAGCACCCACTCGAGGGTGCGGTGCTGGCCTCCCCACCAACGCTTGCGCCCCAAGCCGTGGGCGTGGCCCTCGACAGGGCCGTTGTTTCCCTCGGCGGCGAGGTCCGCGTCGTGGCGGCGCTGGAGCTCCTGTCACCAGAAGGGGTCATGGACGTGCGACCTCCAGTGGAGCCGCGCGGCCTCGTCCGCCGGCAGGCTTTGGCGGACCTCCGCGATGGCCTGTCGGAACTCGGCGTCCGTCGAAGGCATCGGGGGCACGGGAACTCCGCCGACGCTGAGGTGCCAGTGAGGCTGCCCTCCGGCGGAGCTCGGGAAGCTTCGTTCCAGCGAAGGTGGCGTCGGCGCCAGCCGTTGGCGGCGGCGGCATCGTCGTAGTTGGACATCTACTGCGACTGGAGAGAGCACGGGGAGAGAGGAGAGCGCCGAGGGAGGAAGGACAAGGGAGCAGCAAGGTGGAAGAATGGGGAGGGCGGCGAGCGGCGGGGGGGTTTTGTAGGCTGCCGGGCATTTACTGCGCCGCGTGCCCTCGCTGCCGCTCGCCACGCCATTACTCCGACAACCTTTGAACGGGCGCATGCACTGCGCCGCCGCCACGCCATAAACGCCGGAAGCCTTTGACCGACGCGGGAGCCGAGAAGATGATCACGGGGGTTTCTGTTCCCGCGTTTTTTCGACGCGTCACTGACAGAGCTGGCCCGCGTGGGCTGCACCGCAGTTTCACCCCCCCCCCCAAGCCGAACCCAGCGGGCTGGGTTTCGCCTGGGTGCCGCGGCGCGAATTAGCGCCGTTTCGGCGCTATTTGGGCTTCTGGGGGGTCGACTGGTGCGAAAACAGCGCTATTCGCCGCTTCCGCCGCTAAAAAGGCCGCCTTGGGGGGCTCGGGGGGGCGACTGGAGATGCCCTTACATAAACATGGAAATTACTAGACATGACCCCTTTACATTTTCAACTATTTCTCGCCGGTTTGTAATTTTTCATCCATCACACCTTGGTAACATTTCTTAAGAAAAAAATAGGCTTCTAATAGTTTGATAATTTCCATTCAGGAGCCTTGGTAACATTATTAGGGAGAAAAAACATATAGGTTTTTTAAAAAGGTGGGTAATTTCCATTCATCGCACTTGATAACATTCTTGGGAAAACTATATATAGGATTCTAAAAATAGGTTGGTAATTTCCATTCATCACCCTTGATAAGATTTTAGGGAGAAAGTATAGATATAATTTATTGGTTGGAAATTTTCATTCATCACCCTTGGTAACATTCTTATAAAAAAAAGTATATATAATTTTTAAAATATGATGATAATTTCCATTCATCGCTCTTGATAAAAATCTTGAAATATGTATATATATGTATATATATATATATATATATATATATATATATATATATATATATATATGTTTCTAAAAGAGGTTGGTAATTTCCATTTATCACCCTTGATAACATTATTGGGAAACCTATATATAGGTTTTCCAAAGGGTTGGTAATTTACATTCATCGCCCTTGATTACATTCTTGGGGAAAAAACATATATAGGTTTTTGAAATGTTGGTAATTTCCATTTATCACCCTTGATAACATTCTTGGGAAAACTATACATAAGTTTTTTTTAAAGAAATTGGTAATTTCCATTGATAACATTCATAAAAAGTTTTTAGGTTGGTGATTTTCATACATGACACTTGATAATTTTTCTTGAAAGTTTTTTACTGTCGTAGTTTTCATTCATCACCCTTGATAAACATTCTCAAGAATGTATTCATCACACCTCATAACATTCCAAAAAATGGTTTTTAGGTTGGTAAATGTCATTCATCGCACTTGATAACATTCTTGATGGGTTTTTAGGTTCGTGAATATAATCATCCCACTTGATAACATACTTGATGGATTTTTAGGTTGGTAATTTCATACATCTTAGTTGATAACATTGCTACGAATGTTTTTTAGTTTGGTAGATTTCAATTATCACCATTGATTTAAATTGTCACCATTTTTTGAAATATATATTGGTTCTTAAGAGGTTGGTAATTTCCATTCATATCCCTTGGGTTTTCAAAGGGTTGGTAATTTGCATTCATCGTCCTTGATAACATTCTTGGGGAATAAAAATGTATATTAGTTTCTAACAAGGTTGGTAATTTCCATTCATCGCCCTTGATAACATTCTTGGGAAAATAATATACATAAGTTTCTAAAAAGTTTGGTAATTTCCATTGGTCGCCCTTGATAACATTCTTGGGAATAAAATATATATAGGTTTCTAAAAAGGAGGGTAATTTCCACTCATCGCCCTTGATAACTTTCTTGGGAAATAAAAATATATATTGGTTCTTAAAAGGTAGGTAGTTGCCATTCATCTCCCTTGATAACATTCTTGGGAAAATTATATATAGGTTTTCAAAGGGTTGGTAATTTCCATTCATCGCCCTTGATAACATTCTTGGGAAATTATATATAGGTTTTTAAAGGGTTGGTAATTTTAATTCATCACCCTTGATAACATTCTTGGGAATAGACTATACATTGGTTTCTAAAAAAAAAGGTTGGTAATTTCCATTCATTGCCCTTCATAACTTTGTTTGGAAATAAAAATGTATATTAGTTTCTAAAAAAGGCTGGTAATTTCCATTCATCTCCATTGATAACATTCTTGGGGGAGTTATAAAAATATGTTTTCAAAGGGTTGGTAGTTTCCATTCATCTCCCTTGATTACTTTGTTTGCAAAGAAATATATATAGGTTTTCAAAAGGTTGGTAATTTCCATTCATCTCCGTTGATAACATTCTTGGGAAATTATATATAGGTTTTTAAAGGGTTGGTAATTTTAATTCATCACCCTTGATAACATTCTTGGGAATAGACTATACATTGGTTTCTAAAAAAAAGGTTGGTAATTTCCATTCATTGCCCTCATAACTTTGTTTGGAAATACAAATATATATTGGTTCTTAAAAGGTTGGTAATTTCCATTCATCTCCATTGATAACATTCTTGGGGGAGTTATAAAAAATATGTTTTCAAAGGGTTGGTAGTTTCCATTCATCTCCCTTGATTACTTTGTTTGGAAAAGAGATATATATATAGGTTTTAAAAGGGTTGGTAATTTCTATTCACCACCCTTGATAACATTCTTTGGAAATTATATATAGGTTTTTAAAAGGGTTGGTAATTTTCATTCACCACCCTTGATAACATTCTTGGGAATAGATTATACATAGATTCCTAAAAAAAAGGGTTGGTAATTTCCATTCATTGCCCTTGATAACTTTCTTTGGATATATTAATATATATTGGTTCTTAAAGGTTGGTAATTTCCATTCATCTCCATTGATAACATTCATGGGAAAAATTATATATAAGTTTTTGAAGGGTTCGTAATTTTCATTCAACACCCTTGATAACATTTTTGGGAATAGACTAAACATTGGTTTCTAAAAAAAAGGTTGGTAATTTGCATTCATGACCCTTGATAACTTTCTTTGGAAATAAAATTTATAATGGTTCTTAAAAAAGGTTGGTAGTTTCCATTCATCTCCCTTGATAACATTCTTGGGAAAATTATATATATGTTTTCAAAGGGTTGGTAATTTGCATTCATCGCCCTTGATAACATCCTTGGGAATAGACTATATACTGGTTTTTGAAAAAGGTTGTTAATTTTAATTCATTGTCCCTTGATAACATTCTTGGGAAATAAAAATATATAGTGGTTTCTAAATAAGGTTGGTAATTTCCATTATCTCCCTTGATAACATTCTTGGGGAAGTTATAAAATATGTTTTCAAAGGGTTGGTAGTTTCCATTCATCTCCCCTGATTACTTTCTTTGGAACGAAAATATATATAGGTTTTCAAAGGGTTGGTAATTTCCATTCATCACGCTTGATAACATTCTTGGGAAAAAATATGTATAAGTTTCTATAATGTTGGTAATTTTCATTCATCGCCCCCTTGGTAACATTCTCAACTAGTTTGAAGAAGGGTTGGTAATTTTGATTCATCACCCATTGGTAACATTATGAAGACTGCTTTTTAAGGTTGCTTTTCCATTCATTACGCTCGATAACATTCTTGGGGGCTAAAAAAATGTAGGATTTAAAACGGTTGGTAATTTTGATTCAACACCCTTGGGGATATTATGAACATGTTTTATGGTTCGTGATTTCCATTCGTCACACTTGATAACATTCTTGGGGAACTATAAAAAATATAGGATTTAAAAGGGTTGGTAATTTCCATTCATCGCCCTTGGTAACATATTTGGAAACTATATATAGGTTTTGAAAAGTTTGGTAATTTCCATTCATCGAAATTGACAACATTTTTTGGGATAAAAATAAAAAATACAAGTTTTCAAAAAAGGTTTGGTAACATGACTAGAAAAAATGCACCCAACAAAAAAGAAAGACAAAAAAACATAATGATAATATTGCTTTTCTAATATATCTATTCACAGGAGGCAAACTGAACTATTTTTAATAGTCTATTAACAACAACCAAACCTTACAGAAAATGACAAGAGCAGAAAATGACATCTATTCACAACAACCAAACTGAATTTACACATCCGGATATGTGCCTACTCATCTCCTCTCTAAGATTCAAATCAGCCTAGCAACTCATCCGAAAATGACAAGAGCATGAAGTCCCGAACACATACAGAGGACCAAACTTCACAGAAATTTTCGAGCTCAGCTCGCCTACAGGCCATAATCTTACAGCTCAGCTCACCTACAAAATTTTTTGAGCTCATCTACAGGCCATAATCTTACAGATATTTTCGAGCTCAGCTCATTATGCATGAACATGACAGCACACTGGAAAAACGGATGCGGTTCGAGCTCCTTACCGCTGCTGCTCCGGAGGTCGACATCGTAGGTGCGGCGCCGCG
Source organism: Alopecurus myosuroides (assembly GCA_028641055.1). NCBI lineage: Eukaryota > Viridiplantae > Streptophyta > Magnoliopsida > Poales > Poaceae > Alopecurus > Alopecurus myosuroides. Next base: position 480,752,216 of record CM054058.1, read on the forward strand.
ATCGAGGAAGGTGGACGGTCGACCTGGGGGCGCTGATCGAGGAAGTCGGAGGCGCGGTAGCTACGGTCGGCGACGACGTCGTTCCTCAGACGCGGGGATGGCGAGCAAGGAAGGGGGCGGCGGGGAAACAACAGGGAATGGGGCAGGGGTGCTTGCTCCGTCCGCGAAACACCCGGATCTGGCCGGAGGGCGGCTGGGACGACGGCGGTGGTGGGGTTGACCCCGGCGGCGGCAAGGTGTTATGCGGGTTGGGCGGGGTCTCCTCGAGGAGAGAGAGGATCGATGGGCGGGGTCCCACCACGATTCGGACGCGCGACCGAGCGAGCGCTCGCGCGCTCGTCAAAGAGCGTTTTCGGTCACAATAGGAAGTAACATAGGGCAGTAACATCACATTTTTTGAGACTATGTTACTACCTCCACGGTGAGCAGTAAGACTAGTCAAAGTAGGGAGTATCATATACTAGTATCATGTACATGATATTAGTCTATGTTATTACCTCCATAATATGTGGTATCATATACTAGTATATTTATTAAGCTATAGACACGTCTTGTATTGGAATGCGTTATGTTACGGTATCTACCTATGAGGCTGGCCACAATGGGTGTAACTAAGGTAGTAACATCACAGATTTCAAGGCAATTTTGTTTATGTGGCACATATTTAATGAAGAGAGAAGTGTTTGTGGTAACTAGCTATGTTACTAGTAACATCACACATACCAAGGAAAAATGTGTCTATAGCCCTAATAAATGAAGTCATGCATGACACCACAAATATGTTAGGCTGATCACAATGGGGAGGAACTTAGGAGTAACATCACACACTCAGATACAACTTTGCTTATGTGGCACGTATTTAATGAAGAGAGAGGTGCTTGTGGTAACTAGCTAAGTTAAGAGCATGGTTAATAATACAGCCGGTTGCTGGCTATATGCCATTGCCACGTCACATATAGTTAGCTTATAGTCAACTTGTACAATAGTTGGCTATATGCCTGAAGTACTTTATCAACATATGGCCCACTTTACAATCTCACATAGTGCCTAGGAGCACGTGATGCAGCTGGCTACTAACTAGTAGCCCGCTTTACTTCTCTCTCCTCCACATAAGCAAAGATATATTATTTAAATGCTTATAGCCTGCTTACGTCACCTTATTGTACTTGCTCTAACGGAACATCACACACTCCAAGAAACAATGAGTCTATAGCCTAATAAATGCATTGTTGCATGACACTACATACATGTTACTCCCCATTGTGAAAGTAGGAACATAGTTTAGAAAAGTGTGTAGGTTCCTACCTTATGTTACTCCTCATTGTGACCAGCCTTACTACCCACTGTGGAGGTAATAACTTAGACTAGTAACATCATGATGTTACCACTCTTAGTTACTCCCCATTGTGACCAGCCTGATACCACTACCACCTCTCTCCTCATTAAATGGGTGCCACATCATCTTTTTTTGCTTATGTGGCAATTATGTTACCACCTATGTTACTCCCACTATGAGTAGAGACTAGTCACAATGGGGAGTATCATATACTAGTATCATGCATATGATACTAGTCTATGTTACTACTTTCACAATGCATAGTAACATATGTGTGGTATCATACACTAGTATATTTATGAGGCTATAGACACATCTTATCTTGGGAAACGTTATGTTACGGTATCTACCTATGATACCACTACAACCTCTCTCCTCATTAATTGTGTGTCACATCATCTTTTTGTCCTATGTGGCAATTATGTTACCACCTATGTTACTCCCATTGTGAACTAACAAGTGGTGTCATGCAAAGCTGCATTTATTAGCCTATAGACTCATTGTGTATTAGAATATGTGATGTTCGGTAACATAGCTACTTCCTTCGTCCATGATTACTAGTCCCCCAATGAAGAGCACCGCGACCAAGGCATAATTCTATTGGTGTCCTTTCCACCAATCAACGTCACAATTTTCCATTATCTAATTAATTTCGCAATTAATTTGGCCATGCAAACCAATTAAGATGAGACTAGGTGGGATTTCACAATTATTATGGCACAGTTAATTAGGATAATAAATGATTACGAGACTTATTTGGAGATAATTTTGGGACAAATATTTTTTCACTAGAGGAGTTTTAAACCCAGACGGAGGGAGTAGTTACCATCCTCATCTCTCTCGTCATTAAATATGTGCCACGTCATCTTTTTTGCCTACGTGACACTGATGTTACTAGCTATATTACTTCCACTGTGACTAGCCTTACCACAGGTTACATTCTGTTAAATGCTCAAACATGAGGTGTTCATGCCTTCGTGCTCACTCCGAGATTTAGGCTCCCACGCCATCACTATCCGTCTTTTTAGGGAGTTTGTTTTTTCTAGTGAGGGGGTCAACATTCAAGTTCATCGAAATCGAGATTATGCACAACAAAAGTTGGATTTGGACGTCGGGAAATGGACGACCATGATAGAGTCACCAAGCACATGGTGTAGTTCAAAGGTCCTTACGTGTAAGTGTAGACACTACAGGAGACGTCATATACGCCGACGGGGCTTTACGACGCCGACGGGGAAGTATCGGGCCCCGTCGGCATATACACGGAGACGAAAATCCAACCAGCCTGGCCGTCGGCCTATAAAACCTCGTCGGCGTACACGTTTTCGCCCCGACGACCCCGTCGGCGTATACGTGCCCCGTCGGCGTATCTCCGACCAGTGGGCCCGTTGGAACAGGACCGTGTTTTCAAGCCGACGGTGGACGTCGGCCTATACGGCGCCGTCGGCGTATCTCTGACCGCTGGAACGGGATCCCGTTCTGCGTACTACGTTTTCTAATACGCCGACGGTGGCTGTCGGTCCCTAGAATGCCGTCGGCGTATACCTTTTTTTCTTTTTTTGCGCAATTAATTAAGTTCATTTATTTATTTGCTTTATTTACTTCCCTATATAATTTTACTCTAGTATAAAATATTAATAATTAATAGAACAACATGTCGGTATCCCGCCACCCGCACGCATGAGATAATGGCGTCACAATTTTTTTTTGCGCAATTAATTAAGTTCATTTATTTATTTGATTTATTTACTTCCCTATATAATTTTACTCTAGTATAAAATATTAATAATTAATAGAACAACATGTCGGTATCCCGCCACCCGCGCGCATGAGATAATGGCGTCACTTTTTTTTGCGCAATTAATTAAGTTCATTTATTTATTTGATTTATTTACTTCCCTATATAATTTTACTCTAGTATGAAATATTAATAATTAATAAAACAACATGTCGGTATCCGGCCACCCGCGCGCATGAGATAATGGCGTCAACATTCCTGAACCCGACCCTACAACACAAAAAATGTGAAATTAATAGAAAAACATGCATATATATATATAACAAAACTACAACAGAAATATTAAATATGTTGCTCAATTTGTACGGATCCCTGAGGAACCGAAGCCCCTCTTTTGGGATAAATCTAGACGGTCAGCGAAAGGGGGGCTTGAACAGTAGACTGGTTCCACAATGCTGCCCCCTTTCGACGCCGTTACCGCGTGTATCCGTATAAGTCCGGTATTTCTCCTGCGGGTCTAGGTTTTCACCGTAGGGGGGCTACGGAGCGTCCGGGTCCCCACACAAGCTAGGGGGTGGCATAGCATGTTAATATAGGTGTGTTGTGGTCTTTGGATGGCAAAGATTGCACTCCGGGGTGTGACCCGCTTCACCGGCGTCCGTTTCTCCCTTGTGAGTTTACATGCGCTTATAGGGTGAAACTCCCGTATCGGACGAAACATCGGGAATCTTCCGAAGAGGTGGGTTCTATCAACTTGTTTTATGTTCCTATGGGATACCCTAACACAACCAAGCAACTGGTTCCACAATGCTACCCCCTTTCGACGCCGTTACCGCGTGTATCCGTATAAGTCCGGTATTTCTCCTGCGGGTCTAGGTTTTCACCGGAGGGGGGCTACGGAGCGTCCGGGTCCCCACACAAGCTAGGGGGTGGCATACCATGTTAGTATAGGTGTGTTGTGGTCTTTGGATGGCAAAGATTGCACTCCGGGGTGTGACCCGCTTCACCGGTGTCCGTTTCTCCCTCGTGAGTTTACATGCGCTTATAGGGTGAAACTCCCGTATCGGACGAAACGTCGGGAATCTTCCGAAGAGGTGGGTTCTATCAACTTGTTTTATGTTCCTATGGGATACCATAACACAACCAAGCAACTGGTTCCACAATGCTACCCCCTTTCGACGCCGTTACCGCGTGTATTCGTATAAGTCCGGTATTTCTCCTGCGGGTCTAGGTTTTCACCGGAGGGGGGGGGGGGGCTACGGAGCGTCCGGGTCCCCACACAAGCTAGGGGGTGGCATACCATGTTAGTATAGGTGTGTTGTGGTCTTTGGATGTCAAAGATTGCACTCCGGGGTGTGACCCGCTTCACCGGTGTCCGTTTCTCCCTCGTGAGTTCACATGCGCTTATAGGGTGAAACTCCCGTATTGGACGAAACGTCGGGAATCTTCCGAAGAGGTGGGTTCTATCAACTTTTTTATGTTCCTATGGGATACCCTAACACAACCAAGCAACTGGTTCCACAATGCTACCCCCTTTCGACGCCGTTACCGCGTGTATCCGTATAAGTCCGGTATTTCTCCTGCGGGTCTAGGTTTTCACCGGAGGGGGGGCTACGGAGCGTCCGGGTCCCCACACAAGCTAGGTGGTGGCATACCATGTTAGTATAGGTGTGTTGTGGTCTTTGGATGGCAAAGATTGCACTCCGGGGTGTGACCCGCTTCACTGGTGTCCGTCACGCCACACCATTGACGCCGTCAAGCAACGACCACTACCCCGCTACGCCACGCCAACGGCCCGGTCGTCACGCCGTTGTTCGACTACTTCCTCTACCGCCGAGGGTGAGCTAGAACTTCGTCTCTTCCCTCGCATTAATTTATGTCGCGTCACCTAGGTGTCATTTCCCGTCCGCGAGCGTTACGCGGATAAATATGCATTAGAGGTAGGCATATTTTGAACCGTAATGCTTGCGGCATTTACGGGACAGTCGGCGGATGCGTATAGGTGTGTTGTGGTCTTTGGATGGCAAAGATTGCACTCCGGGGTGTGACCCGCTTCACCGGTGTCCGTCACGCCACACCATTGACGCCGTCACGCAACGACCACTACCCCGCTACGCCACGCCAACGGCCCGGTCGTCACGCCGTTGTTCGACTACTTCCTCTACTGCCGAGGGTGAGCTAGAACTTCGTCTCCTCCCTCGCATTAATTTATGTCGCGTCACCTAGGTGTCATTTCACGTCCGCGAGCGTTACGCGGATAAATATGCATTAGAGGTAGGCATATTTTGAACCGTAATGCTTGCGGCATTTACGGGATAGTCGGCGGATGCGTAGTTGGGTACGTTTTCTATGTTATGCTCCGGTCTGGGTCAGGATTTCGGTAGCGCCTCCTCGTTGTTCTCCTTATGCACATCCTCTCGGCTTTTTGCCGAGACGTGTATCGGGAGAGCAGCGGGGAGGTGCTGCCGAAATTCTGTCTCGGATCGGGGTATAGCATGGAGAACATACTCAATCTACGGATCCGGCGGCTGCTAGGACCCTTACCTATTAGAGATGTAGGTTGATGCTTCATTTTGCACGGTAGAAGAAAAAAATTACTATGATGCAATTAATTTCATGCTATGTATGTTGTTTGGCTCCGAAATAAAACAGAGGATGACTGATAATGGGTGGATATACAGTGGCCAAATTAGTGCGGTTGAAAGGTCCGATGAGTGGGTATGGAAGACGGATTTCTTAGTGAAGGAGTTAGCGCGTGGTTCAAAGGCAGGCATTCGTCCACTTTGCCCTTGCAGTCATTGCAGGAAGCGTCAGCGTAAGGGAAAAGAGGATATGATAAAACACCTTTGGTCTTATGGGTATATGCCGGGCTTCGTCACGACGGTCGACTTTGCTGAATACGAACGTGAGAGTGGCAGGGTGATGCGGCAACGAATCAATGGCAAGGAGGACGATGGGATTAGAAACTTTCTGAATGATCTCCGTGATTCCTACATGCCAGATTCGCCACCTTCACACGAGGAATCGGAGGAACCGTGTGAACAAGAGGAACCTTGTGAACCCGAGGAACCGGAGCCTACCGCGAAGGCCTACTTTCATATGATGGAAACGGCCGAGAAACCTCTGTACGAGGGCGCAAGTATTTCTCAGCTCGATGCCATCTCGCAAGTACTAGCCAAAAAGCTCGAGTATGGCAACACCCGTTCATGCTTTGAAGCTCATCTGCAAACATATGGTAACATGTTGCCCGAAGGACATTGTTTGCCTAAAAGCATGTACGAGACGAAGAAAATCTTGCGAGAGCTCAACATGGATTATGAAAATATAGATTGTTGTCCTAAAGGTTGCATCTTGTTTCGGCAACAGTTTGGGGATGAAAAGTACTGTACCCTGTGTGGAGCCTCTAGGTATCATGAGGTAAAGGGAGCGGATGGTCAGAAAAAGCAGACGAAAGTCGCTAAGAAGATTCTTCGTTATCTCCCATTCATAAAAAGAATCCAGCGACTTTACATGAACAAGGAGTCTGCCACACAGATGACGTGGCACAAGATGGGGAAGAGATACGAGGACGAGCACGGACGGGTAAAGATGGGACATCCATCTGATGGTCAGGCATGGAAGAATTTCGATGCAAAATACCCCGAGGAGGCAGAAGAGGCTCGAAACGTCAGAATTGCGATAGCAACCGATGGATTCAATCCGTATGGTATGTCGACTGCCTCGTACAGCTGCTGGCCCGTGTTTGTTATTCCGCTCAATCTCCCTCCCGGAGTCCTAATGCAAAGGAAGACCATATTCCTGTCGCTGGTCATTCCAGGGCCTGAATATCCGGGAAAGAATTTGAGTGTCTATATGCAGCCGCTTGTGGATGATCTGTATCACTCTTGGCACCACGGGACTATGACATACGACCGTGCATCGAAGAGAAACTTCTTGATGAAAGTTTGGTTCCACTATTCCATGCACGACATGCCAGGGTACGCCCTATTCTGCGGATGGTGTACAGCTGGTAAGTGGCCATGCCCAGTGTGCAGGAACCGACTTGAGTTCCTTTGGCTAAACGGGGGTAAGAAGTATTCCGCGTTCGACACGCATCGCAAGTTTCTCAAAAGAAGGCATCGGTTTAGAGAAGACGAAAAGAACTTCAAAAAGGGAAGAGTTGAGCGTGAAGAGAAAGAGATACCAACTTTCGATGGTGCAGCTGTTGATGCCGAGCTACGTGCTCTCGTGTCTGCTCCGGGAAATGGCCCACGATATGTGGGATATGGTGAAACACACAACTGGACTCACGTGGCAGGTTTGACGCAGCTCGAATATTACAAGGACCTCGAACTACCCCATAATATCGATGTGATGCACACCAAAAAGAATGTCGGAGAGTCTCTGTTTCACACAGTGCTGAACATTCCTGACAAGTCAAAGGATAATGTCAAAGCTAGAGTTGATGTTAAGAAGCTCTGTGATAGGGAGAGATTACACATGCAACCTCCTAACAACCGTCGAAAAAATTGGTTCAAGCCGCATGCCGACTTCTGCCTTACTAGTCTTCAAAAGAAGGAGGCATTCTTGTGGCTCAAATGCGTCGTGATGTCCCCTGACGGTTATTGTTCGAACATAAGTAAGGGAGTCAATCTTGCCACAGGAAAAGTCACCGAGCTCAAGAGTCACGACTATCATATTAGGATTGAGCGGCTGATGCCGGTGATGGTTCGAGGGTATCTCCCCGACCGTGTGTGGCGAGTGCTCGCGGAGTTGAGCCATTTCTTCCGCACGCTCTACGCTAAGCAGATATGTCCCCTGATTATTCAGAAGCTGCATGATCTAGTGCCGGAGTTGCTATGCAACTTAGAGACGATATTTCCGCCAGGCTTCTTTACTCCGATGACACATCTTGTTGTGCATCTCGCGAACGAGGCTCTCTTGGGTGGACCGGTGCAGTTCCGGTGGCAGTTTTGTATTGAGAGAGGGTTTAAGTATATTCGAACCAAATGTGGAAACAAAAATCAGATTGAAGCATGCATAGCTGAGGCAACTATCCTCCAGGAGATGGCAGACGCTAGGCTAACGTACTTTCCCGATGATGTTCCCACTATGCATAACCAGGCCTCTCGATACAATGTCGATGAGCCTAAGAAAGACCCCAAGCTCCTCCTCTTCAAGTGTCCCGGTGGCAAGGCTGGTGGCGCAAAAAAGTATACTTTGACCAAGGAAGAGCTGGAGTGCGTAATGCTATATGTGCTCTTGAACATGGATGAAGTGGTTCGTGACGAGGGGGAAGCAGGAAGTTTCCTCAGGTAAAATGGTGAACCGAATTACTTTGCAACTAGTAACTCGGTTTCGCTCTAATACATATTTATCTTATTTTAGCCAATTCAAGGATGAAATGTGGCCGGGAACGGTGGATCTCGATGAAGCCGAGCTGGAAATTCTTCTGAAAGAGGGTTCCCCCGGAAAGAAAAAATTCACGGCTTGGTTCAGGGAAAAGGTAATTTCTAGCCTGCCCCTACCTTGCAATCCGTGTCTTCTCGTTTTCTATTACACATAACTAATACACTGAACTTGTAGGGAGCTAATCCCAACGTTGTGATGTCCGATGAGTTGAGATGTGTCTCCCAAGGATGTAACCGTAGAGTCGAGGCGTATGAGAAGTATGATGTGAATGGGTATCGCTTCCATACGGAGTTTCACCAGAACAGTCGGCCTAATGCAAAAACTATGAATACCGGGGTCTTCACTAAAGGAGCCGGTGAGTTTGACTACTACGGAAGGTTACAGAACGTATATGAGCTGACGTACAATAATACGAACATAGAACTCAAGCTGTTGTGTTCAAATGCCACTGGTTTGACCCAAAGCATGGACAGAAAAGTACCCCTTCCATTGGGTTAGTTGAAGTGAAGCCTTCAACCACCTACAGCGGATCCGATGTCTTCATTGTGGCCCACCAAGCCAAGCAAGTTTATTATTTGCCCTACCCATGTCAGAAAGAGGGACTCAAGGGCTGGGAAGTCGTGTTCCAGGTGTCGCCACATGGGAAGCTACCTATGCCCTCTGACGATGATTATAACAACATTAACCCCAAAACATACGAGGGAATTTTCTATCAAGAGCAAGAGAACTTTGGAGACTTTGACATACAAGGTCTCGAGAATCTCGAAGACGATGCACCGATAGGGGGTGAGGTAGTGGTGAATATAAAGGACATAGACATGCTCAACAAGTTGCAGGAGGAAAATGACAGCGATGATGAGCCTCCACCGTGCGAGAGCCTCCAATTTACTTCAACCGTGATAGTGATGTTGATAGTGACGATGAGAACCTAAGAACTAATTATGAGAGTAATGATTCGTGGTGAGGGTCTTTTTATGTCTTTATTATGCTTAGTATTTATCTTTATGCTTAGTATTTATTTATGTCTTTATTATTCTTGGTATTTATTTTCTAACATGCTTCTTAATTGCATTACATCTATATGCTTACTGTTTACCCTTTCTCAATGCAGGTGATCCACCAATATGAGCCAAGGCAAAGAATCATCGGGCAGTTTGCTGAACTCGCTGCGCCAGAGGAAGCCTACCAAAAGTGGAAGGGAGCCTATTCCGAACCCTAGATACCCTGCTGATGAGGGTGGGATCAGAGGTCGAGGACGAGGGGCAGCTGTTGTTCCACTCCCTCCGAGGGGAGGACGAGGGCAAGGTGGAGGACGAGGGCGAGGTGGCGGACGAGCACTACTAGAGGGTAGTGACATACCCTCCGCTTCTGGCGACGTGGCTTCACACTCCCGTGAGTTGGCGTCTCGAGACGAGGAGACGCATGGGACGGTGTCTGGCGGCGAGGGGACGGTGTCTGGCGGCGAGAGGACGGTGTTTGGCGGCGAGGGGACGGTGTCTCGTGGCGAGGGGTCCGCGAAGAAGCCACGGATTCGTGGGAAACGACTGTCCCTGATGAGTCCAAGATGCCTAAAACCGAGGAGGAGAAAGTCATCATTGAGCCTAACGACGTTGAGTAAGTTACTATACTAATTTTGAACACGCCATTTCATTTGTACCAAAACAATTTGACATGTACTAATGTTTGATTATTCTGCAGGAACTGGAGCTGGCCAGCGGGGGGCCGTCCTCCTAACACTTTGCTTGCAGCTCTGATTAGGAAGTACTGGCCGGGCTTTTACACTGTGGTCCCCAACGGCGAGAAGAAGCTAGCCCGCCATTGGGTAGACTATGAGGCCGCCGCTTGCCCGGGCTTCGAGACAGCTGCTGACGCCGTGATCAGCACGTTCTGGGTAAGGCTTCGAGACAACTCTTTACTCTCACAATCTTTTTATGCATGTTTACAGAGATTCTTTAGGGTTCTTCCGGAGTATCAGGCCTCGGCGAACAGGACTGTGTTGGGGGCATGTAAGAAGCTGACACGACAGCAGTTCTACAATGTAAGGAATACAGGCATGAATCAATTCAGTTCCGAGAAGTTCGGCAAGAGAGCGCCGAAGCATGAGACTGTGATTGCAAAGCCTGCGATGACTTTGGATGATTACGTCGCGGTAAGTCAAAATTGTCAATGGTATCATATGTTGCTGCTAAACTGCAATTTGCATTATCTGTTCTTCAAAATGAGTCTTGAATTTTTCAGGTTATGCCCCAGTGGGCCGATGGTAAAGAGGACGCATGGAAGGCGATAGTGACATCAATGTGGCTCGGGGAGAACGAGGAGTTCAAAGCCTTAAGCGAGCGGAACAAGGCAAACCGCGGCCACGAGGGGACACACTGTGCGGGAGCCCGCCACCATGCTAGCTTCAAGAAACATTTTGTATGTGCACACATTGAACAACATGCATTTTATTCCCGTCATGTTTCTATCTGGTATGCATAACATTTCTTTGGCGATGCAGGAGTCCATCACGGGGAATGTCCCTATTACGCCGATGGAAGCATGGGAGAAGATAAGGATCAAGAAGGCCGATCCATCCAAGCCCCAGCCCTCGCTTCCAGAGTACTTCGGCAACGCCAAGGAGGACATAGCTAGTTACACGACGGCGTTCCAGGGTTTTCATCCTCACGTGGATAACCCTATTCAGGAGGAGACCGACGTGAGGGCTTTGGTCGTGGGCGGGCGCGGCAGGGAGCATGGCCGTCTTCGCTGCCTTAACCAGGTGACCCCGCGTACTCCTGAGTTGAGCCTCACGCGTATCAAGGCCACCCTCACCACCGACGGCCCCGTTGTCCCTCCTCGTCGACAGACTTCCAAAGCTCGCGCCGAAGTAAGTTCTTCTCAATCTCATTCCCTTTTCGACATTTCTTCCTTAGTAGCTAACTTGACGAGATTCAACTTTCATTGAGATTCATTTTTCTTGAAATTGTAGGCTACATTAGGTGATCCCTACGATGCAGCTATGGCGGAGTACACCGTTAAGTATGAGGAGTGGGCGCAGAAGAGAAGGGCCTATGACGTCTGGGAAGAACTGCGCGATGCTGTAAGTTTCACCATTTTCTCCCTACAAAAAATGACAAGTCCTACTTCCCCCTACTTTGGACCTTTATTTCTGCAAAGCCTAACATCAAAAATGTCTTGTAGGCGGACGAGAGGTTATATTCCACTGGAGAGCGGGGTACTATACCCATTCCATGACCACCTAAGCCTGACCTGCCGCCTCCGTTTCCAACGAAGGAGGACTTCACTCGCCTAGCCTACGTGAGTACACCGGTAAGTTATATGCCAAACCAGTCGTTACCGCGGTCATGTGCCCGCCACGTTAGAGTTGCTAACTTCTGCTAAAAAATGCATGTAGGGATCGGGACACTCCGGGGCTACTCCCTTCGGCCGTGCTGATGGCTCGCCAAGTCGCACGATCACACCGTTTCATCACGCTACCGGTGCTTCGCCGAGTCCTTCGCGCGAAGCCGATGCCCGTGCTACTCCCTCGCCGAGTTCCGGGCATGGTTCGACGGCGGCTACCCAGCGCGGAGTGTCGCCTATTTTCACTCGGTCCGAGATGGGCACTTCGAGCTCCCGCGAGATCTAGCTAGGATGATGATCTTTGTATCGCACTATCGATGATGTTCGGATGATTTTGTACCTTTTACGATGTTTGGATGATATGGATATGATGTTTGGATCTTCTTTATGTCATTTCTAGCATGTTTTTAATTTTTCTGCAATTAAAATTGTATGAAAACGTGGCCTAAACAAAACAGCACAGAAAAAAAAAATGCCAAAACGAGCCTATAGCCCGACGGCAAGACCATCGGCGTCTTTGACGGCCTGCCAGCATGGCGGCCCAAAGGGCGACGGCAAGGCCGTCGGCGCCCACGCGCGACGCGGCCCCAGCTTCGGACGCGTGGCCCAAAGGCCGACGGTAAGGCCGTCGGCGTCCCCGCGCGACGCGGCCCAGCTCGGACGCGTGGCCCATAGGCCGACCGCAAGGCCGTCGGCGTCCTCGGGCGAACGCCTGCCAGCTTCCGACGCGTGGCCCATAGGCCGACGGGCCGTGCCGTCGGCGTATACGCGACCCCGTCCGTTCCGTTCTGACGCGTGGGCCCCACAAAGAGATAGACGCCGACGTGGATTGGATACGCCGACGGGGAGGAGTGGTTCGCCGACGAGGCAAAAGGCCGACGGCCCTTCGCCGACGGTGGCCGTCGGGCCCTGCGTACGCCGACGGGAGAGAGGGATTCGCCGACGGCGGGCCACCGTCGGCGTCTCGACTGGCTCCTGTAGTGAGAGGTCGTACCAAGAGTAGAAAGATTGTGAATAGTCTGCTAGGTTTGTGGCGAAATTGGCTGTATATCATGATGGAATGCGGCATACATGAAAATTTTGATCGGCAATGGAAGAAGTTGATCGATAGGTGCGGGGGGAAAAGAGTGAACTTGGGCAATGGAAGAAGTTGATCGATAGATCGGCAACCCCTTGGGCAGTATGGAGAAGGCGCAACAACTAGCTCCAACAGTGAACTGTTGCGAATGGTGCAATTTCGATATGGTCGAAGAGTTGCTACCAAATTCTCCGTCTATTTGTTTCTTCCATTTGAATTGCCCAAGAGATATGAACAAACGCTTGAAGCTTCTACGTGTTACAAAGGTATACTCAACTCCAAGCAATTTGAATTCCTCGTTATTAGCAGCAATAACTAGCACGATGGAGAAGGTTGAGTAGCACGCCTACCTCTGGCCTAGAGGTGCACCGGTATGTATTAGCGAAAATAGCACAACTGATAGGAAAAAAAAAACAGATGATCAGAATCGGACGGTTGAGAATAAAAGATGATGTGGCTAGGATGCATGTTGAGATAGACAACTTAGACAATTTAAATGATCCCCTAATGGGGTTTTGCTTATAAGAAGTATAGATACATGAAGCAAATATTGAAACTGACTCGCTACAACTAGTTTTCTCTGCCCCGTGAGGTCTCGCGACCTGGTTGCCCCTGCGAGGGCGAATGGGCCGCGCCACCGGCGCCTACTCCAGTAGCTCCCTTGCCTCCTTCCTTCCGCCGTCGCCGGCGACCGTCGCCGGCTGGTCCGCGGCGGTGCTGGTGGTGGCGGACCCTTGCTTCTCCCCCCTCGGTGGCGCCCTCGCGCGGGCAGGGAGTATCCGCGCGGTGATGTTCGGCGGCGGAGGTTCGTATCGGTACGGCGGCGGCCGGCTTCCGAGCTGGTGGTAGGCGACGCGGTGGCGCCATCCTTGGTGGCGGTGGTGGCGGGCTGAGCTCGGCCGGAGCCCTATATGCCCAGATCTGAGCCCGTTGGGCCCGATCTGGGTTACGGCGGGCCGGGCTTGGCCATGCTGCCTCCGGTTTGATTTGGAGCGGCTTGTGACGAGGGTGGCAGCGGCGACTTCGCCCTTGCTGCAACACGACGACAGAGCTTCACGGCCCCTTCAAGGTTCGGCTGGTTCTATGGTGTTATGAGGGTAGTAGGGGCGCAGGCCTACGTGCAGCAGCGCGGCGGAGACTTTACAGCCCTCCGGGGCTGGGCCAGGCCGTTGGCCTGGTGTGTCCCTGGTGCCGTGTCCGGTCGGCACCCACCCTTGGCGGTGGAGGACGTCCTTCAGGTGGCCGTGCTGCTGTCATCGTCCAGCTCCATTGGTCCCGGTCTGCTCCTGTCATTGTGTTCGGTCGGCTACTGTCTCTGGCAGTGGAGGTTGTGCCCTCCCGCGTGGTTGTGGTCATGTCGCCCCCTGTTTTCGGCTATCTCCTCTCAATCCGGCCTTGTGGAGTTTGCCATGGTGAGACGACGTTGATAACTTCGACCAGGGTGGCGTATGTTGGTGGGCGGCAAGTTTGGTGGAGCACTACGGATTGGCCGGGGAGCTGGTTTTTTGGGGGTCGGGAGAAATCCCTGTCATCTTGACACCGACGCGGTGACGCCTGCGGGTGTCACCCTTCCTTCCTTAAGGGCGTCGGGAGTACCCCTTCCCCTCTCCCCGCAGCATACCAGGGGAAACCCTAGGATTAGTCCGGGCAACAGCGTCGTCGTCGCTTTCCGTCTTGGAGGTGTTGTTTGGTACTTGTCTATTCGAAGTGCTAAGATAGTGGTGGGGATACTCGGTGGGCGCAAGGGTTGTGAGTTATCTTCGTTCGCCGAGCCGCCAATGTTGGCATTGTTTTTCTTTTCTTTTCTTTTCTTCTCTCTTCTGTGTTTTGGGCGTGTTTTGTTGTTTTGCCCCAGCAATGCTCTCTCAGTTGTACCGTATGTTGTTGCTATATTAATATAGCGGGGCGAAAGCCTATTCGAAGAGGATAAGTATAGATAGATAGATAGATAGATAGATTGACTGATAGATAGATTGATTGATAGATAGATAGCTTAAAAATATATGTGGACTCCTGTAATTTATAACTACACTAATTTGTACAATCAGAAAACCAGGAGCATCATGCTATCATTATATAGAAGTATATGCTTAAAATTTATAAATGTACATTAGCCATTCCCGTAAAAACTATGTAAAAAATCAACCAATAAGAAGGATATTTTTAGAATATTAGCGGAAGCACATACCGCACCAAAGTTGAGACAGCGTATTAGCGAATTCCTTGAATATTTCAAGCAATATCATTTAGGATCAGAAGAGTTTTAAATAGAATCCCAATAATTATGAAAGTTGATCATTTGAACCGAACATCATAAGCAACTTTGTTGTCAAATATGAATAAACTAAGATATGTAAACTTTTTTTCGAGATCCTAAGATAAGCAAACTAATGAGCAAACGGGAAGGTAGACTTGTGCATCAAAACTAAGCCAATGAAATATGATAGTACAGGGAGGGGGGCTCAAAGAGAAGACAAGATTTTACCCACATCAAAATTTCAGACATAACCGTGAGATGGTCCACTGTGATAAATTAATAATTGCTAACTAATATACTCCCTCTGATCCCAAATAAGTGAGTGACTATAGCTATGGATTTGTGCTACCTTAGTTTATTTCTAGCGACACTTAAACAGGATCGGAGGGGGTATCAAATATCGCTTCAAATGTGTTGCCAACAAGGAAATTATATTTGTTGTCACTACATATGTGCATTCTTTGATTACAAATGCAGATGAACTCTTCTTACTAAATAAGCACAAATTTAAATAAGCACTGAACCTTAATGCTGAGAGCAATCAATAGTCAAAATAAACAAATGCATAACATCATAGTAAGAAAAGGATTTCCGCGAAGACAAGGATTAAGACTAGATGGATCTTAACACATGACCAGAAAAGAAAATACATAAAACCAGGAAAATATGTGCAAGAAAAAATATAAGACCAATCAAACATCATGGTATGACTACAAGTGAGTTACAGAAAATTGCAATCTCAAATAAAAGGCAATCATACTCGTACCATTCCAATAGCAGGTAAAAGTAAAGGTAAATGTCAACTTCAGATAACATATTATCGAATTCCTTGAATATTTCATGACGGATCATAAATATGACAAAAGATTATCACTTGGTAACAAAAGAGTTTCAAATAGAATTCCAATAATTAAAAAGATCTTAATCATTTGAACTGCACATCATGTGCATAGTGCACCTTTGCTGTCAAATATGAGAAAACTCAAATAGACATGTGCATCAAACTAAGCCAAAGAACTACGATAATGAAGGGGGGATGGGCCGGGGGGGGGGGGGGGGGGGGGGGCTCATAGAGAAGATAAAACTTTATCTGCGTGAATATTTCATACATATGATAGGCTTGTCATGTTTCACTGTAATAATTGGCTGACTTATATATAAAATGTCGCTTCAAATATTGCCAACAATGAAATTATACTTGAACTGGCACTACATATGTGCATGCTTTGATTACAAATGCAAATGAATTATGCCTTCTTAATGAATCACTAATTTAAATATGCACTTGACATTAAAGGTGAGTGAAAGTAATATCAAAATTACGAAATGCATAACATCACAGCGAAAATAGGATTTCCAGAGACACGGGATCAAGTTTAAGACTAGATCTTACTCATGACCAGACAAGAAAATACATACAAAGCTAGAAAATTTGTGCCAGAATAAACAGAAGACCAATCAAACATCATGGTATAATAGGAGGAGGCATCAGACATAATGGATGGATAATGAACCGAAGGACCCATAATCTCCCTACCACACCAGGAAACTAAAACACTCTCGAGTTAAGGAAGCGACGGTCTCCATCATAGTTAGCAATCGATGATGAAATCCCTCTACCTCAGGAGAGACAAGATTCCCATCCTATGTACCTCACGAAGTGACGAGACGACACTATGCACATCCGCAAGCGACGAGACAGACCTATGTACCTCGGGATGCGACGAGACAACCATGTGTACCTTAAAAAGCTACGAGGTAGCCCTATGTATCTCAGAAAGCAAAGAGACAACCCTATCTACCTCGGGAAGCGTTAAGACACCGCTATTAAGGAAGGGGTGGAGAGGAGGATGTGGGTATCTTACAGAAGTAACAATACATATCCGCCTCTGCTACGGTCGCAGCAGCGCCATTGAAGAGCAAATTGCGACGGAGCCCGTGCAAGGAGGAAAGGGCAGCGACGTCAGGTGCCACTGCTAGCTTGATGAGCGCCCTGCATGCGGTAGCCGGTGGGAGGAGAACCTTGCCGGCGGGGGATCGGGAACGTTTGCGCGGCTTCACTACATGCTCTACTACAACGCCTTGCTACGGCTGGCCCAAACAATAATTAAGATCGGAGGTGGATTCAATTAATTATGTAATTATTTATACTAAACTTTTATAATTCAAAATAATTTGTAGCATGCCTCAGTTTTCTCAAGAAAATTATAACTTATTTGATATGGTTAACCACATAATAAAGTTACTAAATGTTACTTATTCATTATTATTTATACAACTGTAATATATATCGATGAAAAAATACACTTGCATATTAAAAAACTGATTTTATAACATTATTGTATTCTTAATTTTTACAATTGCATAATATTGTATTATTATTGTATATAGGTAAATTGACGGATATTTGTGTATAGTATATATATAATCTAAAATTATATATTTGAACTTACTAATTGGTGCCCCATTAGAGCTTCCTATATATATATATATATATATATATATATATATGGTAAAGATCCCCAAATCATATAGTCTAAAATTATCCATTTGACCTTCCTATATATATACATACATGGTAAATATCCCCAAATCATATAGTCTAAAATTATCGTTCTCAATTTTTTCGTTCTTAAATGTCTTTTGCGGGTTATTATATACTCAATATAAGTTAAAATCATGTGTATGATCTCTACTTCTTATTTAAATATGTCATTAATAATAATCACCTACTAAAAAAATTATTGTGGATTATACTGTTTTTTATACATATGATTTTACTATTATATATGCTCGCATAATGCACTTGCAATTGTCTTCTGTAAAGCTTTGTTGTTTTCATGAAATAAAATTCCATGCACATAATTAACTAGGATTATTTTTCTAGTAGTCCTTGTATGGCTTGTATCATTCTAAATAAACTTTTCGCCATTGGTTTGGTTGTTTTTCTTACATATGTGGTACACTCTATTAATCTAGGTGAACTTTTCCAGTAAATTGAGTATTTTATTTTTAAGATATTTAATAGTATCATTAACAAAATCAATACAATTATGGTGAATACTACTACACTAATGTTGAGTTCCTCTTTTTGTAGGTGCCTAGGGCGCTTGGCCCTGTTTATCCGGCCTATGGACCGGCCCAGTTCAGCCAACAATTTATTTGACACATTCCAGTCAGGCAATGGCTTCAACAATACTAGCAACCTAACATTGAGTAACCATGTCGTTTCTTAAGACTGCGCCCCAAGCATCTTTGCTGGTCTTAGGTGCAAATCTGGGACCAGTATTAAGCTTAAGTTGAATGCATGTGCGTTGTCACGGTCTTTCAAATTTATTTTCCCGTCGTACATGCAAACATAATATGCGTGCAAATTTATAGTGATGTGGAGGACAAGTGAATGAACATTTGAATGGCAACACAATCCAACTAAATGGATGATCATGCGGTTTAAGTTACTCAAACTACATGCCATGTCCTTGATCAGCTTAATTGTCAATGCATTCTGAAGTGACACGCTTCACTTCATTTTCTGTTTGTTGTTGGTTCCTGTGTGAAGTAACAACCGGTATAAGTGACTATAAGGGGGAAATGGTCTCTGAACTTTAGACGGAAGTTATCCTTACTGGCTTAGTCCACAAGTTTCATGAAATTACTAAACTGAACAAACAAATTTTTTTTTGGTTTTCTGATGACCCACGAGTATAGGGGATCGCAACAGTCTTCGAGGGAAGTAAAACCCAAATTTATTGATTCGACACAAGGGGAGTTAAAATATATTTATAAGGCTTAACAGATGAGTTGTCAATTCAGCTGACCTGAAAGTATACTTGCTCGCAACACTTTTTCAGTGGTAACGGTTTTATAGCAACATTAGTAGTGAAATAACATCATGAGTAAAATAGTAACAACAGTAGAAATCGTGAAAACAACAGTAGCAATCGGGAAAACAACAAGATTAAAGTACCGTAGGCATAGTGAATGGATGAACGGGCGTTGCATGGATAACATAGTTCATGTAATAATAATAACGTGGCCATTGCAGATAGATAGTAATAAAACATCCAAGTACTAAGAAAACCATAGGTATGTGTTCCAATTTAGTTGTACGTGCTCGCAATGAGAAACTTGCACAATATCTTTTGTCCTACCAACCCGTTTGCAGCGAGACCTCAAGGGGAACTACTGGTAATAAAGGTGCTTCTTTTAATAAAGCATCGGAGCAAAGCATTAACACTCCGCGAATACATGTGATCCTCACATTGCAGCCATCCCCTCCGGTTGTCCCAATTGCTGTCACTTTGGGGCCTCGGGTTCCGGACAACGACATGTGTAAACAACTTGGAGATATGATTAAAACATAATTATACTCAAGAAAAAATAACATGTTCAGATCTGACATCATGACACTCATGCCCTATGACAAGCAATAAGAATAACAAGTTGGAACAACGATGTATAGCACTAACAACAGATCCTAGACATTATGCCCTAACAATCTGGTATTATTACATGATCGATCTCATCCAATCCCTACCATCCCTCTCAGCCTACAGCGAGGATTACTCACACATGGACGGGGGAATCCTTAATTGAAAGATGTCACACCACCAAAATGAACCATGATGGCGACCAGGGGGAGGTTAGCACGAACAAGGGAAACCCAGGGGGTTTTGGCATGACAGTAGAATTGCTTGAGAAGCAATGCTTTGTTTTGTAATTCCAGATTGAGAACACCTAAACCTCCACTTCGCTTAGGACGACAGACAAGCGACCAAGCAGCCAGTGAATGAGGAGTACCCATGGAATCATCTTTCACCCAAAGACAGTGTCGACGTGCACGATCAAACGGGTTAATCAGCGTCTTGGGAAACTTAAGTGAACTCAGGTAATGAATGGGTAGCGAGGAGAAGACAGATTGAACCAAGGTCAATCTCTCCCCTCCCCCCTCCCCTACCCATAATCCAAAAACCGAGCACATGCATTAAGTCTCCTCTCCATCTGATCCGCAAGAGGAGAGAGATCTCGAATGGTAGGCCTGGTCAGACCAAGAGGAAGCCCTAGATAGGGAAATGGAAGAGTACCAGCAACACAACCAAAAGTGGCAGCTAAAGCACCAAGCATGTTCTCATCAATATTGATAGGCATCATACTAGATTTGGCATAATTAATAGAGAGACCCATGGCTCCCGAAAAAAGTGATAATAGGTTCTTGATGACCATTAGCTCCCGAGGGCAAGCACGAGCACTAAGTAGCGTGTCATCAGCGTATTGAACGATAGGATAGTCAGTCAACGGTATAGGCAGGGGAGCAGTGATATCCCCCAAGTACATGCTCTTATTAACCATAGATTGGAGCAGATCAGCCCCATCAACAAAGATAATGGGAGAGAGGGGATCACCCTGTCGTACACCACGCTTACAATTAAACCTTCTGCCAGGAACACCAAGATGTAACTAGTATGAATTGACCGAACGGCTGAGATTTAGCGAGGGAGATTAGGTCCAACAGGCCCAGCAAGTCATAAGTACTAGTTAAAAATAATGTCAAAGTATAGGCCCAGCAATCCACGGACTAACATATGAGGCCAGACTAACAGATGAGGACGCAGCCTTGCAAACTACTTCTGTCATCGTGTGATTTTCCTGTCTTGCTCTGACATTAGGAGATCAAAATATTTTAGTAATAGTATGACTCCAACGCCTCATCAATCCTTTCCTTCCACCCTAATTGCTTCGGTTGTATGTCACATACTCCGTATAAATGGATCAAGAGTTGATGTACCTCCCAAATTACATTGAAATATAGTTAATTTGCCTTAAATTTGGATGATATTTTGTTCCTTTTGAACTACATATATATGCTGGAAACTTTCCTGTGTACTTTTTTTTGGCTTTAAAATTTCCTGTGAACTTGTGTTCATTGTTGTGCACTGGCAGTGGGTAGCTAGACAGAGTTACCAGCACAATATCGGACTTCCGCATTGTATATTTTGGAAGCAAACAAATACAAGCACACAGTTTGCACAAGGGAATTTTTCAACTTGGCTTAGAGGTCAAAATGCATATAGCCTTTTGGGACGATGGTCCTAGCAATATTTTTTTCAGGGAACTTCTTGCAACATTTAAAATTCTAAAATTCAGAACGATTGGCATATAAAGCTGTCCGGTACACAAAATGAGAGATCCACTAATTCTGGACTTTAAAAGAGTGGTCAAGTACACACAATGAGAGATCTATCATTTCTTTGTACAGTACCTGATGGCACACAACAGAAATCGGCAACATAACATGATACAAATGTTATTTCGGCACTGTAGATCTACACAATGGGAATTCTATTTGAGCTACATACAAGACTAGCATGACCAAAAAACTGTAGAGTATTTCTTATATTTGCATTTCTCTTCTTCAAGTCTCTTGCCGTGTGATATGTCATGTGCTATGTGCTTCTCCCTGGAAACAAACTAAGGTTACAGAGTCAAGTTTGTTCTCTAACTGCAAAATATGAAACTGCTCTGTATTTGTTGCCTCTGAAAGCTACAACTGTACATCTACAAAAATACAGTATACACATACTCCTAAAAGTTACATTGACTATGGTGATGTCCTGTAAACCAAATGACATGCTTACTTGCTTGTTTAAATTAGGAGTATAGGTAAGATCTAAACCTAAACATCAGGCCCAGGACATTTTACCACGGTGGAGCATAACAGAGCACATCTCTGAATTTGGAAACTACCGTACACACTTTCGTGAAACATTAAATTTGTGTGCTGCTATGTGAAATTGTCTGTACAAAGAAATGATGGAGTCATGTTACTGAGGACGAGAGAGTAGATGCACATTATCCTTTTGTCAGATAGATAGTTGCACATTTGGACCTGACATTATACTACACATGATGACATGACTGTTATTTTCAGGAAAAAAAAACTACCGTGCTCCAGTACCACAAATTAGATTAACTTGTCCACTAATTTCATAGAAACACATGTACTGCAGCAGCATCTAGCATGTCTTCACGTTTAGGTAGGAGAACAAGAACCTAGGAAACCATCAGATTAGGCATAAAAGAGTTAAGCGAGCTTGGCTTATGTTTGAAATTCTCTCGAAACAGGCTTTCGCCCCGCTTTATAAATAAAGCACAATGGCCGAACTGATACAATGTGATGAGGGGAACCCCTTACAAAGCAGACCAAAGAATAAAAGAACACTAAGAACACGAAGAGCCAAACTTGCCACCGAGGTCACCGGACCAAACCCAAAGGGCGGGGCTCAACAATATTGCCCCCAAGGGGGTAACGACGTAGCACGCCGCCAACATCGAGACAAGGAAGGTCAGGGTTTTCACCCGGAGCCCTAACGTGACGAGGGTAACCACAACAGCACCCCCAAGAGGGTAACGATACCCTCAGGCATCGCCGCCATTAGTGCCGGAGCGCAGAGCTTTCGCTCGGAAAAACCCTCGCATAACGTTCGCACAGTCGGGTAGCCCGCTACCCCCGAGAAAGACCTCCGTACCATGATCTGGGAGTTGCTGCCACCAACGCCCGGAATCCCCGCCGCCCGCTCCTTGCCATCCACATAGCCCAAGCAGAGGGGCCATCAACCACCGCCACGACGCTTGCCGTAGAAACGCTCGTGCGGCCTACCTTCCAGGACCGCCGCCCCGGCATCCGCAACCTCAGACCATGGAGCCAACAAGTCGCGAGGTATCCGAGGTAGAGTAGTGAGGCCGACGACGGAGCCAAGCTCGCAAGATCGACATCCGCAATCTATAGGAGGAGATCCATCCTCCACCGCCAGAGGCGGTCGCCGACCGGACGCAGCAGAAGTGCCGGTTAGGCCCAGATCAGCAAAGAAGGCCCAGATCAGGCCCGACTAGCTCCACCGCCACGTTGCGGCTCCAAGATCGCCGACGTTAACCTGCAGAACGACTCTCATGTACGGGCACTGCCAGTGCCCCCAAAACCCAGTTCAGGCCCATAGAGGCCCAGGTTCGAGGCGAGCCCCTCCGGCCATGGCACCACCGGAATCCACCCACCTCCACCGCCGTGCTATCCCCACTGCCTCCCCCCGTCGACCTCGTGCGCCGGAGCCGCCAACCTCACAGAGGCGGAGGCGTGCCCTTGACAGCTACCACCGTGAAGAGGCTGAAGCACCACCCTAGCCTGCTCGAACCACGCAAGTCTCCACACCGCCGCCGGAGCGGCCACACCCTTGCTCAACGTGCCGCCCCGATGCAGATCACGACCCGTGCCGAGCACCCGCAAAGGGGGAGAAAGGAGGTGTCCCGCCGCCGCCTGCGCCCGGCCCACGGCCCGTGGCGCCACCCGGCGACGGCGAGGAGAGGAGGGAGGGAAAGGGAGGGCCTGCGGCGGTTATGGTCCCCCCCTTCGCCCGCGTGAACGAAGGATGATGTTTGAAATTTGGTTATTACATTTCATTTTTGAGTACTAATTGCAGGTGCCTAGAAAATTAAAGCCTACCGCACATCTCAAGTAGTACCCACGCTTCTAGAATTCCATCTGGATCGTGGAGGGCATAGGTCAACGCTTGCATTTGTGGCATTGTGGTATGAAGGACATGGATGCACGGTTGTAATTAACTAGAAGAGATTGTTCACATAAATCAGACTAGCGGGTCATTTTGAAATAAATCAGACTAGTTTTCACTTCACAAGCTTGCTATCTCACATCTAGTTTATTATAAGACCATTTGTGACTTTTCTCATTACAATCACAAACTTACAGTATGTGGCTATGATTTGTAAGAACATCACCGGCGAGAGTATTTGAGTTTCAGCCTGAACCTTGTTGTATTACTCCCTCCGTTCCAAATTAATTGTAGTTGGACAAAAGTAGATGTATCTTATCTTAAAACATGTATAGATACATTCAATTTTGTCCAATTTTGAGACAATTATTGGGACGGAGTGAGTATATTCGTACAGAAAATATATGTCTAGCTAAAGTTACTTTTGATTCTAATATATACAAACTTTGATAGCTCGCTCTCAGAAATAACATACTCTGTATATATGAACTTCGAGAGGAACTAACGTGAATAAGAAGAACATAAAGCTCATCATCAAAACCATAGCAGTACAAAGATTTCGCTGTTCGTGACGATCCAAACCGCTCGACCGGCCATGCCGAGGCCCGCGACCACGTCCTGGTGGCACTCACACAGCCGAGATGGCCATCCAGATGGGTCCCGGCGCTACCCACGCGCCCTCGTCGACGAGTACCACCGGAATGCCGCGGCCACGTGAGGGAGGCGAGCTGGAGCTCCACGGTGCGGTGGCTGGTGGAAGGCGAGCTCGGTGAGAGTGCCGGATGCTACTCTCGTCAACCGGGAGGCGGAGCTCGGGGGCTGAGCTGCTTTTAGACGTCGAGGTGCGGCCGGCTGCAGTAACTAGAGACGGGCGACCGCGGCGGCTAGCCTACCGCGAAAGAGAGGGTAGATCAATTTAGGGTTTGGAATGTTTTTTTCATGCGAACGGTATCACACGGGTGGTTGGAATGGGCGTATGGGTTTTTTTTCGAGACGAGCGGCTTTTTGGGCCTCGGCCCATTAACGCGATTTACTCGTATCGTGTGTTTTCCTTAGTAGTATGAATTAAACCGGTCTTAGCTAAAAAAATGAATTAAACCGGTCACAATTTTTGCACTACTACGAATTGTGATAGGCCATTGGATACACGAAAATGGATGGCTAATATTCGATTGAGGGTACAACAAAAAGAACCCAAGCTACAGCATTTACGACCAGCAAGATCTACGAAACTCAGTACTGTTACAAAGCAATCAATCCCTATATCTTTCTTCTAGCTTATTTGAGGATTTCTAGCTCAAATTTCCTCGAATAAGCTAGAAGCGGGATAAATGTGGCATCCCGATTGACAGCTTAATCGATCATCGTTCTTCACTACTCCCTCATGGTCCCTATATGGTCAACTGATTTTCCTCTGTGGGTTTCAAGTGGGCCAACCAATTTGTCCATAACCATACTGGTAAGCCAAACTAGCCCTGCAATTCTCAAGCACTCACCGATCATTTGCCCTCGTCGATATGAACGCCTACAGGTTCAGACAACACAAGAAACAGAACTGTAAATTATATTGTAGAAAGAACAAGAGTAGAATGAGAGTATGTAACTTGTGCAAATGTTGGAAGACCGTCTATACCAGCGGGGGTCACTTGGTTTAGGGCTGACTTGCACAGAAAGGTACTCCATCAGCCGGACGTTTTGTGATGTTAAACTGTCGATAATGGTGTTATTCCGTTCACTCTCAGCGACTGCATTGTACAGTTCCTCTTTCATCTTCTGGATTTGCCCCTGGCGAGCCTTTGTTGCCTCGTCGCCAATGATACTCTGCGGCAGCACACAAGAGGAAGTTTGTATTTTAATAATTATTAATCATTGAATGATAAAAACTATGGATGTTTGGATGCTAATTAAAAGAATACATACATAAAACAACATGGCACACTTTAACTCGGGTCAGGCAAGCTCTGTCGCTTGCAAATCAATGATTTATGGCTTAATCGCAATATGCGGACAGGGAGGATAAAACAGCTCGGAGTCAAGAAAGAGACCTTTTGGTTGGTGCTTCCAGTACGGGAGGCGGGGAAGGGGCACACGCGACGAGAAGAGAGAGGCTTGCCGCTGTGGATGAGCCTCCGCTGTCCTTCCCCCTCGACAGCCGCCCGCGTTCGCTGCAGTACGCGGCCTCCGACTGTCCTCCTCGCCGCGTTTTGAAACAACGCCGCCGACATCGCCGATCAATTTTTCCGGATGGTTGCCTCGATCTGGTGCCCGCGGCCTGAGTCCCACACGAGAACGTCTTCGCTTCCGTTTTCGCTTTGGACGATAGATTTGGTTTTGGGTGTTTCTTGCTCCTTGAATTCATTTTTTGGCCGGGCTAAGGGCTGGGCCGGGCCCTGTGCCTGCGATCGAGCCGCCCGTGCGCTGCAACAGATTCTCGGAATTCTCCTGGGGCTTGTACCTAGTCCGAGTCATGCAAAGTGACCGATCACGGATCGGCGTCGAGTAGAAACCGGAGCAAGTTTGATTTTCCCGTGGTAACGCGTCCGAAATCCGATTATTACTACAGTAGTTCAATTTAAGTCGCCAGGGTGTGTATAAATAAGGCATCAACGAGCGTACCAAGCAACAGATCCACGAAAACACAAACGGCTAGATAGCTCTTGTACGTGCCTGTTTGTGAAGCTAGGCTTCTCCAAAAGATGACAAGACACAGCGTCGAGATCCTAGACGAGCTGACACGGCTACTGATGACAAGCCCCATCATGTGGTCTCCCACGCGCCGCGACGATCCCATAGCAGAGGAGGTAACAATGAGAATACGCCGAGTTTCCAATCGGGAGAAAGGCACATCGATGGCGGCAGGGCCGGGATCGAATTTGCTGAGAACGGTGGATGCGCCATCGGACGGCAGCGACTGCCCGATCTGCCTGGACAACGGGGCGGCGACGGCCGTGTGGAAGGAGATGCCATGCAGGCACAGCTTCCACGAGGCATGCCTGGAGAAGTGGCTCGTCAAGCACAAGGAGAAGGCGAGCTGCCCCGTGTGCCGACGCATGTTGCTGGATCCTGCTTCTTCTGAACTTGACCTTGATGATGTAAGGCATCGACTGAGAGATATCGTACGAAGACATGGGAAGTATCTGCTAGGAGAAAATTACCATCAATGGAGCCTGACGGCGTGGAGGACAGAACGTTTCCGTTTCTACCAGAAAGTGGTCGGCGTGGACCAATGCCTCCGTGTCGCCGGTGGGCTGCTGGCCGAGGCGCTGCCGGAGCTCGCGTGTGAGATGCGCCTGGGCAGGGAGGAGGGCGTGCGCACGGCCGCAAGGATCGAGGCCGTCGATGGCAAGCTGACGGACGCGAGGGCTGCCCTCTCGATAGCGTCAGGGACGGCGTATAACATCATCGCCTCCATCACCCCCGAGGTCGACGGTAGTGTTCAGCGGCTGCGCCCGGCCTATACGAGTCTTGAGGCAGCGGACGGCCTCCTGCGGACGGGCCACGGACACTTTATAACCGCCGTTGGGTGGCTGTCCAGTTGTATGACCCACCGCTACGTAGATCCTGAGCGACTCGCTGCCGTGGGTGACCTCGAGGCTGCGTTGCAAGAGGCCAGAGCCGCCGTCGCGGTTACCAGCGCCGCCCTCGCGGATGCCGGCTGGCGCTATCCGAGAGAGTCTGATGAGACTGGTTTGCTCATGCCGTGAATGTGTTCGAGGTCTCCTTAATTGGTTCATGGTATTTCTCAAATAAAAAAACGATGTACTACTATTGAATACTTTTCTAGTCTTGCAAGCTTCTTGGGGAATCAGAAGCGAGTTTTAGTTGACCGATTGTGTGAATAAACGCCGCATTTTTTTTGTTTTCTGTATGTATTTATCCCCAACTCACATTCAGATTTATCTTATATAAGTGCACATTTGTGCAGAGTTACATTTTCCCAAAACCGGCCTAGAACTTTCCCAAGCTGAAATGTAAGTCTCAGAATTACAAAAGTTTCAAAAAAAAAGTCTCATAATTACAAAGACTAGCACAAGGTACCTAGTGAACGCTACGGAGTAAACATCAGTTACCATACATGAATCAGACAACAATGCAACACGCATCTTGTAGATTAATACCTCCCTTAAAAAATGTAAAACACTTTTTAACGAGGTAAAACAGTTTGCTAAAAAGACTTACATTTTAGAACGGAATGAGTATTAAGTAATACGTATAAGCTAAATGGACACTTTTTTTTTATAGACAAAAGGCTTTTATTGCCCGACTTTGCATATCCAAAGTCCGGATGGCACCCACCGGGTTCGGGGCCGGGTTGGCGCCTCCCATACCCGCCCCATTTAACTTGTCGGGTCTCATTTCTTACCATACCCATGACCCGGGCGGGTTCGGGGCCCCAACGGGTACCCATTTAAGGAGTGACACCGACACATATGTAGAATAAAATAATGAAATACAGGAATGAGGTTGGTGGAATAGACACGTGTGTACGTGTGTTGTCTCAGGTTTATGGTCCATATCTCGTGGACGTGTGGTTAGCCATAGGATTATTAGGGATATGATTAGGACTTAGAGCGGATCTGTGGGTATGCGGGTACGGGTTTGCCACTCCCATACCCGCCCCATTAGACCTGGCGGGTCGAACATTTTACCAAACCCTTCCCATTTAAGGCGGGTACCCGTCGGGTTTGCGGGTTTCGGGGCCCATTGCCATCCGTAATCCAAAGCCAATAGGTTCACAACGTACATATACCATACAAACTACTCCGGCATATAGCTTCGCTAAATTAAACATAACAACGCCGCCCTCACGGATGCCGGCTGGCGCTATCCGAAAGAGTCTAATGAGACTGGTTTGATCATCCCGTGAATGTGTTCGAGGTCTCTTTGGTTAATTCATAGAACTTCTCAAATAAAAACTACTGTTGAATACTTTTCTAGTCTTGCAAGCTTATTCGGAAATCAGAAGCGACGTTCAGTTGACCGATTGTGTCTGTGTGAATAAACGTCGCGTTTTTTGTTTCTGTGTATTTACCCCCAACTCACATTCAGATTTATCTTATACGAGTAAAAACATACATTCGTCGATGAATGAATTGCGTGCACTTTTTCTTATGGGCTTTTTATCGAATTGCCCACAGCGGACCACTTGTACTCAGTTTTACCCCTAACTCCGAATGGTGCTCAGTTTTGCCACTAGTCCGTGCGCAACTACTATGGAGAGGCCGGAACGGTAAGTTTGGAGTCAACTCCGTTTCACGAAGTGGGACCGAGGAGTCAGACTCCGTTTCGCGAAGTGGGTCCGGGTGGGACTGCCAAGTTCGTTGAAACCATCCGGAGCTTACAGGTGGGACCGCGCAGTTAGTTGACTACGCTGAATAGTCCACACCCGAGTTTCCCGCCACCACCGTCGTGCGCTGCTGCCCAATTTAGTTGACCCGCCGCCGTGCGTTGCCGCTCTCGCCGCCGCCACCGCCGAACAATCCCCTGTTGCGCCACGAGCACGTGCGGCACCACCACCACCACCACCACTTCTAGGTTCAGCTTGGGGGGCGAAAAGGCGGGGCAGCCCACGCGGGCCAGAGCTGTCAGCTACGCGTGGAAAAACCGCGGGCCCCCGGGTCGTTCAAACTCTGCCGGAGTAACGGCACGCTCGGCGCAGTAAATGACCCGCTAGGGCTACAAAAGGCCCCTAGCCGCTCGCCGCTCTCCCCATTCTCGCCGTTCATCTCCTCGCCCTCACCGCACAAACTCTCATCGCCCTCGCCGCACTTCACCAGACACCCCGAGACGATGCCTCGCCGACACCGTGCATGGCGCAACTTGCCGTTGTACTGCCGACCCACGGCCGCGACGCGGGGCCACAGTGACAGCGAGGAGAACGAGCAGCCGGCGTCGGAGGAGGCGGCGCCCGAGCAGCAGCCGCCGCAGGAGGAGGGAGCCGCCGCAGGAGGAGGCGGCGCCCGAGCAGGAGCCGCCGCATGAGGCGCAGCGCTGGAGGAGGCTCAGGAGGAGGCAGCCTATCTGGCCCGAGCAGCACGCCACTGTCTACTCGTTCGAAACATGGCGGAACGAGGAGGCGTTCCACACGGTCCGCTCCTGGCTCAAGGAGGCGGCGGCAGCGGCCGAGGCTGCCGCTGTTCGTGCATCCCTGGAGACCCACCAGAGGGAGCAGGCGGAGCGCCAGGTCTACCGGCAGCTCGCCGCAACCGCGGCGTCGGATGAGCAGCAGGCGGTCGTCGCGCTGTACGAGAGCAACCGGCGCAAGGCTGCCCTGCAGAGCGAGAGGCGGGACCGCCGCCATCCCTCCGAGCAGGCGCAACTGCACCGGCTGCGGATCCGAGGCAGAGCGGAGCGCCATGCGATCTCTACGCTGGCGAACCGATCGCCCTTAGCCAAGAACGACCACGAGGCGGGGCCCTCCAACATGCTGGCCTACGACGACAGCGATGAGGACGACGAGGAAGAGGAGTAGAGGACGACGTCTAGGAGGAGGGCGACGACCAGGCCGGGTGATCGCGGCGAGCCTCGGCCAACCGTATTTTTTTTAAAGTTTTTTCAATGTTTTTAGTTAAATTATGCCTTCTAGCTTTCTGTAAAACTATCGTCGAATCTATGAATTTGAGCCTATTTCAACGAGTTCGCGTTTTTTAATTAATTTTGAGTAGTTCCGAACAAAATCACGAGCCAGAATGTGGATTAAAAGCGAAAAGAATGTTTGAATAATGTTGTATGATGTTGAACTAAGTCATTCCAAAATTTTGGGCAAATGTGTTTCAAATGAGGTCTGAAGCTAGAGTACACACCCCTGTTTCAAATTTCATGAAAGATTCGACCTTGCCAAAATTATCCAAATAAAATTGAGGAGCAACTATATCACATATAACAACATTGTGCGTTGGATTCATGTCATTTTGATATTTTTTTGAATTATTTATGCTCATTTGAAACCTTCGCTCTATTCTCGTGAGAAATGTGCTCCAAATGAGGTCTGAAGCTAGGGTAGACACCCCCGTTTGAAATTTCATGAAAAAATCGACCTTGCCAAAATTAACAAAATAAATTTGAGGAGCAACTATATCACATATAACAACACTATGCGTTGGATTCATGTCAGTTTTATTTTTTTATGAATTATTTATGCTCATTTAAAACCATCGCTCTATTCTCGTGAGAAATGTGCTTCAAATGAGGTCCGAAGCTAGGATAAATACCCCCGTTTATAATTTCATGAAAAATTCGACCTTGCCAAAATTAACCAAACAAATTTGAGGAGCAACTATATCACATATAACAACATTGTGCGTTAGATTCATGTCATTTTGAATTTTTTTTGAATTATTTATACTCATTTGCAACAATCGCTCAATTCTCGTTAGAAATGTGCTTCAAATGAGGTCCGAAGTTAGGGCAAATACCCCCGTTTATAATTTCATGAAAAAATCGACCTTGCCAAAATTATCCAAACAAATTTGAGGAGCAACTATATCACATATAACAACATTGTGCGTTGGATTCATGTCATTTTGATTTTTTTTTGAATTATTTATGCTCATTTGCAACCATCGCTCAATTCTCGTGAGAAATGTGCTTCAAATGAGGTCCGAAGCTAGGGTAAACACCCCCGTTTATAATTTCATGAAAAATTCGACCTTGCCAAAATTATCCATAGAAATTTGAGGAGCAACTATATCACATATAACAACGTTGTGCGTTGGATTCATGTCCTTTTGATTTGTTTTGAATTATTTATGCTCATTTGCAACCATCGCTCAATTCTCGTGAGAAATGTGCTTCAAATGAGGTCCGAAGCTAGGGTAAATACCCCCATTTGTGCTTCAACATTTTTTGGCATATTTTCTAAATCAACCAAATGAATTTCCTAGACATCTATTCTACATGTATAGTGTAAATCTGAAG
Organism: Alopecurus myosuroides; assembly: GCA_028641055.1. Lineage (NCBI taxonomy): Eukaryota > Viridiplantae > Streptophyta > Magnoliopsida > Poales > Poaceae > Alopecurus > Alopecurus myosuroides. The sequence goes on from CM054058.1 coordinate 480,783,836, forward strand.
TTTCATTATGTTTTGAATAATTCTTCTATTTTTTATTTTTTATTTAAATAACATGGTTTAATAGAAAAATCATATGTAAAACTGATAAAAATCATCGTTGTAGTAAATCTGAAGTTTCATTATATTTTTTTATTTAAATAACATGGTTTAATACTTAACAGCAAAGAAATCATATGTAGAACCATCGATCCCTCTGGCCAACGTACCAACCAATCAGAGCGCAGAACGAGCGTCTCGCGGATCGCTGTGGCTGCGAGCGCATCCGTCCGATGCACGATTCCTTCTAGAAGGCGTCGATCCAACAACCCATGTTAAATCTCTGTGTTTCCTTCTATAAGCTTTTCGGGTGGTCAAACAGAGAGTTGACCAAGCTTGAAATGAGCATACATAATTCAAAAAAAATCAAAAAAATATATTGCCGACGCACATAGTAGTGTTATGTCATATAGTAACGAGAAAAAAATATAAACCTGTCTTATAAAGAATGGAACGAAAAAGCCTTGTGTAACATGTGATATCTTGAACAGTCTAGTAGAGAGTTCAAGATAATGAGATGAGTTTCAAACTTTTGGAACTCAAATAAGGTCAAAATGTCACCAAAGCTTCATTTTGGTGTGACTAAGAAAGATCCAAAGTTATTTTTTCATTTTGATGTTTTAAACTTGTTTTATTTACGATTTATGATTAAAACCATTATTATTCAAAAGAAAATAAATAATACGAATATTCATCCAATAAATTTTCAGGCTTTGGAATTGCATTATATAGGTATAATACAAGTCTAGGAAAAATATAAATAGGATTTATAAACATTAGAATGAAAGCCATCACTAAAATGAGATTCCTCGAATACAGGAGTAGAGATTTCAAAGAATATGAGGTGGAAACATCCTGAATCTTCCGAAGAGGTGGGTTCTACCTTTTTGTTTTGTGTTCCTATGGGCTATCCTAGCACAAGCAAGCAAATAGTTCCACATTGCTACCCCCTTTCGACGCAGTTACCGCGTGTTTCCGTATAAGTTCGGTATTTCTCCAGCGGGGCTAGGGTTTCACCGGGAGGGGGGCTACGGAGCGTCTGGATCCCAACACAAGCTAGGGGGTTCCATAACATGATTGTATAGGTGTGTTGTGTGCATTGGATGTCAAAGATTGCTCTCCAGGGTGTGACCCGCTTCACCGGCATCCATTTCTCTCTCGTGAGAGCTTATAGGGTGAAACTCCTGTATCGGACCAAACATCCTGAATCTTCCGAAGAGGTGGGTTCTACCTTTTTGTTTTGTGTTCCTATGGGATATCCTAGCACAAGCAAGAAAATAGTTCCACATTGCTACCCCCTTTCGACGCAGTTACCGCGTGTTTCCGTATAAGTCAGGTATTTCTCCAGCGGGGCTAGGGTTTCACCGGGAGGGGGGCTACGGAGCGTCTGGATCCCAACACAAGCTAGGGGGTTCCATACCATGATAGTATAGGTGTGTTGTGTGCTTTGGATGTCAAAGATTTCTCTCCGGGGTGTGACCCGCTTCACCGGCATCCATTTCTCTCTCGTGAGCGCTTACATGGTGAAACTCCTATATCGGACCAAACATCCTGAATCTTCCGAAGAGGTGGGTTCTACCTTTTTGTTTTGTGTTCCTATGGGCTATCCTAGCACAACCAACCAAATATATCTAAAAATCTCTAGAAATGACATGGCCGAGTAGTGCAGATGGTGAAAAGCGATCCTCTTACTTTGCCCACCTTATGTTCTCTGACTTTCTCCCCTTACACGTTGGTCCGGTGTGTGATGGGCTCCATTTGTCAGTGACCTAAAGTCAGAGGATCGCGTTCCCGCACAGAGAAGCGCTCGTCTCAGCGTCTGCAGGCCGTTGCCGCCGTAGTTTGCATGCATGGACTCGATCTGCACCGTTCCTTACGATCAAACGATCGAAAATGAAGCGGTGCATGGATAGGGTGTTTTGTCTCAATGTAACTGCATGCAACAACGGACACTGTCTAGTGGGGCCCCGTTCACCAGCCCGGTGCATGCACGCCTCGTTTTTTCAGAGTAAACTACGTGGCAGAAGAAGAAAATAGTTAACGTCGCGTCGCATTTGCAGCAGCCCTGCATGGCTCGTTTCAGAAACACAAGTCGCGTCGCATTTGCAGCACCCCTGCACGCCTTGTTACAGAAACACGAGCCGCGTCGCATTTGCAGCGACGCATCCCTCCACGCCTCGTTTTCAGAAGATACGCATCAATGCATATGCAGCGAGGCAGGATTTGGCGTGAGACTTTGGACTTTCTTCTCTTCACCTCTTTAATACACGCATGCAACGTCGAATCATTTCGACTGACGAATGCACACGCGCTCGTACTCCGTAGCTGTCCTACGCCTACGCCTATGCCTATTCTACACCGCTTTGACCATGCATCGACTCTTCTACGCTGCATCCAAGGTTTTCACACAGTTTGCTTCATCTACCCAAATAAATTCACGTCTAATCGTGTCTTTAAATAGTCCGTTTCACTCGTCCTCCATATTCTCATCCCGCTCCAGCCCTTTGCCCTTCTCTCCCTTCAAGCCTGAACGTACAATGTCTTCCTACTCACTACCTTCAAGCCCGGAGTCGGTCTCCGACGAGGACAACCACCCCAAGGCTCTGCCTTGGTACGAGGCCGAGTGGCCCGAGGTGGAGTTGGGCGTCCTGCCCATCGTGCTTCCCGTCGACGACTCTCCCAAACGGGAGCGATCGCCGACGCCGCCCTTCGTCCACCGCCCCGCCCCTTCCACCACCACCAAGACGTCGGACATCTCCCCCAAGATGAACCGCCGCCTCAAGAGACTAGAGCGGCTGGAGGCGAAGGAGTTGAAGGCGTAGGAGAAGAAGGAGGCGAAGGAGGAGGCGAAGGCTTTCCGGGCCAGCATCAAGCAGTCCATTGAGGCGCAGGAGGAGAGGATGCGGGCGGAGAACAGCCGCGCCCGCATCAAGCAGGAGATGGAGATCCGGGCGGCGGAGTGGCGGCGGAAGTAGGGCGGCGCCGGAGGGCGGGAAGGGCTCCCGCATGCAGAGCGGGAGCAGTTAGGGCTAGCAATTTTTTTTTAGTTAAATGTAATGTTTCTCGGGCCCCACTGAATATATGTAAAGTGGGGCCAGTTATCCTTTCTAAGTATGTTTAATTATATATAAGCCCTATATATAAAGTTATGTTCTTATATTTGTCCAAATGTACCCACTGTTTAGAAGTTTTATCATTTCTAATTAATCATCGCTTTAAAATCTGCACATTGTAAACAAAATTTATATATAAGAGATGTGCTGCATTATGTTTTCTAAGATAACATACAAATTTGAGTTGATCAGAATATATATTTTATATTATTAATACGAATAATTTGATGGTTTAATAAATGGATAATGCGTAGTCTGCATGTAGTGATTAATAAATATAAATGGATAATGTGTAGTCTGCATGTTGACATTGGACCTCACGTGACATTGGGCCGCAAGCAATGGTCAACAGGTGGGGCCCACATGCAGCGCCAACCGTCAACAACTGGGGCACACAAACCGCGCCAACGCTCAACAGCTGGGGCCCACAGGCCGCGCGAACGGTTCTATGATGGGTCCCACAGGTCAGGATCCTAACGGGGGCAGAAAGTAACGGTGGGAGCAGCGAAAGGAGTCCTTGCGCACTGACTAGGGGCAAAACTGAGGTCGATTCGGCGCTAGGGGTAAAACTGAGGTCGTGGTGCCAACTGAGGGCACCTTGGTAAATATCCCTTTTCTTATACCTAGATTTACAGAAACGCGAAAAAAAAAACCACCGGAGACAAAAGACATCGCCCACTTTGATGTAGGAATTCTTATTTCTCACATTTGGGACGGCGCAGAGGCTCTGCCTATGTCTAACGGAGAGATTTCTAAATTTCCAGATCTTCCAAAACCGTGCCCCTTACGGTGACAGAGGAACCTCTTTATGCCGCTCCCGTGCATTCCGAACAATCGCGTGACCTTTACAAAAATGTCTTTGAAGAGGCCTTCAGAAAAATCTCAAAAACATTGCTTGCGCTACAAATAGCATTTCAAACAAGTACAATCAAAAAACATCTCTGTCTCCTTCGCTATTGAGGAAGAGCTATCTCTTCTTGCTAAATCAATTTACTCTAATCTCCACTTGACTTGTGCTTAGGCTCTTCTTCAGAGGGACCTCCTCTGTAACACCAACTTCCGCAGGAGGAAGGACCCGATCATGTAGCATGTACCCCACCTGAAACCACAAAATTGTCACGATGAATACTATCAGCAAAAAGCATATGTGTGTGCTAAACAAAAACAAAACAAAAAACATTCTACCGGTTTTAGAAGAGAGGCTTCAAGTATCGCCAGCCAGCCAATCTCAAACCAATATGATTTGCATTTCAATCATAGTCACTATTTGAAACTTTTCAAGAGATTCAAGTTTAAGAATGCCATATAATTTCAGGCTGGAAGGGTGCTCTTAGTTCTTGCAAGATGCCAGAATATGAGAATATGTACTACCTCCGTTCCATAATTTAAACCTTTCTAGCAAGTTAAACTAGCTTGCTAAAAAGGCTACATTGTGGAACGAAGTATTACTTATGGATTACAGACATTAACATGCAAATTTAAAACACTTTGTTTCATTTGATATAGCCTCTGAGGGATAAAAAATGACATGTATGAGGATATAGTCGTTATAGTCACTACTGGAGTGGTTCGATGATAACAAGGTTTGGGCTAATCCTAACTCCCTCCTGACCCCTATGTGGCGACGCCGCACCACACCGGGGATACCCCTCGCCGGCCCCGCGTCCCCTCCCCTCCCTCCCTCCCCATCCCTCCTCGCCGCCTGGGGTGTCGCCGGGCCTGGCCCGCACGGCACGGCGACAACGGAGTCTCTGCTGGTCGCGCTCGTAGGGGGTGGAGGCGGCGCCCTGCTCTTCTCTATCAGATGCGGTGGTGCATGGCGGCGGCGGTCGGCGACCCCTCAACACCGGAGACGGAGGCTGTGGTGGCGGGGATCATGGATCCTTGCTGTGGCGCCCATGGATCCTGCGTGCGGTGGATTCCGGTGGTCCTGCCTGCACCACTTGGGGGCCGGGGCGGCGGCCTCGGGCTGCTGGTCGTGGACGGCGCGGCTGCTCCGGCGCGGCTGAGCTGCTTGCAGCTGGGATCTCGACAGGGAAGCGAAGTGGAAGAGGTCGGGCGCCAGGACCTGGTTCCCATCGGTCTTCAAACCGTGCGAGTTCGGGGCTCCCCTGCCAAGACGAAGACCCTCTGGGCTTTAATCTTGGATCTGTGGGGGGCGACCAGTGTTGGTGATGTGGTGGTCTGGCTGTGGCCTGGCCACGCCGGTGACCTAAACTTGCGTGCTGGTTTCCTCCTCCTATTCTGTCGTTCCTGCTGGGAGGGGTCTCGCGGCGTCGGGGTTGCGAGGCTTGAATAATGGCGGTGGTCCTAGGGTTTCAATTCGTGCAAGGACGAAGATCTGGTTGATGTCGGTCCTCTTCGATCTGGTTGGAATGTCGGGTTCCGGAAAGCTCCGCCGACGATCTCGCATGGACGTTATGCCTAGAGATTGCTGGATCGGATGGTATTCGGTCGCAACGCATGGAGCGGCGCAAAGCTCTGTTTCAGTTGCCACCATGGGCAAATCCATGGTGAAGTCAGAGGCGGAGAAGGTCATCGAAGCTGAGATTTGAAGGACTAGCAATGTCATTCAGAGTATTTGCATCGAGGAAGAACTGTCCTTGTGTTTCATGGCTTGAAGCAGCGGCATGTAAGATGGGGCGACAACATACGTGAAGTCCAAAGTCCTACATTTCAGGGTGAAAACCCAATGTATGGCCTTAACTGGTTGTGCCTGGCACTGGTCTTGTTGGAGACATTATTTTGAGAGTGAGGATTATCTTGAGGGTGAAAACCCAAGGTCTAGCCTTAATTGGTTGTGCCTGGCACCGTTCTTCTTGAAGACGTTGCTTTTGAAGAGCTGGACATCAGGTGTTGTTTAGGTGGTGGTTGTGCGGCTGCTACAAGTACTGTAACTTTGTAGCGGGACTTTTCTTTTTTATTTCTTCTTCTTATTGTCTTTCGGCTGTATGCATCCGTAATGACTCTGTTTATTGCGTTGTTGCATAGGCTGGGTGTAATTTGTATCTCCGGGATGTTAATATACATTTCCCTTTATAAAAAAAAGTCTCTACTGGAGTGTTAGAGCTAATCGCACGCCTCTCTTCTCTTAGCAAAATTGCACCAGAATATCGTGAACGACCCCGATGAAACAAGAAACACTAGAAAACATATAAAAATCGCATGAATAAAATTGTTGATCGAATTAAATTACTCCCTCTGATCCATACTCCCTCTGATCCATGAAAAGCGTCGCTCACTTAGAATCAGAGGGAGTATTAAAGATTGGCCGACAAATACAGGCCTAAAGTTCAGTTCTCACGGCTAAATAATTGTGAGTTTCATATATGGAACTAATGGACTTATGCTTGTGGTTGAGGCACATTTCTTATTTTGACTACTGAAACCATCATAGTGCAAACCACATGTCATATGAAAAATAGACAAGGAGATATAACACGAGAAATCTAGTGTCTATGCCAAAATGGCCAAAATATGTAGACAAGGGAAGTACGGGTGTCACAGCCAAGTATAGAGAACTAGATTTACGCTTCCGCTTCGGTGTCACCCCCTAAACCAAAACGTTGATACAACGATGGCTGAGATCTCTTACTACCCTTTCGTTAACATGGACGGTTGTGAATAATTAAGTCGTATTAAGGCGTACGCGGCATGTATAAACCCGTCAGCTATTTTAAGTAAAAGTTTTGCGTATAAGTATTCGCACAAAATTCGTACGTCCCTGTGGGCACGTCGTTGCCTCGCGCATGATTAGGACTGGTGGGAAGATATTTTATAATTCATGTATGATTACTATGGATAATACATTCCTATATGGGCATCGTCGGTACACCGTATTAGAGCAAAAAAAATATGTAAAATGTCGACCATACCCTTTCACCAAATTGGAGGAGGAGGGGACGCCGAAACACATCCCCTGGATATAATAAATTTATAGAGGAAATACCAGTTGCTAGTAACCAGGCCAGGGTTTAAAGTATATTTCTTATTTTTACTACTGAAACCATCACGGTGCAAACCACATGTCATATGAAAAATAGACAAGGAGACATAACACGAGAAATCTAGTGTCTATGCCAAAATGGCCAAAAAATGCAGACATGGGAAGTACAAGTGTCACAGACAGGAATAGAGAACTAGATTTAATAAATTTATAGAGCAAATTCCGGTAGGCAGTAGCTGGGACAGGGTTTAAAGTATATTCTGCTTTTTTATTATTTAAACATTTTAAACAAAAACTTCCTTCTATAAGCATGAATGTCAAGATACTTAAGAATTCTAAGATCATTGGTCGATAAAACAAAGTAAAATAATATAAATCAGTCAATAAACTACTAATAGATGGATGCAACCATAGATCAACTAAAATTTTCTAAACCCCAATGTTTTAAAATTTATTGGAATGCGCAAACATAGATATCAGAATCTTGACGATGATATGTACCTTTACAACAGCAACAACAGTTCATGATGGTTTTGAAGTATCGGGGATTTGGAAAAGTGCATAATGTCTCTCAGGATCAAATTTATCATTCAATGGATCGAACTTTTTGACTCCGAACTTCCTGAAAACCTGTTCAAAATTGAGGAAAACCCCACTTTAAGCACAACTAACACCCAGAAAGCAATGTGTATAGCGGGAAAAAAATAGTTAGCGCGTGAGAAGTAGAGTAAAATTCAGTGTTTGGAACGTGAAGAGATAAACAAAAAAAAATCTACGCGTAACTCCCAAAATCTAGCCGAGGTAGAAGGCCACGAGTATCACCACTAGACGCGCAGATGCGGATTATCGATGAAGAAAATCGAGGCAGTGCAGTCCCACGATCTGATCCAGCCGATCTAATCCAGCAATTGTCGAAGTGCTGAACGTACAACACCTCTACCGATATCCACACGTACGAGGAGGAGCTCCCACGGCGGACTGCTAGGTCCGGTATGGCGACTGAACTAAGTGGGGATAGGGTTCCCAACTCATGGGAGTGGAAATTTGTGCCCGTTGGGAAACCTACGCCCCTCCTTATATAGCGAATGGGCGTGGGCTGCACAACATTTGAGGCCAATTAACTCGAGAGTCTAACTCACTAATTCAGTCCATTTTTGGTTCGGGTCCAACCCAACTAATATACTTGCTCCCGCTCTTAAGTGTGCGAACCTGCAAGCTCATGGCGACTTGGACACGATTATAGTTTGAATTTCAATTGATCAACCGGTAGTGGCTCCTAGAAGAACGTGCCGACTCCCAAGTGCCATAGAGTCATGAAGATATATCTTCCAATGTGACTTTCATATAAGTCCATTTTGCCCCACGATATACCATGTCGAACAATAGGCGAATTATCGCCATCTCTTAAGTAGCTCAACTCTCTTCTCGGTCCGTGATATATCATTGATCTGACTAACTGTTAGTCAATTTACCCGGTTAAAACTTAACCGAGTTGCGCGTGGCCATGCTTACGGAGTCATATCACTCGAAAGGGCCTAGCGAATGTCTCTCCAGCCGGAGGGGCGAAATCCCATCTCTATTATCCATATCACGCAGATTACTTCTCATTCGACCTGAACTCTGTGTTTATAACTGCCTTGTCATGGAACAACATTTGACAGAACCTAAGTCGGCGATCCATAACTCGGATTGTGGTAACCTCAGGTCTAACGATTACATTGATTGGGACATGTAAATGATGACTTACTCGTTGCATCTCAATATGGGCCAGTCCCTCCTGCTAAACTCTTTAGCCGAGTCTGTGTAAGTTGGAATGGCATTGTCATGCCCATGACAAGTGGAACCGAGTCATTAGCCAACATTAACATCAGTCTGGGATGTGTTTCCAGCGCACAACCTCAATGGCTAAGGACAATTTAGCATGAACAACATGAATACATAGTTCCACAACCGAATCACATATTCAATGATATATATTAGATGCTCAAAACAAGGACAACTTAGTAAGTTTATAAACACATTGGGAATCATGTCATACATGATTGCCTTTAGGGTATATTCCCAACAATCTCACACTTGCACTAGAGTCAATAATCTCGACATCATATGCAAAGGCATCGAATGCCCATACCTCTCATGTGCGGCTCATGCTTTGGCTGTGGTAGCGACTTTGTCAACGGATCTGCAATGTTTGCATCCGTGTGTACTTTGCATAACTTGATATCATCTTGTTCGACAAACTGACGAATGAAGTGGTAACGCATGAGTATATGTTTGTTCTTCTGATGTTGTCTAGGTTACTTGGCGTGATCCGAGTATATTTTTTCACAATATACGTCCAATGGATTGGACGCGCCCTAAAGCACACCAAGATCCATCAGGAGGTTCCTGATTCTAACGACTTCCTTTGCGGCCTACGAGGCATCAATATACTCAGCCTCTATCGTAGATGCAGACATGGTATCTTGCTTGAAACTCTTCCAGCTCACAGTCCCTCCGAACATGACAAACACGTATCCAGATTGGGAACGAGAATCATCTGAGTGAGTGAGATAACTCACATCCGTGTAACCCTTTACACTGAGTTCCTCATCACCTCCATAAACTAAGAACATGTCCTTAATCCTTCTTAAGTACTTAAGGATGGTTTTAACCGCTTGAGGCACGTATATGTACGCTCGTTGGGAGACCCCGAGAGGAAGGCATGAAGAGCACAACATCAAGTTTTTCCTCATAAAGAAACCAATGTTGAATCGACCAGTAGAAGAAAGAAATAACTTCTGAAGGTTGTTGGCAGCTGATGTTGGCAGGACGCACTACCGGCTCAGCAGCAACGTGGAATCTGCACACAACACAACCAAGATACTTTGCCCCAACGAAACAGTGAAATTTTCAATCACACTGGTTTTCTGAAAACAAAGGATTAGACATATAGTGTGGAAAACAGGGCTTGTCTGCAGTGAATGAAAAGAGAACAATGATTGAAGTAAACAGAAAAATGCTTGTAGTAGATTATATTCTCAGTGTAAAAGAATGGACCAGGGTCCACAGTTCACTAGTGGTATCTCTACAAAACAGATAGATAACATGTTGAGTAAACAAATTACAGATGGGCAATTGACAGATATAAAGGTTGCATCGTAGTGTATATTCAAGTCATGATGATTACTATGTGATTCACGCGGGCATTACAACATAATTCATAGACTGTAATACAACTTCATCTATGATTAATAATTCACCCTTAGAACGTAATCCAAGAAGAGTTCGGGTATTAAGTTGCAAACAACATATTATTGCCTTAAGTAAAGTGCGTAATGTAAATAATTAAAACATTGTTGTTTTTTCCGTAATGGCAACGACACATCCCCCATACGTCATGTTTCTGTCACTCGAGCACACATGAAAGGTAGTTATGAACCCGCTATCGAGCATAAATACTCCCTCTTGGAGTTGCAAGCATCAACTTGGCCAGAGTATCTACTATTAACGGAGAGCATGCAAGATCATAAATAACATATAAAATATAGATCTATAATCAACTTGACATAGCATTCAATATTCATCGGATCCTAGCAAACACAACATGTAGCATTACAATAAGATGATCTTGATCATGTTAGGAAGCTCACAAGATCTAAACATGAGGCATAAAGAGGATAAGACAACCATCTAGCTACTGATATGGACCCGTGGTCCAAGGATGAACTACTCATGCATCACTCTGGAGGCAGGTATGGTGATGTAGAGCCCTCCGGTGATGATTTTCCCCAGCGGCAGGGTGCCAGGGAGAGCTTCAGAACCCTCCCGAAAAAAGGGTTGACGATGACGGAAGCTACAAAAAATTTCGTTGATGGAGGCTCGGGTATTTAGGGTTTCCCGAGGAGGATCTTAAATAGGAGAAATTGCAACGTCGGTGGGTGGCCAGAGGGCCCACACCACCTGGTGTCGCGGCCAAGGAGTTGCGCCTCCCTATGGTGTGGTGGCTCCAGGGCCCCCCTCCGGGTCTACTCCGGACTCAGCGTATGTGACAGAATTATAAGACTCTGGGATTTTGTTCCGTCCAATTCTGAAAATATTTTTAGAACAAATTTTAGAAACCAAAAACTACAGAAAACAGGAACTAGCGCTGTGGCATCTTGTTAATAGGTTAGTCTTAGGAAATCCATAAAAAATGATGTAAAGTGTATAGAAAACATGTAGCGATTGGCTTGAAAAGAACATGGAACATAAAAAATTATAGATATGTTTGAGACGTATCAAGCATCCCCAAGCTTAGTTCTACTCGTCCTCGAGTAGGTAAAACGATAAAAACAAAATAATTTCTGAGGGTGACATTCTACCAACATAATTTTTATCATATTTGTAAAAGCATTTGTAAGTTGAGATCATAGCACTCTAAACATAGGCATGATAGACATAATTCTAACAATGAAACTTTGCAACCATGTTGCAACATGGAAAGTAACACAATCAAAATATCATGAATAATAATGCACTTGAAAGTAATACGTTTGTTTTGAGCATATAGAAAACATAGCAAAGTGATATTCCGCTTGTCCTTAAAAGTGGATCAAAACATAAATGCCAGGACACCTTCAAAGTTCAAGTGGCGACCAGAACAAATAATTTGAGAGCAGGTAATAACATATCATGAATCAATCAATAATAATCTTTGGGACTAATGCACATTAAACTCAGAATGACAACTACGCTATCTAAATTGTGCATAAAGTTATAAGATGAAGACTCAACATAATAGTAAAAGAAAGGCCCTTCGCAGAGGGAAGTAGGGATTAACTCATGTGCTAGAGCTTTTTATTTTATTAAAACAGAGGTATTGGAAACATTTTTTTAGAGAGGTGTATGTTTATGTCAGCGAATGGAAAATAGACAATACAGTACGTTGATGTCTACACACGCTTCTATTCTTGTAGACAGTGTTGGGCCTCCAAGTGTAGAGGTTTGTAGAACAGCAGCAAGTTTCCCTTAAGTGGATTACCCAAGGTTTATCGAACTCAGGGAGGAAGAGGTCAAATATATCCCTCTCGAGCAACTCTGGAATTGCGATACAATATATCTCTTGTGTCCCCAACACACCTAATACAATTGTTAGTTGTATAGGTGCACTAGTTTTGTGAAGAGAGGGTGAAATACAAGTAATATGGATGATTATAAGTAGTAATTGCAATCTGAAATAAAAATGTCAGCAAGCAAACATGTAGCAGAACTCATTGTAAATGGTGTTTCAATGCTTAGAAACAAGGCATAGGGATCATACTTTCACTAGTGAACACTCTCAACAATAATAAAATAATTGAATGCATAAATATCTCTCTTAACTGCGCTACTCCAAACCAATCTCCGATCGGATAACAAAGACCAATCATTGCGCAAGGCTGCAAAAAGAACTCCTTAGAGTTCGCATTTCCCCATCTAGGTAACCCCCACACTATCACTACGAGAGCTAGATGGTTCCCGACAAACACCATAATTTCATAGGGTCATCCAACACAAAATATAAATATCATGCTTAACCGTGCACACATTATCACCTTTACACCGTGATCAAAGTGTCCACGGAGATCTCATAACAAAACCACGGGAGTAGGATAATAGATGAAGAGTAACATCTACTTATTAAACTAGGTTACAAATGTCATGATCACATAAAGATAACACCATGGGAGAGAGAGATGAAACACATCGCTACCGGTAGAGCCCTCCGCCCCGGGAGAGAAATACTCCCTCCTTGTCATAGGAGGCAACAACAACGGTGAAGATGGCGGTGGAGTCGATGGAGATGGCTCCGGAGGCACTTCCCCATCCCGACAGGGTGCCGGAACAAAAATTTATATGCCCCGAAACTTGTCGGCTGAGGAGCTATGAAACTTTTAGTGGAAGGGGGCCGATATATTTAGGGTTTATGCATCGGGGGGAATATATAGGCAAAAGGGCAACGTCAGTGGGCGCCCCAGGGGCCAACACCGCCTGCAGGCGCGACCAGGAGGACCCGCACGCACCCATGGTGTGGTGGCTCCAGGGCACCCCTCCGGGTCTCCTTTGGACTCCGTTGACGTGTTGGGAATTCTAAGACTTTTGGCTTTTGTTTCGTCCAATTCTGAGAATTATTCCAGAACACTTTTCTGAAGTAAAAAACAGCAGAAAACAAGAACCGGCTCTTTGGCATCTTGTTAATAGGTTAGTCCATGAAAATGCCCGGAAAACGAAGGAAAACAGGTGAAAACATAAAGGTATTGGATAGAAAACAAGCATGGAGCATCAAAAATTATAAATACATTTGAGACGTATCAAGAATCAATAAGTTTAACTCCTGCTTATTCTTTGAGTAGTTAAGTGATAACAAAATAATTTTTGAGGTGACATGCTACCAACATAATCTGAAACATCATATTTGTAAAAGCATTTGTAAAGCTAAGATCATAGTACTCTAAACACATGCATGATAGATATAATTGTAACAATGAAACTTCGCAATTATGTTACAACAGCAAAAGTAACACAAACAAAAGATCATGAATAATAATGCATTTGAAAGTTATATGTTTTTTTATGCTATAAGAAAGCATAGAAAAGTAGTATTCAGCTTGTCCTTAAGAGTGGAGCAAAACATAAATGTCAGTACACCTTCAAAGTTTAAGTGGTGACTAGAAACAAATAGTTTGAGAGCAAGTAATAACATGGCATGAATCAATCAATAATAATCTCTGGGACAAATACACAATAAACTCAGAATGGCAACTACGCTGTCTTAACTGTGCATAAAGTTAGATGATGAATACTCAACATAAAAGTGAAAGAAAGGCCCTTCGCAGAGGGAAGCAGGGATTAACTCATGTGCTAGATATTTTTATTTTATAAAAACATAGGTATTGAAAACAATTTTGAGAGAGGTGTATGTTTATGTCAACTAATAGCAAATAGACAATACAATACGTCACAAACCAACTAGACTTCAAAAAAGAGGCTCCCATTAAAGGACGCAACCGGGGTAGAAGATCATCCTTGTTTCTCTTTTGTTTACACGATTATGCTTTGACTGATAATCAGGGGAAAAAATAGTTAAGAGAATTTGTAGTAATTAAGTTTGGGGCTCGTCACCTCGCTGCCAGGTCTTCTAGCGATTGGATAAGCGGATGAGGCCACTAGTCCAGGCGTGTGAAGTCCAATCAACAAGTGAGATAAAGATTCTCTATGTGCGGCCTCATGAGCTAAAACAGGGGCAAAAAACAAGTATAATTTTGAAGGTTTTAGAGGTAACACATGATAAATTTACTTTGAAGTGGTGGTTAAATAGCACATGTAGGTAGGTATGGTGGACACATTTGGCATACTTTGGTTTTTTGGGAGTTGGATACACGAGTAGATCTCATACCCAGTACATGTGAAGGCTAGCAAAGACTGGGAGCGACAAATCAAGAGAGCATATGCCATAATCATGCATAGCGACAAAAACATTATTGATCAAAGCATACATGGCATTGCAAGTAAAAAACTAAATGATCATGGAGGCTATAAGTAACTGGTTTATAGTCATAACATGGTGTGAGCATGCGCCAAGCCAACCAAATAAAGCATTCAAAGGAGAATACCACAATATTATGTTTTGATATGATAAAAAAACGCATGATTATTTCAACGACACATCAAGCACTCTCAGATGTTTAGTACAAGACATGTTACATCAATAATTACTAGGCATAGAATTATAATAACATCCGACATGACATGATAAAGTCTAGCCACAGTCCAAGTAAGCTTCTATTTGCACCGTTATAAGCATGAAATGTTTTACTCTTCTCCAACACCAAATTAACTTGTTTGAAACAACTCTCAAGATAATATTCACCAAACACCAGATAGCTAATCATATATAACTGAAAAAAACTAACAATCTCTGAACGAAATACGAGTGGAAAACAAGGGATAAACGCAATACTAGCAAAAAATGAACACTCAAAGGACAATAAGAGTGAAAACTAGAGTGTTCTAAGCAATGAAAACGGAGCGTGCCTCTATCACACACAAGAACTCTATGTCCGACTAATTTTATTGCAGAAAGAAAAAAAAACAAAAACAAACATATGCTCCAAGTAAAGTGCATATGATGTGACCGAATAAAAATATTGTTTCACTTGAAGTGACCTGATAAGTTTTTGATGAAGAAGGGGATGCCTTGGGCATCCCCAAGCTTAAACGCTTGAGTCTTCTTAGAATTTACTAGGATGCACCATGGTGGCATCCCCAAGATTTTTCTTTTCACTCTTCTTGATCACATTACATCACCCTCTTCTCTTCACTCTTGAAAACTTCTATCACACCAAACTCAAAGTAATTCTCATCAGAGGATTAGTGCACAATCAAAAATTCACATGTTCTGCATGGACACAATAGTAATTTATACTTTTTAAACATTAGCTACAGCGAGTGAAGCAAAGAAATCCACTCAACATAGTAAAAGAGAGAATGCAAGTAAAAAATGCAGAATCTGTCAAAACCAGAACAATCTGTAAAGACGAGTATTTTCGGGGCACTTACGTTGCTCAAACCAAAAAACATAAAGCTAGAAAAAGTTTCAGAATTAGATGAGGAATAAGCAAAAAAATTTGCAGGTCATTTTGGTATTTCTATGATTTTATACAGAATTAACAGTGGACATCAGAAATCTGTTTTTGTGCATAAATCCAAATCTAACACTAACTTTCGCTAGAGACTTTACTTGGCACAACTAATACATGAAAATAAAGATACAAAGAGGTCGCTACAGAAGTAAACAACACCGTGAGTCAAAGAAAACAGAGAAAACAATGCAAAAAATAAAAAACACGGGTTGTCTCCCAAGAAGTGCTTTTATTTAACGCCTTTTACCTAGGCATGATAAGAGAGCATAAAGATAAAAATGTAAAACAAATATAAGTCTAACCCACTTCCTGTGAAAAACAATCTTGTAGAAAAACAAGTCAATAAAGCACAAAGTGGCTAGCATAGGAAGACAAAATAAGTGCAACTTCAGAAATTTCAACATAAAGAGGGGAAACTTAATATTGTTGAGATACATGAAACTATGTTTGCCTCTATCATAATAACTTCCAGTAGCATAATGAATAAAATTAACAATATAACTATGAAATAAAATATTCTTATCATGATCCACATGCATAAAAGAATTATTACTCTCGACATATGCATATGCATAGTCATTGTCATTAGTAGTAGTGGGAGCAAATTAAACAAAATAGCCATCATTATTAATCTCATCACCACAATCATCAAATATAGGAGTCATATTATAATCATAATTAATTTTCTCCTCAATAGTAGGTGGACTAAAAATATCATAATTATCATTGTAATCATCATAAATAACTCTAACATGATAGACAAGTTATATATTAGGGAGATGGTTTTGGGTAATCCCTCCATAACTATGACAATTTTCTTCATCAGGATAATTATAATTATGGCCTATGTTATAGTATTATTCATAAGTATCAAAGATTGGGGGCATAATATCATCATTAGCAATAGAATAGTTATCTTCCAAAGTGTGTTCATTTGCAAACATATCATCATTTTTACTAGAAGGAGACATATCAAGTATATAATCAACAGTAGCAAAAGGATTTTCAAACACATCATACACAAGATCAAAGCTTTATATATCATTGGAAGGAACATGGATGGTATGTAACAGCCCAATTTTTGGGAAGACAGAAAAGACTTGTTTTCAATAACCCAAAATTCAGGGCCAACAAAAACTTTTTAAAATGTTTGACTGATGCTTGTGTTTCACTTCTATTTGCTTGTTGTTTGTGTTTGTGTTTGAGTTTCTTAACACCTAACAATAAAACCAATGATCAATCTACTTAAAACTTAACACTTGTGATCAAGTCATGGCAAGGAAACTTATCACCTTCATCTATCACCCTATTTTGGCAAACCCTTTTGAAAATGTTTTGATTATAGAAGCAACCCAAAAGCCAAGTTTCCGAGAAAACAAAAGGGTATTTTCCAAAAACTATATGAAGAGTATTTTGGAGGTAATCATATCCTACCTGTTTTCAACCAAGATATTTTTCCAAGTATTTCAAAAAACCCATCTCACTTCCTTCTTTGCAAAAACCATAAGAGGGAACTATGTTACCCTTGTGTTTTACCTCAATTATATTCCTTTGAAAATAAAAATCATTGAGTTTAACTTATTTAAAAAAATACTCTTGTCATGCTGTGCCTCAATACGTCCAATTAACACTGGAGAAAACATCCTGGATATTGAATGGAAGAACTCACTTGCTTGAGTGAACTTGTTAAGTCTTGTTATTATGTGCTTATTGTGTGATCTTATCTTGTGTTTGCCTTGAAGTGTTTATACCTGTTTTTTTATGATTGATTGTTTTTATACTTGAATAAAATATATAAACAACAAAACCAGGCATCAGTATCATACTCCATCCTATTTCTATCTCATCTTTTGTTTTCTCTAAATCTTCTAATTTTGGAGACATGCTTTTATGTCAAATCTTGATCAATTAATCAATGAATCATCATGAATATTATTGTCCATGTCTATAATATCCATACAAGTTGTTAATTTGGATATTGAAACACTTTGGTAGCTTCTTTCAAAATCCTTTGGAAAGCATCCCAAAATAATGATCATACTCCTATTATCTTGATGCATTTTGGCTATCTTCCTCAAAATCCATCCTCTCTATTTTTGAGCTCCATGAACCTTCCCTTGACATATTCATGACTTATACATCACATCCATGTATTTTATTTATTTTTCAGTGGCCATTATATTATTTTCCTCCCAAGGTTTTTGACCTGTTAAATAAACTCATGTTTTCACCCTTTTTCTCTTGGAACCTCAAATATTTTCAAAAGAGTTATTTATTAAAAATCACTTTTGAGATCTATATTATATACTCTCTCATCCTAACTCAAAAATATTTGTTCTAAAAGATTTTTACTAATTATTATATTTCATTTTCCAAAAGGCCAGAAATGGACTTTTAAATATTTTGTGAATAAAAGTATTTCTAAAATTCTTGAAAAAATTACCCGACATGCCTATGGTAATGTGGGACTTAATTATAGAACAAAATGCAAGTTGTTTTTAAAGTTTGGAGGAAAACATTAAAAAGTTGTTTATGCCCTTTTTGAATTACCAAAAAATTTGTGAAACAAACATTTTCAAAAACTTGTGAGGCCACCATCCCTAGACTCCATTTTTCATCCTCTATCCACTAGGCATGAGCTTTCACATATGTTATATTCAATTTTTTTGTGAAAACAATCAAAAATCTTTTGTGTTAACAACTATCCGGGACTTAGGTTAACAGGTTTAAGTATGGAATTGTCCAATCCGGGTTGACAAGAAGAACTTATATTGACTCGGAAACTAGATGATAGTCAACATCTCCACCTTTTATTGATGGTTCGTGCAAGTTTTGGACGAACACACCAGGTGGTACAGTTTTCACTCTTTCCTAGCTCATGCGGGCTAGAGCACCCGTGTTCCAATTTTCTTCCCTTTCGATATGAAGTACCTCAAATCCTAGGAAGAAACTGGCGAGCTCGTCAACTGTTCTCCGATATTCGGCCATGATGGGGCTTTTGGCATAACATGTTTGGTTTAGCTGATGCTGCACCAACTCTGAGTCAAAATAGCATAGTATACGCTTGACACCAATTTCTTTTGCAATATGCAAGCCATGAAGCAATGCATCATATTCTGCCACATTGTTGCTGCCGTTGAAGTGTATTTGTAATACAAACTCCATAATGTCACCTTTTGGAGATTTTAGCACTACACTAGGTCCAGCGCCTTCTTTCGTTTTGGATCCATCAAAATGCATGATCCAATACTCCGACTCTAGAATTTGTGTGTTTTCCATTGCTTCTGTCCAATCGACGACAAAATATGCTAAAACCTGGGATTTAATTGCCGCCCCGGGTTGGTACTTAATGTCGAACGCGGCCAGTTCAATGCCCCATTTAGCAACTCAGCCTGTTGCGCCCACATTGTTGATGATATCCCTAGTGGTGCTTTGCTTACCAGTGTTATGGAATGTCCTTGGGAATAATGGAGGAGTTTCCAAGATGCAAAAAACACACCATATGTCAGTTTTTGATAATGTGGATACCTTTGTTTTGATTCAGAGAATACCTTGCTGACGTAGTAAACCAGATATTGATCTGGTATGCTTTGTTTGTCCTTGCGCCTTTCCACGATTATCACTGCACTGATAACCCGGTTAATTAGTTGTTGTAAGATACAGTAACATGAATTCTTCGTCTTTTGGGGATGCCAAAACCGGAGCTTTCATCAAAGTTTCTTTTAACTGAGTTAACGCTTTGTCCGCCTCTTCTATCCATTCAAATTTGTCGGATTTCTTCAACAATTTGTATAATGGAAGAGCTTTGTCTCCAAGCCGGCTTATAAACCTGCTTACTGCGGCTGCATAACCCGTCAGTCTTTGGACATATTTTAGACACTTAAGTCTTATGATGTTTAAGATTGCTTTGATCTTTTTCGGGTTTACTTCTATTCCTCTGTGACAAACGATAAAACCCAGAAGCTTTCCTGAGGGAACCCCGAATACGCACTTTAATGGATTCACCTTCATTCTATAAGTGCGCAGATTATCGGAAGTTTCTCGTAGATCTTCAAGGAGTGTATCCTTTTCCTTGGAAACAACGGCAATGTCATCCATGTAAACGTGTATGTTTTTAACAATTTGACTATGCAAACATATTTGCATGCAACGCTGGTATGTTGCACCTGCCTTCTTCAAGCCAAAAGGCACGGTTATGTAATAGTATGTTCCATAGGGTGTTATGAAAGAGGTTTTTATTTGGTCTTCTTCTTTCATGCATATTTGATGGTACCCGGAATAAGCATCCAAAAAGCATAAAAGCTCGGAGGCAGGAGTGACATCTATTATTTGATCGATCCGCGGTAACGCGAACCTATCCTTTGGACACAATTTTTTCAATCCAGTGTAATATATAGACATCCTAAGAATAATACTATCCTTTTTCAGGACTAATACTGGGTTTGCAGACCAATCAGTATGTATAACTTCTCGGATAAAGTCAGCCGCTAAAAGCCGGATAATTTCCTTGCCAATAGCTTTTCGTCTTCTTCCATCGAAACGACGGAGACCTTGTTTGACGAGTTTTGATCCTGGAATTACCTTCAATCGGTGCTCAGAAAGTTCCCTGGGTTACACCCGGCATGTCCGCAGGACACCAGGCGAAAATATCCCAATTCTCACGGAGTAACTTGATGAGCGGGCTTTCCTATGCGTCAGTCATTCCTGTTCCCACAAAGACGAATTTTGTCGGATCTTCGGGGTCTAGGATGATCTGCTTTGTATTCTCCAATGTTTTGAAGCTATTTGCAGACTTCCGGCTTTCTTTTCCTGTCGGCGATACTTCTTTAGCCAGCTTCTTTACCTCTTCCTTCCTTATTACTTGTTCAGCGCAAAGGGTGTTTCATATTTCTAGCTCTTTTGATAGTTTGAAATCTCCTAAAATAGTGATTACTCCGCCTTTCGGCCCTGACATCTTTAACTTATTGTAGATGTAACTGAAGGGAATATGCCCGAGAGGCAATAATAAAATGGTTATTATCTTATTCCTTGTTTATGATGAATGTTTATTTCTCATGCTAGAATTGTATTAACCGGAAACGTTGATACATGTGTGCTTAATAAACAAACAATGGTTCCTAGTAAAGCCTCTCTTTTAACTAGCTCGTTGATTAATAGATGATCAAGCTTTCCTGATCATGAACATTGGATGTTATTAATAACGGGGTCATGTCATTAGAAGAATGATGTGATGAACATATACCCAAAGAGAATATAGCAGTGCGATCAAGTCATTTAGTTTACATTGTTATATCAAACATACGAAGTAACTTATTCCTTAAACCATGAGATCATGTCAATCGCTGATACCGGAAGAGTGCTTTGATGGCATCAAACGTCACACCGTAACAGGATGACTATAAAGGTGTCGTTAAGTATTCGGAAAGTATTAGTTGAGGATCATGGATCAAGAGTGGGATTTGTCCATCCAAATGACGGAGATATATACTCTGGGCCCTCTCGGTGATATCACATCGAAACCGCTTGCAAGCACGTGATATGATCACAAAGGATGTTATATCACGGGAACGAGAAAAGAGTACTTGTCGGTAATGAGATTGAACAAGGTATGGTTGATACCAATGATCGAATCTCGGACAAGTAAAATATCGCGAGACAAAGGGACTAGTTCACGGCGTTGTTGGTTCACACGATCACGAGAGTCATCGTTGAATATATAGGAGTCATCACGGATCTCCAGATCCCGCTGTTGATTATTGATCGGAGAGGAATCTCGATCATGTATATCTTATTCGCGAACCGTAGGGTGACACACTTAAGGTTCGATGACGCGTTTGAGAGGATACGGAATATCGAAGAATATTTTGGGCAGCACCGAAATTGTTTCGGGGAAAATTGAAATAGTTCAAGGGGTTTTTGTAGAATGGTTGTTAATAGAATTAACAAATGATTCGAGGTGCTATATGCAAATGTTTGTTAATGGAATTAACAAATATAAATAAAGAAATAAAAATGTTTTATTTATTTATTAAAAGAAAACCTTTGGATTTTCCAAGTGGAAAATTAAGGGAGCATGAGTGGGTGTGAGTGGAGCTTCCACTCACATGAAGAGGGAAGAGGTGGGGGCACACCATGGCTGGCCGCACCCCCCTCTTGGGCTGCCTCCCCCTTCCCTATAAAAGGAGGGTGAGAGCTCCTCTTCTCCACACACTTGGCCACTTCCCTTTCCCTCCACCCGCTGCTCCATTTCATGGTCTCCGGCTTGGCGAAGCCCTGACCGTGTGATTCTTCACCACCACCACGTCGTCGTGCTGCTGGAGTTCCGAGGGATCCTCTACTTCCGCGCCTCGCTGGAACGAGGGAACGGAGGTCGTCATCAGCCATACGTGTGACCGATCACGGATGCACTGCCGGATTGCGGTGCCCATCTTCTCGCTATCGGGATCGGTGTGAGTACGACTACGCCAACAACAATATTTGATCTCGTACCACTTTGAGTCTTCGAGGGTATGTGTTCTCCTTAACCCTCTTGTTGCCCGTTGCACTTCGTCTCCTAGATTAGATCTTGGCCTTTCGGGTGTCTCTCGCGTAGGAAATTTTTTGTTTTCTATGCAACGACCCCTTCAGTGGTATCAGAGCCGGATCTATGCGTAGATGTTTTGTACGGGTAGAACACATAGGTGTATGTGGGCGTTGATGATCATGTTATTGCCTCCTTGAATATTTTATGATCTTAGTGGCATAGTAGGATGAAGCTGCCCCAGACTAAGTTTACATGTACTATGTACGCGAGAGTTGTCTCACTTGTGGCTAAGGGGGTATCCGCTTCTCCTACTATAGTTAAGATCTAATCTACGAAGGGTTGCTAAAAATATGTTTATCAACGTTGTGGTTGATGTTCGTAGGTATGAACGGTTCTATCCTCGAAAGCCCTAAGCCACGTAAAATATGCAAAAATAAATTAGAAGCGTCTAACTAGTTTTTGCTGGGCATGTGATGTGATATGGTCAATATTACAAATTTGATTATGAGATGATCTATTTTGTAAATTATTGATATACCGGAAGATATTCATATGGTTGTCTTCTTATTGATGGACAATCAAGTTTGGGGTACCGTGGTACTTGGTACCACGCCGGTGGAATGATTGAGATCATACCATAATGCACATGATGGAGATCAAGTGCAAGAAGAACCATATCATATCACGTTATCCTTTCATGTGATGTCTGTGATGTTAATCCTTTTTATGCATATTGTTTTGCTTAGATAACGATGGTAGCATTATAAGATGATCCCTCTCACTTAATATCAAGATAATAATGTGTTCTTCCTTAAAGTATGCACCGTTAAGAAAGTTCGTCGTTTCGAGACACCACGTGATGATCGGGTGTGACAGACTCAACGTTCGCATACAACGGGTGTTTTCAAGCCTAGCATGTACAGACATGGCCTTGAAACACACGCAATACTACGGTTCTATTTGGCGAGCCTAGCATGTACAGACATGGCCTCGGAACACGTAACCGAAAGGTAAATCATGAGTCATATGGATGATATGATGAACATGTCGATGTTCGCCTTTGAAACTACATCATCTCACGTGATGATCGGTTTTGGTGTAGTGAATTTGGTTCGTGTAATCACTAAAGACGACTAAGAGGGATGTTGTTTTTGAGTGAGAGTTCATGGTTTAATTTTTGAATTAACTTGAACTTATTTATCATGAACAACAAATCAAGTGAATTTGCAAAATTGTAGTATTCATTGGCATCCACATAACTACCTTACACTTAGATTGTTAATTGAGATATAACTGTTATGATCTGGTAAATACCATTTAAGATTGGTATTGTATTAGTGAAATTTAAAATTGAGTCCTATTGTAGATTTTTGGTATTTCCTACCTAGCTCCATATGGTTAATGATTGATTGATCTAGAGAGCAAATAATTCCTACTTAGAATCCAGAGTCATGGTTGCTTCCGTATTACTTTATCTTCAAAAGAATGTTTTTTTGATCAAGGTGATTTAGGAACTGAAAAGAGTTGTTTTCAGAAACAATCAAGTGAAAGATATATTGATATCTAGAAACTTATCTGTAGCAACATGACTGAGTATAATTTAGCGTGACAATGTTTGCTTATATTATCTGAATATATGCAAATTTAGCGTGAAAATGTTTGCTTATATTATCTGAATATATGCAATGATTGAAGACGCTAGGCGTTTGAATATTCCAAGAAATTGGATGCTAAAAAATATCCTCTAAATTCCTTCCTTCGAGCTATAGTAGCTTAATCATAAAATTGTTACGATGGGATGGATTAAAAGTATGTGTAAAGTCGTTTACCTTACTTGGAGATTGCTAAGAGTGGAATCTAGGAGAATTCTATTAATATGGTGATATTAGTAGAACAATCAAACTCAAAGTATGACTCAATGGGTGATAGTATATGACTAACACGCCAAAGAAAATGAGCTAGTACGGCTAGCATTGTTTGATGTTGAATGATCCTTCTGTAAAGGAAAGGGAATATTAAAAATAGAATTGCAAATTAATATATGGCAGAAAAGAAGATAACTTGAAAAGTCCATCTTAGGAGTATATGCTTGATATACAAGTTATAGATGTATTACTAGTTAACAAAGTATTTTTGGGTATTTTGATACCACATTGGTTGGTCATACAAGGCAACGCAATGCAAGAAATACAAGGGCCTAAAAGGAACTAGTAATAGATGTGGAATCGATTATGACAAGAACATAAATAAAGTGTTATTGTGTTCATTGTAGTATCGAACCAAGCATTCAAGATTTATTTTAAGAACTTAATAATTTGTTATTTTGTTCTAGTCTTTTGTGAGAACAAATGAGATTGTTCAAACGATGACCATATTCCATAATTGATGGATATGTTAATATAAATCATGTTGGTAAAGTAAACATCTATAAGACTGAATGCTAAATGTTGCAAGACGTAAAAGATTTTCACTTAAATTGTGACACCACCATTTTAGTTCATATCGGAAAGGAAAACATGAAGGAACTCCATATTGATGGACTTCCGGAGTCATTTTTGTTTTTGAATAAATTGACGCTTGTAAGACCTCTTCCAAAAGATGACTAGAATTCCGTTCATAGGCCAAAGTAGAATGGACGACTAATTTAGTGGAGATTATACATATTGATGTATATAGTCAATTATGTGTAGTCATGTATGGTGGATTAATTTTTCCTTCATAAAATTATGTCGATGATTTAAGTAGATATGTGAGTATATCTATTTAAAGGGAACAGGGTTTGACATTTTGAATTGGTTCAAAAGGTTGTGAATATGAAGTTAAAATCAATGTAACAAGATAATAAAGTATTTATGATTCGATCATAAAGGATAAAGTTTGAGTTACAAGTTTAGCAAAACATCTGAGAAGTTGCAGAATTGTTCTACAACTTATACTTCTCGAATACCCCACATTAGATTGGAGTATTCAAAAGACAAAATCAAACCCTGTTTGACATGGTAAGATTAATTAAATTGCCATTATAATTTTGTAGTTTATATATTAAGGGCAACCGCTGATGGAGGGATGATAACCCGGTAGGCCAACGCCAGGGTGTAACTCGGCCCAAAGGACGCTGCGCGAGATCCGGCTAAGGATAAAGGAGCTTCTAGAAGGCCCAAGATAGTAGGCCTGGTAACCCGGATTGTGGGTTCCGGTAAGGAAGTTTAGGGTTTTGTAAAGCAGTGTACGGGTAGGATTCAGAGTACGCCTTGGAGAGCAGGCCAGGGGATCCAGATGCTTTATAAGCCGGCCCCTAGGTTAGGTTTAGAGAGATCCAAGAGTTCGAGCAACATCGCGAGGTATCGAGTATCTAGTGTAACACGAGAGTTGAGTTAATATATCGAGATCGGAGACTCGGCGACTTGCTTGCCGGCTACCAGATCGCATATCATCATGTTCTCCTCTGAGCTAAACCCTCTCCCAAACACCAGAGTCGATTTGCCCCAAGATAAGTTACCCCCCGTAACGTCTGCCGTGATTATCCCACGACAGTTGGCGCCCACCGTGGGGCCTACGTCCAAGGGTGTTTACATCACGAGAGAAGCTAGGAAGAACATGGAGAATCTTGTCATCGGCGAGATCTACACCGACCCCGAAGGAGAGAAGACGGTGGACAATTCCGGCTGGGGGCCAGAGTCGGATCACCTCGAATCCGGATCTGTAGTGACAATCGGCCAGATCAACGTCTTCATCGGCATGGTACGTACGTCCGGTTTAAACCCTGACGAGTTCGGATTTGATTCTGTGTCAGGGGAGGCCACCTACGTTCAGTCAGATGGAGAAGAATCGGTCGGGACGATAGATCCGACAGAAGAACCCACCACGAAGAGGGAACAGCCGGAGGAGCCGGCATGGACCCCACGTGGCCGGGTCGAGAGAGAAGATGATACCGAGTCTATCCTGCATCTGCTGGAGGACCGGTACGAGGAAAATAGCAGCGAAGAGGAACAGTGCGAATCTGCGCCAAGCATTGTGCGCCAGGTTGCGGTTTACACGGCTCCTGCGACCAATCTTAACCAGGGGAACGTGACCGCGGCCGCAGTCGGAGCAGCACAAGCACTGGCCCAGCAGCAAGGTCCGATTGACGGAAACCCGGTTCTGGTCCGGGTTGAAGGAGAATCGGCATCGGTTACCAGTCAAGCGGCGGACAATGAGTTGCACGCGAACACGTTCGGATTTCTAGCAAACCGGACACCAGGGGCGGGTCCTTCAAATCCACAACACCCCGCCCTGTTCAACAACAATATGATTCTAGATCCCACCGTTCTGGCCACGGTTATCACTCCAGAAAACGCGGCGGAACATGTTAGGGATCTGGATGTAGCCCGTCGTGCATTGGAGCAACAGAGAAGGCAAGTAGAAGCAGAAAGGCAAGGGATAGCCACACGCCAACGTGAGCTGGATGCACTAGAAACCCGGCTCCGAGAAGAAATAACCAGAATACATCAAAGGCACCAAAACAGATTACCAGCACTGGGTGGAGTTATAAACCCGGCTACACTGTTTATCACACCTCAGGATCAGCCGATTCCAGCGGTGAACCAAGGAACTGTGCCTCAACCAGTAACTGCGGGAACACAGCCGGCAAACGTGCCAGCCGGGTTACCCTTACCACAAACTGGAGTTACTACCGGCAACACATTACCACCACCACCACCATCACGATTTCGCACACCAGCAGGTCATTACAACAACCCCATGGATAACGTGTACGCAGCAACACTCGCATTGAATCAAATCCCCGTGAGAGAGTCACCCCACGCAGAGGAGACCCGGCGGGCGATAGATCTATTGCGCACTGCGGTGGCGCAGCAAGCTAATTATCCGGATCACAGAAGTGGAATGCATGGGACACCATATGTCAGTCAGCAACGAGGCAATACCGGCAATATCCAGACAAGTTCAGCGCGGCGGAGCGAAGAGCAGCAGCAAATGCCGCCTCCTCCACGCGTTCAGGCAGTACCAGCAGCATCAGCAGCACAAGCTATCGTGGATAGTTCCAGAGCCAGGAGAGCCGCGGCCGGATCCACGGTGCATGGACCGCCAGCAGTACCGCGTCCAGCCGTGCCTCCCGCAGGATCACACGTTTCCCGAGTAAGGCCGGTTCCGACTAATCTCGCAGGACCTAAGTGTATGTCGGATAACATCAGGGCTGAGCCTTACCCGGATAAATTCAAAGAACCGAGTAAAGTGGTGAATTATGAGCCGACTATGGATCCAGAAACATGGTTGAGCAGTTATGAGATGGCTATGTAGATTCGCAATGCATACGAGAATCTTCAAGCCAAGTTCATGTACTTGATGATGTCAGAAGGGGCAGCAAAGTTATGGTTCACTAATCTACCGGAAGGATCTATCAAGTCACGGGAGGAGTTGAAAACCGCGTTTATCAAGCACTTCCATGGGACGTGCAGAAAGTTATTTACTATTGATGACCTGGAACGATGCGTTCAGAAGAAGGGAGAATCGGCGCGCAGCTGGGTGCGCCGAGTTATGGAGATACTTCATTCATCTACAGATATTCAGCCCAAGGATGCGCTGCAAGCTATGGCAAAGACCTGCAAGTGCACACCTTTAGTGCAAAAGTTAACTCGCATGAAATCTAGTCGGAATGCTTCAGAGGTTACGATGGGAGAGCTAATGGACGCATGCAACAAACACGTCGCGACGGATACTACAGAAGAGGATGTTGATGACAAGAAAGCAAAGGCAAACACAAATAACAATGGAAGAACCGACAATGGATCGACGCCGGGTAATAATGGAGGTAACAATGGGAACAACCAGAAAAAGCGCCCGTTCGAGGGAGGCTCCGAGTTTGTCGCTAGCACAGAAGCCGGGTCTTCGAGACCTAGGGCAGAAGGAAATTTCAATACTGGAAATCACAACGGAGGAAATTATCAAGGGCCACCAAGGCCGGGTAACAATTGGGACATCTTCAGAATGGCGTGCCCAAAGCACAGCAGGAACGGTAGGCCGGCTAACCACTCATTGGAGCAATGCGCGGACCTACAGAGATGGAAGAATGAGGAAGTAAACAGAGCCATGCGAGGTGCAGGTCGGGAAGGAGGACCGGGTCCGGGTGGAAACCCGGGCAACGGCCCACCCCCAGCCGGTAACCCGGCAGGCGGAAATCCGGGTAACAACCAAGGGGGAGCTGGAGGTTTCCAAGCTAATCCCAAGCAGTTGGGACAATATCATGTGCATACTACAGGAACTTCTAACAAGGACAAAAAGATACTGAAGCAAGCGGTAAACTCGGTTTCTTCAGCTGTTCCGAGATACCTGAGATGGTCAGAGCAAGACGTACCATGGAGCAGAAGAGATCACCCGGAAAGGATAGAACACCCAGGAGTCTTAGCATTGGTGGTTGCACCACAAGTTAATGGTTATGAGTTGAAAAAGGTCCTAATGGACGGTGGAAGTAGCATCAATATCTTGTACTGGGAAACCTTTCTACGCATGGGCCTCAAGGAGTCCCAGCTACAGAAAAGTTCAACAGTTTTTCATGGGATTGTGCCGGGTCACTCAGCGTGCCCCGAGGGAAAGATCACATTAGAGGTAGCTTTTGGAGAATCAAAGGACAATTATCGAGTTGAGTGGCTCACTTTCGAGGTGGTTAAGTTGCGCAGTCGTTATCACGCACTATTTGGAAGGCCGGCTTATGCCAAGTTCATGGCCAGGCCGTGTTACATATATCTACAGCTGAAAATGCCCGGTCCCAAGCAGACCATCACCATACACGGGAACCGGGACATAGCAGCTGAATGCGACGAGGGAGACGCAGCAATGGCAGAGCAAGCTTGCAGAAAAGAGGAACCCAAGTATTACCGGTCTCAAGTAGACCCGGATGATAGAACAGTGCTAAAAAGACCAAACACTGAAGATGAAAGAGCAAAGTTCAAGGCAGCACAAGATAAAAAGATGGTGGCTTTTGTCGAGGGCGATCCCTCTAAGAAATTTGCTATAGGATCTAACTTGGACAGCGAGTAGGAGAAAGCGCTTGTCGAGTTTATTCGTTCAAATCAGGATGTGTTCGCCTGGACGCCTAGCGACATGCCGGGTATCCCTACAGAGTTGGCAGAGCACAGTTTGCACGTCGATCCCAAATCCAGGCCTGTGAAGCAGGGTTTGAGAAAGATGAACGAGGAAAGAAGGAAAGCTATAGGAGAAGAGATTGCTCGGCTGCTGACAGCCGGCTTTATCATGGAAGTATTTCACCCGGATTGGTTAGCAAATCCGATTCTCGTGATGAAAAAGACCAATGAGTGGAGGATGTGCATTGATTATACAAGTCTCAACAAGCATTGCCCAAAGGACCCGTTTGCACTACCAAGGATAGATCAGATCATAGACGCAGTGGCTGGAAGTGACCTATTATGCTTCCTGGATGCATATTCCGGGTATCATCAGATCAAGATCAACAAAGAGGATTGGGAGAAAACATCATTCATAACCCCTTTTGGGGCCTTTTGTTACAAGACCATGACATTTGGATTGAAGAACGCTGGCGCAACCTATCAACGGTGTATTCAGAAGTGCTTCGAGGATCAAATTGGACGTAATGTCCATGTTATGTAGATGATGTGGTAATCAAGACCAGAAAGGCGGAGACATTTATCGATGATCTAAAGGAAATGTTCAAGAACCTGAGGAGGTATCAGATGAAACTTAACCCGACAAAGTGCGTGTTTGGAGTTCCAGCTGGGAAGTTACTCGGCTTTATCGTTTCCGAGAGAGGAATTGAGGCAAACCCGGATAAAATCAAAGCTATCCAGAGTCTGAAAAAGCCGGAAAATTTGAAGCATGTTCAGAAGCTCACAGGGTGCGTAGCAGACTTGAGCCGATTTATATCCAGACTCGGAGAAAAGGCAATACCCTTGTACCGGCTCTTGAAGAAATCCGATAAATTCGTTTGGGATCAAGAGGCGGATGAGGCGTTCGAGGCACTAAAGAAGCAGTTATCTGAGGCAGCAGTTCTAGCGGCCCCGGGTCCTAAAGAGCATATGTTGCTATACGTAGCAGCTGGCCCCCGAGCCGTTAGTGCAGTAGTTGTTGTGGAGCGTAAAGAGGATGGGAAAGATCACCCGGTCCAGAGACCGGTTTATTACGTCAGTGAGGTATTGTCGGAGGCAAAACAGCGCTATCCACATTGGCAAAAGCTGGTTTTCGGGGTCTTCATGGCCAGCCGGAAGCTGAAGCCGTATTTCCAGGAACACCCCATAACAGTGGTTAGTTCGATACCAATGTCGGATATCATCAGAAACTCGGATGCAACAGGAAGAATAGCCAAGTGGGCGATAGAGATGGGGGATTATCACATCAACTACGAGCCCAGGTCAGCAATCAAATCTCAGGCTCTAGTCGATTTCATCAATGATTGGACGCACACAGGCATGCCCACCATGGCTCCAAACTCCGAGTCTTGGATCATGCACTTTGACGGTTCCAAGCAATACGAGGGATCCGGAGCTGGAGTGGTGCTAACATCACCCAAAGGAGACAAGTTGAGTTACGTGCTACAGATTCACTTTGACTGTTCCAACAACGTGGCCGAGTATGAGGCCTTATTGCATGGCTTAAAGGTAGCCAAGGAGATGAATATTAAGAGGATACGATGCTTTGGAGATTCGTACCTTGTAGTACAGCAGGTATCAGGAAGTTGGGATAGAAAAGATGCAACTATGGCAGCATACCGCAGAGAGGTTGATAGAGTTGCCAGATGTTTTTCCGGGTATGAAGTGGAACACATAGACAGAAGAAAAAACGAGGCAGCGGATGCACTCGCCAGACTCGGCTCGCGCAGAGAGCCGGTTCCACCTAATGTTTTCCTGGATGAACTATGGCGACCATCAGTTAAAACCGAGTCTGAGGAAGAACTGGCAAATCAAGACCCGGATTTGGAGCTCGTGGCCACAGTGAGCATTGTTCCCGAGTGGACAGAGCCGTTCCTGGCCTACCTATCACGGGGCGAGTTACCACAGCAGGAGGTATTAGCAAGACAAATTTTGAGGCGAGCAAAGGGATACTCTATTATCAATGGGGAGTTATACAAGAGAAGTGCAGCAGGAGTGTTTTTGCGCTGTGTAGCACCAGAAGAAGGCCGACAGATTCTCAAGGAAATCCATGAAGGTGATTGTGGGCATCATGCATCCACAAGATCCCTTGTGGCCAAAGCTTATCGGCATGGATTCTTCTGGCTCACGGCCCTAGCAGATGCGGAACGCTTGGTGGCAAGGTGTGACGGATGTCAAAGGTACGCCCGCCAAACCCACGTGCCGGCTATGGAATTACGGACTATTCCGTTAACTTGGCCGTTCGCTGTTTGGGGTATGGACATGGTTGGCCCCTTTCACATGTCACCTTGCAAAAAGACACATCTCTTGGTGGCTATTGATAAGTTTACCAAGTGGGTATAGGTTATGCCAGTTACCAATTGTGAAGCAGTTACAGCAGTCAAGTTCCTGAAAAGAATTATCTATCGGTTCGGGTATCCCCACAGCATAATTACCGACAATGGAACCAACATGTCCCTTGGTGAGATGGAGAATTTTTGCGGTAACAATGGAATCCGGCTTGACATAGCATCAGTGGCTCATCCACAGGCCAATGGGCAAGTGGAGAGGGCAAATCAAGAGTTACTTCGTGGATTAAAGCCACGATTGCGAGTACCGTGTATCAGAGATGCTGGTGCATGGGTTGAAGAATTACCTTCAGTGTTTTGGGGTATCAACACTACACCTAACAGATCTACTCAGATGGCACCGTTCTTCATGGTTTATGGTGCGGAGGCGGTGTTGCCGAGTGATATTATTCACGACTCGCCTCGAGTATCAGCTTACGTCGAGGT
Source organism: Alopecurus myosuroides (assembly GCA_028641055.1). Classification (NCBI taxonomy): domain Eukaryota; kingdom Viridiplantae; phylum Streptophyta; class Magnoliopsida; order Poales; family Poaceae; genus Alopecurus; species Alopecurus myosuroides. Next base: position 480,815,988 of record CM054058.1, read on the forward strand.
AGAGAACGAAAAGACCCGGCAGGATGCCGTGGATATGTTAGAAGAACACAGGGAACAAGCCCTGGAGAGATCAGCCATATATCAGCAGGATCTGCGGAGATATCATAGCCGGCGCGTGAAAACCCGGGTCTTCCAGGAAGGAGACCTGGTTCTGCGCTTGGTACAGACAAACGAAGGAAAACACAAGTTATCACCGCCATGGGAAGGACCGTTTATCATAAGCCGGAATCTGCACAATGGATCATATTACTTGATAGATGCAAGGGAAGAGTCGGCTACGGCTAACGACACCGCTCATACCACTTCATCTATGCAAGAGAGAGACAGACCATGGAACGTGGCTCAACTGCGTCCTTACTATACCTAGTATAGACTATATTGGCAAGTGGAATTGCACGATGTAACAGGCAGCAGGTTTCAGGCGCACTCTTTTCCTATCCAGGGTACCTAAGGGGACTGGAGGGTTTTTAATGAGGCGGCTTGCTGACCTAACTTTCTCATCTCAAATAAAGAGATGGTTAAGCAATATATCTTCTTCACATGTTTTATCAAGTTTTATTCTTATGTTTTTTACTTTTCGTCCAGGTAAGTTTCCTTTGTATGTTGCATATATCTAGGTCTTGGGGGCTGATTGCTTGAATAGCACAGTTACAAACTCAAAGACCCGGCCTTGATGCCAATGAGTTATAAGGGCCGATTACTCGCAAACGAGTACGGCTGCAATCTTATAACCGGACAAAGGAGCCAAATTTTCTTGACTTTTCTTACTTAAGCTCGATGTGACTCGCACTAAAGTGGCATGATTTGCTCGCTTACGATTACAATCAGCCATGAAGCCCAATGGGACTTGCCTGACCCTGTTTTCGTATAGATGTAACAACATGATATCCACGCGAAAGCCGGCTTACAGTACAAGATAGTCAAAAGGGTCATCTAAACCACAAGTTATGCAGAGTACAGGGCTAATAGCCGGAAACTCAAAGTTTATTAAGCATAACTTCAATACCTATGTGAAACGGCTCTAGGTTTGGGCTTAGCAGAAACAACTTGTTCTCTTTGAAAGACCACACATCCCAGACTCGGAATTTCGGGCCTTGGGGACTGGGGATTTTGAACAAGAAACAAGTTGCTTAGTTACTAAGCTCAAAAAACCCAAACATCCGAGTCTTGGGGACTTGGGGACTTAGAGAAAAGTCCACTTGTCAAAACCCACGATACTTGGAAACCGAGTCTCACAAAAGGAACCATAAAGAAAGTCGGATATCAAGAACGAGATAAAAGGCAGACAAGTATCAAATTCATCCAAAGGCCAGAAGAGGCACGAGGTAGCAGGTATCACTCGGCATCCTGGGCTGAGGCATCCATCTTCTCCTTGCCCTTGCCATCACTCTTGATAGCAGCAGCATCCGGATCAGCAGCAGTGCCGGCCCGTGCAGGAGGAGGGACGATTGGTGTGGAGGTAGCAGGCGCAGAATCGGCCTCAGCCTTCTTCTTCGCGGCCTCCTCCCTCAACCGGGCAGCCTCCTCCTTCCATCGGGCCAACATATCATACGGCTTGGGACGATCCGACTTAATTACCTTGTCATCAGCATCATATGCAGGGGTAATAGAGTTGATATCCAAACCATCAGCAATCACACTGGCCGGGTGGCGAATTTCCTTCTGGATGGCCTTGAAATTCTTTGTTGAGAACTTGGACCCGTCGTGGTTGAATTCTGGAAACCCGCCCATAAGCTTGGCCGGCTCGAGCTTAGGAAAATAAGCTTTGGCCAACGCAAGCCCCCGGGTTACTCCAACCCGGCAGGACGAGCGTTTCCAATGCCAAATCCACTCGGGAATAGTGGAGCAGGCATCCAGCAGCTTCTTCAGGTCACCTGGCCCAACACCCGGCAATCGCAGTTCGTCAAGGATCCATTTGGTTCCGGCACAGAGCTGCCAGATAGTATTCTTGATGGTTTTTAACTTGGCAATGTCATCTTCATCCGTCTTCGCCTCATCCGGACCTGCAGAAAGCAAGAAAAGCAACGAGTAAGGAAATCCGACTATCTATCAAAACGAGAATCCGGGTCTTATTTATCAAAGTTAGGAATCGTACCAGTCAATGCACGATATGTATCGGCAATCTGAACAGAAACCTTTGCCAGCTCATCCTCTGCTGCATGAGCCCTCTTCCTATACTTCCTTGTGATCTTCCCGCTCCTCCTAGCTTCAGCTTCAGCTGCCTCACGCAGAGCCATCTCCTTCTCAACAAGCTTGGTGGCCTTCGCCAATTTCTTCTCAGATTGGGCCACGAAAGCGTAAGTGGGAATACAAGGAAAGATTAGTCGGATGCACTACGAAGTTCCAAGCAAATTATCAAGAAATTCACTCGGAACTTGGGGACTAGATAAGGATACAAGCAACATTATTCGGATTTACCTCATGTTTGGCTATCAAAGCTTCCAAGATATTTTCTTCATCGGCCCTCAAGGTGTGAAGGGCACTAAGCATCTAGGAGAACGTCATGTCTTCGGGCCTGACGCCAGAAGAGCCGGCAGCTTGATCACTTGGCGGGTGAACTTTCCCCGACTAGGGAGTCGAGACCCGGACTGTCTAGGTATCCGGGTTTGGAGAGTTCATCCTTGTCTCCAGGATCTCAATCTCCTCGTCCACAGCCTCTTCGGACGGATCTGGAGACCGGGTTTCCTGGTGAGCCGGGTCAACAAAGGGGCCTTTCTCTTGATCGCCTTTGACATCGCCGCCAGTCGCGGCGTCCATATCATCAGTCGGCTCATCCGTCTCCCGGTTGTCGGTCCCCACGTTCTCCAGGTCACTAAGTGTGGCTTGGGCGCTAAGGAAAAAAGAGAAGAATAGTTAGCAACAGTGGATGAAAATTATCAAGTATATAAGGATATCACATAGCGAAGACTTACCCGACGTTTACAGCGTAATCTGGTGGGAGCTCACTGCTGGAAGCGGATGAAGCCGTTAAAGGAACCGATAGCGGAACCCGGAACTGCCCGGCCCGTGGATGGTTGGGGGAGGGGTGACACTGAGGGGAGTTGGAGGAATGAGGCGGAGGAGTACCGGCACGGTGGACTGGGGAGGTGGAGATACCCGGGTTGAGGGGATCGTCACCTGGAGAACTCCGGGTCAACCTACGCTTGGCCGGAAGAGGATCCTTCAAGTGTGATAATTGCTGGTTAAGTTTACGCATGTTATCAAAGGAGTAAGGTTCGGAGGACATAAAGGAGAAGGAAACCTTGGATACCATCCCTCTGGCCTTCCTCTTGGCCCCGACTGATATTTCTTGATCGGACTCGGTGGCCTCTGGGTCCTCCTCGTCCTTATCATCTTCGTCCTCCAGCCCTGTAAGCCGAGTATGTATCAATGGAAAAAGTTAGATGAGTGAGGAAAATGATGCAAGTGAAGCTGACACAAGACCCGGATAGGTACCCTCGTCGTTGTCAGCCTGCTCTACATCTTCTTCCGGGTCTCCGGAAGAAGGGGAGGTCTCGACGCTCCAGAAAGGGTCATCAGCCTGAGATAAAAACATGAAAGTGAGAGTTAGTGGCTGTATCAACTTAAAGTGTGGAAATAAGCTTACAAGTATCGGGTCTTACCGCTGGAGCCGGATTTTCCCGGGTGAACGGCGGTAACCCGGCAATGTTCTTGATCACTTCCAACTTTTCCGTCAAGAAGCCCTTGATGGTTTTGTTGGTATCGCCGGCTGCGTAGTTCTTGGTGGAGTATCGGAGCGCGTCCGTGGTGTGCCCCGAGTAATCGCACATCAGCTTAGTGCGGATAGAGTTGGGTTGGATCCGGAAATCCACCCATGTCTTAACCAAATTGAGCCCAAGGAGACCTTGGGCGGAAAGGACGGATATTTTTGAGAGGAGGGGCTGGATTGCCTCCCTGTCCGAGTCAGGGGCGAAAGCATTGAAGTTCTCGGAAATATCGAGGAGACCCTCCGAGTAACCCGGCAGTTTCTTTTCACCGGGTGGGGAGGTGTCTCGGCAGTAGAAGTAAGAAAGTTGCCAGTGTTTGACATGGGAATTGAGAGTAAGGGTTGGCATAGGAGAATTCTTGAGGCGCTGGATAGAGACCCCGCCGCAAGCAAGAAGTGCGCCATCACCGCTTTCGCGGCATGGTTTGCACTGAAAAAGTTCGATGAAAAGAGCCAAACTTGGCGGAGTGCACAAGTATGACTCGGACAGAACGATAAAATGGGTTATATTCAACATAGATTTAGGCCCTATGTCGAATACCCGGAGGCCATATTGGCTCAGAACCTCACGAAAGAAAGGGTGACCTGGAGGATGGAACCCCCGGGTCACATGTTTGACGAAGCAGATTACCTCGTCGTCAGCAGGCGTGGGCCGGGTCTCATCACCCGGCACCCTCCAGTGGATGTCTTTTTGAGAGGGGAGAACCCCCAACTCGGCCAGCTCTTCTAGCTTGGCCTTCGTGACCGTGGATCGCGCCCAGTTGGCGGGTATGGATTGGGTGGTCTTTGCCTTGGCTGGCTGCTTCCCTTGCTTCTTGGGAGCCATGGGATCAACCTGCGAAGCACAAGACAAAAAGGTATAAGAAATAAGACTCGGAAATCATGAGTTACCCGAGTATATGCAAGTGATATCAATAAGACATGAAAGCTAAGAATTATCCGGGTATTACTGGACGGAGCGAAAAAGTACAAGTTGTCAGAGTATCAAGTATCAGTATAGAAACTATGGGGTACTTACGTATTGAAAAGTATTTGAGGAAGAAGGATGATTGCCCATGTATCTGCTGCAAGCAAAAGAACCGGAAGAACTGGATTTTCCGGGTGTCAATGACAGGCGCGGAAAATTTGGGTGAAATAGATCTAGATTGAATAATTTGCGGACGATTCTGCGGAGAAATTGATGATTAATGATGATAGGGGAGTGGTATGCGGTCATCTACCAAGCTATTGGAGGAGTTAGCAAGTATCCAAGCGGCTTAATCCGGCGCGCGGCAAGAAAAATGGCCCGCGGTTGACTAGATCTAATCTAGAACAAATTGAGAAATTACAAAGCTAGATTGATGGAAGTAAGAGGCTTACCGAGGCGGATTGAAGCGAAGCTCGACGACGGCAAATGGCACAGTCTTGGTGCCCCTTTGCGGTTCCCGGCGGGCAGGTCGGGGGCGCGGCGGCGGAGCTTGGCGGTGGCGCGGGACGAACTGCGGCGGAGCGTAGCCGGCGGCGGATTGGTTCCGATGACGCGCGCGAGGTCTCTGTGGCGGTGCTCTGAAAGCTCGGGCGCGAAAGCGAAGAAAAGGAGGAAGGAGGAGAAATGGACCGTTGGAGTTAGGTTATCCTCTAGATACCTATTTATAGGGTGCGGGTGGATAAACCTAGACCAACGGGTGAAAGCCGGAAATTGCGGGATAAAGGATATCCGCCGGATTTTCCGAGATATGCGTTAAGTGCCAGACGGGATCCGGACAAAGATAAGGAGGAAATCTTTCCACGATATCAGGATCAATTATCAAGTGAAGTAAGCCGGATCTTTTGTGTTCTTGCCAGGGCGTTGTCCGGGAGAAATAAGCGATGGACTTGGAGAAAGCCGGGTTACTATATGGCCACCATGGAGTTAGGCCTAGCTGTTTATCAAAGCAATCTAACCCGGCCTCTATAAACTTGTAAGTTCGATATTTTTGCAGGGAATAGCATGCGCTTCAAGGAGTATCTCCTGAAGCCCAAGCTATTCTGGGGACTACTGATGGAGGGATGATAACCCGGTAGGCCAACGCCAGGGTGTAACTCGGCCCAAAGGACGCTGTGCGAGATCCGGCTAAGGATAAAGGAGCTTCTAGAAGGCCCAAGATAGTAGGCCTGGTAACCCGGATTGTGGGTTCCGGTAAGGAAGTTTAGGGTTTTGTAAAGCAGTGTCCGGGTAGGATTCAGAGTACGCCTTGGAGAGCAGGCCAGGGGATCCGGATGCTTTATAAGCCGGCCCCTAGGTTAGGTTTAGAGAGATCCAAGAGTTCGAGCAACATCGCGAGGTATCGAGTATCCAGTGTAACACGAGAGTTGAGTTAATATATCGAGATCGGAGACTCGGCGACTTGCTTGCCGACTACCAGATCGCATATCATCATGTTCTCCTCTGAGCTAAACCCTCTCCCAAACACCAGAGTCGATTTGCCCCAAGACAAGTTACCCCCGGTAACGTCTGCCGTGATTATCCCACGACAACAGCTTTTACACTGAAAAGAGCACCATCATGATCCGGTTAAATTGACAACATATAAGATATGGTTTGGGTAGTGACCCGAATTGTCATTTTTCTTAAGTTTTGGTATGCATAGCATGTGTAAAATGTTTACAAACAAAATAGGATAAATATATGTTTATAAGGTTATCCCAAATAAAACATTGGGTATTTCTCCTATCACCGAACCAAAAGACAAATGTTGTTTGTCAGAAAGGGTTGATTTCTCGAGAAAGTAGTTCTTGCGAAACAAGTGAGTGGGAGCACAGTACAAACTCAACAAGATTAGAGAAACTTTGTTATCATGTCAAGAGTAGCACAACACTGGAAGTTGTTCCGGGGTTTACTATTTTGACTAAGTAGAAGACACTACAAATGTTGTAGATACTTCAAATGAGTTTGCGAACTGTACCATAAAAGTCCAAAAACTTTGTACTTAGAACAACTTGTGGTTTAAGTGTAAAGTGTTGTTTTGACAACAAAAGGACCTGGACCTTATAAAGGAAGCAAATGATGGGCCCTGACTTCGTAAATTGACTATGAGTCATTATATCCGCCATAGTATCCTTGTATGAATATCAAGTATGTGACTTGGTAGTCCTTTCGATAGGCATGATGCCTAACGATAGCAAAAGGGTCTATATAGAGACAAATACATAGATTTTACATCTTTTGAAAGTTGTACTTATCGAAAAGTTGTTTTCGACGAAGTTCAAAGAGTTGACTACTACAAGATTTTGATCTTCCGTAGTGATGCTTTAGTCTTTGCGAATAGTTCTAGCAAAAAGTTACATATTATGATATGGCAGTTGAATAACAAAACCAACTCTCCTCTCGAGGAAGTTTGATCAAGGATGTGTACTTGACACCGTCTGAGAGTTTTGTAAAAATTCAAAAGGTTGCTATAAAGGCATGCACACTTCAATGGTTGAAGTGAGCATAGCAAAGTTGAAATCTTTAGCTTAATGAAGTTATCAAAAGAGTTTGATTCCTTCATGAATGATAAAGATGCTTGTAGAGTTACAAGAAATTAAGTGGGAGCTCTATTACATATTTCCAATACTTTATGTAGATGACATATGGTTGATTGGAAAATATGTATTTTAAATTAACACGGTTAATATTTTCGATTTTATATTGATGAAAGGCTTAGAAGATATTGGGCATCGATATCTATAAAAGATGGATTGACGCACCTGATATGATTGAAGCCAAATTACATAGATGAAATATTGAAGTAAGTCAATATGAAAATTACAAGAAGGAGTTCTTGTCACATGGAAAATAATTGAGCAAGATTCATGTGTTTTGACACATGATGAGCATCATTGAAATTGAGATTTCTAAGTCATGTTTCCATGCTATGTACACGACCAGATGAGTCCTATGCTATAAAATGTTATAGTAGGATAATTCATATGATGATTAGACAACAGTGGGAGATATCCTTGTGTCATTTTAGAAATGCTAAGGATATGTTTTCCTATATAGTAATGACAAAATATTAGTTGTAATATGTTACACTAATAGTCTTGTCATTTATTCAAGTAATTTTATCTCAATTAAAATATGTGATGAAGGGTAGCACAATAGGATGGAAGAAAGTTCCATGTTGGATTTGAAAGAGTTTCAAAATTAAAATATTGTGACAGATACTACAACAAAGGCTAAAGTATATTTTTGTGTTAACAACTGATTATAAGCGTATTTTGTGTCAAGGAGTACTTTATTGAACTTGGTGAATTTCCAAGAATGCTGAAACTATGAAGCTACATTTTCACAATGTTAGTAACATCACTTTAAGCCGAGGAATTAAGGTATCACCGGAACTTGGTGAGTTTCCAAGAATGCTAACACTATGAAGCTACATTTTCACAATGTTAGTGACATCAGTTTAAGCTGAGGAATTAAGTTTTCACCAATTGACCATATATATACAAAGTCATCTCATTAGAGAATGAGTGATGCGTGTAGACGCAAAGAACATGCAAATACAATAGGACCTGAACAGTTAAGATCTTTTTGATGGTGTTTACCGCATGCGAAGCATGGTAATAACACTGGTACTCCATATGTGTTGAAGTGCTTACAGACTAGATTATTGACTCTAGTGCAAGTGGGAGACTGAAGGGAATATGCCCGAGAGGCAATAATAAAATGGTTATTATCTTATTCCTTGTTTATGATGAATGTTTATTTCTCATGCTAGAATTGTATTAACCGGAAACGTTGATACATGTGTGCTTGATAAACAAACAATGGTTCCTAGTAAAGCCTCTCTTTTAACTAGCTCGTTGATTAATAGATGATCAAGGTTTCCTGATCATGAACATTGGATGTTATTAATAACGGGGTCTTGTCATTAGAAGAATGATGTGATGAACATATACCCAAAGAGAATATAGCAATGCGATCAAGTCATTTAGTTTACATTGTTATATCAAACATACGAAGTAACTTATTCCTTAGACCCTGAGATCATGTCAATCGCATATACCCGAAGAGTGCTTTGATGGCATCAAACGTCACACCGTAACAGGGTTACTATAAAGGTGTCGTTAAGTATTTGGAAAGTATTAGTTGAGGATCATGGATCAAGAGTGGGATTTGTCCATCCAAATGACGGAGAGATATACTCTGGGCCCTCTCGGTGATATCACATCGAAACTGCTTGCAAGCACGTGATATGATCACAAAGGATGTTATATCACGGGAACGAGAAAAGAGTACTTGTTGGTAACGATATTGAACAAGGTATGGTTGATACCAATGATCGAATCTCGGACAAGTAAAATATCGCTAGACAAAGGGAATACTTCACTGCGTTGTTGGTTCACACGATCACGAGAGTCATCGTTGAATATATAGGAGTCATCACGGATCTCCAGATCCCGCTGTTGATTATTGATCGGAGAGGAGTCTCTATCATGTCTATCTTATTCGCGAACCGTAGGGTGACACACTTAAGATTCGATGACGCGTTTGAGAGGATACGGAATATCGAAGAATATTTTGGGCAGCACCGAAATTGTTTCGGGGAAAATTGAAATAGTTCCAGTGGTTTTTCGTCGAATGGTTGTTAATAGAATTAACAAATGATTCGAGGTGCTATATGCAAATGTTTGTTAATGGAATTAACAAATATAAATAAAGAAATAAAAATGTTTTATTTATTTATTAAAAGAAAACCTTTGGATTTTCCAAGTGGAAAATTAAGGGAGCATGAGTGGGTGTGAGTGGAGCTTCCACTCACATGAAGAGGGAAGAGGTGGGGGCACACCATGGCTGGCCGCACCCCCCTCTTGGGCTGCCTCCCCCTTCCCTATAAAAGGAGGGTGAGAGCTCCTCTTCTCCACACACTTGGCCACTTCCCTTTCCCTCCACCCGCTGCTCCATTTCATGGTATCCGGCTTGGCGAAGCCCTGACCGTGGGATTCTTCACCACCACCACGTCGTCGTGCAGCTGGAGTTCCGAGGGATCCTCTACTTCCGCGACCCGCTGGAACGAGGGAACAAAGGTCGTCATCAACCCTACGTGTGACCGATCACGGATGCACCGCCGGATTGCGGTGCCCATCTTCTCGCTACCACTTTGAGTCTTCGAGGGTATGTGTTCTCCTTAACCCTCTTGTTACCCATTGCACTTCGTCTCCAAGATTAGATCTTGGCCTTTCGGGTGTCTCTCGCGTAGGAAAATTTTTGTTTTCTATGCAACGACCCCTTCAGTAACATGATCTTGCCATGAACTTGGCGAAAGCCGGACATCTGAGTATTGCGTGATACACGCTCTCGAACGGCACTAACTCGAATGAGATCTTTTCATGGTGGAAGTGTTCTCTTTTACCAAAGGTAACATCTAGGGAAATCTCTCATAGGGACTGTGCTTGCCTACCCGAAACAATGCCGTGAAATCGCACGTTGCTGTGTTTGATCTGAGTCTCGGAGAGATGCAACCGCTTCAATGTACTTAAGTACCAGATATTGATACTGGATCCTCTATCCATCAGTACTCTTTTGAGCCTATTGTTTTGTACAATAGGGCTTACTGCCAAAGCATGCGTGCCGGGTTTAGGGATATTTCTGGGATGATCTGACTGATCCCAGGTGATTGGCGTATTTTAATACTTCAAATACTTTGGTGTTGGAGGTATCACCGCATTGATTTGTCGAAGTGTTCGCTTTGCCTATTTGGCTGAGGGAGTTGCCAGAAAAGTAAGCTTACATTCTTCTTCAACTCTCGGGAATTTGGGCTCGCCTTTTAGCTGCCGCTCCTGGATTTTATCATCAGTATCAGACTTGCTCTCTTCTTTCTCAGACTCTCGCTTTTGCTTATTGAACTTCCTTTTGGAATTCTTTCCCTTATTCCCAGATCCTGCAGTGCCTTTCATGTGCTTATTAATCCGGCACTACGCATTGGTGTGGTAGGCTTCCCGTATTGCGAATGGTGGACACAGTGTTTCGACTTAATATTTTCCCACTCTTCCTTAGAATAGGAGATAGGTTCTGTGTTTCTTCCTTTCCATCTGCTGCCATTATCCTTTCCAAAGGTTATGTTCAATTCTTTGGGTCTTGGCTGTGCCTGAGGAGTTGCCTTCTTTTTAGAGCGAGGCGTCTTTTTGGCATGAACCAAAGCATCAATATTGCCGCCTCTTGCCCTGATATCGTCTTCAGCTACTGCGTGCTCATTCGCAGTGGTAAGCATAGATCCGAGATATTTGTACTCTTTCGAACCAACCATGAACGGACAAGGCCATGTTTTAGGCCGTTGATGAAACCATGCATTGCTTGTACATCACTTACTCCTGAAAAACTATTCTTCATTGCATTCCATCTTGAGATAAAATCGACATACGACTCATCTTCAAACTGGACGTAGCGGTTTAGCTGGTTAATGCTCTTAGGGCGTTTATATGTACCCCAAAAGTGCTGAGCGGATACTCTAACCATGTCCTCCCAGCTATCGACGGTTCTCGACAGAAGCCCGTTGATCCAATCTCTGGATCCGTCCAACAACACTAGGGGAAGGAACTTCACAACCTCAAGGTCTGTCCCATTGTTGATCGGGATGGTAGTGTAGTAGTCTGACATCCATGTATCCAGGTTTGTACTTCCAGTATACTTTTGATAAGTTGGACCAACTTTCGCAAATGCAGAATGTAGACTTATTCTCCGGATCCTGTCAGTAAAGCACTTTGGTTCAAAGTACAAATTGTCTTTTTCTGCCTTATCAGAGTGCGCGGAATACGTTCCAGCTGAATGAACCGAAGGGGATCTACTTCGTTCTGGCCCATTGTTGCGTGAATGCGCTTTTCTGGGATCATCCATGTTTCGTCCTATATAGTGACCTTTGGATTTAGGCGGAGTCCTGCTCCTTAGCCTTTCTTTACTCCTCGTAGGAGTTTGGTATCTCTCATGCCTGTGAGGGTTATCATATCTTCCGGCTTTATAAGCTGGGCGTTTCGGAGGCGGCATTGCTTTTCCATCTTTCCGGTTTTGTTCCTCCCGTTCTTTGTCTCGGGGATTGTTTCCGTCTTTCGGCATGTGAGATCCTGTTTTGGACGCTACGTCCCTGTTATTCGGGATTTTCTTGTCCTTCTTAGGGTCTATCTTCTTTTCCTTAGAATCGTCTGACTCTCCGGGTTCGCCTGGGTTAGGTGCTCCAGCAGAACACGTGGCAGTTTTGCATAATGTTGTGTCATCATGTAAGTTGTCTGAACGTGATTGTCCCCGCTGTTGTTGTTGCAATGATTTTCCTAGCAAAGCATACACTCCCTCCAGGTTTTCTTCCTTTGAATACATATTGTCATTAAGGTTGGCGAACGCTCCTTCAGCATTTTCTGTTGCAGTTTTGTACATGCACTCGCCTTTAGCATTTAACCTATTAACCTATCTTTTCCAAGAAGGGTTTTGGATCCGTTCTTTTGCTGGCAGCACATCCAGCTTTGAAATTCCGGGTAATCTCGTGGGTTTTATCCCGGACATATTCCGTCGTTCGAATTCCTCGATTTCTTCCTGCTTTGCTTTTACACTAGCCTGGGCATTGAGGAGATTCTCTTGAGATCGGAATAGATGTTGCGGTTGCCGTATAAGGGCTTGCCTTATGGCTTCCAGCACTTCCGGTGGTTCGTGAGGCGCAATCCGGGTTTTGATCAGATCGATTTCGTCTTGTTCTGACATTTGGTGAACAGGGATTTCTTTTCTCTTCTCCACTGGTGTCATGGGATTATCACGGCAGACGTTACCGGGGGTAACTTATCTTGGGGCAAGGCGACTCTGGTGTTTGGGAGAGGGTTTAGCTCAAGGGAGAACATGATGATATACGATCTGGTAGCCGGCAATCAAGTCGCCGAGTCTCCGATCTCGATATATTAATCTCAACTCGTGTTACACTGGATGATCGATATCTAGCGATATTGCTCGAACTTTTGGTTCTCTCTAAACCTAACCTAGGGGCCGGCTTATAAAGCATCCGGACCCCCTGGCCTGCTCTCCAAGGCGTACTCTGAATCCTACCCAGACACTGCTTACAAAACCCTAAACTTCCTTCCCGGTACCCACAATCCGGGTTACCAGGCCTACGATCTTGGGCCTTCTAGAAGCTCCTTTATCCTTAGCCGGATCTTGCGCAGTGTCCTTTGGGCCGAGTTACACCTTGGCGTTGGCCTACCGGGTTATCATCCCTCCATCAGTAGTCCCCAGAATAGCTTGGGCTTCACGGGATTCTCCTTGAAGCGCTTGCTATTCCCTGCAAAAATATCAAACGTACAAGTCCATAGAAGCCGGGTTAAGGTGCTTTGATAAACAGCTAGGCCTAACTCCAAGGTGGCCATATAGTAACCCGGCTTTCTCTGGTCCTTCTTTACTTTTTCCGGACCAACGCCCTGATAAGAATGTCAAGGATCCGGCTCACTTTACTCGATAATCGATCCCGATATTGCGGAGAAGATCTCCTTCTTATTTCTGTCCAGATATCTCGTCCAGCACTTAAAGCATATGTCTGAAAATCCGGACGGATATATTTTATCCGCAATTTCCGGCTCTCGCCCGTTAGCCTAGGCTTATCCTCCCGCACCCTTATAAATAGGTACTTAGGGGTCAACCTAATCCCAACGGCTCATTTCCCCCTCTTCCTCCTTCTCTTCACTTCCGCGCTCAAGCTCGCAGATCACCGTCACGGAGACCTCGCGCACGTCACCGGAGCCAATCCGCCGCCGGCTACGCTCCGTTGTGGTTCGTCCCGCGCCGCCGCCAAGGTCCGCCGCCGCGCCTTCGACCTGCCCGCGGGGAGTTGCGAAGGGTCATTCAAACTGCGCCATCTGCCGCCATCGCACTTCACTCCAACCTCCTCCGGTAAGCCTTTCGCTCCCGTTGGATTTAGCTTCGCAATTTCTTGATTCGTTTCAGATCGGATCTAGGTCAACTGCGGGTTACTTCTCGCCGCGCCGGATTAAACCACTTAGATACTTGCTAGGTCCTCCAATAGCTCAATAGATGATCACACACCACTCCCCTATCGCTATTAATCATCAATTTCTCCGTAGAATCGTCCACAAATTTTCCAATCTAGATCCATTTCGCCCATATTTTCCGCACATGTCATTGACACCCGGAAAATCCTCTTCTTCCGGTTCTTTTGCTTGCAGTAGATACATGGGTAATCATCCGTCTTCCTCTAACACTTTCCAATACGTAAGTAACCAATAGTTTCTATAATTATGCTTGATACCCGGATAACTTGTGATCTTCGCTCCGTGGCATGATACCCGGATAATTCTTAGTTTTCATATCTTCTCTATACTGCTTGCATATATTCGGATAACTCATGATTTCCGAATCTCATTTCCTATTCCTCTTTGTCTTGTGCTTTGCAGGTTGTTCCCATGGCTCCCAAAAAGCAAGGGAAGCAGCCGGCCCAGACGAAGACAACCCAATCCATATCCGCCAATTGGGGGCGATCCACGGTCACAAAGGCCAAGCTAGAAGGGCTGGCAGAGTTGGGGGTTCTCCCCCCTCAGAAGGACATCCATTGGAGGGTGCCGGGTGATGAGACTCGGCCGACGCCCGCCAACGACGAGGTAATCTGTTTCGTGGAGCACGTGACCCGGGGATTCCGTCCTCCGGGTCACCCTTTCTTTAGGGAAGTTCTGAGCCATTATGGCCTCCGGGTATTCGACATAGGGCCTAACTCTATGTTGAATATAACCCATTTCATTGTTCTGTCCGAGTCATACTTGTGCACTCCACCAAGTTTGGCTCACTTTATTGAACTCTTCTAGTGCAAACCGTGCCGTGAAAGCGGTGACGGAGCACTTCTCACTTGCGGTGGGGTATCCATCCAGCGCCGCAAAAACTCACCCATGCCAACCCTTAATCTGAACTCCCATGTTAAACACTGGCAATTATCCTTCTTTTACTTCCATGACACCTCCCTACCCGGCGAGAAGAAACTGCCGGGTTACTCGGAGGGCCTCCTCGATATTTCCGAGAAATTCAATGCTTTCGCCCCTGATTCGGACAGGGAAGCAATCCAGCCCCTCCTTTCGAAGATATCCATCTTATCCGCCCAAGGTCTCCTTGGGCTCAATCTGGTCAAGACATGGGTGGATTTCCGGATCCAGCCCAACTCTGTTCGCACTAAGCTGATGTGCGATTACTCGGGGCACACCACGGACGCTCTCCGATACTCCACCAAGAACTACGCAGCCGGCGACACCAACAAGACCATCAAGGGATTCTTGACGGAGAGGCTGGAGGTGATCAAGAACATCGCCGGGTTACCGCCGTTCACCCGGGAGAATCCGGCTCCAGCGGTGAGACCCAATACTTGTAAGATTATTCTCACACATAACTTGTTTCAGCCACTAACTCTTGCTTCCATGCTTTTATCTCAGGCTGATGACCCTTTCTGGAGTGTCGAGACCTCCCCTTCTACCGGAGACCCGGAAGAAGAAGACGAGCCGGCTGACAATGAGGAAGGTATTTATCCAGATCTTGTGTCATCTTCACTTGCATCATTTTCCTCACTCGTTTAACTTTTTTCATCGATACATACTCGGTTCGCATGGCTGGAGGACGAAGATGAGAAGGACGAGGATGACCAGGAGGCCACCGAATCTGATCAAGAAGTAGCAGTTGGGGCCAAGAGGAAGGCCAGAGGGGTGGTATCCAAGGTTCCCTTCTCTTCTATGTCCTCCGAACCTTACTCCTTTGATAACATGCGCAAACTTAACCAACAGTTGTCACACTCATCACACTTGAAGGATTGTCTTCCGGCCAAGCGTAGGGTGACCCGGAGTTCTCCGGGTGACGATCCCCTTAACCCGGGCATCTCCACCTCCCCAGTCCACCGTGCCGGTACTCCTCCACCTCAATCCTCCAACTCCCCTCAGCGTCACCCATCTCCCAACCATTCACGGGCCGGGCAATTCCGGGTTCCGCTATCGGTCCCTTTAACGGCTTCATCCGCTTCCAGCAGCGAGCTTCCGCCGGATTACGCTGTAAATGCCGGGTAAGTCTTCACTATACGATATCCTTACATACCTGATAACTTTCATCCACTGCTACCAACTATTTCTCTCTTTTTTCCTTAGCGCCCAAGTCACAATTAGCGAACCGGAGGACATGGAAACAGATAACCGGAAGACGGAGGGGCCGACTGATAATGCAGACGCCGCGACCGGCGGTAATGCCGAAGACGTCCAGGGACAAGGCCCCTTGGGTGACCCCGTTCACCAGGAAGCCGGGTCTCCGGAATCATCCGAAGACGTGGACGAGGAGATCGAAATCCTGGAGACGAGGACAGGTTCCCCAAACCCGGACACCCAGACGATCCGGGTCTCGACCCCAAAGTCGGGGAAAGTTCTTCAGCCAGACGATCAAGCTGCCGGCTCTTCTGGTGTCCGACCCGAAGATATGACGTTCTCTCAGATGCTTAGTGCCCTTCATACCTTGAGGGCCGATGAAGAAAATATCTTGGAAGCTTTGATAGCTAAGCATGAGGTAAATCCGAATAATATTGCTTGTATCCTTATCTAGTCCCCAAGTTCCGAGTGAATTTATTGATAATTTGCTTGGAACTTCGTGGTATGTCCGAGTAATCCTTCCTTGTGTCTCCACTCAGGCTTTCGTGGCCCAATCTGAGAAGAAATTGGCGAAGGCCACCAAACGCATTGAGAAGGAGACGGCTCTACGTGAGGCAGCTGAAGCTGAAGCTAGGAGGAGCGGGAAGATCACAAGGAAGTATAGGAAGAGGGCTCATGCAGCAGAGGATAAGCTGACAACGGTTTCTGTTCAGATTGCCGATACCTATCATGCAATGACTGGTACGATTCTTGACTTTGATAACTAAGACCCGGATTCTCATTTTGATAGATAGTCGGATCTCCTTACTCATTGCTTTTCTTGCTTTCTGCAGGTCCGGATGAGGTGATCCCGGATGAAGATGATATTGCCAAGTTGAAGACCATTAAGGATACTGTCCGGCAGCTCTGTGCCGGAACCAAATGGATCCTTGACGAACTGCGATTGCCGAGTGTTGGGCCAGGTAACCTGAAAAAGCTGCTGGATGTCTGCTCCACTATTCCCGAGTGGATTTGGCATTGGAAACGCTCGTCCTGCCGGGTTAGAGTAACCCGGGGGCTTGCGTTGGCCAAAGCTTATTTTCCTAAGCTCGAGCCGGCCAAGCTTATGGGCGGGTTTCCAAAATTCAACCACGACGGGTCCAAGTTCTTACCGAAGAATTTCAAGGCCATCCAGAAGGAAGTTCGTCACCCGACCAGTGTAATTGCTGATGGTTTGGATGTCAACTCTATCCTTCCTGCATATGATGCTGATGACAAGGTGATTAAGGCGGATCGTACCAAGCCGTATGATATGCTGGCCCGATGGAAGGAGGAAGCTGCCAAGATGAGGGAGGAGGCCGCAAAGAAGAAGGCTGAAGCCGCTTCTGCGCCTGCTACCTCGACACCAGTCGTCCCCCCTCCTGCACGAGCCGGCACTGCTGCTGATCCGGGTGCTGCTGCTACGAAAAGTGATGGCAAGGGCAAGGGCAAGGAGAAGATGGGTGCCGCAGCCCAGGATACCGAGTGAGACCTGGTACCCGATGCTGTTTCGTATGCGTCAGTCGGCCGACGGGCCTTTTGAACAATTATTTTTGGACGGTGCGCCTGTGCACCTTTGATACTGGTATTGAGATCTGTAATGCACTTTAAGTCCTTGATATACCTCGTGCCTCTTCTGGCCTTTTGGATGATTTTAATATTTGTCTATTTATGAGCCCATTTGTTCTTGATATCCGACTTTTTTTATGGTTCCTTTTGCGAGACTCGGTTTCCGAGTTTCATGGGTTTTGACAAGTGGACTTTTCTCTAAGTCCCCAAGTCCCCAAGACTCGGATGTTTGGGTTTTTTGAGCTTAGTAACTAAGCAACTTGTTTCTCTTTCAAAATCCCCAGTCCCCAAGGCCCGAAATCCGAGTCTAGGATGTGTGGTCTTTCCAAGAGAACAAATTGTTTTCTACTAAGCCCAAAACCTAGAGCCGTTTCACATATGTATTGAAGTTATGCTTAATAAACGTTGAGTTTCCGGCTATTAGCACTGTACTCTGCATAACTTATGGTTTAGATGACCCTTTTGACTATCTTGTACTATAAGCCGGCTTTCGCGTGGATATCATGTTGTTACATCTATGCGAAAACAGGGTCAGGCAAGTCCCATTGGGCTTCATGGCTGATTGTAATCGTAAGCGAGCAAATCATGCCACTTTAGTGCGAGTCACATCGAGCTTAAGTAAGAAAAGTCAAGAAAATTTGGCTCCTTTGTCCGGTTATAAGATTGCAGCCGTACTCGTTTGCGAGTAATCGACCCTTATAACTCATAGGCATCAAGGCCGGGTCTTTGAATTTGTAACTGTGCTATTCAAGCAATCAGCCCCCAAGACCTAGATATATGCAACATACTGCGAGTAAAGAACATAAAAATGACCACCTCTTTATTTGATATGAGAAAGTTAGGTCAGCAAGCCGCCTCATTAAAAACCCATCCAGTCCCCTTGGGTACCCTGGATAGGAAAAGAGTACGTCTGAAATCTGCTGCCTGTTACATCGTGCAATTCCGCTTGCCAATATAGTCTATACTAGGTATAGTAGGGACGCAGCTGAGCCACGTTCCATGGTCTGTCTCTTTCTTGCATAGATGAAGTGGTATGAGCGGTGTCGTTGACCGTAGCCGACTCTTCCCTTGCATCTATCAAGTAATATGATCCATTGTGCAGATTCCGGCTTATGATAAACGGTCCTTCCCATGGAGGTGATAACTTATGTTTTCCTTCGTTTGACTATACCAGGCGCAGAACCAGGTCTCCTTCCTGAAAGACCCGGGTTTTCACGCGCCGGCTATGATATCTCCGCAGATCCTGCTGATATATGGCTGATCTTTCCAGGGCTTGTTCCCTGCGTTCTTCTAACATATCTACGGCATCCTGCCGGGTCTTCTCGTTCTCCACCTCAACGTAAGCTGATACTCGAGGTGAATCATGAATAATATCACTCGGCAACACTGCTTCCGCACCATAAACCATGAAGAACGGTGTCATTTGAGTAGATCTGTTAGGTGTAGTGTTGATACCCCAAACCACTGAAGGTAATTCTTCAACCCATGCACCAGCAGCTCTGATACATGGTACTCGCAATCGTGGCTTTAACCCACGAAGTAACTCCTGGTTTGCCCTCTCCACTTGCCCATTGGCCTGTGGATGAGCCACTGATGCTACGTCAAGCCGGATTCCATTGTTGCCACAAAATTTCTCCATCTCACCAAGGGACATGTTGGTTCCATTGTCGGTAATTATGCTGTGGGGATACCCGAACCGATAGATGATTTTTTTCAGGAACTTGACTGCTGTAACTGCTTCACAATTGGTAACTGGCATAACCTCGACCCACTTGGTGAACTTATCAATGGCCACCAAGAGGTGTGTCTTTTTGCAAGGTGACATGTGAAAGGGGCCAACCATGTCCATACCCCAAACATCGAACGACCAAGTCAACGGAATAGTCCGTAATTCCATAGCCGGCACGTGGGTTTGGCGGGCGTATCTTTGACATCCGTCACACCTGTCCACCAAGCGCTCCGCGTCTGCTAGAGCCGTGAGCCAAAAGAATCCATGTCGATAAGCTTTGGCCACAAGGGATCTTGTGGATGCATGATGCCCACAATCACCTTCATGGATTTCTTTGAGAATCTGTCGGCCTTCTTCCGGTGCTACGCAGCGCAAAAAGACTCCTGCTGCACTTCTCTTGTATAACTCCCCATTGATGATAGAATATCCCTTTGCTCGCCTCAAAATTTTCCTTGCTAACACCTCCTGCTGTGGTAACTCGCCCCGTGATAGGTAGGCCAAGAATGGTTCTGTCCACTCGGGGACAGCACGCACAGTGGCCACGAGCTACAAATCCGGGTCTTGATTTGCCAGTTCTTCCTCAGACTCGGTTTTAACTGATGGTCGCCATAATTCATCCAGGAAAACATTAGGTGGAACCGGCTCTCTGCGCGAGCCGAGTCTGGCGAGTGCATCTGCTGCCTCGTTCTTTCTTCTGTCTATGTGCTCCACCTCATATCCGAAAAAATACCCGGCAACCCTATCAACCTCTCTGCGGTATGCTGCCATAGTTGCGTCCTTTCTATCCCAAGTTCCTGATACCTGCTGTACTACAAGAGTCAAATCTCCAAAGCATCGTATCCTCTTAATGTTCATCTCCTTGGCTACCTTTAAGCCATGCAATAGGGCCTCATACTCGGCCACGTTGTTGGAACAATCAAAGTGAATCTGTAGCACGTAACTCAACTTGTCTCCTTTGGGTGATGTTAGCACCACTCCAGCTCCTGATCCCTCGTATTGCTTGGATCCATCGAAGTGCATGATCCAAGACTCGGAGTGTAGAGCCATGGTGGGCATGCCTGTGTGCGTCCAATCATTAACGAAATCGACCAGAGCCTGAGATTTGATTGCTGACCTGGGCTCGTAGTTGATGTGATAATTGTCGTGGGATAATCACGGCAGACGTTACCGGGGGTAACTGATCTTGGGGCAAGACGACACAGGCGTTTGGGAGAGGGTTTAGCTCAGAGGAAAACATGATGATGATATTCGATCTGGTAGCCGGCAATCAAGTCGCCGAGTCTCCGATCTCAATATATTAACTCAACTCTCGGGTTACACTGGATGCTCGATATCAAACGATATTGCTAGAACTCTTGGATCTCCCCTAACTAGACCTAGGGGCGGGTTTATAAAGCACCCAGACCCCTTGGCTTGCCCTCCAAGGCGCACCCTGAATCCTACCCGGACACTGCATACAAACCCTAGCTTTCCTTACAATAACCCACAATCCGGGTTACCAGGCCTATGAACTTGGGCCTTCCAGAAGCTCCCTTATTTTTAGCCGGATCTTGCGCAGCGTCCATTGGGCCGGGTTACACCTTGGCGTTGGCCTACCGGGTTATCATCCCTCTGTCCGTAGTCCCTAGAATAGCTTGGGCTTCACGAGATTCTTGTCGTGGGATAATCACGGCAGATGTTACCAGGGGTAACTGATCTTGGGGCAAGTCGACACAGGCGTTCGGGAGAGGGTTTAGCTCAAGAGAAGACATGGTACAACTTGATCTGACAACCGGCAATCGAAGTCGCCGGATCTCTATTCTCGATACAATAACTCGATTAGGGTTTACACTGGATACTCGATATCACACGATATTGCTAGGGTTCTTAGATCTCTCTCTCTGCCAAACTATACCTGAGGGTCGGTTTATAAAGCACCCGTACCCCCTAACTTATTCGGCAAGGCATATTCCGGATCCTACATGAACACGGCGCACTAACCATAACTTTCCTTTACAATAGCCCATAACCCGGGCCGTTAAGCCCACAAGTTTGGGCCTCCACAAGCTTCTTTATTCTTAGCCGAATCCTGCACGCCATCCTTCGGGCCGGGTTATTTCCTCAGAGCTTGGCATACCGGGTTAGCATCCCCCTGTCAGTAGTCCCCAGAATAGCCTGGGCTTCATGGATCTCCTTGAAGCGCTTGCTATTCCCTGCAAAGATATCGATCATACGGGCGTATGAAGACCGGGTTAAGATGTTTTGATATTCGGCTAGGCCTCACTCCATGGTGGCCATGTGGTAACCCGGATTTGGCCTCCAGACATTTAGGTTCAAATTCCCAGATCCAGACTACAACAAAAATGCCAAGATCTCATGCTCGATAATCAGTCCCGTCATTACGGGGCAAATCCTTTCCTTCTTCTGTCCCAATGCCTCGCCCAATACTCGACGCATATCTCGCAAGATCTTCGCTGATAACCTTTACCCCGCGGTTTCTGGCTACTGGCCGTTAGGATAGGCTCACCCTTGCCTTATAAATAGTACTTAATGGGCAACCCTAAGCCTCTCACCACGCCACAACTTCCCCTCTTCTTCCTTGCTCCCAACACCCTCGCAACACCACCGTGAGGAGCTCGCACCTGTTACCAACGCAAGATCACCAGCGGCCGCGCCCGCCCTTGAGTCGCCTTACGCCACCGTCAAGTGTCACCGTTGCTCCTCCGTTTCTCTCATTCGAGCCACGCCGCCCGTCGCCATCGTATTAGACTCCAATCTCCCCGGTAAGCTCCTCGCAACCAGTCAATTTGTCGTCACAACTTTCAATTTATCCAAGATCGGATCTAGGTCAAGCCGCAAGCCATTTGTCCGATTGCACCAAATTAGATCGACTCGAGGCCTGCCAACTCCTTTAATCATCTGCCCTATAGTCACAAATGATCCTCCAACCCTCATTGATTACCAATTTTACTTAAAAATCATCCGCAAGCATTTCCATCTAGATCCGTTCCTCCTCGATTTTCCGCTTATTGCATTAACACCCGGAAAAACCCTCCTTTTCCAGCCATTTCATTTGCGATATAAATATGGGCAACCATCCGTCATCCCCGAATACCTTTCCCTATGTAAGTGACCAACAATTTCACAAGTGTGCTCAATACCCGGACAGTCCTCGGCTTCGCACCTTCTTGATACCTTTATACTCGGATGTCTCGGTATTCCCGGGTCTTATTTCACACGCCTCTTCTCTTTGTGTTTTGCAGGCTGGCCCCATGGCTCCCAAGCGACAAGGAAAACAACCAGCTCCGACAAGGACCACCCAAACCATATCCGCCAACTGGGGGCGTTCCACAACCACCAAAGCCAAATTGGACGAGCTAGCCGAATTAGGAACCCTCCCTTCTCAAAAAGACATCCACTGGAGGGTCCCGGGTAATGAGACTCGTCCCACCCCCGAAGAAAACGAGGTAATCTGCTTCGTTGACCACGTGACCCGGGGATTTCGTCCTCCGGGTCATCCTTTCTTTAGGGAGGTCTTAGATCATTATGGACTCCGGGTGTTCGACATAGGGCCTAACTCCATGTTAAACATTACCCACTTCATTGTTCTATCTGAGTCGTACTTGTGCATGCCACCGAGTCTGACTCTTTTCATTGAGTTATTCCAGTGCAAGCCGTGCCGCGAAAGCGGCGACGGAGCGCTTCTCACTTGCGGCGGGGTATCCATCCAACGCCGTAAGAATTCTTTGATGCCAACCCTCAACCTGCACTCCCACGTTAAACATTGGCAGCTATCCTTCTTTTACTGCCACGATACCTCCCCCGACAGCGAAAAGAAGCTGCCGGGTTACTCAGAGGCCCCCCTCAAGCTCTCCGAGTCTTTCAATGCCTTCGCATCAGACTCAGACAGGGAGGCAATCCTTCCTTCACTAGCCAAGATAGCCATTCTCTCAGCCCAGGGCCTCCTAGGGCTCAATTTAATAAAAACTTGGGTCGATTTCCGAATCCAACCTAATTCCGTTCGCGCCAAATTGATGTGCGAGTATTCGGGGCACACCACAGACGCGCTCCGCTACTCCACCAAGAGCTTTGCGACCGGTGATACTATAAAGACTATCAAGGGCTTCTTGGCGGAGAAACTGGAGGCGATAAAGGGCACCGCCGGGTTACCTCCGTTTACCCGGGAAAATCCAGCTCCAGCGGTAATACCCGGCGCTCATAGCTTGTTTCCACATTTCAACTCGATACTGCTTCTAAGCCTTTAATCTTATCTTTTTACCTCAGGCTGATGACCCTTTCTGGAGAGTTGAACCACTCCCCCCCCAGAGACCCGGAAGAGGAGGACGAGGCGACTGACGATAGTGAAGGTATTCACTCAGGATCTGCATATTTTTACTTGCATTACTTTCCTCTCGTCTGTCTTTTTTCCAATGAATGCACACCCGGTTCGCAGGGCTAGAGGACGAGGGTGGAAACAATGAAGACGACCCGGAGAGAACCGAGTCTGACCCAGAGGCAACAGTCGGGGCCAAGAGGAAAGGCAGGGGGACAGTGTCCAAGGTTCCTTTTTCCTCATTATCCTCTGAACCTTACTCCTTTGACGTCATGCGACGACTTAACCATCAATTATCAAATTCATCATGCTTGAAGGATTCCCTCCCAGCCAAGCGCAGGGTAACTCGGAGGTCCCCAGGTGAAGATCCACTTAACCCGGGCATCTCCGCCCCCTCGGTCCCTCGTGGCAGTGCTCCTCCATCTCGTTCTTCCAACTCTCCTCAGCGCCACCCTTCTCCTAACCACCCACGTGCCGGGCAATTCCGGGTTCCACTAGTGGTTCCTGCGAATACCTCGTCTGCTTCCAGTGGCGAGCTCCCACCGGATTACACCGTAAATGCCGGGTAAGTTTTTGCCTTACTATTTCTTTTTGCATCTAGCGAACTTTCATCCGAGCCGCCGTCATCATTAATAACTGCCTTTTTTCATCTTTCTTTCAGCACTCAGGTCACCGTCAGTGACCCGGAAAACACAGAAACGGATAACCTCCAGGTGGAGAAGCCAACTGACGACGCAGACGCCGCAACTGGTGGTGATGCGACCACTAACCAGGAACAAGGCCCTCTGAACAATCCACTTTCCCAAACCGTCGGATCTCCTTCCTTATCGGAACCAGTAGACGAAGAGATAGAAATTCTAGATACAAGGATGAGCCCTCCCAACCCGGACACTCAGACTGTCCGGGTCTCCACTCCAAATGCAAGGAGAACCCCCCTACCAGATGATCAAGCTGCCGGCTCTTCCGGGACTCGCTCCGAGGAGTTAACTTTTGCCCAGATGCTAGAAACCCTGCGCGCCTTAAGGGCTAACGAGGAAAACATCTTGGGGTCTTTAATAACCAAACACGAGGTAAGTTCGATGAATGTTGCTTGTACCTTTGTCCAGTCCCCAAGTTCCGAGGGAGTTCATTCATGACTTGCTCGGTACTTTTATTATACCAATGACTGATACTTGTGCTCTTCTACCTGACTAACGCTTTTTTAACATCCATGCAGTCCTTCGTGACTCAATACGAGGAGAAACTTGCGGACGCCGCCAAGCTCGTTGAAAAGGAGATATCTTTACGTGAAGCAGCCGAGGCTGAAGCCAGGAGGAATAGGCAATTAATGAAGAAGTACCGAAGAAGGGCTCACCAAGCCGAAGATGACCTGACAAGCCTTTCCGTCGAAATATCTGACACCTATCGTTCTTTGCTTGGTATGCTTCCTTCTCCGGTTTTATCCTTTTGACAAACAGCAAAAGTTTTCCGACTTATATCTTCATTTTACTTCAGGCCCGGACGAAGCCATGCCGGATGAAGATGACATTGCCAAGCTGAAAACCATAAAGAGTGCTATCCGGCAGCTATGTGCCGGGACCAGATGGATCCTTGACGAGTTACGGTGTCCGGGTAGAGGACATGTTGACCTGAAGAGGCTGTTGGACGCCCTATCCACTATTCCCGAGTGGATTCGGCACTGGAAGCGCTCATCTTGCCGGGTTGGAGTGACCCGGGGGCTTGCACTTGCGAAAGCTTATCTCCCCAAGCTCGAGTTAACGAAGCTTATGGGCGGCTTCCCAGAGTTCAAGCTTGACGGATCCAAGTTTTCAGTAAAGGATTTCCAGGCCGTCCAGAAGGAGGTCCGTTACCCGGCCAGCGTAATTGCTGATGAACTGGATGTTAACATACTTGTTCCAGCATATGATTCTGCCGATAAAGTAATTAAGTCGGATCTTCCTGAGCCGTATGACATGCTGGCTCGGTGGAAGGAGGAAGCTGCTGCGATAAGGGCGGAGGCTGCCAAGAAACAAGCTGAAGCCGGCTCTGCTCCTGCTGCCTCAACATCAGTCGTTCCACCCCCTACAGGGGCTGGTGCCGCCGATCCGGGTGTTGCTGCTACCACCAATGATGGCAAGGGTAAGGCCAAGATGGGCGCCGAGTGATATATGGTTTCCAATGCCTCTTCTTAAGCGTCAGTCGGTCGACATACTTTTTGAAACAGTCATTTTTTAGGCGGTGCGCCTGTGCACCTTTGATATTTTTTCACCAGTATTTTGTAATGCACACTAAGGCCTTGATATACTCGATGCCTGTTCCGACCTTTTTAAGTTTAAGCTCATCTGTTCTCGATATCTGGTTTTATTTATTGCTCCTTTTGTGAAAACTCAATTTCCGGGTCTCATGGGTATTGACAAGCGGATTTTGCTTCGAAGTCCCCAAGTCCCCAAGACTCGGATATTTGGATTTTTGCAACTATATAAGTAAGCCAGTTCTTTTCAAGATTTCAAGCTACCGGGCCCGGATTGCCGAGCCTAGGACACTTGATCTTGAAAAGGGAACAAAATGCTTATTGCCATTTTCACAAAGATCCATGAGTTGTTTCACATCGGTTTTGAAGTTATGCTTAATAGTCATTGAGTTTCCAGCTATTCAGCCTTGTACTCTGCATAACTTGTGGTTTAGATGACCCTTTTGACTGTCTTGTACTGTAAGCCGGCTTTCGCGTGGATACCATGTTGTTACATCAATACGAAGACGTAGCCAGCCAATTCCCGTCGGGTTTCATGACTAACTGCCATCGTAAGCGAACAAATCATGCCACTTTAATGCGAGTCACATCGAGCTTAAGTAAGAGTAGCCAAGAAATTTGCACTTCTTTGTCCGGTTATAAGATTGTAGCCGTACTCGTTTGCGAGTAATCGGCCCTTATAACTCATAGGCATCATGGCCGGGTCTTTGAGTTTGTAACTGTGCTATTTAAGCGACCAGCCCCCAAGACCTAGATATACGCATCGTACTGAGAATACATAACCTGATAACAACCATCTCTTTTCTTGATATCCATCTCTTTACTTGATATGAAAAACTGATAACAACCATCTCTTTTCTTGATAACCATCTCTTTACTTGATATGAAAAATGTAGGTCAGCAAGCCGCCTCATTAAAAACCCGTCCAGTCCCCAAAGGTGCCCTGGATAGGAAAAGAGTACGTCAGAAAACCTGCTGCCTATTACATCGTGCAATTCCACTTGCCAATATAGTCTTTACTAAGTATAATACGGACGCAGCTGAGCCACGTTCCATGGTCTATCTCTTTCTTGCATAGATGAAGTGGTGTGTGCTGTGTCATTGACTGTAGCTGACTCTTCCCTTGCATCTATCAAATAATATGATCCGTTATGTAGGCTCCGGCTTATGATAAATGGTCCTTCCCATGGTGGTGATAATTTGTGTTTTCCTTCGTTTGACTGTACCAGACGCAGAACCAAGTCTCCTTCCTGGAATACCCGGGTCTTCACACGCCGGCTATGATACCTCCGTAGATCTTGCTGATATATGGCTGATCTTTCCAGGGCTTGTTCTCTTTGCTCTTCTAACATATCTACGGCGTCCTGCCGGGTTTTTTCGTTCTCTACTTCGACGTAAGCTGATACTCTAGGCGAATCGTGAATAATATCACTTGGTAACACTGCTTCCGCACCATAGACCATGAAGAAGGGTGTCATCTGAGTGGATCTGTTAGGTGTAGTGTTGATACCCCAAACCACAGAAGGAAGTTCCTCGACCCATGCACCAGCGGCCCTGACACAGGGAACTCGCAATCGTGGTTTTAATCCGCGAAGCAGTTCTTGGTTTGCCCTCTCCACTTGTCCATTGGCCTGGGGATGAGCCACCGATGCCACATCGAGCCGGATTCCATTGTTGCCACAAAACTTCTCCATCTCACCAAGGGACATGTTGGTTCCATTGTCGGTAATTATGCTGTGGGGGTACCCAAACCGGTAGATAATCCTTTTCAGGAACTTGACTGCTGTAGCTGCTTCGCAATTAGTAACTGGCATAACCTCAACCCACTTGGTAAACTTATCAATGGCCACCAAAAGATGTGTTTTCTTGCATGGTGACATATGGAAGGGGCCAACCATGTCCATACCCCAGACGGCAAACGGCCAAGTTAACGGGATAGTCCGCAACTCCATAGCCGGCACATGGGTTTGGCGAGCGTACCTTTGACATCCGTCACACCTTGCTACCAATCGCTCCGCATCCGCTAGGGCCGTGAGCCAGAAAAACCCGTGTCGATAAGCTTTAGCCACAAGAGATCTTGTGGACGCATGATGTCCACAGTCGCCTTCATGGATTTCCTTGAGAATCTGTCTGCCTTCTTCCGGCGCTACGCAGCGCAAAAAGACTCCTGCTGCACTTCTTTTGTACAATTCCCCATTGATGATAGAGTACCCCTTTGCTCGCCTCAAAATTTGCCTTGCTAATACCTCCTGTTGTGGTAACTCGCCTCGTGATAGGTAGGCCAAAAACGGTTCTGTCCACTCGGGAATAGTACGTACAGTGGCTACGAGCCCTGAATCCGAGTCTTGATTTGCCAATTCCTCCTCTGACTCGATTTTAACTGATGGTCGCCATAATTCGTCCAGGAAAACGTTAGGTGGAACCGGCTCTCTGCGTGAGCCGAGTCTGGCGAGGGCGTCGGCTGCCTCGTTCTTTCTTCTGTCTATATGCTCCACCTCATACCCGGAAAAACATCCTGCTACCCTATCAACTTCCCTGCGGTATGCCGCCATAGTTGCGTCCTTTCTATCCCACGTTCCTGACACCTGCTGTACCACAAGGTCCGAATCTCCGAAGCACCGTATCCTCTTGATGTTCATCTCTTTGGCTACCTTTAAGCCATGCAATAGGGCCTCATACTCGGCCACGTTGTTGGAACAGTCGAAGTGAATTTGTAGCACGTAACTCAATTTGTCCCCTTTGGGTGATGTTAGCACCACCCCAGCTCCTGATCCCTCGTACTGCTTTGATCCGTCGAAGTGCATGATCCATGACTCGGAATTTGGAACCGTTGCAGTCATGCCTGTATGTGTCCATTCGTTAACGAAATCAACTAAAGCTTGAGACTTGATTGCTGACCTGGGTTCGTAGTTGATATGATAATCCCCCATCTCTATCGTCCATTTGGCTATTCTTCCCGTCGCGTCCGAGTTTCTGATGATATCCGACATTGGTATTGAACTAACCACTGTTATCGGATGCTCTTGGAAATACGGCTTCAACTTCCGGCTAGCCATAAAGACCCCGAATACCAACTTTTGCCAATGCGGATAGCGCTGCTTTGCTTCTGATAATACCTCACTGACGTAATAAACCGGCCTCTGAACCGGGTAACCTTTCCCGTCCTCTTTGCGTTCCACGACAACCACTGCGCTAACGGCTCGGGGGCCAGCTGCCACGTATAGCAACATAGGCTCTTTAGGACCCGGCGCCGCTAGTACTGGTGCTTCAGATAATTGCTTATTTAGTGCTTCAAACGCTTCATCTGCCTCTTCGTCCCATACGAATTTATCCGATTTCCGCAAGAGCCGATACAAGGGTATTGCTTTTTCTCCGAGTCTAGATATGAACCGGCTCAAGGCTGCTACACAGCCCGTGAGCTTTTGAACATGCTTCAAGTTTTCCGGCTTTTTCAAACTCTGGATTGCCTTGATTTTATCTGGATTTGCCTCAATTCCTCTCTCGGAAACTATGAAGCCGAGTAATTTCCCAGCCGGAACTCCGAACACGCACTTCGTTGGATTAAGCTTCATCTGGTACCTCCTCAGGTTTTTGAATGTCTCCTTTAGATCATCGATAAATGTCTCCGCCTTCCTAGTCTTGATGACCACGTCATCCACATAAGCATGGACGTTACGTCCGATTTGGTCCTCAAAGCACTTTTGAATACACCGTTGGTAAGTTGCGCCAGCGTTCTTCAACCCAAACGTCATAGTTTTATAACAAAAGGCCCCAAACGGGGTTATGAATGATGTTTTCTCCCAATCCTCCCTTTTGAGCTTAATCTGATGATACCCGGAATATGCATCCAGGAAGCATAACAGATCGCTTCCAGCTACTGCATCTATAATCTGATCTATCCTTGGGAGCGCGAACGGATCCTTTGGGCAATGCTTGTTGAGACTAGTGAAGTCAATGCACATCCTCCACTCGTTGGTCTTTTTCATCACCAGAACCGGGTTAGCCAACCAATCCGGGTGAAATACTTCCATGATAAAGCCGGCTGCCAATAGCCGAGCGATCTCTTCGCCTATAGCTTTCCTTCTTTCCTCATTCATTTTCCTCAAACCTTGTTTCACGGGCCTGGACTTGGGATCCACATGCAAACTGTGCTCAGCCAATTCTGTAGGGATACCTGGCATGTCGCTAGGTGTCCAGGCAAACACATCTGCATTCGAGCGAATGAACTCCACGAGCGCTCCCTCCTGCTCTTTTCCCAGGTTAGACCCTATGGTAAACTGCTTAGTAGAATCCCCTTCGACAAAATCTATCTTCTTGGTGTCTTGCGCTGCCTTGAATTTTGCTCTCTCATCCTCAGTATTCGGCTTTTTCAAGGCTGTTCTATCGTCCGGATTTACTTGAGACCGGTAATATTCGAGCTCTTCCTTCCTGCATGCCTGCTCGGCCATAACTGAATCTCCTTCGTCGCACTCGGCCGCTATATCCCGGTTCCCATGTATAGTGATGGTCCGTTTAGGACCCGGGATTTTCAGCTGCAAATACACGTAGCACGGCCTGGCCATGAATTGGGCGTAAGCCGGCCTCCCCAACAACGCGTGGTAAGGACTGCGCAACTTGACCACCTCGAACGTGAGCCACTCCACTCGATAATTATCCGTCGATTCCCCAAAAGCAACTTCCAAGGTGATCCTTCCCTCGGGGCTCGCCGAGTGACCCGGTACGATCCCGTGAAAGATTGTCGAACTTTTCTGCAGCTGGGACTCTTTGAGACTCATCCGTAAGAAGGTCTCCCAATAAAGGATGTTGATGCTACTTCCACCGTCCATCAGGACCTTCTTCAGCTCGTAACCATTAACCTGTGGAGCAACCACCAACGTTAAGACTCCTGGACGCTCCACTTTTTCCGGATGATCTCTTCTACTCCACGTTATCTCTTGTTCTGCCCATCTAAGATATCCCGGCGCGGCTGATGAAACCGAATTTGCCGCTTGCTTTGATGTCTCTTTGTTCCTGCTAGAAGTTCCTGTAGTATGCACATGATATTGTCCTTTTAAGTTAGTCGTTCGTACCGTGCCGACGAAGATGTTGATCCGGCCGATCGTCAATATAAATCCGGACTCGAGGTGATCCGATTCTGGCCCCCAGCCGGAATCGTCCACCAACTTTTCTTCTTCGTGGTCGATGTAGATTTCGCCAATGACAAGGTTCTTCATGCCCTTCCGAGCTTCTCCCGTGATGTAAACACCTTTGGACGCAGGCCCCACGGTGGGCGCCAACTGTCGTGGGATAATCACGGCAGATGTTACCAGGGGTAACTGATCTTGGGGCAAGTCGACACAGGCGTTCGGGAGAGGGTTTAGCTCAAGAGAAGACATGGTACAACTTGATCTGACAACCGGCAATCGAAGTCGCCGGATCTCTATTCTCGATACAATAACTCGATTAGGGTTTACACTGGATACTCGATATCACACGATATTGCTAGGGTTCTTAGATCTCTCTCTCTGCCAAACTATACCTGAGGGTCGGTTTATAAAGCACCCGTACCCCCTAACTTATTCGGCAAGGCATATTCCGGATCCTACATGAACACGGCGCACTAACCATAACTTTCCTTTACAATAGCCCATAACCCGGGCCGTTAAGCCCACAAGTTTGGGCCTCCACAAGCTTCTTTATTCTTAGCCGAATCCTGCACGCCATCCTTCGGGCCGGGTTATTTCCTCAGAGCTTGGCATACCGGGTTAGCATCCCCCTGTCAATTCTCTTTGAAGCGCACGCTATTCCCTGCAAAATTACCAAACTTACAAATTCAATGGAGGCCGGGTTAAATTGTTTTAATAAACAGCCAGGCCTAACTCCAAGGTGGCCATATAATAACCCGGCTTTCTCCAAGTCCTTTGCTCAGCTTTTCCGGGTCAACACCCTGATAAGAATGTTTAAAGACCTGATTCACTTTACTCGATAATTTCCCCTAGTGTTGCGGAGAAGATCTCCTTCCCATTTTTGTCCGGATATTTCGTTCAGCACTTAAGGTGTATCTCGCAAAATCCGTGCAGGTAACCGTTATCCCAAAATTTCCGGCTCCCTCCCGTTGGCCTAGATCTTATCCGCCCGCACCTTATAAATAGGTGCCCGGGAGATAACCTAACCTTCCAACAGTCCGTTCCAGCTCTTTCCCTTTCCTCTTCTCTCGTGATTGCGCAACTCCATCGCGAAAAACCTCACGCCTCTTGCCGGAGCCAAGCCGCCAACAGCCACATTCACCTTCGCGCCACTCTGCGCTGCCGCCGAACTCCGTCGCCACACCCTCATCTGGACCGCCGGGAGTTGCGAGGGATCATTTAAACCGCGATGTTCACCGCCGCTGCGTGCTACTCCAATCCCCTTCAGTAAGTTTCTTGTACCCATCAATTCAACCTCACAATCCCTTGATTTACTCTAGATTGGATCTAGGTCAACCCGCGGGCGATTCTTCCTGTCATGCTCGGTCGGGTTGCTTAGATGCTCGATAACTCCTCCAATAGCTTGACTGACGGCCATACATCACTCTCCTATCATCATTAACAAGTAATTTCTTCGTAAAATCGCCCGCAAGTTTTCCAATCTAGATCCATTTCGTCCCAATTTTCCGCGCATGCCATTGACACCCGGAAAATCCTCTTCCTCCTGGTTCTTTTGCTTGCAGTAGATTCATGGGCAACCATCCGTCTTCCTCAAATACCTTTGAATACGTAAGTACCCCATAGTTTGTATAATGATGCTTGATACCCGGATAACTTGTAACCTTGCCTTTTAGAATGACACTCGGATAATGCTTAACTCCCATACTTTCTTGTTACCACTTCACAGATACTCGGATAGCCCATGGTTCCCGAGTCTTACTTCTTGCACCCTTTTGCCTTGTGTTTTGCAGGTTGATCCCATGGCTCCCAAAAAGCAAGGGAAGCAGTCCGCCAAGGCCAAGACCTCCAACTCCATATCCGCCAACTGGGGGCGATCCACGGTCACGAAGGCTAAGTTGGAAGAGCTAGCCGAGCTAGGGATTCTTCCTTCTCAAAGAGATATCCATTGGAGGGTGCCGGGTGACGAGACCTGGCCCACTCCGGCCAACGATGAGGTAATGTGTTTTGTCGAACACGTGACCCGGGGGTTCCGTCCTCCGGGTCATCCCTTCTTCCGAGATGTCCTGAGCCACTACGGCCTTCGGGTATTTGACATAGGGCCTAACTCTATGTTGAATATTTCCCATTTCATCGTTTTATCCGAGTCATACTTGTGCACTCCGCCAAGTTTGACTCTCTTTATCGAACTCTTCCAGTGCAAGCCGTGCCGCGAAAGTGGTGACGGAGCACTTCTCACTTGCGGCGGGGTATCCATCCAACGCCGTAAGAACTCACCAATGCCAACCCTTAATCTGAACTCCCACGTTAAGCACTGGCAATTATTCTTCTTTTACTGCCACGACACCTCCCCACCCGACGAGAAGAAACTACCGGGTTACTCGGAGGGCCTCCTCGACATTTCTGAGAAATTCAACGCTTTCGCCCCTGACTCGGACAGGGAGGCAATCATACCTTTGCTAGCTAAGATAGCCGTTCTCTCAGCCCAGGGCCTTCTTGGGCTCAACTTAGTGAAAACTTGGGTTCACTCCCAGATCCAACCCAATTCTATCCGCACCAAATTGATGTGCGAATATTCGGGGCATTCCACGGACGCGCTCCGGTATTCCTCCAAGAACTATCCAGCTGGTGACACCAACAAAACCATCAAGGGCTTCTTGACTGAAAGGCTGGAAGTGATCAAGAACATTGCCGGGTTGCCGCCATTTACCCGGGAAAACCCGGTCCCAGCGGTAAGACTCGACACATGTAACCTTATTCATACGTCTTTAACTTGATGCCATTACTGATTCCCACCTTCCTGTTTTTATCTCAGGCTGACGAACCTTTCTGGAATGTTGAAACTTCTCCTACTACCGGAGACCCGGAGGAGGAAGACGAGCCGGCTGACAATGATGAGGGTAATTATCCGAATCTTGTGTCATCTCCACTTGCATAAATTTCCTTACTTTAACCTTATCCCTCGACACATACTCGGCTTGCAGGGCCAGAGGACGAGAATGAGAAGGATGATGAAGACCCGGAGGCCACCGAGTCCGATCCAGAAACAACGGTCGGGGCCAAGAGGAAAGCCAGAGGAGTGGTGTGCAAGGTTCCCTATTCCACCATGTCTTCCGAACCCTACTCTTTTGATAACATGCACAGACTTAACCAACGACTATCTGACTCATCGCACTTGAAGGACTCTTTCCCGGCCAAGCGCAGAGTGACCCGGAGTTCACCAGGGGACGATCCCCTTAACCCGGGTATCTCCTCCTCGCCAAACCTCCGGGCCGATACTCCTCTTCCTCGCCCCTCCAAATCTCCTCAGCGCCATCCATCTCCCAATCACCCACTCGCGGGGCAATTCCGGGTCCCGCTATCGGTCCCTTTGACGGCTTCATCTGCTTCCAGCAGCGAACTCCCGCCTGATTACGCTGTAAATACCGGGTGAGTCTTTACTATACGACATCCTTTCATACCTGATAACTTTCAATTACTATTTCTAATTGCTCTTCTCCCCTTTCTTTAGCGCTCAAGTCACAGTTAGTGACCCAGAGAATGTGGAGATGGATAATCGGGAAGCGGATAACCGGGAGACGGAGGAGCCGACTGAGAACGTAAACGCCACGACTGGCGGTGATACTGAGAACAACCAGGAACAAGGCCCCTTGGGCGATCCACTTCACCCAGCCGCCGGGTCTCCAGAGTCATCCGAACCAGTGGACGAGGAGATCGAGGTTCCGGACACGAGGATGGGTTCTCCCAACCCGGATACCCAGACTGTCCGGGTCTCGACCCCAAGGGCGGGGGAAGCTCCCCAACCAGGCGACCAGGCTGCCGGATCTTCTGGTGTTCGACCCGAAGACCTGACGTTTGCCCAGATGCTCGAAGCCCTGCGCACTTTGAGGGCTGATGAAGAAAATATCTTGGAGGCTTTAATAGCCAAACACGAGGTAAACCCGAATAATATTACTTGTGTCCTTATCTAGTCCCCAAGTTCCGAGTGAATTGATTCACAATTTGCTTGGAACTTTACGATATAACCGACTGATAGCTTGCCCCTTTATCCGGCTAACCCTTCCTTGCATCCGTGCAGTCCTTCGTGACTCAATCTGATGAGAAACTGGCAAAGGCCACCAAGCTCATTGCAAAGGAGGTGGCTCTGCGTGAGGCGGCCGAGGCTGAGGCCAGGAGGTGTGGGAAGATAATGAAGAAGTATAGGAGGAGGGCTCACACAGCAGAAGATGATCTAACGAGCCTTTCTGTTCAAATTGCTGATACGTATCGTGCTTTGCTTGGTACGATTCTTCATCCGGGTTATCCTTCTGATAAATAGCCGGAGTTTCCTTACTCATGTTTCCATTTCTTTCTGCAGGTCCGGATGAAGTGATGCCGGACGAGGATGATATTGCCAGGCTGAAAACTATCAAGAGCGTTATCCGGCAGCTATGCGCCGGAACCAAATGGATCCTTCAAGAAATACGGTGGCCGGGTAAAGGGCATGTCGACCTGAAGAGAATGTTGGACGCCTGCTCCACTATCCCCGAGTGGATTTGGCACTGGAAACGCTCGTCCTGCCGGGTTGGAGTAACCCGGGGGCTTGCACTTGCTAAAGCTTACTTCCCTAAGCTCGAGCTAGCCAAGCTTATGGGCGGGTTCCCGGAATTCAAGCTTGATGGGTCCAAGTTCTCCGCGAAGGATTTCAAGACCGTCAAGAAGGAGGTCCGTTATCCGGCCAGCGTGATTGCTGACGGCTTGGATGTCGATTCCCTCGTTCCTGCATATGATGCTGCTGGTGAAGCGGTTAAGTCGGATCTTCCCGAGCCGTATGACATGCTGGCCCGATGGAAGGAGGAAGCTGCTAAGTTGAGGGAGGAGGCTGCCAAAAAGAAGGCTGAAGCCGATTCTGCGCCCGCTACCTCCACACCAGTCGTTCCTCCTCCTGCGCGAGCCGGCAGTGCTGATCCGGGTGCTGCTGCTACCCCAGGTGATGGCAAGGGCAAGGCGAAGATGGACGCCGCGGACTAGAAAGCCGAGTGATACCTGATACCTGATGCTATTTCATACGCGTCAGTCGGCCGATGTGTTGTTAAAACAACTATTTTTGGATGGTGCGCCTGTGCACCTTTGATACTATTTACCGAAGTTTGTAACGCACGCTAAGTTCTTGATACACTTTGTGCTTATTCTGATCGTTTAAATTTATCCACTTTTGAGTCCACTTGTTCTTGATATCCAACTTTCTTTTACGATTCCTTTTGTGAGACTCGGTTTCCGAGTTTCATGGGTATTGACGAGTGGACTTGCTTCTAAGTCCCCAAGTCCCCAAGACTCGGATGCTTGGGTTTTTTGAGCCTTAGCAACTAAGAAACTTTTTCTTTTTCAAAATCCCGAATCGCCAAGACCCGAATTTCCGAGTATGGGATATGTGGTCTTTTCGAAGAGAACGAGTTTGTTGTTGCTAAGCCCAAACCCGGAGCCGTTTCACATAGGTAATGAAGTTATGCTTGATAAACTCTGAGTTTCCGGCTATTAACTTTGTACTCTGCATAACTTGTGGTTTAGATGACCCTTTTGACTATCTTGTACTATAATCCGGCTTTCGCGTGGATACCATGTTGCTACATCCATACGAAAACAGGGTCAGGCAAGTCCCATTGGGCTTCATGGCTGATTGTAATCGTAAGCGAGCAAATCATGCCACTTTTATTGCGAGTCACATCGAGCTTAAGTAAGAAAAGTCAAGAAAGTTTGGCTCCTTTGTCCGGTTATAAGATTGCAGCCGTACTCGTTTGCGAGTAATCGGCGCTTATAACTCATAGGCATCAAGGCCGGGTCATTGAGTTTGCAACTGTGCTATTCAAGCAATCAGCCCCCAAGACCTATATATATGCAATATACTGAGATTAAAGAGCATGAGAATAACCACTTCTTTTCTTGATATGAGAACGTTAGGTCAGCAAGCCGCCTCATTAAAAACCCGTCCGGTCCCCAAAGGTACCCTGGATAGGAAAAGAGTACGTCTGAAACCTGCTGCCTATTACACCGTGCGATTCCACTTGCCAATATAATCTATACTAAGTATAGTAGGGACGTAGCTGAGCCACGTTCCATGGCCTGTCTCTTTCTTGCATAGATGAAGTGGTGCGAGCGGTGTCGTTAACCGTAGCCGACTCTTCCCTTGCATCTATCAAGTAATATGATCCGTTATGCAGATTCCGGCTTATGATGAACGGTCCTTCCAATGGTGGTGATAACTTGTGTTTTCCTTCGCTTGACTGTACCAGGCGTAGAACCAGGTCTCCTTCCTGGAAGACCCGGGTTTTCACGCGCCGGCTATGATATCTTCGTAAATCTTGCTGATATATGGCTGATCTTTCCAGGGCTTGCTCCCTTTGTTCTTCTAGCATATCTACGGCGTCATGCCGGGTCTTCTCGTTCTCTACCTCGACGTAAGATGATACTCGAGGTGAATCATGAACAATATCACTCGGCAGCACTGCCTCCGCACCATAGACCATGAAGAATGGTGTCATCTGAGTAGATCTGTTAGGTGTAGTGTGGATACCCCAGACCACGGAAGGTAGTTCTTCGACCCATGCGCCCGCAGCCCTAATGCAAGGGACTCGCAGTCGTGGTTTTAGTCCACGAAGTAATTCTTGGTTTGCCCTCTCCATTTGCCCATTGGCCTGCGGATGAGCCACTGATGCTACGTCAAGCCGGATTCCATTGTTACCACAAAACTTCTCCATTGCGCCAAGGGACATGTTGGTTCCATTGTCGGTAATTATACTGTGGGGATACCCGAACCGATAGATAATTCTTTTCAGGAACTTGACTGCTGTAACTGCTTCACAATTGGTGACTGGCATAACCTCAACCCACTTGGTAAACTTATCAATAGCCACCAAAAGATGTGTCTTCTTGCAAGGTGACATGTGAAAGGGACCAACCATGTCCATACCCCAAACAGCGAACGGCCAAGTTAACGGAATAGTCCGTAATTCCATAGCTGGCACGTGGGTTTGGCGAGCGTACCTTTGACATCCGTCACACCTTGCCACTAAGCGTTCCGCGTCTGCTAGAGCCGTGAGCCAGAAAAATCCGTGTCGATAAGCTTTGGCCACAAGGGATCTTGTGGACGCATGATGCCCACAATCACCTTCATGGATTTCCTTAAGAATCTGTCGGCCTTCTTCTGGTGCTACACAGTGCAAAAAGACTCCTGCTGCACTTCTCTTGTATAACTCCTCATTGATGATAGAATATCCCTTTGCTCGCCTCAAAATTTGCCTTGCTAACGCCTCCTGCTGTGGTAACTCGCCTCGTGATAGGTAGGCCAAAAACGGTTCTGTCCACTCGGGAACAGCGCGTATTGTGGCCACGAGCTCCAAATCCGGGTCTTGATTTGCCAGTTCTTCCTCAGACTCGGTTTTAACTGATGGTCGCCATAATTCATCCAGGAAGACGTTAGGTGGAACCGGCTCTCTGCGCGAGCCGAGCCTAGCGAGGGCGTCTGCTGCCTCATTCTTTCTTCTGTCTATGTGCTCCACCTCATATCCGGAGAAACATCCTGCGACCCTATCAACCTCTCTGCGGTATGCTGCCATAGTTGAGTCCTTTCTATCCCAAGTTCCTGATACCTGCTGTACTACAAGGTCCGAATCTCCAAAGCACCGTATCCTCTTAATGTTCATCTCCTTGGCTACCTTTAAGCCGTGCAATAGGGCCTCATACTCGGCCACGTTGTTGGAACAATCAAAATGAATCTGTAGTACGTAACTCAGTTTGTCTCCTTTGGGTGATGTTAGCACCACTCCAGCTCCTGATCCCTCGTATTGCTTGGATCCATCGAAGTGCATAATCCAAGAGTCGGAGTTTGGAACCATGGTGGTCATGCCTGTGTGTGTCCAATCATTAACGAAATCGACCAAAGCCTGAGATTTGATTGCTGACCTGGGCTCATAGTTGATGTGATAATCCCCCATCTCTATTGCCCACTTGGCTATTCTTCCTGTTGCATCCGAGTTTCTGATGATATCCGACACTGGTATCGAACTTACCACTGTTATGGGGTGTTCCTGAAAATACGGCTTCAGTTTCCGGCTGGCCATAAAGACCCCGAAAACCAGCTTTTGCCAGTGCAGATAGCGCTGTTTTGCCTCTGATAATACCTCGCTGACGTAATATACCGGTCTCTGGACCGGGTAACCTTTCCCATCCTCTTTACGCTCCACAACAACTACTGCACTAACGGCCCGGGGGCCCGCTGCTATGTATAGCAACATGGGCTCTTTAGGACCCGGGGCCGCTAGGACTGGTGCTTCAGACAACTGCTTTTTTAGTGCCTCGAACGACTCATCCGCCTCTTGATCCCACACGAATTTATCGGATTTCCTCAACAGCCGGTACAAGGGTATTGCTTTTTCTCCGAGTCTGGATATAAATCGGCTCAAGGCTGCTACGCAGCCCGTGAGCTTTTGAACATGCTTCAAATTTTCCGGCTTTTTCAGATTCTGGATAGCTTTTATTTTATCTGGGTTTGCCTCAATTCCTCTCTCGGAAACGATAAAGCTGAGTAATTTCCCAGCTGGAACTCCAAATACGCACTTTGTCGGGTTAAGCTTCATCTGATACCTCCTCAAGTTTTTGAACGTCTCCTTTAGATCATCGATGAATGTATCTGCCTTCCTGGTCTTGATAACCACATCATCCACATAAGCATGGACGTTGCGTCCAATTTGGTCCTCGAAGCACTTCTGAATACACCGTTGATAAGTTGCGCCAGCGTTCTTCAATCCAAACGTCATGGTTTTGTAACAGAAGGCCCCAAAAGGGGTTATAAATGATGTTTTCTCCCAATCCTCCCTCTTGAGCTTAATCTGATGATACCCGGAATATGCGTCCAGAAAACATAATAGGTCACTTCCAGCTACTGCATCTATGATCTGATCTATCCTTGGTAATGCAAACGGATCCTTTGGGCAATGCTTGTTGAGACTCGTAAAATCAATGCACATCCTCCACTCATTGGTCTTTTTCATCACGAGAACCGGATTTGCTAACCAATCCGGGTGAAATACTTCCATGATGAAGCCGGATGTTAGCAGCCGCGCGATTTCCTCTCCTATAGCTTTCCTTCTTTCCTCATTCATCTTCCGCAGGCCCTGCTTTACAGGCCTGGACTTGGGGCCTACATGCAAACTGTGCTCTGCCAATTCTGTAGGGATACCCGGCATGTCGCTAGGCGTCCAGGCGAACACGTCCGCATTTGAACGAATAAACTCCACAAGTGGCTTCTCCTGCTCGCTGTCCAGGTTAGACCCTATAGTGAATTGCTTAGTGGGATCACCTTCAACAAAAGCTATCATCTTAGTGTCTTGTGCTGCCTTGAATTTTTCTCTCTCGTCTTCAGTATTCGGCCTTTTCAATGCTGTTCTGTCATCCGGATCTACTTGAGACCGGTAATACTTGAGTTCCTCTTTTCTGCAGGCCTGCTCGGCCATTACCGAATCTCCTTCATCGCACTCGGCTGCTATATCCCGGCTTCCATGTATGGTGATGGTTTGTTTAGGACCCGGGATTTTTAGCTGTAGATACACATAACACGGCCTGGCCATGAATTTAGCATAAGCCGGCCTTTCGAATAGCGTGTGATAAGGACTGCGCAATTTGACCACCTCGAAAGTGAGCCATTCGACTCGATAATTGTCCTTCGATTCCCCAAAAGCTACCTCCAACGCGATTTTTCCCTCGGGGCACGCTGAGTGACCCGGCACTATCCCATGAAAAATTGTTGAGCTTTCCTGTAGCTGAGACTCCTTGAGATCCATGCGTAAAAAGGTTTCCCAATACAGAATATTGATGCTGCTTCCACCATCCATCAGGACCTTTTACAACTCGTAACCATTGACCTGTGGTGCGACTACCAATGCTAAGACTCCCGGGTGTTCTATTCTTTCCGGGTGATCTCTTCTGCTCCAAGTTACATCTTGTTCTGACCATCTCAGGTATCCCGGGACAGCCGAGGAAACCGAATTTACCGCTTGCTTCAGTATCTTCTTGTCCCTATTAGAAGTTCCTGTAGTGTGCACATGATATTGTCCTTTAAAACCAGATGTACGTACCATACCGATGAAGATGCTGATCTGGCCGATTGTCATGATAGATCCGAATTCGAGGTGATCCGACTCTGGCCCCCAGGCGGAATCGTCCACCATCTTCTCTCCTTCGTGGTCGATGTAGATCTCGCCGATGACTAGATTCTCCATATTCTTCCGAGCTTCTCCCGTGATGTAAACACCTTTGGACGCAGGCCCCACGGTGGGCGCCAACTGTCGTGGGATAATCACGGCAGACGTTACTGGGGGTAACTGATCTTGGGGCAAGACGACATAGGCGTTTGGGAGAGGGTTTAGCTCAGAGGAAAACATGATGATGATATTCGATCTGGTAGCCGACAATCAAGTCGCCGAGTCTCCGATCTCAATATATTAACTCAACTCTCGGGTTACACTGGATGCTCGATATCAAACGATATTGCTAGAACTCTTGGATCTCCCCTAACTAGACCTAGGGGCGGGTATATAAAGCACCCAGACCCCTTGGCTTGCCCTCCAAGGCGCACCCTGAATCCTACCCGGACACTGCATACAAATCCTAGCTTTCCTTAGCATAACCCACAATCCGGGTTACCAGGCCTACGAACTTGGGCCTTCCAGAAGCTCCCTTATTTTTAGCCGGATCTTGCGTAGCGTCCATTGGGCCGGGTTACACCTTGGCGTTGGCCTACCGGGTTATCATCCCTCTGTCAATAATCCCCCATCTCTATTGCCCACTTGGCTATTCTTCCTGTTGCATCCGAGTTTCTGATGATATCCGACATTGGTATCGAACTAACCACTGTTATAGGGTGTTCCTAGAAATACGGGTTCAGTTTCTGGCTGGCCATAAAGACCCCGAAAACCAGCTTTTGCCAATGTGGATAGCGCTGCTTTGCCTCTGATAATACCTCGCTGATGTAATAAACTGGTCTCTGGACCGGATAACCTTTTCCATCCTCTTTACGTTCCACAACAACTACTGCACTAACGGCTCGGGGGCCAGCTGCTACGTATAGCAACATAGGCTCTTTAGGACCCGGGGCCGCTAGGACTGCTGCTTCAGATAACTGCTTTTTAGTGCCTCGAACGCCTCATCCGCCTCTTGATCCCACACGAATTTATCAGACTTCTTCAAGAGCCGGTACAAGGGTATTGCTTTTTCTCCGAGTCTGGATATAAATCGGCTCAAGGCTGCTACGCAGCCCGTGAGCTTTTGAACATGCTTCAGATTTTCCGGCTTTTTCAGATTCTGGATAGCTTTGATTTTATCCGGGTTTGCCTCAATTCCTCTCTCCAAAACGATGAAGCCGAGTAATTTCCCAGCTGGAACTTCGAATACACACTTTGTCGGGTTTAGTTTCATCTGATACCTCCTCAGGTTCTTGAATGTTTCCCTTAGGTCGTCAATGAATGTCTCCGCCTTTCTGGTTTTGATAACCACATCATCCACATAAGCGTGGACGTTGCGTCCAATTTGGTCCTCGAAGCACTTCTGAATACACCGTTGATAAGTTGCGCCAGCGTTCTTCAATCCAAATGTCATGGTCTTGTAGCAAAAGGCCCCAAAAGGGGTTATGAACGATGTTTTCTCCCAATCCTCTTTCTTGAGCTTGATCTGATGATACCCAGAATATGCATCCAGGAAACATAATAAGTCACTTCCAGCCACTGCATCTATGATATGATCTATCCTTGGTAGCGCGAACGGATCCTTTGGGCAATGCTTGTTGAGACTCGTAAAATCAATGCACATCCTCCACTCATTAGTCTTTTTCATCACGAGAACCGGATTTGCTAGCCAATCCGGGTGAAATACTTCCATGATAAAGCCGGCTGTCAGTAGCCGAGCAATTTCTTCTCCTATAGCTTTCCTTCTTTCCTCATTCATCTTCCTCAAGCCTTGCTTCACGGGCCTAGATTTGGGATCGACGTGCAAACTGTGCTCTGCAAATTCTGTAGGGATACCCGGCATGTCGCTAGGCGTCCAGGCGAACACATCCTGATTCGAGCGAATAAACTCCACAAGTGCTTTCTCCTGCTCACTATCCAGGTTAGATCCTATAGCAAATTGCTTAGAGGGATCACCTTCGACAAAAACCACCATCTTTGTATCTTGTGCTGCCTTGAACTTTGCTCTTTCATCCTCAGTATTTGGTTTTTTCAACGCTGTTCTGTCATCCGGGTCTACTTGAGACCGGTAATACTTGAGTTCTTCTTTTCTACAAGCTT
Organism: Alopecurus myosuroides; assembly: GCA_028641055.1. Classification (NCBI taxonomy): domain Eukaryota; kingdom Viridiplantae; phylum Streptophyta; class Magnoliopsida; order Poales; family Poaceae; genus Alopecurus; species Alopecurus myosuroides. Next base: position 480,859,082 of record CM054058.1, read on the forward strand.
GCTCAGCCATTACTGCATCTCCTTCATCGCACTCAGCCGCTATATCCCGTCTTCCATGTATGGTGATGGTCTGCTTAGGACCGGGATTTTTAGCTGTAGATACACATAACACGGCCTAGCCATGAATTTAGCATAAGCCGGCCTCCCGAATAGCGCGTGATAAGGACTGCGCAACTTGACCACCTCGAAAGTGAGCCACTCAACTCGATAATTGTCCTTTGATTCCCCAAAAGCTACCTCCAATGCAATTTTTCCCTCGGGGCACGCTGAGTGACCCGGCACTATCCCATGAAAAATTGTTGAACTTTTCTGTAGCTGAGACTCCTTGAGACTCATGCGCAGAAAGGTTTCCCAATACAGGATATTGATGCTACTTCCACCGTCCATCAGGACCTTTTTCAGCTCATAACCATTGACCTGCGGTGCAACCACCAATGCTAAGACTCCCGGGTGTTCTATTCTTTCCGGGTGATCTCTTCTGCTCCATGTTACATCCTGCTCCGACCATCTCAAGTATCCCAGAACAGCCAAGGAAACCGAATTTACCGCTTGTTTCAGTATCTTTTTGTCCCTATTAGAAGTTCCTGTAGTATGCACATGATATTGTCCTTTCGAACCGGAAGTACGTACCATGTCGATGAAGACGCTGATCTGGCCGATTGTCACGACAGATCCGGATTCAAGCAGATCCGATTCTGGCCCCCAGCCGGAATCGTCCACCATCTTCTCTCCTTCGCGGTCGGTGTAGATCTCACCGATGACAAGATTCTCCATGTTCTTCCGAGCTTCTCCCGTGATGTAAAAACCTTTGGACGCAGGCCCCACGGTGGGCGCCAACTGTCGTGGGATTATCACGGCAGACGTTACCGGGGGTAACTTATCTTGGGGCAAGGCGACTCTGGTGTTTGGGAGAGGGTTTAGCTCAAGGGAGAACATGATGATATACGATCTGGTAGCCGGCAATCAAGTCGTCGAGTCTCCGATCTCGATATATTAATCTCAACTCGTGTTACACTGGATGATCGATATCTAGCGATATTGCTCGAACTTTTGGATCTCTCTAAACCTAACCTAGGGGCCGGCTTATAAAGCATCTGGACCCCCTGGCCTGCTCTCCAAGGCGTACTCTGAATCCTACCCGGACACTGCTTACAAAACCCTAAACTTCCTTACCGGTACCCACAATCCGGGTTACCAGGCCTACGATCTTGGGCCTTCTAGAAGCTCCTTTATCCTTAGCCGGATCTTGCGCAGTGTCCTTTGGGTCGAGTTACACCTTGGTGTTGGCCTACCGGGTTATCATCCCTCCATCAACTGGTTTTATACCACTACCTCATCCAGTTTCCAGATCTGATTGGCAGTTTCTGCCAGCTTTTCTTTTTTCTACTGTAACTTGGATAGCAACTTCCTCGAGGATTTCTTCTTTTTCTTGGAAGATGGGGTTTCTTTTTAGGCTCTTCTTCCATCAATTCTTTGACGTCAAGATAAGTCGGACTAACTTCTCCCACTTTTGCCTCCTCATCATCCCTGTCCTCTAGCGGAAGGGTTTTTGGATCTTCTTCTTCCTAATTATCCGAGTTTCCATTCGGCTTTGCCATGAGTACTTCGTGGAAGGTCCCTTGCATGGATTTAACCTTTCTTTCGAAAGCATCATCAACCACATCTTCGGAATTTGTATCAGATCCGGGTTCCGATTCCAATCTTGCCTCAATAGCAGCTAATACAGATTCAACTTGCAAGTTCGTCGCCTGATTGGCGGATGTCAGATCTTCCATGTTTTCCATGGGATTATGTTTTGTGCTTCTTCCACGGGATTATTTTCTCCTGTGTTTTCAGCGATCTCGGACTGCACCATGCCAACAAAGTGAGATCTGATTGCGGGCATCTCCGAATAGGCAGCAAATTCAGTAGTGTTTTGGCGATCTGAGCAGAATCCAGTATCATAGTTTTCCTCAATTGGGTATAGCTCGGGTGGGATAAATTTACTTCCACCACAGAATCCCATTGCTTCTGCTGTTAATTCGATAAAGATATTAGTAGATCCAATCGGTAAAGGCACTTACCAGGTGATTTCGTGCTGGCATGTACGATCCGTTGTCGAGGAAGCGTCATCCGACGTGGCCGTCGAGTTTCAGACTTCCGACAGTTATGATACTGCCGATTCCGACGAGTATTCCCGCTCGGAACGTAACTCAACGTCTCTGGCCCCACAGTGGGCGCCAACTGTCGAGACATCATAGTAGAGTTCATAGACGGGGGTGCCATGAGACTACTGGTATAGTCGTTCGAGGAACGTGGAAGTACTGTAACGAGAACACCGAGTTTTACCTAGGTTCGGTATGTCGCAACTAAGGCGGCGTTCCTACTCCTACAATCTCACTAAATTAGGGCTGAAGCCTGAAGTATACAAAGTACAATGTGAGTATGGTTTCGCTAACTCGGCGAGGATCAACTTCTCAGTGAGTTGTCTTCTAGCTTAGATCCTCTCTCTGTTCTTCTCTCCCGTCCGGCTTTATATAGATAGCTGGATTAGGTCTTACATAAAGGAAACCTAGAAGACTACGAAAAATATCTAACTTGGAAAGTAAGAAATCCGTCTTCTCCTCCAAGCCGCACCAGTTTGGGCCGCGGTCCGGTTTCTTCTAGAATCCGGCTTCCTGCGCATCAGCTTACTAGGCCGCTCAATGGACTTTTACCCATTACCCGCGGGCCACCCTGGTAATCTAGCCTCCAACCATCTGTGAGATACACCCCTAGTTGGTATATATCCGACATATCCTTCCCATCAACCTCCAGTGGTGGCAATCGATCGGCGAGGCGTTCTGAAGCCCGCCTGTGCCTTCCTTGTTTCTAGGCGGGGCCGGGAGCGTGCTACAACGATACTCCTGCGAGGCTCTAACTCGGGCCACCGTTTTCTCTATTTCTGCTGCCAATTGGTGGTTGCCGCCGGCATGGCCCTACGTGGCCACCTCCGAGCCGTAGGATCTCAATCCGATGGTGGCATATCCTTTCGCTGGGGAGCAGCCAGTTGCAGGTGGGACCTGTTGGACCCGCATGTCCGCTGTTTAACTTCCTCCACCGTGCGGGAAAACATCGTGCTCTGGCCCAACTCACAGATCCGGCCTTTATGTGGTCAAGGGGAGCAGATCTAGCCCATTTTGGTTTTTCTGCAGGTTGACTTTCCTTTTTTCCTGTATAACCATTTTGGCTGCTCTGGTTTAATCCATTTTAAACTATCTAAAATGGAAATCTTACAAAACTAAAAATCATAGTGGTAGATCTACATTTTCCTAACCACCTCCAACTTGTAGATCTGTATTGTGTGCTATATTTTAGGAGAACTAAAATAAATACCAGAACAACTCATTTTCACCAATAGCTTCATAACTTTGGTTTTAAGTGTCCAAATCTTGTAAACTAAATTTTTTTAGAAGCTCTTCTTGTTACCAATCTGTAGAAATTGACCTTGTGTTGAGTCGGTGTGTGAAAATTCAATGCATGTTTGTTTAGGATCAGAGAGCACTTCTGTGAATTGTTTAATTTAACTGGTGATGATTTTTTATAAGAATCCAATTGTGTTGGTTTGATAGTGACTAGAAGCACCTAATCTTAGGTTCTTATTATTTTAGGAGTTATTGAATAGTCTTGGTGAATTATTTCTTGTTTAGCCCTTTTCTTCCTTTTAATAGCAAACCGATCCACAAGAAAAAGAGGGATGGCGCCTCCCACCTCTCCCACCTCTCCCTCCTCCCATGGCGATGTTGACCGGATCTAGTCGGCATGGAGGCCCTCCTTCACTGGGATTTCACCCCGGGATTGGTCGTGGAAGCACATGTTTGTCGTAGGTTTGGTTCACCAGTCACCTTCTCCCCTTCTTCCGGCCTCAAGGAGTTTTACTTGGTGGTCTCTTTTTCCTCACCCTCTTTCAAACTCACTGAAGAGTCTGTGGGTTTAGCCCTTCAATCATGTATTGGGGGATTTCACAAAGATTTCAAGGTTTTTCAACTCTCTGATGCTCGCTTCCGATTTTCGGTGGCATCCAATAAAGTTGGCCATTTTATTTATCATCTCCGTGATCGTATTTGGCCGGATTTTATATGCCACTTCACTCTCTTTAGGGGTTCTGACCCTAAACTTACTGGATTTGTTCACAACGTTCATCGTTCATGGGCTTCCAATGTTGAAATTAAGGAGATATCCCAACGTTCACCCCTTCGTGTCAAACATCAGCTGCACATTCTCGAGGCCAGTGCACGTTTGGATCACTCTGCTTCTGCTGAACTGGCCAAATTTGGTTTCTATCGTGATTCTGAGGCACCCATTCGTGCTGCACCTTTCGGGCAGCCTAAGTTTTCTTCACCTTCCCACGATCTGGTGGATGATCAGCCACCACCGGAGGCTCCGCCGGCGTTGACCGGAGCTGATAATATTATTTCTTCTGGAAAGTTCATTACACCGATTTCTACGGGTGATCATTATGGGAAAGGACTTTTCTATTCCCCTTTATTTCGCCAGGAAATTGGCATGGACTTACCATCCTATACACTCGAGAATATTGAAGATCTTAGGATGGCTGGTTATTCCGGATAGGAGATTAAAGAGGCTCTATCTATTCCTTTTATCCCGCCTCGATCACTGGTTTTTGAAATTTTGGGCCGTTGCTCCCGTTGTGGCCTCAAGGATCATCTTCGGCCCGAGTGCCCGGGTATATGCAAACATTGTCAGATTATCGGTTTTAAGTGTGTTGACTGCGATTCTTCGGAGCCTTTTTCTGATAATTCCGTTATTGGGCCGTCTGGTGCTTCGGGCCCATCTAATGATGCTGGCCCATTGGCTTCCCTCCGAGATATATCTGACACTGGGCCTCTTCCATGTTGCTTTCGTTGCTTGGAATTAGGCCATATAAGGAAAGATTGTAAAAATGATATTAAATGTCTTGATTGCTTTGGGTGGGGTCACCTTGCCAGAGAGTGTCCAATTAAGGTGTATTGCAGATTTTGTCACGCTGCAGATCATTTTATTCCGGATTGCCCGAAGATTATTTGTCGGCGTTGCAATTTAAAGGGACATCAATCTTCTGCCTGCCGCCAACGGTTTTTATGGGTACCCAAAGGAAGTACATCTCCTAATTTGGTAACTGGGGCGGTGGTCGATTCACATTCTGGGCCCACACCTTCTTTGACTACACCAGACCAAGCTGGAGAACTGGAACACCTAGCGACTCCTCTCGGCACCTCCGCTTCCCCTCTTGGGCAGAGCACAGCAATGGCAAACTTCCCGGTCAGGCCTTTTGATTTCGTGTCTGCCTACTCCAACATAGATCCTGGGCCAGACGACCGTCTCCAACATGCTCGATTGGTGGTCGGTGATCCCCCGCACCAATGAAGACTCCGCCATTGTTCTGGTAAATCCCCCTGTCTCGGACAATCTTCGTCGCACTGTTCTGGATCAAATCGTCGCTTCGGTCAACGAAGACTATGATAATATCATCTCTGAGGCGGAGATTTCCATTCTTGGGGTGGGGCTTGTGCGATTTTCTTCAGCTGAAATCCGTGACATGATGGTAAGGGATAGCCCGCACCCATTTGATGTTTTTGATGAGGATTCCTCTTTCACTTTCATTCGGCACGATGAGGGGCTGAATATGCGACGACCAGTGTTCAATCTTGATGCGTGGATCCTCTTTTTGGCTTTCCCCTCGGATTACTTGACTGTCTACTACATCAACAAGGCGGTGTCGCTCTTTGGGAGGCTTGTTCTCTGGCACAGACCGGAGGCGAGCAGGTCCAGGGTTCTTATGCGTGTCCAGCTGCGTTGTGCTCGGGAGGTTCCCCGTAGCATCATTGTTACCAGGGTCTCTTCTCTCCCTGGACATGGAGTTTCATGGACGGTGCCAGTTTATATTCTCAATAGCCGACAGGATCTGGTGGGTTTGATTGATACTGAAGAACCTCCTCCACCTATGAATGCATCACCGCACCCATATGAGCTCCCTTACCTGACTGTCATGCAGCAATACCATCTGGATGTTCAGAGATTCAATGAGCAGCAGGCTGAAGCTAACTGGCAAGGTGATGTGATGGCGCATGAGGAACGACAAGAGGGATGGGGACATTGGCCTGCTGTACCTGAAATTTATCTGGGTGTGGACATGAGGCAGTATTTGGGATACGACGGCCCATCTCTGTTAGATGGTGTGGCCAACTCTGACAATTTTTCTGATGACGCAATGGATGCATGGAATGATCATGTTGAGGAGGTGGAACGTGCTGCGATGGATGTCATCCTGGGACACCCACCGGGGGAACTGCACTTCAGACGTGCTGGTGGACAGTTAACTGACCTTGAGGTGCAAGCTGGAGCTGAATACTGGGTTTTCTTGGGTTTGCTCATGCGTCAGGTCTACACACGCGCTATTCTCCCTTCTGCTCCTGTGGATGCTGGTTTCTGCTTGGGACACCTGGTCAATGCGATCATATCTGCCGGTATGCAGCATATGTGGACTAGTTTTATCCGTGCTGGTGCCCCCGTTGACCTCGTTCCGCCATCTATCATACGTATTGCTCATTATCTGCCCCAATTTCCTACTGATACTACTACTTGGATTTCTGTGGAGCTCTCGCCGATTTTACGCGACTATCTGTCGGCGGTGAGGGGAGCGGCCGATGGGGTGTGTCGAGACATCGTAGTAGTTTTCATAGACGGGGGTGCCATGAGACTACGGTAGAGACGTGGGGTAACGAGATAGCGTAATAACACAGAACACGGGATTTTACCCAGGTTCGGTACGTCGCGACAGTACGGCGTACCTACTCCTGCACTTCTCACTAATTGGGACTAAAGCCCGTTTATCAGGGTTACAATGTGAGGGTGTAGATCTAGCTTCTCGGCGAGGATGAACTTCTCGGCGAGTTGCGTAGAGCTTGAACTTGTGTCTTACTTAACTTGTCTTAATCTATCTCCCGTCCGGCTTTATATAACAGCCGGATTAGGGCTTACAGAATAGGAAACCTAGAAGACTACGTTTAACTTGTAACTTGGAAAGCAAGGAATCCGTCTTCTCCTCCAAGCCAGATCACGCGGGCCGTGATCCGGGTTCTTCTAGAATCCGGCTTCTGCGCGTCGGACTACTGGGCCGCCCAATGGACCTAAGCCCATTACCATGTAGGCCACCCTGGTAGTCCGGCTCGTTGTCTACCATCTTCTATACCCCTATTCAGTATATATCCGACAGTAGCCCCCAGGAAGGATCAAAACTCTGATTCTCCACCTTTCGTCAAGTACATTTTGTCCGGGAAAACTTGATTCAGCAGTCTTGATTCTTTCTACTTTCCTTTTGAAGGAGATGGTAACATAAAACTCGGAACCTTGAAAATCCGGCTTTTCTTCTCGCGATCCTTCGCGGAAAAGGAACTTCTAACGTCAGCGTCTTAAACATGCTGACGCAAGCGTCGCTTGGTTCCACGCGGGAAACCCCTCAGCGTATCTCTGACAGATTCTCACGGGAAACGAGGAGATAGCCATCATTCCCCTGCCGTTTTATTTCCCGTAGTTTCCGGCGAGCAACACGCGTCGAGCATCCAACGGTCGAAAGAGCCGTTGGCACGTATCTAAACGGGTTTCCGGCTATAAATAGCCATCATCGTCCTCGCCAAAAACTTTCCTCACTCCCTCACTGCCCACGCCATTGACGCGAACGCGAGCTCGAGAGCAGGTTCCTTGTCCCAGCGCACGCATCCCTCGCACGCCAGAACGCAACGCACCACCCAAAGATGGCCTCCTCGCCGTCCTCGCCGACCCGCGCCGCCATCGACGAGCTTATCGGCGACCTGGATCCACAGCCAGGATCGCAAACGCACACCGGCGGCAAGCCGGAGAAGACTACGGCTTCCGCGGCGGGCGGAGAAAACACTTCCACCGCCGCGGACGTTGCGACATCGAGCGCCGCGACAACCCCGCCGTTTGCACCTGAAACGGCGGAGGAAAAAATCGAGCTCCTCGGCGACGAACTCGCCGCCGCGAAGGCCGCCGCCGCCGCCGGAGCAGACGAGGAAGCGGAATCTGCAGGCAACTGGAGTGCCTGCAGTATTCCCCCGGCTTTCCTTCCAAACTTGGAAAAGGAGGGCCTGGTTCTCAAGAAAAAATGGCGGCTGCCAGAAGAAGAGACCGAACCAGCGCCACGGAATGGCGAAAGGGTACTCCTTACTTCCCACCTTCTGCGAGGTATGGGGCTTCCACCTTCTTCCTTCTTCCTCCAAATCCTTTCTCACTATCACATCCAGCCCCATAACCTTCCTCCCAATTCCATCCTCTACATGGCCGGCTTCCAGGCTTTGTTTGAGGGCTACTTAGGGCTAGAACCTAGGTTAGATTTCTGGAATTACTGCTTCGGGGTTAAGCGGAACTCTTCGGAGGGCGCACTCCCGACTTGCGGGACCATATCTTTCACTCTTCGGAGATTCCGAGAAGATTGGTTCCCCAAGATAAAAACTTCGGAATCCGTCAAATTTTGGACGGGTTCCTTCTTTTATCACCCCGACGTGCCTTTTCCTAAGGAAGCTGTCGGGGTTCCACCTTTCGTGAACACTGCCGCAGTTCCCCAGGATAACTGGGGAACAGAAGCCGTCCAAGTTCTGCCGCCAGATCTACTAAAGATCAAGCGGCGCATCGCCAAGCTCACCTCCATGGATCCGCCTCTAACCGGCATGGACACGGTTCTGTGCTGGCTGATTAGGCGGATCCAGCCACTAGCCAACCACAGCGGCCGTCTCCTGTGCGAATACACGGGAGTCAAGGATCCAATGCGGACATCCACCAAAGATTGGCCCGCAAAGGAACTTAGGCGGCGCATCAATCAGTTGGTCGCATCGCGCGACCAATACACAGAGAGTCGGCCCATGTACACGGCCGAAAATCCGGTTCCCAAGGTAATTTTTCAGTCATTTGGGTACAGTTCTATTTTTTCTCGGATTTCCTGGCTTCTGATTTTGGTCTTGCTTGTCCGATAGTTCGCGGATCTTTCAGATTCGGACTTGGTATCCGAGGCTGAGCTGGACGCGCTGCGCACCGCCGCTACCGGTGGACGCAAGCGCAAGAAGATAACTTCCTCGGAAGAAATTATCGATCTTGACGGAATCCCCGTCGCCACCTCCAGGTTATTTCTTCTGGAATTTTCTTTCATGGGAACTTTTTTCATCCATCTTCGGTGTTTTAACTTTTTCCGGATTTTATGTTTTTAGCCTGCAGCCTTCCACCCTGAAGCCGAAGAAGCTGAAGAAACACAAGGTTTCTTCCAGCCGAGGCAGCGAACCTTCTCCCGCCGTCGCCCCAGTCACGCCATGCACAATGGCGGAAGAGCCTACTGCAGCCCCCACCACCAAGCTCCCAGAGCCCAGCCAGCCCGTTGTGTCCGACACGGACACGAGGGAAAGGGCGGCCCCAGAGGTGGGAAAATTTTCTCGGACTTTCGACGAGGAAATTCCCACCTTTGACAAGGATTTCAAAGCTATCAATGACGGCCTGGACGCAGCCGGGAATCTCTTCGCGGAATACGCGAAAGAGTTTAAAGAAAACTTGGCAGGTTTGCAGCGCATGAGCCAGGTATATAACTCTAGCCCCCAAGCATTAAACAAAATGCATGCTTTTTGCTTTGATGTTTTTTGTACTCATTCTTCTCCTTGCTATGTTTCAGCAAACCTCCGAAGCCATTAACAGGGAAGTTTTCAAGAAACTCACCATCAAGAATAAAGAAGTTAGAAGTCTTCTTTCTATTCTTGAAGAAAGGGAGGCAGAGCTGGAATCATCTAAGCTCGCACTGTCGGAAACACAAGGTAAGCATTTTCCTTCTGAAATTTCCGATTCAATTATTTGCCTAAGTTTTTTCCGAGAAGCTGGCTAACTCGGATTTTTTCCTTGCTTTTCAGCTGCATTAGCTCAGGCTAAACAAGCAGCGGAAGATTCTGGCAATGCCGAAATTCTCCGCAAGGAGAACGTTGAGCTCCACAAGAACCTTGTGAAAGCGCAACAAGACTTGGAAGCCAGTAATCTGGCCCTTGGAGTTTCTAATTCCAAGGCTTCCGAGCAGGCGGAGAAGGACAAATCCACCATTCAGGATTTGACCGACGCTCTAAACCTTCGCCTGGAGGAAGTTTCCGAGATCGACAAGCTTATCGGTAAGTATCTGTCTCATTCATCATCCTTCCATGTTTTACTTTCTCTGTTTTTCCGTCTAACCTTTTTGGGTGTGTTATTGGAAAAAACCAGGAGATACCCCAGATGGCACTCGGGTTGCAGGCATCCGAGCTTTCGGGGAGACATGGAATTTGATGAAGGCTGCTGCAACGCAGCTGGTAGACAAGTTTCTTCCCGAAAAATCTGGGGAATGCTCGGAGGTTGGAAAACTTCCGGGTGCCATCATGGAGGTGGCGGAGGCCAAAGATTCCCTTCTTCGCTCCGCTGCACGGGGTGGTGCGCGCATGGCTCTCGGCCTCATGCGCATGCACTACCCCACTGCCAAATCCTGGCGCGTGGCGTCCGGTGTCCCTCAAGGATACACGGATATGCAGCGAAACACCATCTTTGGTGAAGTCAAAGGCCACGCCACCCAGATTGCCTCCATGGTGAATATCTCCGTCAACTATCCAGAAGAGGAAATCCCTCCGATCCCCGAAGACAAGAGCAGCGAGGAGGAGTCAGATGCTTGAAGGGTTATCTTGAACCTGGATAGCAAAAGTAGACAATAGGAGCATTACTATTCTTTTAATGTAATCCAAAATGTAATGCTTCTTTTTGTATGAATGAAACTTCCGTCTTTTGCAGTTTAAATTATGAAATTCTTTGCAAGTTTTTTGGATTTTATCATTCCTTTATCTTCTAAGTTCTCTGGTGTATATGCTTTAACTGTCCTTAGTGTTTGAAATGGCTCAAATAGCAATATGAATCTTCATGCCGAGTAACTGGGGACGAACCAAGCAGTTTTGAAACTCGGAAACATGGACCATGCTAAAGGCATTTTTACTAACTAGTTCCAGTAACCCAACACACACGCAATCAGATAAGACTTAGAGAAATCAAGGAAAGTTTTAAGTGAAACTTGGGCACACAAGCAATTCAAGTTTCCCTTAGCCGTTAACAGGCTGAAAAATCATTCAGTTTTGTAACGCCGAGAAAGCAAGCACAATTCGGGTTAACGTTGAGCAATTTGAAAGATCATTGGGAAATAGATGAGGCGGAAACACCTTGCACTTATAAAGAATATGGATGACAACATTCCGACAACTTTATTTCATGATCTCAAAAGATGTTTACATAGAATTGAACTAAGTACGGAAAGGTACATAACTTTCTAGACGTTCCCAGGCTTCCGCAATCCACTTGATTTTGTCGAATTTTTTCAGCAGCTTGTAGAGTGGTAAGGTTTTAGCCCCCAGCCAACTGATAAATCTGCTGACGGCTGCAGCGGAACCCGTCAATCTTTGGACATCTTTTACACATGTAGGTTTTGAGATGTTCAAGATTGCCTTGATCTTTTCCGGGTTAACTTCTATTCCTCTGTGGGAAACAATGAAACCCAGAAGTTTTCCTGAGGGAACCCCGAATACGCACTTAGATGGATTCAACTTCATCTTGTGAGTGCGCAAGTTTTCGAAAGTTTCTCGCAAATCCTCAAGGATTGTATCTTTTCCCTTGGTTACGACAGCGATATCGTCCACGTAAACATGAATGTTTCTGCCAATTTGACTATGCAAACAGCGTTGCATGCAACGCTGATAGGTTGCACCTGCGTTCTTCAGGCCAAAAGGCATGGTTATGTAATAGTACGTCCCATACGGGGTTATAAAAGAAGTCTTGATTTGATCTTCCTTTTTCAAGCGTATTTGGTGGTACCCGGAGTATGCATCCAAAAAGCATAAAAGCTCGGAGCCTGCAGTGGCATCTATTATTTGATCGATTCGCGGTAACGCGAACCTATCTTTCGGACACAACTTGTTCAATCCTGTGTAATCTATACACATTCTAAGAGCAGTGGTGTCTTTCTTCGGTACTAGGACCGGATTTGCGGACCAATCAGTATGGATTACTTCCTTGATGAAATCCGCTGCTAAAAGCCGGATAATTTCCTTGCCACTAGCCTTCCGTCTTCTTCCGTCAAAACGACGGAGACCTTGTTTGACGGGTTTTGATCCGGGAATAACCTTGAGTTGGTGCTCAGCAAGTTCCCTGGGTACGCCTGGCATGTCAGCTGGACACCAGGCAAAAATATCCCAGTTCTCACGGAGGAACTTGATGAGCTCGCCTTCCTATTTTTCGGTCATCCCAGTCCCTACGACGACAAATTTTTTCGGATCTTTGGGATCTAGGATTACCTGTCTTGTATTCTCGGACGCCTTGAAACTATCTGTTGGCTTCCGAGTTTCTTTTCCTGCCGGCATTTCTTTCGGCGATACCTCCTTGGCTAATTCCTTCAGTTCCTCCTTTGCTATAACTCTCTGAGCGCAAAGGGCGTTTTCTTTCTCCAACTCGTTTGCCAGCTTGAAATCACCGGCTATGGTGATTACTCCTCCTTTGGGTCCTGGCATTTTCAGCTTGTTGTAGATATAACAGGATCTTGCCATGAATTTGGCGAAAGCTGGACGTCCGAGTATTGCGTGATACACGCTTTCGAACGGCACTACTTCGAAGGATACTTTTTCCTGCTGGAAGTGATCTTTATCTCCGAAGGTGACATCTAGGGAAATTTCTCCTAGGGATCGTGCTTGCCTGCCAGGAACAATGCCATGGAAGCGTATATTGCTGTAGTTGAGCTGGGACTCGGAGATCTTCAAGTGCTTCAGTGTATCCAGGTACATTATATTAATGCTGGATCCTCCGTCCATCAGCACTCTTCTTAGCCTAGTATTTTGAACAATAGGGCTTACAACAAGAGCTTGTGTGCCGGGTTCAGGGATATTTCCGGGATGATCAGACTGATCCCAGATTATCGGTGTGTTGGAGTACTTCAAGAATTTCGGAGTTGCCGGAACAACCGCGTTTATTTCTCGAAGTGTTCTTTTTGCCACCTTTGCTGACGGGGTTGCTAAGAAAGTTAGCATTGCTTCTCCGTCAACTCTCGGAAATTTGGGTTCGCCCTTTCGCTGTTGTTCCTGGATTTTGTCATCAGTGTCCGATTCACTGTCTTCTTTTCAGCTTCTGGCTTTTGTTTGGCAGGTTTCCTTTTGGAACCCTTCCCTTTATTTCCGGATCCTGCATTGCCTTTCATATGCTTGTTTAGCCGGCATTGCGCGTTTGTGTGGGTTGGTTTCCCAAATTGCGAGTGGTGGACGCAGGGTTCCGACTTAATTCTCTCCCATCTTCGGGAGTGTAATTGATTGGATCTGGACTGCGGCCTTTCCACTTATTTCCCTTATCTCCTCCAAAGGCTATGTTGACCTCCTTGGGCTTTGTCGTTGACTCTGGAGTTCCTTTTTTGTCAGAACGAGGGGTTTTCTTGGCGAGTAATTAGTGACTCAATATTGCCTCCTCTTGCTCTGATGTCATCTTCGGCTGCAGCGTGCTCATTAGCGTTTGTAAGCATAGATCCGAGATCTTTGTGCTGATTAGAACCCAACCATGAACGGCACGAGTCCGGGTTTTAGGCCATTGACGAAAGCATGCATTGCTTGTACGTCAGTTACTCCAGAACAACTATTCTTCATTGCAGTCCATCTGGAGATGAAATCAACGTATGGTTCGTCCTCAAATTGGGTGCAAACGGTTCAGCTGGTTGATGCTATTTGGGCGTTTGTATGTTCCCCGAAAATGCTGAGTGAATACTCTAGCCATATCATCCCAGCTGTCGACAGTTCTTGATGGTAAACCATTGATCCAATCTCTGGCTCCGTCTAGCAACATTAGGGGAAGAAACTTGACAGCTTCCAGGTCTGTCCCATTGTTGATTTGGACGGCTGTATAATAATCTGAGAGCCAGGTATCCGGGGTTTGTACTGCCGGTATATTTTTGGTAGGTTGGACCAACTTTGGCGAAGCCAGAATGTAGGGTTATCCTTCGGATCCTGTCAGTAAAACACTTAGGACCAAAGTATAGATCATCCTTTTCTGCTCTGTCAACATGTGCAGAATATCTTCCGGCTGAATGGACAGAAGGGGATCTGCTCCTTTCTTTTCCATTGTTGCGCGGACGCGCTTTTCCGAGGTTATCTCTATCTCTTCCGTGTTCACGTCCTTTAGGCGGAGTTCTGCTTCAATGCCTTTCCTTATCCTTAGGAGGTGTCCGGGATCTTTCACGTCTGTGAGGTATATCATATCTTCCAGCTTTTTCAGCTGGGTTTCTCGGAGGCGGCATTATTTTGCCGTCATTCCGGTGTTTGTCTTCCCGATCGTGTGGTTTATATCCATCTTTCGGGAGATGAGGTCCGATTCTAGACGTTGCGTCCCGGTTGTCTGGGTTTTTCCTGTCTTTTCTCGGATCCTCCTTTTTATCCGAATCTCCGGGTTCTTCCGGTCCAGTGCTCCAGCAGCGCAAGTAGCTGTTTTGCAGAGAGCGGAGTTATCGTGCAGCCTCCCTGATCGTTCTTGGCCTCGCTGTTGCTGCTGTAATGCTTTTCCTAGGAAAGCATACACCCCTTGGACTTTTTCCCCGTTGGAGTACAGATCGTTGTTTAGGATGGCGAACGCTGCTTCCGCGTTTTCCGCTGCGGTTTTGTATATTGGTTCGCCCTTGGCATCTTTGCCGTTTAACTGCTTTTGCCAAGATGGGTTATAGAACCTTTCTTTTGGCGGCAGTTCTTCCGGTTTTGCGATTCCGGGTAACCTAGTAGGTTTTAACGCGGATCTATGCTTTCTCTCGTACTCCTCTATTTCTTCCTTCATGACTTTGATGTCATTATGGGTTTGTTGGAGATGTTGCCGAGATCTAAGCAGATGTTGCTGTTGCCGTTGGAAAGCTTGTCTCCTGGCTTCCAGCATCTCAGGGGGTTCATCTGGTCCCACTGGTGTTTGTAATAGCTCTTGCTCTTCCTGTTCCGTCATTGGCGGAGCAGTGATTTCCTTAGATTTCTTTTCCGCTGGCTTTGTGCCGCTAACATCTCCAACTTCCAGGTTTTCATCAGCGAGATCGGCTGATTTTTTCTTCCGGAGTTTGTATTGGAGTTTTTTAGAAGCACGGTGCTTTTTCTTGGAAGAGGGAGGTTTTTGACAGGTTCATCTTCTGTCATCTCCTTAACATTGGGGAATATCGGAGAAGTTTCTCCGTCTTCTCTCTCTTCCACCGGCGGAGGGGTTTTAGGGCTTTCCTGGCTGTCGGCACCCGTTGTATCAGCTGGTTTTGCCATTAGCACTTCATGGAATCCCTCTTGAAAGGACTTAACCTTTCTTACGAAGGCATCCTCGTCTTTGTCTTCGGAGTCGAAGTTATCCGATCCGGTTTCCGACTCCAACCTCGCCTCAATGGCGGCAAGCACGGACTCTGCTTCCGAGTTCATCGTCTGGTTGACGGATGTCGGATCTTCCGTCTCTGTGACGGGTATTTGTTCTTCCGTCTCTATGACGGGTAGGTTGTTGTCTGCCTCTTGCACGGGATTTCCGTCATCCGTGTTTTCAGCGATTTCGGATTGCACCATGCCGATAAAGTGTGTATCACTTTTTTGTCGGTGATCTGAGCAGAATCCGGCATCATAGTCGTCTTCGACTGGGTATAGGGCGGGTGGGATAAATTTGCTTCCACCGCAAAACCCCATTGCCTCTGCAGTTAGTCCGATAAAGATGTTAGCAGATCCGATCGGTAACACGCAGGCACTTACCAGGTGGTTTTGCGCCGGTATATAGGATCCGTTGTCGAGGAAGCGGCCGACGTCGTCGTCGAACTCCAAGCTTCCGACAGTGATCGATCTTCCAATTCCGCCAAGTATCCCAGATCGGAATTTCACGCCTGACGTCGTTTGCCCCACGGTGGGCGCCAACTGTCGAGACATCGTAGTAGTTTTCATAGACGGGGGTGCCATGAGACTACGGTAGAGACGTGGGGTAACGGGATAGCGTAATAACACAGAACACGGGATTTTACCCAGGTTCGGTACGTCGCGACAGTATGGCGTACCTACTCCTGCACTTCTCACTAATTGGGACTAAAGCCCGTTTATCAGGGTTACAATGTGAGGGTGTAGATCTAGCTTCTCGGCGAGGATGAACTTCTCGGCGAGTTGCGTAGAGCTTGAACTTGTGTCTTACTTAACTTGTCTTAATCTATCTCCCGTCCGGCTTTATATAACAGCCGGATTAGGGCTTACAGAATAGGAAACCTAGAAGACTACGTTTAACTTGTAACTTGGAAAGCAAGGAATCCGTCTTCTCCTCCAAGCCAGATCACGCGGGCCGTGATCCGGGTTCTTCTAGAATCCGGCTTCTGTGCGTCGGACTACTCGGCCGCCCAATGGACCTAAGCCCATTACCATGTAGGCCACCCTGGTAGTCCGGCTCTTTGTCTACCATCTTCTATACCCCTATTCAGTATATATCCGACAGGGTGATCACGGGCATTGAGCTACCTGACACCATGGAGATGGTTCGCGCGGACCTGGGTTTTGTACAGGATTTGCCTCTTATGGATACTGCAGGGAATCCGATCCCTAGCTCATCGTCCAGTGCTCCTATGCCGATTATGACTCGTGCCAAGGCTCGAGCGGGTAAGATCTCTACCCCACCGGTTGCCAGTCTTGTCAGACGTTCTACTAGGCTTAACAACGATGGATTTATGCACATTGCATTGCCAGATAAGGCACCTAGGCGCCGCAGCTCTTCTGTTCCCCGTGCGCTGGCACCTGCACAGATGCAATTAAATGAGATGCAGCGCATTGGTGTTGAAGAATGTGGACTTGCTCCTGAAGATGTTTCAGACGAAAAGTTGCTCCGGGACCCTTCTTCTTAACTGGTTCCTTCAGTCGCGGTGGTGGGTGTGGCAGTCACTTGTGAACCTGATTATGGCGAGTTATCGTTTATTTTGTTTGGTCGTTAGTCCTAAACTTTATGTGATCAAAACTTCGTATGATCGAGACCATATCTTATGTTTTGTGGCTGTGTTAAGTACCTGTGATGTATGCTTATGCAATCGTTCAGTACTTGCTCGTTTAGCCTATATTGCCTCCCATGACGTCATCTGCTTATGATCTGAAGCTCTGGCGAATTCTCTGTTGGAATATTAGGGGACTTAACAGCCCAGAAAAATGGCCGCTTATTCATAATAAGATTTAGGAAAGTATGGATAATATTGTTTGTTTCCAGGAAACAAAGAGGGGTGAATTAGACACTCATTATATTAAGAAATTTGCCCCTAAACGTTTCGATCGTTTTGAGTATATTCCTTCTGATGGTGCTTCGGGAGGTATACTCGTTCTATGGATTGGGCATCAATTTACGGGAGAGGTATTGTTAGCTGAGCAATTCGGCATAGTGCTGCGCTTTACATCTCTAGCATCGATGGAATCATTCCATCTTACGGTTGTCTATGGACCTTGTGAAGGACTGGCGCGACAAAATTTTGTTGCATGGCTGTTTAGCTTGGATATTGCTGATGACACCCTATGGTTACTGATTGGTGACTTTAATTTCTATCGTTTCTTGGACAGTAGGAATAAACCTGGAGCTAACACGGAGGATATGGAGATTTTCAGTGAAATCAGTAGTTTTCATGGGCTTATTGAGCTTCCTATCAAAGGTCGATCCCACACTTGGAGTAATATGCAGTTGGACCCCCTTTTGACACATCTTGACTGGTTTTTCACATCGGTTGCCTGGACCACCACCTACCCCAATTCGATGGTCACTCCTTTGGCTAGACCTACATCTGACCATATTCCATGTGTACTATCCATTGGAACTTCCATTCCCAAAGCTCAAATCTTTCGCTTCGAAAATTATTGGATCAGGATGCCTGGTTTTTATGACACTGTCAGAACTATTTGGGATATACATTGTCCAGGTGATAGTGCCATGCACATTTCTCTAAATTGAAATTATTGAGGAAAGGTTTGAGGAAATGGCAACAGAGCATCTCGACACTTAATCACTTTATCTCAAATTGTAATAATACTATTCTTCTTACGGATTCCATTGAGGACGCTAGACCATTATTTATTTCTGAATGGAATTTCCGCAATGTGATCAAAGACCAACTGGCCCATCTTCTTCGTTGCAAATCGGATTATTGGAGGAATAGATGCACGGCCCACTGGGCTAAGAATGGCAGTGAGAACACATCTTTTTTTCATTCTATGGCCACCGTCAGTTATAGAGCTAACAATATTGCATCACTTGAACGGGAAGATGGTTCCGTTACATTTGATCATCATGAGAAGGCAGCACTGCTTCGCAGCACATTTCAAGCGCGTATGGGGATTACGGTGGGAATTGATAACGATTTCGAGTTTTCACGATACCTCCCACGTCATGAGGGGTTGGATTGCCTTTCCCGCCCTTTCGCTCGTGACGATATCGATGCTATGGTTAGATCCTTGCCTATTGATAAGGCTCCAGGACCAGATGGTTTCAACGGGCAGTTTATCAAGAGCTGCTGGCGTATTATTAAAGAGGATTACTATAATTTATTTGATGATTTTTGGCATGGTACTGTTAATTTACAGAGTATCAACGATGCTTTCCTCACTATGATACCAAAGATCTCTGCTCCTAGTCAAGCTAATGATTACAGGCCCATTTCTTTACTCAACTCCTCATTCAAACTTTTGACTAAGATTCTAGCTAATCGACTTCAAGAGCACATTTTATCTATTGTTCACCAGAACCAATATGGATTTCTTAAAAATCGCAACATTCAGGATTGCATTGCTTGGGCGTATGAATACATTCATCAGGTCAAGGCATCTGGAACCGAGGCAGTTATTATCAAGCTGGATTTCAGTAAAGCATTTGATGTTATTGAACATGATGCCCTCTTAAGAATACTCATGGCCAGTGGATTTGATGCCAGATGGATGGGTTGGATTCGGTCTATCTTCAGTACTGGTACTTCTGCGGTTTTGCTTAATGGAGTCCCTGGCAAGAAATTCGCCTGTAAGAGAGGGGTTCGTCAAGGCGATCCTCTCTCACCCATTCTTTTTGTGGAAGGTGCTGATCTTCTTCAGTCCATGGTCAATAGATTGATGCATGAGGGGGAGCTTACTGCACCACTTCCTATTCCAGAGGCTGCTTTTCCTATTGTGCAATACGCTGATGATACTTTACTGATCACACAGGCTTGCTCCAGACAACTATCAATACTTAAGGAACTTCTTACTGTATTTGAAAAGGCCATGGGTCTGTCAGTTAACTACTCCAAATCATGCATCATGCCCCTAAACATCACTCAAGAACAACTGTCGGCTCTGGCCAATGTCTTTGGATGTTCTACTGGTGTTATGCCATTCACTTACTTGGGCCTCCCCCTTGGTACCACCAGACCCACCATTTCTGATCTTGCCCCTCTTGCTGATCGTATGGAGAGAAGATTGAATGCCTGCTCCAGATATCTGGATTATGGTGGGCGTTTGGTACTGATACAATCAGTCCTATCATCTCTTCCCACACATTTTTTAGGCTCCATCAAGCTGCCTAAAACTATTATTCGCTCATTTGATCGTATACGACGTCACTGTCTATGGGCCAAAGAGGGAGGATCTGCTACACCTCAGTCTTTAGCTGCCTGGGAGATGGTATGTAAGCCCAAAAAACATGGGGGTCTTGGTATCATGAATCTTGAGCTCCAAAATAATGCACTCCTGATCAGATACTTACACAAGTTCTATAATCATTATGATACACCTTGGGTCAGACTTGTTTGGAATCTATATGATCACTCTCCACCACATGCTCAAGCTGTTAAGGGTTCATTCTGGTGGAGGGATATCCTCAACCTTATACCTTTATATCGCAGTATTGCTCGTTTCAATATTGGAAATGGATGTAATACTCTTTTCTGGAAGGATTTTTGGCAGGGCAACACTTTACTCTGTGATCGCTGGCCTAGACTATACTCATTTGTACTTAATGAGGATTCCTCCGTGGCACAGATATGCAATTCACATAATTTACAAGATTCTTTTGCTCTGCCATTATCTGTGCAAGCACATGAGGAATATCAGGACCTATCACAGATTATCGAGCAAATTGATCTGGACCATTCTAGTCATGATCAGGTACAATATTGCTGGGGCAATGGACATTACAGCTCTGCACGATTTTATAAATTCCTCTTTAATAATATCCATTGTCATCACCTCATCAAGGATATTTGGGCTACCCGATGCCTCCCTAAACTGAAGGTGTTCCTGTGGCTCCTTTTCAATGATCGTCTGAACACCAGAGATCTTTTAAGCCGCAGACACTAGCATCTACCTGAGGGGTATTCCTGTGTTTTATGTGACAGCAACACATATGAATCTATTAGCCATCTGTTCTTTGAATGTAGCTTTGCCAGGGATTGTTGGATTGCACTAGGCATTCATTGGGATCTCACCAAGACCATTCTGGATAGGATTACTTTGGCTAGGTTGCACTTTCGCGGGCCCTGTTTTCTGGAGATTTTTGCTTGTGCTACATGGAACATATGAAAGACTAGGAATGATCTGATCTTCCAATCCAAGGAGGCTTCCTACTTGAGTTGGCATATTAGGTTTTCATCTGATATCATGTTGCACCAGTATAGAGTGATAGACTCTCTTAGGGAACCCCTCATTACTTGGGTTAGGAACCTTGTCACATGATGTATTGTAGCCTTTATTTTTTACCTCCTTGAACTACCTTTTGTAACACATATGTAACTTTGGTGGCATTCTGTTTGCCACACATAATTTTGAAAATCTAACCGTAGGGATTTTTCCCTACAGTACAATCTTCAAAAAATATTATGTCTTTATTAACTTTGGTGTAGTGCTCTTATGGTTATAAATGTGATTCCTAGCATGTCTAGGGTGGCAATCCATCATTGTGATGTGATTTGTGTGTGTCGCTATCATTTTAGGAATGTTGTGTGTGAAGACCATGCCTGTCAGAGTTTTCTTCTCATAATAGTTGTTCCTAGTATTTAGGGATTAGTGTTTTTTTTATACTTGTTACATTGATATCTTGAGTGATTAATTTAGTATTGTTTTTCATAGAATAGCTAATGATATTGTGGAATATTATACTTGATTGCATGATTTATTGAGCTCTAGAACATTTTTGGCATGCATTGATAGTTTTAGGTATTTTCTTCCATCTTTGACAATTGTGTGGTTAATTCGTGGTTCATTGTTTAAGTTGTTATTCTTATATTACTAGAATGCCTAGATGTTTCTTTCTCTGATTATTCAGATGCTATATTATATGCGAGCATGTTAGAGTAAGTCTTGTTACATGATCTATTATGGTTATGCCTGTATACATGTCATAATAGTCATTTTCCATTCTAGTTTTAGTAGTTGTTTTGCTCCATGATTATTTTTATGTATTTAGTGATGCCATGACATGTTTAGTATAGATATGTATCTGTTATGCTGCTGCTTAGCCTCTGGTTATATTATTTGTCCATGTTTAGAAAAGCACGTGTAATTATAGGATTGTAGTATTGCTTGTTATTATTTCCCTATGCATGTGTATGTGTTTCTAAGTTATTTTCTTGATGTTTTATTCATCCTCATGAATGACCAAAGAGTCATTTAACCTTATTTGGACATGCTATGAGAGTGGAACACCCACTGAACTCATGCCAATTTGGTTGAGAATCAATAGCACCATTTCTAGTGTTTTTCTTTGTATTGTTTGTACATGGTTTGCTTTTTGGTGTGTGATACGTCATAAACGTATCCTTAATTTCTGATGTTCCATGTTGTATTCATGTTATTTCCCACATGTTTTCTATACAATTTATGTCATTTTTATCGTTTTACGAGACAAACCTATTAACAAAATTCCACAAAGTCGGTACCCTATTTTCTGCTGTTTTTAGTTTCAGAAAAGTTGTTTTGGAAATATTCTCGGAATTGAAAAATTTGAAGCCCGGAAGTCTTAGAATTCCCGAAGGTTCCACAAAGTTATGTCAGTGGTCTGGGCCCCCAACATATCAATCCTAGAAATATACCATTTTTTCCTGAGAAACATCTGAGGTTGCCATCATCGTCATCCCAAGACTAGGAGGGTTTTGGAGCTCTCCTTTGCACCTTGCCGGAAGGGGAATTCATCACTGGAGGGGTCTACACCACCATGCCCTCCTCCGAAGTGATGCGTGAGTAGTTCATCCCTGGACTACGGGTCCATAGATGTAGTTAGATAGTTGTCTCCTCCACTTTATGCCTCATGTTTAGATATCGTGAGCTGCCTCAGATGATCGAGACCATCTTTATGTAATGCTACATGTTGTGTTTGCTGGGATCTGATGAATGTTCAATGTTATGTCTTCTGGTTATCAATCAATCAGGTTATCTTCATGCATATGTTATTTATGCTCAATAGTGGCTTCATGTCTCCTTTGCATCTTTTCTCCAGTGACAGAAACGTGACTGATGGAGGATGTGTTGTTTCCATTAGGGAGAAAACAACAATGCTTTGTCTAAGGATGATGTTATGTTTACATTACACACTTTGCTTAATGCAATAATATGTTGCTTGCAACTTAATACCCAATGTTTGTTTGGATGATATTCGGAGGGTGGATTATTAGTCATAGATGCAGTTGGATGACGGTCTATGTATCTTTTTGTAATTCCCACATGAATCACATAGTAATCTTTATGTCTTGCATATGCACTACGGTCCAGCCTTCATTTCTGTCAATTTCCCAACTGTAATTTGTTCACCACACATGTTATTTATGTTTCACAGAGAGACACCACTAGTGAATTGTGGACCCCGATCCATGTTCTCATTATGATAACACACACACTGGTTCTATTGTTTTCACACCACTTCCACCGTTTTCACACTGCTGCTACTTTTTTCATATTGTTTTCCACATCATACGTTTAACCTCTTTGTGTTCAGCAAAACCGGTGAGATTGACAACCTCACTGATTCGTTGGGGAAAAGTGATTTGATTGTGTTGTGTAGGTTCCACGTTCCTGCAGAACCGGTAGTGCGCCCTTCCATCTCAGCTGACAGCTGCATCAATCTTCTCAAGTTACTCCTTTCTCCTACTAGTCGATTAAACCTTGGTTTCTTTCTAAGGGAAAAGTGCCGCTGTGCTCATCATACCTTCCTCTTGGGGTCTCCCAAAGAGTGCAATATCTGCACCATCAAGGCTATTTTCTGGCACCGTTGCCGGGGAGGAAGAGAATTTCTGCAAGGGGAGTCTCTCACTTCCAATTTCTTTACTTTGTTTTAGTTTTTCTTAGTTTATTTTATTTTTTCTTGTTTATTTTTCTATACCAAAAACACAAAAATATTAGTTCTTATTATAGTTTTTATTTTTGCTTTATCATGCTTGCTATCGATGGTTAATGCCTTTTAAACTTGATCTTATTGGCAAGGTGGGTTTATGGAAGAACAACAAAAATATTATAAGGAACACCGCTTGTAACAAAAAGAGATACACTTATGGGAGCAAAGTAATAAATTGCATGACTATGCTAGAAACTTGTGCTCTATTTATAATGTTACTTATTCCTTTGATAAATCTCGTTGTTGTAGGAGGTATAAACACCTCCCTTTTCAATGTGAGTATAATGATAATGTTACCATATCTTCTTATGTTAAGGGAAATTATGAATTTAATGATGTGGAACAAATTGAAGAATTTTTTGCTTGGAAGGGTGCATTCGAAATTGCCTATCTACTTGAAAGTATTGATGATGCACCTTATAAATACGATATTTATGCTATACTTGAACATTGATTTGGTAATTACAATGATTGTAATTACTACATACTTGATTATTGTCGAGACATCGTAGTAGTTTTCATAGACGGGGGTGCCATGAGACTACGGTAGAGACGTGGGGTAACGGGATAGCGTAATAACACAGAACACGGGATTTTACCCAGGTTCGGTACGTCGCGACAGTACGGCGTACCTACTCCTGCACTTCTCACTAATTGGGACTAAAGCCCGTTTATCAGGGTTACAATGTGAGGGTGTAGATCTAGCTTCTCGGCGAGGATGAACTTCTCGGCGAGTTGCGTAGAGCTTGAACTTGTGTCTTACTTAACTTGTTTAATCTATCTCCCATCCGGCTTTATATAATAGCCGGATTAGGGCTTACAGAATAAGGAACCTAGAAGACTACGTTCAACTTGTAACTTGGAAAGCAAGGAATCCGTCTTCTCCTCCAAGCCAGATCACACGGGCCGTGATCCGGGTTCTTCTAGAATCCGGCTTCTGCGCGTCGGACTACTGGGCCGCCCAATGGACCTAAGCCCATTACCATGTAGGCCACCCTGGTAGTCCGGCTCTTTGTCTACCATCTTCTATACCCCTATTCAGTATATATCCGACAGTAGCCCCCATGAAGGAGCAAAACTCTGATTCTCCGTCTTTCGTCAAATACATTTTGTCCGGGAAAACTTGATTCAGCAGTCTTGATTCTTTCTACTTTCCTTTTGAAGGAGATGGTAACATAAAACTCGAAACCATGAAAATCCGGCTTTTCTTCTCGCCATCCTTCGCGGAAAAGGAACTTCTAACGTCAGCGTCTTAAACATGCTGACGCAAGCGTCGTTTGGTTCCACGCGGGAAACCCTGCAACGTATCTCTGACAGATTCTCACGAGAAACGAGGAGATAGCCATCATTCCCCTGTCGTTTCGTTTCCCGGATTTTCCGGCGAGCGACACGCGTCGAGCATCCAACGGTCGAAAGAGCCGTTGGCACGTATCTAAACGGGTTTCCGGCTATAAATAGCCATCATCGTCTTCGCCAAAAACTTTCCTCACTCCCTCACTGCCCACGCCATTGACGCGAACGCGAGATCGAGAGAAAAGCACTTGTTCCAGGCGCACTTAGCATCCAAACGCATCGAAACGCACCACCAAAAGATGGCCTCCTCGCCGTCGTCGCCGACCCGCGCCGCCATCGACGAGCTCATCGGCGACCTGGATCCACAGCCGGGATCGCAAACGCACACCGGCGGCGAGCCGGAGAAGACCACGGCCTCCGCGGCGGGCGGAGAAAACACTTCCGCCGCCGCGGACGTTGCGACATCGAGCGCCGTGACAACCCCTCCGTTCGTCCCAACGACGGCGAGGGTCAAGATCCATTCCCGTGGCGATGAGCGCTTTGCCACCGGAGCCAACAACGAAACAGAAATTGTCGGCAATTGGAGTCCGAGTAATACTTCTCTCGTCCTTCTTCGTCGGATGTCAAAGGAGGGATCCATAGTTAAGGGCAAATGGCGAATCTCGAAAGATGAACCCGAGCCCAAGCCAGAAGTCGGAGAACGCGTCATCCTTACCTCTCATGTTGCGAGAGGTATGGGTTTTCCCCCTTCCGCCTTTTTTCTAGACGTCCTTAACTTTTATGGCGTTCAACCACACAATATTTCTCCGAATTCCATCCTCTACTTAGCCAGTTTCCAAGCCCTTTTCGAAGGATATCTCGGGATAACACCTGACCTAAATTTCTGGCAATATTGCTTTGAGGTAAAGCATAACATCACAAATGGCATTTCGCCCATTTGCGGAACCGTATCTTTCATCCTCAGAAAATTTAGGGAGGAATGGTATCCAAAAATAGGAATGGCTAGGTTCTTTCTTTTATCATCAGGACATTCCATTCCCAGGCAGGGCAACCGGGGTTCCTCTCTTTGTTAATTCTGCCGCTACTCCTCGCGAGAGTTGGACAGCCGCAGTAGGGGAAAAATTGCCAGAAAACCTGATGAAGATAAAGCGGCGCATCGCCAAACTTTCTTCCTCTCAACCTTCTTTGGTTGGGAAGGATACCGTGATGTGCTGGTTTGGACGCTGTATCCAACCTCTCTCTTTTCGTTCTCGACTTCTTTGCGAATACCAAGGGCCAGAAGATAGCATGAGAGGAACAAATAAGGCCTTTACCAGAAAGGATTTTATAGGACGACTTCACGAACTGGTCGCCGTCAGTAATCAGATTGAGGAAAGTCTGGCGATTTATCACGTGGAAAATCTGGTCCCTAAGGTATTTATCTTTCCTTGTTTCCACGTTTTTCTTCAGATTATCTTCTCTCTCCGCTTTTTAACATATTGTTAACTCCTTCCCAGTTTGATGAACTTGGAGAAAATGATCTTGCTTCCGACGCTGAACTCAACAAATTACATGCCGAGTTTCACAACAATCGGAAGCGCAAAAGGCAATCAGCTACCAAAGAGGAATCTATTCCCAACCTGGACGATATCCAGATAAAAGAAGAACCATTCGACGAACTCGGATATATTCGTCCGGAGGCAAAGAAATTCTTCGTTCCTGCGCCTCTGATTCGCCCTTGGCCACAAAATGGATTAGTTGTTCGCAATGATATCGCATTTTCGCCTCGTCAGGTTATACACGATGGCCTTCATCACGTTGGAATTCTCTTCGCGGAATATGCCAGAGAATTCAACGAGGTTTTGATCGATTTGCGAGAAATGAGCCAGGTAATACTTCTAGCCCCCAAGCATTAAGTTGAAATATGAATTCTTCTTAATGTTTCTTCATATGCCTGTTCAAACTTAAGCATCTGGCTTTCATTTCCATGTTTTAGCATTCCGCAGACGCCATAAACTTGGAAGTTTTTAAGAAGCTTAGTCTCAAGAGCAGAGAAGTAAAAACCCTTCAATCTGTTATTGAGTCTAAAAGCAACGAACTAGCGTCATCTCAGCGGCAACTATCAAAAGCCACCGGTATTTTATTTTGTGCCATTTGTTTTCTCTGGAGAATTCTTCGGAATTGTTTTGTAAACTCAAATTAATTATTGCCCTCCAGCTGCTTTAAACAAAGCCAACAAATTAGCAGAAAACGCTGTCCATGTTTCTCAGCTTCGTGAGGAAAACTCAAACCTCCGAAAGGAACTTCTGAAAGCTCAAGAAGACCTAGAAGCCAGTAATCTGGCCCTTGGGATTGCTCAATCCAAGGCCTCTTTACAGGCAGCGGAAGATAAATCTGTTATCAATGATTTGGAAAGTATGCTACTCCCGCGCATGAAAGAAGGCGACGAAATTGACAAGGTTCTTGGTAAGTTAACTTCTTTTTACCAATGTCTTCATGTCTTATTTCTTGTATCTTTCCATGTAACCTTTACTTTTGTCGAAAAAGCAGGAAATTTTCCAGGAATTTCTCGGACTGAAAAGATCCGTGCCTTTGGGGAAGTGTGGAATTCAATCAGGAATGCAGGAATGCAGCTGATTAATAAATTCCTTCCCACAAGTACTGTATGCTTTTCGGAAGTCTACCGACTTCCGGGTGCCATCACAGAAGTAGCAGAGTCGAAAGAATCCATTCTTCGCTCTGCCGCACGAGGTGGTGCACGCATGGCACTTGGCCTTATGCGTCTACATTACCCTAATGCCAAATCTTGGCGCGTAGCATCCGGTATCCCTCAAGGATATACAGAAGCGCAACGAAATGCGATTTTGATGAAGTTAAAGGGCACGCTTCCAAGATTGCCTCTATGGTCAACATTTCCATTACTTATCCGGAAGAAGAAGTGCCCGCAGCCCCCGAGAATGATAGCAGTGATGAAGACTCGGATGCTTGAGGGAATACACTCGACCCGAATGATGGATGTGTATAAGAGCATTTTTACAATGCAATTCATATTGTAATGCTTCTATGTCGTTTGTCGAAACAAGAACTCCACCTTTTGCAATTTAAGGTTTCTTGCAAAGTTTTTCCGGGTTTGACTGTTCCTTTATCTTCTAAGTAATCTGGCAACTGTGTTTTAACTGCTCTAGTGTTTAAAAATGGCTCAAATAGCAATATGAATCTTCATGCCGAGTAACTGGGGACGAACCAAACAGTTTTGAAACTCGGAAACATGGACCATGCTAAAGGCATTTTTACTAACTAGTTTCAGTAACCCAACACATACACAATCAGATAAAATTTAGAGAAAACAAGGAACTGCTTTGAAACTTGGGCACGCAGGCACAATCCGAGTTTCCTTTAACCTTTAACAGGCCGAATCATTCAGCTTTTAAACACCGAGCACGCAGGCACAATTCGGGTTAACATTGAGTATTTGTAAGATCATTGGGAAATAGATGAGGCGGAAATATTTTGTACTTATAATGAAATATGAATGACAACATTCCGACAACTTTATTTCATGGTCTCAAAGATGTTTACATAGAAATTGAACTAAGTATAGAAGGGACGTAATTGCTGGATACTCCAAGGCCTCTTTGTCTCTCCTAGTTCATCATCTATTTTTCTCTTTCTTTTGCGATTCGGCTTCTCGGGATCATCCTCCGTATCTCGAATGTCGACAAGATAGTATGATCCATTCTTCATGGCTTTACTGATGACAAATGGTCCTTCCCATACTGGGGCCAATTTGTGCTTCCTTTGCTGCACCAATCTCAGCACTAAGTCACCTTCTTTAAAAGAATGATGCCTGATTTTCCGACTATGATAACGTCGTAAACCTTGCTGGTAGATGGCAGATCTTTGAAGCACAAGTTCTCGTTCCTCTTCTAAGAGATCGACGGCATCCTGTCGTGCTTCTTCGGCATCCGAGTCGTCAAAATTCTGCACTCTTGGGCTATCATGGATCATGTCCGTTGGAAGAATACCTTCCGCACCATAAACTAGGAAAAACGGGGTTTGCTCAGTTGACCTATTTGGCGTCGTTCGAATACTCCATAACACGGAAGGTAGCTCTTCTACCCACGCTCCAGCTGCTCTATGGAGAGGAGATTCGAGTCTTGGGCGTATTCCTTGCAGGATTGAACTGTTCATTCTTTCAACCTGTCCATTAGATTGCGGGTGTGCCACAGATGCAAGATCTAAGCGGATTCCCGTTTGTTGGCAGTATTTTGCCAACTCCCCAATGGAGAAATTTGTCCCGTTATCAGTTATTATGCTATGTGGGACGCCATACCTCATTACTAAATCAATAATGAAATTTCTGGCAGTTGCGCCATCCAGCTTTTTGATGGGTTTAGCCTCCACCCATTTTGTATACTTATCTACCGCTACGAGTAGATGTGTAAGTCCACCTCTTGCAGTTTTGAACGGTCCCATCATATCTAGCCCCCAGACCGCAAACGGCCATGTGATAGGGATAGTTTTAAGTGCTTGGGCCGGCAAATTGGTCTGCTTGGCGTAATATTGACATCCTTCGCATGTATTCACTATGCGTTCGGCGTCTGACTTGGCTGTTAGCCAGAAAATCCCCGCCCGGAATGCTTTTTTGACTATGCTTTTTGATTGAGCATGATGTCCGCAATCGCCGGCATGGATTTCTTCCAGTATTTCTCTTCCTTCTTCTGGTGAAATACACCGTTGAAAGATTCCGGAAGTACTGCGTTTATACAAGTGGTCGTTGATCACCACGTATCCTTTGCACCGACGCTGTATTTTCCTTTGCAAGACTTCGTCTGCTCCTTCCGGGTACTTCTGATTGACTAAGAAGTTTAAGTATGGAATTGTCCAATCCGGTTTAACGAGCATGACCTCGATTGTTTCAGATGCCAGAGGGTAATCAACGTCTCCACCTTTTATGGATGGTTCATGCACGTGCTGGACGAATACCCCTGGTGGTAAAGTTTTTACTCTCTCTGATCCCATGCGGGCTAACGCATCCGCATTCCAGTTTTCCTCCCTTTTTATGTGAAGGACTTCGAACCCGAAGAAACAGATGGCGAACTCATCCACCGTCCTCCGATATTCGGCCATTATAGGGCTTTTCGCGTCCCAGGTTTGGTTGAGCTGATGCTGTACCAAATCCGAGTCTCCATAGCATAAGATGCGTTTTACCCCTATTTCTTTTGCAATATGCAAGCCATGAAGCAGAGCTTCGTATTCTGCCACGTTATTACTGGCGTTGAAGTGTATTTGTAATACGTACTCCATTGTGTCTCCCTTGGGAGATTTTAGGACTACGCCAGCCCCAGCTCCTTCCTTCATCTTGGATCCGTCAAAGTGCATGATCCAGTACTCGGATTCTGGCATCGGTGTTTTTTCCATTGCATCTGTCCAGTCGGCAACGAAATCTGCCAAAACTTGGGATTTTATTGCCGTCCTTGGCTGGTACTTAATGTCGAAGGCTGCTAGCTCGATGCCCCATTTAGCTACTCGTCCGGTTTCCTCCGCATTGTTTATAATATCCCCTAGTGGTGCTTTACATACCACTGTTATGGAATGCCCTTGGAAGTAATGGCGCAGTTTTCTGGATGCAAAAAATACGCCATATGCCAGTTTCTGGTAGTGCGGATACCTTTGTTTGGATTCGGAAAAAACTTCGCTTATGTAATATACCGGATGTTGATCTGGTATGCTTTGTTCTTCTTTTGTCCGCTCCACAACGATTACCACACTAATAACCCGACTTGTAGCCGTAAGGTATAATAACATGGGTTCTTTGTCTTTTGGAGATGCCAAGATGGGAGCGTTCATCAAGGTTTCCTTCAACTGGGCCAACGCTGCATCAGCCTCTTCTGTCCATTCGAACTTGTCGGATTTCTTCAGCAGCTTGTAAAGTGGTAAGGTTTTAGCCCCCGGCCAACTGATAAATCTGCTGACGGCTGCAGCGGAACCCGTCAATCTTTGGACATCTTTTACACATGTAGGTTTTGAGATGTTCAAGATTGCCTTGATCTTTTCTGGGTTAACTTCTATTCCTCTGTGGGAAACAATGAAACCCAGAAGTTTTCCTGAGGGAACCCCGAATACGCACTTAGATGGATTCAACTTCATCTTGTGAGTGCGCAAGTTTTCGAAAGTTTCTCGCAAATCCTCAAGGATTGTATCTTTTCCCTTGGTTACGACAGCGATATCATCCACGTAAACATGAATGTTTCTGCCAATTTGACTATGCAAACAGCGTTGCATGCAACGCTGATAGGTTGCACCTGCGTTCTTCAGGCCAAAAGGCATGGTTATGTAATAGTACGTCCCATACGGGGTTATAAAAGAAGTCTTGATTTGATCTTCCTTTTTCATGCGTATTTGGTGGTACCCGGAGTATGCATCCAAAAAGCATAAAAGCTCGGAGCCTGCAGTGGCATCTATTATTTGATCGATTCGCGGTAACGCGAACCTATCTTTCGGACACAACTTGTTCAATCCTGTGTAATCTATACACATTCTAAGAGCAGTGGTGTCTTTCTTCGGTACTAGGACCGGATTTGCGGACCAATCAGTATGGATTACTTCCTTGATGAAATCCGCTGCTAAAAGCCGGATAATTTCCTTGCCAATAGCCTTTCGTCTTCTTCCGTCAAAACGACGGAGACCTTGTTTGACGGGTTTTGATCCGGGAATAACCTTGAGTTGGTGCTCAGCAAGTTCCCTGGGTACGCCTGGCATGTCAGCTGGTCACCAGGCAAAAATATCCCAGTTCTCACGGAGGAACTTGATGAGCTCGCCTTCCTATTTGTCAGTCATCCCAGTCCCTACGACGACAAATTTTGTCGGATCTTTGGGATCTAGGATTACTTGTCTTGTATTCTCGGACGCCTTGAAACTATCTGTTGGCTTCCGAGTTTCTTTTCCTGCCGGCATTTCTTTCGGCGATACCTCCTTGGCTAATTCCTTCAGTTCCTCCTTTGCTATAACTCTCTGAGCGCAAAGGGCGTTTTCTTTCTCCAACTCGTTTGCCAGCTTGAAATCACCGGCTATGGTGATTACTCCTCCTTTGGGTCCTGGCATTTTCAGCTTGTTGTAGATATAACAGGATCTTGCCATGAATTTGGCGAAAGCTGGACGTCCGAGTATTGCGTGATACACGCTTTCGAACGGCACTACTTCGAAGGATACTTTTTCCTGCCGGAAGTGATCTTTATCTCCGAAGGTGACATCTAGGGAAATTTCTCCTAGGGATCGTGCTTGCCTGCCAGGAACAATGCCATGGAAGCGTATATTGCTGTAGTTGAGCTGGGACTCGGAGATCTTCAAGTGCTTCAGTGTATCCAGGTACATTATATTAATGCTGGATCCTCCGTCCATCAGCACTCTTCTTAGCCTAGTATTTTGAACAATAGGGCTTACAACAAGAGCTTGTGTGCCGGGTTCAGGGATATTTCCGGGATGATCAGACTGATCCCAGATTATCGGTGTGTTGGAGTACTTCAAGAATTTCGGAGTTGCCGGAACAACCGCGTTTATTTCTCGAAGTGTTCTTTTTGCCACCTTTGCTGACGGGGTTGCTAAGAAAGTTAGCATTGCTTCTCCGTCAACTCTCGGAAATTTGGGTTCGCCCTTTCGCTGTTGTTCCTGGATTTTGTCATCAGTGTCCGATTCACTGTCTTCTTTTTCAGCTTCTGGCTTTTGTTTGGCAGGTTTCCTTTTGGAACCCTTCCCTTTATTTCCGGATCCTGCATTGCCTTTCATATGCTTGTTTAGCCGGCATTGCGCGTTTGTGTGGGTTGGTTTCCCAAATTGCGAGTGGTGGACGCAGGGTTCCGACTTAATTCTCTCCCATTCTTCGGGAGTGTAATTGATTGGATCTGGACTGCGGCCTTTCCACTTATTTCCCTTATCTCCTCCAAAGGCTATGTTGACCTCCTTGGGCTTTGTCGTTGACTCTGGAGTTCCTTTTTTGTCAGAACGAGGGGTTTTCTTGGCGAGTATTAGTGACTCAATATTGCCTCCTCTTGCTCTGATGTCATCTTCGGCTGCAGCGTGCTCATTAGCGGTTGTAAGCATAGATCCGAGATCTTTGTGCTGTTTAGAACCAACCATGAACGGCACGAGTCCGGGTTTTAGGCCATTGACGAAAGCATGCATTGCTTGTACGTCAGTTACTCCAGAACAACTATTCTTCATTGCAGTCCATCTGGAGATGAAATCCACGTATGGTTCGTCCTCAAATTGGGTGCAACGGTTCAGCTGGTTGATGCTATTTGGGCGTTTGTATGTTCCCCGAAAATGCTGAGTGAATACTCTAGCCATATCATCCCAGCTGTCGACAGTTCTTGATGGTAAACCATTGATCCAATCTCTGGCTCCGTCTAGCAACATTAGGGGAAGAAACTTGACAGCTTCCAGGTCTGTCCCATTGTTGATTTGGACGGCTGTATAATAATCTGAGAGCCAGGTATCCGGGTTTGTACTGCCGGTATATTTTTGGTAGGTTGGACCAACTTTGGCGAAGCCAGAATGTAGGCTTATCCTTCGGATCCTGTCAGTAAAACACTTAGGACCAAAGTATAGATCATCCTTTTCTGCTCTGTCAACATGTGCAGAATATCTTCCGGCTGAATGGACAGAAGGGGATCTGCTCCTTTCTTTTCCATTGTTGCGCGGACGCGCTTTTCCGAGGTTATCTCTATCTCTTCCGTGTTCACGTCCTTTAGGCGGAGTTCTGCTTCTATGCCTTTCCTTATCCTTAGGAGGTGTCCGGGATCTTTCACGTCTGTGAGGTATATCATATCTTCCAGCTTTTTCAGCTGGGTTTCTCGGAGGTGGCATTATTTTGCCGTCATTCCGGTGTTTGTCTTCCCGATCGTGTGGTTTATATCCATCTTTCGGGAGATGAGGTCCGATTCTAGACGTTGCGTCCCGGTTGTCTGGGTTTTTCCTGTCTTTTCTCGGATCCTCCTTTTTATCCGAATCTCCGGGTTCTTCCGGTCCAGGTGCTCCAGCAGCGCAAGTAGTTGTTTTGCAGAGAGCGGAGTTATCGTGCAGCCTCCCTGATCGTTCTTGGCCTCGCTGTTGCTGCTGTAATGCTTTTCCTAGGAAAGCATACACCCCTTGGAGTTTTTCCCCGTTGGAGTACAGATCGTTGTTTAGGATGGCGAACGCTGCTTCCGCGTTTTCCGCTGCGGTTTTGTATATTGGTTCTCCCTTGGCATCTTTGCCGTTTAACTGCTTTTGCCAAGATGGGTTATAGAACCTTTCTTTTGGCGGCAGTTCTTCCGGTTTTGCGATTCCGGGTAACCTAGTAGGTTTTAACGCGGATCTATGCTTTCTCTCGTACTCCTCTATTTCTTCCTTCATGACTTTGATGTCATTATGGGTTTGTTGGAGATGTTGCCGAGATCTAAGCAGATGTTGCTGTTGCCGTTGGAAAGCTTGTCTCCTGGCTTCCAGCATCTCAGGGGGTTCATCTGGTCCCACTGGTGTTTGTAATAGCTCTTGCTCTTCCTGTTCCGTCATTGGCGGAGCAGTGATTTCCTTAGATTTCTTTTCCGCTGGCTTTGTGCCGCTAACATCTCCAACTTCCAGGTTTTCATCAGCGAGATCGGCTGATTTTTTTCTTCCGGAGTTTGTATTGGAGTTTTTTAGAAGCACGGTGCTTTTTCTTGGAAGAGGGAGGTTTTTTGACAGGTTCATCTTCTGCCATCTCCTTAACATTGGGGAATATCGGAGAAGTTTCTCCGTCTTCTCTCTCTTCCACCGGCGGAGGGGTTTTAGGGCTTTCCTGGCTGTCGGCACCCGTTGTATCAGCTGGTTTTGCCATTAGCACTTCATGGAATCCCTCTTGAAAGGACTTAACCTTTCTTACGAAGGCATCCTCGTCTTCGTCTTCGGAGTCGAAGTTATCCGATCCGGTTTCCGACTCCAACCTCGCCTCAATGGCGGCAAGCACGGACTCTGTTTCCGAGTTCATCGTCTGGTTGACGGATGTCGGATCTTCCGTCTCTGTGACGGGTATTTGTTCTTCCGTCTCTATGACGGGTAGGTTGTTGTCTGCCTCTTGCACGGGATTTCCGTCATCCGTGTTTTCAGCGATTTCGGATTGCACCATGCCGATAAAGTGTGTATCACTTTTTTCTCGGCGATCTGAGCAGAATCCGGCATCATAGTCGTCTTCGACTGGGTATAGGGCGGGTGGGATAAATTTGCTTCCACCGCAAAACCCCATTGCCTCTGCAGTTAGTCCGATAAATATGTTAGCAGATCCGATCGGTAACACGCAGGCACTTACCAGGTGGTTTTGCGCCGGTATATAGGATCCGTTGTCGAGGAAGCGGCCGACGTCGTCGTCGAACTCCAAGCTTCCGACAGTGATCGATCTTCCAATTCCGCCAAGTATCCCAGATCGGAATTTCACGCCTGACGTCGTTTGCCCCACGGTGGGCGCCAACTGTCGAGACATCGTAGTAGTTTTCATAGACGGGGGTGCCATGAGACTACGGTAGAGACGTGGGGTAACGGGATAGCGTAATAACACAGAACACGGGATTTTACCCAGGTTCGGTACGTCGCGACAGTACGACGTACCTACTCCTGCACTTCTCACTAATTGGGACTAAAGCCCGTTTATCAGGGTTACAATGTGAGGGTGTAGATCTAGCTTCTCGGCGAGGATGAACTTCTCGGCGAGTTGCGTAGAGCTTGAACTTGTGTCTTACTTAACTTGTTTAATCTATCTCCCATCCGGCTTTATATAATAGCCGGATTAGGGCTTATAGAATAAGGAACCTAGAAGACTACGTTCAACTTGTAACTTGGAAAGCAAGGAATCCGTCTTCTCCTCCAAGCCAGATCACGCGGGCCGTGATCCGGGTTCTTCTAGAATCCGGCTTCTGCGCGTCGGACTACTGGGCCGCCCAATGGACCTAAGCCCATTACCATGTAGGCCACCCTGGTAGTCCGGCTCTTTGTCTACCATCTTCTATACCCCTATTCAGTATATATCCGACAATTATCTTGATAGATTCTCTCCCCCAAAGGGAGAGACTAATGCCTTGCAGGAACCTATGTAAGAAGAAATTGCTGAAACAGGAACCTCATTGGATGAAAAAGAGGAGGAGATTGATGATCAAGAGGAGGAAGAATGGAGCTACCCATGTCTACCTCCCAATGATAGTAACTCCTTAACTCATACATTATTTGATGAAAGTGATGATCCTATTGGTTCTTTTGAACTATCCCTTTTTGATAAAATTGATACTTGCTATACTTGTGACCTTGATACTACTATGAATAAAGTTTGTGAAAATGATATTGCTACTGTTATTTATGATAATCCATGCTACTTTGATAAATCCTATGAGAATACTCTATTTATTACAACTATTGATCTGCATGATAATGAGGAAGTTTGTTTAGAAAATTTATATGATAATGTTGTTGATGATGGTCCTATGTTACTTGATGTTATACATCATAATGCTACTGAAAATAGAATTGGTATAATGTGTCATATACCTTTTATGAGTGATCAATCATCTTTTTTTAATTTTCCTAAAAGTGGGGAAAAAGATGAGCTGGTTTTAATTTTTGATCCCACTGTTTTAGAGCTTGATAAGAATTGTGTGCTTTTAGACCATGAAAAACATGCTTTATGTGATATTATGTTGTTGAGTTTGTTGATGATTCTACTGGAAATTATTATGAGAGAGAAAAATATGGTTGTCGGAGTTTTCATGTTACTAAAACCCCTCTCTTTTTGTTGAAAGTTTTGAAGTTTCTCTTGTTCTACCTTCCCATGATTTCTAATTTGAGGTTATTTAATTTATTTATTTACAAAATTCCTATGCATAGGAAGTGGGTTATACTTAAATTTTTTATACTTTCCTCTTGATGCTCTCTTTTGCTTTAATTCATATTTGTTACGTGAGCATCTTCTTCACTTGAAAACACGTGAATCCACTTTTCTGGGCCTAGCTAAAAGGCGTTAAAGAAAAGCACTTCTTGGGAGATAACCCAAGGTTTTATTTTTGCTTAGTTTTTATCTGTTTTCTTTTTCGGCAAGGGGATGTATACTTCTGTAGCAACTCCTTTGTATCTTTATTTTCATGTATTAGTTGTGTCAAGTAAAATTTCTCACGAAAGGTGGAGTTGGTTTTGGGATTTCTGTCCACCGTAAAAAAATCGTGAAACATCCATAAAGATCAGAATGACCTGAAATGTATTGTGCTTATTCCTCAGCTAATTCCGCAACTTTTTTGTTCTTTAAGTTTTTTTATTTGAGCAGTGCAAGTGCCCTGAAAAAAATTCGTCTTTGCAGACTGTTCTGATTTTGGCCAATTCTGCCATTTTTCTTGCATTTGTTCTGATATGGACATTATTGCTCTCTTGAATTGTCCAAGTATTTTCCTAGCCTCCACCTGTACTGAGTATGAGTTCTACTCATGAAATCCAACTCCCAAAATCAAAGTATGCCAAATGTGTCCACCATACCTACCTACATGTGGTATTTAACTGCCACTCCAAGTAAATTGCTCATGTGTTACCTTTAAAACATTCAAAATTACTCATGTTTTCAATTCCTATTTTTTCTCATGAGGATGTAAATAGAGAATCTTTATCTCACTTGTTGATTGGATTTCACACCCTGGACTAGTGGCTTCATCCGCTTATCCAATTGATAGAAGAGCTGGCATCGGGGTGCGTGATGCGCTTGTTAAGAACCCCAAGAGGAGGGTGTGATGAGCACAACGGTAGGAGTTTTCCCCTTAGTTAAGAACCAAGGTTATCAATCTAGTAGGAGAAAGAGGATCTTCGGAAGATTGATGCCACTAACGGTGGTGTTGGCGCTTCACCGGTGTCAGCAACAACGTGGAACCTGCACACAACCAAAATACTTTGCCCCAACGGTAGAGTGAGGTTGTCAATCTCACCGGTCTTGTTGAAAACAAAGATTACACGTATGGTGTGGAAAAACAGTGTATGCTTGCAGTAAGTAGAGAGAGAAGGAAATTGTTTTGGTCTGTTTAACAGTGTGGAAAATGGACCGGGGGCTGTCTCTCCATAAAAATAACATGCTGGGTGAACAAATTACAGCTGGGCAATTGACAAATAAAGGTTGCACCG
Organism: Alopecurus myosuroides; assembly: GCA_028641055.1. NCBI lineage: Eukaryota > Viridiplantae > Streptophyta > Magnoliopsida > Poales > Poaceae > Alopecurus > Alopecurus myosuroides. Next base: position 480,896,912 of record CM054058.1, read on the forward strand.
TAGTGCACATTATAACATGATGATTACTATGATATTTAGTGCGGGCATTACAACAAAATACATTGACCGAAATCCATCTGCATCTATGACTAATAATCCACCCTTAGGTTATCATTCGAACCCCCTTAGGTATTAAGTTGCAAGCAACAGATAATTGCATTAACCAAAGTGTGTAATGTAAACAATGATTATGCACGCGGGCACTCTCAGTTCCGTTTTCTCCCTAATGGCAACAACACATCCTCCCCCTTCACGTTTCTGTCACTCGAGCAAAGGCAACAAGGAGGCACGAACCCACTATCAAGAATAAATACTCCCTCTTTGAGTCACTAACAACTACTTGGCCAGAGCAACCACTAGCAACGTAAAGCATGCAAGATCACAAATAACATATGCAATAAAGACTATAATAAACTTGGCATAAGGTCAATATTCATCGGATCCCAACAAACACAACATATAGAATTACATAAGATCAATCTCGATCATGATAGGCAGCTCATGAGATATAAACATGGAGGCATATGAGGAGGAGACAACCATCTAGCTACTGCTATGGACCCGTAGTCCAGGGATGAACTACTCACGCATCACTCCGGAGGCATGCATGGTGATGTAGAAGCCTCCGGTGATGATTTCCTCTCCGGAAGGGTGCTGGAAAATAGCTCCAGAACCCTCCTGATCTAGGGTTGAAGGTGACGGCGGCTGCGGAACTTTTTCGGGATTTTTTGATCAGGTCCTTAGGGTTTTCCATACATGGGGATTAAATAGGCAAAAGGGCACAGGCGGTGGAGGTCCAGGGGCCCCACACCACCCCTGGAGCGGCCAAGGGGGGGCGTCACCCTATGGTGTGGCCCCCCTGATGCCCCTCTTCGTCTCCTCTTCGGTTTTCTGGATGCTTCCGGGGAAAATAGGACTTCCGGGCTTCGAACTTTCTAATTTCGAGAATATTTCCAGAACAACTTTTCTCAAACTAAAAAACAGCATAAAACATGGAACTGGCTCTATGGCATCTTGTCAATAGGTTAGTCCGAAAAATCGATAAAATGACATAAAGAAGGGAGAAAATATGTAGCAATTGGCATCATATCATCATGGAGCATCATAAATTAGGGATACGTTTATGACGTATCAAGCATCCCCAAGCTAAGTTCCTACTTGTCCTTGAGTAGGTAAACGATAAAACAATAATTTTTGAGATGACATGCTACTAACATAAACTTGATCAATCTAATGTAAAAGCATATGCACGCTGGGATCATAAAACTTTAAACACATGCATGATAAATAAAGTTTTAATAATAAAGCATATCAATTACTTTACATCACGAAGAGTAACTCAAATAAAGGATCATGAATAATAATGCAAAGAAAGGTAAACGTTTGTTTCAGGTATAGAGAAAGCATGGCAAAGTGATATTTTGTTAGTCCTTAAGAGTAGGGAAAAACATAAATGCCATGACACTTTCAAAGTTCAAGAGGAAGACTAGAACAAATAATTTAAGAACAAATGATATCACATCATGAAGTAATTATTGATGTTTATGGACAAATGCACATAGAACTCAGAATGGAAAAAATGCTCTCTCAACTGTGCATAAAGTTAGAAGATGGAGACTCAACATAAAAGTAAAAGAAAGGCCCTTCGTAGAAGGAAGCAGGGATCACTCATGTTCTAGAGCTTTTTATTATATTAAACAGAGGTATTAAAAGTTTGACATTTGTGGAGGAATGTCTATATTTTAGGAGGGGTGTATGCTAGTGTCAACGAATGGTAAACAGACAATACAGTATGTCACAAGCCAACTGGATTCACAAGAGCGGCTCCCATGGTGAAGGACGCAACTGGTGTCGAAGGTCATCCCTCTTTCTCTTTTTTTTACACAATTATGCTTTGGCTGATATGATCAGGGGCAAAAATAGTGAAGAGAATTTGTTTGTATTAATTTGGGGCTGGGCACCCCGCTGCCAGCACTTCTATGATTTGGATAAGCAGTTGAAGCCACTAGTCCAGGGTGTGAAATCCAATCAACAAGTGAGATAAAGATTCTCTATTGACGTCCTCATGAGCAAAAACAAGAACACAAAGCAGGAATAATTTTGAAGGTTTTAAAGGTAACACATGAGAAATTTACTTGGAATGACAGTTAAATACCACATGTAGGTAGGTATGGTGTACACAATGGGAAAACCTTTGGTTTAAGGGAGTTTGGATGCACGAGTAGAGCTCATACTCAATACCGGTGGAGGCTAGCAAAAGACTGGGAGCGACAAATCAAGAGAGCATAAGAGCCATAATCAAGCATAACGACATAAGCATCATTAATTAAAACGTAAGCAGTATCACAAGTTCAAAACCTAAGAGGTCATGGAGGCTATTCGTGACTGGTTTGTAGTCATAAACATGGTGTGAGCATGCGCCAATTCAACCAAACAAAACATTCGAAAGAGAATACCATATATTGATTCTTTACTATGACAAGAACAACTCATGAATCTTTCAAGACATATTAAACTCTCTTAGATATTTAAGGAAAATTCATGCTACTCAATAACCAGAAGGCTTTAGAACTAAAATAACATTTAGAATGGCATGAAAAAGTTCTAGCCACAGTCTATACAAGCTTCTACTAGCACTGTTATAAATTCTACATCAAGAAGCAGTTTTATTTTCCCAACAAGCACCAAACAAGATATATTTTAACAAAAATACTATTTATGATACAGCAAGCAAACATGAGAGTACTCATATAAGACTTCTAAAACTAACAACTCTGATAAGAGATTCATGCAAAACAGGAGCTAAATAAATGCAGCAGCCAGACAGAGACTAAGAATACAACGTATACTCATGAAAAGCGGAGCGTGTCACTCTCCATTAAAAGAATGCTGGGGTGCAACCAATCTTATTATGAAAGTAAAAACAAACTGAAAACAAAAATAAAATACGCTCTAAGTAAAGCACATAAGATGTGACCGAATAAAAATATAGTTTCACTAGAAGTGACTTGATAATTTGTTGATGAAGAAGGGGATGCCTTGGGCATCCCCAAGCTTAGAAGATTGAGTCTTCTTAGAATTTTCTGGGATGTACCACCGGGACATCCCCAAGCTTATTATTTTCACTCTTCTTGGTCACATCATATCATCCTCTTCTCTTGACCCTTGAAAACTTCCTTCACACCAAAATTCTCACAATCTTCATTAGCAACGTTAGTGTAATCGAAATAATAAACTCACATGGTTTAGTTTCAACACAAGAGTAGAAATCAAAAACACATTAGCTACTGTCACAACTTATTTTAAAACTCTTTTTTCTCAAAAGAACACCAAAAGGAAGAGATTAAGATGCAAATGCAATAATTGGCAGAAATCTGTCAAAACAGAACAATAGGAGAGATCGATTTTTTAGAAAATCTTATGTTGCTCAAATCAAAAAGTGGTAAACTACGAAAAGTTGCATATATAACTAAGTATTAATAACAAAAAAGTTCAGGTCATTTTGAAGTTTCTGTGATTTTTAACAGAATTAATGGTGGACAGAAGAAATCTGTTTCTTGCACAGAATACCGAAATCTAGTGTCAACTTTCCACTAGAGGCTTTACTTGGCTCATTAAAAACACAAACTAAAAGATACAGAGGGCTTGCTAAGTAAATAGAAAGCAACCCACTGCAAAGAACAACAAATAAAACAAAGGAAAACTGAATGAAAACATAGAAATAAAACGGGTTGTCTCCCGGTAGCGCTTTTCTTTAACGCCTTTCAGCTAGGCATAAAAGATCAACTCAAGTATTTTCAAGTGAAGGAGCATCAAAACTAAGCTTGGAAATCTCCTCAACAATGAATGGTATTTCATCTATAGAAATTTTTTGACGTCCATTTATCAGTACTTTTAGGCGCACTACTTTCATCAAATGGGTTTGAAGGAACAATCCAATCAAAATTCTTTTCTATAGTTTCACGCATTCCCACCAATTTAAAGGGTATTGGTATTTTAATTTCTTTATCGTTGGCTTTACCCGGTGTTCTATTAACATCTACACATGAGTCGGGCATCTCAAATCGATTAAAAACTTTTCTAGCCTCAATAGCAACATCACCAAATACTTTAAACAGAGTTTCTAGGATAAATTCTCTTTTTTGGCTATCCTTAATGCTATCAAGGTTGAGGAACATTTGTTGTATTATGGGATTAAGGTTAATAAACCTAGCTTCTAGCATACGAACTAGAGATGCCGCAACAGCTTCATAATTTGGAGCAAGTTCAGCTAAGGATCTATCCTCAAATTCTTCATGCATACTAATATAATTAAAATATTCTCTAATATTATCTTTCCTAATTATATCACCGCTACCTACTAGTATGTCTTTCAAGGTAAAATTGGGTAGAATAATGATTAGATATTAAGCTAAGAGCAGCAAAAGAAAAAAATAATAGCAAGCAAATGGATAACAACTATGAGTAAACTAAATTTTTTTGTCTTTTCAATATAGAGAATAAAAAACACGACAAAAATAAAAACAAGACAATAAACAAAATAAAGAGGTTGAGAGTGAGATATTCCCCTTTCCAGAAGACTTCCTTCTCCCCGGCAACGGCGCCAGAAAAATCCTTGATGCGCTTTGTTGGGAACCCCAAGAGAAGGGTGTGATGAGCACAACGGTAGGAGTTTTCCCCTTAGTTAAGAACCATGGTTATCAATACAATAGGAGAAAGAGGATCTTAGGAAGGTTGATGACGCTGACGGTGGTGCTGGCGCTTCACCGGTGTAAGCAACAACGTGGAACCTGCACACAACACAACCAAAATACTTTTCCCCAACGGTACAGTGAGGTTGTCAATCTCATCGGTCTTGCTGAAAACAAAGATTGACGTATAGTGTGGAAAAACAGTGTATGCTTGCAGTAAGTAGAGAGAGCAGGAAATTTTTGTGGTTTGTTTAACAGTGTGGAAAATGGACCGGGGTTCATAGGTTCACTAGTGGTATCTCTCCATAAAAATAACATGCTGGGTGAACAAATTACAGCTGGGCAATGGATAAGTAAAGGTTGCACCGTAGTGTACATTATAACATGATGATTACTATGATATTTAGTGCGAGCATTACAACAAAATACATAGACCAAAATCCATCTGCATCTATGACTAATAATCCACCCTCAGGTTATCATCTGAACCCCCTTAGGTATTAAGTTGCAACCAACAGAAAATTGCATTATAAAGTGTGCAATGTAAGCAATGATTATGCATGCGGGTACTCTCACCGTTGTTTTCTCCCTAATGGCAACAGCACATCCTCCCCTTCACATTTCTTTAAATCGAGCAACGCAAAAAGAAGGCATGAACCCACTATCAAGCATAAATACTCCCTCTTGGAGGCACTAGCAACTACTTCGCCAGAGCAATCACTAGGAACGGAAAGCATGCAACATCACAAATAACGTATGCAATAAAGACTATAATCAACTTGACATAAGGTCAATATTCATCGGATCCCAGCAAACACAACATATAGAATTACATAAGATCAATCTCGATCTTTATGCGCATCTCACGAGATCTAAACATGGAGGCATATGAGGAGGAGACAACCATCTAGCTACTGCTATGGACCCGTAGTCCAGGGATGAACTACTCACGCATCACTCCGGAGGCAGGCATGGTGATGTAGAAGCCTCTGGTGATGATTTCCTCTCCGGCAGTGTGCCGGAAAATAGCTCCAGAACCCTCATGATCTAATGTTGACGGTGACGGCCGCTGCGGAAGTTTTTCGGGATTTTTGATCAGGTGCTTAGGGGTTTCCATACGGGGGATTAAATAGGCGAAAGGGCAAAGGCGGTGGAGGTCCAGGGGGCCCACACCACCCCCTGGCGCGGCCAAGGGGGCCGCACCACCCTATGGTGTGGGCCCCCTGATGCCCCTCTTCGTCTCCTTTTCGGTCTTCTGGATGCTTCCGGGGAAAATAGGACTTCCGGGCTTCGAACTTTCCAGTTCCGAGATTATTTCCAGAACAGCTTTTCTGAAACTAAAAAACATCAAAAAAGAGGGAACTGGCTCTGTGGCATCTTGTCAATAGGTTAGTCCGGAAAATCGATAAAATGACATAAAGAAGGGAGAAAACGTGTAGCAATTGGCATAATATCATCATGGAGCATCAAAAATTAGGGATACGTTTATGACATATCAGTTCCCAGCCTCAAATTAATACAAACAAATTCTCTTCACTATTTTTGCCCCTGATTTATCAGTCAAAACATAATTGTGTAAACCAAAGAGAAAGAGGGATGACCTTCTACACTAGTTGCGTCCTTCATATATGAGCCTCTCTTGTGAAGTCTAGTTGGCTTGTGAAATGCTGTATTTTATTTTTACCATTCGTTGACATAAGCATACAATTCCCTAATAATAGACACTACTCCATGGTATGTGATTGTTGGTAGGCACCCGAGGATTCGGTTAGCCATGGTTTGTGTAAGATGTATGAGAGGAGTGTCAAACATCTTAGTTTAATAAAATAAAAGCTCTAGCACATGAGTGATCCATGCTTCCCTCTTCGAAGGGCCTTTCTTTTACTTATATGTTGAGTCCCCATCTTATAACTTTATGCACAGTTGAGAGAGCATAGTTGTCATTCTGAGTTTAATGTGCATTTGTCCCAGAAACATTATTAATTGATTCATGATGTGTTATTTCTTGCTCTCAAATTATTTGTTCTAGTCTTCCTCATAAAATTTGAAGGTTTCCTGGCATTTATGTTTTTCCCCATTCGTAAGGACTAGCGAAATATCACTTTCCCATGCTTTCTCTATACTTGAACAAATGTATATCTTTCGATGCATTGTTATTCATGATCTTTTATTTGTGTTACTTCTCATGATGCAAGGTGATTGCTATGATTTGCTATTAAAGTTTTATTTATCATGCTTGTGTTAAAGTTCTATGATCTCAGCTTACATATGCTTTTACATTATTGATGATCAAGTTCATGTTGGTAGCATGTCACCACAGAAATTATGTGTTTTTATCGTTTACCTACTCGAGGACGAGTTGGAACTAAGCTTGAGGATGTTGATACGTGATAAACATATCCTTAATTTTTTATGTTCCATGTTGTTTTCATGTTATTTCCCACATGTTTGCTATACACTTTATGTCATTTTTCTCGATTTCCGGGACTAACCTATTAACAAGATGCCAGAGCCAGTTCCATGTTTACTGCTGTTTTTAGTTTCAGAAAAGTTGTTTTGTAAATATTCTCAGAATTAGAATATTCGAAGCCCGGAAGTCTTAGAATTCCTGAAGGTTCCACGGAGTCCCAAAGAAACCCGGAGAGGGGCCACAAGGGGTGATCTGGCCCCCCCAGGTGCCCTTTGCCATCACTGTTTCGCCTATATAATCCCGCCGATATATCAACCCTAGAAGTATACCACTTTTTCCTGAGAAACACCTGAGGCCGCCGTCATCGTCATGCCGAGATCGGGAGGGTTCTGGATCTCTCCTCGGCACTCTGCCGGGAGGAGAATTCATCACCGGAGGGGTCTACACTACTACGGATGGCAATGGGGCCCCGAAACCCGCAAACCCGACGGGTACCCGCCTTAAATGGGGAGGGTTTGGTAAAATGTTAGACCCGCCAGATCTAATGGGGCGGGTATGGAGGTGGCGAACCCGTACCCGCATACCCGCCGACCCGTTCTAAGTCCTAATCATATCCCTAATAATCCTATGGCTAACCACATATCCACGAGCTATGGATCACACAACTCACACATCACATGTACGCGCTGAAATATGGAGTCCTGGAGACAATACATGCACACACGTGTCTATTCCCACAAAGCTCATCCAAATATTCCATTGTTTTTCCCCATATGTGTCGATGTCGCTCCTTAGATGGGTACCCGTTGGGGCCCCGATACCCGCCGGGTCGTGGGTTTGGTAAGAAGTGAGACCCGACAAGTTAAATGGGGCGGGTATGGGGGGCGTCGACCCGGCCCCGAACCCGGTGGGTGCCATCCGGATACACTACCATGCCCTACTCCAAAGTGATGCGTGAGTAGTTCATCCCTCGACTACGGGTCCATAGCAGTAGCTAGATGGTTTTCTCCTCCACTTTATTCCTTGTGTTTAGATCTCGTGAGCTGCCTCACATGACCGAGATCATATTTATGTAATGCTACATGTTGTGTTTGCTAGGATCCGATGAATGTTGAATGCTATGCCTTCTGATTATCAATCTATTATGTTATCTTCATGCATATGTTATTTATGATCTTGCAGGCTCTCCGTTATTAGTAGATGCTCTGTACAAGTAGATGCTAGTAACTCCAAGAGGGAGTATTTATGGTCGATAGTGGGTTCATGCCCCCGTTGCATCTGTGCTCGAGTGACAGAAATGTGACAGATGGAGGATGTGATGTTGCCATTAGGGATAAAACAACTATGCTTTGTCTAAGCATGATGTTATTGTTTACATTACACACTTTGCTTAATGTAATTATCAGTTGCTTGCAACTTAATACCCAATGTTTGTTCGGATGATATTCGGAGAGTGGATTATTAGTCATAGATGCAGTTGGATGACAGTCTATGTATCTTGTTGTAATGCCCGCATCAATCACATATTAATATTTATGTCTTGCATATGCATTACGGTATAGCCTTCATTTCTATCAATTTCCCAGCTATATTTTGTTCACCACACATGTTATTTATCTTTCTCGGAGAGACACCACTAGTGAACTGTGGACCCCGGTCCATTTTCTCATTCTGATAATACACACACAGCTCAAGAAAAGGACGTAACTGTCGTTATGGAACCTCTACATGAGCCGGAAAGGGCTAAAAAATTGGAACTAATTTCTTTGTTTTGTTAGGTTAGGACCAACAAACACCCAATACAATGGTAGGTCCCACATCTTGTCAAGATTCCTCTCGCCCAGTCAGATCCGGGAGTTTCGAGCTCTGAGTAGTCCTAGAACCCGCGAGAGAGAATCCGACGCCGGTGAAGCCATAACACAGAGAGTGAGGTAATCTTTGGAATACAATACCCATGTCACACTATAACACACATGATATTACATACCCTAGGCTTATGTGGGATTAATACGCTCTAGAGCTCCTCTTCGGAGAAACCCTAGGCCCGTTGGAGAAAAAAGGACGGAACTGCGGTTCTGGACCCTCTACGAGAGCCGGAAAGGGGTACCAAAGTGGAACTAATTGGTTGGTTGTGTTAAGTTAGGCCCAAGGAACACCCAATAAAATGTTAGGGCCCACCTCTTGTCAATACTATCCTCATTCCATCAGATCCGAATGTTTAGGGCTCTGAGTAGTCCTGGAACCACTAGAGAGAATCCGACGTCGGTGAAGCACTAACACAAAGATGAGGGAATCTTGGGTATCCAAGATTCGTACCACACTCTAACAAACATGTTATGTGATACCCTAGGATTGGGTGGGATTCAGACTCTCCAGAGCTAGCCCCTCTCCGGTGAAACCCTAGGCCCATTGGAGAAAAGGACGGAATTGTCGGTCTGGCCATTTTGCGTGACCGGAGGGGGTAGCAAAGTGGAACTAATTGCCTTGTTGTATTTTGTTAGGCCCAAGGGACACCCAAGACAATGTTAGGGCCCACCTCTTGGCAAGATTCCCCCCATTCCATCAGCCGGGAGTTTTGGGGTCTAAGTAGTCATGGAACCACTAGAGAGAATCCGACGTCGGTGAAGCCCTAACACAAAGAGTGAGGGAATCTTGGGTATCCAATACTTGTGCCACACTCTAACAAACATTTTATGTGATACCATAGGATTGGGTGGGATTTAGACACTCCGGAGCTAGCCCCTCTCCGGAGAAAGCCTTGGCCCGTTGGAGAAAAGGACGGAATTGCCGGTCTGGCCCCTCTGCGTGAGTCGGAGGGGGTAGCAAAGTGGAACTAATAGATTTGTTGTGTTAGGTTAGGCACAAGGAACACCCAAGACAATGGCAGGGCCCACCTCTTGGCAAGATTCCCCCCGTCCGTCAGATCCGGGAGTTTTGGGCTCTTAGTAGCGCTCGAACCCACGAGAGAGAATCCGATGCCGGTGAATCCATAACACAGAGAGTAAGGAAATATTGGGTATGCAAGACCCATTCCACACTCTAACGCACATGGTATGGCATACCCTAGACTTGGGTGGGAATCATACGCTCTGGAGCTCCTCTCCGGACAAAACCTAGGCCCGCTGGAAAAAATGACGGAATTGCCATTCTGGGCCCTCTACATGAGCCGGAAGGGGATAGAAAAGTGAAACTAATTTCTTGGTTGTGTTAGGTTAGGCCCAAGGTACACCAAAGATAATGTAATGCCCCACCTCTTGGCAAGATCCCCCCGTTCCGTCAAATCCGGGAGTTTCGGTACTTGAGTAGTCATGCAACAACTAGAGAGAATCTGATGCCGGTGAAGCCCTAACACAGAGAGTGAGGGAATATTGGGAGTCCAAGACCCATTCCACACTGTAACAAAAAAATTATGTGATACCATAGGCTTGGGTGGGATTAAGATGCTCTGGAGCTCATCTCCGGAGAAACCCTAGGCTCGTTGGAGAAAAGGACGGAAGTGTTGATCTAGCCCCTGTACGTGAGCCGAAAAGGGATAGAAAAGTGGAACTAATTGCTTGGTTGTGCTAGGTTAGGACCAAGGAACATCCAAGACAATGGTAGGGCCAACCTCTTGGCAAATTCCCCCTGTTCCGTCAGATCCGGGAGTTTCGGGCTCTAAGTAGCCCTCGATCCCACGAGAGAGAATCCGACGCCAGTGAAGCCATGACAGAAAGAGTGATGCAATCTTGGGCATCGAAGAACCATGCCACACAATAATATACATGGTATGGCATACCATAGGCTTGGGTGGGATTCACACGCTCCAAAGCTCCTCTCAGGAGAAACCCTAGGCCCGCTAAAGAAAAGGACGGAACTGTTGTTATGGACCCTCTACGTGAGCCGGAAAGGGGTAGCAAAGTGGAATCTGCTTGGTTGTGGTAATTTAGGCCCAAAGAACACAAAAGAAAATGTAGGGCCCATATATTGGCAAGATTCCTCCCATCCAGTCAGATCCGAGAGTTTCAGGATCTGAGTAGTCCTGGAACCCGCGAGAGAGAATCTGATGTCGGTTAAGCCATAACACAGAGATTGAGGGAATATTGGGAATCCGAGACCCATGTCACACTCTAACACACATCTTATGGCATACCCTAGGCTGAGCTCCTCTCCGGAGAAACCCTAGGCCCATTAGAGAAAAAGCACTGAACTACTGTTCTGGACCCTCTACGAGATCCGAGAAGGGGTAGCAAAGTGGAACTAATTGGTTGGTTGTGTTAGTTTAGGCCCAATGTAAAGAAAATAAAATGGTAGCACCCTCATTTTGGCAAGATTGCCCCCCCCCCGCCCGTTCCGCCAGATCCGGGAGTTTCGGGCTCTGAGTATTCCTGGAACTACAAGACAGAATCCAACGTCGGTGAAGCCCTAACACAAAGAGTGAGGGAATATTGGGTATCCAAGACCCATGCCACAATCTAAAAAAAATGTTATGCGATACCCTAGGTTTGGTTGGGATTCATACTCTGCGAAGCTAGCCTCTCTCCAGAGAAACCCTAGTCTCGTTGGAGAAAGGGACGAATTTGCCAATCTGGCCCCTCTGCGTGAGCCCGAGGGGGGGTAGTAATGTGAAAATAATTTCTTTGTTGTGTTAGGTTAGCCCCAAGGAACACCAAAGACAATGTTAGAGCCCACCTCTTGGCAAGATTCCTCCCCCCCCCTGTTTCGTCAGATCCGGGAGTTTCGGGCTGTGAGTTGTCCTTTAACTCACGAGAGAGAATATGATGCCGGTGAAGCCATATCACAGACAGTGAGGGAATATTGGGAATCAAAGACCCATGCCACACTATAAAACACATGGTATGGGATACCCTAGGCTTGTGTGGGATCAAAACTCTCCGGATCTCCTCTCTGGAGAAACCCTAGGCCCGCTGGAAAAGGACGAAACTACCGTTCTGGACCCTCTGCGTGAGCCGGAAGGGGGTAGAAAAGTGGAACTAATTGCTTGGTTGTGTTAGGTTAGGCCCAAGTAAAACCCAAGAAAATGTTAGGGCCCACCTCTGGGCAAGACCCCCCCCCCACTGTTTCGTCAGATCTGAGAGTTTCGTTCCCTTAGTAGTCCTGAAACAACTAGAGAGAATCTGACGTCGGTGAAGCCCTAACACAAAGAGTGAGGCAATCCTGGGCATCCAAGACCCATGCCATACTCTAACAAACATGTTATGTCATAACCTAGTATTTTCTGGGATTAAGACACTCTGGAGCTCCTCTCCGGAGAAACCCTAGGCCTGTTGGAGAAAAGGACAGAACTGCCGGTCTGGTCCCTCTACGTGAGACGAAAGGGGGTAGCAAAGTGGAACTAATTGCTTGGTTGTGTTATGTTAGGCCCAAGGAACACCAAATACAATGGTATGTCCCACCTCTTGGAAAGATCCCCCTCCCCATTCAGTCAGATCCGGGAGTTTTGGGCTCTGAGTAGCTTTTGAACCCGCGAGAGAGAATTCGACACCAGTGAAGCCATAACACAAAGAGTAAGGAAAACTTGGGAATCCAAGACCCGTTCCACACTATAAGACACATTTTATGGTATACCCTAGGCTTGGGTAGGATTCAGACGATCCGAAGCTCCTCCCCGAAGAAACCCTAGGCCCTCTAAAGAAAAGGATGAAACTGTCGTTATGGACCCTCTATGTGAGCCGGAAAGAGGTAGCAAAGTGGAACTAATTGATTGGTTGCGTTAGGTTAGGCCCATAAAACACCCAATACAATGGTAGGGCCCACATCTTGGCAAGATTCCCCCGTCCAATCAGATCCAGGAGTTTCGGTCTCTGAGTAGTCCTGGAACCCGCGAGAGAATCCGACGCCAGTGAAGCCATAACACAGAGATTGAGGGAATCTTGGGCATCCAAGACCCATGTAACACTCTAACACACATGGCATGACATATCCTAGGCTTGGGTGGGATTAAGACGCCCTAGAGCTCCTCTCCGGAGAATCCCTAGGACCGTTGGAGAAAAAAGGGGCAAAACTGCTGTTGTAGACCCTCTACGTGAGCTGGAAAGGGGTAGCAAAGTGGAACTAATTGGTTTATGTGTTAGGTTAGTCCCAAGGAACACCCAATACAATGGTAGGGCCCACCTATTGGCAAAATTCCACACGTTCCGTCAGATCCAGGAGTTTCGGGCCCTGAGTAGTCCTGGAACCACTAGAGAGAATCCGACGTCGGTGAAGCCCTAAAACAAAGAGTGAGGGAATATTGGGTATCCAAGACCCATGAAACACTCTCACAAACATGTATTGTGATACCCAAGTATTGGGTGGCATTCAGACTCTCCGGAGCTAGGCCCTCTCCAGAGAAAACCTAGGCCCGTTGGAGAAAAGGACGGAACTGCCAATCTGGCCCCTCTGCGTGTGCCGGAGGGGGTAGAAAAGCGGAACTAATTTCTTTGTTGTGTTAGGTAACGCCCAAGGAACACACAAGACAATTATAGGGCCGACCTCTTGGCAAGATTCCCCCCTGTTCCGTCGGATCCGGGAGTTTCGGGGTCTTAGTAGTCCTCGAACCCACCAGAGAGAATCCGACAAGTTTCGGGGGCACAAAAATCTCTATTCCGGCACCCTGCCGGAACGGGAAGTGCCCCTGGATCCATCTCCATCGACTCCGCCGCCATCTCCATCACCGTTGCTAACTCCCATAATGAGGAGGGGTAGTTCTCCCCTAGGGTTGAGGGATCTCCGATAGCTATGTGTTTCATCTCTCTCTCCCATGGTGTGATATTTATGTGATCATGAGCTGGGTAATCCAGTTGAATAAGTAGATGTTACTCTTCATCTGTTATGCTACTCAAGTGATTTTTTTATGACATCTTCGTACACACTTTGATCACGGTGTAAAGGTTACAGTGTGTGCACCGTGTGGTTTAGCATGATATTTATATTTTGTGCTGGATGACCCTATGAAATTGTGGTGTTGTCTGGAACCATCTAGGTCTCATGGTGATAGCGTGGGGGTTACCTAGATAGGGAAATGCAAACTCTAAGGAGTGCTTTTTGCAGCCCTATGCAATGATTGGTGTTTGTTATCCGACCGGAGATTGGTTCAGAGTAGCGTAGTGAAGAGAGATATTTATGCATTCAATTATATGATTATTGTTGAGAGTGTTCAGTAGTGAAAGTATGATCCCTAGGCCTTGTTTCTAAGCATTGAAACACCATTTTGAACCAGTTCTGCTACATGTTTGCTTGGTGCCATTTTTATTTTAGATTGCTATTATCACTTATATCCATTCATATTACTTGTATTCCACACTCTCTTCGCCGAACTAGTGCAACTATACAACTAACAATTGTATTAGGTGTGTTGGGGACACAAGAGACTTCTTGTATCATAATTGCAGGGTTGCTTGAGAGGGATATCTTTGACCTCTTCCTCCCTAAGTTCGATAAACTTTGGGTGATCCACTTAAGGGAAACTTGCTACTGTTCTACAAACTTCTTCACTTGGAGGCCCAACACTGTCTACAAGAATATAAGCGTACGTAGACGTCACTATTCCACCTTATGACCTTTTGCAAGAATTATTGGAAGAACATGAGAATGACATGTATATGCAGGAAAGAAATAAACTGGAGGATATTTTCTTCGACCGGCCTACCATTATCAAACACAATTTACATGTGGAATCTTTAGAGCCACCTTTACCACCTAAAGGAGACCTAGTGTTTGATCTTAAAGTTCTTCCTGGAACACTCAAATATGCTTATTTAGATGAAAATAAAATATATCATGTTCAATGCTAACCTTTCTGGGTATGAAGAAGAACGGCTATTTGAAACACTCCAAAAACACTTCAAAGATTTTGGTTATAGTTTGGATGGTCTTAAAGGCATTAGTCCTGATCTATGTCAGCATAAAATTAATCTTCTGCCTGTGTCAAGCCCGTGTTTGATCATCAATGTTGATTAAATCCTAAGATGAAATAAGTGGTGAGAAGTGAAATATTAAAGCTTATTGAAGTAGGTATCATGTATCCCATTGATAATAGTAGATGGGTTAATCATGTCCACTTTGTTCCCAAGAAAAGAGGTATGAATGTTGTTTCTAATGATAAAAATGAACTTATTCCTCAAAGAACTGTAGTAGGATAGAGAATGTGCATTGATTCTTGGAAAATAAACAAAGCTAATTAGAAGGAACATTATCCTTTGACTTTTATTTATGAAACGATAGAGAGGTTTTATAAAAACAGCCACTTTTGCTATTTGTACGGTTATTCTGGTTTCTCTCAAATCCGTGTTGAAAAGAAAGATCAAGAGAAAACCACTTTCGCTTGTCCTTATGGTACTTATGCTTATACATGCATTCCTTTTGGTTTATGTAATGCACCTTCTACTTTTCAAAGATGTATGTCTGCTATTTTTTCATGGTTTTTCGAGGAAATTGTGGAGGTATTCATGGACGACTTATCTGTCTATGAGATTCATTTGACAGTTTCCTCCATAATATTAACAAGTTTTGCAGCGATGTGTGGATACTAATATTGTTTTGAATTGGGAGAAATGCCACTTTATGGTTAATGAAGGAATTTTTCCCGGTCATAAAATTTCTATAAGAGGCATTGAAGTTGACAAGGAAAAAGTTGATGCAATTGAGAAGATGCTCTATCCTAGGGAGATCAAAGGTATACATAGTTATCTTGGTCATGTTGGTTTCTATAAAAGATTTATTAAAGAATCTTCTAAGACTTCAAGACCTCTTACCAATCTTCTTCAAAAAGTTGTCCCTTTTGTTTTTGATGATGATTGTAAAGAAGCATTTGAAGTTCTTAAGAAAGCTTTAATAACTTATCTTGTTGGTCAACTGCCTGATTGGAATCTGCATTTTGAAATTATGTGTGATGCTAGTGATTATACTGTAGGAGCTGTTATAGGACAAAGAGTAGATAAGAAACTAAATGTTATTCATTATGCTAGTAAGACCTTAGATAGTGCTCAAAGAAACTATGCTACCACCGACAAAGAGTTTTTAGTTGTTGTTTTTACGTGTAATAAATTTAGGCAGTATATTGTTGATTCCAAAGTCACTATTCATACTGATCATGCTGCTATTAAATATCTTATGTAAAAGAAATATGCTAAGCCTAGGCTTATTAGATGGGTACTCATGTTACAAGAGTTTGATTTTCATATTGTTGATAGCAAAGGAGCTGATAATCATGTTTCTGATAATTTATCTAGAATGTAAAACATTCCTGATGATCCTATTCCTGTTAATGATAGTTTCCTGATGAACAACTTGCTGCTATTAAGGTTAACTCATGTGAAAATCCTTGGTATGCTGATTATGCTAACTTTATTGTTTATAAGTTTTTTCCTCCAAGCTTTACTTATCAATAGAAAAATATATTCTTTTATTGAGACATTACCTTTTGGATTACCCACAATTATATAAATAAGGTGTAGATTGAATTTTGGGAGGGTTCTTCCAAAACTTTTGCACCGAAAGAGAAATGAAGTCCTTAAGCAAGGGATCATACTCTTGATCATTTAGAGGAGCCAAGTTTTCCCTCAAAGCAACCTCTTATTGTTTATCCACCACCATGGTGACAACCTTGGCCTTAAAATAAACGGAGGCTCCTTTGTGCATTCCAATAGCATGAGAACGAGTTTCATGATCAAGATTGGTTTGAACTTGAAAGGATGCCATCTCTTGCATCACCTCACTTGAATTCATGAGGTGATAGTTGTGCCTTCCTTGAAGACTATTTAAGTCCACGAACTTAAATGGCATGAGGGCACTCACATACTTCCTCTTAATCCAAGCATCATTAACATGAGTGGCACCAAGACCACTAAACGCGGTAGCAAGGGTCTTGATTCATCGGTACATGTACTCGTGGCTTTCACCATCATGCATATAGAACCCTTCGTCCTTATTTCTCAAGGAATCAAAACTATTACTCTTCATGCTTTCATTGCACTCAAAATGGAGATGAGAGCTTCCCATGTTTCTTTGGCGGTGTAGAATCGTTGAATGTTAGGCATGATTTTCTCACTCGTGGCTTGCTGGAGCATGTGCAAAGCGGTGTAGTTCAGTTGGCAATCTACTACTTCTCTTCTTGTCGTTATTGGGGTTATGAGGTTTGTATCCACCTTGAACGACCCTCAAAAGCTCAATGCAAGAACAGGTCAAGTGAGTTTTCATGTAATATTTCCATTCACCAAATGAATGTGCATCAATTTTAGGAGGTTCGCCTCTAGGGTTAATATGAGGATGTGGTATAGGAGGACCGAGGGAATACCATACGGGGACATTTTGGTATTCATCCTTTCCTTTAGAAGTTGAAGTATTGTTAATAGAGGGACTTCACTTTTAGTTCCTCCACCTCAACCTCATCTTCCTTATCATTTGGAATTTCTTCCATGGGAATCAAAGAAGATGATTCTAGTCCCTTGGCTTTCAAGAGTTCATCATCAAATCATGCAACTTCGTCATTTTGGCATCCATGGTAGCCAGTGCCACGTGCTCGGTGGTTTCCCGTTCGTTGACCATACTAAAATCTTAGGTGGTTAAGCCCAAAATAAGAGCCGAGGCTCTAATACGAATTGAACGGATAGTATGGGCACTTAGGGGGTGAATAGGTGCTACGTCCAATTTTAATAATTTTTTGATTTAGGCTTGACACAAATGTAAATTCTCTAGGTTGTGCAACTATGGTGTATTTACCTATATGCCAAGATAAATACTTAAGCAAGACACAAACAGAAACTAAAGGAGAGGGAACGAGGTAACCTATAACGGAAGCACGCGGAGACAAGGATGTATTCCCGAGTTCCTCCTTTTGAGGGGAGTATGTATCGTTGGAGGGGTGTGAATTTTGCCCCGAAGGCCTACTCAACGCCACAAAGGCCTCACCCTATTCTTCGATGAACTTCACCACAAAGGCCTAGTTCACCTTGAACTACTGATTCTCTTTTAGGTGGAAATCAGTGCCTTTACAATGAGCTTGAGGCACACACCCACAACGAAAATGGGGGCTCCAAAGAACACCAATAATCTTGCTACAATCAACAAGTGAGCAACAATGGGGTATAGGTTTTCCACAAGGAAACCCTAGACTAGATTCCCTTAAGTGAATGAGGTGGAAATGAAGAATGGCATGGTGAAGTTGTCGACCGGGGCCTTCTCCTTCCAAACATCAACGAGTTTGGGTGGAGGGATTGGGAGAAATTAGATTTTGGTGAGATCTAAGAATGGATCTTGAAGGCTTGCACAAACTAGATATCTTAGAGAAGAAGGACAGGTGTATATACCCCCTCGAAATCTGGTTGTTGGAGTTCAGGAAACAGCAAAAATTTCCAGTTCAAACTTGAAAAGGATATTCCGGGTGTTGTTGACCAAACCGGAAATTATGGTTCATGGAAATTTACGGTAGAAAATATCTGGCTACCTTTTGTGTCTAAATGATACCGGGACTTAGCCAAATTTAGAGTCCTTTTTCACAAACGGATAATCCGGTAGCCAGTAAATTTCTGGCTCGCTCTTGTCCCAAAAACGTTGGGTCCTTAACCGTTTTCTCCAGGCCCTCGAAGTAACCAGATAATCCGGTTTGCCATAAATTTTCGGTTGGAAATTTTCGGCTACCTCCAGTGCTAGAGAGTTTTCTTTCCTTAGCCGTTTTCGCTTAGATTCTTCAGAACCGGTTAATCCGTTTGACCAGAAATTTTTGGTTGGAAATTTCCAATTTCCTCTCGAATCTGCAACAACTGATCTACCTTCACACTTTTTGGTGTTTGATGCATAGGATGAATTTAACGACCTGCACCACTTAATACATGATCAAATATATCACTAGTATTGTTTAACTAACATACAAAACATTACGGATCAAGAAATGCCTTTGACCCTTGCTCTTGCTCCATAGAGCGTGCAAAGTATTTCTCTCTAATAGTAACATCCCCGAAACAGGTCTGATTGACACCGTACTTGTTTCTGTGATATTGTAACGATATCGACCATTACTTATTGATGTCAGAAACATATTTTTAAAATCCAGGGGCATCCCATGTCATTTGTAATCCCTCTTTAATATTAGTTATATCACATCGAAATTACCCTAATGATACCCGCTCTCCTCCGGAACAACCAATGTGAACAACACATTTTTATGCCTTAAGCGTGTGACCCCTACAGGTTTGACAACATCGGGACAATGGACGTCTATATTGACTCCTACAAGTTATAGAAAGAAAATTATTGAACCTACTGATTGTTAAGCAAGTTCCTATTATTTCGCGATACCTCGAGATAAGATGAATGATAAGACCATGATTAAACTCGTTAATCAACATATCACATTATTCTCGATGTCCGGAATGATTCCTTTTTACTCGTTACCATGTTTATAGTATCCCCATCACTAATGTCATGTCTTTGTCTGCACAGAGTTACTTATCGATAAAGTTTCACCGAGTGGATCCTGGATGTCTCTCTCTTATCTAGAGGAGTAATTCCCATTCTTGAACTATCACATTGAGATGAATACTTTGAGACCACCCAATGATAGCCTTTTCGATCACCCAGTTTATGGTGTGATACTTGACTACACTAAAATGATCTCTCCGGTGAACATCATCGTATATTCTCATGGTCTAAGGAAGAACACAAAATAACCATCTTGTGATGATACTATTTAGCATAACAAATCTTTTAGTACTCAACCACTTGGGTCAATAATGTCCTCCCATTAATATTGACATAAAATTGTCCATGACTAGGAAAACATGGTCATCTAATATAAATGAGTTTGTCTCTGAGACATGAAAAGGGTTATAACATTGAGTTTATATTTATGCACGTGCATATGAGTTTTCCTTTGAATCTCATATTCAGTGACCATAATAGTTATAGCATAAAAACATAATACATTAATCATGAATATGATGTATTTTATTGTCTTTTGGGTATACATCCAATAGTGATCTCTATGATAAAATCGGCGACCTTGTCTACTAATTTTAGAAACACATATCTGACATCCCAGGACATCTCATGTACTCCATTTTCTCTCATACAAAATTCTGCCTACCACCGGCATTATTTCTCTCTTATAGTAACTTCCTATAAACCCCTCCAATTGACACCAGGCTTGTTTCCGTGATAGTGTATCGACATCTAACATTTCTAAAACCAATAGCAACAACTTTATTCTCTCAATTAAAGGTTGGTATGGCTTAAGCGTGTGACCGGTAAAGGCACGATAACACATACAGATGTTTGGGAACTTTCCGAACAATAACCAACAGTAGATCTGTGTACGCCCATGATGGTTCATGTGAGTTCAGTAAGATCAAGGGAACCTTTAAAGTTACTCATTGCACTTATTCTATTAACTTCACGATATCATAGATACCAGATGTAAGACTATATGCTCTAATATGATCAAACCCTTTGATCATAACACCTAAAAACTCGTACATGTATCATTCTCTTTTCTCCTCCATATCCTCCATGTCATTTTGATAAACCACACTTTGTTTAGCCAGACGATTAGTTGACATTGGTGATACTGAGAGGGCCTAGATCATGTATCTCTCCATTGCCCGGAGGAGTTAAGTACTAATATTGAACGATCTTATATCCATTACACGATATAGATTTTACTCAAATGTCAACGTCATGATCCCGTGTTACGGTGGACGGTTGAAGATATCCAAAACATAATTGTGAGATCCCTAGATATTCTCATAATATAGAAATTATAGTCAATGGCAACTCCATTGTACTTTGCTAAATATATTACAATTGTCTAGTCTCTTTTAGTAAGATCATATACTTGAGTCGGTTCAGTACTATTGGTACCCTAACAATGAACTATTATGTGTCTCTAGACTTTATAGAAGCCCATGATTAGGAAAATGTAATCATCTCCCAAACCATAAGCTAATCTTAGCGACAATATTAGGAACTCTTGTTTGTTTATTTCTTCGCACCCGCACACAGATTTTCCTTTGAAAACTCACTTTTCAAGTGCTATAGCGGTTGTAGCATCGTGACATAAACTTAATTCTGAACTTGGAGATGGAATAATAAGTTAATATTATTGTCTTTAGGGAATATATCCAACATTCTCCCACTTGCACTAGAGTATCAGTATAATGCCATAATACCTATAGAAATACGGTGTTACTCACACCTTGCATGTGGCTCCTTAGACCATTTTCTTTCACCTTTTGATACAATAAACCTCTACTAAACTTGCATTGCATTTATTAGAAATTGGAGTTGTGTGAAACTGGCTCCATAGTAGCACTAATAATTCAGAAGTCTCGGAATGAATTATCATACCATCTTTTGAAACCTCACTAAGTCGAATTACTTTTATCCAATAACTTGCAATCCACAATGTCTCATATTGTGTTGCAACTATCCACAGTAATATATTGTAGAGTCCACTCATAATACTTTCATATTGATAATCATACAACATACGATATTATCAATTGAAGAATCATAATGGAAATTAAAATCAATAAAGATTTCATTTCGTAATGACACTACAAATACATATATGAGTAAAAATCTGACAGTATTATTTGAATCTATATGAAGTCCCATTGAGTCGTTCTTTTTTTTGCTTTGGAATACCACCGTAAATATTTACGTGACAAACATCTCATCATAATATTCTAGACTTTAATTACAAACAATTAACTGTTTGAGATTTTTCTATTAAGTTCTTCTCCTTTATACCCGTTTGGCTAAATAATTTAGCCATCGGAAATATACCGATTCTTACGTGCCTATTCATGACAACTAGATTGCTCAAATCACAAATTTTGTGACTTGATCTCAACTCCTTCTATTTTTCTCACCAATACTATGAAGGTCAAGTCTATTGCATAATATCATGTCATGCTTACATTAAAACAAATTCTTTT
Organism: Alopecurus myosuroides; assembly: GCA_028641055.1. Taxonomy (NCBI): domain Eukaryota; kingdom Viridiplantae; phylum Streptophyta; class Magnoliopsida; order Poales; family Poaceae; genus Alopecurus; species Alopecurus myosuroides. The sequence goes on from CM054058.1 coordinate 480,918,925, forward strand.
TTCTCATTTCATTTCAGTTTTTTTTCAATATCACACTTAGCACACTCATCATATTCATGTTTATTAAACTTCTCAATCTATCTCATAGATTGTAAGTTTAATAAGACACTTTCTGAAAATTCATTTAAAATGTTTTAAATAATTTTCATGAGCTATATTTCATTCAGTAAGGCCCAGCCGAATTAAAAGATCATATTAAGTTTCCACTAACTTTTAAGTCCCTTCGCTTTATATAATGAAAAAGAATAACTTCCGGTTTCATTAATACGACTGACTTAATACTCACAATGTAATATTTCAGATTACACTAATAATCTAAAATTAATTACACTTACCAACTATTTTTGCTAATTGATCCAATACTATCATCAAACAATTGATAGAATTATTTTTTCAACTAATCATGTATCATTTATTTGTCTTTGATAAAATAATTTTAATTAAGACTAGCTTTATGAACATCATACATATTCATATCTGATTCCTCTTTTGAAATATTCATGTTCACATGATTAAATATCACTCAGACAACTCACAAGATGAAACTTGGAGTTAACTTGAACATTAGTTTAAGCATTTATGTCTGGCTTTAAAGTTAGGCGGTGGAGTGTAGATGTGTGCTTTTCAAATAACGCGGCCCGACAGAGGGAACAAGATTATTGTTGACCAATGTAATTGTTAGTGTAGAAAAGATATAGAATATAGTTAGAGAAACTCTATTAGATCCACTATATTTCCGCATGGGAAAAATAAGATACGGGAATCTAGAAAATAAACTTTGCGGGGCAGAACAACTCGTGGCAGAACATATCCCGAAAACTCGTGCGCCCAAATTAAATAGAACTTCCGCGCTAGTTTTCTTCAGCGATCACACATCAAAGTTGAGATAAACTAGAAATTAAAACATCAGAGTTCATCTAAGATAACTACAAATTAAAAACATTGAAGTTCACCTAAGATAAATTTAATAAAAAAATTAAACATGAGAGTTTGTAGAGGCATGGATCAGTCTTCTGGTGTTTGTCTTCACCACTCGATTCTGATGTGGTAAAGGCTTGTGGACCGGTGGACTGCCCAGTTCATCTCAGCCTCCTCCTTCGTGGTGGCGAGGCATGCCCTCGCACCTTCTTGTCCATCCACCACCACCTTCCCGTGGCCTCCACCTCCTCGTGAGCCAGTTTCGTGCGACGGTGCGTCGGGAACAACACCTTCGTCAGCAGATATTGCGTAATGGTGAAGCGGCATTGCTTGCCGCTTTCGCCGCCTCTGTCGGTGATAGTGTCCTCTGCCTGCAGCGCGCACCGCCGATCCGCTCATTGTCGGCGCGGAATCAGTCGTCGGAGTGGGAATTCGCGGTGGTGGAGGGGTGAGGGAGGGAGCCGTTTGCGACGGTGCTTTTGGTAGACGGGTAACCTAAATCCTCCCGAGCCTCTGTATATAGCAGCCGAGAAGGGGGGTATGGTGGACACGGCACATATTATCCGGTGCCGACCCGATATTCGGGGCTGTTTGGACAAAAAATGGTATGTCACACATGTCGGGCGAGATTCTAGCGGCGGCGAGATTTTGCAGGATAAGTTGCTATTAGATTAGCATATATCGTTTTTGTAATAGAAAGAAAGAAGCCCTTGTATGATTTCCAGGATGACGAAAAAAACGTAATATTACTATTGAAGAAACTGTGACGGCTGGCAGTAACTTTGCAAATTTTTAACCGGGAAAACTGTAATGGTAGTATTGAAAAAGTAAGGGTGCACCTACATCTCAGGTGACCGAGAACTTGCTATGTCTCAGTCAAGGGATACCAGCGATTAAGGCTTTTTTTAAGAAGTTTTTTTTTTGAGCTTTTTTTAAGAAGTGAGGCAGCCGTTAAGTAGCACGTCCAATCCTTCCATACTCTCGTAGGCCCTTCCTACTCAGCCCAACACGGCTTTATGTGCGTTCTTTTTTTCAGCTTTGCAAGCCTGCTAGCTTTCAAGTTATAATCAGCCTTGGGCCTTAGTAAATTTTTGCATGCATGGTGAATAAAGAAGAAGCAAGACGGCCATTAATCCATCATAGTGGACGCTTGAGCATGATTCTCTAAGAAACATTTTTTCTCATACAGAAGTTAAATTCTGGATTGAATAATAGAACACAAAAGAGAATTCATGTGAAAGAAAAGAAAGAAAAAGATCCCAGTCCACTCAGTAGTAAAAGGTTCTTTTTCAGTCGATGGGATGACCGGAGCAATACCCGCTAGTTCTAATCATTCCGTTTTTCTATGTGAACCGATATGTGTTGCTTTTTTTTCTTTTTGACTGGCTATGCCCCAGTCACGTGAGAAAACATTATGTCTATCAGCCGACGAGGGCGCATCCATCCATCATCACATATGTATGCTAGCTTCTCTGGTTAATAGGCTTTAACGGTGGTTCTTGGGCTGCTATGGGCTTGCTAATTTGGTCCATCATCATTATATAAAGTGGACAAAATCTGGTCCCATCTTGCTTTTTTATTCATCATTTTCATTTATTTTGGCTTTGTGACAGCTAGGTGTGGTGAAAAGTGCAATTATGTAAATTTTTCCATTTTAAATTGAAAAAGTGCAATTTGGTACTAGTTTGCACATTTCTAAGTGGAAAAGGTGCAACTTTGCCCTAGCTGTACATTTCCGAGTGTACATGTTAACATGTGCGCATTTCTCAGGGTAAAGGTATAGCTAGTGTATAGTTTCACATTTCCTAGTGAAAATATGTAACTAGGACATAGTTTCAAAATTTTCAAGTGGAAAGGTGCAACTAGTATATAGTCGCATAAATCCAAGTGAAAAGATACAACTTGCATCAAGTTGCACAAGCCCGAGTGGAAATATGTAACTCGGAACAAGTTGCATATTTCCGGAAAGAAAGATGCAACTAACACATGATTGCACATTTCAGAGTCAAAGAGTGCAACTATGACATAACTAGGAAATGTTCAAGTTGAACCTAGTTGCACAAATCCGTGTAGAAATGTGCGATTAGAATCAAGTTGCACATTTCCGAGTAAAAAAGTGCAACTTGGAATTCGTTGCATATTTTCGAGTAGAAAAGTGCAACTCGGATCTAATTTGCACATTTTCGAGTAGAAAAGTGCAACCGTGACCTAGTTTGCATATATCCGAGTGGAAAAGTGCAACTTGGATCTAGCTGCACATTTTTCGAGTGGAACAGTGGAATTGTGACCTAGTTGCATATTGCCGCATCGAGCAGTGCAACTGGTTCCTAGCTGCACAATTTCGAGCGAAACGGTGCAACTTAGATCTAGTTGCATATATTCGAATGGGAGAATTTCACTACATTTTGGTGAAATGTAAACATGTTCATACGAGGTAAGAAAATACCTATGTTGAACAAGGGAGATTAAGAAAGAGATGAAATTAACTAAAGAGAAAGAGGCACGCATGAAAACAATAGAACAAAAAAAATAAAAATAAACACACTTGAGAAAATCCATTAATATTGCTCTTTGCAGATGGCTAAAGCGAAAGGAAAAAAAATAACCATGTAATGTGCATATATGAAATATTGTGGCAGAGTGGTTTGTAGGGTACGGGCTATGGAGACATGCAGCCATCTTCATACCGTGTGTTCAGTCACGCGCCCGACGTACGTAATACTTTTTTTGAGAGAATTCTTTATTTGACCTTTACTTAAAATCTTGTTCCTTATTTGGTACTAAAAAAAATTTCTTATTTGACACCTTAATTTTACTTTCTTCCTAACATGGCCCTATAGTGCATTCCAAACACAAATAGGGATGTAAAAAGACTATTTTACCCCTGATAAACTGTGTGATAAAAATATACTCTATAATGTTTGTGACATACTCTCTCCGTTCCATATTAGATGACTCTCAAATAGATGTATCTAGTACAAAAATATGTCTAGATACATCTTTATGGGAGTCATCTAATATGTAACGGAGAAAGTATTTAAGTAAATAAGAAACGTATTCGTCGGCTCAATAATTGTCGAAAGCAGCCAGCATGCAACCCGACCTGCCCCCCAAGAATCTCCGTTGCGAACAGCCGCCGCCGCCTTCCCTGGAGACTGGAACGTGCTCGCAGGGGCGGCTACCATACATAGTGGCAAAGGCACGACGGAGTCATTTCGGTCAGCGAGCTCCAGCTCCCGTGCACGCACGGGTGTGCTCGATCGCTAGCTCGTGTCTTGCTTGCCCAGCCACCTCAAAGTGCCAGGGTACAACTAGGTCCTAGAGGCGCAGTGATTCCTCTGCGCGCGCGAATCATTTGTCCGGCCTTTGGATCGATCGAGCCGTGCTGCATGCATCACGTCGTGGTCTCGGAGCAAATCATATCTGCACTGTGCAGATGATTAAGCTGAGTAGTACTGTACTAGGGTCTAGGGGTAAGTCTAATTAAGGGTGGCAGTAACATATGTACTTACAAAGATCTGTACGTTAGTAGTACTCCCTGTATCCCCGTGGATGTACATCTCTCTCACGTACGTGTTGCGTAGCCTCGGCCTCGGTCATCCACGGGATTCCTACGGTGCACGCGCAGACGTCGAGCTGCACCGGCCGGTCGTCACGTCAAATCCCGGCGCGACAATAGGATGTGTACGGCACACATGCAGTCTGCTAGTAGTAGTTCACTACGGCAAATACACACAAGTCTGCTAGTAGTAGCTCACTACGGCAAATACGCATGCAGTCTGTTTGCGTGTAGCGGGCTCCATTTTGGTTGCTTTCCACAATTATTGAGCTGACCGATATGTTTTTTATTTGTCTAAATATGTCATAGAGACATTAGAGATGAATTTTTTATCACATAGTTCATCAGGGGTAAAAGAGTCTTTTTACATCTCATTTGTATTTAGAATACACTATAGGGCCCTGTTAGGAAGAAAATGAATTTAAGGTGTCAAATAAGGAAAAAAAATTCTTTTTAGGACCAAGGGAACACGATTTTAAATAAGGGACAAATAAGGAATTCTCTCTACTTCTTTCTATCCGCACGACACCCATATAGAAGACAAATAATGCACGAATCTTGGGCGGAAACGGACGGCTCAGTACGTCGAGCAGCTCTGTCTTACCATGATGAAAAACTGGCATTCCTTGCCTTCTCCACGCTGACCACATACATAATTAATTTCACCATCCATTTTACCAGCCCAAATTCGCTTTCCACCATAGGGTTTTTGAACTTTTTTTACCTCGGCGCCCAGGCTGTTACAGGGTGGGCCCCGTTCCGCCAAGTTGTCACCCTCCCTTCTTATTCCCTTCCCCCTCCTTGGATTCAACTCCCCTCCGTCGCGCGTCTTTTACTTTTCCCACCACCACAACCAGCGATGCAATCCAAGCCGTCGACGACGCCACGAGCGAAAACATGGAGAGGAGTTGCTCGATCTCGCGCTCGAGGTTCTCGGTAGCCTGCTCCAGATCGGCACCGACAAGGCCATGCTCACCCTGCTCAATGGCGCCGTCACCGAGCTCGACAAGCCCGTCGAGTGGGTCTGGCGGCTCGCTCTCGGGCCTTTGGCCTGAGGAGACTTCACCGACAAATCCTTCGAGGCGGCCCGCCGTCAGGTGCACACGCTTACAGCCACCCACGCGGCGGTGGGCCCGTCTTCGTCGTCGCCTGCGCACGCATCGGCGTCAGGAGGCAGGGGGCCTCGTGGAGGCGTACGAGGCGCGCCGCCTCGAAGCGGTCCTCTTGGGGAGGGACTCCCTCTCAAAGCTTCTGGAAGCGGCGGGTACGCCGAGGCCGCGGCGGACGCGTTCCACGTTGGCCGGGGCATATCCTATACGTCCCCGCTCTTGCACAACTGGTCGACCGCGTCGGAGGACCTCGCTCGCGCCGCTCACATGGAGTCCTCCTCCGTCATTGATGCTTTTGTGGGGATGTAGGACGAGGTCTGCCCGCAGAGCCGGTCCATAGGCCGGGCAAAAGGGGCGACATCCCGAGGCCTAGAGAGGAGGAGGGACTCAAATACTAAAGTACATTGTAACTCTTATACTATCATCTATCAATCATGTATGTGTTATTGATTATTTATAAACATTAGAAATTAAAACTTACACCGGTAGAAAAAAGGCTTTCCATACGCCCCCATCAGTCCCCAAACTTTGCGCACCGTGACTAAAGGGGTTTTAGTCCCGGGTCGGGAGGAGACCCGTGACAGAAGGTCATGCGTCGTGGGTTGGGAAGCGCGTGGAGGCGCGTGGAGGGCTTTAATTCCGGTTGGCGTCGCCACCCGCGACTAATGATCCAGTCTGCTGGCCTCCCTGTCTTTAGACCCGGTTGACCTGGCCACCCGGGACTAAAGATACAAACTGCTCGCCTCCCGCACGGCGGTTTTATTTCGCGAGCGAGAGGCAGAAGGGCGCCATTGCTACAGTGCGCACCCGAGTCTCTGTTTCTTCTTCTCTCTTCTCTTCTTCCTCTCTTCGATCTTCCTCCACCAACAAGCACCCATGGCTCAAGTTTGGAAGACTCTCTGTGTGGCCACACCATGCGGCAAGAGTCTCGACGTGGCCTACACCAATAACAGCGAGAGGCTCCCCGGTCTTCTTGAGCATTTTAGCGATCTCTATGAAGAAGCCGATGAACACCATAGGTTCTTCGGGCTTGATCTAGAGTATACGGCGGATCAGCGAGATGTTGCCGTCATCCAGATTGCGATCAAGGAGATCGTTTTGGTCTTCCAATGGTCAAGGTAACGCACACGTACAATCTTGCAATTTCGATTTGTTTGTTGCATCTGAAGAATACATGTGTTGGAACATATCTAACACGTGTTCTATTTTTGTTGTTGCAGTAGTTCAAAGCATTCTCCGGCACTTGTTGATTTTCTTGTCAACAAGGGGTATGACTTCTGCAGCGTTGACATCACTCAAGACCGTCAGAAGTTGATGCGATTGGGTATTGTGATACCTGAAGATCACTACATTGATCTTCATGATCTTATCCATTTTGATGAGTTGTACGGGCCCAAGACCGGGATGGCTCCGATGGCAACTGCCTTCATCCACGACGACTAAAAAACCATGAAGTCTCGTTTCCCCTCCAAGAATCACATGTATTGGGGGAAGAACCCACTGGACCGGACCAACGTCAACTATGCAACCATAGATGCATACGTTGCCTACGAGTTGTTCCGCATCTACTCGACGAAGCTCGAGTAGATGTTGTTTGTGTCCCGCATCTTGCGTTCTATATATGCATGTAATGGATATATTAGTATGTAATGAATATATTATTATGTAATGGATATTATTTCTATATTAATTCCTAGCTATACTATTTCTATATTATGTCAAACAAAAACACATCAAGAAAACAAACAAAAACACATCAAGAAAATAATAGAAGAGCCTACTGGTCTTTTATTAAAAAGGATGGTATTTTCATTTGGTTGTTGACCTTGATGTGAGGCTAAGTGCTATGGATAGATCTTTTCAATATCTATCCAGAACATTTCAGTTTGTCATTTTTTGTTATGTATTTTAAAAGTTAGGTTCAAATCATTCTCACAATAAAGAATTTTATATGGTTTAGATTTCATATGGTTTGGTTCATGAATTTTATCTGCAAATTTTATATGGTTTAGATTTCATATGGTTTGGTTCATGAATTTTATCTGCAAAATGAATTAGTTTTATTTTCCTGATTTTTTTATATATTATTTGTACTTTCAAGATTTTAATATGTATTAGTTTTATTTTTCTGAATTTTTTGATATATTATTTGTATTTTTAAGATTTAAAAATGAATTAGTTTTATTTTTCTAAATATTTTGATATATTAATAGTATTTTTATGATTTTAAAATGAATTAGTTTTATTTATTTATTTAATAATACAAATTAAAAAGTTAATGTTTATTTATTTATTCAAAATTATTAATTACGTCATTACTTTTGTTTATTAAAATATTTATTTGAAATTAAGACAATAAAGAAATGTGGCATCGACCAACATGTTAATAGGATTGATATGATACTAGTATCACATACATGCGTGCGAAACACTTGGATGCGGGACGGGATGGAACTCGGAAGTTAAGCATGCTAGTGCTAGAGTAGTGGGAGGATGGGTGACCGAGCGGGAAGTTTGACCACGAGTAAGAAATTTGACCGAGCGGGAAGTTTGAACACGAGTAAGAAATTTGACTAGAGATAATTGTAGTTAGACACTAAGCAAATAATAAAAATTTTGAAAAAAAAAGAGTGAAAAAAGGGAGTGAAAAAAGGGAGTGAACAATAATTAGAAACCCACATGAATTAAAAAAATAACGAATTAAAGCATGTAGTCCCGGTTCGTGTGGCCAACCGGGACTAAAGGTCCTCCGCCCCCGGCGCACGCCACCCGCCCACGTGGACGGGCCTTTAGCCGCGGTTCGTAAGAGGGGCGACTAAAGGGGGGCCCTTTAGTCGCGCCTATTTAGTCAAGGTTGCGCGGCCGGGATTAATGGCCTTTACGAACCGGGACTATAGGCCATTTTTCTACCAGTGTTAGTTTACATAAACAATTGCAAAATATGGAACTTTATAATGTCCGACGAGCGCCCACATGTTTAATTTGGTAGCTAGTTTCCATATGAATGACTTACACATACTATGTTAAAATAATCTATACATATTGCACATGTTTAATTCCGTGCATGAATTCTTATTTGAGATACTAAGCGAAGAAATTAGTTACACATGTGACATACTCCCTCCATTCCCTTTTATTCTACATCTTGGATGGCCCCACCTCGGTAATTTTGTTGTAGTATTATGCTCCCTCGGTAATAGCTTAACAATAAATCTCAAGCATGCAAAACATACTTATCCACACTCGTACCCATGCAAATTTCATGTTCACATTTAGTTAAACTTTGGGTGAAATGAAAATGCTTTGTTTTCTCGTGATACTACTGAAAGATCAAGGTCAAGTAAAACTAATAAATGCAATGCTAAATTGTCTGAATTTTCTAACAATGTAGAATAAAAAGGAAATGTGGGAGTAAAGAATATTGTGGTGAGCCTATATAATAACTGAATTTTGTGTGCGCAAAAGTAGTAGAAACCATAAAATTTTATGTTTATTGATGATTACAATGAGCAATGGTATTTTATTAGAAACTATGGATCATCCACATCTTATAAACCTATTATCGAATCCACTTTAATTTATAACACATACAAAAAATGATTACGCCAATATGTCAATTTATACTCAAGAAGTTTCTATATATTTATTTATATAACCATACACTACGAACCTGTATTAAGGTATTATTTATGGTGTATGCTTTTGTACTCTCTACCGATATATAAAATAATATTCGAAGTAGAGAAGAACATTCAAAAAACAGTATACATATATAATTCATCAATTGTAAAAACAAGAATACATCATGCGTTTTCCCTTCTTTTTTATTAATATGGTATTTTATTTTCTAAGGAAAATACCTCACAAATAAAAAATTGCGCAGCTCAAATATATTTTGATATGCATTCAACCATGTAACGGAAAAATAATTGGAAAAAAATTGTTACATTGTTAGTAATGCAAAACAAAGTTGAATTAAACAAATATTATTTAAAAGTACAATATGATAAGAAAAGCTAACAAACTATAGAAGTTTAGTATAATTATATTTTCTTATAAGTCGCACCGGGTCAAAAATTTAGCCGGAATGGGTCTGTCTGCCTGGAGTACTTCGCTGCATCGAGGCTCGCCAAGGCGCTGGACCGAGACTGGGGGATCAAGAAGGCACGGGAGGTGCCGCCCACCATCTACACCGTCGCGACATTCTTCCCCACCCGCGTCGACAACCAGAAGCCCGAGGACATGGTGGCCGCCGCCCTCGCCGACCTCACTTGCGTACTGCACCTCCATGACCGTGCCTGCCACGGCCTCACCTCGGCGGCACGGCACCTTGGGTTTTGCCACGCTGTGACCTATGGAGCCGGTGGTCAACCTCGGTGGCGATGTCGTGACCGCTGGACAGGAGGTGGCCAATCTCTGAAGTCGGCGGCAGAGACGATGTACAAGGTCGAGCTGGCAGGCGAGGAACCCCCGGTGCACCTCCTCCGATGCGCACGAGAGGAGCTCCGCTGCGTCAGAGATGACCTTAGGAACTTCGGAAGTACCGCAAACCTGGAGTTCTTCGATTGTTCGTGGATTACGCTCAAGAGCGTCTCCGAGTGACCTCAGATCGATTGTTTGTTAGAATTGCATCGGTTTGTCGTGTTAGATTCATGCGATCTTTAGTTTCTCGTTGTTGGATCTATTCCTAAGAATTGCGGTTAATCTTTTGGCTACTCATCTGGATGTTCTTGTGGGGACTTGTTGTGTTTCTTGATATCTCTATTAGCGAATTTGGATGTTGTTCTTGCTTGATCATGTCCATGTGGACATCCACTCTAGAATTTTGGAGTGACTGTTTGATCATGTCCATATGGACATCCATTCTAGAATTTTGGACTGACACGCTGTGCAAGATTTGGGGTGTGAGATAGACGCATTCCACGGTATCTTGGTGGCACAGGGTTTTATTACACTTCTGTGGTGTAGTATGATAGCAAAATCTTCTGATGCCAACACAATTATTTTTACATTTCGGTGATTGTGTAAATAGACGGGCATGTAAATGCTCTATTTGGCTGGTCGCAAAATGCATTTGCATAATGGTGGGATCTATCTATATATAGGTAGGTTTGTGGAAAGGTTAGGGCCCTCAGCCATAATTTAAAATATCGGCCACAAATTTTAATTTCAGGGCATCAAAACGTCGGAGAGTCTGGCACGGATGACAAATCAATGGCGTCGAACCCACCGGTGATGTCGCAATAGGTGTTATTGTCGTCGTGGGTGTCGGTGCCGAAGTGGCCATGCATGCCACCATGGGTGTTCCTGTCGTTGTCGTGGATGTCGCTGGTCTCCATCGGTGTTGTTGTGGGTATCGTCGTGGTCGGGCAGTGAGATCGTCGATGAACTTGTCGATGATTACCATGAACCCCTTCGAGGTTTTTTCCGCCACCGGAATAGCCTCCTTTTATTTCTTGGTCTCCATGGGCCGTCCTTCCTAGTTTGAAACATCAACAACGTTAGTGCGGTTGGTCCTCACGAGTGACTTCTGATGCGCCTTCTAGTTATCGCAGTTTTGGAGTAACTTGAAGCAATGCATCAAGCCGAACTAAGTGTCCATGTTGATCACCCAATACAAGGCTAGCACATCTATGAGCTAACAAAAACGGGACATCAATACATGACAGTGTGCCAAGTTGAACTCGATATAGGCGAGGACACAAACTTATTTGATAGTGATGTTCTTCCCGCCCTCGTTTCTTTCGTGGATGTTCTCAATACTTCCGTGAAATTTGTTGACAACATTTTGGATGCGATGCCACCTATACTTGTTGGCGCCTTTGTTGAGCTACATGAACACCTTGCTGTAATCCTTGGTGAACTTGTGTCCGTCGAACTCGACCTTGATTCTCTTCCAATGGGCGCTCTTGTTTGATTGGTGCCGGTGATCGTATTTCCAGTCACGACCTTCAAAGATACCACTAAGCACTCGTCCTCCCTCGTCGTCCAACAAACTGCATGGTTCCGGGAGCGCTTCTTCTTCACGGGTTCACCATCAACTACAACTTGCTCGTACTCCCATTCCCTCTCCTCATCCTTCTCTTCTTCTTCTTCATTATCTCTTACTCCCCATCAGCTTCTCCTTGATGTTGGGCGATGTCATTGATTATGTTATGCGGTTTAGTAGTCAACGCCGAATGAGCGTGAACCCCTTTGTAGGCCGACGACCCCATGAACGATTTGTGGAGTTCGAGGGTGCGTCCGGGGATAACGCACTGGAGGATCGGGAATATACAACATTCATGTCGAAGCCACCATGCTCGCTGTCGCCAAATGATACGTCCAAAATGTATATATAGTTTTCTACGATTGTCTTATATGAATGCTAAATGTTTCTATTATAATGTTATATCATTTTAGCCCATTGTATGGACTAAAATATTGACAAGCTACCCAGTGCCAGTTTCTGTCTCTTAGAAAAAATATTAATATTGGATGCCCATATTTTCCTGATCATGGATATTTGTTATGTCAATATTAATTATAGCACATTGTTGTTCCAACATTATGGCTGGGTAGACCCAAATAGCTAAGATAATACGAGATTTGTCTTGCTGAATTTTATCGTCACAAGATGATTATTTTGTTTGCTCCCTTAGACCATGAGAATATACGATGATGCACACCAGAGAGATCATTTTGGTATAGTCAAGTATCACACCGTAAATTGGGTGATCGAAAAGGCTATTACTGGGTGGTTGATGCCTTGGGGGCGTGTTGTTCGTTAGGTTTACTCCAAGAGCAGAGTTTGATGTAGAACAACGGCAAGCTTTCCCTTGAAATTAACTAAGATTATCAAATCGAGGAGAACACGGAGCTTCTTCAGAAGGTTGTCAGCGAAGAAACTGACGTGGAAACTGCACACAAACAAACACACTACTTTGCCCCAACGAAAAAGAGAGGCTGTCAATCTCTCTGGTTCTGCTGAAAACAAAGGGATAAAACGTGTGATGCACAAAACAATGATGATTGCAGGAAACAATAGAGAACAATATGATTGCAGTAGGTGGTTTAACAGTATGAGGAAAATGGACCAGGGTCCAGAATTCTCTAGTGGTGTCTCTCCATAAATATTTCTAGCATGTTGGGTAAATAAACTACAGCTTGGCAATTGGCAAATAATGGGGGCATGGCAATGCAATATATGACAAGATGTTCACTATGAGATTTAACAGGGCATTACAACAAAGTACATAGAATTGCTATCTAACGCATCTATGCCTAAACAATCCACCTTCGGGTTAGCATCAGCAAGACTTCCAATATTAAGTTGCAAATAACAGATTATTGTATGAAGTATGTGTGTAATGTAAACAATGAAAAATACACGTAGACTAAGCATCATGATTTTATCCCTGGTGGCAACAGCACATCCACAACCATGCATGTTTCAGTCACTCGAACGCTGATTTTTGGAGGCATGAACCCACTATCAAGTATAAATACTTCCTCTTAGAGTCACAAGCATCTACTTAGCCAAATCATCTACTAGCAACGAAGCATGCAAGATATAAACAACATCGACATATGGATAAATAAACAACTTGCTCATAGTATCAATATTCATCGGATCATAGCAAACACAACATGTAGCATTACATAACATGATCTTGATCATGTGGGGAAGCTCACAAGATCTAGACATGATAGCACAAAGTGGGGAGACTGCCATCTACCTACTTCTATGAACCCGTAGTCTAAGGAGGAATTACTCACGCATCATTCCGGAGGCAGGCATGGCGGTGTAGAGCCCTTCGATGATGATTCCCCACACCGTCAGGGTGCGAGGAAGAGCTTCAGAACCCTTCCGAACTAGGGTTGACGACGACGGCGGTGTCCGGACTTTTCATGGTTTCTCGATCTGGTCTTTAGGTTTTTTGGGATAGAAGAAATATATAGGCGAAAGAGCCACGTATGTGGCCAGCTGAGGGGCCCACGCCACAGAAGGGTGCCAGGAAGGGGTGGTCTGAGCCCTAGTGCGGCGTGGCCGCCTCCTGTGTTGGCTGCTCCTCTTCTTCGGGGTTCTAGATTCTGCTGTTGTAATATTTGCGTGCGCCAATTTTCGTCCAATTCCGATAATATTTTGTGACTAGCTTTTTGTAAAAGAGAAAAACTGTAGAAAACATGAACTGGCACTATGGCATCTTGTTTATAGGTTAGTCCCAGAAAGTGCATAAAAATGCTATGAAGTGTAAACAAAACATGTGGCCATTGATATAATAACAACGTAGATTATCAAAATTATAGATACGTTTGAGACGTATCAAGCATCCCCAAGCTTAGTTCCTGCTCGTCCTCCAGTAGGTAAATGATAAAACAACGTAATTTTTTAGGAGTCATTCCATTAACACAATCTTGATCAAATAGTGCAAAACACATAAACTGAATGAAGTGATCCAAGTCAATGGTCTATAGTTTGCTAGAAAGTAAACAAAGAGTAAACAAACCGAATCATACATGTGCAAACTTTCATGAATAGTACTTTGGAGACAATGAGGCTATAAGAATTCGCATAAAAGTTGACTCACAAAGCAATAGATCCTAATAAAAGTGTTTGACGAACACAGAGGAAGATTTAGTTTCAGCACTGGCTTCAACTTTTTTAACATATATATCTCATGGATATTGTGAAGAAAAAATAATGCAATAAGTCAAACATATCATTATATAACAACTTTTGTACCAAAGTTGACACTAGTGTTTGCTTGTGGAGATAAAAAGAAGTAGGAAAACTAACTCAACAATAAAGAAAGGACCTTCGCAGAGGGAAGCAGGGATTAAATCATCTGCTAGATCTTGTAAGTTTTGAAAAAATATAGAGAGAGCATAAAATATTGTACACTCCTCCCCACCTTTTCTATCACAAACCATTGCTAACCTAATCATCGGGTGCCTTCCAACAATCACATACCATGGAGGAGCATCTATTTTTTGGGGTAGGTGTGTATGTTAATGGTCAACGAATCAGCAAGTAAACAATACATTAAGTCACAAGTATTGTTTAACAAACATAAAAAACATTAGGGATCAAGAAATGCTCTTTCACCCTTGCTCTTGCTCCGTAGAGCGTGCAAAGTCTTTCTCTGTAGTAGTAATATCTCCAAAACAGGTCCGATTAACACCGAACTTGTTTCTGTGATATTGTAACAATATCGACCATTATTTATTGATGTCATAAACATATTTTCAAAATCCAGGGACATCCCATGTCACTTGTAATTCGTCTTGAATATTAGTTCTATCACATAGAAATTACCCTAATGATACACGCTCTCATCCGGAACAACCAATATGAACAACACATTTTGGCGCCTTAAGCATGTGACTCCTACAGGTTCGACAACATCGGGACAATGGACGTCTATATTGACTCCTACAAGTTATAGAAAGAAAATTATTGAACGTATTGGTTTTTAAGAAAGTTCCTATTATTTCGTGAAACATATCAATACCTCGAGATAAGATGAATGATAAGACCATGATTAAACTCGTTAATCAACATATCACATTATTCTCGATATCTGGCATGATTCCTTTTACTCGTTACCATGTTTATAGTATCCCCATGACTAATGTCATGTCTTTGTCTGCGCAGACTTATTTATCGATATAGTTTCACCGAGTGGATCCTGGATGTCTCTCTATTATCTAGAGGAGTAATTCCCAGTCTTGAACTATCACATTGAGATGAATACTTTTGAGACCACCCAATGATAGCCTTTTTGATCACCCAGTTTATGGTGTGATACTTGACTATACTAAAATGATCTCTCCGGTGAACATCATCGTATATTCTCATGGTCTAAGGAAGAAAACAAAATAACCATATTTTGCGATGATACTATTTAGCAGAATAAATCTTGTAGTATCTCAACTACTTGGGTTAACAATGTCCTCCCATTAGTATTGACATAACAAATGTCCATGACCTGGAAAACATGGTCATCTTATATTAATGAGTTTGTTTGTGAGACATGAAAAGGGTTATAACATTGAGTTTATATTTATACACGTCGTATGAGTTTTCCTTTGAATCTCATATCCAGTGACCAGAATAGTTATAGCATAAAAACATAATACATTAATCATAATACTGATGTATTTTATTGTCTTTTGGGTATACATCCAATAGTGATCTCTATAGATAAAATCAGTGACCTTATCTACTAATTTTAGAAACACATATCTGACATCTCGTGTACTCCATTTTCTCTTATACAAAATTCTGCCTACCATCGGCATTATTTCTCTCTTATAGTAACTTCGTAGAAACACCTCCGATTGACACCGGTTTTTTTTATGTGATAGTGTATCGAGATCTAACATTTATAAAATAGCAACAACTTTATTCTCTCAATTAAAGGTTGGTATGGCTTAAGCGTGGGACTCGTAAAGACTCGATAACACATATAGATGTTTGGGAACTTACCGAACAATAACCAACAGTACAGCCGTGGACGCCCATGATGGTTCATGAAAGTTCACTAAGATCAAGGGTACCTTAAAAGTTACTCATTGCACTTATTCTCTTAACTTCACGATATCAGCGATACCACGATGTGAGACTATATGCTCTAATATGATCAAACTCTTTTATCATAACACATAAAACTCGTACTTGTATCATTCTCTTTTCTCCTCCATATCCCCCATGTCCTTGTGATAAACCACATTGTTTTTGGCCAGACGATTAGTTGACATCGGTGATACTGACAGGGCCTAGATCATGTATTTTTCATCGCCTGGAGGAGTTAAGTATTAATACAGATCCATTACACGATCTAGATTTTACTCAAATGTCAATGTCGTGATCCCGTGTTACGGTGGACGGTTGAAGACATCCAAAACATAATTCTGAGATATTCTCATAGTATAGAAATTATAGTAAATGGCAACTCCATATGTACTTTGCTAAATAACCACACTAGCCACCATAGTGTGTTCTTTCAACTTAGCAGGGAAAGGAATTCTTTCAACATAGGGCTCAGGAACAGCAGAATTAACAACATGCACTTCTATATTACTAGCAGGAACAATATCTTTATAAGGTGCATGGTACTTGTGATAATCCTTTTTAGGAATATCAAGATAGGAGGCAAAAGCTTTAAGAAAGCTTGCAAAGATTTGAGAATCAAGATCATAAACAACACTAACATCATATAAATCATTGGTTCCCATAAAATATTTAATGCATTCATAATCTTAATTTATACCTGACTTTCTACCTTCATTGTTCTCCCATACTTTAGTATTCTCTTGAATACGATCAAAAAGATCCCATTTAGCTTCTTCCTTCATACGTGTGAATGATCCAGAACAAGAAGCATACAATAAATCCTTATCATGAAGAGAAAGCCTTGCATAAAAAATATTGATAACAATATTTCTTGGGAATTCATGAATGAGACATTTAAGCATTAATAACTTCATTCTCCCCCACGCTTGCGCAATACTCTCTCCATCATGAGACCAGAAATTATAGATTTGATTTCGGTCTTTATGAATATCACTAGGAGGATAAAATTTAGAATAAAAGAGAGGAACAATTTCCTCCCATCCAATAGATTCACCATTCTTCAGTAATTTGAACCATTCAGCGGCTCTTCCTTTCAGAGATAAAGAAAATAATTTCCTTTTATCTTGATCCATTGTAATACCTGCACACCTGAATAACTCGCATAATTCATGTATAAAGAGCAAATTACAATTGTTAAGTCTCTTTTAGTAAGATCATATAATTGAGTCGGTTCTGTACTATTGTTACCCTAACAATGAACTATTATGTGTTTCTAGACTTTATAGAAGCCCATGATTAGGAAATTGTGATCATCTCACAAACCATAAGCTAATCTTAGCGACAATATTATGCACTCTTGTTTGTTTATGTCTTCACACCCGTACAAAGATTTTCCTTTGAAAACTCACTTTTCATGTGCTATAGCGGTTGTAGCATGATGACATAAACTTAATTATGAACTTGGAGATAGGATAATAAGTGATATTATTGTCTTTAGGAAATATATCCAACGGTCTCCCACTTGCACTAGAGTATCAGTATAATGCCATAATACCTATGGAAATACGGTGTTACTCACACTTTGCATGTGCCTCCTTAGACCATTGTCTTTCACCTTTGATACAGTAAACTTGTATTGCATTTATTAGAAATTGGAGTTGTGTGAACCTGGCTCCATACTAGCATTAATAATTCAAAATTCTCGGAATGAATTATTATACCATCTTTTGAAACCTCACTAAGTCGAATTACTTTCATCCAATAAATTGCAATCCACAATGTATCATATTGTGTTGCAACTATCCATAGTAATATATTGTAGAGTCCACTCATAATACTTTCATATTGATAATCATGCAACATACAATATTATAAATTGAAGAATCATAATATGAATTAAAATCAACAATGATTTGATTTCGTAATGACACTACAAATACATATATAAGTAAACATCTGACAGTATTATTTGAATCTATACGAAGTCCAATTGAGTCGTTTTTTTGCTTTGGAATACCACCGTAAATATTTACGTGAGAAACATCTCATCATAATATTCTAGACTGCAATTACAAACAATTAACCGTTTGAGTTTTTTTTTGTTAAGTTCATCTCAATTATACTCGTTTGGCTAAATAATTTAGCCATCGGAAATATACTTGGTCTTATGTGCCTATTCATGACAACTAGATTGGTCAAATCACAAATTTTGTGACTTGATCTCAACTCCTTCTAT
Source organism: Alopecurus myosuroides (assembly GCA_028641055.1). Taxonomy (NCBI): domain Eukaryota; kingdom Viridiplantae; phylum Streptophyta; class Magnoliopsida; order Poales; family Poaceae; genus Alopecurus; species Alopecurus myosuroides. The sequence continues at coordinate 480,937,305 of CM054058.1, forward strand.
TTATTCTCACCAAGACTATGAAGGTCAAGTCTATTGCATAATATCATGTCATGCTTACATTAAGACAAAAAACATTTCATATCATTTCGATTTTATTTAAAATCACACTTAGCACACTCATCATATTCATGTTTATTAAAATTCTCAATCTATCTCATAGATTCTGAATGTAATAATACACTTTCTGAAAATTCATTTAAAATGTTTTAAATAATTTTCATGAGGTATATTTCTTTCTGTAAGGCCCAGCCGAATTAAAAGATCATATTCAGTTCCCACTAACTATTAAGTTTCTTCGCTTTATATAATGAAAAAGAATAACTTCTTTTTTCATTAATACGACCGACTTAACACTGACAATGTAATATTTCAGATTACTCTAATAATCTAAAATTAATTACACTTAGCAACTATTTTTGCTAATCGATCAATTAATATCATCAAACAATCGATATGATTAGTTTTTCAACTAATCATTATCATTATTCGTCCTTGATAAAATAATTTTAATTACGACTAGCTTTATGAATATCATACATATTCATATCTGATTCCTCTTTTGAAATATTCATGTATATTTCTTTCAGTAAGGCCCAGCCGAATTAAAAGATCATATTCAATTCCCACTAACTTTAAAGTTAGGCGGTGGAGTGTAGATGTGTGCTTTTCCAACAACGCAGCATGATAGAGGGCACAAGAGTGATTGTTGAACAATGTAATTGTTAGTGTAGAAAAGATATAGAATATAGTTAGAGCAACTCTATTAGATCCACTATATTTTCGCACGGGAAAAATAAGATACGGTAATCTAGAAAATAAACTTTGCAGGGCAGAACAACTCGTGAAAGAATATATCCCAGACACTTGTGCGCCAAAATTAAATAGAACTCCGGCGCTAGTTTTCGCCGGCGATCACACATCAAAGTTGAGAGAAACTAGAAACTAAAACATCAGAGCTCATCTAAGATAAACTATAAATTAAAAACATTGGAGTTCACCTAAGATAAACTAAAAGAAAAGTTAAACATCAGAGTTCATAGAGCCATGCATCAGTCTTCTGGTGTTTTTCTTCACCACTCGATTCTGATGTGGTAAAGGCTTGTGGACCGGCGGACTGCCCAGGACGTCTCAGCCTCCTCCTTCGTGGTGGCGAGGCATGCCGCCCGCACCTTCTTGTCCATCCACCACCACCTTCCCGTGGCCTACACCTCTTCGTGAGCCAGTTTCGTGCGACGGTGCATCGGGATCAACACCTTCGTCAGCAGATATTGCGTAATGGTGAAGCGGCATTGTTTGCCGCTTTCGCCGCCTCCGTCGGTGATAGTGATCTCTGCCTGCAGCGCACACCACCGATCCGCTCATTGTCGACGCGGAATCAGTCCTCGGGGTGGGAATTTGCGGTGGTGGAGGGGTGACGGAGGGGGCAGTTTGCAACCGCGCTTTTGGTAGACGGGTAACCTAAATCCTCCTGAGCCTCTATATATAGCGGCCGAGAAGGGGGGGTATGGTGGACACGGCAAAAATTATCCCGTGCCGACCCGATACGCGGGGCCTGTTCGGACAAAAAAATGGTATGTCACGCATGTCGGGCGGGATACTAGCGGCGGCGAGATTTTGCCGGATGAGCATATATCGTTTTTGTAATAGCAAGAAAGAGGCCCTTGTACTATTTCTAGGATGACGAAAAAACTGTAATATTACTATTGAAGAAATTGTGACAGCTGGCAATAACTTTGCAAATTTTAAACTGGGAAAACTGTAATGGTAGTATTGAAAAAGTAAGGGTGCACCTACGTCCCGGGTGACCGAGAACTTTCTATGTCTCAGTCGACGGATACCAGAGGTTAAGGCTTTTTCTTAAAGTGAGCCAGCGCTTAAGTAGCATGTCCAATCCTTCCTTGCTCTCATAGGCCTTCCTACTCAGCCCAACATGTCTTTATGTGCGTTTTTCTTTTCAGCTTTGCAAGCCTGCTAGCTTTCAAGTTATTATTAGCCTTGGGCCTTAGTAAATTTCTGCATGCATGGTGAATAAAGAAGAAGCAAGACGTCCATTAATCCAGCATAGTGGACGCTTGAGCATGATTCCCTAATAAACATCTTATTTTCATACAAAAGTTTAATTCTGGATTGAATAATAGAACACAAAAGAGAATTCATGTGAAAGGAAAGAAAGAAAAATTTCAGTCCACTCAGTAGTAAAAGGTTCTTTTTCAGTCGATGGGATGACCGGACCAATACATGCTAGTTCTAATCATTTTGTTTCTCTATGTGAACCGGTATGTGTTGCGTTTTTTTCTTTTTGACTGGCTATGCCCTAGTCGCGTGAGAAAACATTTTGTCTCTCGGCCGACGAGGGCGCATCAATCCATCATCACATATGTATGCTAGCTTCTCTGGTTAATAGGTTTTGACGGTGGTTCTTGGGCTGCTATGGGCTTGCTAATTTGGTCCATCAATATATAAGGTGGACAAAATCTGGTCCCGTCTTACTTTTTTATTCATCATTTTCATTTATTTTGGCTTTGTGACGGCTAGGTGTGGTGAAAAGTGCAACACATAAATAATTTTACAGAAAAAAGACATGAAAATGCATCTAAAAATATACTTGGTTGCACGTGCTATGAAAAATGTGCAACTCAGTACCGGAAAATGTGTTGGAGCTACATTTGTTGAGAGAGTGGAACTTGTATGTGTTGTTGCACGTTTCATGAGAAAAGTGCAACTATGTAAATTTGTCCATTTTAAAGTGAAAAAGTGCAATTTGATACTAATTGCACATTTCTAAGTGGAAAAGGTGCAACTTTTCCCTAGTTGTACATTTCCAAGTGTACATGTTAACATGTGCACATTTCTAAGGGTAAAGGTATAGCTAGGATATAGTTTCACATTTCCTAGTGAAAAGATGTAACTAGGACATAGTTTAACATTTTCAAGTGGAAAGGTGCAACTAGGATATAGTCGCATAAATCCAAGTGAGAAGATACAACTTGCATCTAGTTGCACAAGCCCGAGTGGAAATGTGCAACTAGGACCAAGTTGCATATTTTCGGAAACAAAGATGCAACTAAAACATGATTGCACATTTTAGAGTCAAAGAGTGCAACTATGACATAACTAGGAAATGTTCAAGTTGAACCTAGTTGCAAAAATCCGTGTAGAAATGTGCGATTAGAATCAAGTTGACATTTCCGAGTAAAAAAGTGCAACTTGGAATTCGTTGCATATTTTCGAGTAGAAAAGTGCAACTCGGATCTAATTTGCACATTTGCGAGTAGAAAAGTGAAACAGTTACCTAGTTGCATATATCCGAGTGGAAAAGTGCAACTCGGATCTAGTTGCACATTTTTCGAGTGGAAACGTGGAACTGTGACCTAGTTGCATATTGCCGTATGGAGAGCGAAAACTAGTTCCTAGTTGCACAATTTCGAGCGAAACAGTGCAACTCACATCTAGTTGCATATATTCGAAATTTCGAATGGAAGACTTTCACTACATTTTGGTGAAATGTAAACATGTTCATACAAGGTAAGAAAATACATCTGTCGAACAAGGGAGATTAAGACAGGGAAAAAACTAAAGATAAAGAGGCATACATGAAAACAATAAAACAAAAAATAAAAAATAAACGCACTTGAGAAAATCCATTAATATTGCTCTTTGCAGATGGCTAAAGCGAAAGAAAGAAAACCATGTAATGTTCATATATGAAATATTGTGGCAGAGTGGTTTGTAGGGTACGGACTATGGAGACATGCAGCCATCTTCAGACCGTGTGTTCGGTCACGTGCCCGACGTAATACTTTTTTCTATCCGCACGGCACCCATATAGAAGGACAAAATATGCATGAATCTTGGGCGGAAACGGATGGCTCAGTACCGTCGAGCAGCTCCGTCTTACCATGATGAAAGACCGGCGTTCCTTGCCTTCTCCACGCTGACCACATCTATCTATCTATCTATATCTAAATGGGAGCAACCCACTAAGTGTATTTCTCTCAACATGCAAAGCATCCACCTCATCAATCATCCTTGAGCAATCATAACCGTCCACCTAAGCAAAACTGCCACCTAATCGGACGGAAAAATATAGATGCACATGCGCTGCTTCCTCATTCAACCACGTGATGGTAGTAAGCTTAAACATCATCTAATATATTAGAGCGACCAGTAAATAATGACACGCACAAGACTTACCTTTAACCTTCGCACTCATCGCTTCCTCTTCCCACCAGGAAATAATGACACGCTGCTTTGTAGGTCCTCTTACCTTCTCACATCCACTAACCTTAATTACCACTAAACCCCAAGTGATTTGAATTCTCAGGATCTTGCTTAATTAGGATATTTTCCGGTACGCACCTACATATCCCTCTTCGACCTCTCCCACGGTGTCCTCGTGGAGGCTACTGTGCGTAGCAGGATTGCAGGATTGTACATGTCCGAGGAGGCACGGTAGATGAAGGACAACGTGGCTTTGCGTCTTCCGGCGCAAATGCTTACCGGAGGCTACCAAGTTTTAAGGCACGTCAGCGACACTCTACTCGCCCAGGTATGCACCACCAGCAGGAAGCACTGCAACACTGATCCTTGAGGGTAGGCACCATGGCTGTACATATGCATGTAGGTTCTCTCTTTCAGACTCTAGATACTCGACCACTCATTCTGCTTCTGGTCTCTTCAAAACAATTTGTTACTACTTTGTAAGCAGATATATATGTTTCTGCATGCACGAACTTTGATGGTCTGATCTGGGAAGTGAAGGTGCCTAGCATGGAAGAGTTTTACCACTTTAGTCGGTCCATTTGTTCCATAGAAAGATTTGTAAGATTGCTAATAGACGTTTCTTTTTTGCATTTTCATGACCACTGCGTGCACTTCAATCAGTTGCCGAAATAGCAAGCCTTTCAAACTGGATGTGTAGTTTTGCATTAAGCATTTCAGCGACTAAACTGAATGGTCACCTCTTTGATCGATACATATTTATGAATTGATTTAGATTACCCAGTTTCACATATTTAACACGTTTTTTTTCTTTTTCTCTACACTATGATGCCATATCTAAAGCATTGGTCTGATCTCATTTTGTGTTGTTGAATACTAATCCATACGTTCCATCAATATCCGTACGCAGAAAATTAACTTTGTATGCCCGGAGATGCATACTACATCAAAGGCATCGGCTAATCAAATGGTTAACATCAATTTGGAGGTTATATCTTCTATCTCTCGAGACGCATCATAAAAGTCTATTTGAATGGTCCGAATGATTGGAATTCTAAATCTATGTGTCTTTCTGAATTCTTTTATATAATTAATTTATCTGAGCTACGGTACACATGTCGCTTTGTTTTCTTCGAATCCTGGTATTTAACTTATGTTCTCTTACCTTTTCCATCTGATCATATTCGAGTTGCTTCAAAATAAATAGGAATTATTCATATTGAACCGACAACTTTTATATTGGTGGGCTAAAAATATCGGAATTTGGAGATGAAAGTAAACCTTTACTCACAGTTTGTCACCGGTACTAAACTACTAATTAAGAGTGGAGGAATCAAGAATACCATGAAATTCCTTTCATGCACTTAGCTCACAACGAGCACCATGATCTCAGTATATTTATTGTGTTATCATTTAGATATGTTCTTTAGTTCTTATATTAAAAGAGTGAGATTTCAACAATCTGTTATATGCCTCTTTTAGTGTTTACTTCACTGGTAGAAAAAAGGCCTTCGGTATGCCAGCATCAGTCCCCAAGCGTCGCGCACCGTGACTAATGAGTCTTTAGTCCCGGGTCGGGAGGAGACCCGCGACAGAAGGTCAGACGTCGCGGGTTGGGAAGCGCGTTGCGGCGCGTGGAGGGAATTAATTCCGGTTGACCTGGCCGCCCGAAACTATTGGTCCTTTATTCCCCGTTCCCGTGGCCAACCGGGACCAATGGCCCTTTATTCCCCGTGCCCGTGGCCAACCGGGACTAAACATCAAGCTTCTCGCCTCCCCCGCGGCGGTTTTTATTTCGCGAGCGAGGCAGAAGGGCGCCATTCCAACTGCTCGCTCTCTGTTTTTCCTCTCGCTCTCTGTTCTTCCTCTCTCGCTCTCTGTTCTTTTCGATCCAAGCACACGCACGCAAATAGCTGAAGTTTGGACGCAATACGAAGGTCCCACACCATGCGGCAAGGATTTGGACGTGCTCTTCACCAACAGTTCCGCGAGGCTGCATGAAGCTCTGGGTCATTTGTTCGATCTCTATTTTGCAGCTCCCGAAGAACACCGGTTCTTTGGGCTCGATCTGGAGTACACGGCGAATCAGAAGGATGTTGCCGTCATCCAGATTGCGTTCAAGCAGTCGGTGTTGGTCTTCCAATGGTCAAGGTAGAAGCTATAGCACACGTACAATCTTGCATGCATCTTCGAGTTTTTTTGTTGCATGTGAAGAATACGTGTGTTGCAACATATCTAACACATATCCTATTTTTGTTGTTACAGTAGTTCAAAGCATTGCCCGGACCTTGTTGATTTTCTTGTCAACTCGGGGTTTGACTTTTGCAGCGTTGACATCACGCAAGACCGTGTGAAGTTGATGCGCATCGGTATTATGATACCTGAAGATCACTACGTTGATCTTCAGAATCTTATCCAGTTGACCGGGCCAAAGACCGGGATGGCTGTCATGGCAAGCACCTTCATCCACCAGGGCTATCAAAGGATGAAGACTGATTTCCGCCGGGAGAATCACTTCTATTGGGAGGAGACCCCATTGCGCATGACGAACCTCAAGTATGCGGCCATAGATGCATATGTCGCGTACGAGTTGTTCCGCATCTACTCGGCGGGGCCATAGATGATGTATGCGTTCGATATCTATGTGCATGCATGTAATGGGTATCTAATTAGTTGTATATATTATGTAATGGATATCTTTTGTGATCGACTCTATATATATATGTTATGAAATGTGATCGACTCTATGTTGTGTTATGTGTGATCGACTCTATGTTTGTGTGTTATGTGTGATCGACTCTATGCATGTAATGAATATTGTTTGTATTATTGTTCTTTATTTTTGATATATTTTTTCATTTTAAGATTTTAAAATGAATTAGTATTATTTTTCTTCATTTTTTGATATATTATTTGTATTTTTAAGATTTTAAAATGAATTAGTATTATTGTTCTTAATTTTTGATATATTATTTGTATTTTAAGATTTTAAAATGAATTAGTATTATTGTTCTTCATTTTTGATATATTATTTGTATTTTTAAGATTTTAAAATGAATTAGTTCTATTTTTCTCAATTTTTGGATATATTATTTGTATTTTTAGAAATAATACAAATTAAAAGTTAATGTTTATTTATTTATTCAAAATTATTAATTACATCATTACTTTTGTTTATTAAAAGATTTATTTGAAATTCAAACAATAAAGAAATGTGGCTTCGACCAACATGTTAATAAGATTGATATGATACTACTATCACATACATGCGTGAGAAACACTTGGATTCGGGACGGGATGGAACTCGGAAGTTAAGCGTGCTAGTGCTAGAGTAGTGGGAGGATGGGTGACCGAGCGGGAAGTTTGACATGAGTAAGTAATTTGACTAGAGATAATCTTAGTTAGACACTAAGCAAATAATACAAATTGTGAAAAAAAAAGGGAGTGAAAAAAAGGGAGTGAAAAAAGGTGAGAAAAATAATTAGAAACCAAATGAATTAAAAAAATTACGAAATAAATCTAGTCCCGGTTCATGTGGCCAACCGGGACTAAATGTCCTCCGCCCCCCGGCTCCGCCACCCGCCCACGTGGACGGGCTTTTAGTCCCGGTCCGTAAGTGGCGGGACTATAGGGTGGGGCCTTTAGTCGCGCGTAGCTAGTCCCGGTTGCCTGGACGGGATTAATGGGCCTGGCGAACCGGGACTGTAGGCCTTTTTTCTACCAGTGTTAGATCCACATGATGATTCTAAGGTGTTACACATGTATGGACATAGTATATGTATATGTCATTGTGTTTACACATATATAGAAAGACGAATTCATCTAATTTCAGATTTACTTTGCATGAGAAGTTGGTTTAATCCATCATTTGATAAAATAATACATATAATGTAGTAAGTTACTTTGTATAAGTCAACTAAAAATAAGCCACTGACCCAAGAGCCAATGGAGGTAATAAGCTAAAAAAAATTGAAAGGCGTTGCCATACACTGGTAGAAAATAGGCCTACAGTCCCGGTTCGCCAGGCCCATTAATCCCGTCCGGGCAACCGGGACTAGCTACGCGCGACTAAAGGCCCCCCCCCCTATAGTCCCGCCACTTACGGACCGGGACTAAAGGCCCGTCTGCCCCCCCCCCTATAGTCCCGCCACTTACGGACCGGGACTAAAGGCCCGTCTACGTGGGCGGGTGGCGAAGCCTGGGGTCGGAGGACATTTAGTCCCGGTTGGCCACATGAACCGGGACTAGATTTATTTCGTAATTTTTTTAATTCATTTGGTTTCTAATTATTTTTCTCACCTTTTTTCACTCCCTTTTTTTCACTCCTTTTTTTCACTCCCTTTTTTTCACTCCTTTTTTTCACAATTTGTATTATTTGCTTAGTGTCTAACTAAGATTATCTCTAGTCAAATTAGTTACTCATGGTCAAACTTCCCGCTCGGTCACCCATCCTCCCACTACTCTAGCACTAGCACGCTTAACTTCCGAGTTCCATCCCGTCCCGAATCCAAGTGTTTCTCACGCATGTATGTGATAGTAGTATCATATCAATCTTATTAACATGTTGGTCGAAGCCACATTTCTTTATTGTTTGAATTTCAAATAAATCTTTTAATAAATAAAAGTAATGATGTAATTAATAATTTTGAATAAATAAATAAACATTAACTTTTAATTTGTATTATTTCTAAAAATAAAAATAATATATCCAAAAATTTAGAAAAATAGAACTAATTCATTTTAAAATCTTAAAAATACAAATAATATATCAAAAATGAAGAACAATAATACAAATTCATTTTAAAATCTTAAAATACAAATAATATATCAAAAATTAAGAACAATAATATTAATTCATTTTAAAATCTTAAAAATACAAATAATATATCAAAAATTAAGAACAATAATATTAATTCATTTTAAAATCTTAAAATGAAAAAATATATCAAAAATAAAGAACAATAATACAAACAATATTCATTACATGCATAGAGTCGATCACACATAACACAAACATAGAGTCGATCACATATAACACAAACATAGAGTCGATCACATTTCATAACATATATATATAGAGTCGATCACAAAAGATATCCATTACATATATATACTACTAATTAGATACCCATTACATGCACATAGATATCGAACGCATACATCATCTATGGCCCCGCCGAGTAGATGCGGAACAACTCGTACGCGACATATGCATCTATGGCCGCATACTTGAGGTTCGTCATGTGCAATGGGTTCTCCTCCCAATAGAAGTGATTCTCCCGGCGGAAATCTTCATCCTTTGATAGCCCTGGTGGATGATGGTGCTTGCCATGACAGCCATCCCGGTCTTCGGCCCGGTCAACTGGATAAGATTCTGAAGATCAATGTAGTGATCTTCAGGTATCATAATACCGATGCGCATCAACTTCACACGGTCTTGCGTGATGTCAACGCTGCAAAAGTCAAACCCCGAGTTGACAAGAAAATCAACAAGGTCCGGGCAATGCTTTGAACTACTGTAACAAAAAAAATAGGATATGTGTTAGATATGTTGCAACACATGTATTCTTCACATGCAACAAAAAAACTCGAAGATGCATGCAAGATTGTACGTGTGCTATAGCTTCTACCTTGACCATTGGAAGACCAACATCGACTGCTTGAACGCAATCTGGATGACGGCAACATCCTTCTGATTCGCCGTGTACTCCAGATCGAGCCCAAAGAACCGGTGTTCTTCGGGAGCTGCAAAATAGAGATCGACCAAATGACCTAGAGCTTCATGCAGCCTCGCGGAACTGTTGGTGAAGAGCACGTCCAAATCCTTGCCGCATGGTGTGGAACCATTGTATTGCGTCCAAACTTCAGCCATTTGCGTGCGTGTGCTTGGATCGAAAAGAACATAGAGCGAGAGAGGAAGAACATAGAGCGAGAGGAAGAACAGAGAGCGAGCAGTGGAATGGCGCCCTTCTGCCTCGCTCGCGAAATAAAAACCGCCACGGGGGAGGCGAGAAGCTTGATGTTTAGTCCCGGTTGGCCACGGGCACGGGGAATAAAGGGCCATTGGTCCCGGTTGGCCACGGGAACGGGGAATAAAGGACCAATAGTCCCGGGCGGCCAGGTCAACCGGAATTAATTCCCTCCACGCGCCGCAACGCGCTTCCCAACCCGCGACGTCTGACCTTCTGTCGCGGGTCTCCTCCCGACCCGGGACTAAAGACTCATTAGTCACGGTGCGCGACGCTTGGGGACTGATGCTGGCATACCGAAGGCCTTTTTTCTACCAGTGATAATAAGCATTTCTTAACCAAGTGACATACTGATATGTATTGGGTCGACATACCCCTAACACATGCCATATAAATAGGTTTTTTTTGTAACATGCAGTTTGTCGATCGATATTTGTTTTTAATAAACATATTGATAAATAGATTTTTGTTATAACTACATTCATCTTTATTTATACTCATGTGTGTCCCTCTTCTTTTCCCGCAGCAATGCGCGGGGCATTATCTAGTACATAATTAATTTCACCATCCATTTTACCAGCCCAAATTCGCTTTCTAGCGTAGCGTTTTCGAACTTTTGTTTTACCTCGACGCCCAGGCTGTTACAGGGTGGGCCCCGCTCCGCCAAGTTAGCACCCTCCCTTCTTATTCCCCTCCCCCTCCTTGAACTCCCCTCCCCTCCGTCGCGGCGTCTTTTACTTTTCCCACCACCACAACAAGCGATGCAGCCCAAGCTGTCGACGACGCCGACAAGCGAAAACATGGAGAGGAGTTTCTCGATCTCGCGCTCGAGGTCCTGGGTAGTCCGCTCCAGATCGCCACCGACAAGGCCATGCTCAACCTGCTCAATGGCGCCGTCACCGAGCTCGACAAGCCCCTTGAGTGGGCCCGGGGGCACGCCCTCGGCCCTTTGGCCTGAGGAGACTTCACCGACAAATCCTTCGACTCCTCCGCCCGCGACCTCTCTTCCAGGCGGCCCGCCGTCTGGTGCAGATGCTTACGTCCACCCACGCGGTTGTGGGGCCGTCTTCATCGTCGCCCGCGCACGCATCGGCGCCAGGAGGCACGGGGACCATGTGGAGGCGTATGAGGCGCGCCGCCACGACGCGTTCCTCTAGGGGAAGGACTCCCTCTCAAAGCTTATGGAAGCGGCGGGGTACGCCGAGGCCGCGGCGGACGCGTTCGACGTTGCCCGGGGCATATCCTATACATCCCCACTCTTGCACAGCTGGACGGCCGCGTCGGAGGACCTCGCTCGCGCCGCTCACATGGAGGCCTCCTTTGCCCTCGATGCTTTTGTGGGGATGCAGGACGAGGTCTGCCCGCAGAGCCGGTCCATAGGCCGGTCAAGAGGGGCGACCGTCCGAGGCCTAGAGAGGAGGAGGGACTCAAATACTAAAGTACATTGTAACTCTTATACTATCATCTATCAATCATGTATGTGTTATTGATTATTTATAAAGATTAGAAATTAAAACTTAGTTTACGTAAACAATTGCAAAATATGAAACTTTATAGTGTGAGACGAGCGCCGACATGTTTAATTTGGCAGCTAGTTTCCATATGAATGACTTACACATACTATGTTAAAATAATATATATATATTGCACATGTTTAATTCCGTGCGTGAATTCTTATTTGAGAGACTAAGCGAAGAAATTCGTTACACCTGTGACATACTCCCTCCATTCCTTTTTATTCTACATCCTGGAACCAGGTGTTGTACCTTTTTATTCTACATCTTGGATGGGCCTCACCTCGGTAATTTTGTTGGAGTATTATGCTCCCTAGCGGTAATAGCTTAACAATAAATCTCAAGCATGCAAAACATACTTATCCACACTCGTACCCAATCAAATTGCATGTTCGCATTTAGTTAAACTTTGGGTGAAGAGAAAATGCTTTGTTTTCTCGTGATACTACTGAAAGATCAAGGTCAAGTAAAACTAATAAATGCAATGCTAAATTGTCTGAATTTTCTAACAATGTAGAATAAAAAAGGAACAGAGGGAGTAGAGAATATTGTGGTGAGCCTATATGATAACTGAATTTTGTATGTGCAAAAGTAGTAGAAGCCATAAAATTTATGTTTATCGATGTTTACAATAAGCAATGGTATTTTAGTAAAAACTATGGATCATCCACATCTTATAAACCTATTATCGAATCCACTTTAATTTATAACACACACAAAAAATAATTACGCCAATATGTCAATTTATACTCAAGAAGTTTCTATATATTTATTTATATAACCATACACTACGAATCTGTATTAAGGTATTATTTATGATGTATGCTTTTTACTCTCTACCGATATATATAATAATATTCGAAGTAGAGAAGAACATTCAAAAAACAATATACATATACAACTCATCAATTGTAAAAACAATAATACATCATGCGTTTTCCCTTATTTTTTTATTAATATGGTATTTTATTATCTAAGGAAAATACCTCACAAATAAAAAATTGGGCAGCTCAAATATATTTTGATATGCATTCAACCATGTAACGAAAAAATAATTGGAAAAAAATTGTTACATTGTTAGTAATGCAAATAAAGTTGAATTAAACAAATATTATTTAAAACTACAATATGATAAGAAAAGCTAACAAACTATAGAAGTTTAGTATAATTATATTTTCTTATAACTCGCACCGGGTCCAAATTTTAGCCGGAATGGGTCTGTCTGCCTGGAGTACTTTGCTGCATCGAGGCTCGCCAAGGCGCTGGACCTGGATCAAGAAGGCACGGGAGGTGCCGCCCACCATCTACACCGTCGCGACATTCTTCCCTACCCATGTCGACAACCAAAAGCCGAAGGACATGGCTGCCGCCGACCTCACTTGCGTCCTGCGCCTCCATGACCGCGCCTGCCACGGCCTCGCCTTGGTGGCGCGGCACCTTGGGTTGCCACGCTGTGACCTATGGAGCCGGTGGTCAACCCACCACGGCGAGGTCGTGACCGCTGGACAGGAGGTGGCCAATCCCTAAAGTCAGCGGCTGAGACGATGTACAAGGTCGAGTTGGCTGACGAGAAACCCACGGTGCACCTCCTCGTCCGCGCACGAGAGTAGCTCCGCTGCGTCCGCAATGACCTTAGGAAGTTCAGAAACACCGCAACCCTGGAGTTCTTCGATTGTTCGTGGATTACGCTCAGGAGCGTCTCCGAGTAACCTCAGATTGATTTTCTTTAAAATTGCATCGTTTTGTCGTGTTAGATTCATGCGATCTTTAGTTTCTCGCTGTTAGGTCTATTTCTAAGAATTACGGTTAATCGTTTCTTGCTATCTCCGTTAGTGCAAATTTGGATGTTGTTCTTGCTTGATCATGTCCATGTGGGCATCCACTCTGGAATTTTTGAGTGGCTGCTTGATCATGTCCATATGGACATCCATTCTGGAATTTTAGACTGACACGCTGTGCAAGATTTGGGGTGTGATAGACACAATCCACGGTATCTTGGTGGCACAGGGTTTTATTACACTTCTGTGGTGTAGTATGATAGCAAAGTCTTCTGATGCAAACACGAATAGTTCGGCATTTCAGCGATTGTGTAAATAGACGGGCATGTAAATGCTTTATTTGGCTGGTCGCAAAATGCAATTGCATAATGGTAGGATCTATCTATATATAGGTAGGTGTGTGGAAAGGTTAGTGCCCTCGGCCATAAATTAAAATTTCGGCCACAAATTTGAATTTCAGGGCGTCAAAACGCCAGAGAGTCTGGCACGGATGACAAATCAATGGCATCGGACCCACCGGTGATGTCGCAATAGGTGTTATTGTCGCCATGGGTGTCGGTGCCGCAGTGACCATGCATGCCGCCATAAGTGTGCCTCTTGCTGTCGTGGATGTCGCTGGTCACCATCGGTGTTGTTGTGGGTGTCGTCGTGGTCGTGCGGAGATATCGCTGATGAACTTGTCGATGATTACCACGAACCCCTCCGAGATTTTTTCCGCCGCCGCAATAGCCTCCTTTTATTTCTTGGTCTCCATGGGCCGTCCTTCCTAGTTTGAAATATCGACAACATTAATGCGGCTGGTCCTCGCGAGTGACTTCTGATGTGCCTTCTAGTTATCGCAGTTTTGGAGTAACTTGAAGCATTGCATCGGGACAAACTCAGTGTCCATGTTGATCACCCGATACAAGGCTAGAACATCGATGAGCTAGAAAAAACGGGAAATCAATACATGATATCGTGCCAAGTCTAACTTGATATCGGCGACGATGCAAACTTATTTGATAGTGATGTTCTACCCGCCCTCGTTTCTTTCGTGGATGTTATCAATACATCCTTGAAATTTGTTGACGACATTTTGGATGCGATGCCACCTATGCTTGGTGGCACCTTTGTTGAGCTACATGAACACCTTGTTGTAATCCTTGGTGAACTGTGTTTGTCGAACTCGGCCTTGATTCTCTTCCAATGGGCACTCTTGTCTGATTGGTGCCGGTGATCGTATTTCCAGTCACGACCTTCCAAGATAGCACCAAGCACTCGTCCTCCTTTGTCGTCCAACAAACTCCATGGTTCCGGGAGGGCTTCTTCTTCACGGGTTCACCCTCAACTACAACTTGCTCGTACTCCCATTCCCTCTCCTCATCCTTCTCATCTTCTTCTTAATTATCGTCTTAATCCCCATTGGCTTCTCCTTCATGTTGGCCGATGTCATTGATTAAGTTATGTGGTTTAGTAGTAAACGCCGAATGAACTTGAACCCCTTTGTAGGCCGACGACCCCATGAACGATTTGTGGAGTTTGAGGGTGCGTTCGCGCTGGAGGATCGGGAAAATACAACTTTCATGTCGAAGCCACCATGCTCGTTGTCGCCAAATGATACGTGCAAAATGTATATATAATTTTTTATTGTTCTATGATTGTTTTATATGAATGCTAAATGTTTCTATTATAATTTTATATCATTTTAGCCCATTGTATGGACTAAAATATTGACAAGCTACCCAGTGCCAGTTTTTGTTTATGATGTCTTTTTGTTTTGAGAAAAGTTTTGAAGAACATATTCCCTAAAATTCCTAAATATCCGTGGTAGCCAATTTTTACCCGGGACAAAGAAGGATTCCAAAAATCAACCAAGAGAGGTGGCCTGAAGGGAGGAGGCAACCAGGGAGCACGGAACCACCCCAGGCACACCTTCCACCCGCCTCCTCGACTGGGCCACTCCCCGAGATTCCTATTTGCCAATGTATGCCCTTCTAACCTAAACCCGTTGGACAAATGACCAAGAGACAATAAAATACATCGGTTTCATGATTAAGTGTTATATGTTTATGCTATAACTGCTATGGTCACTGAATCTGAGATTCAGAGAAAAACACTTACGCACGTGTAGAAACATAAACATAGCGTTATAACCCTTTATCATAGAATTGCTATCCAATGCATCTATGCCTAAATAATCCACCTTCGGGTCATCATCCGCATGACTTCCAGTATTAAGTTGCAAATAACATATTATTGTATGAAGTATGTGTGCAATGTAAACAATGCAAAAGACACTTAGACTAAGCATCATTATTTTATCCCTAGTGGCAACAGCACATCCACAACCGTGCATGTTTCAGTCACTCGAACGCTGATTTTTGGAGGCATGAACCCACTATCAAGTATAAATACTTCCTCTTGGAGTCACAAGCATCTACTTGGCCAAAACATCTACTAGCAACGGAGCATGCAAGATATAAACAGCATCAATATATGGATAAATAAACAACTTCATCATAGTATCAATATTCATCAGATCCCAGCAAACACAACATTAGCATTACATAACATGATCTTGATCATGTAGGGAAGCTCACAAGATCTATACATGATAGAACAAAGTGGGGAGACTGCCATCTACCTACTTCTATGAACCCGTTGTCTAAGGAGGAACTACTCACGCATCATTCGGGAGGCAGGCTTGGCGGTGTAGAGCCCTCCGGTGATGATTCCCCACACCAGCAGGGTGCCGGGAAGAGCTTCAGAACCCTCCCGAACTAGTGTTGACGAAGGCGGCGGCATCTGGACTTTTCATGGTTTCTCGATCTGGTTTTAGGTTTTTGGGGTAGAAGGAATATATAGGCGAAAGAGCCGCGTATGTGGCCAGCCGAGGGGCCCACGCCATAGGAGGGTGCCTGCTAGGGGTGGGATGCGCCCTGGTGTGGCGTGGCCGCCTCCTGTGTCGGCTGCTCCTCCCATTCGGGCTTCTGGAGTTTTATGTTGTAATATTTGCGTACGCCAATTTTCGTCCAATTCCGAGAATATTTTGCGACTAGCTTTTTCTAAAAGAGAAAAACAGTAGAAAACATGAATTGGCACTATGACATCTTGTTTATAGGTTAGACCCAAAAAGTGCATAAAAATTCTATGAAGTTTAAACAAAACATGTGGCAATTGATAGAATAACAACATGTATTATCAAAATTATAGATACGTTTGATATGTATCAAGCATCCACAAGTTTAGTTCATGCTCGTCCTCGAGTAGGTTAACAATAAAACAACATAATCTTTTAGGAGTCAACAATAAAGAAAGGCCCTTCGCAGAGGGAAGAAGGGATTAAATCATGTGCTAGATCTTTTAAGTTTTGGAAAACATATAGAGAGAGCATAAAATATTTGACACTCTTCCCAACCTCTGCTATCACAAACCATGGGTAACCTAATCCTATGGTGCCTACCAACAATCACATACCATGGAGGAGTGTCTATTTTTGGGGGTAGGTGTGTATGTTAATGGTCAACGAATCAGCAAGTAGACAATACATTAAGTCACAAGTTAACTAGACTTTACAAGAGTGGCTCCCATGAGAGGACACTATTTCTACTGTGATTAGTAGATCATCCCTATTCTCTTTTGATTACGCACTTAAGAACTTTTCTTAACTGATAAAGCAGGGGAAAAAAGAGTGAAGATACTTTTGTAGTAAACAAATTTGGGGCTAGGCACCCCGTTGCCATCTCTTCTAGCGAATTGGATAAGCGGGTGTATACGCCACTAGTCCAGGTGTGTAAAGTCTAATCAACAAGCAAAATAAAGACTGTCTACCCGCGTCCTCATGAGCTGGTAAACAATGACACAAAAAGGGAGTATACAAGTTTTGAATTTTTTAAAGGTCGAACATGAAAATTTTACTTGGAGTGGCGGAGAAATACCACATAATAGGTAGCTATGGTGGACACAGATGGCATGGATTTGGTTCAAGGGTTTTGGATGCATAAGTAGCATTCCCACTTAGTATAGAGTTTAGACTAGCCAAGTTTTCAAGCAAACATAACTATCAAACGGTACAACAAGGACTTAAAAAAAACTTGGTTGAAGAATTACAAGACTCCACATTTCCTTCCTTGTGAACCAAAACCTTTTACTAGAAACTATCTAGACTTTGGAACTACCAATGATACAAACCAAATATCAACTAGCTTTACGGTAGTTCTTCACTAATAGCCATTACTTACATGATACATAAGTTTAAACATTACGTACTTGGTAACTCAAAACACATGGCAAGCATCAAATTACTCAAGACAGTGATCTACAAGACTTATGTAAGCATTTTATTATACCATACCACATGCAACGTTTTCTGTTCCAACCAAACACAATCAACTTATTTGTCAACTCTCCAAACAAATATAAGTGAAGCAAGAGAGTACTTTCTTCAAAAGAAACTAATATCTCTGAAAAGACATATATGAAAATAGAGAGCTAAAAGATCTAGCAGTAGCAAACATGAATACTCAATAAATATAAGCGAAGCACAGGAGTATTCTAATGAAAAAGCGGAGTGTGTCTCTCTCCAAAACAAGAATTCTAGGATCCAACTAGTACATAGCAGCAAACAAAACATAAGCAAACTGAAAATAAAAACACACTGACGCTCCAAGAAAAGTACACAAGATGTGACCGAATAAAAACATAGTCTCACTAGAGATGAACTGATAATTTACCGATGAAGAAGGGGATGCCTTGGAGAGTCCCCTTCTTTAGTCTAACAAAATATAGCTACATATATCAGGAATATGCCGAAACAATTTCATATCAAAATCACTTTCTCATGAGCGTGTGCAATTTTTCTAGTGAATACGAGAAATCTGTTCCTAAGTAGTAATCCCAATAAAAGTACCTTATAGTCATTAGAGACTTTTATTAGAACAACAAAACGGCAAAAAAAAAGATACAAAGATGTTATTACATAAGAAACAATAATCTTTACTCAAGAAAACAAAAATAACAGAAAATAAAATCGATTGGTTGCCTCCCATAAGCGTTTCTCTTTAACGCCTTGTAGCTAGGCACAAGTAGGGAATAAAGTATTATCAAGTTTAGAATTTCCTAAAGAAAGCTCAGAAGTTTTTCAATAATGAAAATTATGCTATCTATGTAAGTTTCTGAATATTCTTTTTCACTTCTCTTAGGTTCACCACTATCATCAAAATGATTTTCACTAATGTAAAGTTTTCACCACAAAGTTTTTTTCTTGTCCTCTCTCCATACTCTAGTTTTAGAAATATTTGCTATAATATAGGATTTAGGTTCACAAATCTAGAATCTATCATAGCAACCAAGGAAGCAATAACATTTTCATAATTATGGGTAACTAGAAAACTATTTTTGAATTTTTTATATAAGGAAAAGTAAGCTAAGAAAAAAATAAACTAAGCCAGAACAAATCAAAAGATAGAAAGTGGAAATGTGTAACTGGCCTCGCTGAAAACTTGAAGTCCCAAGCAACGGTGCCAAAATTTCTTTGTTATTGTAGATCAGAAACACACCCATTGGGATTCCCCAAGAGGAAAGAATGAAGTAGCGTAGGATTAATTTATCTTAGTTAAAACCAAGGTTGTCAATGTAGTAGGACTCCAATGCTTTAGTAGGATTCTTGTTATCTGGTGCTTCAACAAAAATGGGCATGCACACCAAGCACAAGCTCTCTCTTGCTCCCAACTTTCTAGGAAGGTTGTCAATCTTCCTGTTTTGATGTGAACTAGAGAGTTAATCATATTGAATGGTTGGAGATGACTAAAACTAAACGGACCATCGAGAAAGTAATGATTAAAGGCAAGTGAATGAGTGTGTATTCCATGAGGAAAATAGGACCGGGAGCAATATTTTCACTAGTGGTGTCTCTCCTGAGAACAATAAACATGCTGGGTAAAAAATTACAGCTGGGAAATTAACAAATCATGAACGCATAACAATGCTATTATGGCGAGATATAGTTCACATGTTCTAATCATGTAGGCATTACAACAAGGCATATGGACCACTATCCATCATGCATCCATATATAAAAGTCCACCTCAATATATCTATCCAGCAAATCCATCTTGTATTAAGTTGCAGCAACAAAGTTATTTCATTGCGTGTAACAGAAAAAATGCATTAAGATCAATGCATCATGTAAGCAATAATTCTGATCCATGAATAAGAACACCGTTGCTTTCTTCCTAGTGGCAACAACACATCCTCCTCCATACATGTTTATGTCACTCAAGCGTGGGAGCAAAGGAGATATGAACCACTATCTAGCAGATAAACCCTCTCTCGGAGATGCATAAAATAACTTAATTGGCTCAAAAAATCATATACACCGGAGAGCATTGCAAGACAAGATTAAAACTCTTTAAATATATAGGTGAAGCATCTCATATAGACATGAACAAAATAATCACACTCTCATGGTTCATCGGTTTCCAACAAACACACCATGTAGAAATTACATGATGATGCTCTTGATCACGTTAGAAAGCTCACAATATATAAACAAGGTGGCACAAAGTGGAGAGGACACCATATGGCTACTGCTATGGACCCGTATTTCAGGGATGAACTACTCACACATCACCAAGAAGGCAGACTTGGTGATGAAGAAGCCTTGGTGACGATTCCCCCGACCGGCAGGGTGCTGGAGGAGGACTCACTAGTACCGAAAAGCTCTTCTATGGCCACCATTTTATGATTCTATGGCGCATCCTCGCGCCATAGGGGTGCGCCACAGAATTCACGCCTCCAAATTATATGTCTGCGGCGCACGCTTCTTGGTGCGCCACAGAATTCTCACATTTCTGTGGCGCACAAAGAAGCGTGCGCCACAGAATTCCTCCAAAAATTAATTTTTTTTAAATCTTGAAAAACTCCAAGAAATTCCGATTTTTTTTTGAAAACCTTAATTATTTGATTTTTTTATTTTTGTTGATTTTTTCTGAATTTTTTGAACTTCTCAAATGACGGCTTCTCGCTAGGTAACCCATCCTTAAATTGCTCCAACCCAAGCACGCTTAACTTCTAAGTTCTATTCAATTCAGCTACCCTTATGCTACTCAAGTTCTTATTGATATATGTATCATATTAACTCTCTTAAGGCTTGTACGTGAATATATTTGTGTATAGTTTATGTGTGGTATATGTTATATATGTGTGTGTTTTTAAATTTCAAAAAAAAAAGTCAAAAACTTCAAAAGTTTCAAAAGCAAATCCATAGTTTCAAGAAAA
The DNA here is from genome assembly GCA_028641055.1 of Alopecurus myosuroides. Taxonomy (NCBI): domain Eukaryota; kingdom Viridiplantae; phylum Streptophyta; class Magnoliopsida; order Poales; family Poaceae; genus Alopecurus; species Alopecurus myosuroides. Next base: position 480,958,044 of record CM054058.1, read on the forward strand.
ACAAAAACCCAAAAAGTTCAAAAAAAAATTAAAACAAATAATTAAAAATCAGAAAAAATCCAAAATAAAAAAAACAATTTTCGAAACAAATCAAAAAATCCAAACGTAATTCATTTCTTTCTGAAAGATTCTTATTTTTTTATTTTATGGATTTTTTATAATTTTTGGAATTTTGTTGCACTTTTTTTGGATTTTTTTTAGTTCTTTGGTTTTTTTATTTATTTTTAACTTTTCTGTTGCCATAGAAATACACATTTATGTGGCGCACATCCAACATGCGCCACATAAATGTGTCTTTCTATGGCGCTTGTAGCTACATGCGCCATAGAACTACACATTTATGCGGCGCACATCCAACATGCGCCACAGAATTATGACTTTATGTGGTGCACTCTGCCCCATGCGCCACAGATATGTGACTTTCTATGGCGCATGTGTTTCATGCGCCACAGAAATATTTTTTGTGTTTCCACAGAAAGGATGTTTCCTACTAGTGACTCCAGAATCCCTAGATTGTACTTTTGAGGTGACAACGCCATTGTATCTGTTTCGTGGAAATTTTCTGTGTTCAACGTTTTAGGGTAAAAAGGCAATTTATAGGCGAAGAGGCGGTGCTTGGGGGAGGCCTAGGGCCACCACGCGACCATGAGGGGCGGCCCCACCCCAGGCCGCAACAAGAGGTCTCCTCGTGCATGTGGGCCCGCCTCAAGGTCTCCTCTAGACTCCGTCTTTGTTCCGGGTAAACAATGACCTCCACGGATTTCTAGGACTTTTGGCGCATATTTCCTTAAGAGATTTTCTGAAATACAAAAACAGCAGGGACCGGCTCTGTGCATCTTTTTAATAGGTTTGTCCATGAATATACCCGGAAAATGAAGGAAAACATGTAGAAAACATAAGGGAATTGGTAGAAAACATGGATCATCAAAATTATAGATACGTTTGGGACATATCACTTGGCGAAAGTCAATGTGCCAATCCTCAAAAAGCGTAGATTTGGACCAAAGATCATGGATTGCGTTAATTTGGGCTACGCTAAGAACACCGTCCGCTATAGATTTCTAGTAGTGAAGTCTGAGGTACTTGCCGTGAAGGTCGGTACAATTATGAAGTATAAAGATGCTAAATTCTTTGAGGATATGTTTCCTATGAGAGATATGCAACTCACTTCTAGATAGGAACTAGATGAGACTCCTGAGCATGTCATTCTCGTGAAATATTATGAACAAACACATGATGAAAATCCTGAGGATGATGACGAGGAAACCCTTGGTAGGGGCAATAGATAGAGGCATGCAAAGTCTTTTGGTGTTGAATGCCTTGTGTTCCTTGTGGATGATACTCTGACTTCTAGTTGGAAACTTATGAATCTCCAGATGCGGACTAATGGAAAGAAGCAGCCCGAAGCGAGATGACTCCATCATGACTAACAGGACATGGGAGATCACTGAACGTCCCTATGGTTGTAAGCCATTGGGATGTAAGTGGGTGTTTAAAATAAAGCTTAGGTACAATGGTACGATTTAAAAGTACAAGGCTAGACTTGTGGCCAAGGGTTATTCCAGAAAGAAGACAAAAATTTCTTTGATACTTATTCAACTGTGGCCAGACTGACCACCATTCGAGTATTACTCTCATCGGCGGCCTTGCATGGTCTTCTCGTCCACCAGATGGACGTTAAGACGACTTTCCTGAATGGAGAGATAGATGAGGAAATCTATATGCAACAGCCTGATGGCTTTGTGATAGATGGTCAGAAAGGAAAGGTATATAAGTTACTAAAATCTTTATATGTCCTAAAACAAGTACCTAATAAATGGCATGATAAGTTCTTAACATATGTTAGCTTTGTTGTTAATGAAGCTGACAAATGCGTATATTGTCGCCATGGTGGGGGCGAAGGAGTTATACTATGCTTGTATGTTGATGACATACTGAGATTTGGATCAACCTCAAATTCATTAAGGAGGTTAAGTCATTTCTATGTCAGAACTTTAAGATGGTGGACCTAGATGTGGCTGATGTTATTTTGAACGTCAAGCTATTGATAGATAATGAGGGTGAGATTATGCTTCTACAATCCCATTATGTTGATAAGGTTTTGCGTCGTTTTGGATATTCCGACTGCAAAATTTCTCCAATGCCATTTGATCCTAGTCTGGGGGTTCAAAAGTTCCAAGGCACAACTAAGGATCAGCTAATATACTCTTAAGTAATTGGTTCACTCATGTACCTAGGGGCTTTACAAGGCCTGACATCATATTTGTTGTGTGCAAACTGAGTTGGTTTGTTTCCAATCAACGTGATGTGCATTTGCATGATGTCGAAAGAATTGTGCGCTATCTGAAAGGTACTATGAACCATGGATTTCACTCTACTGGATACCCTTTGGTGCATAAAGGGTATTGTGATGCGAATCGGATCTCTCATGCTGGTGAGATGAAATCCACAACGCGATATGTGTTTAACCTTGGAGGTGTTGTTGTTTCCTAGAAGTCTTGCAAGCAAACGATCTTAACAAAATCGAAAATGGAAGCAAAATAAACAATATTAGACACATATTGTGTCGAAGCAGGATGGCTTCGAGATCTTTTGATGGACTTGCCAATGGTTGAAAAGCCACTACCGGTCATCCTTATGAACTGTGAGAATCAAAAAGTGATTGTCAAGGTGAAGAGTCCAAAAGACATTGCGCATTCCACAAAACACATAAGAATGAGATTAAAAGTTGTAAAACATTTAAGAAACTCCGGAGTAATAGCAGTGGATATATTGAGTCGGCTAAGAATCTGGCAGACCCATTTACAAAAGGTCTATCTCGTGTTGTGATAGAAAATGCATCGAGGGAGATGCGTATGAGACTCGCATAAGTTTCCATGGTAGTAACCCAACCTATGTGATCGGAGATCCCGTGAAGTAGGAACTGGGAAAACAAGCTTGTGGTTAGCTAAGGAGAGTAATTTTACTAAATCCACTCCGATGGAGATGCAATACTCTCAAAAACTGTATGGCATGTTTGACTTTTGTATTAATGTGTTCCAAGACTTATACAAGGAAGATACTATCCTACAAATCGATCTTTGGAGGAACACACCTATATGAGCCTGCCTGCTGGTCTCGGTCTATGAGATTGGATGATCTATATTAAGTTCATGAATAGACCAAGAGTGTGACTAATATGCTCCACCCGAGGGGCCAGTCTTCGGCAGCCTAGTACTGGTAACACCGTTGGTGAAACTGCTTTATGCCATACTAACAATTCAAGAATTAGCCCATTGTTTAATTCTGAAAGAGTGTAGCTATTTTTACTAGGTGGATGTTCAACATTAACAGGTCTCCACTAAAAATACCGCCATATCAAACATTGTTTGGAACTGACGACAACAACATGAGTCATTCAGATCTGATGGGGGATCATTGAAATATGAGGTGGGATTTAGGTCCATCCAACAATTTTAGAAAAACCCTAAGGGCCCATGCTGTCGTGGTATGTGGTAGGAGATTAGTCCCGGATGGCCAGTTGAGAGAGTTTTGCACCAGTTTATAAGGTGATCTCTTCTCTCACTAGTATGAGCTGGTGTGAGATGAGGAGAGGTGTTCTACAAGGGCGCTCCTACTCCACACGACGCGTCGCGTGTTGCGGGAATGAGTCGATGCTTTAATTTTGGCCGTAAAAATGGAGTCTATATTAAGCTATAGACAAATCTGAAACGTCAGATTGTGATAACAGACTAATAAACACGTCATAAAATTGATAAATTTTTTTGGGTTGTGTGTTTCTCCTATCCGACTACGCCTATATATTGGAGGCGTTGCTACCCAGAATCGATTTACCAACATATGGCTTCTGCTAACGCGCCCACTATTAGTCCTCTCACTGCTGCTGCCGCCGGTGATCCGATCCCGTTTACTGCGTACACGGGGGAAGGGAGAGCGGGACTCCGATGCTGCTGCCGCCGGTGATCCGATCCCGTTTACTGCGTACAGGGCAGAAGGGAGAGCGGGACTTTGAAACCCCGCCTCTCCAGATCCGGGGTGATTAGGTTTTTGGGGAGCATGTTCGCCTCCGTTTATTTGTGTCACCTTTGTCAACAACACGTCCACCTGAACCGACGCCGATAGGATCATTGCCGAGATGGCCGCTGCTAAGAAGACGGCTGCCGACGAGGCTGCTACTGCTGCTATGGCCAACTAGCCAATTGGAGAGTATAACGGGTTTATCCCGCTCCTAATTGTTTCTGTGTGCGTAGTACAACCTTATATTGTCAAGTATCAGTATGTGTTCATTACTGTTTACATCATCTCATGTTATATTATTGGATTAATTTAATAGAAAAATTGCTTAAATACCCAGCAAGACCTGAACAAGTCCACGCCCACCTACAAAGCATCGCGCCACATGAGGGTCGTGAATGCGGGGACCATAGTCAGGCAAGACCTTGTTGGAATGCAACAACAAAGAGAATAAAGGTCTAAGTTTTATGAAATTTAGTAGGATTGGCAAAAAAAAAAAACTTTGTTTAATAAGTTCAATCATGACCAAAAAAAAAACTTTGCTTGGCCGGGATCACCGTGCCGAACAAAGAAAATAGTTCTTCGACCGAGCAGATATATTGCTGCAATAAAAGGGATTGATCCTACTATACAAATTTTATTTTAGCCAAAGTCGATTAGATTGATCCTTCATACCCCACTCCGCGTCTGCAACACGCATCCTGTAGAGTCTAAGGGCATCTCCAGTCGTCCCCCCCAGGGGGTTTTTTTCGCGGCGGAAGCGACCAAAAGCGCCGCTTCTTCACCACTCGGCCCCCCCAGCGGCCCAAATAGCGCCGTTTCGGCGCTAAATAGCGCCGCGGCACCTAGGCCAAACCCAGCCCGCTGGGTTCGGCCTGGGGGGGCGAAACTGCGCGGCTGCGCGCGTGGGCCAGATCGGTCAGCGACGCGGCGAGAAAGCGCGGGAACAGAAACCGCGCGTGATCGTCTTCTCGGCTTCCGCGCGGTCAAAAGGCTGCCGGCGTTTATGGCGTGGCGGCCGCCCAGTGCATGCGCCCCGCCCAAAGGCTGCCGGCGTAATGGCGTGGCGGCAGCGAGGGGACGGGTGCGCGCAGTAAATGCCCGGCCGCTCGCCGCGCTATAAAATCCCCCCCGCCGCCTGCCCCGCCCCGCATTCTTCACACCGGCGATCTCTCCCTCCCTTCTTCCCCCTTTCTTCCACGACAATGGCTGACGGCGCGGCAGCGAACGGTTTCCCACGCCACAACCTGCGCCGGGGCCAGGCGATGGCGCTATACCGCGCGGGCTACCCTTGCCCGCCGGATATGCGCCTCCCTAGCTCCGCCGCGGGGGCGAGCCGGTGGCAGCTCAGCGCCGGCGGTGTCCCAATCCCTCCCCTTCCCAACACCAACCAGGAGTTCCGCCGCGCCATCTACGACATGCGCGCCGGGATGAACAACCCCGAGAACTACCCGCTCACCGGAGCGGATGAGTTCTGGTGGCAGCGTCTGACGGCGCGCCGCAACCGGGAGCTCGAGGACGAGAACGACAACGGCCCTGTCGAGGGCCGTTTCAACTCGAAAGGGCGCCGGAACTGGTGGAGCGCCCCTGGCAGGACGCTCGAGGAGGTCCTCGAGCACATCCGCCGCGGCAACCAGCCGCGTCTCCAGATGCCGCCGCTGGAGGCCACCCAGCCGTGGGTGGCGCGGCATCCCGGCGCGTCCTCGTCGTCCGCCACGTCCTCGTCCTCCGCCGGCCATTCCCTCTCCACCACCCCCCCCTTTCTGAACGCCGGAGCGTCCTCCCGCAGGCGCAGCGGCGGCGCGCTCCGCATCGGCGAGCCACAGCGCGTGGTCCGCCCGAAGACGGAGGACGCCGGCGAAAGCGAGGACGAATGGCCGGACCAAAGGGTGGCGGAGCAGCTGTCCCTGGACACGCTGCAGCCGCTCGACGTCGACACCGCCGCCCGTTGGAGTCTGCGCGACACCACGGAGGCCGAGCTCGCCCTTCAGCGCCGCCTGCTGGCTGAAGCAGAGCAGCGCAAGGCGGCGCGCGAGCGTGAGGCCGCCGCCGCCGCGGCTCGCCTCCGCGTCCCTCCCCCGCCGCCGCAGAAGGAGAACGAGTACATCATACTCGACCCGGACTCCGACGACGAGGGCGTGATCCAGAACGCCCTCGAGGTGAGCAGGTGGGACTGCGGTGGCGGCGACGAGGGACAGGGGGGAAGCAGGCGCCCCGGCGACCCCCCCAGCGACGACGACGACGACGACGACGGCGGCGACTACAGCCAGGCGATCGCCGCCAGCCTCGGGCTAGCTTAGTTTAGGTTTAAATTTATCGTTTAGGTTCAAAATCGCGCCGAATATGTACCGAAGTTTTTTAAATTTCAATAAAATTCGTCTAGTTTTTCAAATGCATTTGTTTGGGCCGATTGTTGGGCTCGGGACGCGACTGGGAAACGCGCCCCCCCAGGTTCCAGAATAGCGCCGTTTAGCGCCGCGGCGGCACCAAAACGGCGGCGTTTTGGGCCCTGGGGGGGCTCGACGACTGGAGATGCCCTAACACATTGCATCCGGCAGCTAGCCTTCTCTCACTTACGAAATCATCGAATTCTAACCACATCACCAGTGGCGACTCTCTACATTTTTGTGATGTCTATTGACATTCCAAGTTGTGCAGAACACTCTGGAAAAAATTATTGGTCACAAACGTTCAAACAACCAGGAAACATTTTGGATGGATAACCTATGACATATGTTAACTTTATAAAGGTAGTGACAAAATAGGAAGTCTATTCAGAAATCAGAAGCGAGGTTTAGTTGACCGGTTGTGTGCATAAACACCACATATATTTTTTGTTTCTGCGTATGTTACTACGGCCCACATTTGGATTTACCGTACCTTTTAGTCTATGAATGAATTGTTCAGTGTATACACATTTTTTAGGTGCTCACAGGGGTAGGACATGCATGGGCTTATAGAGGTGTATTTTTGCGGATTGCCCCTATATACTTTATTTGCTCTCATCCGTTCATCTTTTTTCTAGAACCCGCAGAAGATCTACGTGTCTTAACCACCGAAAACAAAAGACACCGTCCACTCTGAGACAGCGCTGAGGATCTGCCTATGTTAAAGGAGGGATTTGGATATTTCAAGTCTTGCAAACGATGCCCATTACGGTGGTGACAAAGGAACCTCTCGATGCCGCTCCCGTGCTTTCCTATTTGGCAGGTGGGTCCACCATACAGCGACAGCTACTGAAGGTTGTCCTCAACTGAACAGCTGCGGAGTAGAGACGGGTGACGCACACCCGGCCAAATCCTTATTGCCAGGCACAAGAAACGGGCAACTATTCTTCCAAGGGACCTTACAAATATGTCTTTCAAGTTCGAAGGCCCTTACAAAATTCTCAAAATTGCCGTGTTGCGCTGCTAAGAACATCCGAAACGCGCTGCTATCGCAGAGCTCCTTCGCTGATGAGGAACATCTATCTCTTCTTTCTTCTGGTATGTATATTGCTAAATCAATTTAATCTAATCTCCACTTGACTTCTGCTCAGGCTCCTCTTCTCCGGAGGGGCCGCCCTCTGTAACACCAACCTCCGCAGGCCGGAGGACACGATCATGTAACATGTATCCCACCTGAAACCACGAATGTGTAATTAATACTGTCAGAAAAGGCATGCATGTTTGTAGCTGAGAGGTTTCAAGTATCGTCAGCCAACCAATCTCAAACCAATATGATTTGCATTCCAATCATAGTCACCATCCAAAACTTATCAAGAGATTCGCCACATAATTTGATGATGCAAGCGCTCTTAGCTCTTGCCAGATGGCAGAAAAATATCAGAATACTTATTATTTATGGATTCCAATTAACATGCAAATTCAAAACGCTTCATTTGTCCTGATATAACCTCCAAGGGGTAAAAATGACATATATGAGGATATAGTCTTTAGTGTCACTACTGTAGTTGAGCTAATTGTACGCCTGTCTTCTCTTAGCAAAACTTCACCAGAACATTGTGCATGACACCGATGAAGCAAGAAAAACTAGAAAACAGAAGAAAAAAAATGCATGGATAACTATTTGAACTTTTCCCTCCACGTGTGCGCAGGATACCATACATAGGTGCACAGGGTTCATGAGAGATTTCTCTAGTTCAAGATTCAAAACCAACTAATTTTCAAATTCTCAATGGAAGGTGAATCTTGACTAATGAGCATGCAACCTGCCATAAAAGAGGGGGATGCCTCTCTAGCTTATCTGTAATTGCTGATTGAATTAAATTATTGAAGATTGCCCGAATAATGCCAAGTTAAAGTCCCTTTCTCACGCTAAATAATTGTGAGTTGCATTCGCACAACTAATGGAATTATGCTCCGTGGTTGAGGCACATTTCTTCTTTTGAGTTTTGACTACTGAAACCATCAGTGCAAACCACACGTCATATGAGAAATAACACGATAAATCTAATGTCTATGCCAAAATGGCCAAAATATGCAGACAGGGAAAGTACATGTGTCACAGCCAAGTATAGAGAACTGGATTTAATAATTTTATAGAGCAAAAGCCAGTAGCTAGGCCAGGGGTTTAAAGTATATTCTGCTTTGCTTTGTATTTTTTTTATAATTTTTTTTTCAAAGTTCCTTCTATAAGCATGAATACCAAGATTACTTCGAAATTCTAAGATCATGGGTCCGTAAAACAAAGAAAAAAATATAAATCAGTCAATCAACAATTAATAGATGGATACAACCATAGATCAACTCAAAAACTCTAAGAGCCAATGTTATCAAATTTCTTGGAAAACAGAAACATAGATATCAGAATCTTGACGGTGATATGTACCTTTACAACGGCAGCAACAGTTCCTGATGGTTTTGAAGTATCGGGAATTTGGAAAAGTGCATAATGTCTCTCAGGATCGAATTTCTCATTCAAAGGATCAAACTTTTCGACTCCAAACTTCTTAAAAACCTGTTCAAATTTGAGGAAAATCACACTTCAGGAATTACTATCACCCAGAAAGCGATGTGTATAACGGGAAGAAATAGTCAGTGCATGAGAAGTAGAGAAAAATTCAGGTACAGAAAAACACTAATACACAGGAAGAAATAAAATTTTGATGATAATATGTACTACATAGATAAAGTACCTCTCCGAGTTGCTTATCTGTCATGTCTACACCCTCCAGTAGGGTTTTTAATAATGGTACAGCTCCAGTGGAATCTTCGGATGTATCTAATTTTGAGAAGCTCTCCTTCACAGCAGATGATGCTCTAGCCAAATTGTCAGCAACATCTAACAAACTCTTAGAGAAGTTCTGCAACCACGATTTAAGAAGCTATAAGAGATCAGATTCAACATAACTGATCAAAATGCTGGTAAATATCATTAAAATTCCTAAACAAGAAATCAGATTCAACAACAAACCTGAACTGCAAATTTTTTCGAGTTCTCGGATTCACGCTTTGTCCGTGCGATGACATTTTCCATTTCTGCATAGCTGCGCAAAACATTGTCCTTCATATCTTTGACTTCTTCATCTTTCGAGGTCAATAACTCATCCTTCTCAAGAACTAGCTTCACTAGATCCTCCTTCGACAGATCAAGGTCTTCCGCGCCTGTATCAGAAAATGCAGGTCACTTAGTGCACCAGCAACTCATAGACTGGGATTGAAGTCTTCCAAACCTACGTCCAGATGAACCACTGTCTTCCTCTGAAGCTTCACCATTTGATTCCTGCGCAGTACTTTCCTGGTCTTTGGGTTGGTTTACCTCCTTATCATTCTCTTGAGGGGTAGAAGATGAAAACCCATATCTTTGAAAGATGGTGGTTGAGTATCTCAACGGGTGATTCAACGTATATGGGACCGGCTTACAAGAGAGGTATACAAAGTCGTATAAGTAAAATGATGGAGTAGCAAACACGGAAATAGGTTGAAGACAGAAAAGATCACATTCCTGTCTTGAATGAATTAATGTTTGCATCAAGTCAAATCCACAATGCAATAACGAAAAGGAGAGCATATGCCTACAGACTACATAGTCCAACAAGAAGACTGGGAACAAAACCATCAAATCATGACTAGACTACCAATTAGGATTTTGACCAGTTGAAAAAAAAAGATTTCCAACTATTCGTAACAAGATGGGAATGAGAATCTGTGCTGATGCAGAGTTCAATCTAGTGAAGGTCACAGAGTGAGCAGCCATGTTACTTTAGAACAATGAAGAAACCAGGGTTAACTGAGACGGTTTCCGACCAAAATTACAAACACCTTGGGGGCATCTCTGGCGCTACCTGGACCGATCAGAACAAGAGGAACCGGGACCACACAGCTACGCGCCGCTATTGTATTGTAAACCTCCCGGGACATCAGGAAAAATGGGGGTAGAGAGGGACCTGGTTCCGAATCTGGGACGCCGGAACAAATTGCCTTCCCAGGAGGGCGCCCGCCGACGAGGAGAAGAGCCTCTGCGCCCGGGCAGCGCCGGTGCCGGTGCCAGCGCCGACCTGCGTGGCGAGGCGCCGCGCGAGAGCGCACCGCCAGGACATCTCTGTCCCGACTCCTGAGATCGTTGGAGATGGGGCGGGTGGCGGAGCGCTGAGCTTGGAGAAAAAGGGCGTGTTCGGAAGTCCTCTGGCTTCCCAAACTCCATAGATCCGGCTTCAAAATGGCTATTCTTGCTTCCTGGCCGGAGCAAGAAACGTTCGGCGCTGCTCTATCATTACGGAATGGTCTGGAAGCCTAATGGGCTGATTTGGGCCCATTGGAATGGAAGAAAATGTAGCCCACAGCACCAATTCGGTACAGCCCCAATTTCTTGGTCGTCTTCCCCGACGAGACCAGCACCCCAAATCGTCCTCATGTCGATTCCTAACCCCGGTGCCCTCCACCGCAACTACCGGCCAAGAAGCCGCTTTTCTCGTAGACCTCCTCCCGCATCCACGCGCCCTTCGCCTCAGTCCACCACGCCTTGAGGAGATTCGACACCGAGGCCCGCCGCCGTCGCAGTACCCACTTCCAAGTTTTCCCCGAGGCTGGAGAGGTCAAGATCTAAGGGGGACGCCGGGGACGCGCGGATCCGGTCGAGACGTATAGGCGCCCGGAGGAGAACGGCGTAGCGGCGGCTGGATTCTGGCGCCGTCGGGGTGGCAGCGCATGGGCGCGTTCATGTAGAAGATAATGGGAGAGATGGCAACACGGAACGTTTTCAGATCGGATCGAAACAGATCGAAGCGTTTTCCTTGACTTGGCGGTGGCATCGGGATGTAATATTTCGCTGCTCCGCCATTTGGTGCTCCACGGATTTGGAAAAGTGGTGCTCTGAGTTTCGTGTAGCAAATTGGTTCAGCTTCTCGGATCTAGCTCCGTGGAGTTGGGCTGTTCGGCACCGCTCCGCGACGGATTTTCGTGAAGCTGGAAGCCGGAGGACTGCCGAACACGCCCAAAGGCGAGTGCAGAGACGAAAGCGGGAGGGAGAAAAGAAGGCGGCGGCTAGTCTTGGCTTGCTCGAGCCGTTTCGTTCATGCGACGGGCCGGGCGCACCGCGTCGGGTTACACCTAGCACTTCGGTGCACCAGATGTTAGCATGTTTTAAATTAAATTTAAAAAAAAGCATGTTTTCTAAAATCAATAAAAATCTAGCACACTGACACAACATCAATATATGTTGGCAAAAGATCATATCAAATTTCAAAACATTTTCGAGATATAAAAATTACAAATTTGATATCAATGTGATAATGGGCCAAATATAAAATCTAACTTTATGTTATGCATTGTATTATTTAGTGTTGAATTTAATGATTTTTTTAAGCTATGTTTCAAATTTTGATTTAAATTTTGTGACAAATATATATTGATGTTGTGTGAATGTGCTAATTTGTTTTTCATAATTTTCAAACATTTTACAACGTGCTTTGGCGAGTTTGGTGCACCGGTACCATGTCGTTGGTGGTTTTAATAATGGAATCGATGATTATGAATTTGTTGTTTCTTCTAGTGTAGGTTGTACGTGAAAGAAAATTATAAACAGAGGAAAAAGTCCACACCCACATCAATTGCAAACGTCTCCATACGCTCTCTGCTAATAATTAGGAAGAAGGGATTTACACACTCACAATGTCGCCGCCAAGAAAACTTTTTAATGTGAAAGCCAACATCATATCCCTCTAAACATGAGGTCAAACTAGGAGAACAAAAACACAACTTCAGGGCGGCGTATGCGTAGAGGTAAGTGTAGTAGTAGCCGAAGGTGAAGGTGTGAAGGTTTGGGCATATAATCTTTGGAGCATCTTCGCTGGTACCTCCAATGCTAGGGCGATCTTAGAGTTTTTCGCCGAGGGCCATTGTTCTAAATGAATGATACATTTGGAAATAAAATTAGCAGGTCGGTGGGACTTTGCCACAATTATTAATTTGTTGTGTGTTAACCAAAGCGCCCAAATTTGTGACGCAAATATGACCTATATCACAGTCCTAGCTTTACCAAAGAAATTAATAAGGATTTTCCAAAATATTGGAAATAAGGAGGGATTCCAATCCACCCCCAACATTTTTGTAACCCCACTCCACATAATGACAACCCATATTCATCCCTTCAAAAGCGACAAACTTCTCTAGCTATTTCTTATGGATGCAGCAAACCTTGGTCGAATACAGCACAATCACATAGATTTTTTTTTTGTCTTTGCTCGAGTCTGGATTTTTTTTTTGTCTTTGCTCGAGTCTGGAATATAATCCATCTCAGGGAACTACAAATAGGCCATACATTACATCAAATCGAGGTTCATCGAGGCGATTTCTAAAATCCCCACATCGGAACCAGCCCAAACCCTAACCCTAACCCTAGAAATCAAAATGTGTGAATTTCTTACATCTCCTAGCCACAACTTGGGGAGCTCTCTGTATCGTTCTAGGTCGGCATGGCAATGGCGGAAGCAGCACAAATCATTGGCGACGGGCATGGTGATGGCGGGGTGCGACTGTGGAGTGAGTTGTTGGAGATGTTCCCTACAGACAATAATATTCAGTTATTATTCTATCTCCAAGTTTATTATTAAGTTTATATCTTCGTGCTATAATTGCTATGGTATGATTATTCAAAGGAAAACCTATGTGCGGGTGTGATTATCCAGCACGCTCCCGCGATGCGCGCTCGCACGGCTCCAGCGCGGCTCAGCCCCCCCCCCCCCCCCCCCCGTTCCAGCCACAACCACCTCCCACCACCACCAGACTCCTTTCCCTGCCGGCTTCACCCGGCCTTTCTTGGTTTCTCCGGTGCGTGCGTCGCATCAACGACTGGATCTGGATCGGGGATTCAGAGATCCCGCTGCTCTGCGTCTCCGAAACCCATCTCCAAGGTCTGCCGCCTCCAGAGCATCGTCGTGGGGCCGCTGATGTCGCCCACGCCTACGCCCGACGTCTGTGAGGCGGTCAAGGACGCCCTGTCGGCTTGGCGCTCTGCAGGTTTTCCCCTAATTGTGCCATTAATGGCGGGGGGCCGCGCTGAAATCCTCCGCACCGCCGGCGTTAATGCTGAGAAGTCCTCCCGACCGCGCAAGTATGTGCGATTCAACGTTCCCGCGCCTCGCAATGACGCCAACGCGGTGCCATCTCCTCTGCCCCGCCTTCAAGCTGGGTCACATCGTTGTCTCCTCAGGTTTTCGCCGGTGCCACGGGAATCGAGGAGCACGTCCAATGGCGGAAGCAGAAATTAAGCTTAAGAGGGGCAAAACTGAATTAAGCTTAAGCACGTCCTCCGGTTTTCGCCGGTGCAACTTGGACTCACGTCCTCTCACGCCGCGCACGCGCCGAGGCTCGCCGTACCTCGCGACGAGACTATCATTCAAGGCCACGCCATGCCTCCTCAATTCCGCGAGCCTCCCACTACTCGTCGCGCCCGCTTCAGCATTTCGCCCACTCCAACTACCCACACAAAAACCACCGCCTCTCGTCGGCCTCCTTCATCCGCTGCTTCCGCTGCCAGGCACTTGGCCACCGCATCACGGACTGCCGCGGCCCGGTCAGGTGTGCGGACTGTCGCCGTTGGGGTCACTGGGCGATAGACTGCACCAAGCTCCAGCGTCGCACGCCTGTGTCGCCAAGCCCTCCGAAGTGTGCTTCTCCTCATTCGGCTACATCTACATCCCCTACCGCGCTCTGTCGACCATGTCTTCTTTCTTTGGCGTGAGCGTCCTCTAGAAGAAATCCGGATCTGGATTGGCGCCTTCGGCTGACGACCTCGCCGCCCGGTTCGTGCGCCGCCCTCCTGCGCGTGTTGCTGGTGGGGCCCTGGCTCCCATGCCGCTGCTCCGGCCCGCCCTCAACGCGGAGGATCTCGTCATCAACTGCAATGGATCCTCCCGTGTCGCTGCTCCTATGCATCGGATTCGATCCGTGGTGGTTGCACCAGATCCTATGCCTCGGAGCCGTACCGCCCCTCCACCCACGCCTTCTCTAGCCCGCTCCATCGCCTCTTCTTCGGGTATACGCCGCGAGGGAGATAGCCGCTCCTGGTCTGCTGTTGCTTCGGGCGTCTCGCCTCCGCCCGCACCCGCTCTCCCGACTCGGCCACGCCCAGAGCCGCGCCATGTGGCCGACGCCCTTCGTCACGAGTTTGACATTCGGATGCGCGAGGACATCATGATGCCACGGCTGCTGATGGAGGGCGTGGACAGCTTACGGTGCATAGAGAGGACACACACTATGTGCAAGTGGAGTCTCACGAGCAGGTGCCGCACCCGCCAGAGGTGTCAGGGGAGATGCGGCCCAGCCATGAGTGCATCTGTGAGAAACATGCGGAGGATCCGGCTCGGGAGATGACGGCGACACTCGACACGCCTGCCAGCGCCGCTGAGGTCGTCATCTTCGCCTCAGAATTGGACATCATCTTCAACTCGGGTGTGGATGTCCTCGACGCTGACGCGGAGGCCACTGCGCTCGGATGCCTCCTTACGCTGATGCTGACGCCGCTGATGGAGATGACGCCCTATCCTCTCCGGACATCACTCTGCGAAGTGTCGCTGATCTGTTCGGCCCGCCGGCTGTGCCGTTGCTACCCACGCCTCTTCCATCGTCGCCACGTGCTCGGGTGGTCCCGCCCGCCCCCGCCCGTCGCAGCAGCAGGCTTGCGACGAAGCCGCACCTCCCAGCGGTCGACAAAGCGGTGCGAGTTCTCCACAAGAAGATGGGGCTCGATGTCGGTGATATGCCGCTGGAGAAGGCTAGAAAAGAATTTGTGAGCTCACTCAAGAACTTGCTCTCAAGTTCGGCAATCGATGCGTTGACAACCCTCTTGAGGCTGAACTTGCCATCCATGACGGCAGCGGATGAAGCCCTGATTGCCCTCGCTGGACCGGGGGGCAACGATTTCCCGCTGCCGGCGGCACTAGACATCTCCGTCTGATTTGCTACCTTTTTCTCGGGCCACACCGCTGTCGTTTCAAGTTTAGGGTCAAAGTTTAAGAGATGACAATTTTTCTTTCAGATAGATTGGATGGAGTAGGTTGATATGGTCCCTCGAGGGCGCTAGATTTCTAGCAGTTATCTTTTCTTTGGCCTCGGTCGTTCCATGTTTGCTTCTCCTATATCAATATAAAAGACAAAAAATTTGCCTTGTTTCAAAAAAAAAAAAACACCCAGTCACTTCAATCTGTTATTTCTTCTCAAGAACGATGTGCCACACACTATGCACAACCGTGACCCCATGTCACAGTGACCAAAAAAACTCCATGCACACCGTACTACCACATCTCCGTTGCGTCCTGCGCTATTGAGACATGCCGCCCGTTCACCGGCGCCTGCGCGCCCGGCATTGGGTGACACATTGCCTTCCGTCGAGGCGGGCAACAGTGGCGGCGCCGCATCGAATCCCTCATATCTCACCGGTCACCGGCGGTGGGTTATCCGAGGGCGCGGAGCTGTGGGAAAATTGTTGAAAGATCTTCTTTACTGATTAGAGCAAGTTCAATAGTAGAGCTAGCAGCTGGCTATAAGAAATTGCCATGTCATCTATACCCAACTATACAGCCAACATGTGTTACACGCAACAGCAAAACGACGATGAAATTAAGCAAGATCGAACCAACGGGGACACAAGATTTTAACGTGGAAAACCCTTCCAACAAGGAAGAGAAAAAAACCACGGGCGCCAGCGAGCAATACTTCACTATTTCGGGTGAGGTTACAAACGCACCGGGATTTACGATGTGTGGCTTATCCCGTGCGGCGGCTTACAAGAGTTATATAAAAGCGATCCTGACCTAACTAAGTCGGTAAACGGTGAATCCAACTCGAACTCGGTAACAACTCGTACCGTACCGCGGGGGGCTGCCGCCCCACGCACCCCCCCCCCCCCGCCGTGTAAGCCTCCGGCGACGGGCCTCACGTAGCGGAGGCCAAACTTTCCTTTATCTTCTTATGAATTTGGATCACCGTAAAACAACAACATGTAGAATAGTGAGCTGTAAAAATATGTAACTTTATTGATACATGGCCCACATCTCACTCTCACAAGGTGCTTAGGAGCACGTGTTACAACTAGCTCTTACATGAGAGGCCACTCTACTTCTCTCTCCTCTCCTCTCTCTTTCATGTCACCACGAAAATATTATTCTAATCCTTACAGTCCGCTTACATAAGCTTATTATACTTGTTTGGCCCTGTGCCCCTGTTCTGTCCAGTCGATTCCACACAGCGAGTCTCTCTCAGGTGTTCGTCATTATAGCCCTCCCTGTGCTCCTGTTAAGTCGTGTCTGTCCGATGACACGAAACAACTAGAACGCCATCCCACACTGTGCCCGACCCCACTTCCCAGCGAACAACTTCCTACAACGGCTCCATGGCGCCGTGCGCCGTGGCCCGGCCTGCCGCCGCGCCAGGGGTCTGGTGACATGTCACTTTGCGGCGCCACATCGCAGCCCCTACCTATACCTCACTGGCGGTGGGTTATCCGAGGGCGGCCGAGCGAGGATCTATAGGAAATTTCTTTGAAAGATCCTTGCTGATTAGACCTGGCTTACTCCCCTCTGACTGACCAGTCAAGGCCTATGCCCCTGTTCTGTCCACCGGATCTGGATTTGACACATTGAGTCTCTCTCGGCACCCCAAAAAAAACATTATGGTTCGGTCCATGTGAAGCGATTTTATTTCATGCCTTGGAATGGTTAATGGAGTATCTGTGCTACTGAATCCTGATCACTGACGCCTGGCAGGATATTCTTCACTTCTTCAGTACTACTGCTGTGCCTCCTCAGCCTTGCTATATTCCAAAAGGCAAGCAAACGATTCTACCATATCTATACGTCAGTAGATTCCTCTGCTCAGATTCCAAAAGGTACTCAATTGTAACCATGTGATGCTTTCATCTGCACCTATCTGAGTAACTTTTCATGTGAAACTCATATTCCAACTATATGAGTATTATACTACTAAAATAAAAAAAAAGTATTATACTAGTAGTCCGAAGACCAGCTGGTACTAGTGTGGTGTGTCTTTCTTGTGCATCTATCTATCTATTTATACGCCGTTCTGCTCTGGGCTTGAGGCTTGGGCATCCTTGGCAGTTGGCACTGAGGCTGTTTCTCTTCAGAAGTATTGGCTTTGCTGACTTGTTCGGAGAGCTTCTTGGCAAAGGTAGGAGTCTTCTTTCTCTTGGTTACTAGCACATCTCTTTGGATCATAAACTTGCTACATCTTTATATCATGTTCACACAGGATCCTAAAGTGCATAGCTTTGCTTTCTGTTTATGAATCAAATATATGCATCCATGTGAAATTGGAACATATTTATACCGTTAATAACAACATATTCAACATCTTCCTATTTTAGACTGCTGGAAGGAGCAGTGAGGTTGTTTTTTGCCCTGGGCTTTGGGGCTTGGGCATCATTGGCATTGAGGGTTTGCAGAAGTACTGGCTTGTTCAAATAGCTTCCTGCCAAAGGTAAGAGGCTTCCTGTCTTTCTACTTCCTGCATCTTTAGATTATAAACTTGCTACATACATCATTTGGCCATGTTTATGAAGGCGCTGAAGAGCCTAAAGTTCATTGCTTGCTTTCTGTTTGTGCTGAAAAACAAGGCTTTACTATTGCAAACCTTTCTTTGGTTTATTTTCACATCAAATACATGTATCAAATGTGAAGTTGGAACAAATTTCTACTGCTGATACTAACATATTCAACATCTTCCTATTTTAGACTGCTGGAAGGAGCACCGCGGTACCTTGTTCCCTTGGCTCCCCACCATTTTGATCGCACTTGTCATGGCGCTGGATCAAGGTCATGAGCAAGATAATAGGACTTGTCACAACATCAGCAGGAATTCTTGTCAGAGATGTGAGGTCTGCGATGCACATTACTATTGGTGTCATCTGGATGATACCCAGAAGTATTTCTTCAAGTTCATGGTCCGCGATTTCCAAGAAAAAATGGCAAGCCCTGGTGCATTGATACATTTTCTTTCAAAAAGATGGAATGCCATCCTGGTCAGCATATTTATTTTGGTTCTTACCTTTTTTTGTGTTCTATTCCTGCAGATCATACCAGAGAAATTTGTGGACAAATTCAAAGGTCAGATTTCTGAAGTTATCAAGCTAGAAGGTCCTGATGGGAGCAGATACGATGTTCAGGCTACCAGGGATCTGAACAAGATAGTACTCGGATCTGGATGGACAACATTTGCCACATTTTACGAACTAAAAGAGGGTTGCGTGCTGGTGTTCAGGTACAGTGGGAATTCTCACTTCAGGGTTCTAATATTTGATTATCCAAGTTGCTGTGAGAAAGAAATTTTCCATGTTGTCATGAATTGCGGTCCTAATGCCCAAGAAAAAGACACTCGTCTCGACCAATCGCTGCTGCGTGAAACACGATGCCAGAATGGTGGATCAGGCAACGGTGAGTCCCGTCAAAGGTGCGGCCACTGTGATGTGCATTTCTATTGGCAACATCTGGATGATAGGGAGAAGCATTTCATGAGGCTCATGATTGGCAATTTCCTGGGACAAATGGCAAGTTCTTGGATGATCAATGCCCTTCCTGCCATCATATTGAAATTTCTTTTGGTCAAGGATATATAATTTGTTGATAGCCTTGTTGTCTGTTCCTGCAGAGCATACCAAAGAAATTTGTGAAAAACTTCAGAGGTCGGATCTCTGAAGTTATCAAGCTAGAAGCTCCTGATGGGAACATATACAACATTCAGGTTGCCAAGGAACCAAACAAGATAGTTTTTGGATCTGGCTGGAAAGAATTTGTTAATGCTAATGGACTGAAAGAGCGTGACCTGCTAGTGTTCAGATACAATGGGGACTCTGACTTCAAAGTCCTAATATTTGAGCCCAGTGGTTGTGAGAAACAGTTATTCCATGTTGTCATGAACCATGCTCCTAATGTACAAGGCAGGGGCATATCTCATGATCAGTCATTCCCTGGGGAAACAAGGCGTCGAGACGTTGGATCACATGATAACAACAGTAGGAAAACTAGAAAGATGACTCCGCTGGACTCGCCTTCAGCGAGATCAGGTAAAAAATTGAAGGGTTGCATGTAAATTGTTACTGATACATGTAGTTGCTCACTGATGTCTTGATGATCGGTATTGTGCAGCTGAAGATGACACATCGGACACCATGAATTCAGGTGGCCTTCCGGAAACCACCGAGCCCCGCTATGTTCTAGCAACGGGGTGCAATCTGACTACAGCGCAGAAGGCAGAACTCAACGCTCTCGTGAAGAAAATCAGGCCTATAATTCCATTATACATCACAGCCATAAACAAGACAAGTCTGTCTGTATCTCTGGTACATATGCAGTTTCTTCTACAGATTAAATGCGAACAATGAGTAATCCTTCAAGTTTTGTTATACAATGTGCAGGATTCAGGCTCTTATTTCAGTTTTTTCATTAAATTTTGAAGTATAGTACTAGAGCTCCATAAATAACAATTTTCAGAGAATGTGACAGCCAAATGATTCACTCATCTGTAACAGGTCTTCTGCAAGGATTACGCTGCCAAATACCTTCCACATGAAAACCAATTCATTGCACTCTATCCTCCTCAGAACGACGACCCATGGTTAGACTATTTGAAGGTTATGACTGATGGTTCATGCATGCTTTCTGTTGGCTGGTCCTGCTTCGTTCTCCACAACGAGTTTCGGGTAGGTGATATCTGCATATTTGAAGTGTCGGAAAGAAAAGATGAAGTGAATATGGTTGTTCATACACTTGAAAGGAGCCATCACCTACAAGGTGAGTTTAAGACAAATTACTACCTGCCCATATGACATAAAAATTAATGCCCATACAATCCTTAGAAATAAGAACGTATAATTCAGCTTAGAAACAGACACTCCTTTTTATATAGTCGGATGATGCATAAGACTGAAACGGTAGGAAATCAAGAATGACCTAGTTTGTCTCACCTGATAAGTGCAGAATGCGCCATTTGTCTTTTGCTTTTTCTTTGACAGGGAAAGAGCCTGAATCTCAAAACAAATGCAGTTATTCAGTTGAGAGCGAGGGTACCGAGGAAGAGGAGAGTTACAAGGGAAATGCCGAGTCCAACTACTACTACTCAAGGTTTGCCAAACGCCTGACCAGGAAGGAGAAAAATGAGTTATTAAGGGCAGCGTCTTCCATACCGGGCAACCCGGTATATGTCGTCATCCTGCGAAAGAATCACCTTGGCAGCAGTAACAACATGATGGTCAGTCAAGTTGTATGACAATTTATATGTCAACTTAGAAACCGTCTTGGATAGACTTTCTCACGAAACTTTCTGTATTAGTGATTAATGCTCTTTACAACATATGCAGACCATCCCCAGAAACTTTGCTAAGCATCTCGCAGAGAGGTCGCAAGACATCCTGCTCCTGAGACCCAACAGGAAAGCGGAGTGGTGCGTCAAGTACTACTACCGGAAGAGTTCCGCTTCGGGGTCTTCGGGCTTCACCTGCAAGTACTGGACCAAGTTCATCCGCAACAACAAGTTGCGCGTGGGCGACGTCTGTATCTTCGAGCTGTTGAAGGGCATGAGTAAGGTGACAATGATGGTCCATGTTTCCAGGAAGGTCGATGACAGGTTCGTTCTACTGGGTTAAGTTGCAGGTCGATGAGTGTTAGGCTAAGACATGAGTAAGGTGACAATGATCTGGGTAGCCCGGTGTGTCGTCTAGTATGTGGACCACCTCGTGTCGGTGGTTCATGGTATCTGCAGCCTGAATAATGTGATTCCAGTAGAAGAAACTGGTGTTGTTGTGCTGTACTGCGTAATGACTTGGGCAACTCTGTTTTATCTCCTTCGCTCTTACCTTGTGATTAGAGTAATTTTACTCATCGGTCATCGCTTTCGTAAACTAGTAATGGTGCACGTGCAAATGTGCAATGCACGTGTAAACTTCGGAAATATTGTATCAAAAATTCACTGAGTAGTCAAACAACAATTTGTTTTATTTTACCATGGCAACACTTCTTAGCTCATTAAGATTGATTGACTGAATCGATTCATCTATGTGAAAAATGACCAATGAATCATTAATAACAACTGATCTTAATGACATATAGGAGTAATTATCAAAATTCATTCCACACATTTGACGCTTGAATTAATACTTCTTTCATTAACAAGAATTGGCCACTCTCTTTATTCTTTATTATTATTCGAGAATTGCATTTCTAATCCAACTCGTCCATCATATTGGGTTAACACATGCAAGGTGCATACATATTCTGCTGCAAAGAATTTTGCCTCGAGTGCTGAAAAACTGAACATGCAGAAGTCAAAAGGGAGAACTACACGCAGGATATGGTAAATCAAAGTAGCAAGATCAGGAGTAACTTGCAATACAAAAAGAGCTATATATTTATATAGAGAGAGTGATAGAGAGATTCATTTCATTGACTTACATCACTAATCCATAAGTACATATTTATCTTGACGTCAACAGGCAATTACTATCATTTAAGAGCTTAGTAAGTCTTGAAGCACCAAGACAATTGACATACAGTTATGATTTATCTAACCTCCACCTGATGCACCATATTTTTTTTAATTTTTTTTTTTGGATCTGCATCCTGCAGTTTGTGAGAATACCGGAGAATATAGCATACAACTATATATAGAAATAAGAAAATTAAAGATACACCAAAATGATTTCACTGGATCAGTTCCTGTACTACCCTGTTGTAAAACAAAGGAGAGCATGTTCACGGGTCTGCATTAGTTGAAAACCACCATCATTTAGGCAAATAAATAAACAATAGCAGCTAAATATACATGGGTGAGAATAGGAGATCGGACGTGTTTTCAGTCAGTCTGTTCAGTAGGTTAGGTTTCAGTTTGGGCATTCATCAGTTTTACTAATAGCTTGAAGATAAGATACCTGAAAAATAAAAGGCATCGATATGATCAGCACCTCTGTGCTTAACAAAAAAAAAAAAGGATACTGGGACATCTCGAAGATAAGCCACCTGTGTATTTTTCTTCTCTGTCCGGAATAAAAAAAACCTTCTGGTGCACCGCTTATGGATTCCTGCACGGAAGAAAAATTTAACTAATGACAATTCTTGCGCGAAACAAAGTTTTAATAATTAATTCGAATGCTTATGAATTCACTGCTTAACGATGGCGCTGTAGTTCAGAATCTGAAAAGAAACAAAAATTTCTCAGTGTGATCAATATGAAAACGACCAAATTCAGAAGTAAGACACGTTCCAGCAGTACAGCGGCGGCGGTCCAATTCCGGCCGGGCAGGGGGCGGAGTCGTGCGGGAAGTGTCCATACGGACGGGCAGGGTAGGAAGATACTGCAATTCAGCGGCGGCGTCCAATGAAGACTTGCGGCGGCGGGGGGCAGCGCAGGGGCGTCCAGGTCGGCGGTTGGCAGGGCGGTGGTGTCCAGTGTAGGCGGCGTGCGGCAGCGTTCCCGGTCGGTTGTGGGCAGGGTGGCGGTGGGCAGGACGGGGTCGTGCCTGGCGGCGGCGTTCCAGGTCGACGGTGGTGCGTCGGTCTTTGGGAAAAACCTGGAGATGCGATTGTCCTTGTTTTTTTTTGGGTCATTGAAGGATTGGGGACTCGGGGAGGGGTGCGTCTGACTGGTGTTTTATCGCAAAACACGGCATTAATATGTAGCGTGCGATTAGACGATCCGAGGGTCCATGTTATTTGGATCTGTCGTTCTATGTCCTCTTATATTAGTGGTGATGATGGTTAAGAAAAATGTCTCTTGTTTTGCTAACCGAGAAACCTAGCCGTTTTTGCGGATTAATATATGGCATATCCAGTTTTACGGATTAAGAAACATGTGGCAAAGCAAATTCACGAGAGTGGTCAATCACAACATCAGCGGCCAAAAATTAGCGCAAACATGTTTTGAAATTGAGATGGAGGGGATGTACACCACCAGATATACCAGGGTTATATTCGGACTTACAAATCGGAAGCTTTCGAAAAGTTTAAGGAATTCCAGAGTGATGTACAAAATCAACTCGGTAAGAATATAAAGTTTCCACGGTCGGACCGTGGAGGCGAGTATATAATCCATGAGTTTAATGACAATCTAAAGAGTTGTGAAATAGTTTCTCAGCTCACTCCACCGGGTACGCTGTAGAGGAATGGTGTGTCAGAACTGCGAAATCGGATCTTGTTGGAGATGGTACGATCAATGATGAGTCAGACAGATCTATCTTTATGATTTTGGGGTTATTATCTAGAAACTACAGCGTTCACACTAGACAGGGTACCATCAAAATCCGTAGAGAAGACACCGCATGAGATATGGACCGGCAAAAGGTCGAGTTTGTCTTTTCTTAAGATTTGGGGTTGTGAAGTTTTTGTCAAGCGACTTCAGTCGGACAAACTCACGACCAAGTCGGATAAGGGTATTTTCGTGGGGTATCCGAGGGGTACTGATAACCCGCAACTATAGGGGATCGTAACAGTCTTCGAGGGAAGTAAAAGCCAAATTTATGTATTCGACACAAGGGGAGCCAAAGAATATTTATAAGCCTGAGTTGTCAATTCAGCTGCACCTGAAAGTAGACTTGCTCACAACAATTTATCAGTGTTAACAGTTTTATAGCAGCAGCGGTAGTAAAATAACAGCAGGAGTAAAATAGTAACAACAGTAGCAATCGTGAAAACAACAGAATTAAAGTACCGTAGGCATAGGGAATGGATGAACGGGCGTCGCATGGATAATATAGTTCATATAATAAGAATAACATGGGCATTGCAGATAGATAATAATAAAGCATCCAAGTTCTAGGCAAACCATAAGCATGTGATCCAATCTAGTCATACGTATTCGCAATGAGAAACTTGCACAACATCTTTTGTCCTACCAGCCCGTTTGCAGTGGGGCCCCAAGGGAAACTACTGGTAATTAAGATACTACTTTTAATAAAGCACTGGAGCAAAGCATTAACACTCCGTGAACAGATGTGATCCTCACATCGCAGCCATCCCCTCCGATTGTCCCAATTATTGTCATTTTGGGGCCTCGGGTTCCGGACAACGACATGTGTAAAAAACTTGCAGATATGATCAAAAAACATAATTATACTCATGAAACAATAACATGTTCAGATCTGAGATCATGACACTCAGGCCCTAGTGACAACCATTAAGAATTACAAGTTGCAACAACGATATATAGCACTAGCAACGGATACTAGGCACTATGACCTAACAATCTGGCATTATTACATGAACGATATCATCCAATCCCTTCCATCCCTCTCAGCCTACATCGAGGATTACTCACACATGGACGGGGGAATCATGGATGGTTGATGGAAAAGTGGTGGCGGTGACAATGGCGATGATCTCCTTCAAATCCCCGTCCCGGCAGCGTGCCAGAATAGGAACTTCTGATCCCCAAATTGGGTTTCGAGGCGGCGACGACTGATGACCCACAAGTATAGGGGGTGTATCGTAGTACTTTCGATAAATAAGAGTGTCGAACCCAACGAGGAGCAGAAGGTGTTGACAAGCAGGTTGGATAGAAAATTCACTGTAAACACTAGTAAACGTGTTCTTGGTTGTTTTGGATATAGCGGATAAATAAAATGCGAGTAAATAAAGTGCAGTAAGTAATATTGCAGCACGTGGCCCAATCCTTTTGAGAGCAAAGGACAAGCCAGTTGAGTTACTTATGATGACAAACGTTCTCGAGGACACATGGGAATTTCGTCAAGTGCTTTCGCTTCGTTACGGTTGATTAATATCCATTGTTTCATGAAGTGTTGTGTGGGTGAACCTATGCTAATGCACCGCCCAACTAGGACTAATAAATACTTGTGATTACACCCCTCATAAGCATCCGCAAATAAAAGAAACTAATTAAGATAAAACTAACCACAATCTTAAAACTCTGGGATTCTACGCTCCCTCGTGCATTGGTTTCCTAAGGGGGTTTATGTTTCTGTCACTCCGGCAACCCCACAATTAGTAGCCAAATACACAATGCATCCTCCTAGGCCCATAAAGGTGAAGTATCATGTAGTCGACGTTCACATGACACCACTAGAAAAATAGCACCACAACTTAAATACCGAACCACGAGATATTACTTCAATATAACTTCACTACTAACATCATGACTTCTCCCATGTTTTCAAGAACTAAATGAACTACTCACAAGACATCATATGGATCATATTCAGAGGTGATATAATGGATGATAACAATATGGTCATAAAATGCTAACACCGATAAATCTCACAAGCATCAACTACTAACAAATAATCCACACCAGAAGAGAGATCTAATGTAAAACAACGATAGGAGCCCCTAATTGTTACAGCGGGATGACGGTGGGTGATGGTGCTGGTGGTGATGATGATGACGATGACGATCTTGATGATGCCCGGAGCAATGACAGTGACGATGGCGATGATTTCCCCTCTCCGGAAAGGAATTTCCCTGGCAGATTTCTCCCTGCCAGAGAGCTTTTCTCTCTCGGCTGTTTTCCGCCCCGAGGCGGCAGCGAAATAATTTTTCGATGATGGTCTGGGGCTTAGGGTTCCCTCGGGGTCAAGTACGCCAAAAATCTCCACCAGAGGTGGGCTAGGGTGGCCACACCACGTGGCGGCGCGGCCAAGGTGGGGGCGCCACCCCATGGTATGGGCCCCTGGTGGCCCCCTCCATCTCTCCTCGCGGCTGGATCCCTCTTCTGAACTTCTAAGATACCTCCGGTGTCCCCCCTCTCTTCTTCTGATCTTCTGAAATAGGGTATTTCGACGGTGCTTTTTCCATCAGAATTCTGGTCCCTGTGTTTATTCTCCAGAAATTATGGAGCATGCAAAATTAGATAAAATAACATAAGGGATGCATCATAACATGAAATATATCGATGAATAACAGAAAATAACAATATAAAATGGGGATGCAAAATGGATGTATCAACTCCCCCCAAGCTTAGACCTCGCTTGTCCCCAAGAAAAAATGAACTCAGTAAACATGACCACATGTTTATGGAGTGAGGTGTCGATAAAATAAAATACAGACAAGAGGCATCACATCTAGAGAGAACAAGTCATTTTAGATAGCAATTCTCCTTATATAATCAAACTTGAAACAAGTAAAGTAACAACAAAGGTGCAAAAGGAAAATCACAACTGGTGAAGGCAAACTTCGTTCTTGGTCAGAGAACAATTAATAGTGTACTTATCTTTCGATCAAAGTCTTTTATACTAGAGCTATATTGCAGAGTTTATCATGCTCAATTATAACAGTCTCTTTGCAAACATTGGTAACTTTCAAAGTGGTATTCAAGCAGATAAAAGCATTTGCAGAAATAAAGAAGAATAAAGAACATGATTGAGTAAATCAACATGTAGCTGGATGAATCACAACAACTCAAATGCTTGCTTAGACAGAAAGAAGTAGTTTTACTGACTCAACATAAATGTAAAAGATAGGCCCTTCGTAGAGGGGAGCATTGATCACTCATGTGCTAGAGCTTTTATTTTGTAAAACAGAGGTATAAAAGTTTGACACTCCTCCCAACCTTTTTTACACAAACCATGGCTAACCAAATCCTCGGGTGCCGGCCAACAATCACATATCGTGGAGGAGTGTCTATATTATGAGAGGTGTGTATGTCTATGTCAACGAATGGCAAACAGATAATATAGTACGTCACAAGCCAACTAGACTCACAAGAGCGGCTCCCATTGAAGGACGCAACTGGTATAGAAGGGGCAAAAAGAGTGAAGGGATTTTGTATTATTATTTGGGGCTGGGCACCCCACTGTCAGCTCTTCTAGAATTTGGATAAGCGGATGAAGCCACTAGCCCAGGTGTGTGAGTCCAATCAACAAGTGAGATAAAGATTCTCTATTTGCGTCCTCATGAGCTAAAACAGGAACACAAAAGAGGGATAATTTTGAAGGTTTCAAAGGTAACACATGAGCAATTTACTTGGAGTGGCGGTGAATTACCACATATAGGTAGGTATGGTGGACACAAATGGCAAGGTTTTGGGGCTCAAGGTTTGGATGCACGAGAAGCATTCCATCTCAGTACAGGTTTTTGGCTAGCAAGGTTGGGTAGCAAGCATAAGAATCGAAGAAAAACAAACAAAGACATATATGATAAAGCCAATCATGCAATATTCCTTGAAGGTGCAAACAAACTTATTTGAGAATACTAAGCTTATGGCCTAACAAAGAAGAAAGACCATGGAATAATATATCTACATGCAACTCCCTTTTTTCTACTTAAGTCTCATCGAATTGTTGCTACTGACCAATGCTAAGTTTGCCAAAACCAACTAGATTATCTATAAGCTCCAAAATTGATACCAATACTAATAACAAGATCAATCTCATAACAAAAATTGCAAACTAAAATAAAGTGAAACAAGTAGATGATGAAACTTCTCATTAATATTTCATTACGGCAACTCAAACCAAGGGATACAATGATAACCAACTAAGGAGCAACACTTCCATACTGCAAACCATACTATATGATATTTTCTCTACTCATGATATGACTCTACTAAAAGGTAAAAAGGAGTGAAAGATAAGGTGATACCGCGGCACTTCCCCAAGCTTGGAACAAGCCAAGGGGATTCCAATACCAATGACGAATCAATTATTCGGTGGTGGTGGTGAATCCTTCTCATCCTCAGTCTTCCAAGGTAAAGGCTCTCCATCCACAAATGATGTCCTGGTCTCCAACATCCTGAAACTAGCAGTAGAGCTTATACGTTTAAACATGTTCTCATACTCACAATTCTTGTTCTGCACATCATAGAGTTGTGCTTATAAATCGTTGGTGGTCTTGGTGAGTGAGAAAATCTCCTCCCAAAGCTTCAAAGTCTCCTTCTTGTATTCAGCGATCTGTTCTATTTTTATCCTGTGGATGATCTCAACTTCACGCTCCGCCATCTTTGTGGTGACCCAGCACACCACTGCATGTGTAGTGCGCAAGTCGGTGACATAATACTCACAGAAGGACTTATCCGTGAATATTACATCTCTGAGAGTGGTACAACAGAAACACAACGGGACCAAGCAAAGCTATAGGATACAAACTTCATTACAAAAATCTGGATAATCTCTTTGATGAATCAAAGAAGATCTCATACAAATGGAACAGCAGAAGAAGAAATTCGAAGATCCAAGCTGGAGAATTACTCTAGCTCAGAACTTAATCTACTACGGCTGATGTCAGCCCTAATCTCTGGCTTGTAACAACTAATCCAAGAATGGACTCCACCTACACCTTGATAGCTTCTCCTCCATCAGCGTTGTTGATGACGATGCTTCACGATGACGACTTCCATCAGGCTTCAACTATAAGCAGGGGGTCAAACGGGAACGAATGAGTAACGAGCGTTACTCAACAAGTTCATGATATATATTGGGTAGTTTGACGGACTATCTACAACTTTAGACTCGAAAGAGTCATAAGCTAATGCAAGGTTTTGTAAAACTTTCTTCAAGAGGTTGCTTTTAATTCTGAAAACTATGCCCGCCAGATCTTCACATGACTAGAACTTCATGGAGTTGCCTTTCCTGCGGCGTTCGCAGCTCCTTCCCGGAATAGGGGGTAACATGCCACATCCTTTTACACTCTGCAGAGGTGCGTTACTTTACTCATGGACGACCAAGACCATGTTGCACAACCAGGTGTACATTCCTGTCCACTCCCACTCAGGTGTGGGGCCCGGTTGTTGGTCCAAGCCAAACCGTGCTTCTCCGCACAATGCATGCCCACCCATTTCTACCAGTAGGTTGAACGCCTGATTCCACCCCTCACGATGGATATCTACGCGCCCCTGGAAGACCATCATAGACTTGCAGAGTCCGTGGGAATTAAGGGATCCCACCCATGTGCATGTAGTCTCGCAAGACCTACATCGTACGTCTCTGGCAGCCCGTTGACATGCGAACGAGAAAAGATCACAGCTGACTTACTTCCCCCATATAAGACCAATTGTTAACGCGATATTTACGGCGCACCGAGTTCTGACAACATTTGTGATAATTCCTAGGTAATACGTTCCCGTGCAGATGGAACCTTCCTTTGACCTATTCATCTTAGCATGGTTCCATCCGCCCACCAAACAGAACACTACCACTCGGGTAGTCATTCAATTAGTCATATTATTATAAAAATAGGATCATGCATTCTTTTGAGACTAGGTGGTAATACGATATAGTTTTTGCAATTAGTTTGTTATGAAGTACTACAAAGGATATGAGCAAGTGATGAACTTGCCTGAGATTGAAATAACCATAATAATCCATGTCTTCGGGGTTCGAGGGTCACGTAGGAAATCCCGACATCTGAAAGATAGCAAAGTAGTTCCAGTAAGGAACTACAGAAAACACTGACAAGATGGTACATGCATAGTAATGAGATGCATCGCGAAATACCCTGGAAATTACCCCAGCTTACAACTGTAAGCTACGTCTAAAACGATAACGTATTCACATAGGTTTTAGGTGAGTTGCGTCATTACTTGTGGTGTTGTGGTTATTACTTCTTTTAGACTTACATGTGTTTCACTTTTACTTAACAAACAATTTTTATCGTGTTTAGGTTATAAGTAGTTAGCACATGATTAAACGAGAAAACAATAACATGTGGAAAACAACTGTTGACAAGATAATACACATGTGTGATTTTATGTTCAAAAGTGTAGAGCTAATGAAAAAGAGTTTAGTTGAAAATGATGAACTAATACAACTAACTCTATCATCACATAACTTTCTTAATAACTTGTGATGATAGGTTAGTAGGTGTGAAAACACTAGGGTTTTATTACTAATGAAAATACTGTTGTGGTAATTGTTTTCTAGGTTATAATGGAACACTATAGAACTTCATTAAACTTTTAGAAACAAGTTTATAACTTAAACAAAAAAATTTATGTTTGTCATATTTGAGTTGGAAATGTTTTTCTCTTTAATTTGGTATATCATTTGAAGTTTTCTGAAAATATTTGAATAAGACATTAATTTATTAATTTTAAATGAATTAAATGAGTAGGCAAATATAGCACACATGAAAACTTGGTCAAATGACTATGAAAACATCATAGATGAGTTGTATATGTCATTTGGAGCAATTTGGCATATAATTTGTATTTTTATGGTTTTATAAATTATTTATTATTTTTCTCTATTTTTAATGATTTAATTTAATTCAAAAACTATTTAATTTTAAATTTTAGTAAACATTTTTGAAAAGTTTATAAACAATTATATTATATTTTTCTGTTTAATTTGGTATATTATTTGTATTTTTTCAGAGTTATAGAATTAGAGTTATTGAATTATAAAGTTTTAATTAATTTCTGCCAATATTCAAATTGATAGGTAGGTCCCACCTGTCATATCTGATTAAAGTAAAAGAAAAAGAAAAAGGAATATACTCATGGCGTCACTATGACGTCATGAACGCATCATCGGAGGAGGGGATTCCTCTTGTTGTTTGCAATCGGCCGATTCGCCTCGAATTGGCGAATTTGATTTGCACCAACTGAATGAGAAGCGAGTGGGGGTTCTAGGGGTGGCAGCGCCGCTACCAAGTGGTCACCAGAATGTCACCGGCGACGAGCTTTTGCGGCGGACGAAGATGACGCACGGCGGCGGCTAGCTAGGAAGATGCTAAATTAAAAAGGAAAATTCCCCGAGATGCCCAAGCTCACCAGGAGGGCGAGGAAGTTGTCGATGATGACCGAGGTGGCCAAAATCGGCGCCGGTGTGATGTTTTTCCACGGTGGCTGGTCTCGGGGAGGATGACCAATTCGGCGGTTCCCGGTCTTCCCAGCAAGCGGGGCTCGACTAGGATCATCAGGAGGACACGACGCATCCTCCCGTACCTCCAATTGCACGTGAGGTGGCCGGACTCGACGACATTGAGCGAAGACCGACGGTTAGGGTTAGGGTTTGTTGTCCACAGGGAGACAGAGAGAGATATAGTGCGAGAGAGAAGAGAGGGTAGAGAGAAGGTGAGGCACGACCTCGCGTGGCTCTTATCCAGCGGAAGGGCGGCCGAGGGGAGGTGGCAACGCGGGGTCGGAGGCGGTGGCACGCCTCTGGCCTTCTGGCCAGAGGTTGAAGAAACAAATGATTTGGCATCTTACAATAACCCCCTTAGTTTGCTCATAATTACCAATCAGTCCTTCGGTTTGGAAGAAACTTTGTTTTCATGGCTTTTGTGTAAACATAAAATTTAATAAAAATCAGTTTTGAATTCCTTATCAAATTTTACATCTCACCGTGTTTTGTTTTGGTGAATTTGAAGAATATTTGTATTTTTTATTTAGGGTGGTAGATTAAGTGGTTTTGTTGTTTTTACTCCATTCTATTTATTAAATGTCTTAAAATCTATTTTAGGTATGAATATTATCTTCACATCCCACACATAGGGTTCCCAAGTGGTGTGTTATCTTTACCTAATAATAAAAGCGTTAAGGCTTCTCTGGTTGGTTACTTGGTTGGTCGGTTCGTCAATTAAACTGCCCCCAAAGTTGACACAAATTATCTACCCTGCCACCGGTAATCGGCTTTCATATCGTGTACGAGTCATGGAAGGACTAAATAGATTCGACATCACGTACTATAGACAATACATGCAGGGTTGGTGTTTCAAATAAGCAAGGACACGCTTTCTAAAAAAAAGCAAGGACACGTACGACTCGATTGGAGTCTCGTTCGAATGCTCCTTCCACCCTCCGTATTGTGGACGTGTCATATAAGGACTAAATATATTTGACATCACGTACTATAAACATGCAGGGTTGTTATTTTAGAGGAGCAAAATACTACGTATTGTGTACGATCGGCGAGATCTTCCCCATGACGACTTTCGCTGCCGACGCTATCCATGCCGTCTCTCGTGCCAATTCGACGCCTCCGGCCTCCCGGTACGAGCCTTTGTGGCAGAGGGTTGGGATCCTGGACGCATCCCCACGATCGCCCAACTGGGATCCTGGACGCAACCCCGCGATCAGTGCGGCGCTACCAGGTCACGATACTCAAGCTAACCGAGATTTAGTCCATCTGCACTAACAAATACTCCCTCCGTCCGGAATTAAATGTCACAAAGTTTGACAAAAGTGGATGTATCTAGACATAATTTAGTGTTAGATACATCCACTTTTGTCAAACTTTGTGACACTTAATTCCGGACGGAGGGAGTATCTATTTCCATGGGGATAGGCGACGATGATATTAGAGGATGTCGTCGTGCTTCGTCATGCCCTTGGCCCTTGCTCGGCCGGTATATCTCATCGCGACCACATGGAGGCGCTCGATGTCGTCCGCTTCGTGTCCTACCCGAGAAATATCCCTGCCGTTGTACCAAGCGAAAGACGCCATGCCGAGCTTGGTTTCCTGGTACGTTGCCGTCACTCTGAGCATCTAGAAACCTGCTTGAAGCGTCACCAAGCAAAGCGCCACTGCTGGCCCCTGGCAGCTTGAAGCACCCGCGCACTTCCTGCGCATGCTGCCGGGCTAGGAGGTGGAGGGCTGGAGGCGGAGACATACATGCAGCGATGATTGATGTCAGGCGAAAAAAATTGCCAAGACGCTCAGACATACATGCTATGGGTTCAAGCGGTAGATCACTAATGCGCTGCATGCCGCGAACGAATAGCCAAGATGCTGACAGATAACTCACCATGCATCGTTGAGATGGCTATAGTGCTGCCGTGGGTAGGATTCAGTCTGGAACTCTTAATCGATCATACCTTCGCGTTCCAGGAGACTAATTAAGAACCTGTTGCAGCTAGGTAAGTACTTAAATTTGGTACCGATGCCTCGAGAGCAAGAGACTTAACAATTCTTTGCCAAGTTTCGGTCGTACTTTAACAAGGACCATGACCTGACTTAGTTTAGGCCCAGCCGATGCTCTTGCTTTGTGCCGTCAGGAATCTTCTTCGGAGCGAAGGATAAAACCTATGTAAAATGATGAACTTGAAACAGAGAAAAACCCGAATTGTAGCCCAATCTATCAACTCGCCGCTCGCCGCTGTGAGATAAAATCACTCCAACTTTAGCATTTCACTACTACATGGTTTAAAACTGTTAAATAGAAACCAATCAGTGCAAGGCATGGGCGTATTTGATATATATAATATTAAAGGCAATAATGTTTTTCTCCTTCTCTGACTTTTTACTTCACCTTTCTTAGTCGCCCTTTTTTGTATTCTCACTATTTATTGTGTGTTTGGATTAACCCGTACCAACGCACGGGCATAATTTTCTATAATCATATTATTTGAGTAGTAAAGGTCTTAGTGCACACGTTGATATGCAACTGCTTGACCCCGAGTTTCCAAATTAAATTAAAATATATAGATTGCATATCAGGTTTTATTTGCTAACCATGTATTCCACATGGTAATTAAAATATATAGATCAGTGAAAATACATAGTGTGAGAACTAGAGAAATCACCCGGAATTTGTTACTGATGGACAACACAATTTTTTGGAAGCTCCCTAAATGGACATATGGCGAGATTAATTTGCCACTTTAGTTGGATTTGCACGAGAAAAGCTCCCACTTATGCTATGCTCAAGAAAAGAATAGGATACAGGAGAATAGACTAGGGTTACGAGTGATCCCATACCAAAATAAAAATCAACCGTACCAAAGCACATGCAAGTTTGCTAGGACGTGGATTAGGATTTATGTTTGAATCATGGAAGAATACGAACCATGTATTCAACTTTAACCATATATGCCTCGGTGTGGAATAAGGTCGATGAAAATAATTTCTAAGTTGATGCCCAACTCCATATCCCAATGCGAATCAGATGAATTGAGGCGAACAAAATCAGCTCCACATTGATTTCATCAGGAAAGATAAAAAAATGTGGATAAATAGATCGGATCGGTGTGTCATGTCCAATTGATTCGTAGGAAACCAAAGAACGATGACATGCCTCCCAATTAGAAAAAAATCATATTCCGGGAAGTTAAAGACCAGATCTTCTATTATTATTTATTAACCCGTTGCAACGCACGGGCATTTTTGCTAGTAAGGGATCATATTGTTTAAAATTCTTTATAGAAACTAATTTGGTATCACTACTGGATAATGTTTCTTTACACAGTAATGAAAATTATTTAATATGGAATTTTATTCCATGACACACCAAATGATTTTAATGGGTGAAGGGACTTGTTTTTCTTTTTACAACTTTGTTATTCTCTTAGCTGAAACTCTTAGCAAGCTTGGTTGACATTTACTAAGTGTGTGTGAAAGAAAGGGTTGTTGCTTTTAGTACTTGGTTAAATGGAAACTTGAGTGGTTTTGAAATCTTATTTGTTTTTTTCCACCAGTTTCCAAATATGGATATTATCTCATGTTGTTTTAGATCATGTAATCATTTACATGGTTATAAGTATATGAATTTTTGTTATCATCTGTTAGTCTTACATATGAAAAGGATATGGAAAACAAGGTATTAAGCCTGTTACCATTGACCTCCACATATCAAGACATGGAGATGAAATGGATGGTTATTATTTCATACTTGAGAATTGTTTCCATTAAAGATATTATTATGAGCTCTTCATCTCTGATGGGTTCGACAGAGGTTAGTGGTTCACTAATATATCCTAATGATTCACTGGATAATGTCTTCTGATCCCTTACTAAAGCAGTGTTGCTTCATGTGGTCCTCTGTTGCTTGATGTTCTTCTCTCTAGTTGTCACTAGTCTTCTGTTATCACCTTTGTCACTAGTCAGTAAGATCATCTCTGGGATTCCATCATCAATTATCTCACCCTTGTGGTGAAAACAACCAGTAACTCCAAGCAAGGATTTTACTTAGAGGATTATAAAAGAATATGGTTTTATTTTATGACATCAAGTTGCCCTATGCCTATAAGAAGAATTTTTTGACAAGGTAGCTAATCTTGCCTCCAAATTACTACTCATATACAATAGGATGAGATGTACTAGATTATCAAACCTTATGCTTGTTTGTGTATGACACTCAATTGTTTGAGTATACAAAAGTGGTCTGTTAGCAAGGTAGCTAGTCTTGTTATCAAACTACTTCTATATAACACTAACATTGGAGTATCACACTATTTCAAGAGAAGTTAATAAGATCAGATCAGGATATAAGAATTTCCAAGTACTCTTATAGTAGCTTAGAGTAGCACTTCTAGCACACTCAAAATAATCTTCTTGAAGATCTTCTGGTAGTGGTTCCTCTTTTCTTGTGGGTGCTTCTCTTGTAGAATGACTTAGAAAATATTGGGAAACAAGATAGAATAGTCTAGGTAACATAACCAGATCTAGATTAAGGGTTAACTCATGCTTTTATTATCCTTCCATATACTTCTCATTTGGTTTCCCATAAGATATGTTCTTATATCATACATGATTGGTTTACTTAATTTCCAATTTACTTCCTCTCATAGAGGTTATAACTTGTTGTTATCCTTAGTTGTATCCAGAGATACTTTAAGTTGTTGATTATTGATGTGGGTGGAAATATAGAGTGTTTGTGGGATGATGACTTAAGATAGTAAGTTGATCAAGTGGTTCCTTGATGTGTTGAGATCTCATATGCTCACTTATATAAGATGAATAAGACAATGAGCATGTGAATGTTATTAGGGTTTAATGAATTATGTATAGTTGTTAGTTGTTTACTCAGAGTGTCATGTTGTTATTTTATATTATTCATTTGTATTCATGATACATACATAGAGGTTTGGAAAGATCATATGTGATGATCAAGGTTTTAACAGTGGTTGAAGAAGATTTGATTCTTCTCTTGGGTACTTCTTTTATAGTTGATGAGATATGTACATATTCGATAAATGTGTTAATACAATTAAAATATCATTTCCCACTTGTGGTTCTTAAGTTATGTCTTGTTTGTATCACTTATGTTCTATTGAACCATTGTTATTCACATATGAAGGTTAACTTAGCAGTTACTAAATAATTTGGAAAGATGTGGTGTGAATGGTTGATAACTTTAAAGAGTTATTGTTTGAGAGGACATAACACCTATGTTGATGAGATGGTTCAATTGTGTATTACTCATTGGTGGAAGTATGATCATCAATTGTGTGATTTGGGTACTCACCCCTCTTTGAGTTCTACATACCTAGTGAATTATCCCAAGTTACTTAAATACTTGTGATTAAGGTTGTTAAGTATTTGTGTTGGTCACAACCAATTATGGTTTGTGTAATCAGATGATTTGATTTGTTAAGATACCTGTTATAAAGATCATTCCAAATGTACTCTTGACTAGATGAACTAGACCTATTTCATCATGTCAAGTGAAACATTGGTCACTTTGATTCGTTTAAACTTTTGCGCCAAAATTTCCCGTACTTTTAGATGCATGCTTTGCAAATGCACATATTATATTTAGATCCTTATAACCTCCCAAACACTTGGATGTTACAATCTTCTTGTACCTAAAAAATTCTTGCTCCACCTCTTCCATCCTAGCTTCTAGACTGCCTTCTCCTTTAGGGCCCCAAACATCTTCAATATGCACCTTCCCATCCTTGAGAAGCAATTCTTTGGGATGCATCTTCAACTCGTTCATGTACGGGTTGACGACGTTCTCAAAGAAACTGTCTTTGGGAGATCCGGGAGAGAACATTGTGGCTCTAGATCCGAAGATGTAACCTGGCAGAAACAGCTCGAAACAGAAACACGACGAGAAAACAATATACGGACCTCGGGGGGGGGGGGGTCTGGGGTTATATAGCAAAAATATGTGTAACGAAAGGAAAGTCCAGGTCGAAAACGAGTCGGAGAGGGGCTCCAGGGCGCCCACACCATAGGGTGGCGCGACCAAGGGTAGGCCCGCGCCCCCTCATGGTGTGGTGCCTCTGGGCACCTTCTTCAACTCCTCTTCGACTCAGTATTTTTTATATTTTCCAAAAATCAATAATCTATAACTGAAAAGGTATTTCGCAAACTTTTTCTTAACAGAACTGTTACCTATTCCAAAACAGACTCTGCAGATTCTGGAATCTTCCCCCTAATGAACTTCTCTGGAGTCATTACTTGAATAACATCCACATCTTCATCATAGGAATCCCCAGAAATATAATGTTTGAGTCTTTGTCCATTTACCACTTGTGTAGTGTTATCTTTGAGGGAAGCAATTTTGATTGCACCCGAGCTATAAAATTCTTCAATAATATAAGGTCCTTCCCATCAGGAGAGTAATTTTCCTGCAAAAAATCTGAGACGAGACCGATACAACAGAACTTTCTCACCAACATGAAACTCTCTTTTAAGGATTCTTTTATCATGCCATTGTTTAACTTTCTATTTAAAGAGTTTGGCATTTTCATAAGATTCGCACCTCCATTCATCTAGATGATTCAAATCAAGCATTCTTTTCTTACCAACAAGTTTAAAATCTTTATTTAATTCTTTCACTGCCCAATAAGCTTTGTGTTCTAATTCTAAAGGCAAGTTACAAGCTTTTCCATAAACCATTTTATAGGGAGACATACCCATAGGATTTTTATAAGCAGTTCTATAAGCCCATAAAGCATCATTCAACTTATCTAACCAATTCTTCCTAGATTTATTAACAGTCTTTTGCAAGATAGATTTAATTTCTCTATTTGATAATTCTACTTGCCCACTGGTTTGAGGATGATAAGCTGAGGCAATTCTATGATTAGCATCATATTTAGCAAGGGTCTTTCTAAAACCACCATGAATAAAATGAGAACCTCCATCGGTCATAAGATATCCAGGCACACCAAACCTAGGGAAAATAACATCTTTGAGCATTTTTATAGAGGTCTCACCATCAGCACTTTTAGTAGGTATAGCTTCTACCCATTTAGTAACATAATCAACAACAACAAGAATATGAGTATAACCATTCGAAGGAGGAAAAGGACCCATAAAGTCGAATCACAAACAATCAAAAGGTTCAATAACAAGAGAATAACTCATAGGCATTTCATTACGTCTAGAAATATTTCCTACTCTTTGACATCCATCACAAGATAAAATAAATTTACATTCATCTTTAAAGACGGTAGGCCAATAGAAACCTGATTGTAGAACCTTCTGTGCGGTTCTATCTCCAGCGTGATTTCCTCCATAAGCACTACTATGGCACTTGTTCAATATTTCACGTTGTTCGTGATCTGGTACACATCTTCTCAAAATACCATCTACTCCTTCTTTATATAAATGTGGGTCAGCCCAAAAATAATGCTTCAAATCATAGAAGAATTTTTTTCTTTGTTGAGCTGTAAACATTGGAGGCAAATACTTTGAAACAATAAAGTTAGCATAATCAGTATACCAAGGACTATCACTTGGAAAACTATCATTAACATGAATAGGATCAAAAGCAATGTTTTCCAACCTAGATAGGTTATCAGCAACAGGATTTTCAGCACCCTTCCTATCCACAATATGCAAATCAAACTCTTGTAAAAGCAACACCCATCTAATAAGCCTAGGATTAGCATCTTTCTTTTCCATAAGGTATCTAATAGCAGCATGATCAGTATGAATCGTAACCTTTGAATCAACAATATAAGGACTAAACTTATCACATGCAAAAACTACAACTAAGAACTCTTTTTAAGTATTAGCATAATTCTTTTGAGCAGCATCAAGAGTCTTACTAGCATAATGAATAACATTCAACTTCTTAACTATGCGCTGTCCAAGAACAACACCAACACCAAAATCACTAGCATCACACATAATTTCAAAAGGTAAATTCCAATCAGGTGGTTGAAAAATAGGAGCAATAGTTAAAGCCTTCTTCAAAGTTTCAAAAGCTTCCTTACAATCATCATCAAAAACAAATGGTACATCTTTTTGAAGAAGATTAGTAAGAGGCTTTGATATTTTATATAAATCTTTAATAAACCTCCTATAAAAACCAGCATGACCAAGAACACTACAAATACCTTTAACATCCCTAGGATAGGGCATTTTCTCTATGACTTCCACTTTAGCTCTATCAACTTCAATACCTCTTTCAGAAATTTTATGTCCAAGAACAATTCTTTCATTAACCATAAAGTGGCATTTCTCCCAATTAAGAACAAGATTAGTTTCCTCACATCTCTGCAAAACTTTATCAAGGTTGTGCAAACAATTATCACAAGAAGTTCCATAGACAGAAAAGTCGTCCATGAATACTTCCACAATTTCTTCACAAAAACCATGAAAAATAGCAGACATGCATCTTTGAAAAGTAGCAGGAGCATTACACAAACCAAAAGGCATACGTCTATAAGAATAAATGCCATAAGGACAAGTAAAGGTTGTTTTCTCTTGATCTTGCTTCCTAACAGCAATTTGAGAAAACCCAGAATAACCATCAAGAAAGCAAAAAATGAGTTTTCTTAGACAACTTCTCTACATTTGATCAATAAAGGGTAAAGGATAATGATCTTTCTTAGTAACTTTATTAACCTTTCTAAAATCAATACACATTCTATAAGCAACAACTACTCTTGGTGGAATGAGCTCATTGTTTTCATTAGGCACAACAGTCATTCCCCCCTTCTTAGGGACACAATGCACATGGCTCACCCATCTACTATCAGCAATAGGAAAAATAATACCAGCATCAAGAAGTTTTAATACCTCATTTCTTACCACTTCCTTCATCTTAGGAATTAAACGGCGTTGATGTTCAACAAATGGATTTGCATCAGGTTCAATATTAATAACATGCAGACATATAGTAGGAGAAATTCCCTTCAAATCATCAAGAGTATACCCAATAGCTCCACTATGTTTCTTCAGAATTCCCAATAATCTTTCCTCTTCTTCACATGAAAGTTTAGCACTAATGATAACAGGATATATTTTCTTATCATCAAGATAAGCATATTTAAGATCATAAGGCAAAGGTTTTAAATCAAAGACAGGATCCTCCTTGGGTGGTAATGTTGTACCCAAGTCTTCCATGGGTAAATTATTTTTCAGTATCACCGGTTGACGAAGAAGAATGTCCTCAATCTCATTTCTCTCTTCCATAAATACCTCACTCTCATGGTCCTCCAATATTTCTGCAAAGCATTGTTAGGAGCAAGAGCAATAGAAGAAAGTTGTTCAACTTTAAAATTCTCATCAGGTAATTTAGATTCATAAGGTGCTATAGAAAATTTGGAGAAACTGAACTCATAAGATTTTCCATCAAATTTAGTCAAAATATTCTCCCTTTTACAATCTATAATAGCACCACAAGTGTTCAAGAAAGGTCTACCAAAAATAATAGGACAAGTCTTACTAGCAGCCTTACCAAGTACGAGAGAATCAATGGGGTATTTAGTCTTACCACACAAAACTTCCACATTGATACGTCATAAACGTATCCCTAATTTCTGATGCTCCATGATGATATTATGCCAATTGCTACATGTTTTCTCCCTTCTTTATGTCATTTTTGTCGATTTTTTGGACTAACCTATTGACAAGATGCCATAGAGCCCGTTCCCTGTTTTCTGCTGTTTTTAGTTTCAGAAAAGTTGTTCTGGAAATATTCTCGGAATTGGAAAGTTCGAAGCCCGGAAGTCCTATTTTCCCCTGAAGCATCCAGAAGACTGAAGAGGAGTCGAAGAGGGGCAACAGGGGGTCCACACCATAGGGTGGCGCGGCCCCCCTTGGTCGCGCAAGCTATGGGTGTGGGGCCCCCTGGCCTCCACCGCCTTTGCCCTTTCGCCTATTTAAGCCCCTCGGATGGAAAACTCTAAGCACCTGATCAAAATCCCCGAAAAAGTTCCGCAGTCACCGTCACCATCAACCCCAGATCAGGGGGGTTCTGAAGCTGTTTCCAACACCCTGCCGGAGAGGAGATCATCATCAGAGTCTTCTACATCACCATGCCTGCCTCCGGAGTGACGCGTGAGTATTTCATCCTTCGACTACGGGTTCATAGTAGCTGTAGGTAGATGGTTGTCTCCTCCTCATATGCCTCCATGTTTAGATCTCGTGAGCTGCCTATCATGATCGAGATTGATCTTATGTAATTCTGTATGTTGTGTTTGCTGGGATCCGATGAATATTGACCTTATGCCAAGTTGATTATAGTCTTTATTGCATATGTTATTAGTGATCTTGCATGCTTTCCATTGCTAGTGGTCACTCTGGCCAAGTAGTTTCTAGTGACTCCAAGAGGGAGTATTTATGCTCGATAGTGGGTTCATGCCTCCTTGTTTCCTTGCTCGAGTGACAGAAACGTGAAGGGGGAGGATGTGTTGTTGCTATTAGGGAGAAAACAACGGTGAGAGTGCCCGCGTGCATAATCATTGCTTACATTACACACTTTTTTTATGCAATTATCTGTTGCTTGCAACTTAATACCTAAGGGGGTTCGGATGATAACCTGAGGGTGGATTATTAGTCATAGATGCAGATGGATGTCGGTCTATGTATCTTTTTGTAATGCCCGCACTAAATACCATAGTAATATTCATGTTATATTATGCACTACGGTGATTTGTCAATTGCCCAGCTGTAATTTCTTCACCCAACATGCTATCTTTTATGGAGAGACACCAATAGTGAAACTATGAACCCCGGTCCATTTTCCACACTCTTAAACAAACCACAACAATTTCCTGCTTTCTTTACTTACTGCAAGCATAACTGTTTTCCACACTATACGTCTAATCTTTGTTTTCAGCAAGACCGGTGAGATTGACAACCTCACTGTACCGTTGGGGCAAAGTATTTTGGTTGTGTTGTGTGCAGGTTCCACGTTGTTGCTGACACCGGTGAAGCGCCAGCACCACCGTCAGTGGCATCAACCTTCCAAAGATTCTCTTTCTCCTACTGTATTGATAACCCTGGTTCTTAACTAAGGGGAAAACTCCTACCGCTGTGTTCATCACACCCTCCTCTTTGGGTTCCCAACAACACATAGCAAGGATTTTTCTGGCGCCGTTGCCGGGGAGAAGGAAGTCTTCTGGCAAGGGGAGTCTCTCACTCTCAATCTCTTTATTTTGTTTATTGTCTTGTTTTTATTTTTGTCTTATTTTTCTTATCCATATCAAAAACACACAAAAAATCAGTTTACTTCATAGCTGTTATTTACTGGCTTGCTTTTATTCTACTAAAATGAGTATTCGTGAAGTAGAGGTTCGTTCTTTTAGGCAACAAGGGGGAGAAAGTTTAAAAGATGCTTGGTATAGAATAAATAATGCTCATAAGAGGTGCACAAAAAATATTCTACCTTGATACTCCTAAATATTTTTTATGTTGGTATTTCTGGATGGTATAGGCATGTGTTAGATACTCTTACGGGTGGAAATTTTCTAGGAACTCCTGCTTTGGAAGCCTGCTATTTGATTGAAAGTTTGGTAGGAGCACCCCCCCCATTACAACTGTTAAAAATGAGATCACTTTGGAGGATGTTATTGATAAACTAAACTCTTTGGAAATGAACTTATCAGTCTTCCTTGATAATGCTAGCAAAGTTAATGAATTACTAGTTACTATTGATAAAAGAATCACTGCTCTAGAAGCTAGCAACACTCAGGATAATCAAAGTTTTAGGATTGGTAAACTAGAGGATTCCATGGGAACTTTAAGCTCAACGTTTTCATCTCTTAAATTCAAAAAGGAGAAAGCCTTTGTGGGAAAGGAGCAAAGATTTATGTATGCTCCTAAGATGGCTAAACCCAAATCTCAATATGTGCTGAAAATTGCTAAAACAATTAATGAGACTAAGAGTGACCTTCATGTTGAATCTTCAAAAACATCTAAAGTGCCTATTGCTGCAAATAATGGTTTAGAGGAAGGTATAGATGATGCTTATTCACTTGAAAATACCTGAGTTGATCTTTTAGGCCTAGCTGAAACGCGTTAAAGAAAAGCGCTACCGGGAGACAACAAGTTTTATTTCTCTGTTTTCATTCAGTTTTCCTTTGTTTTCTTTGGTGTGCTTTGCACCTGGGTGTTGTCTATTTCCTTAGCAACCCCTCTGTGTCTTTTATTTTGTGTTTTTGTTGAGCCAAGTAAAGCCTCTAGTGGAAAGTTGACACTATATTTCGGATTTCTGCGCAGGAAACAAATTTCTTCTGTCCACTGTTAATTCCATTAAAAGTCACAGAAAATTCAAAATGACCTGAGCATTTTTGTCCTTAATCCTGAGTTATATAAGAAACCTTTATTAGAAGATCACTTTTTGATTTGAGGAACAGAAGATTTTTGAAAAAATCGATCTTTGCCTGTTGTTCTGTTTTGACTGATTTCTGCCATTTATCGCATTTGCATCTTAATCTCTTTCTTTTGGTGTTCTTTTGAGAAAAAGAGTTTTGAAAGAAGTTGTGTCAGTAGATAATGTGTTTTTGAGTGTTAGAATTGTGTTGGAACTGAACCATGTGAATTTATTATTTCAATTGCACTAACGTTGCTAATGAAGATTGTGAGAATTTTGATGTGAAGGAACTTTTCAAGGGTCAAGAGAAGAGGATGATCTGATCTGATCAAGAAGAGTGAAAAGCCTAAGGTTGGGGATGCCCCGGTGGTACATCCAATCAAATTCCATTAATACTCAAGCGTGTAAGCTTGGGGATGCCCAAGGCATCCTCTTCTTCATCAACAAATTATCAGGTCACTTCTAGTGAAACTATATTTTTATTCGGTCACATCTTATGTGCTTTACTTGGAGCGTCTTTTATTTTTGTTTTCAGTTTTCTTTTGATTTTGCTTTCAGTTTGTTTTTACTTTCATAATAATCTTGGTTGGACCCCAGCATTATTTTATTGGAGAGTGACACGCTCCGCTTTTTCATGAGAATATGTTGTATTCCTAGTCTCTGTTTGGCTATTGCATTTATTCAGCTCCTGTTTTGCATGCATCTCTTATTAGAGTTGTTAGTTTTAGTAGTGTTATTTAAGTAATCTCATGTTTTATTGCTGTATCATAAAGAGTATTTTTGTTAAAGCATGTTTTTTATGGTGCTTGTTGGGAGAAAGAAAACTGTTGCTTGAAGTAGAATTTATAACAGTACTAGTAGAAGCTTGTATAGACTGTGGCTAGAACTTTTTCATGCCATGCTAAATGTTATTTTAGTTTTAAAGCCTTGTGGTTATTGAGTAGCATGATTAGCCTCAAATAGCTGAGAGTGTTTAATATGTCTTGAAAGATTCATGAGTTGTTCTTGTCATAGTAAAACATCAATATATGGTATTCTCTTTCGAATGTTTTATTTGGTTGACTTGGCACATGCTCACACCATGTTTATGACTACAAAC
Organism: Alopecurus myosuroides; assembly: GCA_028641055.1. Taxonomy (NCBI): domain Eukaryota; kingdom Viridiplantae; phylum Streptophyta; class Magnoliopsida; order Poales; family Poaceae; genus Alopecurus; species Alopecurus myosuroides. The sequence goes on from CM054058.1 coordinate 481,002,767, forward strand.
CAGTCAGGAATAGCCTCGATGACCACTTAGTTTTTGAACTTGTGATACTTCTTATGTTTTAATTAATGATGCTTATGTCGCTATGCATGATTATGGCTCTTATGGTCTCTTGATTTGTCGCTCCCAGTCTTTTGCTAGCCTCCACCTGTACTGAGTATGAGCTCTACTCGTGCATACAAACTCCCTTAAACCAAAGTTTTTCCCATCGTGTACACCTTACCTACCTACATGTGGTATTTAACTGCCATTCCAAAGTAAATTGCTCATGTGTTACCTTTAAAACCTTCAAAATTACTCCTGCTTTATGTTCCAGTTTTTGCTCATGAGGATGTAAATAGAGAATCTTTATCTCACTTGTTGATTGGATTTCACACCATGGACTAGTGGCTTCATCCTCTTATCCAAATGATAGAAGATCTGGCAGCGAGGTGCCCAGACCCAAATTAATACAAACAAATTCTCTTCACTATTTTTGCCCCTGATTTATCAGTCAAAGCATAATTGTGTACACAAAAGAGAAAGAGGGATGACCTTCTACACCAGTTGCGTCCTTCACCATGGGAGCCGCTCTTGTGAATCCAGTTGGCTTGTGACGTACTGTATTTTATGTTTACCATTCATTGATATTAGCATACATCTCCCAAAATATAGACATTCCTCACAAATGTCAAACTTTTAATACCTATGTTTAATAAAATAAAATCTCTAGCACATGAGTGATCCCTGCTTCCCTCTGCGAAGGGCCTTTCTTTTACTTTTATGTTGAGTCTCCATCTTCTAACTTTATGCACAGTTGAGAGAGCATTTTTTCCATCCTGAGTTCTATGTGCATTTGTCCCATGAGCATCAATAATTACTTCATGATGTGATATCATTTGTTCTTAAATCATTTGTTCTAGTCTTCCTCTTGAACTTTGAAGGTGTCCTAGCATTTATGTTTTGCCCCACTCTTAAGGACTATCGAAATATCACTTTGCCATGCTTTCTCTATACGTGAAACAAACGTTTATCTTTCTTTGCATTATTATTCATGATCCTTTATTTGAGTTACTCTTCATGATGCAAAGTAATTGATATGCTTTATTATTAAAGTTTTATTTATCATGCCTATGTTTAAAGTTTTATGATCTCAGCGTGCATATGCTTTTACATTAGATTGATCAAGTTTATGTTAGTAGCATGTCACCACATAAATTATTGTTTTATCGTTTACCTACTCGAGGACGAGTAGGAACTAAGCTTGGGGATGCTTGATACGTCATAAACGTATCCCTAATTTCTGATGCTCCATGATGATATTATGCCAATTGCTACATGTTTTCTCCCTTCTTTATGTCATTTTTACCGATTTTCTGGACTAACCTATTGACAAGATGCCACAAAGCCAATTCCATGTTTTCTGTTGTTTTTAGTTTCAGAAAAGTTGCTCTGGAAATATTCTCGGAATTGGAATGTTCGAAGCCCGGAAGTCCTATTCTCCCCGGAAGCATCTAGAAGACTGAAGAGGAGTCGAAGAGGGGCAACAGGGGGGCCGCACCATAGGGTGGCGCGGCGCCCCCTTGGCCGCGACAGCTATGGGTGTGGGGCCCCCTGGCCTCCACCGCCTTTGCCCTTTCGCCTATTTAAGCCCCCCGGATGGAAAACCCTAAGCACCTGATCAAAATACCAGAAAAATTTCCGCCGCCATCGTCACCGTCAACCCCAGATCAGGGGGGTTCTGAAGCTGTTTCCGGCACCCTACCGGAGAGGAGATCATCACTGGAGGCTTCTACATCACCATGCCTGCCTCCGGAGTAATGCATGAGTAGTTCATCCTTGGACTACGGGTTCGTAGCTGTAGCTAGATGGTTGTCTCCTCCTCATATGCCTCCATGTTTAGATCTCGTGAGTTGCCTATCATGATCGAGATTGATTGTGTTTGCTGGGATCCGATGAATATTGACCTTATGCCAAGTTGATTATAGTCTTTATTGCATACGTTATTTGTGATCTTGCATGCTTTCCGTTGCTAGTGGTTACTCTAGCCAAGTAGTTGCTAGTGACTCCAAGAGGGAGTATTTATGCTCGATAGTGGGTTCATGCCTCCTTTTTGACTTGCTCGAGTGACAGAAACGTGAAGGGGAGGATGTGTTGTTGCCATTAGGGAGAAAACAGCGGTGAGAGTGCCCGCGTGCATAATCATTGCTTACATTACACACTTTTTTTAATGCAATTATCTGTTGCTTGCAACTTAATACCTAAGGGGGTTCAGATGATAACCTGAGGGTGGATTATTAGTCATAGATGAAGATGGATGTCGGTCTATGTATCTTCTTGTAATTCCCGCACTAAATACCATAGTAATCTTCATGTTATATTGTGCACTACGGTGCAACCTCTATTTGTCAATTGCCCAGCTGTAATTTGTTCACCCAGCATGCTATATTTTATGGAGAGACACCACTTGTGAAACTATGAACCCCGGTCCATTTTCCACACTGTTAAACAAACCACAACAATTTCCTGCTTACTGCAAGCAAACTGTTTTCCACACTATACGTCTAATCTTTGTTTTCAGCAAGACCGGTGAGATTGACAACCTCACTGTATCATTGGGGCAAAGTATTTTGGTTGTGTTGTGTGCAGGTTCCACGTTGTTGCTGACACCGTTGAAGCGCCAGCACCACCGTCAGTGGCATCAACCTTCCGAAGATTCTCTTTCTCCTACTGGATTGATAACCCTGGTTCTTAACTAAGGGGAAAACTCCTACCGCTGTGCTCATCACACCCTCCTCTTGGGGTTCCCAGCAACACATAGCACACATCTCTAACAATACCAATCGGAAACATAGTTTCTCTATTAGCAAGCTGAATAACCACATCAATATCTTCAAGCTCACAAGAACGAATTTCATGCATAATTTCTCTGTAAATCTCATAAGGTATAGCACTAGAACTATCACCAATATCTCACAGAACATAATAGCAATTATCGCCAATCTTAACAGTAAGCACATGAACACTAGTTTTCTTAGGTCTATGAGGATGGGAAACAATCTTAGAAGCATCCTCACAGAAGACAATGTGTTCATCCTCCACATTTCCATAAAAAGATCTTTTACTATTGCTACAGCAAGTTCAACAGTTATTTGTTCATCAGGTTCAATAGCTTTCTTGTTACTCTCATTAACCACACTAGCTACCATAGAGTGCTCTTTCACTTTAGCAGGGAAAGACATTTTTTCAACATAAGGCTCGGGAATAGCAGGATTAATAGCATGCACTTCTATATTACTATCAGGAACGATATCTTTATAAGGTGCATGGTACTTGTGATAATTCTTTCTAGGAATATCAAGATAGGAGGCAAAAACTTTAAGACAGTTTGCAAAGATTTGAGAATCAAGACCACAAACAGCACTAACATCATATAAATCATTGGTTCCCATAAAAGATTTAATGTATTCATAATCGTAATTTATACCTGACTTTCTACCTTTGTCGTTCTCCCATCCTTAAGTGTTTTCTTGAATATGGTCAAGAAGATCCCATTTAGCTTCTTCCTTCATACGCGTGAATGATCTAGAACAAGAAGCATCCAATAAATCCTTATCATGAAGAGAAAGCCTTGCATACAAATTATTGATAACAATATTTCTCGGGAGTTCATGAACGGGACATTTAAGCATTAATAACTTCATTCTCCCCCACGCTTGGGAAATACTCTCTCCCTCATGAGGCCAGAAATTATAGATTTGATTCCGGACTTTATGAATCTCACTAGGAGGATGAAATTTAGAATAAAAGAGAGGAACAATTTCCTCCCATCCAATAGAATCACCATTCTTCAGTAATTTGAACCATTCAGCGGCTCTTCCTTTCAGCGATAAGAAAAGTAATTTCCTTTTAACTTGATCCATTGTAATACCTGCACACCTGAATAACTCGCATAATTCATGTATAACGAGCAAATGATCACCGGGATGGACAGTCCCATCACCGCAGTAGCAGTTATCCATAACACGTCCAACAATTTTCATAGGTATTTTATAAGGATCTAATTCAGCAAAAGACGGGTTACCAACTATGCTAGTAGCAACGGTAGAAGTACCCCTAAACAGAGAACCTAAGGTATTCTCCATAATGAAATAAAACATCAGACATAAATAAAAATACCACTCACCGTAAAAGTTTCTCTTACCAATTCCACTTACCAATAGCGCTTCACTCCCCGGCAACGGCGCCAGAAAATAGTCTTGATGACCCACAAGTATAGGGGGGTGTATCCTAGTACTTTCAATAAATAAGAGTGTCGAACCCAACGAGGAGCAGAAGGTGTTGACAAGCAGGTTGGATAGAGAATTCACTGTAAACACTAGTAAACGGGTTTTTGGTTGCTTTGGATATAGCGGATAAATAAAGTGCAGTAAATAATATTGCAGCAAGTGGCCCAATCCTTTTGAGAGCAAAGGACAAGCCGGTTGAGTTACTTATGACTACCAAACGTTCTCGAGGACACATGGGAATTTTCGTCAAGTGCTTTCGCTTCGTTACAGTTGATTAATATCCATTGGTTCATGAAGTGTTGTGTGGGTGAACCTGTAACATCCAAGTATGAAAACCCTTAGTTGTTTTACTTGTTGTTTTTATTTGAGCAATGCATCATATCATCATCCTCATATTTATTTCTGTTTGCATTGTTTTCATATGAATTTCAAACTTGTTTTCAATTACTGTTTTCACACTTGTCTGTTACAACCTTTCAACTAAAGAATTGCAAACTTAAAAACCTCTTTGTTTCCAAGCAATCCCTTTTAATGCACCTTTTGAGTTGTTGCTTAAAAGCAATTAACCAAGTTAATCTTTTATTTCCAAGTTATTTTCCAAACTCAAAACAAATCTCAATTCATTAATCCTTTTGAATCCCTAGTGTTCAACACATTTTGGTATTCATCAAACATTCTAAACTATAGGGTAAACCCTATTGAAAACAACCTATTTTCTAAATAATAATTAATATGGCAAAATTCATTTATTTTGGTTCAATTTCAAAACAGCAATAAAACATTTGAAATTTTGAAAACCAAAACTACCAAATGGTTTCTTTTAACTTAAGAAGTTTACCTAATTTTTTCCAAAATTTTATCTATTTGAAAACCTATCTAATTTATCCAAAAGCAAATCTACAAAAAATAAAACAGAAAAAAATAAAATAAAAGCAGTGTGAGGGAGGAGAGCAGGGCCCAAGCAGCCCAGCCCGTTTTTTATTTCTGGCCCGATACCCCTCAGGTCGCTGTCGTCGTCCTCCTTTGCTGGCGTCATGGCGTACGAACGCTGCGCCACCATCCGATCGCCTCTGGAGCTCCCGATGGCCGCCGTACACCTCCTCCGAGTCCATATAACCACCGCAGCACCTCCTCCTGCCCCGCAAACCCTAAGCTCCACCCCTCCATCGCCGCCAACCTCCCTTTTCCTCTCCCCCAAGCCACAGCCTTTCTCTCTGAACCTCATCTCTGAAACTCGCCGCGCCCTCTCTGAATTCCGGCGAGGAGCGCCGTCTCCGATGGGTGGCGCCGTGCGCTAGCGGCGGGAATTGGAAGCCCGCGGTCCCCTCTACCTCAACGACACCGCCACCTAGCCCTAGCCGCCTCCGATCGCCGCCGCCGTCCACGCCAACCTCGCCGTCGACTTCTGCCCGTCGCCTGAACACCTACCTCGAACAGCGAGGTGAGCTCCCTGTTTGCTCCTCTCCCCTCGCCCTACGTCGCAACGAGCGTCCCCGGTGCCTTCTAGCTCATGCACACGCTCCAGGAACAAGCAAGCGGCTTGATCTCTGCATCCGTCGTTTCTGAACCGCGAGCAACGAACTGCACTTTGGTCTCTGTCAGAAAATTCAGTTAGGGCCCCCATCTTAACGTTACCTTGCACTCGCCTTAGTTACTGACAAAACTGAAGCCAACAGCGCAGCGGTAGCGCTGTTCTCTCGCGCGCACAAGGTCCCGTGTTCGAATCCCCACGGAGGGAATAAACACCCACTTTTTTTCAGCTACGCGCAGGGGATGGGACCCACGGGTCAGTGACCCCCTTGCCACGTGCGCTGCCACGCTGGCTTGGACCCGCTGGTCAGTGGCGGCGGGTAGAGGCCCTCTCGGTGACAAAAGAAAAACGCGAATCTGTTATTTTTTTTTATTTCCTTTAAATAGGCAGAATAAACATCTAAATTGGAAATTCAATAACTTTTATTTTATAAATCCAATAAATACAAACTTGATGTCTATTCTGATCCAAATTTTATGAACTTTCCAAATATGCAATTTGTGTTCTGTTTTGAATATTCAAAATTCATTTAAATTTCAAATTTGAATAATTCAAATGCAAATTGAAATAATTCATAACTAACTCATACTGTTTTCAAATAATACAAATAAAATATGTTTTCCACCCCATTTTGAATGCTCTATTCAAATATAAATTTTGTTTTCTGGTTTGAACAACTTAAATTGCCTAAAGTATTTAAATCTTGTTTAATTCAATTAAAAATTGCTTAATATTGTTTAATTCATAACTAATTAATCCAAAGCCCAATTTCAAATTGTGAAACATGTAATCCAACTAAAATTTGATAAACTTTTCAAATATAAAATTTGTAATTTGTTTTGCACACTTTAACTTGATGATAACAACATCTACTTGTGTGCCATGTTTAAGTAACAAAATTCCAACTTTGATAAATGCCTTTCTAAATTGTTAACTATTATTCCAATTGCATCTAATGTTGTTATCTTATTGTTCCTCATCATGCATGCATCATACTAATTCAACTACACCTAATGCTTAGTGATAGAACAATTAATTCAACTCCAAGCATGGGCTTCCATATGCATCCTTTTGCATATGGAATCCATTTAAACTTGTGTTTCATGTCAAGCAAGTTATTTTGGTGCATCTATTAAACATGACATGCATCATCCAATGTTTGTGCACTTATGCCATGTATTGATTGCCCGTCTTCCTTCGTTGTTGTTTTTGCTTCTTCTCGGTTAGACGACGACGTTGGTACCGACGAGCCTTACGACACCACTACTCAGGACCTAGCCCAGTACGAGGCTGAGCTGCCAGGCAAGTTATCACTCACATGAATCATTGAGTTCTCTTCCACACTTGTTGTCGATACTATCTTTTGTCTACTATTGCTAGCCCTATGTATCGTTGCTTGTTCTCCGAACCCATCACATGATACCTTGAGCCATGATATTGCCACCACCTCCATACCCATAGCCTTTGCTTGTGCCTTAGTATTATCTAGCATGCTTAGGGTTGCTTTTACTCGAGTCTGTTGTCGGTTACTACTGTTACTATCTTATTATCTTGTACCGGGGCTCGTTATTAATCAATCAATCCTGTTAATTGCTAATGGTAATAATAATTTGATGATAAGGCACCGGCAGGAGGCCCATGAGTGGTTTTGGAGCCTGCTAGTGTCGACCCTAATAGGAAAAGGGTCTTGTCTACTGATCCATGATGAGCGCACTACCCGCATTTGGGAAGCGAGTATGGGCGCCCCCCTCAACTTGACCTGATTCGCATCTCGTCCAAATCGCCTCATTTAGTTCGTGTTTTCCATTTGCCGCATGCATGTTTTTGCGAGCCCAGCGCAGGGTGGAACTTTCGTAGTCGGCATATAGGGGGACACGTTCTTAGAGTGCTATGAGGGTCCATTTTCTTCTGGGCTCGATTAGCCGTGCGCCCAAGGTGCTTTGGGCTTGATGCGAGGAATGGTTGGTTGTGTAGAGTACCCCGCTTGGTGGAAGTGCATTTCCATCTGGCGGGTTATTCTTGAGTGTACGGCCAAATTGGTGCAACCCTGCAGGGATAATCTTCTCGAGAAGCCGTGTTTTCCGCGGTTATGGATTACTTGGTGAAAGTACTGGCTAACAAGTACTCAGGACAACTTCAACATAATGATCAATCATGTTTCACCCAATGATTAATAATTTGACTAGTAATAGGTTATTCACACAATAACTTGATTCACCTTATCACAACTGTGTGAGTTATCCTCGGATTGCTTCTTTGGATAAGGGGCGAGATCCAGGATGGGTTTGGTTGAAGTTATCTTTCAGTTGGTTACAATCCTCGATCTTATCTTTCTGTTAGCCGGAACTTGTAGTTATATTCTGTAGTTGGTTAGAGCAGCCAGCAGCAACCTTTATATCACCCCTTTCTTCCGTTGATCCCAAGCATCTATGCTTGTGTTGACGGGTAACTCCTTGATGAACTGTGAGTCTTGCTTGCCAGTACTTGGATGTACTGACCCCGTTGGGGCTGTGGTTTACGCAGAGTACTACTACGACTACGATGCTTCCCAGGATGGCTACTTTGTGGAGTTCGACGACGCTGCAGACGAGTAGTTAGCTGGACCAGGGCAGGATCCAGACCTACGTGGATGGGCTTCGCTTTTCATTTATGTTCTCAGGCTTCTTAAGCCATGGATTTGTCTGTACTCAGACCCCTTTGATTGCTTCCGCTGTTGTAATGGATGATATGTTGGGACATGTGTCCTCTGGATGACTGTATTCGATATTTTCTGCCTTAGTGAAGGCCAGTTGCCCTTATTTCATTCTTTTGTGTCTTAGAGACATTCTGTGTTATCATTCGTACCAAACTGTTGACGTACCGTGCGTGTTTGATTATGAAGTACGTCGACAGTAGTGCCTTTAGGTTCCTAGCGGATAGTTTACTTCGACGGTGGAAGCAGGGCTTGTGTTGTCGCGCATAAGCGCAGGCCTACCAGGAAGCTGGGACGTGGGAGCATGTTTGCCCCATAATCCAAGCACCTGACTTCCAGTTCGTGCGGAGAGTATCCTCTAGAAACCCAGGGTGCGACAAATGGTATCAGAGCCTGTCTGCCTGTAGGATCCCTTTTTACTGGTCGCAGTTGAGTCTAGAAACTATTTTGTAGCTATACAGGAAAAATGAAACGTGAGAGTAGGAATTCTGCCATTTTTTCTTCTTTCCCCACCCACCCACCCTTTTCTGGTAAGGAAGTGAAACGTTGTTTTCTGTTCTCACCTAAACTTTCAAGTTAGGATTTCACGTGTTTTGGGTTATCTGTAGTACCTCAGGACTTTTGGTCTCGTTTTCCCGATGTTGCTTCGATATCATGTTCTTTTCAACATCCTTTTCGTCCATTGAACCTTGTTGTTGCTTTCCACATCCTTTTTCATCTACCGGAGTCTAATCAAAACCTTCCAAATAATCTGCAGATGGGTCTCAACTACTATCCGCAGGTGGTTCGCATGACTCGCTGTGAGAGCACCGCCGGTTTTCCGGAGTTGCTGAGAGACATGGTTACCTTTCTGGGGTTCCATTGGGCACCAGAGTACCAGGTCTACGAGCACCAGCGAGAGTGTGACCAGACTTGCTACCGGGCTATCGTCTACATTCTGTCGGATGATGGCAGGAGCATTGCACACCAGTACGAGGCAGTAGGGTCCACAGTGGATATGGCAGTGCAGCAGGCAGCGTACGTGAGTGTCACCGTTCTCCGTGCTGACTACTGGGGGTTTGATAAGTCCAGCTTTCGTCACATCCCCCGTGGTTACATCACTGCAGCAGGAGCTCACTTCACTATCCACCGTGACATGGATACCTACGAGACTGATAGCTCCAGGCTCCAGGTCACTGCCCAGTTCGCTAGTCACAGTGATGCCGTTGCTTCCGCACTTTCTCAGGAGTTAGCCTCAGTCAGGGAGCAGCTCCGCCTTGCTCTCACTCGTCTGGCGACGTACACCACAGACTTTGTTGGAGACGAGCGCTTCGCACGTGTCGTTCAGCCAGCTGGTCTTCCGTTGCCAGATGCTGGAGGTTACGAGCCGATCAGAGGCCCACTTCTCGATCTCGGAGCTGGTTACACAGGGATTCCCCGCTATGGAGCACAGGGATACGACGCTTCCTACTTCACCACACCGAGAGTTGCTCTCAGAGCAGTTCCTATCTACATGGATCGTCGTGATACCTACTTCCGTGGGATTCCTCCTCACCGTATCTCTCGTCGTACTACTCACCGCCGTCCTGCGTGATGAGCATGGGAGTACCGTTGTATCCATTACTAGCTGTGTCTAGTTTATCCTTTCGTTTTCGAACCATGTATTGGTCTGTTGGATATTCTGATGTATTTGAACATGTGATGATGTACCTGTTGGTTATCTATTCATGCGTCGGAATAATCTATCTTTCGGTTACCAAGTCTATCCTTTTCTGTTGTTGTGCTAAAATGAATTTCTGTTCAGGATGCCTCCAACCAGGAACAACCCGCCACCGCCACCACCAATGGGGGAGCTGTTGGCTCAGATGACCCAAGTGGTGACACAGATGGCCCAGATCCAGGCTAACCAGCAACACAACCAGAATGCTCCAAGGGTCACCATCAAGGACTTCCTCAGCTTGGGCCCAAAAGCTTTCGTGGCAACACGTGAGCCCCTGGATGCTGATGACTGGATCCGTGACGTAGCAAGAGCTCTGGAGATAGCTCATGTTGCTGAAGAGGATAAGGTCAAGTACGCCACCTACCTACTGAAGGGTCAGGCAGCTACTTGGTGGGAGAACTACCAGGCCATGAGGGCTGGCTTTCCTATCAACTGGGGATGTTTCAGAGATGCCTTCCTGAAGCACCACATCCCGGATGGTCTCATGGAAAAGATGCGTGAGGAATTCTGCTCTCTCAGACAGGGCAAGCTGGACGTTCTCGGCTACCAGAACGAGTTCAATCGTCTCGCTCGGTACGCTGGTGACGAAGTGTCCACCGAAGCCAAGAAGATGGCAAGGTTCCGCCGAGGTTTTAACCCGGAACTGAAGTACGCTCTCACAAACATCAAGTGCAAGGACTTCGTCGAGCTTGTGAACACCGCGCTCAATGAGGAGAATGGGCGCAAGGCGTTCGAAGAGTCCCGCAAGCACTCGCGTGAGGGTGGTTCCTCCTCCAACATGACCACCCCTCCGCAGAAGCGCCGCATCTGGGTGCCAAATGGTGCTGTCACTCGGGCTCCAAATGCCCAAGCTTCTCCAGGCTTTGGTCCCCGCCCACCCAACCCATCTCAGATGCAGGGTCAGAGGTTCCCGATGGGGCAGCCAAGGCCGGGTCCTTCTCGTATCGTCACTTGCTACAAGTGCAAGGATACTGGACACTATGCTGACAAGTGCACTCAGAAGCAGCTACCCCTACCTCCTCGCCCCAACACCAACCAGGCTATGGTTCGTGCTCCTCCGGCTAAAGCCTTCAACTCCAACAATAGGCCTGTCGGGAGGAACGCGAGGGTGAACCATATCAAGGCCGACAAAGCCGAAGAGGCTGCTGACGTCGTTCTCGGTATATTACCCGTAAACTCTATTCCAGCTAAAGTGTTGTTTGATACTGGAGCATCGCATTCGTTTGTGTCAAAGATCTTTGCTACAGCATACAATCTAGTTCTGGTTCCGCTAAGCAATCAAATGACCGTTCACTCTCCGGGACCGCAAATGTTGACTTCCAAGATAAGCATGGACAATGAGATCCTAATTGGAGGTCGTGTATTCCTTGCTTCACTCATGTTGCTGGGAAATTCTGACATTGATGTCATTCTGGGTATGGATTGGTTGAAGACCCACAAAGCTAAAATTGACTGTGCTCAAAAGTCAATAACTCTCTCCCACACTTCAGGCCAGATAGTCTATTCTCCATATGGATCAACTTCTGCTCAGCTGTTCAGCCTCGATGCCAAACCCCTTCCGGCAATTGAAAATGTTCCGGTGGTTTGTGAATTCCCTGACGTCTTTCCAGAAGAGTTGCCAGGGATGCCCCCGGACAGAGCAGTTGAGTTCGTGATCGAGCTTGAGCCAGGTACTGCTCCAATCTCTAAGCATCCATATAAGATAGCTCCTCCTGAACTGAAATTGTTGAAGGAGCAAATCGATATGTATATGGACAAAGGTTTCATTCAGCCTAGTTCCTCCGCTTGGGGTTGCCCAACTCTGTTTGTTGCCAAGAAGGATCAAACAAAAAGACTCGTGGTTGACTATCGTCCTCTCAACGAGAAAACCATCAAGAACAAGTATCCACTTCCTCGTATCGATGATCTTTTTGATCAACTTGCTGGAGCCTCAATATTCTCAAAGTTGGACTTGAGGATGGGTTACCATCAGATAAAGATCAGAAAGGAAGATATTCCTAAGACAGCTTTCACCACTCGGTACGGTCTATATGAATACACCGTCATGTCCTTTGGTCTCACCAATGCACCGGCAACGTTCTCAAGACTCATGAATTCTGTCTTCCATGAATACCTCGACAAGTTCGTTGTGGTATATCTTGATGACATTCTAGTCTACTCAAAATCCGAGGAAGAGCATGGAGAACACCTTCGTCTCACTCTCATGAAACTTCGCGAGCATCGTTTGTATGCCAAGTTTTCCAAATGTGAGTTCTGGATTCCAGAAGTTGCATATCTTGGTCATATCATCTCTGCCAAAGGCATTGCCATTGACCCGGAAAAGGTTAAGGCAATTGTTGATTGGAAACCCCCTAAGACGGTGAAACAAGTTAGAAGCTTTCTTGGCTTGGCTAGCTATTGCCGTCGTTTCGTCCAAAACTTTTCCAAGATTGCTAAACCTCTCACTGATCTCACAAAGAAGGACAAAAAGTTCGTTTGGACTCCACAATGTGATGAGAGTTTCAACCTCCTGAAGACTAAACTCACTTCCACACCTGTTCTAGTTGGCCCCGACACCACCAAACCTTTCCAGATATTCTGTGATGCATCTCTCCAAGGACTAGGAGCAGTTCTTATGCAAGAACGTCAAGTTGTGGCTTATGCTTCACGTCAGTTGAACCCACATGAGCAAAACTATCCCACTCATGATCTTGAACTTGCAGCAGTTGTGTTTGCCCTCAAGAAATGGAGACAATACTTGCTGGGTAACAAAACTGAAATCTTTTCCGATCACAAGAGTCTGAAATACATCTTCACTCAGCCAGATCTGAACCTCAGGCAAAGGAGATGGATTGAGAAGATTAAAGACTTTGATCTCACCATTTCTTACACTCCAGGCAAGGCTAATGTTATGGCCGATGCTCTCAGTCGCAAATCCTATTGCAATAATCTCATGATCATGGAAAGCCAACCTCCACTTCATGAAGAATTCCAGAAGCTGAACCTTGGTCTTGTTCCTGAAGGATACCTTGCTAGCTTGACAGCCAGTCCAACGCTCGAGGACAAGATTCGTTCTGAACAACTTCGTGATAATGAAATCAAGAAGATTGTGGATCACATCAAGGAGGGCAATGATAAGTTCAAGTCCTTCTCAATTGATGACAAGGGAACTGTGTTCTTCGAAGGACGCATTGCAGTCCCTCAGATTCAAAGTCTCAAGGATATCATTCTCAAGGAGGCTCATGAAACTCCTCTATCCATTCACCCTGGAAGTACAAAGATGTACCAGGATCTCAAGACTCTGTATTGGTGGTCTGGCATGAAACGTGAAATTGCTCAATACGTTTCTGAATGCGACGTTTGTCAACGTGTTAAGGCAGTCCATCAGAAGACAGCAGGTCTACTCCAACCCCTGAAAATTCCTGAGTGGAAGTGGGACATGATTGAAATGGACTTCGTTACTGGGTTTCCAAAGTCCAAAAAGGGCAACGATGCAATCTTCGTTGTTATTGATCGTCTCACTAAGGTTGCTCACTTCTATGCTGTAAAGGAAACTATCTCAGCTAGCCAGTTAGCAGAGCTCTACACAGCAAAGGTTGTTCCCCTTCATGGTGTTCCATTGGAAATAAGCTCAGACCGTGGAAGTATCTTCACTTCTCATTTCTGGAAAAGCTTTCAAGAAGCATTGGGCACTAAACTTCTGTTCAGCACAGCTTATCACCCTCAGTCTCAGGGGCAAGTCGAAAGAGTCAATCAGATTCTCGAGGATATGCTCAGAGCATGTGGTCTCTCCTTTGGCATGAAATGGGAGGATTGCCTTCCATATGCTGAATTCTCCTACAACAACAGCTACCAGGCAAGCCTAGGCATGGCACCATTTGAGGCACTGTATGGTCGCAGATGCAGGAGTCCAATCAATTGGTCTGGAGCTGGTGAACGTTCACTTTTAGGCCCTGACATTGTTAAGGAAGCCGAGGAGAAAGTTCGTATCATTCGTGACAATCTCAGGATTGCTCAGTCTCGTCAGAAGAGCTATTATGATAGCAAGCACAGGGATATGGTCTATGCACCTGGTGATAAGGCATATCTCCGTGTAACTCCCCTCAGAGGCACCCATCGTTTTGGTGTGAAAGGAAAGCTTGCACCAAGATACATTGGCCCTTTCAACATCCTCTCAAGACGTGCAGAGAATGCTTATCGTCTTGAACTTCCAGAAAAACTTTCCAAAGTGCACGATGTGTTCCACGTGTCACAACTCAAGAAGTGTTTCAAAGATCCAGATCGTGCAGTTGATCATGATTCCATTGAGCTGCAAGATGATCTATCTTATGAGGAGCACCCTATTCGTATTCTCGATGAGACCGAGCGTAAGACTCGCAACAAGAGCACCAAGTTCTTGAAAGTCCAATGGTCGCATCATTCTGATAAAGAGGCAACGTGGGAGACCGAAGAGGATCTTCGCAAGAAGTATCCGGACCTGTTCAATTCTCAGTAGGGAATCTCGGGGCGCGATTCCTTCAAGGGGGGGCGTTTTGTAACATCCAAGTATGAAAACCCTTAGTTGTTTTACTTGTTGTTTTTATTTAAGCAATGCATCATATCATCATCCTCATATTTATTTCTGTTTGCATTGTTTTCATATGAATTTCAAACTTGTTTTCAATTACTGTTTTCACACTTGTCTGTTACAACCTTTCAACTAAAGAATTGCAAACTTAAAAACCTCTTTGTTTCCAAGCAATCCCTTTTAATGCACCTTTTGAGTTGTTGCTTAAAAGCAATTAACCAAGTTAATCTTTTATTTCCAAGTTATTTTCCAAACTCAAAACAAATCTCAATTCATTAATCCTTTTGAATCCATAATGTTCAACACATTTTGGTATTCATCAAACATTCTAAACTATAGGGTAAACCCTATTGAAAACAACCTATTTTCTAAATAATAATTAATATGGCAAAATTCATTTATTTTGGTTCAATTTCAAAACAGCAATAAAACATTTGAAATTTTGAAAACCTAAACTACCAAATGGTTTCTGTTCACTTGAGAAGCCTACCTAATTTTTCCCAAATTTTTATCTACTCTAAAACCTATCTAATTCATCCAAAAGCAAATCTACAAAAAAGATATAAAACAAAAAAAAAAAATAATAAAAGCAGTGTGAGGGAGGAGAGCAGGGCCCAAGCAGCCCAGCCCGTTTTTTATTTCTGGCCCGATACCCCTCAGGTCGCTGTCGTCGTCCTCCTTTGCTGGCGTCATGGCGTACGAACGCTGCGCCACCATCCGATCGCCTCTGGAGCTCCCGATGGCCGCCGTACACCTCCTCCGAGTCCATATAACCACCGCAGCACCTCCTCCTGCCCCGCAAACCCTAAGCTCCACCCCTCCATCGCCGCCAACCTCCCTTTTCCTCTCCCCCAAGCCACAGCCTTTCTCTCTGAACCTCATCTCTGAAACTCGCCGCGCCCTCTCTGAATTCCGGCGAGGAGCGCCGTCTCCGATGGGTGGCGCCGTGCGCTAGCGGCGGGAATTGGAAGCCCGCGGTCCCCTCTACCTCAACGACACCGCCACCTAGCCCTAGCCGCCTCCGATCGCCGCCGCCGTCCACGCCAACCTCGCCGTCGACTTCTGCCCGTCGCCTGAACACCTACCTCGAACAGCGAGGTGAGCTCCCTGTTTGCTCCTCTCCCCTCGCCCTACGTCGCAACGAGCGTCCCCGGTGCCTTCTAGCTCATGCACACGCTCCAGGAACAAGCAAGCGGCTTGATCTCTGCATCCGTCGTTTCTGAACCGCGAGCAACGAACTGCACTTTGGTCTCTGTCAGAAAATTCAGTTAGGGCCCCCATCTTAACGTTACCTTGCACTCGCCTTAGTTACTGACAAAACTGAAGCCAACAGCGCAGCGGTAGCGCTGTTCTCTCGCGCGCACAAGGTCCCGTGTTCGAATCCCCACGGAGGGAATAAACACCCACTTTTTTTCAGCTACGCGCAGGGGATGGGACCCACGGGTCAGTGACCCCCTTGCCACGTGCGCTGCCACGCTGGCTTGGACCCGCTGGTCAGTGGCAGCGGGTAGAGGCCCTCTCGGTGACAAAAGAAAAACGCGAATCTGTTATTTTTTTTTTATTTCCTTTAAATAGGCAGAATAAACATCTAAATTGGAAATTCAATAACTTTTATTTTATAAATCCAATAAATACAAACTTGATGTCTATTCTGATCCAAATTTTATAAACTTTCCAAATATGCAATTTGTGTTCTGTTTTGAATATTCAAAATTCATTTAAATTTCAAATTTGAATAATTCAAATGCAAATTGAAATAATTCATAACTAATTCATACTGTTTTCAAATAATACAAATAAAATATGTTTTTCACCCCATTTTTAATGCTCTATTCAAATATAAATTTTGTTTTCTGGTTTGAACAATTTAAATTGCCTAAACTATTTAAATCTTGTTTAATTCAATTAAAAATTGTTTAATATTGTTTAATTCATAAATAATTAATCCAAAGTCCAATTTCAAAATGTGAAACATGTAATCCAACTAAAATTTGATAACCTTTTCAAATATCAAATTTGTCATTTGTTTTGCACACTTTAAATTGATGATAACAACATTTACTTGTGTGCCATGTTTAAGTAACAAAATTCCAAAATTAATAAATGCCTTTCTAAAATGTTAACTATCATTCCAATTGCATCTAATGTTGTTATCTTATTGTTCCTCATCATGCATGCATCATATTAATTCAACTACACCTAATGCTTAGTGATAGAACAATTAATTCAACTCCCAGCATGGGCTTCCATATGCATCCTTTTGCATATGGAACCCATTTAAACATGTGTTTCATGTCAATCAAGTTATTTGGGTGCATCTATTAAACATGACATGCATCATCCAATGTTTGTGCACTTATGCCATGTATTGATTGCCCGTCTTCCTTCGTTGTTGTTTTTGCTTCTTCTCGGTTAGACGACGACGTTGGTACCGGACGATCCTTACACAACACTACTCAGGACCTAGCCCAGTACGAGACTGAGCTGCCAGGCAAGTTATCACTCACATGAATCATCGAGTTCCTTTCCACACTTGTTGTCGATACTATCTTTTGTCTACTATTGCTAGCCCTATGTATCGTTGCTTGTTCTCCGAACCCATCACATGATACCTTGAGCCATGATATTGCCACCACCTCCATACCTACAGCCATTGCTTGTGCCTGTTATTATCTAGCATGCTTAGGGTTGCTTTTACTCGAGTCTGTTGTCGGTTACTACTGATACTATCTTATTATCTTCTACCGGGGCTCGTTATTAATCAATCAATCCTGTTAATTGCTAATGGTAATAATAATTTGATGATAAGGCACCGGCAGGAGGCCCATGAGTGGTTTTGGAGCCTGCTAGTGTCGACCCTAATAGGAAAAGGGTCTTGTCTACTGATCCATGATGAGCGCACTACCCGCATTTGGGAAGCGAGTATGGGCGCCCCCCTCAACTTGACCTGATTCGCATCTCGTCCAAATCGCCTCATTTAGTTCGTGTTTTCCATTTGCCGCATGCATGTTTTTGCGAGCCCAGCGCAGGGTGGAACTTTCGTAGTCGGCATATAGGGGGACACGGTCTTAGAGTGCTATGATGGTCCATTTTCTTCTGGGCTTGATTAGCCGTGCGCCCAAGGTTCTTTGGGCTTGATGCGAGGAATGGTTGGTTGTGTAGAGTACCCCGCTTGGTGGAAGTGCATTTCCATCTGGCGGGTTATTCTTGAGTGTACGGCCAAATTGGTGCAACCCTGCAGGGATAATCTTCTCGAGAAGCCGTGTTTTCCGCGGTTATGGATTACTTGGTGAAAGTACTGGCTAACAAGTACTCAGGACAACTTCCACATAACTTACAATCATGTTTCACCCAATGATTAATAACCTGACTAGTAATAGGTTATTCACACAATAACTTGATTCACCTTATCACAACTGTGTGAGTTATCCTCGGATCGCTTCTTTGGATAAGGGGCGAGATCCAGGATGGGTTTGGTTGAAGTTATCTTTCAGTTGGTTACAATCCTCGATCTTATCTTTTCTGTTAGCCGGAATTTGTAGTTATATTCTGTAGTTGTTTAGAGCAGCCAGCAGCAACTTTTATATCACCCCTTTCTTCCGTTGATCCCAAGCATCAATGCTTGTGTTGACGGGTAACTCCTTGATGAACTGTGAGTCTTGCTTGCCAGTACTTGGATGTACTGACCCCGTTGGGGCTGTGGTTTACGCAGAGTACTACTACGACTACGATGCTTCCCAGGATGGCTACTTTGTGGAGTTCGACGACGCTGCAGACGAGTAGTTAGCTGGACCAGGGCAGGATCCAGACCTACGTGGATGGGCTTCGTTTTCCTTTATGTTCTCAGGCTTCTTAAGCCATGGATTTGTCTGTACTCAGACCCCTTTGATTGCTTCCGCTGTTGTAATGGATGATATGTTGGGACATGTGTCCTCTGGATGACTGTATTCGATATTTTCTGCCTTAGTGAAGGCCAGTTGCCCTTATTTCATTCTTTTGTGTCTTAGAGACATTCTGTGTTATCATTCGTACCAAACTGTTGACGTACCGTGCGTGTTTGATTATGAAGTACGTCGACAGTAGTGCCTTTAGGTTCCTACCGGATAGTTTACCTCGACGGTGGAAGCAGGGGCTTGTGTTGTCGCGCATAAGCGCAGGCCTACCAGGAAGCTGGGACGTGGGAGCAGTTATGCCCCATAATCCAAGCACCTGACTTCCAGTTCGTGCGAGGAGTATCCTCTAGAAACCCAGGGTGCGACAGAACCAATGCTAATGCACCGCCCAACTAGGACTAATACATACTTGTGATTACACTCCTCGTAAGCATCCGCAAATAAAAGAAAGTAATTAAGATAAAACTAACCATAGCCATAAAACTCCGGGATTCTACGCTCCATCGTGCATTGGTTTCCTAAGGGGGTTTATGTTTCTGTCACTCCGGCAACCCCACAATTAGTAGCCAAATACACAATGCATCCTCCTAGGCCCATAAAGGTGAAGTATCATGTAGTCGACGTTCACATGACACCACTAGAAAAATAGCACCACAACTTAAATACCGAACACAAGATATTACTTCAATATAACTTCACTACTAACACCATGACTTCTCCCATGTCCTCAATAACTAAACGAACTACTCACAGGACATCATATGGATCATAATCAGAGGTGATATAATGGATGATAACAATCTGTTCATAAAGTGCTAACACTGATAAATCTCACAAGCATCAACTACTAACAAGTAATCCACACCGGGAGAGAGTTCTCATGTAAAACAACGATAGGAGCCCCTAATTGTTACAGCGGGATGACGGTGGATGATGAGGGTGATGGTTCTGGTGGTGATGATGATGACGATGACGATCTTGATAATGCCCGGAGCGATGACCATGACGATGGCGATGATTTTCCCTCTCCGGAGAGGAATTTCCCCGGCAGATTTCTCCCTACCAGAGAGCTTTTCTCTCTCGGGTGTTGTCCGCCCCGAGGCGGCGGCGGAATAATTCTCCGATTATGGTATAGGCTTAGGGTTCCCTCGGGGTCAAGTACGCCAAAAATCTTCACCGGAGGTGGGCCAGGGTGGCCACACCACGTGGCTGCGCGGCCAAGGGGGGGCGCCACCCCATGGTGTGGGCCCCTGGTGGCCCCCCTCCGGCTCTCCTCGCGGCTGGATCCCTCTTCTGAACTTCTAAAGTACCTCCGGTGTCACCCCTCTTCTTCTGATCTTTTGAAATAGGGTATCTCGACGATGGTTTTTCCATCAGAATTCTGGTCCCGGTGTTTATTCTCCAAAAATTATGAAACATGCAAAATAAAATAAAATAACATAAGGGATGCATCATAACATGAAATATATCGATGAATAACAGAAAATAACAATATAAAATGTTGATGTAAAATGGACGTATCAGCAACGCTTGGGTGTGTTTCTCTGGAATATGGAGAACCCCATGTTGTTTTAGGGTTTTGGGGGTTATGTAGTCGAAAGGGGAGCCCGCGGGGGTGCCTGCGGCAGCCACACCACCTGGTGGTGTGGCCTAGGAGGTGCGCCGAGGGGTGGTGTGGGCCCCTCCTTTCCCCCCTCCGGGTCTCCTTCTAGCTCTGGGGGTCTTCGGGTGAAATAAGGTCATTGGGATCTTTTTTGTGCAATTTCCCGAAAGTTATTTTTTCTGCACAAACACAAGACACTAGGGTAATTCTGCTGAAAACAGCGTTAGTCCGTGTTAGTTGCATCCAAAGCTCACAATTTTATAGGGAAACACTAGCAAAAGTGTTCGGAAAAGGAGATACGTTTTGGACGTATCAACTCCAGCCAAGCGTAGATTATTGCTTATCCTTAAGCAATTCAGTTAACAACTGAGTGCGATAAAAGAAATTTCACGAACACATTTGTTTCATATGATGTAAATAATACCACTATATGATCAAGTGCTTAGGCAATTCATAATAAGAAGTACGCAAAATAATGTCACCTAGTAGTTATGCAAGCCATGAAAAAATTTCAACACGCTAATAAAACACAACATGAAAAATATCAATTCACAGGACTGCAATGTTCATAATAGGGTATGATAAAGTGGTATCTCGCTTTCTCTTAATAATGGAGCAAAACATAAATGCCAGGGAACCTCCAAAGTGCAAGTGAAGACTAGAAGTAAAGATATCAAAGATAAAAGCATCAAGATTATACCACAATTAACTGTATCCTGAGACAAGCACATTACACTAAGAATGACAGCTATTGTCTCAAGAAAGTGCATAAAGTGAGAAGGTGAAGACTCAACATAAAAGTAAAAGAAAAGCCCTTCGCAGAGGGAAGCAGGGATCACTCATGTGCTAGAGCTTTTTATTTTGTTAAACAAAGGTATTGAAAACATTTTTAGAGAGGTGTATGCTTATGTCAACAAATGGTAAACAGAAAATAAAGTACGTCACAATCCTACAAGACTTCACAAGAGAGGCTCCCATAGAAGGACGCAACTGGGTAGAAGGTCATCCCTCTTTCTCTTTTGTTTACATAATTATGATTTGACTGATAAATCAGGAGCAAAAATAGTGAAGAGAATTTGTTGTATTAAGTTTGGGGCTGGGAACCCCGCTGCCAGCTCTTCTAGAAATTGGATAAGTGGACGAAGACACTAGTCTAGGGTGTGAAGTCCAATCAACAAGTGAGATAAAGATTCTCTATTCACGTCCTCATGAGCTAAAACATGGGACAAAATAGGAATAATTTTAAAAGTTTTAAAGGTAACACATGAGCAATTTAATTTGGAGTGGAGGTTAAATACCACATATAGGTAGGTATGGTGGACACATTTGGCAAAATTTGGTTTTGGGGAGTTGGATGCACGATTAGAGCTCATACTCATTACAGGTGAAGGCTATCGATAGACTGGGAGCGACAATCAAGAGAGCAATAACTGTCATAATCATGCTTGCGACAAAATAAAATTAACGGAGGCATAAAAGTGATACAAATACTCTGAGGGAAAATAAATCGTCAAGGCTTAATTGACTTTTTGTTTTTAGTCATAGCATGCATGAACATGTGCCAAGTCAATTCACGTGAAACATTCAGAGGGAAATGCCACAATATACCCTTCTATTAATAAATCAATGAAGCAAACATTTATATGACATGCTATCTAACATTAATAAGTTGGAACTAAACATGAGAGAACACGAACTACTAAGCATCCATTAAATAACATACACCTTACACGAACAAACTAAGCATGTCCAAATGGATGAGTATATGTACAAAAATGAAAACAAATAGAGTTCATACCCGCATCTGACCACAACTTGAATTGTTGTAAATCATCATTATTGCTCTTCACTTGTGTGGATCAAATGATATAAACTGATAACCAAACTCCAAGGGAGACACGGAATACCTATGAACTCTGCAACAAACTTTACAAACCCAAAGAAGAACAACAAATATTTTTGGGTTTTCGAATTTAAAACAAGAACCGAAGGAAAACAAGCAAACAAAGAAAAATCTTTTTGGGTTTTTGAATATTAAACGAAATAAAAAACGAAGCAAACCAATGAAACAAACTAAAGAAAAAAATAAAGAGAAACAACAAAAATATTTTTGGTATTTTTTTGTTTTGGAAAGCAATAATAAAACAATAAAAACAAAAAGAAACGATAGAAGCGAAAACGAAAGAAACGAAAAGAAGCGAAAGAAACAAAAACATTGATATACAAAGAACCGACTGAAACATGATATGTAGATGAGTGTGATGTCGGCGTACCTCCCCCCAAGCTTAGGCTTTTGGCCTAAGTGGAGATCAATCATGATGCGGGTAGTAACCCCATGCTGGTGGGTCGTCCCTAGCATGGTCGTACTAAGGCACTCATGAAGAGGATGAAGAAGCAAGCGCATAATCGTAACCAGAATGCTGGTATGGGAATCCCGTAGTGTCGGGGCTGGACGAAATCACTTTCACCCTCCTCTCCAATATCTTCTACAAGCTGAGGATGCTCCTCAATATATGTATCAAATTCACTCTCTGAGAGTGACCATCCTTCCCTGACATTAAGGTTAAGCAAAAGAGGTTCATGCAATTTGACTACTCTGTCAAATTTAGTTACTCTCCACCTTGATTTCTTGGAGAAAATTATTTCATAAAATAAATTATTCAGGTTAGCACAGGTGGAAACAGATTTATGTTGTATCATGGCATTAAGATCAAGTCTCTCTGTAGGAAACTAAAGGTCTAATGGATGCGGCTATAAACCATGCAAGTCTAGTAAACAAGAGGCAACAAGACCTCCACAAATTCCGCCCTTCTCGCGGTTAGTGGCAAGACGGAGAGAAATTAAAGCACCAAAATTATACGACCTATCATGCTTCAAAGCAGGTGCAATAAAATCTATATCATACAAAGATAACTTATTGGCAGTTTTTCTTGCAACCACACACTTGGCAATAAAATAAGAAAAATATCGAATAGATGGGAGTTCAATGTCTCTAATTTTACCACTCTCTCCTGTGAAACTTCTACCATGGAAAATTTCTTCATATAGGTCCATCCATGGCTTGGGTTGCCCTTTTATCTTTCCACGTGATCCCCATTGTGGTACTCTAGTAGCTGCACAAAAATCATCGAAAGGCAAGTTGACAGCTTTATTATAAATTTTGTAATAGACCATGCGGTTAGACTAGGACGAGCTGAAATGGAAATCCTGCACCACAGACATAGTGAGTTTAAATGTTGGGCAGGTTCATTCTCAATGAAATGTGTCAACCTGCATTAGCCACAAGAGTTTGGAAATCTTGCAGAATTCCTGCGGCATGCATAAATCCTTGACATGGATAAATGGATGGAAACACTCTTTCTTCTCGGTATAATGGCATGACCTCTTGCAACTCCAACTCATGCTGGTCAAGGTTGTGTACATTGTGCTCCATCTCTGAAATTTTTAACAAGCATCACAAAAAATTGGTTTCAAGCAACTATATGGTGGAAACTACTATAGAGACTTATATGAGAGCTAAACATGCATCAAAACCATGTTATTTAAACTTAAATCAAGCATGCAAACTCACATAATATGTCATCTTCAGTACCAAGATAATCAAGAAATACTCCGCTAAATAAAATTCTACTTGGATAATCGGAGGAGTCACATACCGCAGAGAAAATGCACCAAATTTCAGCAACAAATGTGGGCTGAGCAAAGAGATCGAAAAATCCCGTGGAAGAACAGCAAGAACTCGGGTTCCAGAAAATGTTTTGAGTTTGGAGGGAGAGAGAGGAATCTTTGGCAGGGGAGAGAAGTAGTGGGGGGCCTGGGGGACTCACGCCATGTGCTGGCGCCACCAGGGACTGGCCGCGCCACCCTGTGGTGTGCCTGCATGGTGGGTCCCCCAGGGGTGTCCTAGGTACCTCTCTGCCACATTTTTGACATAAAAATTTATTATAATTTTTCTGCAATTTTTCGAGAAAATTTATTTTCGAGGTATTTTCAGAATTTTATAATTAATTATAAACCTAGAAAAAAATTATGGAATGTTGGGAAACAGAACCAAAACCAATTCTATAGAGGTTCTAAGAAATTCTAATGTGCAAATACCCAGTGAAAACAAAGGTAGAAGTGGTGAAAACAAAGTTATGGGTGGTGAAAACAAAAATAACATGGTGAAAACAGAAGAAATCACTGTGAAAACAAAAGTATGGATGGTGAAAACAAAGGTGGGCATGGTGAAAACATTGTTTCCTTCATTTCAAATCACTTTGTCAACAGGGTTCATGAAGTGTTGTTACCAAAACAATTTTTATGAAGCAAAACTTTGTTTACCACTAAATCATTATGTTACTGTTGAGGGCTGACGTTGAGGAGGGAGTGGTTGCTTCTTGATGACTTTGAAATCCCCGGCAACGGAGCCAGAAAAGCTTGATGGAGTGTGGACACATGCTCGTTGGGAGACCCCAAGCGCAAGGTGTGAAAAAAATGCAGCAATAGGTTTTCCCTCAGAAAAGAAACCAAGGTTGACTAGACCAGTAGGAAGACAAGCAATCTCTGAAGGTTGATGCAGTTGAGATGGCAGGGCGCACTACCGGTTCAGCAGCAACGTGGAACCTACACAACACACTCAAATCACTTTGCCCCAATGAAGCAGTGAGGTTGTCAATCTCACCGGTTTTGCTGAACACAAAGAGGTTAAACGTATGGTGTGGAAAACAATATGAGAACAGTATGAAAACAGTAGCAGCAGTGTGAAAACAGTAATTGCAGTGGTTGTATTATCAGTATGAGAAAATGGGTCGGGGTCCACAGTTCACTAGTGGTGTCTCTCCGTGAAAGATAAATAACATGTGTGGTGAATGATACGTCCATTTTGCATCACTATTTTATATCATAATTTTCTGTTATTCATCGATATATTTCATGTTATGATGCATCTGTTATGTTATTTTATCTTATTTTGCATGTTTTATAATTTTTGGAGAATAAACACCGGGACCAGAAATCTGATGGAAAAAGCATCATCGAGATACCATATTTCAGAAGATCAGAAGAAGAAGGAGGACATCCGGGGGTTCCTAAAAGTCCAGAGGAGGAACTCAGCCAGAAGGAAAGCCGGAGGTGGGCCACCAGGGGCCCACACCTAGGGGTGGCGCCCCCCGGCCGCGCCACCTAGGGGTGTGGTTACCCTGGCCCACCTCCAGGGGTCATATTTTGCGTGCCTGGCCCCGAGGGAACCCTAAGCCTCATTCCATCCCCGAAGAATTATTCCGCCGCCGCTGCGGGGCGGAAAACACCCTAGAGAAAAGCTCTCTGGCAGGGAGAAAACTGCCGGGTAAATTTCTCTCCGGAGAGGGGAAATCACCGCCGTCGTCACCGCCATCGCTCCGGGCATCATCAAGATCGTCATCATCATCGTCATCACCACCAGCACCATCACCCTCATCATCCACCTTCATCCCGCTGTAACAATTAGGGGCCTCTATCGTTGTTTTGCATTAGGTCTCTCCCCCGGTGTGGATTACTTGTTAGTAGTTGATGCTTGTGAGATTTATCGGTGTTTGCACTTTATGACCAGATTGTTATCATCCATTATATCACCTCTGATTATGATCCATATGATGTGTTGTGAGTAGTTCATGTTGTTCTTGAGGACATGGGAGAAGTCAAGTTGTTAGTAGTGAAGTAATGTTGAATAATATTTAATGTTTGATATTTAAGTTGTGGTGTTATTCTTGTAGTGGTGTCATGTGAACGTCGACTACATGATACTTCACCATTTATGGGCCTAGAAGAATGCATCGTGTATTTGGCTACTAATTGTGGGGTTGCCGGAGTGACAGAAACCTAAACCCCCGCTAGGAAACCATTACACGAGGGAGCGTAGGTCCCCGAAATTTAAAGCTATGGTTAGATTTATTTCTTAATTACTTTCTTGTAGTTGCGGATGCTTGCAAGGGGTATAATCACAAGTATATATTAGTCTTGGATGGGATGGTACATTAGCATAGGTTCACCCACACAACACTTATCAAAACACCGAACATTATTCAACTGCATGGAACAAAAGCACTTGACAGAAACCTCTCGTGTGTCCTCGAGAACATTTGTTAATCATAAGTGAAATCACCGGCTTTCCCTTTGCTGAAGAAAGGATTGGGCCACTTGCTGCAATTATTACTACTGCATTTTATTTACTCGCACTTTATTTATCTGCAATATCAAAAACTCCTACAAATCTGTTTTCCAGTATTTACAGTTATTCCTTCATCGAAACTGCTTGTCAACACCTTCTGCTCCTCGTTGGGTTCGACACTCTTATTTATCAAAAGTACTACGATACACCCCCTATACTTGTGGGCCATCAAGACTATTTTCTGGCGCCGTTGCCGGGGAGTGAAGCGCTATTGGGAAGTGGAATTGATAAAGGAAGCTTCTGTTGTAAGTGTTGTTTTTTATTTCTGTCTACTGCTTTATTACACTATGTTTGGAACTCCTTTTGAGTCCTTATTTGCGGCACTGCTGCCACTGCTAGGGTAGTAAGTGACCCACTGCATGATGATTTGGATCCTTATAAAATACCTATAAAGATTGTTAAACATGTTATGGATAACTGCTATTCAGGTGATGGAAATGTCCATCCTGGTGATCATTTGCTCTTTTTACATGAATTATGCGAGTTTTTCAAGTGTGTAGGTATTACAATGAGCCAAGTGAAGAGGAAACTATTCTCTATATCATTGACAGGCCGAGCCTCTGAATAGTTCAAACTGCTAAAAAATAGCCAGACTATTGAATTAGAGGAAATTGTACATCTCTTTTATTCTAAATTCTATCCTCCCAGTGAAATCCATATAGATCAGAATTATATATATAATTTTTAGCCTCATGAAGGAGAGAGTATTGCCCAAACATGGGGGATATTGAAGTTACTAATGCTCAAATGCCCCATTCATGAGTTCCCCAGTAATATCGTTATTAATAATTTCTATGCAAGGCTTCCTCTTCATGATAAGGATTTATTGGATGCTTCTTGTTTAGGATCATTTACACGTATGAAGGATGAAGCTAAATGGGATCTTCTTGACCGTATTGAAGAAAACACTGAAGCATGGGAGAATGACAAATGTAGAAAGTCAGGTATAAATTATAACTATGAATGCATTAAAATCCCTCTCAAGCAACTCTGCAATCAAGATACAAGAAGTCTCTTGTGTCCCCAACACACCGAGTATACTTGTCAGGTATATAGGTGCACTAGTTCGGAGAAGAGAGAGTAAAATGCAAGCAGTATGGGTGATTATAAGTGATAATAACAATCTGAAATAAATATGGCAGCAAGCAAACATGTAACAGAATAGGCGGAAAACGGTGTTTCAATGCTTGGAAATAAGGCTTAGGGCTCCTACTTTCACTAGTGGACACTCTCAACAATGATCACATAATTGAATGCATAAATATCATCTCTTCGCTATGCTACTCCGAACCACTCTCCGGTCGAATAACGAACACTAATCATTGCGTAGGGCTGTAACAACACTCCTCAAGTTTGTATTCCCTCTCTAGGGCACCCCAATGTCAATACGAGCTCCATAAATTAGTAAACAAACGCCACAATTTTATTGGTTCACCTTCCAACACAAGATATAAATATCATGCTAAACCACACGGAGCACACACTGTCATCTTTGCCCTGTGATCAAAGTGTTACGGAGACAACAAAACCACTTGAGTAGCATAACAGATGAAGATCAATCTACATATTCAACTAGATTACAAAGCTCATGATCACATAAAGATCACACCATGAGAGAGAGAGATGAACCACATAGCTACCGGTAGAGCCCTCAGCCTCGGGGGAGAACTACTCCCTCCTCATCATAGGAGACAGCAACGGCGATGGAGATGGCGATGGAGTCAAAGGAGATGGCTTCCGGGGGCACTTCCCCGTCCCGGCAGGGTGCCAGAACAGAGATATGTTCCCCGAAACTTGTCGGCGGCGGCGGCGGCGGAGCTACAGATGTATTTTGCAGAAAAGGTCAATTCCCCTAGGGTTTATGCATCGGGGAGTATATATGGGCGATAGGACGATGCCGGGAGGTGGCCAGGGGGCCCACACCCCTAGGTGGTGCGGCCAGGGGGACCGCGCCACCCCATGGTGTGGCCACCCTATGGTGTGGCCACCCTGGATGCTTCCGGGACTTTTAGGACTTCTGGCTTTCGAATTTTCCAATTCCGAGAATATTTCCAGAACAACTTTTCTGAAACTAAAAATAGCAGAAAACAGGGAACTGGCTCTGTGGCATCTTGTTAATAGGTTAGTTCCGGAAAACATAAGAAAACGTAGGAAAGCAAGCGGAAAACACGTAGCAATTGGCATAATATCAACATGGAACATCAGAAATTATAGATACATTTAAGACGTATCAAGCATCCCCAAGCTTAGTTCCTACTCGTCCTCGAGTAGGTAAATGATAAAACAAAATAATTTCTGAGGTGACATGCTACCACACAATCTTGATCATACTATGTAAAGTAGAGCATGTAAACTAGGATCAAATGAACTAAAGTTGTGATCTATATTTGATATCAACAAGTAATGCATAAACAAATAAGTAGAAAGAAGCAAAACTTTTAATGAATCAATACTAAAAGACTATCAACCGTGCAAAGTTTATTAGAGATGATTTAATCTTTCAAGAACAACAATATCATGCACGTCAAACGATCTTCAAAACCCATGTGAGGATCAAGTCAAGCTTTCCACACGATGCAATGCTTGAATCTTAAACTATTTGCGCACTAAAAACAAGCAAGTGTTCTGTGTTGGTCCCTGGCACCGAGATGTTATGGCTAAGAGAACATTATGGGGGGTTTGGAAGGTCAATGGAAGAAAGGCTCACAAAGCTGAAAGTGGTCATTAGACAAGAGGAAGTCTTACAACCGAAGCTATGCAAGGAGTAGGGATTGCCACACAACAGATGCACATAGAGCTATAAGTGTATGAAAGCTCTCCAATGGAACTAGTGGGGGTGCATCCAACTTGCTTGCTCACGAAGACCTAGAGCTCATTTGAGGAGGCTCATCATTGGAATATACATGCCAAGTTCTATAATGTAAAGTTCCCCACATAGTTATGAATGATAATAATATGAAAACTCTCTCCAAACTGAAGTATTGGTGCTAAACATGAAGCACAAGTTTGGTATAAAGGATAGTGATGCGCACCCTCTCTCTTTGGCCTTTTTTTCTTTTTGGGATTTTTCATTTTTTTTATTTTTTTTATATGTCCTCACCGGTAGGGGCAACATCCTATATTACAATGAATCATCACACTTTTAGTACTCATAACTCATAATGGAATATCTCCGATGTATCCAACTGCATGCTCCTGCCAGTGTAGCAATATGCATAAATAACCACGAAGCTCATCATCAATTAACATAACGAAGGTGGATGTTGTGCAGCAATATATCTCGGAATGGCTATGGAAATGCCATGATAGGTAGGTATGGTGGCTGTTTTGAGGAAGAATATATGGGCTTATGTGTAGGAGAACAAAGTCCTCCCACGGGGTTTGGATGCACTCGCGAAGTTTGCACCAACTCTCAATGTGAGAAAGGGCAATGCACAGTACCGAAGAGGCTAGCAAATATGGATGGTGGAAGTGCCAGGTACCGCAACATAGCCTTACGAGTTAAAAGATTATAGCAAGAAAATCATCTTACAAGGCACAATGCAAATCACTCCAAGAGGGTCCGTGGCAGTGACAAGTCACTGTTAGCTACCCCGGCCGTAGCGCGTAACAAAAGGCCGATCAGAAATGTATCACTCGTAGCAATCATATACCATTGTTTCTATGAGCTGATAATTTAAGTGTGGCACAGTTTCAAGTTTCTTAGACCAACCATTAAAATTTTATATGTACTAGTCCTTCCCGTTTATCCATTAAGCAAATTAATATCTCAAAACAACAGTAGTGATTCAAATGAAGCAGTTTAGTGATCTACAAGACCATGCGAATTTTTCCACTATACCAACTACCACATAAGCATTTCTATTCCCAACCAAGCACATATATGAGAACCACCTAACTACAAAAGCTAACAGCTCTGAATAAGAGATGCATGAAAACAAAGGCTAAACGCAGTACTAGCAAAAAGTGAACACTCACAGAACAATAAGAATGAAAACTAGAGTGTTCTAAGCAATGAAAATGGAGTGTGTCTCTCTTCCACACAAGTATGATAAGAACCAACCATTTATTACAGAAAAGATGACCAAACAAACTGAAAACAAAAATAAAAGACGCTCCAAGTAAAGCACATAAGATGCGACCGAATAAAAATATAGTTTCACTAGAAGTGACCTGATAATTTGTTGATGAAGAAGGGGATGCCTTGGGCATCCCCAAGATGAAATGCTTGAGTCTTCTTGGAATTTTCTTGGATGTACCACCGGGGCATCCCCAAGCTTAGGCTTTTCAGTCTTCTTGATCACATCATATCATCCTCTTCTCTTGACCCTTGAAAACTTCCTTCACATGAAAATTCTCACAATCTTCATTAGCAACGTTAGTGCAATTGAAATAACAAATTCACATGGTTCAGTTTAAACACAAGTATAACACTCAAAAACACATTATCTACTGTCACAACTTCTTTCAAAACTCTTTTTCTCAAAAGAACACCAAAAGAAAGAGATTAAGATGCAAATGCGATAATATGGCAGAAATCTGTCAAAACAGAACAACAGGTAAAGATTGCTTTTTTCAAAACTCTTCTGTTGCTCAAACCAAAAAGTGGTCTTATAACCAAATTTGTGTATATAACTCAGTATTAAGCACAAAAAAGCTCAGGTAATTTTGAATTTTATGTGATTTTTAACGGAATTAACAGTGGAGAGCAGAAATCTGTTTCCTGCGCAGAAATCCGAAATATAGGCTCAAGTTTCCACTAGAGGCTTTACTTGGCTCAACAAAAACACAAAAGAAAAGATACAGAGGGGTTGCTAAGGAAATAGACAACAACAAGGTACAAATCACACCAAAGAAAACGAAAGAAAACGGGTTAAAAACAGCGAAATAAAACGGGTGTCTCCCTGTAGAGCTTTTCTTTAAAGCCTTTCAGCTAGGCACAATGATTTTTTTAAAAGATGCTCACATAAGAATAAGAATTGAAGCAAAATAAGAGAGTATCAAGAAGAAAATATAAAACACATTTAATCCTAACCCACTTTCTATGAAAAAGAATCTTATAGAAAAACAAGTCAACGAAGCACAAAGTGACTAGCATAGGAAGACAAAATAAGTGCAACATAATTTTTTTTAACATAAAGAGGGGAAACTTGATATTGTTAAGATGCATAAAATTATGTTTCCATCTCTCATAATAACTTTCAGAGGCATCATGAATAAAATTAACAATATAACTATCACAATAAATATTCTTAGCATGGGCCACATGCATAAAAGAATTATTACTCTCCACACAAGCATATTCATTCTTATTAATAACAGCGGGAGTAGGATTATCATAAAGAACTCGAACATGATAGACAAGTTGCATATTAAAGATATGGTTTTGGGTAATCCCATCATAACCATGGCAAGTTTCATGAGGATGATTATAATTATAGCCTATGTTATAACTTTCTTTATAATAATTATCAAAGACTCGAGGCATATTGAAATCATAATTAATTTTCTCCTCAATAGTAGATGGACTAAAAATATCATATTCATCATTGCAATCATCATCTATTGGAGGCATAGTATCATCACAAGAAATAAAATAGTTGTCTCCAAAAATGCGTTCATTTGTAAACATATCATCATTTTTACTAGGAGGAGATGTATCAAGCATATAATCATTAATAGCAAAGGGATCTTCAAACACATCATCCACAAGTTTAGAGCTTTCTATATCATCATTGGAAGGAACATGGACGGTACTAATAGTACAGCAATTATTATCATCATTTTCAGAATTGGTACCAAACAATTTTCAATATCAAAAGTAGTGTGTTTCTCCCAATCATGATCACTTTCATAAATAACAGGCATAGGAAAATCATCGAGTTCAGACTCATCGGAAAAAGTTGTAATATGAGCAACATGCTTAAGGGGAGATACTGTTACCTCTCTCTTTTTACCCCTCCTCTTCTTCTTGTTCCTCTTCTTCCCCTCTTTAGGAGGGAGAGGCTTAAAAGGGAGCTTCTCCAGATACCCTGGTTTATTATCAGAAACAATAGAAAGAACTTTGGAGGATTTCTCCTCTTCATTAATAAGAAAAAACACATATTAGTCCTGTCATATTTTGGTAAAGTCTCCTCTTTTATAATATTTTGTATGTAAGTATTTGCATGGCAATTATCAACACAATAAAGATGGCATCCATGCAAGACACTATTCATATCAAAAGCACTCATATCTATCAAAGAAGTTTTTCTTAATAACTCTTCACACCCCAAAAATAATGTAAGTTCATCATGCTCATTAGGGGTGATCATGTCATCACAATAAAAACTTGCAGTACTCATAGGATTCGAAAGGCTACTATCATGGCCTGAGCATTGGAAATTAATATGACCCACTTCATAGCAAAGTTCACAAATAAAAGGATAGAGGGCACAAACTTTTTCACCAAGATCATTTAGAGCCCTATCCCACTTTATAGTTTTTTCATTCCTATGATGGATGCAATATTCTTCTACAGTTCGATTATTTTCACAAGGTCCAAGTGCTCCACACAAATAAACATGCGTATAAGAAATAGTACTTTCAGAAGTTTGAGCATGTCCATCGCAATCATTAATAACAGTTTCATTTTTAATGCAAGTGTCTTTAAAAGGTTCATGATATATGTACCCATTTGATTTAGGAACATTAATATAAGAAGCAAAGGATCTATACCAACCAATAATCATTTGAGGATCAAGACCATATTTAGCACTAAGCTCTTGAAAATCAGCAGTTTTAGCGAAAGACTTAATGCAATCATACTCATAGTTTATAACTGATTCTTTACCTTTGTCATTATTCCTACCTTCACTATTGGTTTCAATTGTTTCAAGAAGATCCCATTTAGCTTCAACTTCTTACTTGAGAAAGAACCCTCTGAACATGCATCTAGATAATCCCTATAATGTCCTGAAATCCTTGCATAAAAATTAGTAACAATTATTTACTTAGGAAGCTCATGGTTAGGACATTTAAGTATTAATGTTTTCAGTCTTCCCCAAGCTTGATCAATGCTTTCTCCATCACGAGGCCAAAAATTATAAATGTAATTCCTATCCAAATACAGTTCATGAGAAGAATAAAATTTAGAATGAAATAGAGATTTGAGCTCCTTCCACTCCAAATGATGAGGATCATCTAGAAGCTCATACCACTCCCTTGCTTTGTCCTTAAGAGACAAAGAGAATAACCTCTTCTTAACTTGCTCCATTGAAATACCTGCACACTTGAACAACCCGCATAATTCATGTATAAAGAGTAAATGATCTCAAGGATGGACAGTTCCATCTCCAAAATAACGGTTATCCATGACAAGTTCAACAATTTTCTTGGGTACTTTAAAAGGAATGCTTTCAGTAGGAGGATTTAAAATATCACAAGCATCATTAGGTTTATCACATATGGGAGATAAAGTATCATCAGAGAAAATTTTCTCCTCTAAAGTTGGGGAAATAAAAAGTTTATACAAACTAGCTTCCCCAAGCTTAGACTTTTCCATGGTACTAGAAATAATGGTATCCAAAATGCTAATAACATTGCTACAAGAATGAAAACAAAGCTCTCTCATATTTTTTGTTGTTTTCCATTAAGACTAACTAGTAAAAATAAAAATAGGCAACAAGTAAAAATAAGCCTAACTAGTGAAAACAAGAAACAAAAAGATATAATTGCAGAATCTAAAGGAAATAACTTCGAGCACTCACAAAGGATGTGAGTACCTTTTACCTTACCTCCCCGACAACGGCGCTAGAAAAGAGCTTGATGTCTATGCACGCTTCTATTCTTGTAGACAATGTTGGGCCTCCAAGTGCAGAGGTTTGTAGAACAACAACAAGTTTCCCTTAAGTGGATCACCCAAGGTTTATCGAACTCAGGGAGGTAGAGGTCAAAGATATCCCTCTCAAGCAACCCTGCAATCAAGATACAAGAAGTCTCTTGTGTCCCCAACACACCCAATATACTTGTCAGGTATATAGGTGCACTAGCTCGGTGAAGAGAGAGTAAAATGCAAGCAGTATGGATGATTATAAGTGATAATAACATTCTGAAATAAATATGGCAGCAAGCAAACATGTAGCAGAACAGGCGGAAAACGGTGTTTCAATGCTTGGAAATAAGGTCTAGGGCTCCTACTTTCACTAGTGGAAACATGATCACATAATTGAATGCATAAATATCATCTCTTCACTATGCTACTCCAAACCACTCTCCGGTCGAATAACAAACACTAATCATTGCGTAGGGCTGTAACAGCACTCCTCAAGTTTGTATTCCCTCTCTAGGGCACCCCCAATGTCACTACGAGCACCATAAATTAGTAAACAAACGCCATAATTTCATAGGTTCACCTTACAACACAAGATATAAATATCATGCTAAACCACACAGAGCACACACTGTCACCTTTGCCCCGTGAACAAAGTGTTTACGGAGTCAACAAAACAACTTGAGTAGCATAACAGATGAAGATCAATCTACATATTCAACTAGATTACAAAGCTCATGATCACATAAAGATCACACCATAGGAGAGAGAGATGAACCACATAGCGACCAGTAGAGCCCTCAGCATCGGGGGAGAACTACTCCCTCCTCATCATAGGAGACAGCAACGGCGATGGAGTCGAAGGAGATGGCTTCCGGGGGCATTTCCCCGTCCCGGCAGGGTGCCAGAAAAGAGATCTGCCCCTCGAAACTTGTCGGCGGCGGTGGCGGAGCTGTGGATGTATTTTGCGGAAAAGGTCGATTCCCCTAGGGTTTATGCATCGGGGAGTATATATGGGCGAAAGGGCGATGCCGGGAGGTGGCCAGGGGGCCCACACCCCTAGGTGCCGCGGCCAGGGGGATCCGCGCCACCCCATGGTGTGGCCACCCTACGGCCCCCCTCCGGGGCTCTTCGAGACTTCTGGATGCTTCCGGGACTTTTAGGACTTCTGGCTTTTGAATTTTCCAATTCCGAGAATATTTCCAGAACAACTTTTCTGAAACTAAAAACAGCAGAAAACAGAGAACTGGCTCTGTGGCATGTTGTTAATAGGTTAGTTCCGGAAAACATAAGAAAACGTAGGAAAACAAGCGGAAAACATGTAGTAATTGGAATAATATCAACATGGAACATCAGAAATTATAGATACGTTTGAGACGTATCAGACACATTATATTTTGTGAAGATGCTTCTACTCCCTCCATTCCAGATTATTGGATGTATATGGCTATTCTCTGCGACCAAGGCAAGAAACGAGTGGGCTATGGAAAGAGATTAATTTTCTTAATTGTGGCTTATTTTAGGGAAACCAAAGCAGTACTAATGGCAAGAATTCCAACAACCAGGGCAGGCCCACCGTGGACTTAATTGCATGCAACGCATGCATAGCCTAATTGCAGCGCATGCGTACTGGTTCTCTCACTCGCGCCCAAACTTCTTCTTCCCCGCGCTTCTTCCTCCCATGGCTGCTCCAAAAATTCTGAAAATTGCTTCAAAACCTCCCGCCTCAAGATGTTGTTTTCAATCTGAAAATTTTCGCTCCAAAGTCGTTCTCAATTCCAGCCCTATAAAAGGATGCCGAGCGACGGAAGAGCCTCCAAACTTGTCCTCCATCAAAATATCCATGGCGGCAGAAGAAGAGCCTCGCCGTCCTCGTCCTCTTGGCTTGGTAGGGCGCTCACGGGGAGGCTTTCTTCCTCGACCCAGCGTGATTGGTAGTTCTTCAACGTCGCGCAACCTGGGTCTCGCCGGCCGGGCCGCGCCGCCGGCGTTCATCATCGGAACGGCAGGATTCAAGCCGATTGTCCGAGCCCCTGTAGTTCCTTCTCGCCGCCGCGTCGGTCTCACACATCCAAAACGTCCACCTCCTTCCGCCGACGAGAGTGGTCCATCCAACTGGGCCGCATCTGGTTCGGGAGGTTCATCGAGCTACGTGGGATTTTCCCTAGCTGGTTTGGGCGGCCTCGGCTACGGTGGATTGAGCGGCATCTCCATTGGTTCTTTTTTTTGCGGCGGGAGGTTCATCTGGAGGTGCGCACGGTGGTGGGCATGGTGTCGGAGGAGGTGGTGACCATGGTGGTGGGCATGGTGTCGGAGGAGGTGCTGACCACGGTGGATGGCATGGCGGCGGAGGAAGTGGTGACCATGGTGGTGGGTATGGTTTCGGAGGAGGTGGTGACCACGGTGGACGGCATGGTGGCGGAGGAGGTGGTGACCATGGTGGTGGGCATGGTGTCGGAGGAGGTGGTGACCACGGTGGACGGCATGGTGGCGGAGGAGGTGGTGACCATGGT
Organism: Alopecurus myosuroides; assembly: GCA_028641055.1. Classification (NCBI taxonomy): domain Eukaryota; kingdom Viridiplantae; phylum Streptophyta; class Magnoliopsida; order Poales; family Poaceae; genus Alopecurus; species Alopecurus myosuroides. Next base: position 481,039,506 of record CM054058.1, read on the forward strand.
GGTGGGCATGGTGTCGGAGGAGGTGGTGACCACGGTGGACGGCATGGTGGCGGAGGAGGTGGTGACCGATGTGGTGGGCATGGTGGCGGAGGAGGTGGTGACCGCGGAGGTGGGCATGGTGGCGGAGGTGGTGACCACGGTGGTGGGCATGGTGGAGGAGGTGGTGACCAAGATGATGTATCGTGCCTCTTCGACAACGCAGATGAGTGTGCTCCCAGTCAAGAATTTCTACAAGCTCCTGCACGTCGTGTCATCGATCTGAGTAAGCCCTCTTCGTATTGTTAGATCATGTCACGCTTTGCCTATTTCTTGTTTAGATCATGTACGAGCTTTTTTATTTTCCTGTTTAGCTCACGTCTAGTTTGTTCTCTAGGTCATCTAGGTACTGTAAAACATGTCTGTTGTAAATCACGTCTTGTCTGTTTAGATCACGTCTAGTTTGTTCTCTAGATCATCTAGGTACTGTAAAACATGTAGAGCACATATAAAACTCGAGTAGAAGGTCTCTTATTTTTCTGTTAAATTTAGATGTTAGCACACGACACAGAATATGTCGTTTCTCTGCCGCGGCAGCGGATGCACTCTTATAGCGAACGAATCGTTCATTTTGTGTGTCGTATGCAATTTAATTCATTTTTTTCCTATGACCAGATGATTTAGCTAACAAGGAGAGGCGTACGTATTATAGCACGGACACAAAACGGCACATATACGGACTGTTATTGGAACACAATGGATCAGGTCGTCGATTGAAGAAAGGTGTTTTAGCTACTGTTTCAAGGGAAACTGAGTGTCCAAGGGCCGTGGTTCGGCGTATTTGGAGGCAAGGCAAGGTTGGAGGATCGATCAATGCCGTCAAATGTAAACGTAAAATGAACTCGGGAAGGAAAAAGGTTTTATTTGATGCGGCCATGATGGAAGCTATACCTACTTCCGAGCGCACAACTCTTGAACAGTTAGCACATGCCATGAATATGAAAAAAACCACGTTGTTTCGAAGGTAAAATATCAATGACTTCACATGATTCCTTTTGTATAGATATTCTTTGCATGTTTCCGTTGAAGGCTAATAGCGTGCAAATAGTTTCATGATTAGGTTGAAGGAGAAGCAATTTAGGAGATGCACTAGTGAACTAAAACCATCGTTGACAATTGAAAACGAGAAGCACCGTGTTCGGTATTCCGTTGGAAATATTGAACCAGCTAGCTTGCCTCATGATCCCACAATGAAGGGGGCGTTCAATGTAGTGCACTCGGATGAAAAGTGGTTCTATCGTACCACAAAAAATGTTAATTTCTATTTGAGCAACAACGAAGAGGCACCAAAAAGAGAGTGCAAGAACAAGGGTCATATTCAAAAAATTATGTTCCTTTCGGCCATGGCAAGACCACGTTATGATAAAGATGGCAATTGTACTTTTGATGGCAAGTTAGGTGTGTGGCCGTATGTAGAGTGGGTTCAAGCACAAAAGAATAGCAAAAATAGGTACTCAAGCCATGCAACTATATTTTTTGTACGCATCTTTCTGTTCAAACTATTATCTACTCGGAGTAATGTTTTGTTTGTATCGTAGGGATAAGGGAGACTGGGAGCTCAAGCCATGCACAAGAGTTGACAAGGCAAAAAGTCGAGAGTACTTGGTGAATTATGTCATTCCCGCTATAAAGGAGAAGTGGCCATTGAGTGATCGATGGAACCCCATATATATTCAGCAAGACAATGCCAAGACTCACGTTGGTGTCGACGACCCTATTGTTGTTCAAGAGGCCCGTAAAGGAAATTGGGACATTAGGATGGTTTTCAACCACCTAATTCACCCGATTGTAACATTCTTGACTTAGGGTGGTTTGCTTCCATCCAAGCCATGTTTCAAAAGAAGATGCCTAAAACCCTTCCCGAGATTGTTGAAAAGGTTGAAAAGTCTTTGGAAGAGTAACCTCACCAAAAACTGAACCGGATTTTTTTGAGCCATCAAGCTTGTATGAGGGAGATCATTAAGCACAAGGGGTCTGTTCATTATGCTCTTCCGCACTTGAAGAAAAAGGCTTTAGAGAGACAAGGGTTGCTCCCTGTTCGGTTGAAGATAGACAAAGCGTTTGTTGAGGCGGCGGTGGAATTCATGAACAGTCCATGATGAACTCATATTTTGTTGGCTATTAAATGATTGTAATACTCCATGATCAATGGAGGGAGTATAATGGACTTTGTTGGCTTAATTTGTGGATTTATTTTTTTGAGCAAGTTAAATTTATATATACATCATAACTTTGCACAAGTTTGACAACTCAAACTAATTTAACTTTTCATAAATTTGACAACTCAAAATAATTTAACATTTCATAATCTTGTCGCATACATATAGAACACCCCATCCATTCGCTTACATTTTATTTCTTCCATAACTTATCCAACTTACTAATCCAACACAGAGTCGGGCACAAATGAGGCATCGTCGTCAACAAAATCTGCAGGACGACGATGACACGTAGAACAAACCCCATCGTTTAGTCCCCATGTGGTGGAACAATCCTTGCACCAGTACATGCTTGTGACAACATCTCTCCCGCATACGTTGCAAATAGGCAACCCAAATTTTTGCACGGGCAAACTGCAACCAGAGCATCTGAAAATACTAACCTCTCCGATCACGTGGCATCTGTTACATATTGGAGGGTAGACGCAACCATCGCACACGCTGTGATCATCGGAGTGTAGACAAGATTTGGCCAGAACCTTCGTCTTGTTGTCCTCCTCTTCCTCGACTTTTTCTTGGTCTTCTCTACCTTTCTTTCTTAATCGACATGCTCACCTTCATCAGGAACAAGATCACCACGCATCACCTTGGCTGCAGCTTGCTCATCATCGCCCACCACTGTGTCTAGATCCTCCATCCACTTGGGACGCTTCCTACCGCTAGACGAACCCCACTCCGGCCAAGCTATTGCGTCCTCTCATCCCTCCATTGTTTTGCTGCAAGGTTGTGGAGCTTGTGGAGCTTCTGCCATTCCATTATATAGAAGAAGGCGAGGAGGAGAGAAGACGTACAGCAAACCTTTTCCATGCGCGTCTACAGGCAACCACAAAACCTGTTCGTGTTCACATGGCATGCAAAGGCCACCAACCCACCAACCGGTTTGTCTTTATTTGCATGCTTGCTTACGGTTCCTTGTCTTCTACTCCATCATTTAATACAAAGACTGCATCTAATGGAATGGAAATATCTGATTTTGGGAATAACTCCAATAATCTGGAATGGAGGGAGTAATATTTTCTCTCATCCTAGTAAATCTAGGAAACCTAGTGTTCCTGTGCTATCTGTTAGGATAGGTGATCATTGTTATTATGGTCTGTGTGATATTGGTGCTAGTTCTAGTGCTATTCCTTATGATATTTATAAAGATATCATGCATGAAATTGGTTCTTGTGAACTTGAAGACATTGATGTGATTATTCAACTTGCTAATAGGGAAACTATTTCTCCAATTGGTATTGTTAGAGATGTGGAGGTCTTGTGTGGTAAAACTAAGTATCCTGCTGATTTTCTAGTACTAGGAACTTCTGCGAGTGATACTTGTCCTATTATATTTGGTATACCTTTCTTAAATACTTGTGGTGCTGTTATTGATTGTAAAAAGGAGAAAATTCTTACAAAGTTTGATGGAGAGTCTTATGAATTTAATTTCTCCAAATTTGCTAAAGAACCTTACGAAGCTGAATTGCCTAATGAGAATTATAAATTTGAACAGTTGGCTGCTATTGCTCTTGCTCCTAAAAATCCTTTGCAGCAATACATGGAAGACCACGAAAGTGATGTCTTTATGGAAGAAAGGAATGAAATTGATGAGATTTTCCTACATCAGCCAGCAATGCTGAAACATAATTTAACTGTGGAAGACTTGGGTACAACATTACCACCCAAGGAAGATCTTGTTTTTGATTTAAAGCCTTTGCCTGATAATCTTAAATATGCTCATATTGATGATAAGAAATTATATCCTGTTATTATTAGCTCTCAACTTTCTGATAAAGAAGAGGAGGGATTATTGGGGATATTGAAGAAATATAGGGGTGCTATTGGTTATACTCTTGATGATTTGGAAGGGATTTCTCCTGCTATATGTCAGCATGCTATTAATATTGTGCCTGATGCAAAGCCAGTTGTTGAGCATAAACGCCGTTTAAATCGTAAGATGAAGGATGTGGTAAGAAATGAGGTATTGGAACTCCTTGATGCTGGTTTTATTTATCCCATTGCTGATAGTAGATGGGTTAGTCCTATGCATTGTGTCCCTAAGAAAGGAGGGATGACTGTTGTGCCAAATGAAAATAATGAACTCATTCCTCAAAGAGTAGTAGTTGGTTATAGGATGTGCATTGATTTTAGGAAGGTTAACAAAGTCACTAAGAAAGATCATTATCCTTTGCCTTTTATTGATCAAATGTTAGAAAGGTTTTCTAAGAAAACTCATTTCTGTTTTCTTGATGGTTATTTTGGGTTTTCTCAAATTGCTATTAAAAACCTTGATCAAGAGAAAACAACTTTCACTTGTCCTTATGGAACCTATGCTTATAGACGTATGCCTTTTGGTTTATGTAATGCTCCTGCTACCTCTCAAAGATGTATGTCTGCTATCTTTCATGGTTTTTGTGAAGAAATTGTGGAAGTTTTCGTGGATGATTTCTCCGTCTATGGAACTTCTTTTGATAATTGTTTGCAGAATCTTGATAAAGTTTTGTAGAGATGTGAGGAGACTAATCTTGTTCTTAACTGGGAGAAATGACATTTTATGGTTGATGAAGGAATTGTTCTTGGACATAAAATTTCTGAAAGAGGTATTGAAGTTGATAGAGCTAAAGTTGAAGCTATTGAGAAAATGCCCTGTCCCAGGGATGTTAAAGGGATTCGTAGTATTCTTGGTCATGTTGGTTTCTATAGAAGGTTTATTAAAGATTTCTCTAAAATATCAAAACCTCTTACTAATCTTCTTCAAAAAGATGTACCATTTGTTTTTAATGAAGATTGTAAAGAAGCTTTTGAAATTTTAAAGAAGGCTTTAATATCTGCCCCTATTGTTCAACCACCTGATTGGAATTTACCATTTGAAATTATGTGTGGTGCTAGTGATTATGCTATAGGTGCTGTTCTTGGACAGCGGGTAGATAAGAAGTTAAATGTTATTCATTATGCTAGTAAAACCCTTGATGATGCTCAAAATAATTATGCTACCACTTAAAAATAATTCCTAGCTGTAGTTTTTGCTTGTGATAAATTTATGCACTATATTGTTGATTCTAAAGTTACTTTTAATACTGATCATGCTGCTATTAAGTACCTTATGGAAAGTAAATATGCTAAGCTTAGGCTTATTAGATGGGTGCTTCTTTTACAAGAGTTTGATTTACATATTGTGGATAGGAAGGGTGCTGGAAATCCTGTTGCTGGTAATTTTTCTAGATTAGAATATATTTCTGATGACCCTATTCCTGTTAATGATAGTTTTCCTAATGAAAAGTTAGCTGCAATAAAACTGAGCTCTCAAGAGAGTCCATGGTATGCTGATTATGCTAACTTTATTGTTTCGAAGTATTTGCCTCCTACCTTTACAGCTCAGCAAACAAGAAAATTCTTCTATGATTTGAGGTATTATTTTTGGGATGACCCACACTTATATAAAGAAGGTGTTGATGGTATTATGAGAAGATGTGTTCCTGAAAATGAACAACAAGAGATATTGAGAAAATGTCATAGCAGTGCTTATGGAGGACATCACGCTGGAGATAGAACTGCACATAAAGTTCTACAATCAGGTTTTTATTGGCCTACTCTCTTTAAAGATGCTAGAAAATTTGTTTTATCTTGTGATCAATGTCATAGGGTTGGAAATATTTCTAGACGCAATGAAATGCCTATGAATTATTCTCTTGTTATTGAACCGTTTGATTGTTGGGGTTTTGACTTTATGGGTCCATTCCCTCCTTCAAAAGGCTATACTCGTATTCTTGTTGCTGTTGATTATGTTACTAAATGGGAAGAAGCTATACCTACTAAAAGTGCTGATGGTGAAACCTCAATAAAAATGCTTAAAGACATTATTTTCCCTAGGTTTGGTGTACCTAGATATCTTATAACTGATGGGGGTTCTCATTTTATTCATGGTGGTTTTAGAAAAACCCTTGCTAAATATGATGTTAACCATAGAATTGCTTCACCCTATCATCCTAAAACTAGTGGGCAAGTAGAATTATCAAATAGAGAAATCAAATCTATCTTGCAAAAGACTGTTAACAAATCTAGGAAAAATTGGGCTAAGAAATTAAATGATGCTCTGTGGGCTTATAGAACTGCTTACAAAAATCCCATGGGCATGTCTCCTTATAAAATGGTTTACGGGAAAGCTTGTCACTTGCCCCTAGAATTGGAACACAAAGCTTATTGGGCTTGCTGGTGAGAAAAGGCTGCTTGACCTAAGTTCTTTAGATGAATGGAGGAGTGAAGCATATGAAAATGCTAGGCTCTTTAAATAGAAAGTTAAAAGGTGGCATGATAAGAGAATTATTAAAAGAGAATTTCATGTTGGTGAGAAAGTGATATTTTATAGGTCTCGTCTCAGATTTTTTGCAGGAAAATTACTCTCGAGATGGGAAGGACCTTTTGTTATTGAAGAGGTATATCGTTCGGGGGCAATTAAAATTGTTTCCCTTGAAGACAACTCTTCACAAGTGGTGAATGGCCAAAGACTCAAGCATTATGTTTCTGAAGATCCTTATAATGAAAATGTTGATTGTTTTCAAGCCATGATCCCGGAGGAATTTATTAAGAAGCATATTTGAGAAACTGCAGAGTCAGTTTTCGAATAGGTATCAGTTTTGGTAAGAAAATGTTCGCGAAACATCTTCCAACTTATATTTTTGCTGTTTTTAGAAAATATGAAAAATTATGAGCCGGAAACGAGAGGGAGACGAAGCCCGGAGGCTCCACACCAAAGGGTGGAGTGGGCCCACCTATGCCTGCGCCAGCCCTTGGTGTGGGCGCCCCGGAGCCCCTCTCCGACTCATTTTCGACCTGGACTTTCCATTCATTATGAAAGTTTTTGCTATATAATCCCCCGGACCCCCCCCCCCCCGAGGTCTGTATATCGTTTTCTCATCATGTTTCTGTTTCGAGCTATTTTCCTGGCAAGAGTTCGGAGTTTCTAGGTCAAGATGTCCTCCTTCAGCTCTAGCATTGAGGATTACGCTGCACGTCGTCTTCGACAAATCCAGCAAGACATCCATGAGAGTGCTTTCGCGGGATGGGCGACAGAGGAAGAGATAGTTGCAAGGAGGGAAGACATGATCAACAGTTTGAGGCGGGAGATCCGGAGGGCTGCACCAGCACCAACGAGGAACCCCACCTTTGTGGGATCCATTAACCCCCAGCGTCGCTACTCCCATAATGTGTAGGGGACCGTGCCTCATGATCAAGACCCCAACGTGTTCCCTGTGATAGCTTAAGCACACCGGGTTGCCGATCAATTCTGTGAACAATATCGTATTCATAAGGCAGAGGTAGCAATTATGGAAGCGGAAAACATTGATCTCCATCGCATCATCAAAGGCTTTCTGACTCCTCTCAGAGTGATTCCACCTTCACCACCGAAGAATTGATTCTTCATTGGTTTAGGCATCCTCTCAGCTTGTTCCAAGCTTGGGGGAGTGTCGCGGTATCACATCACTATCTTTCATCTTTTTACTTTTTCAGTAGAGTCATATCATGAGTAGAGAGGTTATCATATAAGATGGTTTGCAGTATGGAAGTGTATCTCCCTAGTTGGTAATCATTGTATCCGTTGGTGTGAGTTGCGGGTATGAAATATTAATGAGAACTTTCATCATTTACTTTCTATGCACATTATTTCAGTTTTCAACTTCTCTCTTATGATTGAGCTTGCTATTAGTATTTGGTATCACTCTAGAGATCATCAAGTTAATCTAGTTGGGTTTGGCAAACTTAGCTTGGGTCGGCACAAATAATAATTTGAGTTGCTAGTTTAAGAAAGAGGAATTTGCCTATTAGCTCATAAACTTAGTATTCACAAGTTAAGATCGTTTGTGCTTTCAATGAAGATTGCGTGATTGGTTTGATCATATGTATATTTGTTTGTTTTTCCACTCTTATGCTTGCTACCCAGCCTTGCTAGCCAAAAACCCTGTACTGAGAGGGAATACTTCTCGTGCATCCAAACCTTAAACCCCAAAAACGTGCCATTTGTGTCCACCATACCTTCCTACATGTGGTACTTCACCGTCACTCCAAGTAAATTGCTCATTTGTTACCTTTAAAACATTCAAATTATTCCTGTTTTGTGTTCCTGCTTTAGCTCATGAGGACGCAAATAGAGAATCTTTATCTCACTTGTTGATCGGACTCACACACCTGGACTAGTGGCTTCATCCGCTTATCCAAATGCTAGAAGAGCTGGCAGCAGGGTGCCCATCCCCAAATAGTAATACAAATTCTCTTCACTCTTTTTGCCCCTGATTTATCAGTCAAAGCATAATTGTGTAAACAAAAGAGAAAGAGGGATGACCTTCTATACGAGTTGCGTCCTTCTATGGGAGCCGCTCTTGTGAGTCTAGTTGGCTTGTGACGTACTGTATTTTTTGTTTGCCATTCGTTGACATAAATATACACCTCTCAAAATTTAGACACTCTTCCACGGTTTGTGATTGTTGCCAGGCACACGAGGATTCGGTTAGCCATGGTTTGTGTAAGATGTATGGGAGGAGTGTCATGCATTTTATACCTCTGTTTATTAAAATAAAATCTCTAGAACATGAGTAGTCAATGCTTCCCTCTGTGAAGGGCCTATCTTTTACTTTTATGTTGAGTCAGTAAACCCATTCCTCTCTGTCTTCAGCAAGCATTTGAGTTGTTGTGTTCTCATCATCTATATGTTGATTTATTAAATCATGTTTTCCATTCTTATTTGTTTAGCACATGCTTTATTATCTGAATGAATATTACTTTGAAAGCTATGAATCACTTTAAAAGAGTTGTTATAATTAAACATATTAAGCTCTAGAATGTAAACCTTGTTATGAAGACTTCACCTAAGATAAGTATAATTTCATTAAATGTTCTCTCACCAAGAACGAAGTTTGCCATTACCAATTTTGATTCTCTCTTTTGTATCTTTGTTTGTGACTCCCTTTACTTGTTTCAAGCTAAATTATATGAGAGGAAGTTGTTGTCTGTAATGATTGGTGCATAGGTAAATGTGATGCTTCTTGTCCGTATTTTATTTATGGACTCTTCACTCCATAAACCTGTGGCCATGTTTTCTGAGTTCAGTTTTGCTTGGGGACAAGCAAGGTGGGGAGTTGATACGTCCATTTTTCATCACTATTTTATATCATAATTTGTTGTTATTCATCGATATATTTCATGTTATGATGCATCTCTTATGTTATTTTATCTTATTTTGCATGTTTTATAATTTTTGGAGAATAAACACCAGGACCAGAAATGTGATGGAATAAGCACCGTGGAGATACCATATTTCAGAAGATCAAAAGAAGAAGGGGGGCATCTGGGGGTTCCTAAAAGTCCAGAGGAGGAACTCGGCCAGAAGGAGAGCCGGCGGGGGGGCCACCAAGGGCCCACCCCTAGGGGTGGCGCGCCCCTGGCCGCGCCACCTAGGGGTGTGGCCACCCTGGCCCACCTACAGGGTCATCTTTTGCGTGCCTGGCCCCGAGGAAACCCTAAGCCTCATTCCATCCCCGAAGAATTATTCCGCCGCCGCTGCAGGGCGAAAAACACCCGAGAGAGAAAAGCTCTCTGGCAGGGAGAAATCTGCCGGGGAAATTCCTCTCCGGAGATGGGAAATCACCGCCATCGTCACCGTCATCGCTCAGGGCATCATCAAGATCGCCATCATCATCGTCATCACCACCAGCACTGTCACCCTCATCATCCACCTTCATCCCGCTATAACAATTAGGGGCCTCTATCGTTGTTTTGCATTAGATCTCTCTCTCGGTGTGGATTACTTGTTAGTTGTTGATGCTTGTGGGTATCACCTCTGATTATGAACCATATGATGTGTTGTGAGTAGTTCGTGTTGTTCTTGAGGACATGGGAGAATTCAAGTTATTAGTAGTGAAGTAATGTTGAATAATATTCAATGTTTGATATTTAAGTTGTGGTGTTATTCTTCTAGTGGTGTCATGTGAACGTCGACTACATGATACTTCACCATTTATGGGCCTAGGGTAATGCATCGTGTATTTGGCTACTAATTGTGGGGTTGCCGGAGTGACAGAAACCTAAACCCCCGTTAGGAAACCATTAAACAAGGGAGCGTAGGACCCCGGAGTTTAAAGCTGTGGTTAGATTTATTTCTTAATTACTTTCTTGTAGTTGCGGATGCTGGCAAGGGGTATAATCACAAGTATGTATTAGTCTTGGATGGGACGGTACATTAGCATAGGTTCACCCACACAACACTTATCAAAACACCGAAAATTATTCAGTTGCATGGAACAAAAGCACTTGACAGAAACCTCCCGTATGTCCTCGAGAATTAACATTTGTTAATCATAAGTAAACTCACCGGCTCTTCCTTTGCTGAAGAAAGGATTGGGCCACTTGCTGAAATTATTACTACTGCATTTTATTTACTCGCACTTTATTTATCTACAATATCAAAAAACCCTACAAATCTGTTTTCCAGTATTTACAGTTATTCCTTCATCGAAACTGCTTGTCAACACCTTCTGCTCCTCGTTGGGTTCGGCACTCTTATTTATCAAAAGTACTACAATACACCCCCTATACTTGTGGGTCATCAGTGAAAAAATTACAGATGGGCAATTGACAGAAATGAAGGTTGCACCGTAGTGCATATGCAATACATAAGGATTACTATGTGATTCATGCGGGCATTACAACAAAATACATAGACCGTCATCCAACTGCATCTATTACTAATAATCCACCCTCCGAATATCATCTGAACAAACGTTGGGTATTAAGTTGCAAGCAACAGATTATCGCAGTAAGCAAAGTGTGTAATGTAAACTAAGTGAACAATGTTGTTTTTCTCCCTAATGGCAACAACACATCCTCTATCCTTCACGTTTCTATCACTCGAGCCCAGATGCAAAGGAGGCATGAACCCACTTTCGAGCATAAATACCCCCTCTTGGAGTTACAAACATCTACTTGGCCAGAGCATCTACTAATAACAGAGAGCATGCAAGATCATAAATAACATATGCATGAAGATAACATGATAGATTGATAATCAGAAGACATAGCATTCAACATTCATCAGATTCCAGCAAACACAACATGTCGCATTACATAAAGATGATCTCGATCATGTAGGGCAGCTCACAAGATCTAAACATGAGGTACAAAGTGGAGAAGGCAACCATCTAGCTACTGCTATCTTCCCGTACTCCAGGGATGGACTACTCACGCATCACTTTGGAGGAGGGCATGGTGGTGTAGACCCCTCCGGCGATGAATTCCCCTCCCGGCAGGGTGCCGGGGAGAGCTCTAGAACCCTCCCGATCTTGGGATGACGATGACGGCGGCCTCGGGTGTTTCTCGGGACGAAGTGGTATCTTTTTAGGGTTGACGTATCGGGGGGTATAAATAGGCGAAAGGGCGATGGCGGTGGACGCCCGAGGGGCCCACACCCCCCCAGGCGCGGCCAGGGGCGCGCCGCCCTATGGTGTGGCCCACCCATGGCCCCCCCTCTAGGCCTCTTCAGGACTCCGTGGAACCTTCGGGAATTCTAAGACTTTCGGGCTTCGAATTTTCCAATTCCGAGAATATTTCCAGAACAACTTTTCTGAAACTAAAAACAGCAGAAAGCAGGGAACTGGCTCTGTGGCATCTTGTCAATAGGTTAGTCCGGAAAATCGATAAAAATGACATAAAGTGTATAGCAAACATGTGGGAAACAACATGAAAAAAGATGGAACATCAGAAATTAAGGATACGTTTATGACATATCAGTTACCTCAACTTTGATAGACATAGTATCAATCATAATAATTTCATATTATTTTGGTGGCACTGGAATAGGACAATATAATTGAATTTAGACATATCTTATATCAATCATCTTGAGAAAATAAACTGTATGATCTTTATCATTAACATTACAAGTTACTTTTCCTTGGTTGCAACCAATAACAGCCCCTGCAGTGTTAAGAAAAGGTCTCCCAAGAATAATAGACATATTATCATCTTCAGACATTTCCAACACAACAAAGTCAGTTAATATCAAACAATTATTAGCCACTTGAACATGGACATTCTCACATATACCAACAGGAATAGCAGTAGATTTATCAGCCATTTGCAAAGATATATCAGTGTGTATTAATTTTTTCAGAGAGAGCCTCTTGTAAAGAGAAAGAGGCATGACACTAACTCCTGCTCCCAAGTCACATAGATCGGTTCTAACATACTTATTTTTAATGGAACATGGAATAGTGGGTATACCAGGATCTCCAAGCTTTTTTGGAACCTTGCCATTCAAAGAGTAATTAGTAAGAATAATGGAAATTTCCTCATTAGGAATCTTCCTTTTGTTAGAGACAATATCTTTCATATTTTTTGAATAAGCAGGCAGTTTAATAGCATCAGTCAAAGGAATTTGCAAAAAACTAAGGTTTCATCCACTCACATAATTTATTATAATGTTCTTCTTCCTTTGATTTAAGTTTCTTATTAGGAAAAGGCATTTTTTTGTACCTAAGGTTCTCTTTATTTACCATGCTTATGAGCAATGAAATCCTCCTTAGTGTACTTTGCATTTAGTTTGCTTATCAGGTTCAACTTCAGGTTCTTCTTTATCAGAAGCATCACTTTTATCATTACCACTTTTAGTTTCAGCATCAGAAATAGATATACTATTAGGATCTTTAACAGGTTCAGGAGATTCTACAACAGTTTAATGTTTCTTCTTCTTTTTCTTAGATGAAGTACTATTGTTTTTAGGTTGTTGAGAATCTTTTTCAATTCTTTTAGGATGACCATCAGGATATAAGGGATCCTGAGTAGAATCATAAACATGTTTCTCTCTAGAAGCATTAGCTAGCATATCTTTTTGCACTTTAGTGAGTTGATCAATCTGAGTTTGAACCATATGAAAACGTTTAACAAGCATTTTAACATCATCAGAGGTTCTCTCAATAATACCATGCAAATTATCAATAGCTAGAGTTTTCCATTAGATGATTCTGCATTCTCATATTAAAATTATCATGCTTAACAACATGATTATCAAATTCATCTAAGCATTGATCAGGTGGTTTAGAATAGGGAATATCTCTATTATCGAAATACTGGAGAGAGTGTACCTCAACTATGGATGGGTGAGGAATTGGCTTACATAATTCTTCTATAGGTAGTAAATTCTTGAAATCTTCATATTTAAAACCCCTCTCTTTAAGAGATTTCTTGGCTTCTTTCATCATTTAATTCAATCATTCCCCTTCTTGGGTGTTGGTATAGGTGTTAGTGTAGGATCAAGTATAGTCCAATCATCATGGTTCTTGCTTATATTATCAAGTAATTCCTCGGCTTCTTCTAGAGTTCTTTTCCTAAAAACACAACCAACACAACTATCCAGGTATGTCCTAGATTCAATAGTTAGTCCATTATAAAATATATCTAAGAGCTCATTTTTAGGTAATGGATTTCCAGGACTAGCTCCTATTAAAGAACAAAACCTTGACCAAGATTCAGGCAATTTTTCTTCTTCAGTTTGTTTAAAATTAAAGGTTCTTTGCACGACAGCATGTTGAGCACTAGCAGGAAAATATTTCTGAAAGAAAGCATTAGCCAAACCAATAAAACTAGTAATATATCCATGTGTCAAATTGTTAAACCAAGTTTTAGCTTCATCTTTCAATGAGAAAGGAAAAATCTTAGCAACAAAATAAGTGTTTTTCTTAATATCATCAGAAAATAAACTACTCAAATATGAGAGCTCATTCATATGTTCCATAACACTCTCATTTTCAGTACCACAAAAAGGTTATTTCTCAACAATAGATATCTAAGATAAATCTAAGGAGAAATCATAATTGTTATCTTTAATGTATATAGGAGATGTAGCACATCTAGCATTAGGAGGAGATTTATATTTTTAAAATGAATTGCAAGAATAATCGTAAGAGCACTTTGCACTAGTAGTAGCTTGAACTTCTTCAATAAAGTCATCATTAAGTTCAATACAAGTTTCGTCAAGATCATCAATAGACTCATGTGAATTAACAGGTGTACTAGCATTTTCAACATGAATTTCAACATTTTCAATTTGTTTGGATTTAGCAATTGTAGCATCTAGGAAAGGACCTAGTGAACCAGTATCATCAAGCACAGTAGAAGCATCATCAAAGTATCAGAATCATTTTCAGACTCAGCAGAAGTAACAGTGTGTGTAGCATGTGGTGGTATAAGAAGCTTACTCATAACAAATGGTGAATCAAGAGCAACATAGGTGTTCAGAGTTGTACCTCTCCTTGTAGTGGATGGTAATATGGGGACCTTCCCATCACGAGTTTTTCCATGATGAAAAGGTTGCAGCGAATAATATCACGTTCAAGTGAGCAAATAAATAAAGCTATGCTCCCTGGCAACATCGCCAGAAAATAGTCTTGATAATCCACATGTGTAGGGGATTGCAACAGTCTTTGAGGGAAGTAAAACCCAAATTTATTGATTCGACACAAGGGGAGCCAAAGAATATTTATAAGCCTTAACAGATGAGTTGTCAGTTTAGCTGCACCTGAAAGTAGACTTGCTCGCAACAATTTATCAGTGGTAATAGTTTTATAACAGCAGCAATAGTAAAATAACAGCATGAGTAAAATAGTAATAGCAGTAGCAATCGTGAAAACAACATGATTAAAGTACCACTAGTGGAAACAGGGGCATTGGACCCTGTTGGTAAGCCCCATTTGTCCCGGTTGTGCCAGGACCCGGGACAAATGGGGCTGACCACGTTGCGAACCTGGCCATGGGCATTCGTCCCGGTTCTTAACACGAACGAGGATGAATGACTTCTCTGCCGCGGCAGCACTTTTGCCATTTTCTCTGCCGTGGCAGAGTTTTTTTTTTCTATTTATTGTTTTCCTTTTTATTTTATGTTTTGCGATCAATTCGATTTTACGATACCCCTGTCACCATACACTGATAAGGAGCCTTGGTGGCCCCTCCCCGGACCTCCCGGATGCCAGGAGAAGAGAGGAGCCTCAGTGGCCCCTCCCCGGACCTCCTGGATCCCACGAGTGAATAAGTAATACATATATATAGCAAAAGAAGGAACACTTATATTACAGAAGCTAAGTATATCGGGCATATTACATGACCGATGGAATAAATTACAAAATCAAATTCAGTTCCAACCGGAGCTATAGTACTCTCCATTTACATTTAGGACCTCTGCATCTAAGAGGCCCGCAATTTCCTCCTGAATTGCTCGTATGTGGTCCCTTGGTAGAAGACCGTCCTGGAGCCGTTCGATCTAATATAAAGAAGAGTGGTCAATATATATTAATGAAACTAAGTAACTAAAATAGATGGTAATAAGAAAAATTGACGACTGACGTACATGAAGGTGGTTTAAATCTCTGCCCTTGGGACAGGTCGTCTGACGAATGAACTCGCTGACGTAGTATACACACAAGTGATTCCCATCTCCCTGTTGCAAGCACTTTACGAGAACATGGTTTCAATCAAAATAATAATCAATCAGCCATGATACTGGTATCGACACTAGAATCAAGGAGATGCGCGGATCTTGATAGTAGTACTTACTTCCACAATATCAAATGTAAGCTCTGATTTCCATTCACCCCTGGACTTTTTTGTGAACCTGCCCGGGAAAGAAAAAGAATAAAAAGAGTTAGTAATTACTTGATATCCGAAAATGAAACAAAGTAGTCGATATAGTGCCATATATAAAGAATGAAATTAATAAAGATTGAAATTATCGTTGGATCATTTCCTGCATGGGCGCCCACATCGCTAGGGGTTTACGTTTTGGGTCCATTACCAGTACTTTTCCTTTGTCAACTTGGAAGATTAGCAGAATATAGTGGAAGCTGCGCACACAGAACTCATTAATTATACACTGAACATCGAGTAAGGAAAACATAATGTGTACAACACAGTAACACTCACCCGAAGTTGTAAGGAAATAGTATTTCCCGTCGGTGTTGTTGAAACCGTATTGCCCTCAGAATATTATCTTCTGTATCCTTTCGAGATAGCTCAAGAGTCTTATGATTAACAAAATATGGTTCAATGAACCCAATATAATAGATTTGTCCTCTTTTGCATTCGAGAATCTTCATTCTGCAATTATAATATAATGAGTGTACTATATATATATATGAATATGCAATGAACGAGGTGAGCTAGCTAGATACTTAATTAGAGAAATAAGTACTTACAGACAATAGGCACTAACGATAGATTTGTCGAGGGCCTGCTCTGGAATAACTGAAACAATTCGGAAAATTGAATGAGAATCATTCCATCTTCATACCCGTAGTGCTCGTCTCTAACTGCGAGACATATCCAGTCCTGAGATTTCTGAGCGGCTTCCATATACCAATTATGCACTCTTCGCATTTTGGTTGGTAGATCCTTCACCTCCTCGGGTTTGACGAGAGGATTCCCGTGCTGGTATTTGTATGCACATTCAGCTTCGGGGAAATAGTCTATTGTTTGCATATACTCAGGAATGGACAAACCCACAGCAGCTGCCCTTTCTCCGTACAGTTCTATAAACTCCGGATCAATTTGCTCGCCAGCATTAGTGCTCGGCCCCACCTAGGTATTGTAAATCACTTTGAGCGGCGAGATGGATTGTTTTTTCTGCTCTCCGAGCTGGGCAACTGGTTTCCCCCTTTTCGCGATTGCGCTACTACTGTTCGTCGACCGCACCATTTCCTGGTGTGACTTCAGAATAGAGCGGTCATAGTCAGATGACAGACTAGGCTCGGGTTGATGAAGAGTCTTCACCATTTTCCACGCTCGTTCTACATCTTCTTCGGTCTCGGGAAAATCTACCTTTTTCTGCTCCTTCCGCTTTGATTTCCACGCCTCGTATTCGTCCCTTGTGATTTTCTGGGTTTGCTCAGGAGTATAGTCGTAAGGTAACTTGGGTAACTCCTTTGGTATCTGGTGATCTTTTACATTTCGGCAGAAACTTAGTGGGCGGAGAAGGCTGACGTGGCGACGTAGAAGACCGCGCTGGAGACGTGCACGGCATAGGCGACCGCCCTGGAGACGGCATGCATGGCGGAGACGACTGCGCTGGAGACTGTTGCGCTGGAGAATGGTGAGGAGTCGATGGCCTTGCCGTCTGATTTGGAAGCACAATGCATTCCTTTAGCCATAGAACGGTCAACTTCTTGGCTTCTCCGAGTTCAGTCATCTCTCCGTCTTCACCTTCAGGGAATTCAAGCTTCACCCGCTCGAATCCGTTGACAACTTCATCGACCCAAACAACAGCGTAGCCCCGTGGAACCAGAAGACTATGGTGAGTTAGTTCGTTGCCAATTGGTAAGACATAGCTGACCGCCGCCTTGATGGTTGTATTGACGACCTTCACGTGGAGCTCACAGGTTGTCATCTCCGTGATATCATCCACCGGGTGCATCATCGGCGGTGCATCATCACCCGGGAGCTGCGTGGACGCAATGCTGCTTTTCCGATGAGAATGTGCGGCGCCGTTAGCATCGACTTCACCATCTACCATGTGTGGTACGCCGGTAGACACTAGCTGCTGGCTAAGTGTGTTCATTTGCTCCTGCTGCTTCATTGCTACATCCTGCGTCCGCTTTATCTGTTCTTCAAGTTGACGCCTCCAGTTTGCCTGACTCTCTGCTTCAGCTGCCTCCGCGTCCTTTTTCCGTTGACGGCTTCTATCGGGGTATTTCTTTTTGCTGTCGTCAAACCCAATACTGCACGGAGGATTGCCTTGTGTGCCTCGTGTACGCCCTACGTGTTCCTTATTCTTGAGGGCGCGTGTGAGCTCGTCGTTCTCTCTATCTGGCACAAACCTCCCCTCTTGAACGTCCTTTATTGCGCTTCTCAGATCTTCTATGGGTAGTGGATTCTCTTTATGCCTTAGGTTATAGATTGCTTTTCCTTCAGCGTCCAACTTGCCCCAATGCCCGTAGAACCATGACCTTGCCTGCTCGACCCACAAGAACGGCTCGGGAGTGATCCCCTTCTCAAGCAGGTCGTTCTCCCATTTCTCCCACTTAGGAATGGAACCCTTGTAGCCAACTTGCTCCATAATATGGTGATATACCTTTTTGGCGGCGTTTTCCTGATTTGTTTTTGACCTTTCCGTTGCATTCTCTGACAGCTTGTACTTCACAAACTCTGCCCATAAGGTTTTTATTTTCTCATACCCTTGAGTGAAATCTGGAGTCTTGCCCTTCTTAACAAAGTCAAGGTTCAATCTTTTCTTCCAGTTTTTGAATTGCTCGGCCATCATTTTCAGATTCCACGCCTTGAACTTTTCCAGTAACTCAAGTTTCTTTTTTAGTAAGATCGGCTTCACCATCTACCTCCTCATTATCGTCCACCTCCGGCAAGGGTAAGGTGAAATTACACATGATCTTTTTGAAAAGATGATCTTTGGCTTTTTTGCTGACAAATGAAATTCCTTGTCTCCGCGGATCTTTTGGCTCATTCCACTCATGAACAGTGATCGGGATGTGATCCCTAACTAGCACTCCGCATTGCTTCACAAATTTTTGGGCAACATCAGCGGGAAGCTCGGGTGCGCCGTCTGCTGCGATCGTTTTGATCCTATATCTTTCTGTATCTTTCAACTTCTTTGTTGCACCTCGTTTAGTCTTTTTTCCGGTTGATATGCTTGAACCGGATGGCTAAAAATATAAAGACTGTTAATACATGTATATAGACAACGGATGCTTCATTAATTAATATATCTATATGCACCTCGGAGCCAGTGTTTGTCATTTGTACGGCTCCACCGGAGCCGTCGGCTGCTCCCTTATCGGAGCCGTCGGCTTCTCCCTCACCGGAGCCGTCGGCTTCTCCCTCAGAAGAGACGTCTACTCGGGTGAGCTCCGGATCTCCCTCACCGGAGTCGTTCATCGACTGGCTCACATCGGTCTCTCTCTCAGGCCCGCGGATTAAACCCGCGAGCAAGTTTTCCGCATCTTCGTCTCTTGGCTCCATACTTTTCTGAAAATACACAAAATTTCCTAAGTCAAAATTCCCTAAGTTAGAAAAAAGAGTAATTATATGTTCCAGATCCATTTCATCAAAATTTCTTATAGATAATAGCTAATGGTACTTATTCCTAAACAAGTTAGAAAAAAGAGTATCAATATGTTCCAGATCCTCATTTCAATTATAAAAGCAACATTGTTGAAATATTTAAACGTATCAATACACACCAAGAGTTACATAGCTCGGGTCTATTTTATTTAACCCTAATACATCATGATCGAGTAATATCACTTATACATATTCATGACATCTCTCAAACTAATTAACTCCGACCGGGTCCTAAGCCGCGGGGTGCTGAGTCGTAGGTGCTACGCATCCATAGGTAAGGAACCCTCACAGGGTCATAGCTCACGTGGTAAGGAACCCTCCGAATAATCGACCAACCGCTGCTATACTCCGTATCGAGCAAGTACATGTAGCGACGGACGTGCTCGTCCTCCTCCCTGACACGCTGATGTACCACCTCCTCAGGGGCCGGCTCTCTCCGCACCGACTATGGCCCACGCGATGGCCACCAAAGAATATCCGGGTCGACCACGTCACCCGGATTTCTCATCAAGCCGCGTGTCCCGGTAGTAAGGACCTCCCAGTGCCAGCCCGGCGGGTCCAACAGAGACATAAGCTAAAAACAGACCCGGACTAAGTAAATATTCCTAATTAAATAAAATACCTTAGTGTTTCTAACTTAGTAAAAAATAGTAAATGGATAAATATCACATAAATAAGATGAAATTTAAACACAAAGGATCAAATTGGCCCTTCTCATATCTTGTGCTTGTTACGAGGTAGTATACGTGATGACGATCCGAACAAGGATGAAGACAAGGGTTTCTGAACTTCGTTGAAACTAAACAAAATCATATACGTAAGTGTTTGTGAGATCCGAACAAAGTTGGACCATTTCGTGCACATACATAATGGGGACATTCTTAATAACCCCGGACAGGGCTATTAAGAATATCACCATTACGTATATGTACCAAACGGTGCAACTCAGTTCAGATCTCACTAACAATAATATTACATATGCGACGTTCGTTAGTTCCAACCGAAACCCTCATCTTCATCCTTTCCCCGGATCACCACCGCCTGTAGTACCTCGTAATAGGAACAAGGGTTTCTGAACTTTACTAAGGAGTATGACTAGCAGATCAGATCGAGTCTTGCCGAGTAAAGTTGCGAATTGAACGGGACATAACAGTTGTAGCATCCCAGATTATCCATATCATGTGTGAAAACATTGCAGATCACTTCCTCTCCTTCTTCTTCTGGAATGTTGTTATGCCCCGTTCGAGTCACAAGTTTACTAGGAAAGAGTGTATCTGATCTGCTAGTCATACTCCTTACTAGGCCTTGATGTGAAGTTGGACCTTCACATTTTGTGCTTGCTACGAGGTAGTACACGTGATGGCGATGCAGGGAAGGAAGGGTTTCTGGACATCTTTGAAACTGAACAAAATCATATATGTAATATAGTGAGATCCGAACAAAGTTAGTCCCTTTTGTGCACATCCATAACATCGACAATCTTCATAACCCCGGACGGGATTTCTAAGGAATGTCACCATTACGAATGTGCACTAAAGGGTTCAACTTCATCCATATCTCACCAACCATATTACATATGTGACATTATTTAGTTCCAAAGAAATCCAGAAACCCTCATCTTCATCCTTTCCCCGGATCACCACCGCCTGTAGTACCTCTTAACAGGAACAAGATGGTCATCGGGACGATGTGAAGTTGGACCTTCACATTTTGTGCTTGTTATGAGGTAAGTACATATGATGGGGATATGGGGGGGGGGAGGAAGTGTTTCTGGAGTTCTCTGAAACTAAAGAAAATCATATATGTAATAGTGAAATCCGGAAAAAACTAGACCCTTTTGTACACGTACATAATGGGGACATTCTTCATAACCCAGAAGGGATTTCTGAGGAATGTCACCATTACGAATATGCACTAAAGGGTTCAACTTCATCCGGATTTCACGAACCATATTACATATGTGACATTATTTAGTTCGAAAGAAATCCAGAAACCCTCGCATTCGTTCCTTTCCCCGGGTCACCACCGCATGTAGTACCTCTTAACAGGAACAAGATGGTTATCGGTTTGTGTGCCTCATAACAATTCCAAATTTCTAACACTAAGTAAAATAACTTAGTGAAAATTTTCTAACTTAATGAAATTTTCTAACTTAGTGAAATTTTCTAACACTAACTTAGTGAAATTTTCTAACTTAGTGAAAATTTTCTAACTTAGTGAAATTTTCTAACTTAGTGAAATTTTTCTAACTTAGTGAAAATTTTCTAACTTAGTGAAATTTTCTAACACTAACTTAGTGAGATTTTCTAAAAATTCTTAAGTGAAATTCCTAAGTAAAAATTCCTAAGAAAAATTCCTAAGTAAAAATTCCTAAGTAAGTAGAAATTCCTAACACTAAAAATTCCTAAATAGAAATTCCTAACACTAAAAATTCCTAAGTAGAAATTCCTAACACTAAATTTTTCTAACAATTCCTAACTTCTAAAACTAAAAAATTTCTAACACTAAATTCTAACAATAAATTTCCAACTAAATTTGTAACACTAAACAAAATTTTAAAAACAAAAGCACTAAATAAAAAAATTGTTCTCTGTTTTCTTACCTACAGAGAGCTCGGGGCGAGGGGCGACGGGGCGACGGCGAGGGTCCATGGGGCGACGGCGCGTGCGCGGGCCGGCGTTGGCGGCGCGGCGATCCACGGGGTGACGGCGAGCTCGTGTCCATGGGGCGACGGCGCGGGCGCGATTTGCTCCTCCACGTGCACGTACGGGCGCGAGCGTAGGCAACGGGAGACGACGGCGAACGGCGACAAACGGCGAGCTCCTCCACGGGCGACGACGGCGTGGGCGCGAGAGACGTACGGGCAGCCTGGCGGCGTTGTGATCCAAACCTGCGCGGGGAGTTATGATTTTGGGGGAGGGAGACGACGCATATATATAGGGAGGGGCATCCGTCCTGGTTCGTAGCAACAACCGGGATGAAAGGGTCTTCCGTCCCAGTTGTTGCTACGAACCGGGACGGATGCCTCATACTTTTTTTTCCGCAGCGGGCGGATGGGGCAGGTGGAGCGCGCTCGTTGGTGGGGGTATCCGTCCCGGGTTTTTTCTAAAACCGGGACGAATTCCCTATTTTTAATTATTTTTTGTTTTTCTTTTTTGTTTTATTTTATTTCTATTGTTTCCTTTATGTTTTTTATTGTTTTCCTTTATGTTTTCTATTGTTTTATTTTGTTTTTATTGTTTCCTTTTTGTTTTATTTTGTTTTCTATTGTTTCCTTTATATTTTCTATTGTTTTTCTTTATGCTTTCTATTGTTTTATTTTGTTATCTCTTGTATGCTTTTTGTTTTCTCTTGTTTTATTTTGTTTTCTATTGTTTCCTTTGTGTTTTCTATTGTTTTCCTTTATGTTTTCTATTGTTTTATTTTGTTTTCTCTTGTTTCCTTTTTGTTTTCTCTTGTTTTATTTTGTTTTCTACTATTTCCTGTATGTTTTCTATTGTTTTCCTTTATGTTTTCTATTGTTTTCCTTTATGTTTTATTTTGTTTTCTGTTGTTACCTTTTTTGTTTTCTATTGTTTCCTTTAGGTTTTCAATTATTTCATTTATGTTTTCTATTGTTTTATTTTGTTTTCCATTATATCCTTTATGTTTCAAATAATAACTTCACATGTTTCAAATACAGAACAAGGTACGTTAAATTTATAATAAGTGCACATCAGACCAGTTGATCCATGCATATACATAGTTTCGTCGCATACAAGGCATTCGGGTGATTTGTATTCGGTCGATGAACCTTCAGGGGATGTAGAACAAAACAATCGGTATCACCATCATATAGCCCGACCGTGGCTATCGAGTGCATATATGCATATCAAAAGAACGGTCGGACATATGATGGCGAACCTAGGTGATTTTTATTCGGTCGATGAACTGAATGATGTATCAAACCTTTTGTCAAACCTTCAAGGGGGGATGTAGAACAAAACAATCGGTATCGCCATCATACTCCCCGACCATGGCTATTGAGTGCATATATGCATATCAAAAGAACGGTCGGACGATGATGGCGAATCCGGATGATTTGTATTCGGTCGATGAACTGAATGATGTATCAAACCTTTTGTCAAAACTTCAAGGGGGGTTGTAGAACAAAACAATCGGTATCGCCATCATACAACCCAACCGTGGCTATTGAGTGCACATATGCATATCAAAAGAACGGTCGGATGTATGATGGCGAATCCGGATGATTTGTATTCGGTCGATGAACTGAATGATTTACCAAACCTTATAGGGTCCTCTAGCTCACATGGTGTTCTGCTAGGGTTTCGATCCAACGGTTAAGAAACACCCCTGATCCAACGGCTCACAACCGCTCGAAAGAAACACACCGTACCCCTGATCGAACGGCTCACACCAGCTCAAAAGAAACACACCCCTGATCCAACGACTCACAAGCGCTTGAAAGAAACACACGATCCGTGTGATTCTTTCTGATTGGTCCCAACAAAACCCTAACCATTTAGTCCCGGTTGGCAAAACAGGCCGGGACTAAAGGGACGATCCGTTCCCCAACGAAACCCGAACCATTTCGTCCCGGTTGGTAAAACGGGCCAGGACTAAAGGGTCTGTTTCTTTTCACTATATATATGTATGCATTGCCACCATTGTCATAAACACATATAAACTCACCACTCTCTCATGGCTTCTACTGTACCCACTCTAACCTTCCTCCAGGCGGAGGCACTTTCCGCCTCGAACTACCCCTCCCCGCCCGGCTACAGCGTTCACACCTGTTGGATGCTGAGTGCCGGAGGAGTGCCGGTCCCTCCTCTTCCTCAAGGTGTGGCGCGTCGGGCGGCCATCACGAACCACTACTACCACGAGCTCACGCCGGAGCAGCGGAGGAATCCCAGTTGAAATCCTGACTACCGCCCTACTTAGGACTCCTTCTTCATTAATTGGCGTGAGAGTGCGCTCTCCAGGTACGAGGAGAACGGCCCGCCTCCTTCGAACTTCAATGAGGTCGGTCGTCAGCTGTGTTGGGGCCGCGGACGGACTCTTCAGAGCGTCATGAACAACATCAGGGCTGGCGATAACCCCCGCCTGCACTACCCTCACGCCCAGTCCTGGCGTCATGATCCTCCGAGGGAGTCCAGAGCACCGTCCGACGATAGTTACGACGACGGCGGCGACTACGACGACTACGAGTCAGAGTGCTATAGGCCTAGGCAGGAGTAGGACTAGCATATCAGATCCAGTCTTGCCATTATGTAGATCTATGCTCTCGGTTTAGGTTTAGATCCACTCTTGCCATTATGTACTGCCTTTTTTATCTATCCAAGATGCATGTTTGTGTGCAATATGGGCGCGAGCGCCGGTGCTACAAATTCTTTTATTAAAAACAGAAAACAGACGCGCTAGCGCGCCGCAGTTCGCCGGAATACAAAATCTTTTATTAAAAAACAGAAAACAGACGAACACTACTCCTCGTCGTCGTCTTCGGGGAACTCGTCGGTGACCTCCTCCGGGTCATCGTCGTCGCCGAACTCGTCGGTGACCTCCTCGTCGTTGTCGGAGGTGCATGACAGTAAGTCCGAGATAGGCCCCCACCTCGGATCGTCGGAGGCCCAGACTTCGCCGACGTGGTCGGCCCGACGGAGCTCTTGCAGCGCCTTTGTCCTCGCCTCCCGAGCGGCATCTAACGCGAGGTGGCGTTCGAGGCGGCGCTCCGTCCGCACAGCCGCGCGGGTCTGCCAAAGCTCCTCGTCGGCGCTCTCCTCCCCCGGATTATTCCGGTAATACTCGCGAACGACGCGGTCGGCCCTTGCGTCGACTAGGCCCTGAAACGCGCAGTGGCGGAGGTGGATCTGATCGGCGGTAGTGACGATCTGCGGCTTCGGCGCCCTGGCCTCCGCTTCCCAAAGGGTATGGCAGTCGTTGAAGTTCAGCAGCGACCGTGGGCGGTTGAGGCGCCAGGCCGCCGCGTCCCAGGCACGGGCGGCCTCCGCCTCCGTCTCAAAGGAGCCGACGGGGATGCGGTCGTCCCCCCCAGTGGATATCCGTGCTGAACATTCCGTTTTGCCGTGCTCGGACGCTGCGGAAGCCGGTGGTGTTGTTCCTCCTCGGAGGCATTGTGGAGGCGCGACGGTGCATGGAGAGGAGTGGGCGCGTGGAGAGGAGAAGACGCTCGAGGCGCGGCAGTTTATACCGCGCCCTCCGCGCCACGCGTCACAACTCCCGCGCCACGCGGCACACCTACTTCGTCAACATTGTCCGTGCTTTCAAGATGCATGTTTGTGTGTACCGTCGTTTCAAACTGAAACCCTAGAACGTTAGAAGGAGATATCAAGTTTTTGGGAACACTTTTTGAACAGAACTATGATCATGTATTCCACGTTTATTATTACACATCACCAACAACATCCCTATCTAGTCTTCTGAATTTTCTTCGTGTAGAGATGGTCCATGAAGCCTAGTCCATTGCTTATGATCGCTTCGGCCATAACCATGGAGCATCTTCATTATTTAACGGGATGGTTGGGTCAGCTTTCACTGTGAAGGGTAGAATTTCAACAAACTTATTATAATCTTCTGACATGTCTGTTTGTCCTCGATTCCCACGATGTTTCTTTTCCCTGAAAGAACTATGTGACGCTTCGGCTCATCGTATGATGTATTTGTTTGCTAATGTTTTTATTGTTTTCGGTCTGGAGGACATGTCCTTCACGTAGAAGACCTGAGCCACATAATTGGTTAGGATGAATGGTTCGTCATTGTAACCAATACAGTTGAGATCCACTGTTGTCATTCCGTAAAGCGGGTCTACCTTTACCCCTTCTCCATTCAGGCTGACCCATTTGCACTTGAACAAAGGGACCTTAAAAGAAGGTCCATAGTCAAGTTCCCTTATCTCCTCTATGTAACCATAGTATGTGTCATTTTTTCCATTCTCGTTTGTTGTATCAAATCGGACACCACTGTTTTTGTTGGTGCTCTTCTTATCTTGGGCGATCGTGTAAAATGTATTCCCATTTATCTCGTACCCTTGAAAACTCCCAATAGTCGAAGATGGTGACCCGGCCAACATATACAATTGATCTTCAACAGTGGTGTCATTTATAATATGTGTTTGCAACCAACTTCCGAAAGTCTCCATGTGTTTGCGTTTAATCCACGAGTCATTCTTCCCCAGGTTTGTGGAGCGTACAATATTCTTGTGTTCCTCGAGATACGGAGCCACTAAGATGGAATTTTGTAGAACTATGTAGTGTGCTTTAGTGAAAGCATGCCCGTCCCTGGGTATCATTGTTTTCTTTACCAGCGTTCCTTTTACCCTCAGTCTCCCCTCATGCTGCGCTTCAGGAACACCAATCGTCTTAAGGTCAGGAATAAAGTCAACACAGAACCCAATGACCTCCTCTGTTCCATAGCCCTTCGAGATGCTTCCTTCTGGCCTAGCATGGTTATGAACATATTTCTTCAAGACTCCCATGAACCTCTCAAAGGGGAACATATTGTGTAGAAATACCGGACCGAGAATATGAATCTCTTCACATGGGTGAACCAGGAGATGAGTCATAATGTTGAAGAAGGATGGTGGGAACACCAACTCAAAACTAACAAGACACTGGACCACATCCCTCTGTAATCTTGCCAGAATTTCTTGATCGATTACCTTCTGAGATATTGCGTTGAGGAATGCACATAGCTTCACAATGGGTACTCGAACATTTTCCAGTAGAAGCCCCCTCAATGCAATCGGAAGCAACTGCGTCATAATCACGTGGCAGTCATGAGACTTCAAGTTTTGGAATTTTTTCTCTGCCATGTTTATTATCCCCTTTATATTCGACGAGAAGCCAGACGGAACCTTGATACTGTAAAGGACTTCAAAAAATATTTCCTTCTTTGCTTTAGTAAGAGCATAGCTGCTTAGGTAATGGCGCCATGTATCCGTGTGCTTATTGCTTGGGTCTTTCATACGTTGCTGGTCCTCCCGTGCTTCTGGCGTATCTTTTGACTTCCCATACACGTCCAGGAAGCATAGCAGGTTGACGCAGATATTCTTTGTCACGTGCATCACGTCGATTGAAGAGCGGACCTCTAGAACTTTCCAATAGGGTAGCTCCCAAAATATAGATTTCTTCTTCAACATGGGAGCACGCTTATCAGGGCCGTTCGGAACAGGTTGGCTGCCATCACCCTTCCCAAAGATTACTTTTAGGTCCTCGGCCATATCGAATAAATCATTACCACTAGGTCAGGCTTCTTCCGGTTATTTGCCTCACCTCTGAAATGCTTCCCTCCTTTCTTTCTTACGGGATGCTTGATCGGAAGAAATCTACGATGCCCCAGGTATACAATCTTTTTTACATTTATCCAAATAAACACTATCAGTCTTATCTAAAAAGTGTGTGCATGCATTGTATCCCTTGTTTGTATGTCCGAAAATGTTACTAAGAGCAGGCCAATCATTGATGGTTATGAAAAGCAACGCCGTAAGTCAAATGGCTTTTGTTCGTTCTCATCCCACACACGTACACCTGGTTTGCCCCATAATTGTAAGAGTTCTTCCACTAATGGCCATAGATACACATCAATGTCGTTGCCAGGTTGCCTCGGGCCTTGGATGAGAACTGACATCATAATGAACTTGCGCTTCATGCACAACCAAGGAGGAAGGTTGTACATACATAGAGTCACGGGCCAGGTGCTATGACTCGAGCTCTGCTCCCCAAAATGATTAAAGCCATTTGTACTTAGACCAAACCATAAGTTTCTCGCCTCTCCTGTAAAGTCCGGGAAGTCTCTCTCGATCTTTCTCCACTGCGATCCATCGGCGGGGTGTCTCAACTTTCCGTCTTTCTTACGGTCTTCTATGTGCCATCACAACAATCTAGCATGCTCTTTGTTTCTAAACAGACGTTTCAACCGTGGTATTATAGGAGCATACCACATCACCTTTGTAGGAACCCTCTTACGGGGGGCTCGCCGTCAACATCACCAGGGTCATCTGCTATGATCTTATACCGCAGTGCAGTGCATACCGGACATTCTTCCAAATTCTCGTACTTGTCACCGCGGTAGAGGATGCAGTCATTAATGCAGGCATGTATCTTCTGCACATCTAATCCTAGAGGGCAAAGAGCTTTCTTTGCTTCGTACGTACTCTGAGGAAATTCGTTATCCTTTGGAAGCTTCGGCTTCATTAGTTGAAGTAAACTCTCAAATGCCTTGTCAGTCACACCGTTCTGTGACTTCCATTTCAGCAACTCCAGTGTGGTACCGAGCTTTGTGCTGCCATCTTCGCAATTTGGGTACAACATCTTTTTATGATACTGTAACATGTTGTCCAGCTTAAACCTCTCCAATTCACTTTCACAGCCTTCCCTTGCATCAGCAATAACTCAGCCAAGATCATCATCGGGCTCTTCTAATGCCCGTTCTTGATCACCTACTTCTTCTGCATTGTATTATATTGCAGTATCACCGTATTCAGGGAACAAAGGATCTTCTTCTTCTTCTTCTTCATTGTCTTCCATCCGAACCCCTCTTTCTCCATTCTTGGTCCAGCAATTATAGCTGGACATGAAACCTCTCCGAAATAGGTGGCCGTGAAGTACTCTCGAGGAAGAGTGCTCCATGACGTTCCGACAATCAACACAGGGGCAACACATAAAGCCGTATCTTTGTTCGCCTGAGCTACAACGAGAAATGCATTCAGGCCTACCATATACTCGGAAGTGCGTCGGTCACCGTACATCCATCGCTGCCGTGCATCCATCTGCATCGTATAATTAATTTTATCAAAAAACATTACAATAACATCTTCAATAGAGAAATGACCACAGTACATCGACAAATATAACTTTTTTATGTATCAATTACAAATGAAAAAGATAAGTTTGCTAACCTCTACCATTTTCTGTGAGCTAATGTGTGGCTCGGGTATTTCGTCGAACACCTCGTGTGCATAGTAAAATAACACACAATATCACCCACCTCTCTCACTCCTCCAAGAAAAAAAACAGATGGAAGGGGAGCAGTTGGGAGGCAGTATATGTAGGGGGAAGTGGGGCATTGGTCCCGGTTTGTGGCATGAACCGGGACCAATGCCCTTGCGCGTGCCACGTGGCCTGTGGCGAGGCATTGGTCCCGGTTCATGCCACAAACCGGGACAAATGCCTGCTAACGAACCGGGACCAATGCCCTCAGGCGATTTCTGCTGCCTCGGGCGCACAAACCGGGACCAATGCATAGCATTTGTCCCGAATTTTGATGCAACCGGGACTAATGCCTTTTCTTGCCCTGGACGAAAGCCGTTGTTTCCACTAGTGTACCGTAGGCATAGGAAATGGATGAACGAACGTTGCATGGATAAGATAGTTCATATAATAATAATAACGTGGGAATTGCATATATATAATAATAAAGTATCCAAGTTCTAGGCAAACCATAAGCATGTGTTCCAATATAGTCATATGTCCTCACAATGAGAAATTTGCACAACATCTTTTGTCCTACCAGACCGTTTGCAGCGGGGCCTCAAGGGAAACTTATAGTAATTAAGGTTCTCCTTTTAATAAAGCACCGAAGCAAATCATTAACACTCTGTGAACACATGTGATCCTTACGTCGCAGCCATCCCTTCCGGTTGTCCCAATTATTGTCACTTTGGGGCCTCGGGTTCCGGACAACGACATGTGTAAACAACTTGCAGATATGATCAAGAAACATAATTATACTCATGAAACAATAAAATGTTCAGATCTGAGATCATGGCACTCGGGTCCTAGTGACAAGCATTAAGAATAACAAGTTGCAACAACGGTATATAGCACTAGCAACGGATACTAGGCACTATGCCCTAACAATCTGGCATTATTACATGAACGATATCATCCAATCCCTTCCATCACTCTCAGCCTACAGCGGGGGTTACTCACACATGGACGGGGGAGTCATGGATGGTTAATGGAGAAGTGGTGGCAGTCACGATGGCTATAATCTCCTTCGAATCCCCGTCCCAGCAGGGTGCCCGAACAGGAACTTTTGATCCCCGAATTGGGTTTCGAGGCGGAGGCGGCACTCGTGTCTGTTTCTCTAGAATATGGCGAACCCCCTTTTGTTTTAGGGTTATGGGGGTTATGTAGTCGAAAGGGGAACCCGAGGGGGTGCCTTAGGCAGCCACACCACCTGGTGGCGCGGCCTAGGGGAGGGCGCACCCATGGGTGGTGTGGGCCCCTCCTTGCCCCCTCCGGGTCTCCTTCTGGCTCCGGGGGTCTTCGGGTGAAATAAGGTCATTGGGATCTTTTCTGGGCAATTTCTTGATAGTTGATTTTTCTACACAAAAACAAGACACCAGGGTAATTCTGCTGAAAACAACATTAGTTCATGTTAGTTGCATCCAAAACTCACGAGTTTAGAGGGAAACAATAGCAAAAGTGTTCGTGAAAAGAGATACGTTTTGGACGTATCAGGTACTACTTCTACAACGGAGAAAGAGGCAAAGTGTTTGTCGTTTGGACTGGTGTCTTCCAAGTTTCTCAGTCGGGGAGACATTGGGAGCACAGAGCAACTCGAAGAAATTCGAGAGGAACCGGCTAGGGGAGAGTCGGCAAGGGCCTTGAAGGCCGAGCTGGTCGTGGTACCTATGCCGGTAATAGCACTTGAACCGCGGAGATCTACCAGATTACGAAGTGCTCCTGATGTATTAATGTTATACAGTGATGATTATGTAACTTATTCAGAAGTGATGGTGGGATCTAATTCTGATTCATGGCTTGAACCCATTTGATCCAAGTTAAAGTCCATGGACGAAAATCAAGTTTGCAACTTGGTTGATCCGCCAGACGGTGCAAGACCCGTCGAGTGCAACTGCGTAATTAAGAAGAAAATTGATATGGATGGAAACTTTTCAGTCTATAAAGCACGACTTATCGCGAAGGGGTTCCAATTGGTTCAAGAAGTTGACTACGACGAGACCTTATTGCCGTAGCGATACTTAAGGCAATTCAGATCATGTTAGCTATAACAACATATTTCGACTATGAGACACGGCTTTCCTCAATGAAAATTTAGCTGGGGACGTGTATATGATATTGCCTAAAGATTTTTTTCAATCCGGCTAACGCTAACAATGTATGTAAACTTCGGAAATCCATTTATGGGTGAAGCAAGCATCTCGGAGTTGGAATATTCGCTTTGATGAGGTAGTGAAATCGTTTAGCTTCATCAAGAGTGATTATGATTCTTGTTTATACAAGAAGTTTAGTGGGAGCAAGATAAATTTTCCAATCTTATATGTGGACGATATATCACTAATTGAAAATGATGTCAAGATTTTGCAAGAAACCAAATAATCATTGGAAAGGAGTTTCTCAACGAAGGACTTGGGTGAGGCGATTTACATATTAGGAATCGGGATCTATAGAGATAGATCTAGGCGGCTCAGTGGATTGAGTCATAGTACATATCTAGACAAAGTGTTTAGGAAATTCAGCATGGAATCGTCTAAGAAGGTTTTTTTTTACCGAAGTGCAATGGTATAAAACTTGGCAAGACTCAGTGTCTTTCGACGACCAGTGAGCAAAATCGGATGAATGCGATACCTCATACTTCGGTAGTCGGGTCCATCATGTATGCCATGATTTTTACTAGGCCAGATGTTTACTATGATCTAAGTGTAACTAGCAGATACCAGGCTGAACCTAGCGAAACCCACTGGGCAGCGGTTAAAACCATCCTTAAGTACTTAACAAGGACTAAGGACGTGTTCCTAATTTATGGAGGTGAGGATGAACTCGGTGTAAAGGGTTACACAGATGCGATTTATCTTACCGACTTAGATGATTCTCGTTCGCAATATGGATAAGTGTTCGTCATGAACGGAAGGGATGTGAGCTAGAAGAGTTCCAAACAAGCTACCGTGTCTGCATCTACGGCAGAGGCTGAGTTATCGCCACCTCGGAGGCAGCAAAGGAAGCCGTTTGGACTAGGAACCACCTGATAGATCTTGGTGTCGTTCAGGGCGTGTCCAATCTGTTGAAAGTATCGTGTGATAACAATGGTGCTATCGCAAAAGCAAAGAAACCTAGACAACTCCAGAAAAAACATATACCATGCGTTACCACCTCATTCGCCAGTTTGTCGAACAAGGTGATATCAAGTTATGCAAAGTACACACGGATACAAATATTGCAGATCCGTTGACAAAGCCGCTACCATAGCCAAAGCATGAGGCGCACATGATAGGTACGAGCATTAGATGCTTAGACACATGATGTGGAGACGATTGACTCTAGTGCAAGTGGGAGCCTGTTAGGAATATACCCTAGAGGAAATCATGTATGATGTAATTCCCAATGTATCCATAAAGTTATATTCTGTCCTTATTTGAACACCTGATATGCATCATTGAATATGTTAATTCGGTTGTGGAACTATGTATTCATGTTGTCCATACTTAACTGCCCTTGCTCATTGAGGTTGTGCTAGACACGCAACCTAGACTAATGTGAACGTTGGTTGATGACTCGGTTCCACGTGTCATGGGCATGGTGATGCCATTCCGACTTACACTGACTCGACTAAAGATTTTAGCGAGTCATACTGACCCATATTGAGATGCAACGAGTAAGACGTCATTTGCATGTCTAAATAAATGTAATCTTTCGGCCTGAGGTTGTCGCACAATCCGAGATGTGGATCACCGACTTAGGTTCTATCAAACGATGTCCCATAACAGAGCAGTTATAAAGGCAGAGTTCAGGTCAACTGAGAATCAAGCTAAGTGATGTGGATAACCAAGATGGGTTTTAGCCCCTCCGACTAGAGAGCTATTCTCGTGGCCCTCTCGTGTGATATAATTCAAAAATCATGGCCATGCGCGACTCGGTTAAGTGTTAACCGGGGCGATCGACTAAGAGTTAGTCGGATGAATCATATATCACAGATCGACAAGAGAATTGAACTATTAAAGGGATGACGATAATCAGCCTATAGATCAACAATGTATATCATGAGGCAAAAGGGACTTAAACGTAAGTCACATTGAAAGATATCTCGTCTTGACTCTATGGCACTTGGGATTCCGTACGTTCTGCTAGGAGCCATTATGGATTGATCATTTAGGAGTCGGGTTCCAATCGTATCCAAGTCACCATGAGCCTGCGGGGTCACACGCTTAAGAGATGGAGCAAGTATATTAATTGGTCGGGTTGGAGCCAAACCGAAAATGGAATGAAGTAGTGAGTTCGACTCACGGTGTGAATGGGACACAAGTGTTGTGGAGCCCAGTTTCGCCACCTATATAAGAAGGGGCGTAGGATGCCCAACGGGCACGATTCACCACTTCAATGTGTTGGAAACCCTAGCCCCATTCAGTCCAGCCGTCGCACCGTACCTAGCAGTCCGCCGTCGATGCTCCTCCTCGTACGTGTGGATACCGACAGAGGTGATATACATTCAACATTTCGACTATCGCGGGATTGGATCGGCGTGGATCGGATCGAGGGACTGCACTGCTTTGACACACTTCATCGATAGTCCGCAACCGCGCGACTAGTGGTTATCATCGTGGCCTTGTACCTCACTTAGATCTTGGGAGATATGCGTAGAAAAGTTTGTGTTTATCTCTACGTGATACTTCACTATCCATCAACTACTGACATGAAGATTCCAGTGCGTAGTGGGGACAACAACGAAGGCCCGCGGCTGCCGAGGGCGGCGCTCGCTCGAAGGTGGAGCCTGCCACCGGCGAGGAGGCCGCCCCTCCTCCGCTGCCATCCATGTCTCTGTCAGGTCCCCGAACCCTAGCGCGTAAGTATGACCTATCTCAGGCCGATTTCCCCCTGCTTGGGTCATTGGCTGGTGCTGTTGTGGCAACCACCTACACGGCCTACGTCATGTTGGTGCTGGATGTGACGCCCCGAGATCGGGCACTATGCAGATTTTCAGCATTCCGCCAAAATCCACATAATAACCGATTCCAGGTTGCCACTTATGATAACATTACAACAGTTCACGAATATTCCACAATTACGACAGCAACAGATAGATACAAGATGACTCAAACGAGCCGGGGTTACAACTGATACATTACAAAGATCCAAATAACAGCGGAAGGAACAACATAGCGTCCGGCTACGGACAAGATCCAAATTGGACTAAGAGTCCTGAAGATAACCGAGAGCGTCCAATCCCTGCCCAGGCCAAGCCGGAGGGATTCCCAAGCTAACGTCGTCAGACTTCAAACCTGTTGACTGCAATATTGAATATGCAGCCACGAAAGAGATTCGTGGGTCAGTACGGTTAAGTACTGGCAAGTGGATAAACCATACTCACAAGATACCGGCGTAGCCAGTCATCACAAGATACAAATACTTTAGGATCAACGGAAAGGAAGGGGTTATTGCAAATAAGCGACAGCGGGCTGCACTAACCAACTACAGAGAGATACTACCACTTCCGGCTAACAGAAAGGAGATAAGATCGAGGATTGTAACCAACTGAAAGATAACTTCAAACAAACCCATCCTGGATCTCGCCCCTTATCCAAAGAAGCAATCCGAGGATAACTCACACAGTTGGATTAATGATGGTTCAGATTATTGTGTCAATAAGCCTATTACTAGTCAAGTTGTTAATCATGGGGTGAAAGATTGTTAATGATTAGGTTTAAGTTGTCCTGAGTACTTGTTAGCCAGTACTTTCACCAAGTAATCCATAACCGCGGAAAACACGGCTTCTCGAGAAGATTATCCCTGCAGGGTTGCACCAATTTAGCCGTACACGTATGAATAACCCGCCAGATGGAACGGCCGTTCCACCAAGCGGGGCACTCAACACAACCCAACCCTTCTTCGCATCAAGCCCAAAGCACCACGTGCTATGCGTGCGCGGCTAATCGAGCCCCCGAAGAAAAGGGGACCCTCATAGCACTGGAAGACCACGCCGCCCTAAATGCCGACTACGAAAGTTCCACCCGGGTACCAAGGGCTCGCAAGATCATGCATGCAGCAAATGGAACACCCGAACTAAATGTGGCGATTTGGACGAGATGCGAATCGAGTCAAGTTGAGGGGGGCGCCCATACTCGCTTCCCACATGCGGGTAGTGCGCTCATCATGGATTAGTAGACAAGACCCTTTTCCTATTAGGGTCGACACTAGCAGGCCTCAAAACCACCCTGGGCCTCCTGCCGGTGCCTTATCATCAAATTTATTATTAACAATAACATTAACATGATTGATTGATTAAACATCGAGCCCCCAGAACATAATGAAATAATAACAGAAAGTAACGGGTAACAGACTCGAGCAAAACAACCTAAGCATGCTAGTAAGACACGGGCACAAGCAATGGTTATAGGTGTGGAGGTGAGGCAATATCAGGGTTAGAGGATTCATGTGATAGGTTCGTAACAGAAACAACTACTACTAAGGCTAGCAGAACAGAATAACGGAAAGTATCGGTAACAAGTGATGAAAGGCAGCCATTTGGCAGCAAGTGAGTATACTTGCCTGAGATCCCGCAAGGTAGCAGAACTTGTCGTTGCTCACATCATCTCAACGTCCTATCCGGGAAGAAGCAATGAACCTCGAACAAACACCGGATGCAACAATTACTACTACGGCAAAAGATCCAGCATGATCAAGATATGGATGCATGACAATTTAATGGATGCATAGAAATAAACTAGTTGACATGATAAACATATTTAAATGGACCCATATGCAATTTGAGTTGCATATGAAAAGCCCATGAATTATGGTTGAAACAATTGTTTTCCAACTAATCAACAGGTGAAGGTGGATTAGCATGATGCATGGATGAGGAAAACAACAAAATAACAACAATAGAATCAATTGGAAATAAGGTTTAACAAGTTTGGAAATTATTGGTTAAGTTTGGAAAGTTTGGTTACTTAAACATGTCACACAAACAATTGTTGTTTTCATCAAGTTAAAGTGTTCAAAACAATTAACAAAATTTGTATTTGAAAAGAACACCAAATTTTAGTTGGATTACATGTTTCAAATATTGAAACTGGAATTAGGATAATTTAATTATGAATTAAACAATATTAAACAAGTTTTAATTGAATTTAATTCAAGTTTGAATATTATTTGAATTTTATTTGTTCAAAACATAAATTCAAATTCATATTTGAAAAGTTCACACTTTGATGGTTTGAAAACATATTTTGCAGGTTCAAAATTATTTTATTTTGAGCAAGTTATGATTTTATCAAATTTAAATGAATTAAACAAGTATTAAATTATTTAGGCAATTTAAATTATTCAAACCATGAAACAAAATTTATATTTGAAAAGGTTATTCAAAATGGTATGGAAAACATATTTTATTTGCCTTATTTGGAAATAGTATGAATTATTTATGAATTGTTGCAAATTACAATTGAATTATTTGAATTCAAATTTGAATTGCATTTTGAAAATTCAAAACAGAAAACAAATGGCATAGTTGGAAAGACAATTAAATTTAGGGCAGAAAACATATTTTGTTTGTATTAATTGGAGTTGGAATTAAGAAGTTATGTTTGATTTGAAAACAGGGACTTATTTGTGATTTTTCAGGGACCTTTGTGTGGAAGAAAAAGGTTTCGGAAAGGTCCCTGGCCTTTTTCTACTCGCTGTGGGCACACACCGTGACGCTGACCGCGGGGCCCCAGCGCCAACGTGGCGGGTGCGCGGCGAGGTGGCACCCAGGGCCACCGACTGGTGGGCCTCTGGCCGCTGCGCGAAGAAAATGCGAAAAAGGGGGGTGGGCGTCCCCAGGGATCGAACCCTGGTTGCCTCGCTGCGCGGAAGGAACGCCACCACTGCGGCTGTGCGGCTGCTGTGATAGGCTACTAGGTGGACAGAAGAAGAGGTAACCATCGGGTGTTACTGAATTTCTAAACGGGGCAAGATGCAGTCTTTCTTCGTCAGCTCGCGACAGGACAGAAGCAGAAAAGCTTCGCGCCAGGGAGGGGATCGATCAAAGGTCTCCACGGCCTGCGCGCGAGAGGGTACCACTACGCCACCTGCAGCTCGGTGTTGCACCACGGTCCAGAACGACAAGCACTACCATCTCTTGCGCGTTTGGAAATCTGACGAACAGCACAACCCGGGCTGCAACACCGACGGGAACAGAGAAGAAAAGCGGCGAATCGGGGCGTTACCTGGCGATGGAGCCTTCTGCGATCTTGGTGATGGATGGATGCTTGTTCCATTCCCGGGGTCAGCATATCCTCGAGGTGACCGTGGGGGATGGGAAGGTGGCGGCCATGGTGCTCGGTGGGTTCAGGCATGTTTCAGAGGAACAGAAAGAAGCGAGGGAAAAAAAAGGAATCGGCGGCGCTTGGTGGAAGAGATGAGGCTAGGTCTAGTAGAGGGGGAGGGTGGTGGCTACTTATGGAGAGGTGGAGCAATGGTGCGGCGCCCATCCGGTGGGGAAGGAGGTGGAACAGAGGGGTGAGATGGAGTCGTACAGCAGGACAGTGACAGGAGGAAGAGGTACAGCGCCAGGGCTTGGGGGGGCTGGAAGGAATGGGCTTGTGGTGGTGGGCTGAGGAAAAGAAAGGGAAAAGAGATGGGCTGGCTGCCCTCTCTTCATTGCTTTTATTTTATTTTTCCTTATTAGTTGATTTTTTTTGTAAAGAATGAAAGGGAGAGAGAGAAAGGATTTGGGGGGTTTTGGGGTGGTTTATTTCATTAAATAATTTTATTACTTTTCCAAAACAGGAAAAGAAAGCAATGTTAGCATTATTTTCACAAGGTGGAAATTTTAATTGAATTAAAGTTGTTCAGTTGAAAATTTCCAAATAGGGTTTGGGGTATTTATTTGATAGCTGATTTTATTAAGTTGCAAACTATAATTAAAAGCAAATGTTAGCATTGTGGTTCAACTTTGAATTATTAATGGGACTTTTTAAATTGGGATTTGAATTTCCATTAGTAATCATAAGGAGTTGATTTTCAATCAATTTTTATTCAATGAACTCAACACTTATTAAAACAATTATGGAATTTTAATTGTTTGCAAAATTTTAGTGGTTTGAACCATAATTGGATCATGCCCATTATGATTGAAAATGATTTGAAATTTAATTTGCCATTAGGGTTTTGATAACAGGGAAAATTTTATTAACAAGCAATTGGATTAAAACAACTTCAAATTATTGAAAAACAATTGAGTGATTTAGTTTGCAAGTTTGAAATTGGGAATTTTGAGCAAGGGTGAAAGTTTAAATTGTTTTGAAATTTCCAGTTGTGATGCAAACATGGTGCAATGCAATGTGATGCATATGATGCAAACAAAACAAACAGGTAACACCCCAGGTGTTACACTGGAGTGCTTCTCGGCTACGCCCTCGTATCACCTTCCTCGCCTAGGCCATGAAAGGCATACATGGCCCATTTATTATCACCTTCCTTCGCCACAAGACCTCCTCTAGCAAGTCACATGTTCAGGTATAATTCGAGCT
The DNA here is from genome assembly GCA_028641055.1 of Alopecurus myosuroides. NCBI lineage: Eukaryota > Viridiplantae > Streptophyta > Magnoliopsida > Poales > Poaceae > Alopecurus > Alopecurus myosuroides. The sequence goes on from CM054058.1 coordinate 481,078,341, forward strand.
GCATGTCACATGTTCTACGGAATGTGCGCAATACAACATGTTTAATTATATCCGGGGCATGTTAATATGCAGTCTTGTTTGTGTGTTTAGACTTTTTGTTCTTATCAAGGTTTTGCTTGTTGGCTAGTAAGCTCCTGGGGCGCGGTAGAAACTGGTTCTTGCAAGGATATTTTTTAAGGATTTTTTTTACCTATGCCTAGGTGCCACTAGTATTATGCTTAGCCTATTATCTGAAAAGTAGAATGCTCAATCTATTAATTTTGCTAAATATAATTGGTACAAAAGGTCCAGTTAGAGCACATTGTTATCTAAAATATTACTTGATATAATATAGTTTCTTAGTTCTATTTGACATCTGTTGCAGTAAAAATTTGTGGCACAACAACCTCATTGCAAAAGAAAAACATCCAACTTTTGATACCATTTAATGACATGTATTCTGGAAAGCTACTGGACGCATTCTCTAAACTGATGCCATTTAATGGCTTATACAACTGCATTTTTTGTTATATATCTATTTTAGTCAGTTTGGGGTTTCTTATCTATTTTGGTTCCATATTTGATATTTTTGTAGAAACATTGGCTTTTACATGCGGTCTCATCCCGGTTGAAGTTGAGAGTCCTCATCATCATTACTATCACATAAGTGATTTTTGGTAATTGATATTGGTTGTTGCTCTAATGGAGCTTAATATTCAGCTATGTTAATGACCTAAGACTAGTCACAGTGAGGTATCATATATGGTATTGCAAGGTATCATGCAATACCATGCATGCAAAAAAGCTGACGTGTCGCTGTATTTAATGATAACAGAGGGGATAGTGGTATAATAGGTAAATACCGTAACATAACGCATCACAATACAAATTGAGTCCCAATACAAAATGAGTCTATAAACCTAATAAATTTAATATGCATGATACTACACATATGTTACTACCCATTATGTAGCTAGTAACATAAACTGATATCATGTGCATGATACCACTATATGTTACTTACCACTGCAACCGGTCTAATTGATGTCCCCCTCCCTCTTAACGCAGCTGGCATTCTTCACCGCCAATAAATTTAAGGCTGCTGAGGAGTAAACATGGGTGAGTGTTTGCGTCATTTTCTCAACATTAGTGGATAACAACCACCTGCCACCATTTGGCAATCCCGTTAATGATGATACACTCCTGAAGTTTTGATCCCAGTTCAGTGCAAGTACTAGCTTCCATTAGTAGAAGTTGTCGCCTTATTTCATATGCATTCACTAGAACAAGAAGTAATTTTACCGGTAGCTCATGGAACAAACACTTGAAACATCGAATTCTCTCCAGTTATGGCTGAATGAAATTAAAATATTTGCTTGCTCAGATTTATATACTTTTTGTGAGTAATGTTGCTCTGAATTCTGATGTCAGGATTGTGGTATCGACTTTGGTGCTACTGATGGCACCAATAAAATCATTTTGGTGCATGTGTGGAAGCAAATACCGCCATGATCCCAAGAATAACCCCTTGAATCTAATACATGTCCACAACCTACACTCATCTGCCAAGTGGGACCCACCTATCAGCGAGATGAATAAGTAAGAGAAGTGAAATTTAATCTCACTCCAGCGACACAGCACCTAGCCACTAAGCATTGCACATGTAGACATGTAGATCTTACACGTCGGATATATGTAGAACTACTGAAGACCAAAATTGAGTTTCCAAAAATAATTTTGAGCCCACGTACGTGGATACTTCCAAAAAATAATACGTACATTATGTATGTATGTACGTTAACTTTTGTGCAAATGATTTTTTGAGTTTTCAAAAATAATTTTTTTATTGGATATAAGTGACGGTTTCGCTTTATTCTATATATAGGCGATGCCTAATAAGTAGATTTATACATGTGGAGTGTCCAGTGGCTAGCTGCTGCACTATTCTAGTTAGAGATGGTGAGTTTGAATCCCCTTCGTGGCATATAATTTTACACGTCTTATTAATTCTATTTCGCTGACAGGTGGGGCCTATTTGTCAGGCATGGGCAGGTTGTGTGCATGTATTATATTTGTGTGCATGTATTATATGTATTAAATGCATGGGTTTATTCGCAAATGTAACGGCCGGCCAACTGAAGTCAAAAACCGGTCAACAATCCGAAAAGTGACTACGTGTGCACGTACTTGGTAAGTTGTGTGCCTGAAAATTTCGTTTTGCAAGTTCAGTGACTTATCTACACGCACGCAACAAGTTGTGTGACCCCAGTGTCATTTACTCTTTTTTCATGGTAGCATTACTAGGACTATTGTTGTCATACATTAGTAGGTCTATTACTGTCATGCATTGTATTCCATGGACAGATTGTTGTCAACCATCTAGAATCGCTTTTGTTGTTGCTGTAAATGCAATTGGTATGAATTATCCAGCAGATTTGTGTTGATGTAACTGTTCTATTACAAATATGAAGTGCCTCTAAAACATTTTAGTCATTTTAGAGAAAGTGCATCTAACCATTTTTTGAGGCATTTGGACTTAGGCGCCCCTAATTATTTTTGGTGGAAATTTCCAAAGTGTCCATGTGTGCAAACAGGAAAGTTCTGGACCAGTTTTTGGAAAAATCTATTAATAATAAAGGCGTCAATACTTTCTTGTTTTAGTCCGGTTTGGTAAGTCGTTGAAATTGCCCCTAAAGTTAGACACAAATTACCCACCCTGCCACCGGTAAGTGAAAACACGTTTCGTTTTGGTTTGGTCAATGTGTTTCGTTTTGGTTGGTGTCAACATGGGTGGTGTCGACGCCTCCGTTCCTCGTTTGTATCAACGAAAGCGTTAACTTTTCTGCCTCCGTAGTCCGTGTTTCGATCGCACCGGTCACCCTAACCCGTTCCTACGCTGAATTTTTATTTGTGCACCTTGGCCCGGCCAGCCAATCGATGTGGCCAGCAACCCGTGTCACGTTCCAACTCAAAAACTGGTACGTAGATGAAACAAGGCATCAGGGACCAACCACCTGATCTGCTCGTGGCAGGTGAAACAACGCACCGGGATCAACTCGGCGGCCAGCCGATGCGAGACGGCTTCAGGTTGCTTGTGTGCGACGACGCCTACTCGTTGTTGGAGTTTGAGGAACAGTAGCATAGGTTCCTGGACAGGCAGGACGACGAAGAACGAGGAGTGGTTGTGCTCGATGTACATGAAGATGGAGCTCTGACAGCAGCGTTCGTCCATGCCAAGTTCTTCCTCGACATGGCGGACGACCAGAGTACATGGTGCCTCCCCACGGGCCTACACACGGTCCTTGGCAAGGGCATGTCGCTGCTCTGCTTGCCCTGTTTCGGCACGCGGAGTCCTGAGCCAAGTACATGCACGAGCACGGGTCAGGGACGAACTTGACGACATGGCCGATGAGTCCCGTGACGAGCTGACCACTGGGCATGAGTGCCTGGAGGAGGACGCAGCAATTTTCTCTATACGCCTCTATGGAGATCTGTTACAAGTATTTCCATCTCAGGTAAAGAACAAGTTGACTCTATGTGTATCTAGGACATCCTGCTGACGATGGTGCCCTTGTAACCGGAAAAAGTGTGTAATGCATGTGTTTTAAAACCATATTGGAAAGAAATTTTTAACTTAGATCGCTGTCCGTGGCAATCTCATTAAGCTTAGATAGTATTATTCAATTGACATGATATAACTAGAATAACCTTTTTTTGAAGAATTTGCTTTGGCGTGCAAATCCCCTTTTTATCAAATATAATATAAAATTGATTTGTACTTTAAGATTTATAGATCCCACCTGCAAGAAAGGTCTTTACTTGCCAATTAAATGTCAATCCCGGCCTCATTCATAAAATTTATTTAGTTTGTCCACATACATGTTTGGTCCTTGTGATTTTAGGCTCTCAATAATATATCAACTAATGATGGTAACGATAATTTAGATATTAATATTTTAAAAAATTGTACAATGATATTTAACGTATCATTTACAAGTACTGCTATATCACCCTTTTCCCCATCTATTGGTGTATGTCTGAATGAATGCACATGTCTCTATGGCAAAAAAAGACTGCAATCACCAACACAAATCCAATGATATGTTTTCATAATTGAAGTGTAGCATGTCATACAGGCACTTTTCTATGTTTAAAAATGTCCGTAAATATATTACATGGCTGTTTTGAGGAATGTCCCAATAAGAGAGAGAATGTATTAATTAATGATACAAACAAATCTGGTTTGAAGCCATTAGGCTAGGAAAGTTCGACTTCACACTTTCGATGCAACGCACGGGCATATTTTGCTAGTGTAACTCTAATGTGCACACGGACGTGAACAAAAAGTGCCCTCATATAATAAGATAAATTTGAATGCTAATAGGTGTAAATGTGCAGAAACAAACAATGCGGTGAATATCGCTTCTGATTTCTGAATAAGCTTTTTTCGATAACGAGAACTTTATTACTTAAAATATTTAAGCAAGAACCTGGCCTTTGCATAGCTAAGATGCACACAGCCACTTCTGAATACGCTTACAGGACTAGAAAAGTAGTATTCAATAGTACACCGTTTTTCATTTCCAAAATTCTACATATAAACCAACAAATTAATAGACGTCGAACACATTCACGGGATGAGCAAACAAGTCTTATCAGACTCTCTCCATCGGATAGCGCCAGCCGGCATCCACGAGGGCGGCGCTGGTAACCGCGACGCCGGCTCTGGCCTCCTGCAGCGCTGCCTGGAGGTCACCCACGGCAGCGCGCCGCTCAGCGTCTATGTAGTAGCGGTGGGGGAAAGTGGACAAGCGATGAATGGCGTTTATAAAGTGTGTGTGGCCCGTCCGCAGGAGGTCGTGCGCTGCCTCAAGACTCGCATAGGCAGGGCGCAGCCGCAAGACGCCGGCGTCCACCTCGGGGGCGAGGGAGCCGGCGATGTCATTCGCCGTCCCCAGCGCGTTCGAGAGAGCGGCCGTCGCGCCCGTGAGCTTGGCACCGACGGTCTCGATCCTCGCGGCCATGCGCGCACCCTCCTCGTTGTCCAGGCGCATCTCGTACGCGAGCTGCGGCAGCGCCTCGGCCAGCAGCGCGCCGGCGACACGGAGGCACTGGTCCACGCCGACGACTTCCTGGTAGAATCGGAAACGGTCCGTCCTCCACGCCGCTAGGCTCCACTTGTGGTAATTCTCCCCTAGCAGATATTTCCCGTTTCTCCCTATGATTCCTCTCAGTCGAGGCTGTACATCATCGAGTTGAGGCCCGCGATCCAGCAAGCGTCGGCACACGGGGCAGCTCGCCTTCTCCACGCGCCTGATGAGCCACTTTTCCAGGCATGCCTCGTGGAAGATATGCCTGCATGGCATCTCCTTCCACACGGCCATCGTCGCCGCTTCGTTGTCCAAGCAGATCGGGCAGTCGCTGCCGTCGGATGGCGCGTCCACCGTCCTCAGCGCCTTGGCTCCCGGCCCCTCGGCCGCCGTGCCTCTGCACTCTCCAATGCTAACACGGCGTATTCTCGTGGCTACCTCGTCTACTATGGGATCGTGGTAGGCCTCGTCTACTATGGGTATTGCCATTAGTAACCGTCGCTCCTCCTCTAGGAGATCCACGCTGCGGCTTGTCATTTTTCTGAGAAGATAGCAGCTAGGCACGTACAGAAGCTATCTAGCTGTTGGTGTTTCGTGGATCCTTTTTCTGTTGCTTGTGGTACGTTCGTTGATGCCTTATTTATATATACACCCTGCCTAATTGAACTGGTAGTAGTCGGATTTCGGACGCGTTACCTACTCGACGCCGATCCGTGGTCGAACACTTGCATGACTCGGACTATACGTCCATAAACTAAACGGGGGATCTGTTCGATCTCTTGTCCAATGTCCCCTCCACCAGTACCCTTTGATAACTGAAGACAGCTCATGCTGTAGGTTGGCATCGCCTGAATGACTGCCTTTACTAGTGTTTTCTTTCCATGCATGCGTTCTTTCTCTCCTCCCCTCAGCCACACATCTTTTTCATTCGCTCCCCATTTTATTCTCCGAGGAACTCTCTCCTTAATGAGCGCCGGCTTGCCGCGCTAGCAGCGCACGGGCGGCCCGATTGCTGGCCTGGCCCTTAGCCCGGGCAAACGTACGACCACACAGGGCCTGGCCCGTGACTCCATGTGCTATGTACTGCACTTAGTATACTTCATGGCATGGCCCGTCCTCAAGGTCCTCCGCGCACGCGACTCCAACATAGGTGCAAGACCCTCCGCCGTAGGGAGTTGGAGTGTGTCTCCGGCAACGGTGCCGCCAACGGCGAAATGCTAATGGATGAGGCGTCGAGGAACTTGATATGGATCAACGTGATGATCCGTAGTTTTTACCCGATCTTTCACAACGAGTATACAAGATAAATAATCCTCCCAATCACGCGACGAACGCAACCTGAAGAACTGGGACGAATCCAGCAAGCAACGGGGTGATGATCACCACGACTCAAACCACGGCACGATAATTCTTGTTGCACACAAGAATCTTCACGCCAATCTACTAAACTGGATACACGGCAGCGCCGTTCCCGAGGGATGCTACACGTGATACACAACTCGTGTCTAAACTCTCAAAATTCTGGAACCCTCCCCCCCCCCCCCCCCCCCCAAACCCTAGCTACTAGCTCCTTTATATAAGAGGTCAACCCCTAGTCGGTTGGACATGCCCAAACCAACTCTTAACTTAACTGGACTCAAACTGGATACAAACCGGCCCAGTAAAAAAGGCTCGACCAACACATGCGGGTTGCAAGCCTTAGACATTATACATCGTAATTTATTGTCCTAGCGTGCTAACCACTGGATGCCCGCTGTCAGATATAGACCAATTAGGGGTATATTAGATGGTGTCCTAAATTGTCAGATTACCAGGGTGGCCTGAATGGTAATAGGCTACGGTCCATTAGGCGGCCCAGTAAACTGACGCACAGAAACCGGATTCTAGAAGAACCCGAATCACAGCCCACGCGGTACGGCTTGGAGTAGAAGGAGGATTCCTGTCTTCCAAGTTAGGACTTACCATAGTCTTCTAGGTTTCCTTTTCTGTAAGCCTTAACCCGGCTATTATATAAAGCCGGACGGGAGAGAAGAACAAAAGAGAATAAGCTAGAAGCTAACTCGACGAGAGATCGATCCTTGTCGAGTAGCTAAACTCAACTCATATTGTACTTTGTATACTTCAGGCTTCACCCCTGATTTAGTGAGATTGCAGGAGTAGGAACGCCGCCTAGTTGCGACGTATCGAACCTGGGTAAAACCCTGGTGTCATAGTTTGTCATACAACCACGTCCCCCACAATCTCTATCGGTAGTCTCATGGCACCCCCGTCTATGAATTCTACTACGATGTCTCGACAGTTGGCGCCCACCGTGGGGCCAGCGACGTCAGGCGTTATGTTTCGATCGGGAATACTCGGCGGAATTGGCAGTACCATAACTGTCGGAAGTCTGGAATTCAACAACAACGTCGGCCGCTTCCTCGACAACGGATCGTACATGCCAGCACGGAATCACCTGGTAAGTGCCTGCGTTTTACCGATTGGATCTGCAAACATTTTTATCGGATTAACTGCAGAGGCAATGGGATTCTATGGTGGAAGAAAATTTATCCCACCCGCCCTATACCCAGTCGAAGAAGACTTTGACGCCGGATTTTGCTCAGATCGCCGATACTCTGCTGAATCGCACTTTATCGGTATGGTGCAAACCGAGATCGCCGAAAACACGGACGAAAACAATCCCGTGGAAGAGGTAGAAAACAACAATCCCACAAAAGAGGTGGAAGATCCGACATCCTTCAATCTGACGACGGACTCGGAAGCCGACTCTGTCCTAGCCGCCATTGAGGCGACATTATAGTCGGAACCCGGATCGGACCAGTTCGATACCGAAGACGAAGATGTAGACGCCTTGGAAAGAAACGTCAAATCCTTTCAAGAGGGATTCAACGAAGTACTGATGGCAAAACCGGCTAACAACACGGATGCCGAAAGCCAGGAAAGCCCTAGAACACCTCCGCCAGAAGAAAGAGAGGATGGAGAAACCAGTCCAACACACCTGGATGTCAAGGAATTGACAGAGGAAGAACCTGGTAAAAAACCTCCCTCTTCCAAGAAAAAACACAAAGATTCCAAGAAACTCCAGTACAAGTTCCGGAAGAAAAAAGTGGCTGATCCAGCCAACGAAAACCTGGAAGCAGGAGGAGGAAGTGGAGTTAAGCCTGCGGAGAAGAAAACGAAGGAAATTTCTGTTCCGCCAATGTCAGAACAAGACGAACAGGATCTACTTCAAACACCAGTGGGACCCCACGAACCCCCTGAAGTGTTGGAAGCTAGGAGACAACCTCTCCAAAGGCAACAGCAACATCTATTCCGAACTCGGGAACATCTCCAAAAAACCCAAGCTGACATTAAGTTAAAGCAGGAAGAAATCGAGGAGTACGAGAGAAGGAATAGATCTGGCATTAAGCCTACACGGTTACCGGAATCGCAAGACCGGAAGTACTGCCGCCAAAGGAACGGTTTCAAAACCCGGCCTGGCAAAAGTAAGTAAACGACACAGATGCCAGGGGCGAACCTATATACAAAACCGCAGCAGAAAACATGGAGGCCGCGTTCGCCATCCTCAACAATGATCTGTACTCCAATGGCGAAAAACTTCAAGGGGTATATGCTTTCTTAGGAAAGGCATTGCAACAGCAACAACGAGGCCAAGCAAGATCAGGGAAGTTGCATGACAACTCACCCCTATGCAAAACAGCCACTTGTGCCGCTGGAGCACCTGGACCTGAAGAACCTGGAGATTCAAATAATTCGAAAGAGAAGAAAGAAGATCCGAGAAAGGACAAGAAAACGCCCGATAACAAGGATGCAGCGTCCAGAACCGGATCCCATCTGCCGAAAGATGGAATTAATCCTCGAGATCGGGAAGAACAAAACCGGAAAGACGGCAAAGTAATGCCGCCTCCGAGACGCCCTGCTGACAAAGCTGGAAGATACGACATTCCTCACAGGTGTGAGAGATCCCGTACGCCCCCTAGGAATAAGGAAAGACACATGAGTAGAACTCCACCTTATCCCAAAGGGCACGATAACGGAGGAAATAGAGATAACCCCGGAAGAGCGCATTCGCGCAACAATGGAAAAGAAAGGAGCAGATCCCCTTCTATTCATTCAGCCGGGAGATGCTCCGCACACATTGACAGAGCGGAAAGAGATGATCTATACTTTGGACCCAAGTGTTTCACTGACAGGATCCGAAGAATAACTCTGCATTCTGGCTTCGCCAAAGTTGATCAAACATATCAAAAATATACCGGCAGTACAAACCCGGATACCTGGCTCTCAGCCTATTACACAGCCGTCCAGATTAACAATGGGACAGACCTAGAGGCAGTAAAATTCCTCCCCCTAATGTTACTGGACGGAGCCAGAGATTGGATCAACGGGCTTCCGTCAAGAACTGTCGATAGCTGGGATGATATGGCTAGAGTTTTCGTGGGATAATCACGGCAGACGTTACCGGGGGTAACTTATCCTGGGGCAAGACGACTCTGGTGTTTGGGAGAGGGTTTAGCTCAAGGGAAAACATGATGATATACGATCTGGTAGACGGCAATCAAGTCGCCGAGTCTCCGATCTCGATCTATTAATTCAGCTCTCGTGTTACACTGGATACTCGATACCTAGCGATATTGCTCTAACTCTTGGATCTCTGTCGTCTAACCCTAGGGGCCGGCTTATATAATATCCGGACCCCCTGGCCTACTCTCCAAGGCACACTCTGAATCCTACCCGGACCCTGCCTACAAACCCTAAACTCCCTTATCGGAACCCACAATCCGGGTTACGAGGCCTACGTTCTTGGGCCCTCTAGAAAACTCCTTTATCTTAAGCCGGATCTTGTGAAGCGTCCTTTGGGCCGAGTTACTCCTTGGCGTTGGCCTACTGGGTTATCATCCCTCCATCAGTAGTCCCCATAATAGCTTGGGCTTCATGAGATCCTCCTTGAAGCGCACGCTATTCCCTACAAAAAATAACATACAAGTTCATAGAGGCCGGGTTAGATTGCTTTGATAAACAGCTAGGCCTAACTCCATGGTGGCCATATAATAACCCGGCTTTCTCTAAATCCCTCTTTACTCTTTCCGGGTCAACGCCCGTGTAAGAATGTCAAAGATCCGGCTTACTCCCCTTGATGATTGATCCTGATACCGCGGGAAGATTTCCTTCATATCTTGTTCGGATATCCTATTTAGCACTTAACGCATATCCCGGAGAATCCGGCGGATATCCTTTATCCCGAAATTTCCGGCTCTCGCCCGTTGGCCTAGGTTTATCCACCCGCACCTTATAAATAGGCACCCAGGGGATAACCTAACCCCAACGGTCCATTTCTTCCTCTTCTTCACTCCCGCACTCAAGCTTACGGAGCGCCACCATGGAGTCCTTGCGCGCGCCGCCGGAACCAATCCACCGCCGGTTACGTTCCGCCACAGCTCGTCCCGCGCCGCCGCCAACCTCCGCCGCCGCGCCCTCGAGCAGCTCGCCGGCAGTCACAAAGGGTCATTCAGATTGCGCCATTTGCCGTCGCCGCGCTCTACTTCAATCTCCTACAGTAAGCTCCTTGCTCCCTCTGATTCAACTTTGCAATTTCTCGAATCGACCCAGGTCGGATCTTGGTCTTCCGCGGGCTATCTCCCCTTCCGCGCCGAATTAGGTCACATAGATTCCCATTAGTTCATCCAATCACTTGAGCATGGGTTCCACTTTGTTCTCCCATCACTTGTAGCCACTAATTTCACCGCGAATCCGAAAATGCAATTTCCAATCTAGGTCCAATCTGTCCAAAATTTTCGCGGCAGGCTTTGATACCCGGCTAATCCAGTTCTTCCGGTTCTTTTATCCGCACTAAACTCATAGGCAATCATCCTTCTTCCACGTACACTTATCAATACGCAAGTACACCACCATTCCTGTTCTGACGCTTGATACTCGGATAACCTGTAACTTTTTGCTCCGTCCAACGATACCCGGATGATTCTTAACTTATATGTCTTGCTGATACTACTTGCGTATACTCGGATAACTCATGATTTCCGAATCTTACACCTCATACTTTCTTTGTCTTGTGCTTTGCAGGCTGAACCCATGGCTCCCAAGAAGCAAGGGAAACAGACGGCCAAAACCCGGACAACCCAATCGATATCCGCCAATTGGGGGCAATCCACAGTTACTAGGGCCAAGCTGGAGGAGCTGGCTGAGTTAGGGGTCCTCCCCCCTCAGAAGGATATCCACTGGAGGGTGCCGGGTGATGAGACCCGGCCCACACCTGCTGCCGACGAGGTAATTTGCTTCGTCGAGCACGTGACCCGGGGGTTTCGCCCCCCGGGTCACCCTTTCTTCCGCGAGGTCTTGATCCACTATGGCCTCCGGGTGTTCGACATAGGGCCTAACTCTATGTTGAACATAACCCATTTCATCGTTCTTTCCGAGTCATATTTGTGCACTCCGCCAAATTTGACTCTTTTTATCGAACTTTTCCAATGCAAACCGTGCCGCGAAAGCGGTGACGGGGCGCTTCTTGCTTGCGGCGGGGTTTCCATTCAGCGCCGCAAAAACTCTCCAATGCCAACTCTTAATCTGAATTCCCACGTCAAACACTGGCAACTATCTTTCTTTTACTGCCGGGACACCTCTCCACCCGGCGAGAAGAAATTGCCGGGTTACTCGGAGGGCCTCCTCGATATCTCCGAAACTTTCAACGCTTTTGCCCCTGAGCCGGACAGGGAGGCCATCCAACCACTCCTTTCAAAAATAGCCGCCCTTTCCGCCCAAGGTCTCCTCGGGCTCAACTTGGTGAAAACTTGGGTCAACTACGGATCCAACCCAACTCTATCCGCACCAAATTAATGTGCGAGTACTCGGGGCACACCACAGATTCCCTCCGATACTCATCTAAAGATTATGCGGCCGGTGACACCAACAAGACTATCAAGGGATTCTTGACGGAGAAGTTGGAGGTAATCCGGAATATAGCCGGGTTAGAACCCTTTACACGCGAGAACCCAGCACCTGAGGTAAAGATCCGGCTCTCATACCTTTACTTCCATGCTTTTCCTTTTGATACAGTTGCTAACTCTCATCTCCATGTCTTTTCTTCAGGCCGATAATGTCTTTTGGAAAATCGAGACTCCCCCTAACTCCGAAAGTCCAGAGGAAGAAGAGGACGCAATTAACTCGGAAGAAGGTACATCCCGAGTCTCTCTTAATTCCAGCGAGCTCGTTGTTGTTCATTCTGTATTTTTCCGACTGTATACTTTGATAACTTTCAGAACCAGAAGACAAGGGCGAAGAAGAAGAACCGGAAGGCAGGGTGGAAACAGCAAGTGACGAAGATGAAGTCGAGCCGATGATCAAAGTCGGAGCAAAGAGGAAACCTCGAGGGGTCGTCTTCAAGGTTCCATACCGCTTCCTTACTTCTAAACCATTCTCCTTTGATAACATGCACAAGCTAAACCGAGAGTTATCCAACTGGCCGTATCTGAAGGATCCACCCCTGACCAAGCGTAGAATGACTCGGAACTTTCCGGGTGAAGGCGCTCTTAACCCGGGTATTCCGTCATCTCCAACTCGACGCGCTGGTATTCATCTGATCCTTTCTTGAATATCAAAGTTTTTCCAGATCACCCCTCCGCAGAGCAGTTCCATGTCTTACTTTCTTGATATTTTTCAGCTTCATCCGGGTCCAGCAGCACGTTTCCCTCGGACTTCGCGGTGAATCCCGGGTAAGGTTCTTCTCCTGATGTTCCATGACTTTGCCATAATTTACTCCAGTCTACATGCTAACCGCTATTTTATACTGTCGACAGAGCCACGGTCACAATCAGTGACCAAGAAAATATGGAGACCGATGACCCGGGTAAGGAGAACCCGACTGATGATATGGCGGCTGTAGCTGGCGACGAAGAACAACAAGCGTCACCGACACACCCGGCTGATCAGGAAGCCGAGTACCCGATAGCCTCACAAGCACGCGAGGAGGAAGAAGCCGCCGTCTTGGGCACGGGAGGAGGCGTACCGAGCCCCGACATCCGGACGACTGGGGTACCTTCCCCTGCCAAGGAGAAAACCTCCACTCCGAGTTATCAAGACCCCGGGTCTTCTAAATCGGGCAATCATTCCTTCGACCAAATGATGAGCGCCCTCCTCGCCATGAAGGCCTCAGAGAGCAGCATGTTGGAGCGTATGGCCGCGGAGCATCAGGTACGCTAGTTGATATCTCCTAGTGTCCACCTAGTTCCCAAGTTCCGAGTGTAACTTGTCAAAGTTACACTCGGTACTCCTTGCAATACCCGGCTGATTGTGATATCCGACTAATGTTTTAACCCTCCATTCTTTTAGGCGCAAGCGTCTCGGTCCGAGGAGATTTTGGCCAAGACCAAGCAGCTCCTGGACACAGAGATAAAGCTAAGGGAAGCACTTGAGTCTGAGGTGGCAGCCTTGCAGAAAGAAGTCACAAAATACAAAGACAAATGCGCCACTGCTCAAGCTGCGCTGAAGAAGCTATCGGCCCAAGTGGCCGACACTTATCGTGTCCTCGTTGGTGAGATTTTGCTACTTACTGGTTCGTGCCTTGGTTTCTTGTTTTCTTGATACATGATACCCGGAATACCTTGATGTAACCTTTGTTGCTCATATTGCAGCTTCCAACCTTGCGCCTTCAGAAGAGGATGATGTCGAAAAGGTAAAAAGATTGAAGAATGTCCTCCGGAGGTTCTGTGCCGGCACCAAGTGGATACTAGACGCCATTCAGTGGCCGACTGATCTATATCCGGGTATGGAGACCCTCATCCATGCATGCTCTATTGTCCCTGCATGGATTGAGCTCTGGAAACGCTCAGCATGCCGGGTTGGGATGACCCGGGGGCTTATGCTGGCGAAAGCTTATTTTCCTAAGCTTGAGCCGGCAACTGTGGTGGCCGGATTTCCAGAGTTCAAGGCAGATGGCTCGAGATTTTCCCCCAAAGATTTCAAAGCTGTACAATCCGAGGTACGTCACTCGGCAACTGCTCTTGCCGACAATATGGACTTGAGTAGGTTTATGTCTCCCTATGACGCTAAGGACAAGGCTGTGAAGGAAGATACGCCCGTGCCCTTCGACATTTTAGAAAAGTGGAATGCTGATTCGGCCAGGAAGAGGAAGGAAGCTGCAAAGAGGGAAGCCGAATTGCAATCAGCACCAACTACCTCTACACCAGCTGTCCGTCCACCTGTTCGCCCTGACGCTGCAAAACCGGATGACGATGCTGGGAACTCTTCTAAGAAGCGAACCCCAGAACAAGACCCGGAGGGCGAGGGTAAGGATGTGGACCCGACTCGGGAGGCCGAGTAAATTTTTATCTGATGCCATCCTAATACCTTGTTCGCTCGATACCCTTGTAAAGACAGATATTCTTTTGATAGTGCAGATGTGCACTTTTGATACTATCATCGCATCGTGTAAATACATTATGAAGCTTTAATAGCTTTCTTGGCCCTTCCGGCCCGTGGATGAATTTGATATCTGCCTTTGAGCTTATTTACTCTTGATACTCTGATTTACTTTATGGTTCCTTTTGTGAGACTCAGTCTCCGGGTCACATGGGTTTTGACGGGTGAACTTTTCTCTAAGTCTCCAAGTCCCCAAGACTCGGATTTGTGGGTTTTTGGTGCTTAATAGCTAAATAACTTGCCTTTCTTTTTTTTCCAAAATCCCCAGTCCCCAAGGCCCGAAATTCCGAGTCTGGGGTGTGAGGTTTTCTCAAAGAAAACAAATTGTTTCTGCTTAAGCCCAAAAGCCAGAGCCGTTTCACATAGTTGTTGAAGTTATGCTTGATAGACTTTGAGTTTCCGGTTATTAACCCTGTACTCTGCATAACTTGTGGTTTAGATGACCCTTTTGACTCTCTTGTACTGTAAGTCGGCTTTCGCGTGGATACCATGTTGTTACATCTGTACGAAAACAGGGTCAGGCAAGTCCCATTGGGCATCATGGCTGATTGTAATCGTAAGCGAGCAAATCATGCCACTTTAGTGCGAGTCACATCGAGCTTAAGTAAGAAAAGTCAAGAAATTTGGCTCCTTTGTCCGGTTATAAGATTGCAGCCGTACTCGTTTGCGAGTAATCGGCCCTTATAACTCATAGGCATCATGTCCGGGTCTTTGGGTTTGTAATTGTGCTATTCAAGCAATCAGCCCCCAAGACCTAAATATATGCAACATACTAAGGAAACTGATGCTCTAAGGAAACAATAAATAATACTTACCTGGAAGAAAAGTAAAAAACATAACAGAAAAATAGAACTTGGTAAAACGTGCGAAGGAGATATATCGCTTAACCATCTCTATGTTGATATGAGAAAGTTAGGTCAGCAAGCCGCCTCATTAAAAACCCTCCAGTCCCATTAGGTACCCTGGACAGGAAAAGAGTGCGTCTGAAACCTGCTGCCTGTTACATCGTGTAATTCCACTTGTGAGTCTGGTCTATACTAGGTATAGTAGGGACGCAGCTGAGCTACGTTCCATGGTCTTTCTTTCTCTTGCATAGATGAAGTGGTATGAGCGGTGTCGTTAACCGTAGCTGACTCTTCCCTTGCATCTATCAAGTAATACGATCCATTGTGCAGATTCCGGCTTATGATAAACGGTCCTTCCCATGGCGGTGATAACTTATGTTTTCCTTCTTTTGACTGTACCAGGCGCAGAACCAGGTCTCCTTCCTGGAAGATCCGGGTTTTCACGCGCCGGCTATGATATCTCCGCAGATCCTGCTGATATATGGCTGATCTTTCCAGTGTTTGTTCCCTTTCTTCTTCTAGCATATCCACGGCGTCCTGCCGGGTCTTCTCGTTCTCTACCTCGACATAAGCCGAGACTCGAGGCGAGTCATGGATGATATCACTCGGCAACACCGCCTCTGCACCATAAACCATAAAAAACGGTGTCATCTGAGTGGATCTGTTTGGTGTTGTGTTGATACCCCAAATCACTGCAGGTAATTCTTCAACCCATGCACCAGCAGCTCTGATACACGGAACTCGCAATTGTGGCTTTAATCCACGAAGCAATTCTTGATTTGCCCTCTCCACTTTTCCATTAGCCTGTGGATGGGCCACTGAAGCTACGTCAAGCCGGATTCCATTGTTACCACAAAACTTCTCCATCTCGCCAAGGGACATATTGGTTCCATTGTCGGTAATTATGCTATGGGGATACCCGAACTGATAGATAATCCTTTTCAGGAACTTAACTGTTGTAATTGCTTCACAGTTGGTAACTGGCATAACCTCAACCCACTTGGTAAACTTGTCAATGGCCACCAAGAGGTGTGTCTTTTTGCAAGGTGACATGTGAAAGGGGCCAACCATGTCCATACCCCAAACAGCAAACGGCCAAGTTAACGGGATAGTCCGTAGTTCCATAGCCGGCACATGGGTTTGGCGAGCGTGCCTTTGACACCCATCACATCTTGCCACCAAGCGCTCCGCGTCTACTAGGGCCGTGAGCCAGAAAAAACCATGTCGATAAGCTTTGGCCACAAGGGATCTTGTGGATGCATGATGCCCACAATCACCTTCATGGATTTCCTTGAGGATCTGTCGGCCTTCTTCTGGTGCTACACAGCGCAAAAAGACTCCTGCTGCACTTCTCTTGTATAACTCTCCATTGATGATAGAATATCCTTTTGCTCGCCTCAGAATTTGTCTTGCTAATACTTCCTGCTGTGGTAACTCGCCCCATGACAGGTAGGCCAGGAACGGTTCTGTCCACTCTGGAACAGCACGTACTGTGGCCACGAGCTCCAAATCCGGGTCTTGATTTGCCAGTTCTTCCTCAGACTCGGTTTTAACTGATGGTCGCCATAGCTCATCCAGGAAAACGTTAGGTGGAACCGGCTCTCTGCGCGAGCCGAGTCTGGCGAGTGCATCTGCTGCCTCGTTTTTTCTTCTGTCTATGTGCTCCACCTCATACCCGGAAAAACATCCGGCAACTCTGTCAACCTCTCTGCGATATGCTGCCATAGTTGCGTCCTTTCTATCCCAAGTTCCTGAAACCTGCTATACCATGAGGTCCGAATCTCCAAAGCACCGTATCCTCTTAATATTCATCTCTTGGCTACCTTTAAGCCGTGCAATAAGGCCTCATACTCTGGATAGCTTTGATTTTGTCCGGGTTTGCTTCAATTCCTCTCTCAGAAACGATAAAGCCGAGTAATTTCCCGGCTGGAACTCCAAAAACGCACTTTGTCGGGTTAAGTTTCATCTGATACCTTCTCAAGTTCTTGAATGTTTCCTTTAGATCATCGATAAATGTCTCCGCCTTTCTGGTCTTGATCACCACATCGTCTACATAAGCGTGTACGTTGCGTCCAATTTGGTCTTCGAAGCACTTCTGAATACACCGTTGATAGGTTGCGCCAGCGTTCTTTAGTCCAAATGTCATTGTCTTGTAACAAAAGGCCCCGAAAGGGGTTATGAACAATGTTTTCTCCCAATCCTCCTTCTTGAGCTTGATTTGATGATACCCAGAATAAGCGTCCAGGAAACATAATAGGTCGCTGCCAGCTACTGCGTCTATGATCTGATCTATCCTTGGTAAAGCAAACGGATCCTTTGGGCAATGCTTGTTGAGACTCGTGTAATCAATGCACATCCTCCACTCGTTGGTCTTTTTCATCACGAGAACCGGATTTGCTAACCAGTCCGGGTGAAACACTTCCATAATAAAGCCGGCTGTAAGCAGCCGAGCAATTTCTTCCCCTATAGCTTTCCTTCTTTCCTCATTCATCTTTCTCAAGCCTTGCTTCACGGGTCTGAACTTGGGATCGACGTGCAAACTGTGCTCTGCCAACTCTGTGGGGATACCCGGCATATCGCTAGGCGTCCAGGCGAACACATCCTGATTTGAGCGAATGAACTCCACAAGTGCTTTCTCCTGCTCGCTGTCCAAGTTAGATCCTATAGAAAATTGCTTGGAGGGATCACCCTCGGTAAAATCCACCATCTTTGTGTCTTGTGCTGCTTTGAACTTTTCTCTTTCGTCCTCAGTATTTGGTATTTTCAACGTTGTTCTGTCATCCGGGTCTACTTGAGACCGGTAATATTTGAGTTTCTCTTTTCTTCAAGCTTGCTCCGCCATGGTTGCACCTCCTTCATCGCACTCAGCTGCTATATCCCGGCTTCCATGTATGGTGATGGTCTGCTTAGGACCCGGGATTTTTAGCTGTAGATACACATAACACGGCCTAGCCATGAACTTAGCATAAGCCGGCCTTCCGAATAGCGCGTGATAAGGACTGCGCAACTTAACCACCTCGAAAGTGAGCCATTCAACCCGGAAATTGTCCTTCGACTCTCCGAACGCTACCTCCAATGCTATTTTTCCCTCGGGGCATGCTGAGTGACCCGGCACTATCCCGTGAAAGATTGTTGAACTTTTCTGTAGCTGAGACTCCTTGAGGCCCATGCGTAGAAAGTTTTCCCAATACAAGATATTAATGCTACTTCCACCGTCCATTAGGACCTTCTTCAGCTCATAACCATTGACATGTGGTGCAACCACCAATGCTAGGACTCCCGAGTGTTCTATCCTTTCCGGGTGATCTCTTCTGCTCCATGTTACGTCCTGCTCTGACCATCTCAGGTATCTCGGTACAGCAGAGGAAACCGAGTTTACCGCTTGCCTCAGCATCTTTTTATCCTTGTTAGAAATTCCTGTGACATGCACGTGGTGGATAGACTCGTGCCGATCCTCTAGTAGGCGCAAGATAGACTCGGTATCATCTTCTCTCATGACCCGGCCACGCGGGGTCCATGCCGGCTCCTCCGGTTGTTCCCTCTTCGTGGGGGGGCTCTCCTGTCGGATCTACCATCCCGACCGATTCTTCCCCACCTGACTGAGCGCAGGTGGCTTCCCCTGACACAGAATCAAATCCGAAATCGTCAGGGATTGAACCAGACGTACGTACCATGCCGATGAAGACGTTGATCTGGCCGATTGTCACGACATATCCGGATTCGAGAAAATCCGACTCTGGCCCCCAGCCGGAATCGTCCACCATCTTCTCTCCTTCGGGGTCGGTGTAGATCTCGCCGATGACAAGGTTCTCCATGTTCTTCCGAGCTTCTCCCGTGATGTAAACACCCTTGGACGTAGGCCCCACGGTGGGCGCCAACTGTCGTGGGATAATCACGGCAGACGTTACCGGGGGTAACTTATCCTGGGGCAAGACGACTCTGGTGTTTGGGAGAGGGTTTGGCTCAAGGGAAAACATGATGATATACGATCTGGTAGCCGGCAATCAAGTCGCCGAGTCTCCGATCTCGATCTATTAATTCAGCTCTCGTGTTACACTGGATACTCGATACCTAGCGATATTGCTCTAACTCTTGGATCTCTGTCGTCTAACCCCAGGGGCCGGCTTATATAATATCCGGACCCCCTGGCCTACTCTCCAAGGCACACTCTGAATCCTACCCGGACCCTGCCTACAAACCCTAAACTTCCTTATCGGAACCCACAATCCGGGTTACGAGGCCTACGTTCTTGGGCCCTCTAGAAAACTCCTTTATCTTAAGCCGGGTCTTGTGCAGCGTCCTTTGGGCCGAGTTACTCCTTGGCGTTGGCCTACCGGGTTATCATCCCTCCATCAAGAGTATTTACTCAGCTTTTTCGGGGAACGTACAAACGCTCCAACAGCATCAACTAGTTAAACCGCTGCACCCAGTTTGAAGATGAACCATATGTGGACTTTATCTCAAGGTGGACTGCAATGAAAAACAGTTGTTCTGGAGTAACTGACGTACAAGCAATGCATGCTTTCGTCAATGGCTTAAAACCCGGACTCGTACCGTTCATGATCGGTTCCAAAAAGCACAAAGATCTCGGATATATGCTTACAACCGCAAACGAGCACGCAACGACCGAAGATGACATCAGAGCGAGAGGTGGCAATATCAATACTTTGATTGAAGCTAAAAAGACCCCTCGCCCTGAGAAAAAAGCAGCTTCAGAAACACAGCAAAAAACTGCAGAAGTTAACATAGCCTTTGAAAGAGAAAATGGGACCAAATGGAAAGGACGAAGCACAGAGCCGATCAACTACACAAAAGAAGAGTTAGAAAGAATAAAGTCGGAAAACTGTGTCCACCATTCGTAATTTGGGAAACCCACCCATACGAATTCACAATGCCGGCTCAACAAGAATATGAAAGGCAGTGCAGGATCCGGAAGCAAGGGAAAAAATTCCAAGAGGAAATTCTCCAAGCAAAAGCCATAAGCTGAAAAAGAAGACAGTGAATCAGACACTGACGAAAAAATCCAGGAACAACAGCAAAAAGGCGAGCCTAAGTTTCCGAGAGTTGAAGGAGAATGCAACCTAACTTTCCTGGCAACTTCATCAGCAAAGGTGGCAAAGAGAACACTTCGAGAAATAAACGCGGTTTTCCCACCAACCCCAAAATTCTTGAAGTACTCTAATACACCAATTACCTGGGATCAGTCTGATCATCCCGGAAATATCCCAGAACCCGGCACTCAAGCTCTAATTGTAAGCCCTATTGTTCAAAACACTAGGCTAAAAAGAGTGTTGATGGATGGAGGATCTGGTATCAATATTATGTACTTGGATACACTGAAGCATCTGCGAATCTCCGAGACCCAGCTCAATCCCAGCAACATACGTTTCCACGACATTGTTCCTGGCAGACTAGCACATTCCCTAGGAGAAATTCCCCTAGACGTAACCTATGGAGAAAAAGAGCACTTCCGACAGGAAAAAATCTCTTTCGAGGTGGTGCCGTTCGAAAGTGTATACCATGCAATACTCGGACGTCCAGCTTTCGTCATATTCATGGCAAGATCATGTTATATTTATAACAAGCTGAACATGCCAAGGCAAAAAGGAGGAGTAATCACCATATCGGGAGACTTCAAATTGGCAAACGAGCTGGAAAAAGAAAACGCCCTTTGCGCAGAAAAAGTGATAGAAAAGGAGGAATTAAAGAAGCTGGCAAAAGAAGTATCAGCGACAGAAATGCCGGCAGGAAAAGAAAGCCGGAAGCCGACAGACAGCTTCAAATCTTCTGAGAATACAAGATAGGTTATCTTAGATCCCAAAGATCCGACAAAGTTTGTCGGAGTGGGAACTAGCATAACCGACAAATAGGAAAGCGAGCTCATCAAGTTCCTCCGTGAGAACTGGGACATTTTCGCGTGGTGTCCAGCGGACATGCCAGGCGTACCCAGGGAACTTTCTGAGCACCAACTCAAGGTAATTCCAGGACCTAAACCCGTCAAACAAGGTCTCCGTCGATTTGACGGAAGAAGACGGAAGGCTATTGGAAAGGAAATTATCCGGCTATTATCAGCTGATTTTATCCGGGAAGTTATACATACTGTATGGTCTGCAAATCCAGTATTAGTCCCGAAGAAAGATATTACTGCTCTTAGGATGTGTATAGATTACACCGCTTGAACAAATTGTGTCCAAAAGATAGGTTTGCGTTACCGCGAATCGATCAAATAATAGATGCCACTGTAGGCTCTGAGTTTTTATGCTTTTTCGACGCTTATTCCGGGTATAATCAAATAAGCATGAAGGAAGAAGACCAAATTAAAACCTTCTTCATAACTCCATATGGAACATACTACTACATAACCATGCCTTTTGGCCTAAAGAACGCAGGTGCAACTTACCAACGCTGCATGCAACGATGTTTGCATAGTCAGATTGGCAAAAATGTTCACGTTTATGTGGACGATATTGCCGTCGTTTCCAGGGAAAAAGACACGCTCCTTGAAGATCTACGCGAAACCTTCGAAAATTTGCGCACTTATAAAATGAAGTTAAATCCATTAAAGTGCGTATTCGGGGTACCCTCAGGAAAACTTCTGGGTTTCATCGTTTCCCACAGAGGAATAGAAGTAAACCCGGAAAAGATCAAGGCAATCCTAAACATCCCAAGGCCTACGTGCTTAAAAGATGTACAAAGATTGACGGGTTCTGCAGCTGCCGTCAGCAGATTTATAAGCCGGCTAGGAGACAAAGCTCTGCCATTATACAAATTGTTGAAGAAATCCGACAAATTTGAATGGACAGAAGAGGCGGACAAAGCGTTAACCCAGTTAAAAGAAACCTTGATGCAAGCTCCGATTTTGGCATCACCAAAAGACGAAGAACCCATGTTACTGTACCTCACCGCAACAAACAAGGTTATTAGTGCGGTGATAGTTGTGGAAAGGCAGAAAGACGAGCAAACCATACCAGATCAACATCCGGTGTATTATGTAAGTGAAGTTTTTTCCGAGTCGAAGAAATGATACCCGCACTATCAAAAGCTGGCATATGGCGTATTTTTCGCATCTCGAAAACTCCCCCATTACTTCCAAGGACATTCCATAACATTGGTATGCAAAGCACCACTAAGGGATATAATCAACAATGCGGACGCAACAGGCCGAGTAGCCAAATGGGGCATCGAATTGACTGCGTACGACATTAAGTACCAAACTCGGACGACAATAAAATCACAGGTGTTGGCAGATTTCGTCGCTGATTGGACAGAAGCAATGGAAAACACACCAATGCCGGAGTCCGACTACTGGGTTATGCACTTTGATGGATCCAAGATGAAGGAAGGCGTTGGAGCTGGTGTAGTCCTAAAATCCCCAAAAGGAGACACAATGGAGTATGTATTACAAATACACTTCAACGCCGGCAATAATGTGGCAGAATACGAAGCCTTGCTTCATGGCTTGCATATTGCAAAAGAAATAGGTGTCAAATGCATCTTATGTTATGGTGACTCAGATTAGGGGTATATCAGATGGTGTCCTAAAGTGCCGGATTACCAGGGTGTCCTGAATGGTAACGGGCTACGGTCCATTAGGCGGCCAAGTAAGCTGACGCACAGAAGCCGGATTATAGAAGAACCCGGATCACAACCCACGTGGTACGGCTTGGAGTAGAAGGCGGATTCTTGCCTTCCAAGTTAGGACTTACCGTAGTCTTCTAGGTTTCCTTTTCTGTAAGCCCTAACCCGGCTATTATATAAAGCCGGACGGGAGAGAAGAACGGAAGAGAATAAGCTAGAAGCTAACTCGCCGAGAGGTCAATCCTTGTCGAGTAGCTAAACTCAACTCACATTGTACTTTGTATACTTCAGGCTTCAGCCCTGATTTAGTGAGATTGCAGGAGTAGAAACGCCGCCTAGTTGCGAGTACCGAACCTGTGTAAAACCCTGGTGTCATTGTTTTTCATACAACCACGTCCCCCCACAATCTCTATCAGTAGTCTCATGTCACCCCCGTCTATGAATTCTACTACGATGTCTCGACACCCGCATCAGTCTCCCCTTCTTAGGAAGGCGTCGTCCTCAACGCCGGAAGGTCTTCTCCAGCTTGTGTGGCGTTGAATCTTCACATCGCCACGACCCGTCTCCATCTTCAAGTTGTGCCGACCTACCACATCATCTCCTCCCTCGCTGCTATCTGAACTTGACATGGTTTTTAGCGCCTCCTTTCTTCTCCATATATGAATAAATTGGCGCGTCACCTCCTTATTCTTCTTCTCAATGCATATTAGAGTCTCTTTCACATTCAGATGTATCTTCGGAGCACGACCCTATACAGGTGCAATACCCGGGCCACACAACTGACGAATAGGTTCATCCTTGCCCGTGTGCATACGCAACTACTCTAACGTTCCGCATAGCTGCTCTAACAATTTTGCGGTCTAGTACCCACCCCTCCACATGCACCGAACTATGAACAACACGAACATTTTCGGTCTTAACGCCCTTGTCGGCAAAAACTGGACGTGTAGAACATGCTTCATCAACCATCGTGTCATCACTAAGAGGTAGGTGTTCAACTGGCTGGTCACCAACATGCACAACAGGCGTGTCATCTACCTGCACAGCTGAATCAACATGTGTCTTGATGCTCCCCGCATCATGCACCTCTTTTTGAATCTTGATTGTCCTCGACTGCTACGACATTTTGTGCACTTTTTTCTTGCGCATAGTCAGCACCACATCAGATCGGATCTTGTCATCGGTCATCGGTTTCAACATCCTCTGTTTACCACCATGCACAAAATAATATGTATTTGATCTCCCAACATGCATAGCATCGCGATCATACTGCCATGGGCGCCCAAGTAGGAATCCACACACCTCCAATGGCAACACATCGCACTCCACCTCATCATCATACTCACCGACTGTAATGGCACTCGCACTCGAGATGTTTAGGTTCCGGAATACGCCATGTGGACAAACCCAAGGAAGTCACAATTGCCTTGCTAATACCATTGGTACAACTACCTCCATCGACGATCAACCTAAACGCCTTGCCCTTGATCATGCATTGTGTTTGAAATAAATTCTACCGCTGTCCTCTATCAACGGTCGTGCAAGTATCAGTATGTGCTCGCTTGAGTTGCATATTCAGCCCGCTCAACGGTACAAATTCTTTCACCTTGTCAACATCCCTCCGAACTGTTGCCATTTGTTCGGACATTTTTCTAATAGAAGCCAATGTCGCCTCAAATTCTGCAAATATCACCCGCATAAGTTTGACTAACTGAGCCGAATCACGATTAGCATGTGCGTGAGCCTTTGCTATTTCGGCAGCCGGATCAAGCATGTCCTCGATAGACATCTTTTTGGTTTCAGTCCATCAGAGACGGAAGAAAACTGCAGTGTTGCACGCCCGAACGACAGTAGCAGCCAACAACAGTAGCACGGAACGGCTTAAAAGAAAACACTGGCTTGAACTTGTAACTCGAGCCTAGCCTCCAATTTGTTTTTTTTCCTTAATCGCTGCAAATAGCTGCCAAAGCAATCTCACCTGGTCCCAAAAAGGCACGTAACCAAAAGCAATATCCTCTTTCCTTTCTTATTTTATTTGCTTCTCTTTCCAATGCTCAAAAAGGCACACGACCGGGTCACGTAGTCACACAAAAAGCGTGATAGGTTAAAACTTCTCTAGTACCTTTTTTTTGCGTATATGAAGACCAAGAGTATTCCACGATGCCTAGGACGCACTCCAAGCCAGACAAATAAGATCTGATCTTCACGTGTAATTATTTTGTACGGAACGATAGCAACTCGAGGTAGGCAGTGCAGAAGAAACGGAAGGACGACGGCGGTGGCGAACCTTGCGCAAACCACGCAGCACCTTCGCAGAAACGTAGCAAAATCCTCTTTAGTAGCAACCTCTTTACGGAAACCCAGTAGATCAGTCAACAAGAACTCGCCGTGAACAACCGAGAAATCTGATACCACATGATATGGATCAACGTGATGATCCGTAGTTTTTGCCCGATCTTTCACAACGAGTACACAAGATAAATACTCCTCCCAATCACGCGATGAACGCAACCTGAAGAAGTGGGACGAATCCCAGCAAGCAACGGGGTGATGATCACCACGCCTTAAACCACGACACGATAATTCTTGATGCACACAAGAACCTTCACGCAAATCTATTAAACTGGATACACGTCAACGACGTCCCCGGAGGGATGCTACACCCGATACACAACTCATGTCTAAACTCTCAAAATTATGGACCCCAAACCCTAGCTACTGGCTCTTTTATATAAGAGGTCAATCCCTAGTCGGTTGGACAGACCCAAACCAACTCCTAACTTAACTGGACTCAAACTGGATACAAACCGTCCCATTAAAAAAGGCTCGGCCAACACATGCGGCTTGCAGGCCTTAGACATTATACATCATAATTTATTGTCCTAGCGTTCTAACCACTGGATGCCCGCATCAGAACTCAACTTTAAGCACGGAGGCATCCTGCTGCTTCTTGTGAGTTGTGACGACCTGAACGGCGTCCCCAGCCCCGCGAAGGAGGGCCTCCGCATCTCTGTGAAGCAAGTCGTCGATCTCTGCCCAAATTTCTTCTGATGCTTGAGATTTAACTGAAATTTTGACCAACTGAATTGCAGATTCTCAAGACTGAATTTAGTTGAGTTGATGGTCTCTGCTAGTTGACATCCGTGAGACTTTTCTGGCGCCTAGGAAGAAGAGGCAATGGCATGGCTGGTTTGCTTCATCGATCTAGAAAAGATTGTAATATCTCTATATGTACCATTCACATGGAAATTAGCTTATTCTGCGGTGTAGTTCCTCAAGTTGGAGTGATCAAGATGGTACACGAGTTAGCTAACCTATCAATGGCTCTACCCGTAGCTAGAGTATAAAGTGAATGTACATTGTTGGCGAATATTGGTTTCTCGAAAGAGAATTGTTCCGAATGGAGATTCAGCAAGTAACAATTTATTGTTGCCATGTCTGTACTTGCGATTTGAGGTGTTATGTCACTTAATATAACTGAATCTGGCCTTAGATATATTCCAATATGTTCACAGAAAAAAAAAATCTACAGAGAAAACATCGCAAATTAAGTATGAGAAGTTTTTGGAACAGGTGTTCAAATACATGTTGCAGTTTCAGCACTCAAAAATTAACTCAAAACTAGGCTATAGTCAAATACGAAAATTATTAGAGTATGTACTCAAGCCACAACCACTAAGCTACAGCCAAAGACCAAAATTACCACAGTAGGCACTCAAGCAATAACTCATACTAAGCTACCGCCAAAGACCAAAAATATCAGAGTAGGCACTCAAGCAATAACTCATACTAAGCTACAGAATAAGACCAAAATTACCAGAGTATGCACTCAAGGAAGAACTCAAAACTAAGCTACAACTAAATACCAAAATTCACTTATTAGTATTTTATCATAATACCAACTGGTATCTGGACCTTTTCTTTTGAAGGTTCGTCTCAACTTAGGTAAATAAGTGTGATCAAGACTCGGTTATATAGTGCCATGCTTTTATTGAATCTGCTCACCACTAAGAAAAATAGTTGGACACAATAAAAATTCTGATTCGTTACATGAAGACATATTGTACACCGCTAAAATAGTAATATATTGATAAGACATTCTTTTTCTTGCAAGAGTGGCAGCTTTCACGAGTCTCAATCTGTATGCATATCATGCGCACTCATGACTTCTTTTCCTTGACTATTTTTGTTTGGGAAATTGCCACTAGCATGAAACCATACTTCGTTGCATGTCGTGCACATGCGTGCGACCTTGGCCTTGACTTCTTTGTTCTTCTTTTTCCGTCCTTCCCCATTCATCTCCTTTCCTCTCTTTATTCTTTTACTTCTCCCTACCGAACGGACATCATTTGGGGGGTGCATGTTAACTTGAGTAGGAATGTTGCAACCAATGCCCCATATTCCTCTTGCCTAGTGTACTTCACTGCTGCAGGAACCTTTTGGTTCAGAGACTCCTCAATGCTCAACACACTTGAAATTAAAAATTCCAAGCCTTCATCTGATTGTTTGGCTATTGAATCAGATCTTCCAACTTGTTGCGTACGGGAGAAATCTTCTTCCTCGCAGCTGCGTCCAAGGAGTCAATGGGATTCTCTTCTAGAAGATTTCTGTGTACATCGTAAACACTTCTTCTAGAAAACAAATAGTGAATTTTAATCATACGATTTGTAAGAAAGAAGGAGCGACATTTTTTTTCTTTTGTGCCCTTTACTCCTTTTCTGCCATCTTTCCATAATATAGAAGGATGGAAGCTCTTGTTGATTTTCAATCCTCATCACTTGGATGATATGATGGCATGGAATTTCATGGGACTCAAATAACTTGCACGAACAATAAGCTATCATGGTTGTCATGTAAGTGATGATTAACTCATGTAATTGGTGCAAATATCATGTTATATTCATTAATAGTGTATCTAGAATAAAATCATACCACGTTCTGAAAGGATAGAGAGATTAACTAGAGGGGGGTGAATAGGTTAACTACAAATTTTATTTTAAAAAAAATTAAATATTGCTCAAATATAGTTTCTCTAGATTATGTAACTAGGTGAACAATCATATATGATGAGCAATGAAATACTAGCAATAGATATGTAAACAATTAAGCTAGTAGCAACAAGTAAAGGTAAATTGAGGAATAACTGAACATAATGACACGGAGATTTATCCCGATGTTCACTTCCCAAAGGAAGTTAATCTCCGTTGGAGCGGCGCGGTGTTCATCAAGGTGAAACACCAAGTAGACTTCAAATGGCACACCATATCTACTTCGTGTCCTTCCACCAAGGAGGAGAGGCACGAAGCACCATGTCAGCGTTGAGGTTGACAATTAGAACCTTTATAAGGATGAGGCGTACACCACAACTCATTTGGTTTGCCCGACAATGTCTCCACAACTCACAAATCACTATGGAGGAACAACAACCACTTGTGACTCCAATGAACCGTAGAGTACAAGCCCCTCTCAAAAATAGGGGGAGACAAATCGGCTGGGTAGGAATGTGTATCTAGGTCTTCTCCCTCAAATCCCCAAAGGGAAAAAGTGTTTGAGTGTCTTGGGAGAGAGATCTAGGAGATGAAGCTCATGAACTTGGGTGGTCTTTTAGTTCTGGTCGTAGTAGCTTGAGGTTGAAGAAGGTGAGGGGTATTTATACCCCCTCACAATTCTAGCCGTTGAAAGCTTATTCTGAACATTGGGGGCGGATTATCCTAGGTAAGTAGGGGCCTGATATTTCAGGCACTGAAATATCTCGGGCCTTCTGAAATCTCCGGCCTGGCTCGCGCACTCCACTCCTTAGGCATATGATATAATTCGGGGTAAACAAAATGTCCGGGAAAATCTCCGGCCAAATAATCCCGGGGACTCCAGTACCTCGCCCGCACGAGTCTTATTGTAATTCTCGCAGGGGCAGATAATACGGCGTAACATGACACCAGATTATCCGGCCTGATAACTGAATTTCTGACAGATTAGTATAGATGGCTCCTTTTCCTTATTTTTTCGGGGTTTGATGCAGCTATGATTAAAACCCTTTGTGTTCCTTCATCACTTAGTATATGATTATATTATCACTAATGTTGTAAACTAACACACAAAATCTAGAGGGTTAAGAAAATGTTCTTTCAATCTGCCACTTTGTGGTGTTAGATGACAATAATAGGATTTGCAACATAATTCTAGGAACTTAGCAATGTGTTTCCACAATGAAATATAGGAGCTCCCCCTCTACATGTGCACACTCCTTTAAGGGTGAGCATGTAATAGATAAATTCAAGTTTCATATCAAGCATGTAAGAGAGCGCCTATAGATTTTATCCTTTTAGGGAAACATGATATTTCAACACATATTTGCATAGATGATACATAAGTAATTTGGTTGAGATAGAAATCATACCTTATGCACAATAATGTGGAAATTATACTAGTGCATAAAGTCTCACCATTAATAAAACTGAAACACTTTATGTCTCACACAATAATCAAACAACATAGTTTCACACGAAATAAGATAAAATAGCAAGCAAACAAGTTCAACTTCAGACAAATGGACACAATATCTATAAAAATGATAAAAGAGCATGCGTGTGTCCGACCCTTGCAAATCCCTCGAATAATCCTAATAGAACTACTTCTCCCCCTTTGGCATCAAGACGCCAAAAAGGGAAAAGAGCGATGCTACGAACCATGTGGTCACCCGAAGTCCTCAGCCTCGAAATTATCATCCAGATCAACATCATCTTCCTCAGAGGAATCGCCATCATCATATGTATCTTCCTCATCATCATCCTCTTCATCATAGATATCCTCTTCATCAACTACGCGAGTTGTGTGACGATAGTAAGAAGGAGCTTTTTGAGTGTTATAAGGTTCCCTTTCCACCTATACCCATCGATATTGATAGGCACCCCATTTTTTTGTACGGAGTGGGAGTAGAGGCCTTAGGAGGAAATCCTGTAGCACCACTGATACGATGAAGGACAAGCTGCTGAGTGTGAGTTGTCTAAAGGTCGCGATAATAAGTATTATACTGCTCATGATAAATGTCCACCTTCATTCATAGGACACTACATTGGAACCAGTTTAGCTTCTTGCTCTGCGGAGCAATAGAAGTTGTTTGAGTATGGTGCCTACGAATACCGCGAGCATCAACCATGAAGGATCTAGGAGCAGTGTGAGGGGAAGCTGAAGAAGCAACTTGAGCAACCACAAACTTCTTGACATAGGGCTTCTTGACCTTGTGTTCCTCAAAACCATTATCACACATATCCTCATTTGGCAGAGCCTCCTTGATGAGCAACATAACATATGGAGCATAGGGGATAGCGGTTCCGCCTTGATGAGAAACAAACGTCGAGTGGAGCTGGCGGCTCGCCCTTAGTCTTTGTCCCGTTCCGACCTCCTAGACGAGTCGCTCAATAATCCTCCACTTGCGACCTCGTACAGATGGCGGTAACGAGCTCTACAACCTGTCGTCGTACCATCAAGAGTTAGGTCGTGTCTTTGGCATAGTAGGCGTGCACATCGACGTCACGACCACCCATGCGAAGGGCATCGCCAAGTTGTTTTGTCCCAAGGCGAGTTAAAAACATTATTGTATTTGTACTAATTTTTTTTATTTTTTGAACAACCTATTGTTAAATACTCTTTCTTAAGTACATGTTCATTTACTAATACATCTTTTGGAATACAACATTTTGCAAAGAAATTTTAATTAAATATAATAAAAAATATTTAAGATAATCTTTTGATACAATATATTTCTCAACAATCTTAGCAAGCCAACGTTTTAATACTGTTCCGACATATTAATGTGTGTCCCTTATTATATTATAGTGTGGTTTTTTTTCATATTTTCCTTAAATACGTACAAAATAAGGTGGAGTATGGTTTTTAGTTGTGAATTTAGCCAATAAATGTGACATACTTCTCTAAATTACATGACTAATGAGTTTAGGTGTAACTGTTAACTATTAGTATGCCCCCTCTTATTATCTCACTTGTTGGACATGCTTGTTTCTTGATTTACTTTCATGTTGTTGCGGCATCAAAGTAATTGTCGCTTGTTCCGCTAAATATGTTATATTCATGTACATTTATGTTAGAGTGTACCAGGATGTCGAAAATAACACTTGGTTCTCATTTTGGATATGTAGTGGGTTGTAAAAGATATTTTTATAGTATTTTGGGTGGAGTGGCTGAGATTTTGTGTCTGACTGTGATATTCTCGGTGTAGCTCATGCTTTACGTTGGTTAATGTTTTGTACATCCGTATGACATATGTGTAACACAGTAAGAGTGATGAGGTGGTGATAATGTTTAAAATACATTTTTTTTATCACAACTATAATTTTGATTTGACATTCTCACTTATGGGGAACCGACTAATGAGTACAATGGTTGTCATCTCAATGTTTCTTTTCAACATTTGTTTATTGTGTAAGTAGGAATTTTTCAATAATGATTCATCATAATTAGGGACGGAGATTTTGTGCTCATTCTTCGTTAAAAATTAGGGATTAATTAAGAACTCTTTGATATTGAATAAATGAGGTACTAAATGCTTTACAATGGTAGCCTATGCTTCAAAAACTGTTTTTGCGTTAGATGCGCTAGCACAAAGTGGAGAAGGCAAGAGGACATCAAAGTGGAATTCGGAATGATAAACAACTGATGCATCCAAAATACACATCATTTTATTTTTCACCTTTTTTTTGCATGCTCTCACATTAAAGTTCCATGTATCGTTTTCCATTGGCGTTTTTTATATCTTTTACCTAATTGCTAGATTTGATAAGCATTTCTTAATCCTTAGTTTTAAAGGTTTTGATTTGTTTCGTAGATGTTTTGAAACTTTGATTGACTTAACTCGATGGAGCAACGTTAGGGTCAATCCGGAGAACTTGCAATCGTCAAATGCAAAACTGTTGGAGAGTTATATTGGAATATTTCACAAATGTTAAAATTGAAGACCAAGCTTGATACATGTGAGTCTATAATTTGCTTGGAGTACGGAACAATTTTAATGAGTTATGACAATTTTCACATTTGTGAAGAAAATATGCGCAATTTTTAATCTAGCATGAATAATTGTTTAGAAGTTCCTCGAACCTTTATTGACCTACATGGATGAACATTTTCCGTATAGTACCATGGAAAAAATTGAATGTTATTTTAGAACATCCATTCGATATGCATGATTGCATGAACATACTTCAAAATGATTAACTTCGTAAAATATTTTTCTTCAAAATATATTGAACTCTTTCAAATTAAAAGCAGAAGCTAGCTTTACCCTGCTTCCACTAAAACCCACACTAAAATGTTCAACTGCACTTTCTTGTGGTCATAATTTTCGTCAGCAGTCGTTCGTGTTTTTATCTGGCAATATATTTGTAGAGTGGTTCGGCCACGTGGATGATTTTCGCTAAAAACCATACTCATGTTGTTAAAAAACTAAATATAGATTTAGCCAAGATTCAAAACTTACTAAGTTTGACCAAATATACAAATTGAAATATCAACATGTATCATCTAAATATGACACTCATATTTCATCATGGAGAGTGCAATTCAAGATTGCACAATATATTTTTTATAAGTGGCCGACTATTTCCTTTCGTTTTAATGGATAATTACCGATAAAGGCAATTTTTACACCTAGTTGAGCTGTATCATTGGTGGACTATGGTGCATTTGGCAATTTTTACTCCTAGTCATTTGATCATTTATGCTCCAGCTCTGCCACTAGATCGAGAACACGTGAATTCAAAATACGCTTTCGCAACGAGACGATGCGAGCCCGGGATGCACGTTGGGTTTCACAGTGAGAAGTGGGGCCCATGGGACGGGACTCCCTTCTTCCTTCTTCGGCTCAGCTCCTGGGTGTTGGCACGGCCCAGCCCAAGTAGGGTTTCGTCTTCCATGATCCATCCAACCCTCCGCCCCGTAGCTTCCACCGCCTCCGCGCTACTCCGCCGACTCCGGCCTCCTCTCCGGAGATCTCCGGAACGCTAGCGTCGTCCGCTTCCGCACCTGCGTGTAGCCACTCACTAGGCCGCATCTTCTGCGCCTTCCCGCCTGCACCAACTCGCCGGATTTACTGGTCGTGGGGATGGTGAGCTCTGTTCAAACGCGCCAGCTCATGATTTTTTTTTCCCAATAGGCTTTATCGCTCTGCGCTTGTTCGTGTTAAGATTGGATGGATGTCCTTCTGTCGAGGCAGCGTGTAATTTGACCTGTAGGTTGCAGTTAATTTCAGTGACATTTCAGAGCGTACTGTTGCTAATGAGCGGTTTGGCGGATGAGAATATGAGATGTTTGTTTGAAATTTGGCCTTGGGAGAGCATGGGTGTTCAGTCTACGACTGGGAGCGTTTAGATAAATTTCTCTTTGTGTTCACCAAATTTATATTCTTCCATTTCCCTGGATTAACTGGGTCCCTAGCCTGCATTTGGTAGTTATTGCCTGCTGTAACTGGCTTTTAATAGCTTGCTAGAATGGGATTATATTAGTGTAAACAGCTGTTTGATTCACAGGTTTCAGTAGATCCTATCTATCTATTTATTTGACCAGCTGATGGTTTTCCACTCCAGTGCATGAATCATGAATGTAGTGTATAAAAGAAGTTACAGTTGGATATGCAACACGACAACATTACAATTTCTGTTGTTTACACATATTCAACATCTGCAGGCCACAGCACTCATTGCTGGACTCGCTGTTGCTGGCGCTGCTCTTGCGGGTAGATATAGCATCCAGGCTTGGCAAGCTTACAAGGCAAGGCCTATAGTCCCGAGGATGCGTAAATTCTACGAAGGTGGATTTCAAGCTACAATGACCCGAAGGGAAGCTGGTCTAATCCTGGGTATCAGGTGCATGCTATACAGAAGCATAATTTCCATTACACAGTCAAGTATTCTTTATGTTTCTCTAAGCATGCACGACTCTAGCTCCATTTCATGCTGTTGAAACTGTGTTGAGTCATGTACTGCACCAGCATAGCACCTGAGATAGGGATGGGTACAGGTTAAAGATGGATTTCACGCAGCACAGCACACATAGGGAACTAATTTTAGGTATTAGCTCCTTTACGTTTCCTGTAATAGTTATGCTTTCTGGTAAGTCTTCTTGGTAGTTGATTGTAATAATTTGCAGCTAGTTGTCCTAGCTTCCTTTTTGTTCCCTGCAGTATGTGTAGCATACATTAGACCTGGCGTCACACCATGTGGTAATACTGTACACGTGTGTACTAAAATATGCTCATAGTCTATATTCTGCACTCCTCACTAAACATTAGCATATCCGCACATGCAGATTGTGATAGCTTCACTTAACCAAGTAAATATAGCATAAACTGTAGATGTAGTTTTAAGTTGCCCCTTTAGTGGAGAACTGAAATCTTGCAGATAAAACAGAAGGAGCTCTGTCACTTCCAACTAAAGTGCACTTTGAATAGGAAAGCCATCTAAAGAGCAAAAGCATCAGCTAGCTTACAACGTTTTAAAATTGAGATGCAATATTTGACCATGTAACCAAACAATGGGTTTTTGCCAGCGAGGGTCGCTTTACTTTGGAGCTTAGCTAAGGTTCAGAGTAGCTGTTCCCTGGTAGTTCAGGTTAGCACTAGCTGAAGGACTTGTGGTTTCCATTGTTGTGATGGTCGCTGCCGGTCGTTTTCTTTCTTTCTTTCTTTCTTTCTTACAGCTGAAGGACGATTCTGTAAGACATCAGCTATTCTTTGGCTTTCTTTCATTCCTGCAATTTAATACATGTAGTGCTCCTGCATGGTTAAAAAAAATGAATTGACCATCCTGATAGAGCAGAGAACCCAGTCAACCTTTGTCAACCACTTTTTGCATCTCAGCCAAGTGTCCAAGAGATACTAGGTTACTTGCTAGCTGTATGATAATATCCGGACGTTTAACCGATCTGTGCTCCTGTGTCACCTTCACTCTTCTGTTGATTGTGTTGTAAGAGGTCTGGCCGTCTGTGTCACCAAAGCTGTAAGATTTTTGAGTGAGACGAAGTAGGCCGTTGCTGAAGTGATATGTGTCATGAGAAACTGAGAATATATCTGGGTATAAGTTTGTTCCCAAAAGCCTCTTAGCTGTACAGTTTTTGACACTGATAATCCCACAACCCTGTCAGACTTCACTTGTATGGGAATGGAAATACTTGATTCCCAGCCCAATGTAGATAGATTTTGGTTCTCCTCTACATGCATCATGTTGGGATCCCACATATTTTGAACTCATCCAAATGAGTCTTTGGGGAAGCTGCCTGTGCATAGAAGGATAGAGTTTCCGTCTCAAGGTGGATGCTTGGAATCATGCCTGGCCTCTCCATCTCGAGTTACAATGATAACAAATATGCAATATTACAGATATGCTTACTGTTCTATTTCGCTTGCAGATCAATGAACTGCAGCAGCGAATAATAATGTCCCCTGGCAGACTGAGCCCCTCATTGCAATAATATGTCTTGCCTTGTTCTCCACATCACCAAAAATACATTTTGCCATGTTGGTAAAAAACATGGTATCGAAAACTTGAAGGCGGAGTTGTCAACATGCGAACTTCCTTTATGCCTGGTGCCACTGCCCAGTGTACTTATTGTTGCCAACATTTAGATTGAGTCTTGAGTTTATCTCTAAATTTGAGTACATGTCAACATGCCAGATCAGTCATTCCGGTATTGAAGTGAGATATATCTGATTCTGCAATTTTAAATTTCCAGCTGGAGACGTGTTTTGTGTCATGCAATTATTAACTTTGACTGTTTTCTCTTGATTCCTCCAGGGAGAACGTCCATCCTGATAAGGTTAAAGAGGCACACAAGAGAGTCATGGTTGCAAACCATCCTGATGCAGGGGGCAGCCATTACCTTGCGTCGAAGATCAACGAGGCGAAAGATATCCTGCTAGGGAAGACAAAAGGAGGTGGTTCGGCCTTCTGATCGCATAATACAAAATATGGTCCTCCGACGAAAGAGCTTACTTTATGTACATCCAGACTCGGCACCTAGAACAAAAATTCCGGACGATGAATCTTAGATAGAGCAGGTCATTTTACTGTTTGATACTTCAAGATCCAGTTGTGTTGTGCACCATAGTTATGAAATTGTTATGTGTTAGTGTGTGTTGAGTTTTGAATCATCATTCTGTGATAGCTTGCAACGTGGTTCTTCTGTAGCCTGTGTTTGCAGCATGGTGATTTCAGTCATTTGAGTATCAGCCTGTGTTGCAGAATGGTGATCGAGTCCTTTGAGTATGAGCTTGGTATCCTTGTACTGTTATACAGTTGCCGTGGGTCATGCTGCAAATCATATGTGTCAAGGATTGGACAAGAGATGTTACTATGTTGCATTTTATCTGTTGCTGCATTGGAAACTGACACAGAGACAGGAATTACCCACGAAAGATGCAGTTTCCGTTCTGCTGGAACATTTTGGCTAAGGAAGCAGAAATATGCCTGCATTTTTGTACACGCAAATCAAGAACACCCGCTGTCGATCTCACAAGTTCTATTCACGAATCATGAACACGCCGAGGAATGAACGGGAGTCTGCAGTGCGGAGGCGGCTGCAATCAGGAGGGCGCGCGTTTGAGGACCATCCAGGCGTGGAAGAAGTCGCGGACCGCGGCGTCGCGCATCCGCTCCACCGCGCGCCGCGCCTCGAGGACGTCGCGCCTGGCGTCGCCGACGAGCCGCCTCGCCACGGGAACCCACTCGCTGGGGCGCGGGGACCCGGGGGACCGCAAGCGGAGGAAGTCCTCGGCGGCAGCGCTGGCCGACGCGGCGGATCCCAGGCTCTGCAGCGCGTCGTGCGCGTTGGTGAGGAAGGCGGCCCGGTCCGGGTCGTCGTCGCGGCGGAGGGTGAGGCCGAGGGGCGCGGCGCAGAGTGCCAGGACGCGGCCGGCCTCGCCGTGGAGCCCGACGAGGCGCGTGATCTCGCGGTGGGCGGTGGCGAAGGGCCCGTCGGGGCCGAGCGCGCCGCAGAGGAGGTTGGCCAAGTGGTCGAAGCCGGCGTCGTTGATCGGCGTGCCGTGGACGCGCTCGTCGTATGCGGCCGCGTCGTCCGGGGAAATCTC
This sequence comes from Alopecurus myosuroides, assembly GCA_028641055.1. NCBI lineage: Eukaryota > Viridiplantae > Streptophyta > Magnoliopsida > Poales > Poaceae > Alopecurus > Alopecurus myosuroides. The sequence goes on from CM054058.1 coordinate 481,115,357, forward strand.
GATCTCGACGTCGTCACGGGTGCCCGAGGAGACATCCGACTCGGAGCCGGAATCGCGCTCGCCGCCGCGGGCAGGGTAGAAGGGGAACCCGAAGCGGCAGCTCTGCTCGGCCTGCATGCTGTCGACGGTGGCGAACATAGGGGTCCGGATGGTGTGCTCGAGGCCACAGGTGGTGGGCAGGAGGAGGACCCCGAAGTCGTAGCCGTGCTCGGACGCCTCGGGGACGGAGCCGCCCGTGGTGGTGCTCGAGGGAGACTCGACGGCGTCGGCGTCCTCTGCTCCCCAGACGTCCTCGCCGAGCAGCTTGCAGGCGTCGGCGATGCTGGCGAGGACTCCCTCGGAGGTGCCGACATGCAGGAGGGTCTCCGGCACCGTCAGCGCCGCCTCCATCCAGAGCCGCCTCTCCTCCCCCATTGCAACCGTGCTCTCCATCTGATCTCTTTCGTTCTCTGCTACGAGTATGTGTGTTGGGAGGATGAGCCGGATGGTGAGGGTGGGTTGTTATTTGTAAGGGCGCGAGACACGATGGGCATCGGGGTTCCTTGCGCCACAAGTCACATGAAATTACCGGTGTAATTACACACAGGCGAGCGAGACTGTTCATCTGCGCTGGCGCGGCGAGGTGATTAGTTCGTTTTATCGGAGAGGAAGGGGATAGAGTATCCGTTAAGGGAGTGGGACCCACGAGAGTCTATCGCGAGCCGAAAGAAGTCCACATAACCCCCCTATGTATTGGGTTTCGAACGGAGAACCCCCATATGTTTAAACTCCCATATGTTTAAACTGGGGCACTTAACCCCCCTATGTTTGCAAAACCAGACAATTAGCCCCCTAACTGTGGTTTTGGCTGTATCAAAAGCGGTTTTGGCTATGGCCAAGCCTGTTGCCACCAGCCTCCTCGACCGCAAGGGGCTCCAGTTCTTCCTCAAAGAGTAAAAGCTGGGCTTCACCCGCGACACCTTCTCCGACGACGTCGTCCGCCCCTTCTGCTGGTACTACTCGCCCTTCTTCAGTTGTCAGACTCCAAACTGCACGTCGCGCCAGCGCATCGTCGTCGTTGTCCAGCGCCGGCATCCTCTGCCCCTCTGCCTGGATGTGGCCGCGGACGTCCGAGAGTGGTCACCATTCACCAACAGGTGCTAGTGCCTGAGCGCGGCAGCAGCTGCGACCCGGACAACCATGTGTTCAAGCTAGTGACCAGCACGAGCGTCGCCGACAGGGGCACGCTCGCGCAGCAGCCCCTCAAGCTCCAGAGCAGGTGCAAGCATCCATTGTACTAGTAGTTTCAAAGGTGCAGCGATGTATTCAGAGTTCAAATAACTGAATGCTCGCGAACTCGATTATGTTCATCTGTTGGCCCACAAGCTTGCAAAATCCGTCCATCCGAACAAATAATCAGTGCGCAGTAAATTATGTTTAAGCTGGAAGGCAGCAATTACGGACAAATCACGCCGTACAAGCAGAGCAGCTAACTGAAGTAGCCTTTCTGTTCCCCTGTTTACGTCAGCTAAACGACTGGTCAATACCGCCGTTGACTGGTGGAGGGGGTATCTTGTCTGGTATACAATACTTAGGGGGGTTAATTGCTCCAATTAAAACATAGGGGGGTTCTCCGTCCGAAACACAATACATATGGGGGTTATTTGGACTTCTTTCGTCGCGAGCCCTACTCCAACGAGTCATTTTCATACAACAACAGTTATTTAACACAAAACCGCTCAATTGAGATCACATTTCGATGTAGAACGCCAAAGATCGCATCCAAAACTTATACATTTCAGACCAATTTGTTCCAATTAACATTCTACTGGCTTGTGCAACATCTCTGTCCACGGAGGGAAAGACTACACACACTTCATGAAGAGAGGGGGGACTTAATTTTTGCAAAAACGACACAAACCTTCTATTTCACTGTACAGTTCTCGCAGCCTGGACACATGGCTTGACTAGTGGGGAAAATATAAACTGAGGTGATTGGAGTTTGACACCCAAGATGTCAATCAATATTCTGTACTTCAAGCAAATCTTGTTAAGGCTGGTGCCAGTGCATCACCCACTATCACGGGCTATAGCCCCGCCACATCAGTTTTTTCCCTCACTATCACCCCACTCTCACGCCACTCTCACGGCACGGTGTCAGTGCACGGGCTATAGCCCCCACTCTCACTTCTCTCTCTGCCACATCGGCTTTTCTCTCTCCTCCACGTCAACATATATTTTTGAGATGAAAACATTCAAAATAATGCAAGGAAATTATTTTATTCAACTAAAATGGTTACCGATTACATAATAATTAATAAAATTGCATAATAAATTGTAAAAATTACATAATAAATAAAAAATTCTAATCCTCCTCCTCCTCCTCGTCGTCGTCATCTTCCAGCCCTAGCTCTTTTTCCACCATCTGGATGGCCATCGCATGTTTGCGCTTTGCTGCTTCGTTCATGTCGGCGGTTGATCGGTCTTGCAATTTGTTCCATTGCTTCAGTAGCTTAGCCTTCACTAAACCAGTCCACATGTTCTTCATCCCGAAGGTTGCACTTGCTGCCTACCTGTTTGATGAGGATTCCTTCCCCTTCTTCTTTCCCTTTCCCTTATCCTACGTGCCGCGGCCTTGGCCCTATCGCGGCCCATTGGACGCTGCTCCTCCTCCGTCGCCTCGCTAGAGCTGTACTCACCAGAAACCCCCAGACGGGTTCTCTTGGAACTGGAATCAGTCCCACTACCAGGACCATGTTGTCCTTTCCACTTCGCTTCATTGCGAACAGCTTCCCACCACTTGAAACGTTTGAAAGGCTGAGTCACTCTACTGTCATTTGCGTATCTCGCCTGTGCCGCCTCCAAGACCATTGCATCGTCTGCTCCACTCTGACGTATCGCTTCTTCTTGGATGTGGTATGCATTGAACAGGGACACCTCACGGTTGTAGACGTTCCAATGATCCTTCAGTTGCTCCACGGTCCGTTGGCGGGCAGGATCAGAGGTAGAGTTGAAGGTCGCAGCTATCTGACCCCAAAAACTTTCGTCGGTCTTGCAATTACCGACACGAGAGTCCTTGGAGTGAAAAACCCAAGCATGAACCTACCACGAAATAGATATTGTTTTAGTAAAAAATCGAAGCAAAAACAACTCCGAAATAAATATGTGACGGGTAAGTAAAGTACCAGTTTTTCTCGTCCGCAGTTTTCCACTCGAGCCTCTTTGGACGCTTTGGTACGATTGTTTCCGCGGCATCGGACCCGTCGCTTGGAGCACTGGCTTCAGGAGGTGGTGGGGGGAACGGAGGTGGAGCGTGATACGGAGGTGGAGCGTATGAACCGTACGGAGGTGGTGGGTACTGAGGTAGAGTCCCACTCCTGCTACCTGTAGGTGGAGCATGTGGAGGTGGTGGGGGGTATGCATACAGAGGAGCAGGGTATGAACCATATGGACCCGGAGGTTGACCGTATGGACCATATGTCCCCGGAGGTGGTGTGCTGGATGAGTATAACACTCGGGGATGCGGCGAAGAACCGGCATTGGAGCGACGATGTGTGGGAGAGACATCTTCTATGTGAGAAGGTTGTGACCCGTCGGACTGCAAGAGATCCGTGTACGAGGTCATATCTGGAGTCCAACCCGACATGGCGGAGATGGTTTGGGAGAAGGAGGGAGAGAAAGATGATGAAATGGTGTGGAGTGAGTGAAGGGATGTGTGTGTGTGTGTGTGTGGGGGGGGTATTTATAGGGGTTGAGATGATTTTTTTTTTGGCTTTTTTTGAGCCAGCAACGGCTCCCCCCCAACGGCTAGCTGACGTGGACCAATCGGGGGGCGCCACGTCAGCTAGCCGTTACCCCCAACGGCTCCCCCCGCTCCCCCCTATCGCCCGCGCTATCGCCCGCGCCTGCCAGCACGCCGCCCCGCTGTCGCCCGCCTACTCGCCCCGCTCCCGCCCTCTCGTCCCGCCAACGCGGGCGATAGCCCCCACTACCGCCCCTCTCGCCAGGCGACGCTGCCGTCGCCCGCGTCTCCCCTATCGCCCCCTACTCGCCCCGCTGTTGCCCGCCGGGGGGCGGTATCGCCCCCACTACCGCCCCCACTGGCACCAGCCTAAGAAATGCATTCAAGTAATATACCTGCACCTTCATAACAATGGTCATTCTATTATCTCTACGAACAAAACACCCATGGGTGCACGTCACTCTGATATGCAGGAAAGAATTCATTACTTCTTGAACGCCATAAGAGGGTGGAGTTAACCATTGGCTGGTCAAACACACAAAACAAGTCAACCTGACATTGTAATTGGGCTAATGATAGTATGGTACCTTACATGCAGTCATTTGCTATTCTACATCAAAACAACCTAACCATCATGAATATGGATGGCAGTACAGGTACGTATATATGTTAAAATTTAAAGGGTTGACTGAATCTTGAAAGACACCATATCCCCACAGGTACCAGTTCAGAATACAATAGGCCAGATAACACTATGCTAAGATTGTTTACAATGGTAAGACTGTTTTGTGTAAACAGCAAGGTGTTAATGAAGTATCACGGTTCAAAACGTACAAACAAAAGGAACATTGACAATAAGCATTATAAACGGTACGCGTAGGAATGAAACATAGTCATATTTGTTATGCTACTAAGAGCATCTCTAGTGGAAGGTGGGAATTTGGAGGTGTATATCTCCCTATATACCTATCCAGTTTATACACCTAATTTTCCACCGGAACGTCTATACCAAGACATCTATACTCTCTCTCCTATATTTTCTTCTAGTTGTTGCCCTCGCGAGGTGGATGGGTGGTGAATGGAGGTGTACACTTTCCACCACGGTATACACTAGCAGTTGGGAATTGAATTTTGCCTCACGTCGTGTATATCTTGCTTACACGTCCATATACACCTTTCCCTAGAGAACTTTTATCTGAGTACAAAACTTTGTACAACTCAAGGAGACAGGGAAACCCCAACCTTTTCACACATCATGCTGCATGGGAGTACTTGGTCATTTTCTCACATCAGAAGGCTACTCATAAACAATTTCTCACCCTTACTGTACCATCCAAAGTCCAATTTAATCAGTGTTCTGCAAAACAATTTACATAAATGATTAAAAGTTGTGTTTCTGCAGAATAGGGAAGCATGCTAAACAAGAACACCTGCTAGCATACTTGCATTTAAAAAAACAATACAGCCAACACATGAGCATCAAAAAAGACCATATGAGTAGATGAAGTAGTTTCTAAGGTAAGAAAACTAAAAACTCAGTCAAATTAAGATTCAAGAGCACGTGACATGTGTTTTTCATATCTATTATCTATTATATACTTAAAAATCCAGCATGAGATTTCAACAGTTGAGCAAAAAGATCACGAAGGATTATACCTTAAAAAGTGGTCGCGACAAAACACCGGACATATACTCTGTCATGAGTATAGACTTGAAATATCTCTCATACTCACAACTCACTGTACGATAATAGAAAAATCAGAACTATTAATGCCACATGTGTTTGATATTGAACCGCAAAGACTTGGGTTTGCAAGGAATTCGTTTGTAACCTAGAAAAGAATAGGTCAATGCGAGCTCAAAATGGCAAGCAAACGGTTCAGGCAATACAGCATCAGAAGAATAGTGCTTTGTTAGACTACATTTTCGAAAACAAAGTACACCTACAAATATTATCTCCTCAGTTTACACGAAACAGAATTCAGTTTACAGGATCAGACGCAAAACACATTATCACTGATGCAGAAGCCTTGCAATACGTGAGCACTGAGCAATGCATAACTTCAAAGCAAATATACTTTTTTTTTTAAAATTCCGGTCCTAAATGAGTAGTACATGCAGGTGCCTGCTGACATCTATTTCCTTTAGGACAGCTAGATAACAATGGAATTCATGAAATGAAGTATTTACCGATCCCTAATCTTTCTTATGGGAAAATACTGAACACAGGATTCAAAAAATCGATATATTTGCACATGAATCGAAAAACAAGTAGGAGCACATATCCCAAATATTGAAAGCCAAGAAACTAGTAGAGCTGTGTTGAATTATGATCTGTAGTACTCCCTCCGTTCCATAATATAAGCCTATAGTTTAGTTTGCTAAAAGGCTTACATTGTAGAACAAAGGTAATAGTACCAAAGAAATACATCAACCTGCTCTGTACAGAAGATGTTGTTTTCCACACACGATCCTGATCCTGCTGATGATAATGAGTCAACTTGTAGAAAGCGGACCTTGAGATGCTGGACAAAGTTTGCCAAACTGCTATGCTTCTGCAAATAGCTTCAGGGAATGGGTTTGGCCAACAGCAAGCAGTGGGATATGATCACTATGATTTCAGTAATTTCAACTTGTTGAAGAAGATAGATCATCCTTGTTGAAGAAGATAGATCATCCAAACAAATACTAGTACTAATATAACAATAATAATAATAATTTGGTTGATTACATGCATATAAACTCACTCGAGGCAATCAAAGATAGATCGTCCAAACACACTACTACTACTAACAATAACAATAACCTCATTCACACAAGTCTTATTTTTATTTTTTGCTTGACTATTCAAGAACATATAAACTCACTCGAGGTGATCAGATAGATCATCCAAACATACTACTGCTGCTAGTTGAAATATAGTGCCAAAGATGCATGCTTATTTCTTTCCAATGCAGCTGATTTGTTTGTTCCACCAATCCTCCAAGTCCTTGGCATAATTCTTCTTCAACCAAAGCAGACCATAGGCAATGGCATATGCAGAAGAAAGAGCAGTTGTACATAATCCCACAACGGAAAAGAAACTAATTTTTCTTTGTGTACTTCGGCACATGCGCCAATAAGGATCGCTGGGTCTTGGCTCGATTTGTGTAGACAGTCGATGCAGAAGCTCACCGTTTTGCCATGATATTCTTAAGGGAGCCTTGTAAGTTCTTTCGAAGTCAGCGACGAGACTGTACAGCTCCTCTTTCTTCACCTGGATCTGGAACAAGCGACTGACCACGGCTTGTGTGTCATCCGCCACTGTGGTGGCCTGCCCAAAACACAAAACTGAGGCAAATCGATGGGGAGAGAAAAGATATGAACTTTGCAACAAGTAAGGCTCACACCTTGGTAGGGGTAGCGTTGAGGAGCCTTGTGGGCAACCGCCGCCCCTCCACCGACTGGGACCGCTGGATTACGCCGCCGCCGAGCCTCTTCGCCGCGTACCGAAACACCGCCGCCATGTCTGGATTCGACTTGTTGGTGATCCTCTCTGCCTCTCTCTCATCCTGCTTCCGGATTATTTATGGGTAAAGCGTGATAGAGAGATCGAGGCCGAGTCCGCCTTGGTCTCCAGATCCTAACAGTTCCCCTTCCGCCTCGGACTCGAACTATGGATTATCCTCCTTTTCTTATTTCTAATGAATAAAGTACTAGTACTATGTATTTTGGGTGGCGTCTCTAGTGATTTTTATTTTTTGAGAACCCTCTAGTGAATTCTTGAGCCACGAATTTCCAAACAGTAGGCCGATCTCACGCTTCAGAAAAAGCCCAATAGGGAATTCACTAAAAAAAAGAAGTAACCCTTCCGAAAGGTCATCCTCGCGCGCTTGTAACAAGTGTCGTGTTTCCCTACTTGTGTACTCTCCACGCGTTAAGTACTCAAGTGTCGTCTTCTCCTTCTTTGCGCCCCCCCTCCCGCGCATATATTCAGGCATGCCATATATGTTCCGTTGAGTATTCTGGATTTTTTTGTTTCATTTTGATAAATGGTTTAAGAGTTAATTACGTTTTGAGTTCGATACATAAAAACCTATTTAATTATAAACCGCTTATCCAAATGACGTGAAACTTTCACAGAATATAGATATGAACATATATGACAATGCCTGAACTTAAAAAAAAAATCTGGACAGTTTTAAATTCGGGCTCAAAATTTGGACCAAGCATGTCCGTTAGATCTTGATCCAATGGCTCTCAGCTAGGCAAAGTCACTGAATCCCTAACAGTTCCCCTTCCGCCTCCGGCACGTGCAACTCATGTATAATAAATTATCCATTTTGGATCTTATATCTTTCTAGTCACTTTCTTACACAGCCGCCCCCACTCGCCCACTCACTGCGTCCCCACTCTCCCCGTCGGCGACAGAACCCTAGTTTCCCCCGCTGCTCTCTCCGCCGCCGCGATGCCCCGCTGGTGGCTAGGCGGGAAGAACAACCACAAGGGCGGGTCCTCGCGCCGCCGCGCCCCAGCCCGCGCGTCCTCCACCCCGGTGGCTCCTCCACCTCCCCCTCCCTTCCAAATAGCGCCGCCGGCCGCTGCTGTTGAGGACGAGGACCGCCGCGTGCGGCGATGTCCCTACCTCAACGCGGACAAGTGCCAATAGTACTGGGACAATGCGATCCTAGTGCCATGGACGGACGTCCACTTGGCGGACGGGTGGCATCTGAATCCCGAGAGGATTCCGGTGCCACCGGTCCCCAAGGACGGGATCAAGCGGGAGAATGAAATCCTCTGCCTCCACGCGGAGGACCTGCCGATGCACCCGGAGATCGCCGTTGACTTCCACGTGAGCACTTTGTGTGGATCCCACTCTTGAGTTCCGCTTGCCACGCTAGATCGGTTTTAAACCTAATTCTTGCTGTAGTCTACGAAATCTGGAGGCCTCTACCAATATTGCACAACACTTTTTTATTATTTTTCTTCAGCTGGCTTCCCTAACTACAAGAGTGTTTCATCATATAGGTGACTGATGGAATCTTTTCCATTTACATCGCTATATTCTCATCTATAGACAGGTATCTACCTTCGGTTCCTCTTATATATACAAGCTTCAGCATATAGGCTTTGCACATTATCATTTAATATGCATAACGTATGTCATATTTTAAATTTTAAAATGAAATTTGAGCACTGTATCTAATAATATACAAAATCATCACTCATGATTCTTTTTTGGACCAATATAGTTATGTCGGAGAATTTCTTTGACTAATCTGTTTGAAGGATGGCATTATCTTTTTGTATTTTTGTTGAACAGGAATTCCAAACACCGATAGCTTACTCCATTCATACATCATTTAGTTTTGTACAGTTTTGTTTGTCGGCTAGATAATGACACCGTTTTTGTTGTGTCAATTGTGTATGAATTGTAGACTGATTGTATTTGATATTGACACTCCAATATTACCTTCTCCACGTGTTCATTCCTATGGGTAACCTTCCTTTTGATATTACAAATTCTTGCAGAAATTTCGTATGTCTGTAACTAGAGAGTTGGGGAATTCTCATGTTTGCATGTAATTTTTTACTTCATTGATGACGACATGGAAATTGGAGTGTATAGATACACATTAAAGTGAGTGTATATATACACTAAAATGTGTCTAGATACACGTGTATGTATGTGAATGTGGAAAAAGTCTAAAACATCTTATATTGTGTAACGGAGGGAGTATATTCTAATATGTGCAACCGCTAAAAGTACACACGAAACTGCTTGCATATTTTGACATGTCCTTAAATACTTCTAAGTAAACGTTATCTCGATCTGGAAACTCTTCAGGATATTTCCGCATTATTTCAAGTGCCAACAATCTGTACATAGTGGGAGGGCGATAAACTTTATTCGCAACAACATGCGGCGCAATCTGGCGCCGGCATATGGGGAAACTTCCCCGTGTCTTGAGCCACCTCTCCGCGCACCGCCCGTGGAAACAGTGTCCGCACGGCGTCTCCACCCACGTGAGTGTCGTGACATCTCGACCCAAGCACATGCGGCATTTCCCGCCGCTGGGTGGCGCCTCTGCCGGTTTTAGCACCTTGGCTGGCGAGCCGGACGGCGTCGACCCGTCTACGGTGGGAGGAGCTCGAGCTGACGTGGTTCCATGGCGAAAAAATGTGCCAAAGCAAAATACTGTGTCTTGCCGTCTATTTTGGTTATGACGGGGATCTGACTCTGTTTTGGTTCTTGCAAGAGGGCACTCGGGTGGTATTCCTCCAAGAACAAAACGAGCCAGATCCCCAAGCATAGTTGACCATAACAACAAGACACGAAGTACTCTTTGTGTTTTGGCACGTCTGAAATATTTCTGCCATGGAACCAAGTCAGCTCGGGCTCCAGGAGTCCTGCGCTCCCGCCGTAGACGGGTCAACGTCACCTGGCTCGTTGGCCAAGGTGCTAACGCCGGTGGAGGCGCCACCCGACGGCGTAGATTGCCCCATATGCTTGGCTCAAGATGCCGCGACGCTCACGTGGAAGGAGACGCCTTGTGGACACATATTTCATGATAAGTGTGTGGGGAAGTGGCTCGAGATGCAGGGAAGTTGCCCAATGTGTCAGTGCCAGCTTCGGACGCCGCCTGTTGTTGCAAAACAATCTTATCGCCTTCCCAATATGTACAGAGTGTTGGCGATGGAAATGATGGAGAGGCGTCCCGAAGCCTATCCAGATCGACATAACATTTTCTCATAAGGCCTAGGTACTAGAACTGTTTGAGTGGCTTTTGCAAAAAGAAGATGTGGGATAGTGAAAAATAGACAGTTAGAGAACCCCATTGTTCTTAAGAGACGTGTCAAATTATGCAACAGTTTGTATAATTTCAGTGATTGTACATATAAAGAATAATGTATATGGATATTTTCTCTTTGAGGCAAAGAAATATTCATGTATAAGTGAGTACATTGTCGAATTTGTCGAGTATGACATGCTAAATGCGCCCGAGATTTCCCTACAATGACGCAATTTTGTAAAGAAAGGTTGCAATTTCAAACCGGAGGGCAAAACACCGACAAGTAATGTGTCACGTATATTATTTGAAGGCACATATTTCTGTATGCTTTACGCGGTCGATAAATCGTCGCATATTTGTTCTCGTTGCAACAACTGAGAGGGCCAAACTGTTTGACGAGTTTCAGTTTGATCATTTTCGACAAAAGTTGAAAGAGCTATAAGGAATTTTGTTTTAGCCATCTTGAAAAAACAAGCGTCTCTATCCGATTAGCCACATAGCAAAGTATCCTAGCTGAGCAGACAGCAATTGCTGCAATCACATTCACAAAGTTTCTGAATCGGCATCGGAACGGAATTCAGAAACGAAAAGAGCTGCGCGAAAGAAAAAAAGGTTCACCGAGCGAAATGGATCGCCCCTGCAGTGTGCTGTGTGGAGGCGGCGGCTGCGATCAGACGGCAGAAGGGCGGTTGAGCAGGTACCAAGCATGGCAGAACTCGCGTGCCGCCGCGTGGCGCAGGTGGTCGCCGGCGTGCAGCGCCTTGCCGGCGTCCGCGACGGCTCGCCGCATGAGCCGCTGGGCCTCCTGCGCGGCAGAGGTAGAAGATGTCCAAGCGTAGAGCCCGGCGAGCGTGTAGTCGACGAAGGCCGGCGCAGACCACAGATGGTCTAGCGCCGCTCGGCCCTGGCTATCCGCATCGGCGCGCGCCTCCTCCCAGGCGAGCCAATTCTTGCCGCCGCTGTCGAGGCCGAGCTGCTGCGCGCAGAGGAGGAAGATGATGGCTGCCTCAGCCTTGAGGGCGAGGTGGCCTGCGAGCGCGGCGTGGGCCGCGTTCAACTCGCGGAAGACGGCGATGTACAACGCGAACCAGTCGGCGGCGGGGTCGACCTTAGAGAAGGCATGTGCGCAGAGCAGCAGCGCCGCCAGTGCCGCCTCAATCTCAGGAATCACCCCGGAAAGAGCGACGCGGAGGAGGGACCCTGGAACGGCGCTGGCGAGTGAGCTCCACGCGGCGTCGCTCTGTATGCCGCCACGGGCAGGTGCCGCAGAGAGCGTGCCAGAGCCGAGGCGGGGAAGGGCCACATGGACGAGGGAGGCATTCACGGTTGAATTAAAAACATTGACATGCATTGTACTAAACTTTTATATTTTTTAATCGACCTGTTGTTAAATATTCTTTCTAGAGTACATGTTCGCTTAGTTATACATGTTTCAGCATATTCCAGTTTTTGCAGGAAAATTATCATCAAATACAGTCAACAATTTTAAGAGAATCTTTTGATACAATATATTTCACAATCTTAGAAATTTCATGCTTTCATACTACTCCGACATATTAATGGCTCCTCCTTACTATATTATAGTGCGTGTATAACTAATATTTTAATAGTTTCCTTAAATACTTTCAAAATTAGGTAGAAATGTGATTCCGAGTTTTCAATTTAGCCAATAATGCTGTAGATTTACCTAAAGTAGAAGAATAATGAGTTTAGGTGTAAATAAATAGATAATTCTAGGACATGCATATAAAGTATTAACTCGTAGTATGCACTTGAAACCCCTCTTCTCTCACTTGTTGGACATGCTCACTTCTTTATTTACTTTCATGTTGTTGAGTCATCAAGGGAGTCTTCGCTTGTCCCGCTAGATATGTTATTTATTGTACACTTATGTTTTAGAGTGTACTGTTATGGAGACAAAAACACATGCTTCACGATTTTGATATGTAGTGGGAGTCCAATTTTTTTTTAGCGTGGAGTGGCTGTCAATTTTTGTATGACTATGTGACATTCTAGGTCTAGCACATCATTTATGTTGGTTGAAGCACTATATATTGGTACGACATCAATATAACACAGTTAGAGTGACGATGTGGTTGTAACGTTGAAAATGCAATCTTTTATCAAAACTGTAATATTTATTTGACATTTTTGCTTATAGGGAACAGACTGACAAGTACAACGGTTGACAACCGAATGTTCCCTTTCAACATTTGTTTAGGGCTCCGTAAGGTCCCCATGAACCACTGTTCAAGGACCTCAGATATGCATACATTCACGATTCCAGATCAAACCAGTCGTGAACAACATATCAAGTTGGCATACAGATACATCATCCATTACACGATTATAGAAAGGTCTTACAAAAGGGACGTGGTCACATGACCAAGTCTAACACAACTGCCACGCAAGTAAAGCAACTCAACACACACATCGGAAGACAATAAACACACAACGTAGTAGAGCCCAAGTCACGCCTTAACCTACAGGCTGCTGATCGGGAAACGATCCTAGTTCGCAGGGCTATCGGTGCAGTACTCCTCCTGGTAGATCTCCTCCTGATGCTCCTCCTCGAAGTATGGCAAGTAAATATCAGGGACGAAATCAATATGAGTACATTTGAATGTACTCTGCAAGACACCCGTCATAAAGCTTATAGAATGCAAGTATGCTTATATGGTGGAGTGGGTAGGCTATACGTAGGGTTCACTACCCATGATGTATGAAGGATACATCATAGTTGGTTTTGAAAATCTCTGTATCTTTATTGAAGAAGATACTTCAAAAGAAAATAATATAGGTTTCTTTCTCTTGTAGATATTGCATGTCCAAGAGTTTTTGTAAAACTTTATTTTAGAAGAGAATGTTTCTCTTTGCAAAACTTCTTGTAAAACAACTTCCGTCTTTTCTTCATCCGTACCTCATTGGTACAAAGTTCCTCCTTTCAGCACTTCAAAAGTTCCAACTCCTTTTCAAAACTTCTTTTTGAAAACATCGACACAATGCTAGCTACATGGCCATTCAACTGTCCATATCCGAGAACGCGGCTATTCTGAATAGTTTGACTCTGCAGAGGTGTACACAATCCACAAGATCCAGAACATCTGCCGTGAACAACCACGAGCTATATCAACAGTATGTGAACATCAGATAACTGATTCTAACCATCCACTATGTTCAAGATAGTAAATGACTATCTCTTCAGTTGGGTTTAATCTCCCCGGCAAAAGGTGCCACCCCGCCACGCCAGGAGACCCAACTGTTACACCCGGGGGGTAACTTAATCCCTCACTTTGTATGCCTCGTGTTTCATGACTTGGCGACATTCGGTTCGAGGGAAGTCACATCCCTTATAGCAAATTGATATAGAGCACACACTAACAAGAAAAAATTTCAAATTAAGCCCCGTGCCGATGTTGGGGTAGAGTGGTAGTACGATAAAGGTTGTCCGGCGAAGACTAGGTTATGTGTCATTTTTTAAAACACTTTTTTCCCAAAAATGACCACTTTAATATTCTCCTGTGGATAAGGCTTCACCTTTCCACCGGGATTTTCATAAAAGCCTTTGTTTTGCAAAATTCATATCTTTAAAGTGTCCACTCAGGGACTTATACTTTTGATGGTAATAAATACCATATGGTGGCTATGGGCTTGGTAACACCAAGTTTCAACTACTGGCATAATAATAATTTATATAATATTAATAGTAGTAATAGCCACACAAAAATATTTTTGGTAAAAAAAGTTTTGTAAAACTTTCACAAGTAAAATATGCATGATAGATAATGATAAGTGTAGTAGCAAGCATCATGATGGCTTGTCTTGAAACTCTTTGCGTCCCTGGCTTTGAAGTAGCTTGAACTTCACACACAACTCTACAACTCCTTCTTCTTCGTTTTCTAACATCGTAAAACAATAAAAGACACACACTCAGAATCAAATGAAGGCAATCAATAATACAAAGCAACCCATACAACAAACAAACTTACTCTAGCGCAATCACTCAGAAGTTATCGATAAAACTACCTCACAAACACTCATGGTACAAAAGCTATTGCTAAAGTACTTATTGTTGGGAAACCATATTACACATCCTAAATATCATAGGTTGAGTGGGTGTACCACTCTCATACCAAGGCATTTAAGAAGATAAAAATAGCTTGGCGTCACAAGGGTGAGACTACAAAAGTAATATCAATCAATCAAAGCAATACCCATGGCAGTGGGTATTAACAAGAACACAAGCAAGCATCACCAAACAAGTTTACCACTAACCTAATGCATAGATAACAAGATACTACTAAACACAACAATACCACTAGTTCAATAGTCATGCTAAGGTAATCACTAAGAATCACTACTAGAGATTTGTTTATAGCAGCATATCCTACCACATGCGAACAAGAATACCTGTGCGCCTGGGTTAATTAGCGCCGGCGAAGCGTAGATCTGTGCGCCTGGGGTAAGTCTGTTACCCCAGGCGAACAGAAAACTGAAGCGCCTGGGGTAAAGTTTGGCAGGGCCAAGCACGGCCGACCCTGGCACGCTCCCTTTACCGCAGGCGAACAGCCCACTAGTTCGCCTGCGGTATAACAGATACCACAGGCGAATAAATATAGAAGCGCCTGGGGTAAAAAGTGGACTGCGGTAGCTCCCTTTAGCGCATGCGCATCGAAAAGCTGTTCGCCTGGGATAAAGAAATGCCTGGGGTAGCACCACTTATCGCAGGCGCATCTATTACCATATTCGCCTGGGGTAATATTTGTCCCCAATATAAGTGCGGCCAGCCACCCACCACCACCCCTATCCACCCCACTCACTCACTCACTAGTCCAAACTCGAGCCATTAGTCCTCCTAGCTCAATCCCCCACACCCCTCCACCATTTTTAGCTAATTTAACCAATCATGTTTGTTATATTTTAGCTAGTATGCTACCCCACTTTCCCCCTTCCAAATCTCTCCACTAGATCTACTAACCGGACACTAGATCTCACCACAAATGCACCACTAGCTACTTCTAGATCTATCACTCTCTTATCGGTCGTCTCTTCGGTGATCTTCGACGTCGTCATCGCGTCTATATATTTTGCATTGTGTGTCATCTTAATAGGTGCGTGGGATTGGTCGGTGGATGAGAATTCGTTCTCTTTTTCATTTTATTGTGTTTCCATGAGGATGAGTTGCCAATGTTTTGCCGAAATGTTGATTCATTTCCTTTTCGGCAAATTTCCGGCGCTCCGCGTTACACCTTTTGTAGGAAGGTCATGCCGAAATTTTCCGTGAAAACCGGATCTAGTTAATGAAACCTCTCTCTCTTGCATTTTGTAGCAATGGTCATTGCGATGAGGACAAGCGTGGTGCATAGGTACGTGCGACGCGCGACGGCCGAGATGCATCGAAACAACCGCACCGAGATAGAGTGTCCGTGTCGGAAATGAAAGCTGGGGTCTTTGTTCAAACCAGATTCTGGTAATGTGGAGAAGCACCTGCTCAGGTATAGTTTCATGGAGGGCCACACTAAGTGGATGGATGATAATGAAGACGATGATCACGTCGAGACCAATTGGGCAGCGACATGTGAAGATGATCAGGAGGAGTCTGAACATGGCAATGGAGAGGACAAAGAGGCTGTCGACGGAGATGACTATAATGAAGAAGAAGGGAGTCATGGTGATCAACAACATGAAGACGAGGACATGAACACTCCGCTAACTTCAGTCGTGCGTGACCCTCATGTTCAAGATCTTCTTCTCAAGAACACGTCGACCGACGCCAGACGTAAATCTAAGATCACGCAACTAGAGATAGACTCTGCAACTCCGTTGTATGACGCAAGTCGCGGGGCGGAGGAGTCACGCTTGAGAGTAGCTCTGGATCTTCTTGAGATGAAGGCAAAACACGGATGGACCGACACAAGCATGGACGATCTTCTGCGATACCTGAAGACGCACTTACCTGAAGGGAACACATGTGCTAGTAGTCTACAGGAGGCCAAGAAAATCGTGTGCCCCCTCGATTTACCGCACACAAAATACCACGCTTGCGTCCGTGACTGCATAATTTACCGTAACGAGCACGCGGACCAGATCAAATGTCCGGTGTGCGGTGCTGATCGTTACAAGAGGGGGACGAAGAAAGCTCCTAGGAAAGTTGTGTGGTACTTTCCACTCATTCCCCGTCTGCAGCGGTACTTCGTGGACCCCAAGGAAGCAAAGCTCATGCGCTGGCACGATGACATAAAGAAGGCGGTGCTGAGCGATCCAGAACGTGTTGAAAAACCAGTGCTAACACACCCTTCGGATGCACGTCAGTGGAAAGCATTAGACGCATTCGATGAAGAATTCGGGAACGACCCAAGGAACATTAGGCTTGGTGCGAGCACCGACGGTCTCAATCCGTTTGGCAATCAGAGCAGCAAACATAGCACCTGGCCCGTGTTTGTATGGATGTACAACCTCCCCCCGTGGCTGTGTCTGAAGAGGAAGTACATACACATGAGTATGCTGATTCAAGGGCCGACCCAGCCAGGGAGCGATATCAACCTGTATCTCGAGCTATTGAAGGAGGAGCTAGACACGTTGTGGGAGGAAGGGGTGGAAACATGGGACGCCTTCAAAGAAGAAACTTTTCGTATGAGAGCCGCACTGATCACGACGGTGCAGGACTATCTCGGATACAGATATATTGCGTGTCAGGTGTGCCATGGACACAAGGCTTGTGTCAGGTGCATGGAATTTACCCCGTTTCTACAGCTACACAAGGATCCCGGATCTTCTAAAACCGTATACATGAGGCATCGAATGTGGCTACCACTAAACGACCCGTGGAGAAAGCGCGGAGACCTGTTCAACGGTAAAGATGAGCTCGATCTACCTCCACGCAAGAGAAGAGGAGAAGAGATCGATACTCTATTGAAGAATTGGAAAACGTGTCCTCCGTCGGGAAAGGTACAAAAGCGGAAGCGAGGAGAGAAAAAGTGTCCTCCGCCAGAAGGACCGCTCTTGGGGGTATGGAAAAGGAGGTCCGTGTTTTGGGACTTGCGGTACTGGCCAATCCTAGGAGTGCCTCACTGCCTTGATGTCATGCATATCACGAAGAATGTGTGTGAGAGCTTGCTTGGCACCCTGTTCAACATGCCAGATAGGACCAAAGACGGGCCAAAATCAAGATACGACCTGATGGTCCTGAATATCAGGAGCGAGCTTCACTTACCGCCTTCTACGCGTGAACAGACGGAGGAGGACGAGGATGAGGTGGAGGAGATGGACGACCACAAGCGGAAAAGGGCTAAGAAACACCAAACTCACCGCCTGAAACCCTCTTGCTTCACTCTAAGCCCCGACGAGCTCGCGCAAATATTCACATGCCTCCTCTGAGTGAAATTTCCCTTAGGTTACGCTGGGCTGATAAGCAGATACCTAGACGCGGAGAAAAAAATCTTCAGCGGGATGAAGTCTCATGACTGTCACGTGATGATGACGCAAATACTTCCGGTTGCAATCAGAGGGATAATGGAACCGCACGTCCGTCAAACGCTCACTGGCCTCTGTAACTTTTTCGATGTCATCACTCGGAAGTCAATAAGCGTGAAGAAACTCGGAAGGCTGCAGGAAGAGATCGTCACCATCCTATGCGAGCTTGAGATGTACTTCCCACCTGCCTTCTTTGATATTATGGTACTATGGTACATCTCTTGGTCCATATCGTGGACGATATCACCAATCTTGGGCCGACATTCTTGCACAACATGATGGCTGTCGTGGTGGTGTCACGGCAGTTGCCATAGGATGGCTAAAGATGTGGGAATGATGGACGCTGGAGGTGCTCGGGGAGGGATCACGCGACGAGTAGCCGCGTGAGGCGAGAATCAAACACTGCAAACAACACGATCTACCTAGGTTCAGGGCCCTCGTGAGGAGGTAAAACCCCTACTCCTGCCTTTCTCTATGTATTCTGGTGTCTCACCGAGTAGCCACAGTACAATGTTTTTGCTACCGAGTAGCCACTCTTCTCTCTACGTGATGAACTAGGTCAAGAATCTAGGGTTTCCCTGTGTCCCAGCATGCGATCCTCACTCCGGAGGCGGCGGGGCACCTTATATACACGGTGCCCAGCCGGATACGTCCAAACACGGACAAGTGTCGACATAGTGTGCACATCGTCCTTCTTCCGAGTTCCCGCTGACATCTTTGGTTCCTAATCTTGGCTGCATCCGGAAAGTCGTTGGGCAAAACCAAGGGGACAGTCTGGTACCACTGTGCCAAACACAGAGTGGGGCCCCCTTATCCTGCGACCGCCTGCTTCCATACTGTCACTGTCAGGCAGGCCGGTCCCAGATGAACATTAGTTTGAATAGTGCCAAGTACGGACCCAGGATACGCGGGATCCTGTGTCAGAACGGCTCCTTTGACTTCTGGCCCGAGTAGATTCCCGCCAATCTTACTCGGACCAGCTCTTCTACTCGAACGGACATAACTCGCTTAATATCTCCTTCTGGTCATCTTTTCGTAAGACCGAGTAGCAGTCGACCGGGTAGCAAGTACCGGGTAGGCGGCTACTCGACCAAACTTCTCTTCTGACTGTTGCCTTTACCACTTGCCTTTACCCTACTCGGGGGTAACCCCCCGACAATGGCGTTAGAAAGAATGAACGGGATCATCAAATCATTCGTTCGTAACAGGGCACACCCGGATGGAAGCATCGTCTAGGGATTTCTCACCGAAGAATGCATCTCTTTCTGCAAGAATTTTCTAGGCGATGAGAAGCCAGCTGTTGGTTTGCCCGCAAACAAGCACCTTGACAGGTTCATGGGGGTAGGCCACAACACTGGCAAAAGGGTAATGGACATGGACTCCTGTGGTCGGAGAGCCGACTTTGAAAGGGCCCACCTAGTAGTGTTACAACACATCGACGATGTCGACCCTTGGATAGAAGAGCACAAAACCGCGATAAAAAACAGTGCTCGCAGGCCGATGACGGAAGATGATATATTTAGAGCACACAACTCCTCTTTCGCGACATGGTTCAAGAAGCAGATTGATGCCGATCCCCCGCCAATGACATGTCAGAAAGATAAAATTGTATTGGCCTTGTCATATGGCCCCGCGCCAAATCTGATGACTTATCAAGCATACGACATCAATGGGTACACATTCTACACGGAGGAAAGAGACAAAAGTAGCGACTATCAAAACTCGTCTATAACGATGGAATCTTACACGGGCGAAGAGATTAGAAGATACTACAGAAAGATCGAGGAAATCTGGGAGCTTGACTACGTTGGGGTAAAGCTGCCGATGTTCCATGTCAGATGGGCTACAAACGTCACGAAAGAAGACGAATATTTCACCACTATGTCGATGTCTGAAGCCAACAAACCCAAGTCCAAGAACCCCACCGCGCAAAATGAGCCCTGGGTATTGGCTAAGCACGTGGAGCAATGCTTCTTCATAACCGACCCGGCAAAGCCTAGTCGTGTTGTCGTAAGGAGAGGAAAAAGGGCCCCCATCGGAATGGATGGAGTCGCCGATGAGAAGGACTTCGATGGCTTAGTCGGAGACCCGATGATGGAAGAACCTGGTGAAGACGATGCACCATACACCACAAGAAGAAGCAGGACCACACTACCTAGGGCAGGTCTTCCATTCACAAGAAGAAGTCACAATATAGCGGTCACGTATTCAACATCGACCAAGAAAGGCAAGAGTAAGATTGTGACGAAAGGTTGAGAGAGGGAAATACTCGCGATATAACATGCTAATAGCTACTATGTACAATGTGTTTTCAGATGAAACACTTGCGGTATCTCGCTAAATCAATCTATTTACGCTCGATGCGACATATTAAATATTTTTGCACATGTTAACTTTCATATGTATGTAATTTTTAAGTGAAAACCAACGTGGGGGAGCCCCATATAATAGCATTCGTATTGCTCGATGTGTCTCGGGCCGGGGTGGGGTTGCGTAATTTAGAAAATCTTAGCACAGGCGCATCTGCGAGAAAATGCGCCTGAAGTAAACTTTATCACAGGCGCTTTTAACAGAACTTGCTCCTGGGCTAATGCTATGTGGGCCCGCGCAAAACAAAACCCTGCGAATTTTAGCACAGGCGCATTTTCTAGGTCATGCGCCTGGGGTATGGATCTGTGGGCCCGCGCATAACAGGGCCTCGAGCCAAGCACATTAGAACCGGTTTGTATCACAAACCGGTTCTAAAGGGTGTGTCCCCTGGGCCCCACTACCTGCAGCAAATGGCCGCAGGCCTTTAGAAAAACCGGTTCTAAAGGCCTGCGGCCATTTGCTGCAGGTAGGGGGGGCCCAGGGGACACACCCTTTAGAACCGGTTTGTGATACAAACCGGTTCTAATGTTTAGCGCGGGCGCATTTCTTACGTTACGCGCCTGGGGTATGGCTCTGTGGGCCCGCGCATAACGAATCGCTACGAACATTAGCGCAGGCACATTCTGGCCTGTTCGCCTGGGGTAAAGGATAGCGCAGGCGCATTTCACTCGTTGTGCACCTGTAAGTCCTCGCTCTGCTAACGCCCAACCCGCATATCACTCTCGTTTCATATCGATCCCAAACCGCACGCCGCCGTCGTCTCTAGCTCTCATCGCACGCCGCCGTCGTCTCTAGCTCTCATCGCACGCCGCCGGCGTCGTTGTCGAGCAGGAGGAGGAGGAGCGGGAGCAGCAGCAGGAGGAGGAGCAGGAGCAGCAGCGGACGAGGAGCGGGAGCAGCAGGGGAGGAGGAGCGGGAGCACGCCGTGCGCCGTCCCTCTCATCGTCGTCGTCCACGCCGGCCGTCGTCACCCACGCCGCCGTCGCCCACGCCCACGACGAACCCAGGTTAGCCCCCCCCTCTTCCAACGCCCTCATACTACTGCTGCTACTCCATCATACATGCTTTAGCTAGAACTGGATCTGATCATGTACCATTATTTCTGGATTCTGGTAGTTCAGCTCATAGTGGAAATCGATCTGCTAGAATTACACTAGCTGAATCACCTAATGCTATATTTCTTACACTAGCTGAATCACCTACTAATTACATGTGAATAGAACACTGAAGCTTTGGACACTGCTAGAATTCTCTGTGATTTGTTATTAATTAAGTGCAGTATTTTACTTTGATCAATATATATGGAGGTTTTTTTGGCATGATATATGAATTTCCTCGGAGTTTTTGTGCCATGTGATGACAGCAATGCAAAGAACTGTTTTTGTGGCCATGCATGTGTGCATTCAATTTATGTTGCAGGTACATTGAGTGCCAATGTTTTGTCGGAACGTTGATTCATTTCCGTTCCGGCGAATTTCTGGCACTCCGGCATGACCATTTATAGCCGAGGTCACGCCGAATTTTTCCGGTGACTAACAGTATACGTTTTGTCTACTGCTAGCTAGGGCATGTCTTCTTCTACTACGGATCCAGCTTTATTGGACCACTACATCCTTATGGCCCGAGAGTCGCAAGAGGAAGATCGGACACAAACTGACCATGATGTCGGGCCCCACAATGATGACGGGCTCACCGGTGGCGAGGAGGAAACCACTGATAGTGGCGCCGAGGGTCCCTCAGGGAGCAGCACGACGGGAAACAAGCGTCGGAAGCGAGCTCCGAACAAGGTCGGCACCGTTCGAGAGAAATTCACGGAGGTGGACCCTTCCAGTGGCACGCCTGTAATGCCATTGGACCTTGTGAAGGGGTACTTCCTCCAACTTGGCGCAATACTTCGAGATGTCGTCAATGTCAACGAGCCGACTCTCAAGAAGAAGCCAACTCTGCGCGCCCAACTCATCTCGAGGCTGCACGCGCGGTACGAGTTCCCTCCCCCCTACAACAACGAGAATCTGAAGG
The DNA here is from genome assembly GCA_028641055.1 of Alopecurus myosuroides. Lineage (NCBI taxonomy): Eukaryota > Viridiplantae > Streptophyta > Magnoliopsida > Poales > Poaceae > Alopecurus > Alopecurus myosuroides. Next base: position 481,137,713 of record CM054058.1, read on the forward strand.
GCAACCTCGTGAACAAACTCTCCCTCACTAGATTTACCAAAGCCCTGAGCAATTACAAGACTATGGTGAGGGCGATGATTAGGGAATCGACACCATTCGAAGAGATCCATCGCCACTTCCCGCGGATTACGCCCGATGACTTCAACACTTTCCTAAATAACGAGTCGCTTGATGTCACTAAGAAGCAAACGGGATGGGGGAAAGATCTAGCGTCGAAGAACATCGGTCACCACAATCTCGGCTGTCGTGGCTACGACGGGAAGGAGCCAGTTTGGGCGAAAGAGGACCAGGCCTACATTGAAAAAGGGATTGAGAACCCTTACGCCAAGTATGCCCATGACCCGCAATTCCAAAAATTCATGAGGTCGAGGTACAGAAAAGTAACTCCGACCGGGGAACTTGTCTCGGACCCGAAGATGGTGGAGGGTGTTATTTTGGTCACGAACGATAGCGTGAAGAATGCTGAGAAGCTAGTGGTAAGAAATTTACCATTTCATGCAACTCATCATCATCAAGTCCATGATTTCATTCTAGTACGAAACCAATTCTAAACCGTTTATATGTTGCTTCTGTAGCTAGAAGAACAACAACTTGAATCTTCCTCGTCGCAGACGTCGACGGCCAAAGTCGCGTGGGATAAGCCTTTCATCAGGGGGTACAACAAGGCAAAGAGCCAGGACCCTCTGAAAAGGCCGCACTTAGGCCGTATCACCGGCGGCGAACTTAATAAGAAGCACGCCAACTATGGCTTGGCTGAGCCCAGCACTAAGGAGTCGCGGGCGGCGAAGAAGAGCGAGGAGACGGAGGAGCTGAAGAAGAAGGTCCATGACTTGGAAACAAACATGGAGAAGAAGATTGAGAAAACGGTGGGGGAAAAGATGAATGCGCTCATCCCCGCCGTATTTGAAAAAATATGTGGCTACATCGCCGGGGGCTCACAGGGGCCGTTACCGACATTCAACATACCGTCGATGTTGGTCGTGCCCGCCGCGGCCGCCGCCGGTGGTCCGTCGACGTCGGCCGTGCCTGTCGCCCCCGCCGTGCCTGCCCCCGATGGACCGTCGGCCGTGCCCGACGCGCCTGCCCCCGATGGACCGTCGGCCGTGTCCGGCGCGGCCACCACCCCGTTGCTCGACGAGCCCACCATCACATGTGGTCCGTCGACGTTAGCCGAGCTCAATGCCCTCACGGTAAATTATTGACCGTCTCAAGCTGTAGCCAGTTCAATATAACCCTACTCTCTGACCTATCCATGCATGTTATCGTAGGCTGACGCGACGGGATGCACCTTCCTGCTAAAAGTGGGCAGCGAGTTGAAGGATGTTGCAAAGGGGAGCATCTTGCAGCCACTATCCCGCAAGTACCACTGTAGAGATATACCGGCCAACGAGCTTCGGGTTCGCGTCAATCTGGTGCTACCGGGATTCGAGTACTTGTATCCTCCTAATCAACCCGCCGATGCCGACAGCGAGCTGAATCTCGGCCAACTGGACAATCAAATCTTGCTATGGCCGAAAGCCCTTATTCGGCTGAACACGACGTCAGGGTCGGCGCCAAGCCAAGCCATGACCGTCACCACTACACCGGTTGCGCCCGCGGCAAGACAACAAGACAAGGTCCAACATGGCAATGTCCTCTCTCCACCTCCGGTGGATCCTCCTCCTCCCGAGCACGAGACGTCCAATGACGAGCAACATCACGAGCATGAGACCCATGACGACTACATGGATATTGAACTTGCTCCCATTGACGATTTCATAAATCAGTTGGATGGCGAGAAGCCGGTTCCTCCGAAGTTACCCGCCAGAACTCTTGATATCAAGAAGAAGGTAGATGGCGGAGAGGGCGGTTCTTCTGAGTTACCCACCAGAAAACCGGATATCCAGAAGAAGCTAACCTATTCCCAAGAAACTCCCGAGGAGCAGACGGCCTTTACGGCTCCACAGCCTACGCTGGTTACCCCGAATACACTCCGTGCTACGGCCGCGGAGGCGGTAAAACAAAGCGGCACTCCCATCTTCTTGAGGCCGAAGAAGAATCGGAAGAGGACGGTAGCCAAGAAGAAGAAAGGTGGTGCCTCCTCTAGTAGCCAGCCAGCGGCCGCCCGAGTCCTGGACCGTTTGCCGCCCGCCGTCCCGTGGAGGAAGGTGCATGAGATAGGTCAGCCGATGCTGCCGCCAGAGGTTGTCGCTGTCATGGTGACATGAGGAGCATCCACGACGGGATTTTGTTCAAAGAGAATGAACTTCTACGTTAGAAACATCCCTCCTACCCGCTATACGTGGTCAAGGTGCCCCGATCCGTGGGCTTTGTGGATTCAAATCCCGCAGAGGTGTTCTTCATCAGATACGAAGACATATTCAGGGTCTTCCACTTGGGTAAGCTCGACCGAAGCATTGTCCGTCTGGTATCGCTCAGCATGGCGCACGATATGGTCATGGAGAATACCCCGCACATCGCGATTATGGACCCCTACTACATGAATGAGGACTACTTGCGGTCACATGCGGACCGAGTTCTTATCACGACTTACATAACGGGGTTTTTGATAGATAACAAGGATAAGAACGCCATTCTCATGCCATACTTTCCCAAGTAAGTAGTCCTCTCCGCTTCACGTCGTTACATTCTTTCTAGAATCTCCTTAGTATTCCGATTGATGATATTGATGGCTTGTTCAAAATGTTCTGCGCAGAAACGGAGGATGCATACTCATCGTCATGGAACCGCATTGGTCACAATGCACTTATCTCGATGCGTGTAGGGCGGTGCAGAAGGACTACACCGACATAAGAGATGTTCTTAATAGTGCCCTCAACGGCTTCTCCGCCGATTTAGGCAAGCCCCTAAAAAAGGAGAAAATAGTCCGAGGCGCCTACGTGTGCACCCACGTAACAAACTTCCCCTGCCTCAAGCAATCGGAGCAAGAATCTGAGTTAGCTTGGTATGTCATCTTTCATATGAGGGAGTACTTAAAGGATGCCCAACAGGCCCATCTACCAAGTGATCTCCGAGACCTGACCACAAAGATGGCCAACACCCCCGATGAATATGTGCGGGCTGAGTTCCGTCGCATCCAGCGGAGTATCTGCACGATACTCTCGTCGGATGTCATCACTCGGGGTGGCTTGTTCTTCCACGGCCATGCACCACCGAGCAACCGTGACATAGAAGCACACCTACGAGAGCAACGTGACACCCGGACATTCAACACGCTACAAGGCGTTCGTCCGTTCCCGCCGAGACTATAGGATTGACAAAATGTTAGTATACACTTGCATCATATAACTTTTAGACATTTATTTGTCGTGTTTTATTCGTAAACCTTGATGCTTCTATTTTTTGATAGTTATTTGCGGTCTATTATCACTTTCGATGCTAAACTCGTATTTTTGTCCTATGCACAGATGACATGGTATGTTGTGTATGTCGGTAGGGTTCCCGGAGTCTACGACGACTGGGACCAATGCCATGGTGGAGGCGGAAGCTCGATACGCCACTTACCTAGCGAGAGAGAAGACGGAGAAGACGAGGGCCCGGATGACCACCTTCGCCATCGTCGTGCTTATACTCCTAGTGTTGATGCTACTTGTTGTTTTGCTTGTCTAGATAACTAAACTATCGATTTGTTTGGACTATGTACTCCTAGTGTTTGAACTATGCTTGTAACTAAACTATTCGCTTCGAGACTATTTGGTGATGATCGAGACTATTTGGTGATGATCGAGAATATTTCTGTTATTTTGCTGTCATTTTCATATTTATTACTGTCAATTTGCTGTAATTCTGTTATTTTCGTTTCTTTTATTTTTGACACAGCAAAACCATACCCCAGGCGAATAAGAAATCGTACCCTAGGCGAATATGTACCCTAGGCGCACATTGCCTGTTCGCCTCAGGTAAAAGGCTTACCCCAGGCGCACAGGGCACGTTCGCCTGGGGTATGTCAAGCTACCCCAGGCGCATCTTGCTGTTCGCCTGCGGTAAGTCATTACCGCTGGCGATGTGGTCCCAGGCGAACACATATTCGCCTGCGGTAGCCTAATTTGGTTCGCCTGCGGTAGCCTTTTCCCTAGTAGTGAATATTCCACTTAGCAAACAATCCACAGATGAACACGATAGTTACTGAGACTATGCTTATGTCTACACAAAGACTAAAGAATCACTCAATCATAAATATAACTAAACAAACCAGTGGCTCAACCAATTGTAACAAGTCATAAGACACACTCTAGGACACAAACATCACATGAGATGATATAGCTATAAATAGAATAATAACAAGGATTCACTAATAGCATACTAGTAGGAAAGATTTCTACACAAGCATGCCATAAGGTATAATGTATTCTACAACCAATATCATCTAGCAATTCAATCAAGTCATGCCATAATAATAGAAGTGAAAACATGCTAAACATGCCAGAATAAACATACAACCATAAAATAGAAAGGCAAAAATAATAGAGCAACTCATAATATCTAAGGGTACCACTAAAACAATAATAGAGAAGCAAACAACACTACGAGGATGCATATTCCTAAACAAGCAACACATGAATATAAATACCTCTAACAACACATACACCTAACGCATGCTAGTAAGAAAATATACTAAAATAACTCTATGAAAACAACTACTTAGCAAGAACAACCACTTTTTATGGTTTTGGGCTTTCAGATCCAGCGAACTGGGTCAGCCCTTGAATATTTTAAGGTGCCCCGTAAACTCATCCCCGAATACCATATATTCCCAGATTTTGGACCATCTTTTATTGTTCCCTTTAGCCTCGAAAAGCTTCACACCACTGAAGTTTCAGGATAAAGCCATCTCGAGCCGGAACGGAATCAATTCCAGCCAAATTCCACCGCTCCGTTATGATTCTGGCCATATTCCGACCGTCCTCGGCAGGTGCGGACGGCCTGGCGCCATGCTTGAGAAGCAGAGGAAAGGATCGATCGCGGCGTCCTTAGCCGGGATGGGGCAGTCGACGGAGCCGCTTCTCCATGCGGCAGATCTTGGCCGGGGCAGGGCAGGGCTTGGCAACGCGGGCGGCTTTGGCGGCCAGCGATCCCAGGCTTGAATTTTTTTTGTGCGATCAAAAGAGAAGAGGAATGAAAGGAGCAAGAGGACAAAATAAAATAATCCTGATCGGTAGGACTCGTCCAGAATTTTGTGTGTATCCTCAGATTTTGAGGTATCTGTTCTACGAGACCCCAGTTTCGTACCGTAATTTTTTTTAAGGTGCCACTTATACTTGTTTTACTAGTCGGAATTATAAGAGATCTGTTAGAGATGCTTATGCTCCAAATTTTACATCCTGGTTATTCCCAAAATGAAATATAGCTTTGATTCACCTAACAAGTGGCATAAGAGCACATTTTCATCATTGCACATGTGTACATCCAAGTCATTGGGTTTATAATCAATTGAATAAGCAGAGTTTTATGTTCACCTTTTGTAGGATTTTGGTTTGCATATTAGCTGAAGAAAAATTCAGCTTAAAATGATTCCAATCGTGTCCATGGTATGATCCTTTTATGTGCATTGCCTTTTTCTCTCCACATACGATTAGAAACTTGCTATGTTCCCTATATGGATGCAATATATATGGTTTTATGTACCTTTTGTGTTGTTATCCTTGATTCAGAAAAACAACCATAAATATATCAACTTTCTTTGAATATTAAAATTTCTTTGTGAGCATGAATTATTACATCCATCATAATCCTATATTGGTATCACAAATTTAACATTTGAACACGCACTTCTTGCTCCGGCCCTAAATGTTGTCTGCGTAAGTAGAACTCCATTTGATCTGGACCATGAGTGATTTTGTAAGGCAAGAAAGCTGAATTATGGAAACACTCCTACACACACACTGCACTTTACTGGTTTATGCCCATAACTGAAATCACGCACAAAGTACAAAAAGGGAAGTTAAAGTTAATGACTACCAGAAGCACATTTTTCTGCTGAATTTGAAACTTTGGAATCATACACAAAGCATGAAGTTTTCTGGACTTCTTTTTGTGGGCCTTCAAACTTCACACCAAACCATGAAAATTTGTGTTTTGTAAGGAAATAAATTAACAACAACTAACTGTATTTTCTTGAAGTCTTTTTTTATAGTGCATGCTCATCGATCTGGGTTTCCTCCAAGGTCGCCAACCGCGACTGGGGAACAGCAGTAGCGCTCATCTGCTGGACCTTGTGGAGACACAGGAACGATATAGTCTTCAACGGTGTCACGCCCTCGGTGGAGGCGGTGATCCAAACCATTGTGAGCGAAGCTGAGGTGTGGCGCGCAGCTAGGCTTTTTAGGGTTGGCTTAGCGAGGAGAGATAGGTGGAGGGTTCGGGAGTAGTTCATCCCCTAGGTTCTTTCGGTGGAGTGTGTCCTCGGCGTCTGTGCCGACCGTGTTGTAAGTGGGCTTCTTGCCTTCCCCTTCTTTGAAACCGATACGTCTTTCCATGACGTATCCTTAAAAAAAAAAATTATAGTGCATGCAACAGGTTTTCTGGTACCTCATGGTCAGAAGATCATCTAATGGACTATACTTCGAGTGAGCATAAAAACCTGGAAAGTACATGCTACTTGTATCTGTTGGAGTGGGGAGTGTGTACATCAACTAATTTTTTTTTACAGCACTAGGATGTACATGCATTTGTAGGCTAAAGGGAAGATTGTAAGGGGTTTGGATTTTTATTTTGTCAACGGGCAGAGAGACGGGGGCATGCTGTTTTGGTCTCCCAGATGGTGTTTTTTCGGGGCCTGTCACGCCTGACCGGGTGCTCTTCCACGAGCCAAGTCAAAGCGGGAAATGAATACTAGGAGAGCCGGGCCCACTTTCTATTTCAGGTAAACTATTGTTTCGGATAAGGGGACACTCCGTAAGACTAAACAGTAACCGTGCACCCTGTAGTCATGTCCTGAATCACAAAATACTACTACTAGCTAGCTGTTGGTGTTCCGTTGATCTTTTTTCTCTCCCTTGGTGCGTTCGTTGATGCCCACACCCTGGCGGCGACTTATAATTGAACTAGTAGTATATAGTCGGATTTCGGACGCGTTACACATTATTACATGGAAAAATCAAACCTGCCCCGTTTTCATACTCGCTCGGCAATTTTTTTTAAATAATACGTTTTTAATACATATTTTGAAAAATAATACGTGAATTCAAAAAAAATCAAAAATAAAAGCCAGTCGGCCAGGTAGCTGCCGGTTGCGGGCTGTCGGCCACGGCTCGGCCGATTGAGCGCGCGGCAGCCGATAACTGGCCACACCACGTCATCGCCTCGCAATCAGGCGAGACGGCGGGCCCCACGCATGGCAATCGATTGGACCCCAACCGATTAGTGCCTGCACACATACGACGGTCGCGGCCCTTCTCTTCTTCCTTCCTTTCCTCTTCCTCCATGCTGCTCTTCTCCTCTCTCTCTGTTGAAGCTCTAGCACGAATTAATCCGGCTATTTGAACCGATTTGCTGTGCATTTTCCACCATAAATCGGTTAGAGGGAAGGTAGGGAAACTAGGGCTGGCTTGATCTCACGATGGGATAGCTTGTGGGGGTGGATTTCATGGTGGTTTGTGTGATGGTGGTGGGATGAGTTCATCTCATGGTGGTGGTGGTGGTGGACTGCGTGCTCGTGCTGTCTCGGTGACTTGCCGCGCCTGATAGAAGCACACTTCAAGGGTAAGAATGGACCGACTTTTCTCAGTTTTTATTGTTGGATATTTAGTTCGAGGCTGTGTGGATATTTAGTTAATTAATAGATGTGTGAATAATATTTTATAGAAGCGCACATATGTAGTAATAATTCGCGTTAGTGATGTGCCAATATTAGTTCGCGGCTGTATGGATATTTAGTTAATTAATAGATGCGTGAATAATATTTTATAGAAGCGCGCATATGTAGTAATAATTCGCGGTAGTGCCCTGCTAAAATTAGTTCGTGGCTGTTTGAATATTTTTTAGACGCGCGGATATGGAGTAATACTATTGGGTAGAACTAATATTCGGATATGTCGTAATATATAGTAATAATACAGGTTGAATATTGATAACGATATTGAATGATTTTATAGGTCAGCAGAAATGTCCGATTTAGTGAGATTTACTTTTTGTTACGGGCCTGGTAATGTGGTGCAAACAGAGAGTGGGAAGTTGATCTTAGCGAGTTTGCATACATGTATGTAGCCTACAAGCCCCTAAAACATGGTCTGTTAGGCAGTTGAAAGATTGGTTGACGCTAAGTTTTAGCCTTAATACTGAGACACACACGGTCCGTGTCGAGCCATTGTGGACCCAGTCAAAAACAAATTTACACTGGTATTTGAGACCCATAGAGAGGGACAGTCAGTGGTTGGGCTGGATAGAAGGATGCCAAAAAAGGGACGTTAATCCTGTTTCCCTATTGACTCCCGTGCTTAAGGAGGTTATCGGTCCTGAACGCGAGGTAGCGCATGAGGCTGGGGAAAACAGTGAAGGTTATGATCTGTCGAATGTTGGTGGAGATGGTTATGAAAGACGGCAGAATAGTCAGGCAGGAGGAGGATACGGTACCGATGGTAACGAGAGTGGCGATGTAGATGCTGACGAGCTTGATGGTCACATGCAGAACCTGATGGCAGATGAGGACGTTGATGGTGATAGTGATCTTGGTTATGATTCAGATGGTTCTGATGAAGACGAGAACCATGAGGAGGTGCCTATTCCCAATGCGTGGAATCAGGACTGCTCATCCTCAATGATTGTGAATGACGGGCATGATTCTGCATTTCAGTATCATCAGAACAATATTTCAACCGGTGCAGTTTATCCCAATAAAGAAGCTATGAAGGATGCAATCATTCAGTGGGCAATGTTTACACAGAGATTTTTGAGAACCAAAGTGTCGAGTCAGAAATACTTGACAATGGAATGTAAGGAAATCGATTGTCCCGGGAGGGTGCATGGTTACCTTCCAAAGAATGATATTAATTGTGTGATAAGTGACTTAGTGCATCACACGTGTGTTAATACAAGCATCCCTCAAGATCATGGTAACCTTTCATCCATGCTTATTGCTCGATTGTTTTATAGCGAGATAGTCGAGACCAAATCAATGGAAGCGAGGACAATCCAACATAAAGTATTCTGAAGTTCCAGTATCATATTTCGTATGGTAAGGCTTGGAGGGCTAAGCACATGGCGCTTGAGAGCAGATTTGGTTCGTACTTTGATGCATATGACTGTATTGTTAGGCTCATGTACGCAATCCAGGAACGTAATCCAGGCACCTATATCGACATGCAAGACTTCGTCATGCCCGAGTTCCCAATTGTGAGGGTGTTGCATCGTCTGTTTTTCTCTTTCGATGTTTGCATCGAAGCTTTCCGCCACTGCCCGCCGGTTATCTGCGTCGATGGGACATTTCTGACAGGCAAGTACAGGGGGCAGATACACATCGCCATTGGTACAGACGGCAACAATCAGGTGGTGCCGCTCGCATTTGCTTTTGTGGAGAGCGATAATATTGACAGTTGGACTTGGTTCTTCAGGCAGCTGAAAAAAACAGTTGTGAAGAACACGTCCAATGTGTGCATCCTTCATGATAGACACATGCAGGTATACTCAGTGCGATAAAGACATTGACAAACCCAGTTCCTGATGAACCAGCTTCATGGAAGGACTTGCAGAGTCGTTGGTGCATGCGCCATCTGGGAGCTAATTTTTTCTCGCAGTTTAGAAATAAGAACCTGATGAATTTATTCAAAAAACTCTGCAAACAGAACCAAGCATGGAAGTACAATCTGATACGTGCTAGACTTAATACATGCACTCAGAGACATGTTGCTGACAGGAGGAGAGCTCAAGCAGCAGCGGTAGCGGCACATGCAAAGGCAGTAGCTGCAAATTTTTGCAACTGGAATAGCGGTAGTGGAGGATGAACCTGTTGGGCTGTGTGACTTGCCAGGATTTGACCCGCCTGGTACTAGGCGAAGGCTTGGTAGAACGATCAAAACATTCGAGCAGTGGATAGAACACGAGCCTATAGAGAGGTGGTCATTGCTGCACGATACACATGGAGCAAGGTATGGTGTCATGACTACCAACCTGGCTGAAACATATAATTTTGTGTTAATAGGAAACCGGGCTTTGCCACTTACCTCTGTCGTTGAGGGTATTTGCTATGGCACTGTGAAGTATTTTAGAGAAAGACGTGAAAGAGCTCAGAATCATATATTGCACAACCCGAACACACACGTTACTGTGAAAGGATTATGAAGTACATGAATGACAAGATGGAAAAAACTAGGTCACACCAAGTACTATCCATAGGGAATCAACAGAGAAGGTTCGAAGTTCGCTTAGCTAACAACAAGTTCGGATGTTCAAATGAGATCAGGACACATGAGGTGACAATAGGTAATGAGGTAAGACCAACATGCCAGTGCACGTGCAACAAATCAAAGTTGCTCCACCTCCCGTGCTCACATGTACTTGCTGCTTGTGGGAAAATATGGTTGGATGCAATATCATTTGTGTCTCCATATTACTTGAAAGAGTCTGTCCTTAATACTTGGACAGGTGAGATGATGGGATTTCGGTCCATGGGTAACTTCAACACCGTTACTCACGGTGAAAGACAGTATATTACATCTCCAGGACTAATGCGTACAAGTAGAGGTAGACGTCAGAGTCAACGCATTAGGAATGATATGGACGAATCTGAGGCCGGAGGTCCAACTAGGCAATGTATTCTATGCAATCAATTTGGCCATAGGGATCCTGACTGTCCCGTTTATGTCACTACAAGAGGCATTGGCCGCGCACGCGGCAATCGGGGACGAAGAGGACGAGGATGGAGAGGAAGAAACTAGACTGCTTTCAAATTTATATTAAGTGTGGAACTATGTTATAAATTTGTATTCAGTATGGTACTTTATATTAAGTGTGGAACTATGTTATAAATTTGTATTCAGTATGGTACTCTATATAAAGTGTGGAACTATGTTTATATTTGTATTAAGTATGGTACTTTATATTAAGTGTGGAACTATGTGTATATTTGTATTCAGTATGCAACTATATCTATTTTGCGCGCTATGTCTTGATTTGTACAGGGATGGCCGGGTTGCTTAGTGAGGCCATTGATTAGAAACATCGTGCGAGGAAATGGTAGGAGAATGGCAAGATCGAGCCTCTCCTAACTCGTACGCACAAAGATAATTGGCGGATACACCCTGAATGGGTTCAGAGGTATGTGTCTGGTGGATATTCATTTCACGCGGCTGAAATACGCATCGTTAATTGATATTAAATTCACGCGGATATGATGGTTAAAACTACACGTTGAAGCACTAAGTACTTAACGAATTTACACTATATTTTCAGGACTACTAGAAAGGGGCCCACAAGTACCGTCGCAGACTGGCTCACGAGACTTCAGCCCTACGTTACGCAGTGGGAGATAGCGACAACACGACGCTGGCAAGAGGCTAGTGTGTTTGATATTGACACGTTCCATGGATACCTTGAGAAATACATGATTGGGACAAGGCTACGCATCGTCGTACACCCTGAGCTGGAAGAGATACCAGCCCCTGCTACATGGGATACGTACCCGGGCTATGATACTTCCGGTAGCAGATATCTCGTGGTAATAATCCTTCTTCTTATGCAAACATTTGCCTTGTCTTGCAATTAGAATAAATTACTAAAAATTATAACAATTGCAGGCCTCCATGACATTAGCCGTTCATAACGAGGTGGGGCAGTTTGGACGCTCAGTTTCTTCTGGACGTCTTCTACCAAACGCGCCTTATTTGGTGACCTGGGCCGAGCGTTTGCAGAGGAAGCTAGGAGATATCTACCGGACAGTCACGTGCACCCGTAGGACCGATATCGTTACCCAGCAGGTAATACACCGCCCCCCGCGTCCCGCAACACAGGACCGGCACCATCCGCGTCCACGTCTCTCCCCTCAGCCGTCACCGCGGCCATCACCCATGCCACCATCGCCTCACCAGGCGGGTAGTTCAGCGTGGCAGCAGCAGGAGCAGACACCTAGGCCACCGCCGCCTTACGAGGTGGGTGGTTCGGCGTGGCAGCATCAGCAGTGTGCCATGTCCGGCTTGCTGATTCAGCCATAGGGTCCCTCGCCGGGCCTTTTCCAGCCACACCCTCCGGAGACACACGGTTCCTCAGCGGGCCTTTTCCAGCCACACCCTCAGCAGCCACGGGATATTTATATTCATATTCTCGTCATCTCAATATTGTAACACCTGGGGTGTTACCTGTTTGTTTGCTTGCATCATATGCATCACATTGCATTGCACCATGTTTGCATCATAACTGGAAATTTCAAATCAATTAAAACTTTCACACCTTGCTCAAAATTTCCAAATTAGCAATTGCAAACTATAACAACTCCTTTGTTTTCAAATAGTTTGCAGTTGTTCTAAATCAAATTGTTTGTTAATACAAATTTCCCTGTTATTAAAAACCCTAATGGCAAATCCCAACCATTCAATCCAATCAATCTTATTTATCATACTTCAATATGGGTTTAAATATTAAAATTTTGCAAACCAATTAAACTCAATAATGTTTGATTGAACTCATTAAATACCATTTGTTTATTTTCCAAACTTCCAAAACCAAACCCAATTTACAACAAAATTACATAACAAATTAATATCCAATTAATAGTTTCAAATTGTTGAAAATATTTTATACCACCTTGTTGTTGTTGTTTTGGAAAAAGTAACACAAATATTTCCTAAAGGGAAAACCCCCTAAACCCTATTTTCTTTCTCTCTCTCCCTCTTTTATTTCTGGCAAAAAAATAATAATAATAATAATAAGGAAGAAAAAAATAAAAAATTAAATAGCGAAGGAGAGGAGGCAGCCATCCCTTTCTCCCCCAGGCCCATCTCCTTTCTTTCACCACCCAGCCCGTTACCTTTCTGGCCCACCTCCTTTTCCTGTCTTCTTCCCCGAGCAGACGTCATCTCTGTACGATTCCTCCACCACCACCCGATCGATCCCCACCCCACTCCGATGCCATGCCGTACTAGGTCAAGATCACGTTATAAGCACCACCCCTCTACCCTAGACCCCCTAGAAACCCTAGCTAGTTTCCCTCCCATCGCCGCCGGCCTCTCTATTCTTCCTCCTCTGAACCTCTGCATCTCCGTCAGAAACCACCAAACACGGCCGTCAGCCATCACCGCCACCTTCCATCTCCGGTCACCTCGAGGGGCAACTAACCCCGGGAATGGAACCCGCTCCCATCCACCTCCAACTTCTCTGAAGACCCAGAGGCGGGAGGCGGCCCGTGCCGGCCGCGCCGTCGCCGACAAGTGCCGGCCGTGGCTGCGCTCGGCAGCGACCTCGTCTGCCTCGACAACGAACAGACCCGCGAGGTGAGCGCGTCTCCCTGCCCTTCCCTCTCCTATTCTGCTCGCTAGCGCCCGCACCACGCATCCAGCAAGCACGCTCACGACGCGAACGAGGTAGCCCATCGATCGCCGCCGGTTTCTGCTTGATTCTGTTCGCCGTCAGGGAGTCCGTGCATCGCTGTTGTTTTGTTCAGTTAACGAGCAGCGTAGTGTTAACTCCCCTGCGTATCTGAACCTAGCAGAAGCGAGCGAGTAGCGCAGCGGTAGTGAGCGCGGCGCGGAAGCAATCGGTCGCGAGTTCGACTCCCCACGGGCGCGGCTCTTTTTCCTTCTTTTTGACCCGCGCGCGCAGGGGCGGTCCCGCTAGTCAGCGACCCCCGGTGGCTGCGTGGATGATACCCATCCCAGTCAGCGCCCGCGTGGCCTCGGGCCCGCGCGGCAGTCACCGTGGTTAGATCTGGCCGCGGTGAGAGATCTGGATCCTTGCAGAGAGGCCCCTGCCTCCACTTTTCCTTCACAAACCAGTCCCTAACCTTTTGCAAATAAGCCTAAAACTTCAAATGCTCCTAATTTTCAAACCACACATCCAAATTACACAAATTTTATATGTATCCCAACCAAAATTCCATGAACTTTTCAAATATGCAATTTGTTTTCTGTTTTGAACTTTCAAAATGCAATTCAAATTTGAATTCAAATAATTCAATTGTAATTTGCAACAATTCATAACTAATTCATACCTTTTCCAAATAAGTCAAATAAAATATGTTTTCCATACCATTTTAAATAACCTATTCAAATATAATTTTTGTTTCCTGGTTTGAATAATTTAAAATGCCTAAGCAATTTAAATCTTGTTTAATTCAATTAAAAAATTGTTCAATATTGTTTAATTCATAAATAATTAATCCAAAGTCCAATTTCAAAATGTGAAACATGTAATCCAACTAAAATTTGATAACCTTTTCAAATATCAACTTTGTTGTTTGGTTTGAACAACTTAACTTGATGATAACAACCACTACTTGTTCAACCTCATTAAGTACCAATAATTTCCAAATTTGATAACTGTTTCCTAAAAGTGTTAACCATCATTCCAATTGCATTTAATATTGTTACTTATTGTTTTCATCATGCATGCATCATGTTTAACTACTTACACTTGTTAATCCAATGTAGATCATTGCCTCAACCTAAACCATTTGCATCCATATGCAATTCACATTGCATATGGGTCCATTTAAATTGTCTATCTTGTCAACTAGTTTACCTTGATGCACCTTTAAACTTGTCATGCATCCATGTCTTGATCATGCTGGATCTTTTGCCGTAGTAGTAATTGTTGCATTCCGGTGTTTGTTCGAGGTTCGTTGCTTCTTCCCGGATAGGACGTTGAGATGATGTGAGCAACGACAAGTTCTGCTACCTTGCGGGATCTCAGGCAAGTATACTCACCTGCATGCCATATGGCTGCCTTTCATCACTTGTTACCGATTCTTTCCGTTGATTCTTTTCTGCTATCCTTAGTAGTAGTTGCTTCTGTTACGAACCTATCACATGAATCCTTTAACCCTGATATTGCCTCACCTCCACTCCTATAACCTTTGCTTGAGCCTGTGTCTTACTATCTTGCTTAGGGTTGTTTGCTCGAGTCTGTTACCCGTTACTTTCTGTTATTACTCTTTCACGTTCTGGGGGCTCGATGTTTAATCAATCAATCAACCATGCTAATGTTACTATTAATAATAAATTTGATGATAAGGCACCGGCAGGAGGCCCTTTGTGGTTTTGAGGCCTGCTAGTGTCGACCCTAATAGGAAAAGGGTCTTGTCTACTGATCCATGATGAGCGCACTACCCGCATTTGGGGAGTATGGGCTCCCCCTCAGTTTGACCCGATTCGCATCTCGTCCAAATCGCCTCATTTAGTTCGGGTTTTCCATTTGCTGCATGCATGATCTTGCGAGCCCTTGGTACCCGGGTGGAACTTTCGTAGTCGGCATATAGGGGGACACGGTCTTAGAGTGCTATGAGGGTCCATTTTCTTCTGGGCCCGAGTAGCCGTGCGCCCAAGGTGCTTTGGGCTTGATGCGAAGAAGGGTTGGATTGTGTTGAGTGCCCCGCTTGGTGGAGTGGCCACTCCATCTGGCGGGATATTCATGAGTGTACGGCTAAATTGGTGCAACCCTGCAGGGATAATCTTCTCGAGAAGCCGTGTTTTCCGCGGTTATGGATTACTTGGTGAAAGTACTGGCTAACAAGTACTCAGGACAACTTAAACCTAATGATTAACAACCTTTCACCCAATGATTAACAACTTGACTAGTAACAGGCTTATTGACACAATAATCTGAACCATCACTAATCCAACTGTGTGAGTTATCCTCGGATTGCTTCTTTGGATAAGGGGCGAGATCCAGGATGGGTTTGTTTGAAGTTATCTTTCAGTTGGTTACTATCACTCGATCTTATCTCCTTTCTGATAGTTGGAAGTAATAGAATCTCTGTAGTTGGTTAGTGCAGCCTGTTGTCGCTTATTTGCAATAACCCCTTCCTTTCCGTTGATCCTAAAGTATTTGTATCTTGTGATGACTGGCTACGCCGGTATCTTGTGAGTATGGGTTTATCCACTTGCCAGTACTTAACCGTACTGACCCACGAATATCTTTCGTGGCTGCAAATTCCAAATTGCAGTCAACAGGTTTGAAGTCTGACGACGTTAGCTTGGGAATCCCTCCGGCTTGGCCTGGGCAGGGATTGGACGCCTTCGGTTATCTTCAGGACTCTTAGTCCAATTTGGATCTTGTCCGTAGCCGGACGTTTGGTTCTTCCGCTGTTATTTGGATCTTTGTAATGTATCAGTTGTAACCCCGGCTCGTTTGAGTCATCTTGTATCTATCTGTTTCTGTTGTAATTGTGGATTATTCGTGAACTGTTGTAATGTTATCATAAATGGCAACATGGAATCGGTTATTATGCGGATTTGGCGGGAATGCTGAAATCTGCATAGTGCCCGATCTCGGGGCGTCACAAATGGTATCAGAGCCTTGGTTCCGATTCCCGATATTGTTTCGATACGAATGGTTATCGAAGCAACGGGTCCGCAAAGCCTGTAGGTTAACCTCGCTAACGGTCGTTGTTTCTAGAATGTCAAAAACTATTTCTGCTAAACTATTTTGGAAAACCTCTCAATAGGATTCTTGTTTTTCTCCTTACCCCTATTCCATTTCCCCTCCCATCTTATTTGTTTTGGAGTCTACTCTCGTACTCAATCTTTCAAAGTGTTAGGATCCTACGTGGGTGGACGTTTTCTGAGCACTTAACCTAATAGGTTCGATCGTCGGAAGGTTCCTGGTGGAAGAACTTCGTCGTCACTCCGAGCAAGAATCTCTTGTTAGTGGTGTCGAGGAGATCAACTGGAAGCACGAAGAATCGATAGTCGAACTTCTTTCCCCTCCCGGGTTAGCAGGTGGATTGCGAGGGCGCAATCCCTTGTTAGTGGTGTCGTCTGTAACACCTGGGGTGTTACCTGTTTGTTTGCTTGCATCATATGCATCACATTGCATTGCACCATGTTTGCATCACAACTGGAAATTTCAAATCAATTAAAACTTTCACACCTTGCTCAAAATTTCCAAATTAGCAATTGCAAACTATAACAACTCCTTTGTTTTCAAATAGTTTGCAGTTGTTCTAAATCAAATTGTTTGTTAATACAAATTTCCCTGTTATTAAAAACCCTAATGGCAAATCCCAACCATTCAATCCAATCAATCTTATTTATCATACTTCAATATGGGTTTAAATATTAAAATTTTGCAAACCAATTAAACTCAATAATGTTTGATTGAACTCATTAAATACCATTTGTTTATTTTCCAAACTTCCAAAACCAAACCCCATTTACAACAAAATTACATAACAAATTAATATCCAATTAATAGTTTCAAATTGTTGAAAATATTTTATACCACCTTGTTGTTGTTGTTTTGGAAAAAGTAACACAAATATTTCCTAAAGGGAAAACCCCCTAAACCCTATTTTCTTTCTCTCTCTCCCTCTTTTATTTCTGGCAAAAAAATAATAATAATAATAAGGAAGAAAAAAATAAAAAATTAAATAGCCAAGGAGAGGAGGCAGCCATCCCTTTCTCCCCCAGGCCCATCTCCTTTCTTTCACCACCCAGCCCGTTACCTTTCTGGCCCACCTCCTTTTCCTGTCTTCTTCCCCGAGCAGACGTCATCTCTGTACGATTCCTCCACCACCACCCGATCGATCCCCACCCCACTCCGATGCCATGCCGTACTAGGTCAAGATCACGTTATAAGCACCACCCCTCTACCCTAGACCCCCTAGAAACCCTAGCTAGTTTCCCTCCCATCGCCGCCGGCCTCTCTATTCTTCCTCCTCTGAACCTCTGCATCTCCGTCAGAAACCACCAAACACGGCCGTCAGCCATCACCGCCACCTTCCATCTCCGGTCACCTCGAGGGGCAACTAACCCCGGGAATGGAACCCGCTCCCATCCACCTCCAACTTCTCTGAAGACCCAGAGGCGGGAGGCGGCCCGTGCCGGCCGCGCCGTCGCCGACAAGTGCCGGCCGTGGCTGCGCTCGGCAGCGACCTCGTCTGCCTCGACAACGAACAGACCCGCGAGGTGAGCGCGTCTCCCTGCCCTTCCCTCTCCTATTCTGCTCGCTAGCGCCCGCACCACGCATCCAGCAAGCACGCTCACGACGCGAACGAGGTAGCCCATCGATCGCCGCCGGTTTCTGCTTGATTCTGTTCGCCGTCAGGGAGTCCGTGCATCGCTGTTGTTTTGTTCAGTTAACGAGCAGCGTAGTGTTAACTCCCCTGCGTATCTGAACCTAGCAGAAGCGAGCGAGTAGCGCAGCGGTAGTGAGCGCGGCGCGGAAGCAATCGGTCGCGAGTTCGACTCCCCACGGGCGCGGCCCTTTTTCCTTCTTTTTGACCCGCGCGCGCAGGGGCGGTCCCGCTAGTCAGCGACCCCGGTGGCTGCGTGGATGATACCCATCCCAGTCAGCGCCCGCGTGGCCTCGGGCCCGCGCGGCAGTCACCGTGGTTAGATCTGGCCGCGGTGAGAGATCTGGATCCTTGCAGAGAGGCCCCTGCCTCCACTTTTCCTTCACAAACCAGTCCCTAACCTTTTGCAAATAAGCCTAAAACTTCAAATGCTCCTAATTTTCAAACCACACATCCAAATTACACAAATTTTATATGTATCCCAACCAAAATTCCATGAACTTTTCAAATATGCAATTTGTTTTCTGTTTTGAACTTTCAAAATGCAATTCAAATTTGAATTCAAATAATTCAATTGTAATTTGCAACAATTCATAACTAATTCATACCTTTTCCAAATAAGTCAAATAAAATATGTTTTCCATACCATTTTAAATAACCTATTCAAATATAATTTTTGTTTCCTGGTTTGAATAATTTAAAATGCCTAAGCAATTTAAATCTTGTTTAATTCAATTAAAAAATTGTTCAATATTGTTTAATTCATAAATAATTAATCCAAAGTCCAATTTCAAAATGTGAAACATGTAATCCAACTAAAATTTGATAACCTTTTCAAATATCAACTTTGTTGTTTGGTTTGAACAACTTAACTTGATGATAACAACCACTACTTGTTCAACCTCATTAAGTACCAATAATTTCCAAATTTGATAACTGTTTCCTAAAAGTGTTAACCATCATTCCAATTGCATTTAATATTGTTACTTATTGTTTTCATCATGCATGCATCATGTTTAACTACTTACACTTGTTAATCCAATGTAGATCATTGCCTCAACCTAAACCATTTGCATCCATATGCAATTCACATTGCATATGGGTCCATTTAAATTGTCTATCTTGTCAACTAGTTTACCTTGATGCACCTTTAAACTTGTCATGCATCCATGTCTTGATCATGCTGGATCTTTTGCCGTAGTAGTAATTGTTGCATTCCGGTGTTTGTTCGAGGTTCGTTGCTTCTTCCCGGATAGGACGTTGAGATGATGTGAGCAACGACAAGTTCTGCTACCTTGCGGGATCTCAGGCAAGTATACTCACCTGCATGCCATATGGCTGCCTTTCATCACTTGTTACCGATTCTTTCCGTTGATTCTTTTCTGCTATCCTTAGTAGTAGTTGCTTCTGTTACGAACCTATCACATGAATCCTTTAACCCTGATATTGCCTCACCTCCACTCCTATAACCTTTGCTTGAGCCTGTGTCTTACTATCTTGCTTAGGGTTGTTTGCTCGAGTCTGTTACCCGTTACTTTCTGTTATTACTCTTTCACGTTCTGGGGGCTCGATGTTTAATCAATCAATCAACCATGCTAATGTTACTATTAATAATAAATTTGATGATAAGGCACCGGCAGGAGGCCCTTTGTGGTTTTGAGGCCTGCTAGTGTCGACCCTAATAGGAAAAGGGTCTTGTCTACTGATCCATGATGAGCGCACTACCCGCATTTGGGGAGTATGGGCTCCCCCTCAGTTTGACCCGATTCGCATCTCGTCCAAATCGCCTCATTTAGTTCGGGTTTTCCATTTGCTGCATGCATGATCTTGCGAGCCCTTGGTACCCGGGTGGAACTTTCGTAGTCGGCATATAGGGGGACACGGTCTTAGAGTGCTATGAGGGTCCATTTTCTTCTGGGCCCGAGTAGCCGTGCGCCCAAGGTGCTTTGGGCTTGATGCGAAGAAGGGTTGGATTGTGTTGAGTGCCCCGCTTGGTGGAGTGGCCACTCCATCTGGCGGGATATTCATGAGTGTACGGCTAAATTGGTGCAACCCTGCAGGGATAATCTTCTCGAGAAGCCGTGTTTTCCGCGGTTATGGATTACTTGGTGAAAGTACTGGCTAACAAGTACTCAGGACAACTTAAACCTAATGATTAACAACCTTTCACCCAATGATTAACAACTTGACTAGTAACAGGCTTATTGACACAATAATCTGAACCATCACTAATCCAACTGTGTGAGTTATCCTCGGATTGCTTCTTTGGATAAGGGGCGAGATCCAGGATGGGTTTGTTTGAAGTTATCTTTCAGTTGGTTACTATCACTCGATCTTATCTCCTTTCTGATAGTTGGAAGTAATAGAATCTCTGTAGTTGGTTAGTGCAGCCTGTTGTCGCTTATTTGCAATAACCCCTTCCTTTCCGTTGATCCTAAAGTATTTGTATCTTGTGATGACTGGCTACGCCGGTATCTTGTGAGTATGGGTTTATCCACTTGCCAGTACTTAACCGTACTGACCCACGAATATCTTTCGTGGCTGCAAATTCCAAATTGCAGTCAACAGGTTTGAAGTCTGACGACGTTAGCTTGGGAATCCCTCCGGCTTGGCCTGGGCAGGGATTGGACGCCTTCGGTTATCTTCAGGACTCTTAGTCCAATTTGGATCTTGTCCGTAGCCAGACGTTTGGTTCTTCCGCTGTTATTTGGATCTTTGTAATGTATCAGTTGTAACCCCGGCTCGTTTGAGTCATCTTGTATCTATCTGTTTCTGTTGTAATTGTGGATTATTCGTGAACTGTTGTAATGTTATCATAAATGGCAACCTGGAATCGGTTATTATGCGGATTTGGCGGGAATGCTGAAATCTGCATAGTGCCCGATCTCGGGGCGTCACAAATGGTATCAGAGCCTTGGTTCCGATTCCCGATATTGTTTCGATACGAATGGTTATCGAAGCAACGGGTCCGCAAAGCCTGTAGGTTAACCTCGCTAACGGTCGTTGTTTCTAGAATGTCAAAAACTATTTCTGCTAAACTATTTTGGAAAACCTCTCAATAGGATTCTTGTTTTTCTCCTTACCCCTATTCCATTTCCCCTCCCATCTTATTTGTTTTGGAGTCTACTCTCGTACTCAATCTTTCAAAGTGTTAGGATCCTACGTGGGTGGACGTTTTCTGAGCACTTAACCTAATAGGTTCGATCGTCGGAAGGTTCCTGGTGGAAGAACTTCGTCGTCACTCCGAGCAAGAATCTCTTGTTAGTGGTGTCGAGGAGATCAACTGGAAGCACGAAGAATCGATAGTCGAACTTCTTTCCCCTCCCGGGTTAGCAGGTGGATTGCGAGGGCGCAATCCCTTGTTAGTGGTGTCGTCTGTAACACCTGGGGTGTTACCTGTTTGTTTGCTTGCATCATATGCATCACATTGCATTGCACCATGTTTGCATCACAACTGGAAATTTCAAATCAATTAAAACTTTCACACCTTGCTCAAAATTTCCAAATTAGCAATTGCAAACTATAACAACTCCTTTGTTTTCAAATAGTTTGCAGTTGTTCTAAATCAAATTGTTTGTTAATACAAATTTCCCTGTTATTAAAAACCCTAATGGCAAATCCCAACCATTCAATCCAATCAATCTTATTTATCATACTTCAATATGGGTTTAAATATTAAAATTTTGCAAACCAATTAAACTCAATAATGTTTGATTGAACTCATTAAATACCATTTGTTTATTTTCCAAACTTCCAAAACCAAACCCCATTTACAACAAAATTACATAACAAATTAATATCCAATTAATAGTTTCAAATTGTTGAAAATATTTTATACCACCTTGTTGTTGTTGTTTTGGAAAAAGTAACACAAATATTTCCTAAAGGGAAAACCCCCTAAACCCTATTTTCTTTCTCTCTCTCCCTCTTTTATTTCTGGCAAAATAATAATAATAATAATAATAAGGAAGAAAAAAATAAAAAATTAAATAGCCAAGGAGAGGAGGCAGCCATCCCTTTCTCCCCCAGGCCCATCTCCTTTCTTTCACCACCCAGCCCGTTACCTTTCTGGCCCACCTCCTTTTCCTGTCTTCTTCCCCGAGCAGACGTCATCTCTGTACGATTCCTCCACCACCACCCGATCGATCCCCACCCCACTCCGATGCCATGCCGTACTAGGTCAAGATCACGTTATAAGCACCACCCCTCTACCCTAGACCCCCTAGAAACCCTAGCTAGTTTCCCTCCCATCGCCGCCGGCCTCTCTATTCTTCCTCCTCTGAACCTCTGCATCTCCGTCAGAAACCACCAAACACGGCCGTCAGCCATCACCGCCACCTTCCATCTCCGGTCACCTCGAGGGGCAACTAACCCCGGGAATGGAACCCGCTCCCATCCACCTCCAACTTCTCTGAAGACCCAGAGGCGGGAGGCGGCCCGTGCCGGCCGCGCCGTCGCCGACAAGTGCCGGCCGTGGCTGCGCTCGGCAGCGACCTCGTCTGCCTCGACAACGAACAAACCCGCGAGGTGAGCGCGTCTCCCTGCCCTTCCCTCTCCTATTCTGCTCGCTAGCGCCCGCACCACGCATCCAGAAAGCACGCTCACGACGCGAACGAGGTAGCCCATCGATCGCCGCCGGTTTCTGCTTGATTCTGTTCGCCGTCAGGGAGTCCGTGCATCGCTGTTGTTTTGTTCAGTTAACGAGCAGCGTAGTGTTAACTCCCCTGCGTATCTGAACCTAGCAGAAGCGAGCGAGTAGCGCAGCGGTAGTGAGCGCGGCGCGGAAGCAATCGGTCGCGAGTTCGACTCCCCACGGGCGCGGCCCTTTTTCCTTCTTTTTGACCCGCGCGCGCAGGGGCGGTCCCGCTAGTCAGCGACCCCGGTGGCTGCGTGGATGATACCCATCCCAGTCAGCGCCCGCGTGGCCTCGGGCCCGCGCGGCAGTCACCGTGGTTAGATCTGGCCGCGGTGAGAGATCTGGATCCTTGCAGAGAGGCCCCTGCCTCCACTTTTCCTTCACAAACCAGTCCCTAACCTTTTGCAAATAAGCCTAAAACTTCAAATGCTCCTAATTTTCAAACCACACATCCAAATTACACAAATTTTATATGTATCCCAACCAAAATTCCATGAACTTTTCAAATATGCAATTTGTTTTCTGTTTTGAACTTTCAAAATGCAATTCAAATTTGAATTCAAATAATTCAATTGTAATTTGCAACAATTCATAACTAATTCATACCTTTTCCAAATAAGTCAAATAAAATATGT
Organism: Alopecurus myosuroides; assembly: GCA_028641055.1. Classification (NCBI taxonomy): domain Eukaryota; kingdom Viridiplantae; phylum Streptophyta; class Magnoliopsida; order Poales; family Poaceae; genus Alopecurus; species Alopecurus myosuroides. The sequence continues at coordinate 481,161,141 of CM054058.1, forward strand.
TTTCCATACCATTTTAAATAACCTATTCAAATATAATTTTTGTTTCCTGGTTTGAATAATTTAAAATGCCTAAGCAATTTAAATCTTGTTTAATTCAATTAAAAAATTGTTCAATATTGTTTAATTCATAAATAATTAATCCAAAGTCCAATTTCAAAATGTGAAACATGTAATCCAACTAAAATTTGATAACCTTTTCAAATATCAACTTTGTTGTTTGGTTTGAACAACTTAACTTGATGATAACAACCACTACTTGTTCAACCTCATTAAGTACCAATAATTTCCAAATTTGATAACTGTTTCCTAAAAGTGTTAACCATCATTCCAATTGCATTTAATATTGTTACTTATTGTTTTCATCATGCATGCATCATGTTTAACTACTTACACTTGTTAATCCAATGTAGATCATTGCCTCAACCTAAACCATTTGCATCCATATGCAATTCACATTGCATATGGGTCCATTTAAATTGTCTATCTTGTCAACTAGTTTACCTTGATGCACCTTTAAACTTGTCATGCATCCATGTATTGATCATGCTGGATCTTTTGCCGTAGTAGTAATTGTTGCATTCCGGTGTTTGTTCGAGGTTCGTTGCTTCTTCCCGGATAGGACGTTGAGATGATGTGAGCAACGACAAGTTCTGCTACCTTGCGGGATCTCAGGCAAGTATACTCACCTGCATGCCATATGGCTGCCTTTCATCACTTGTTACCGATTCTTTCCGTTGATTCTTTTCTGCTATCCTTAGTAGTAGTTGCTTCTGTTACGAACCTATCACATGAATCCTTTAACCCTGATATTGCCTCACCTCCACTCCTATAACCTTTGCTTGAGCCTGTGTCTTACTATCTTGCTTAGGGTTGTTTGCTCGAGTCTGTTACCCGTTACTTTCTGTTATTACTCTTTCACGTTCTGGGGGCTCGATGTTTAATCAATCAATCAACCATGCTAATGTTACTATTAATAATAAATTTGATGATAAGGCACCGGCAGGAGGCCCTTTGTGGTTTTGAGGCCTGCTAGTGTCGACCCTAATAGGAAAAGGGTCTTGTCTACTGATCCATGATGAGCGCACTACCCGCATTTGGGGAGTATGGGCTCCCCCTCAGTTTGACCCGATTCGCATCTCGTCCAAATCGCCTCATTTAGTTCGGGTTTTCCATTTGCTGCATGCATGATCTTGCGAGCCCTTGGTACCCGGGTGGAACTTTCGTAGTCGGCATATAGGGGGACACGGTCTTAGAGTGCTATGAGGGTCCATTTTCTTCTGGGCCCGAGTAGCCGTGCGCCCAAGGTGCTTTGGGCTTGATGCGAAGAAGGGTTGGATTGTGTTGAGTGCCCCGCTTGGTGGAGTGGCCACTCCATCTGGCGGGATATTCATGAGTGTACGGCTAAATTGGTGCAACCCTGCAGGGATAATCTTCTCGAGAAGCCGTGTTTTCCGCGGTTATGGATTACTTGGTGAAAGTACTGGCTAACAAGTACTCAGGACAACTTAAACCTAATGATTAACAACCTTTCACCCAATGATTAACAACTTGACTAGTAACAGGCTTATTGACACAATAATCTGAACCATCACTAATCCAACTGTGTGAGTTATCCTCGGATTGCTTCTTTGGATAAGGGGCGAGATCCAGGATGGGTTTGTTTGAAGTTATCTTTCAGTTGGTTACTATCACTCGATCTTATCTCCTTTCTGATAGTTGGAAGTAATAGAATCTCTGTAGTTGGTTAGTGCAGCCTGTTGTCGCTTATTTGCAATAACCCCTTCCTTTCCGTTGATCCTAAAGTATTTGTATCTTGTGATGACTGGCTACGCCGGTATCTTGTGAGTATGGGTTTATCCACTTGCCAGTACTTAACCGTACTGACCCACGAATATCTTTCGTGGCTGCAAATTCCAAATTGCAGTCAACAGGTTTGAAGTCTGACGACGTTAGCTTGGGAATCCCTCCGGCTTGGCCTGGGCAGGGATTGGACGCCTTCGGTTATCTTCAGGACTCTTAGTCCAATTTGGATCTTGTCCGTAGCCGGACGTTTGGTTCTTCCGCTGTTATTTGGATCTTTGTAATGTATCAGTTGTAACCCCGGCTCGTTTGAGTCATCTTGTATCTATCTGTTTCTGTTGTAATTGTGGATTATTCGTGAACTGTTGTAATGTTATCATAAATGGCAACCTGGAATCGGTTATTATGCGGATTTGGCGGGAATGCTGAAATCTGCATAGTGCCCGATCTCGGGGCGTCACAAATATCCATTAGGATTAACTATTTATGCAGTTGTCAAATGACCAACTTCAGGAGTCTATGGAGGTCAGGGCTCTATGGCCATGTCCGGGTCCTCGTGGAGCACTGAGCACGATGCCGCCCACAGCCAGGAGGCTCCCATGCCCGAGTACGACGAGTGGTTCGGGAACATCCATGAGACTCCTCCACCAGGTCCCACCCAGGATACACATTACACAGCACGCCGAGTCCGGCTCCTTTATTCCTATGCGTCAAATTCGGTATCCTGACAGGTTAGGCTGGACGCATCCTGATGCTCAACCACCACCTCCTCCTCGCCACGCGAGACGTCGGCGTTGATTATTTCATCTGCCACCACAGACATGCCTATCTACTTATGTATGATACATATATTTGTCCAGTTATGGATGAGACATATTTGTATTATGCGTATGACACATATGTTTATTTACTTTATGTACGCAACATATATGTATTATATGTATGAGACATAAGCTTATATTAATTTGTGCCGAACATATTTAAGTAATTAAACTCGATGAAGGGGTTTATATGGCACTAACTGGGCGGAAGAAAGTGGCGGGAAAATTGGCTATTTTTTTTTAAAATAATACACTTTTTATTAGAAAGTAAAAAATTAATTCGCGAAAAATTAATTGGCTCCCGCCATTTTTCCCCGCCTTTGTCTCCCGCCATTTTTTTCCCGCCCAGGTCTCCCGCCCTTTTCTCCCGCCATTTTTTTCCGCCATGGTCTCCCGCCCTTTTTCTCCCGCCACCGTCTCCCGCCCAGTTGCCTGCATACCATGTCTATATAAACCCCGGCATTCTGTCTGATGGATGTGTGTGCTGTGTAGTGAACTTACATTGATGGCTGATAGTGGTAGTGGTGGTCTCGACCCATATAGCTCATGGTGTATTCTATACAATGTGGCAAAAGGTTCTTGCGCCAATAGGAGGGAGGGTCGAGCCTCCGTTAGTTTTACGACCTAATGACTGAGTCGTCCCACACTGATGCTCTGGCGGGAATTTAGCCAGATATCAACTCCCGCCTAGATCCACCGATAAAATTAGGAGTGAACTCTTGAGGTGGCATCAGAACTGCTGCAGAATAGTTGAGCTAAAAAAAATCGAGTCGGGGCTTCGGGGTATGTCAATCTTCAATACTAGCGATAAGATACGTTTTGTCGACGAGGCCTATGCACTTCACGTTGAGGTAATCGATTTACGAGTTTACATCATGTTCAAATCGATTTTCATCGTTCTAATTTCTGTTTCGCTTTTATTCTCAATGTGCAGCACTGGCCTGCCGACGCAGAGTTTCTGAACAAAAAGATCACGCACTATGGCTGGATGAGCATACTCTTTGGGCCATGTCCGTGGGGGTTTCCAGAAGACAACCGCCACGCTCATTGGATCCTTAACACAATATCAAAGGGGAAGACTGGTGCCGCATCAAAGGGGAAGAGTGACAACGCAGCAAAGAGGAACAGTGGTGGCGCATCGAAAGGGAAGACTGCTGACACATCGAAGGGGAAGAGTGGCGGCGCATCCAAGACAGTTGATGATGACAACAGTGACGATGACTATACGCCGAGAAGTGTAGCTAGGTTTAAGGCTATGTGTAAGCGTGCTGGTTCATTAAAAGCCGTAGCAGATGAAAACAGTGACGACGACTTCATGCCTCCATCACGAACACGTGGCAGAGCAAAGTGAAGTCGTCGAGTAAAATTAGTTTTCCTTATGCGTATTCTATTATTTTAAGTTTTAATTCAGTACTACTTTTCATGTCAAATTATTGTCCTCGTTGCAAAATAATTATAGGAATTTGCAATGAACTGGCTTGCTACCAAAGACGGAGAAGAAATAAAAATTGCCCCCAAATTTTTTATTTGTACATGTCGCAGTGGCGGATAGCGAGTAGTTGGACTAATTAGCGGAAAATTGTGCGGAAGAAAGTGACAGGAGTGAAGGTAGAAAAAAAAACCACTAATTGGGTACGGCGTACCCAATTGCAGGTTGCCTCGACCGATTGCCAGATGCGTGCGTCACCTAGCCACCAATCGGCTGCCATCTGGCCGATTAGGGCCAATTAGGGGCAGTCGGGTGCGGTCGGGCCGATTGGCTTTTATTTTTGAAATTTGTTAGATTCGCGTATTATTTTCGGAAATACGTATTAAAAACGTATTATTTTTTAAAAAAATTGCTCCAACTCGCCTGCGCACGCTAGCTGCTCCTCGCTCCAACCTGGGCTGGCCCATTTCGCTCGATCCAACCTGGGCTGGCTCGCTCCAAGCAGCTCTCCATCCATTCGCCTTCCTTCGACGGAACAGTGAGAACTAGCGTGCTATTGCAGTGTTGTTCACGTACAGTTAGTTTGTTCTCCAAAAAGAAAACCGTACAGGTAGCTTTAAACATGACTAGCTAAATAGGATAATGTGAGATACTTGTATTTTTTCGTTTTCAATTTCTATTGTTAGAAAAAATTCGTATAACTTAAATTTAATATTTTTTAAATAGTGAACAAAATGAAGTTTGAACGATTTCAAAACATAAACAAAACGTTACGTATGAACAATTCTCAAATTTGAACACATTTTAATTTGAATGTTTTTTCATTTGAACAGTTTTAATTTTTGAACATTTTTTTCGAACAAAATTCGAATTTGAAAAAAAAATTAAACATTTTAAGGTTCGAATAATTTTCAGTTTGAAAAAAAAATTCAGTGAACAAGAAAAAGAAACAGAAAAGAAAATGAGAAAAAAAAATGAAAACCGAAAAATGAGACAATAAAAATATTTAAAAAGAAAGTTGAACATAGAAATGTGTGATAGCCCCGTGGCTGTGCACCTGTCCGTCCCATCCTAAACATATTTTGTGTTTAATCAATAGTTTAATGGGCCGGCCCGCTCGAAAAACCCACGCGGGCGAGTTGGAATACGCCTCACTATAAGCGACATATAGGGTCTGCCGTCTAGACGCGCCCCCCATTGGGCCTTCCCGTCTGGACGCCCCCTTGTTCCTGTATGGCAAACCCAGCCCAACCCCTACTCCCAGGGACGCCGGACGAGTCGTTCGGCGCCGCGGGCCCGTCCTGCCAGTGACCCAAGACGGCCAAAAACTGGCCCACGTCGCCACGTCTGCTTCCTCTCCCTCACAGCGCTGCCGCTCTCGCCCACCGGCGCCGCCGCCCAAGTCGACAAAAAATGTGCGAAAATTTGAAAACTAGATTTCATTGATAGGGACGGAATATAGGCGCGTTTATACATAATTTGGAAGAATTTTAAACTAAATACGGCGCAGCCGCCTACATGCCTAGGGCCTTGTACATCTCGGTGTAGTCACTGTTGTCGCAGTCGTCGTCGCTCGGCGGCTCGGCTTTTGGGGCGGCGCTGCTGCTCCTCTGCCCTGGGTCGCCAAGGTACATTGGCGGGGGAGGGCAGTCGTCGTCGTCGTCGCTGTCCGGGAGGAGGATGACGTCGCCCGCGCCTGCGGAGGAGCTCGCCCTTCCCTGATGACGAGGGACTGGCTGCGGGTCCGCCGGCATGGAGGCACCTCATGCGGCGCCTCCTTGACGACAGCGAGAGGGGTAGGCGGCGGAGAGGGCGCGGCGGTTCTTCCCCCGCAGCCTAATCCGCCGCTCGATATGGGCGAGGACACGGGAGAGCGTGCGCCCGGGCTTGCTCCACCACACGCGGCGGCCGGGGGCATTGTTGCGGTCCGAGAAGATGCCGCGGTTAGGGGCCTCGGCGAGCTCCCTGTTGAACCTTTTCTGGAAGTACGCCGTCCAGGCCGCCTTGTTGGCGGGATGCCACTCAGGCTGGTTACGCATCGCCGGCGTCATCAGCTTCCGGATATCTTCGATATCGGCGACGCGCTCTGGCCCAGTGGGCGGTGGAGGCACAGGCACGCCGCCTGCTTTGAGCCTCCAGTGCCTTGGCGCGCTTATCCCCTGCGGTGAGTGGTAGTTCGCTTCGTACAGCAGCCGCGCCTCTCGGACGCGCAGGGTTCAGCGGCCAAACCCGTTGGCAGCTGCGCCGGCGAGGTAGTTGCGGTTCACCATGGCGAGGGAGAGGCAGGAAGAGCCGGCGAGGGGAGGAAAGGAAGAGCGGCGAGGAGAATGGGGCCGAGGATGGCGACAGGGCCGGGTTTTGTAGCCGAGGAGGGCAAGACGAGGCGGCAAGCAGCAGCCATTACTCCGCCGCGTTGGCGATTGGACTGCTCCGCCACAGCGTTCCGTCTCGTCGAGGCGTCAATGCGCGCGTCTTCCCGAGGCGACGAGTCTCTCCCTCGCTGACAGGGTGGGCCCGCAGCCCCGAAGGGGTTTGGGTTGGGGCATCGAGTGGAAACGGGGCAGCCCCGTGGGCGCCTTCCCGTCCGGACGAGCCCCCAAAAGGGCCTCGTCGAGCGCCTATCCGGACTCCAATTGAGGGCCTCGACTGGAGATACTCTTAGCCGGGCAAAAGGTACGACCGCACAGAGGGACTGGCCCATGGCTCAACGTGCTATGTACTGCACTAAGTATACCTCGCCACCTGCCCCAAAAATCCTGCTTCGGCCAGAAATATGAAGCAGCCAAAGCAGGCGGGCGCTCTTATATGCCGCACATGTCTAGCCGTGGCCGTAAACATGCACGGCGCCAGAAAACCACGTTTTATTCCCCAAGCTAAATTCAGGCGCGCGGTATATTTTGGCCAGGGCATGGAGAAAAACCCTTTCCGGCGCATAGAATTTTAAGTCTCAAGTCCCGCGCGTGCGACGGCCGACGACCGCGGTAAAACTTCCGCGTGCCCGCGGCAACTCAGTTTCCATTGCCATCCCTTCCTCCGACATCCAAATCCTCCGTCGCCCAAAATTTCTTGTCAGGCGCAGCTCCCACCCGCCGCTCGGATGGCGGCACGTGAGGCGCCACCGCGGTGGAACGCTCCCGTCGGCGCTCTCCCCAGCTCCTCGGTCTCTCGTATTGTTTTCCGTTCCCGCAATGTCTCCCCCGCCACCGATTCGACCGATAGTATTCCACGCTGTGCACGCTACCACCAATGCAGCAACCCGCCATGCGCAAGGTGTTCGACACAATCCCTCAAATATATGTGGAGATGCCGAATTGCTCATTTCAAACGCTACGTGGTAGCAATTGCGGAAGTCTTCGGTGATGAATAATTGAGATCCCCTAATGCTCAATATACGTCTAGACGTTGGAGTTCAACAAAACTTAGAGATTTCGGGGCATGCTTGACTCCACTGATTGCATGCATTAGAGTTGGAAAATTTATCGGCGGCATGTGATGACCCACAAGTATAGAGGGTGTATCGTAGTAGTTTCGATAAATAAGAGTGTCGAACCCAACGAGGAGCAAAAGGTGTTGACAAGTAGTTTCGACGAAGCAATAACTATAAATACTGGAAAATAGATTTTTAGGGGTTCTTGATATTGCAGATAAATAAAGTGCGAGTAAATAAAATGCAGTAGTAATAATTGCAGCAAGTGGACCAATCATTTCTTCAGCAAAAGACAAGACGGTGAGTTTATTTATGATTAACAAACGTTCTCAAGGACACATGAGAATAATGTGTGCATAAAGTAAATGATGAAACTTCTCATTAATATTTGAAATCGGCAAGTCACACCAACAGATACAACGATAACCAACTAGGGAGACACACTTCCATACTGCAAACCATCCTATATGATAACTTCTCTGCACATGATATGACTCTACTGAAAAAGTAAAAAGATGAAAGATAGTGATGTGATAACGCGACACTCCCCCCAAGCTTGGAACAAGCCGAGGGGATGCCAAACCCAATGACGAATCAATTCTTCGGTGGTGGGGGTGAGTCCTTCTCATCCTCGGCCTTCCAAGTTAAACGTTCTCGATCCATCCACAAATGATGTCTTGGTCTCCAACATCCTGAAACTAGCAGCAGAGCTTATACGTTTAAACCTGCTCTCGTACTCACAATTCTGGTTATGCACATCATAGAGTTGTGCTTGCAAATCATTAGTGGTCTTGGCGAGTGAGAAGATTTCCTCCCGAAGCTTCAAATTCTCCCTTTTGTATTCAACGATCTGTTCTGCCTTTATCATGTGAATGATCTCAACTTCGCTCCGCCATCTTCTTGTACCTAAAGACTTCATGCTCCAGCTCCTTCATCCCTAGCCTCCAGACTGCCTTCTCCTTCAAGGCCTCGAACATCTTCAATCCGCACCTTCCCGTCCTTAAGCAGCAATTCCTTGGGATGCATCTTCAACAGGCTCATCTACGGGTTGATGACATTCTCAAAGAAATTGTCCTTGGGAGATCCAGGAGATCCAGGAAAGGACATTGTGGCTCTAGATCTGAAGATCTGGCCTGGGAGAAACAGCTCGAAACAGAAAGCGGCGAGAAAACGATATACAGACCTCGGGGGGTCCGGGGGATTATATAGCAAAAAGTGTCATAACGAAAGGAAAGTCCAGGTCGAAAACGAGTCGGAGAGGGGCTCGGGGGCGCTCACACCATGGGCTGGCGCGGCCAGGGGTGGGCCAGCGCCACCCCATGGTGTGGAGCCTCCGGGCTACGTCTCCGCCTCGTTTCCGGCTCATAATTTTTCATATTTTCCAAAAACAGTAAAAATAAAAGTTGGAAGATGACAAGCTTTTCCATAAACCATTTTATAAGGAGACATGCCCATGGGATTTTTATAAGCAGTTCTACAAGCCCACAAAGCATCATTTTATCTCTTAGCCCAATTTTTTCTAGATTTGTTAACAGTCTTCTGCAAGATGGATTTGATTTCTCTATTTGATAATTCTACTTGCCCACTAGTTTGAGGATGATAGGGTGAAGCAATTCTATGATTAACATCATATTTAGGAACGGTTTTTCTAAAACCACCATGAATAAAATGAGAACCCCCATCAGTCATAAGATATCTAGGTACACCAAACCTAGGGAAAATAATGTATTTAAGCATTTTTAATGAGGTTTCACTATCAGCACTTTTAGTAGGTATAGCCTCTACCCATTTAGTAACATAATCAACAGCAACAAGAATATGAGTGTATCCTTGGGAAGGAGGGAAAGGACCCATAAAGTCAAAACCCCAACAATCAAACGGTTCAACAACAAGAGAATAATTTATAGGCATTTCATTACGTCTAGAAATATTTTCAACCCTTTGACATTGATCACAAGATAAAAAAAATTGTAGCATCTTTAAAGAGAGTAGGACAATAAAAACTTGATTGTAGAACCATATGTGCAGTTCTATCTCCATCGTGATGTCCTCCATAAGCACTACTATGATATTTTCTCAATATATCTCGTTGTTCATTATTAGGCACACATCTTCTCATAATACCATCAACACCTTCTTTATATAAGTGTGGGTCATCCCAAAAATAATGCTTCAAATCATAGAAGAATTTTCTTCTTTGCTGAGCTGTAAAGGTAGGAGGCAAATACTTCGAAACAATAAAGTTAGCATAATCAGCATACCATGGACTCTCTTGAGAGCTCACTTTTATTGCAGCTAACTGTTCATTAGGAAAACTATCATTAACAGGAATAGGGTCATCAGAGATATTTTCTAATCTAGATAGATTATCAGCAACAGGATTTTCAACACCCTTCCTATCCACAATATGTAAATCAAAAACTTGTAAAAGAAGCCTAGGCCTAGCATCTTTCTTTTCCATTAGGTACTTAATAGCAGTATGATCAGTATGAATAGTAACTTTAGAATCAACAATATACTGCCTAAATTTATCACAAGGAAAAACTACAGCTAGGAATTCTTTTTCAGTGGTAGCATAATTCTTTTGAGCAGCATCAAGAGTTTTACTAGCATAATGAATGACATTTAACTTCTTATCTATCCGCTGTCCAAGAACAGCGCCTACAACATAATCACTAGTATCACACATAATTTCAAAAGGTAAATTCCAATCAGGTGGTTGAACAATAGGGGCAGATTTTAAATCATTCTTTAAATTTTCAAAAGCTTCTCTACAATCTTCATAAAAAACAAAAGGCGCATCCTTTTGAAGAAGATTAGTAAGAGGCTTTGATATTTTAGAGAAAGATTTAATAAACCTTCTATAGAAACCCGCATGACCCAGAATACTGCGAATACCTTTGATATCCCTGGGACATGGCATTTTCTCAATAGCTTCAACTTTATCTGCTATCAACTTCAATGCCTCTTTCAGATGTTTTATGTCCAAGAACAATTCCTTCATTAACCATAAAATGACATTTCTCCCAGTTAAGAACAAGATTAGTCTCCTCACATCTCTACAAAACTTTATCGAGATTCTACAGACAATTATCAAAAGAAGTTCCATAGACGGAGAAATCATCCATGAAACTTCCACAATTTGTTCACAAAAACCATGAAAGATAGCAGACATGCATGTTTGCAAAGTAGCAGGAGGATTACATAAACCAAAAGGCATACGTCTATAAGTATAGGTTCCATACGGACAAGTGAAAGTTGTTTTCTCTTAATCAAGCTTTTTAACAGCAATTTGAGAGAACCCAGAATAACCATCAAGAAAGCAGAAATGAGTTTTCTTAGACAACATTTCTAACCTTTGATATATAAAAGGCAAAGGAGGATGATCCTTCTTAGTGACTTTGTTAACCTTCCTAAAATCAATGCACATCCTATAACCAACTACTACTCTTTGAGGAATAATTTCATTATTTTCATTTGGCACAACCGTCATCCCTCCTTTCTTAGGGACACAATGAACAAGACTAACCCATCTACTATCAACAATAGGATAAATAATGCCAGTATCAAGGAGTTTCAATACCTCATTTCTTACCACATCCTTCATCTTAGGTTTTAAACGGTGTTGATGTTCAACAACTGGCTTTGCATCAGGTTCAATATTAATAGCATGCTAACATATAGAAGGAGAAATCCCCTTCAAATCATCAAGAGTATAATCAATAGCACCTCTATGTTTCTTCAACATCCCCAATAATCTATCCTCTTCTTTATCACAAAGTTGAGAACTAATAATAACATGATATAATTTATTATCATCAATATGAGCATATTTAAGATTATCAGGAAAAGGCTTTAAATCAAAAATAGGATCTTCCTTGGGTGGTAATGTTGTACCCAAGTCTTCCACGGGTAAATTATGTTTCAGCATTGCTGGCTGATGTAGGAAAATCTTATCAATTTCATTCCTTTGTTCCATAAAGACATCACTTTTGAGGTCTTCCATGTATTGCTGCAAAGGATTGTTAGGAGCAAGAGCAATAGCAGCCAACTGTTCAACTCTATAATTTTCATTAGGTAATTCAGCTTCATAGGGTGTTTTAGCAAATTTGGAGAAATTAAATTCATTAGATTCTCCATCAAACTTTGTAAGGATTTTCTCCTTTTTACAATCTATAATAGCACCAGAAGTATTTAAGAAAGGTCTACCAAATATGATAGGACAAGTATCACTAGCAGAAGTTCCTAGGACTAGAAAATCAGCAGGATATTTAGTTTTACCACATAAGACCTCCACATCTCTAACAATACCAATTGGAGAAATATTTTCCCTATTAGCAAGTTGAATAATCACATCAATGTCTTCAAGTTCACAAGAACCAATTTCATGCATGGTTTCTTTATAATGCTCATAAGGAATAACACTAGAACTAGCACCAATATCATATAAACCATAATAGCAATGATTACCTATCCTAACAGATAGCACATGAACACCAGGTTTCCTAGATTCACTAGGATGAGAGACAATATTAGAAGCATCTTCACAAAATATAATGTGTCCCTCTTCTACATTTTCAGAAACAAGGTCCTTTACTATTGCTACTGTAGGTTCTACAGTTATTTGTTCCTCAGGTTCTACAAGTTTCTTTGCACTTTTATTAACCACACTGGCTAACATAGAATGTTCTTTTACCTTAGCAGGGAAAGCCATTTTCTCAATATAAGGTTCAGGCACAATAGAATCAACAATATGAACTTCTATATCTCTAGCAGGAACACAATTAATAGTATCTTTATAAGGTGCATGGTACTTATCCCATTCCTTTTTAGGAATATCAATGTAAGAAGCAAAATCCTTATATAAGTTTGCAGCAACTTGAGAATCAAGACCATGAACAACACTAACATTATGAAAATCCTCAGATGACATAAAGGTTTTAATGCATTCATAGTCATAATTTATACCTGACTTTCTACCTTTGTCATTCTCCCATGCTTTAGTGTTTTCTTAAATACGGTCAAGAAGATCCCACTTAGCTTCATCTTTCATACGTGTAAATGATCCAGAATAAGAAGCATCCAATAAATCCTTATCATGAAGAGGAAGCCTTGCATATAAATTATTAATAACAATATTGCTAGGAAGCTCATGAATGGGACATTTGAGCATCAGTAACTTCAATCTCCCCCATGCTTGGGCAATAATCTCTCCGTCATGAGGCCAAAAATTATATATATAATTATGATCTCTGTGGATTTCACTTGGAGGATAGAATTTAGAATAAAAGAGAGGTACAATTTCCTCCCATTCAATAGTATGGATATTTTTTAGCAGCATGAACCATACAGCGGCTCGGCCTGTCAATGATATAGAGAATAATGTCCTCTTCACTTGGCCCATAGTAATACCTGCACACTTGAACAACTCGCATAATTCATGTAAAAAGAGAAAATGATCACCATGATGGACATTTCCATCTCCTGAATGGCAGTTATCCATAACATGTTTAACAATCTTTATAGGAATTTTATAAGGATCCAAATCATCAGGCGGTGGGTCACTTACTACCCTAGCAGTGGCAGCAGTGCCCGCAAATAAGGACTCAAAAGGAGTTCCGAACATAGTATAATAAAGCAGTAGACAGTAATAAAAACAACACTTACAGAAGAAGCTTCCTTTATCAATTCCACTTCCCAATAGCGCTTCACTCCCCGGCAACGGCGCCAGAAAATAGTCTTGATGACCCACAAGTATAGGGGGTGTATCGTAGTACTTTCTATAAATAAGAGTGTCGAACCTAACGAGGAGCAAAAGGTGTTGACAAGCAGTTTTGATGAAGGAATAATTGTAAATATTGGAAAATAGATTTGTAGGGGTTCTTGATGTTGCAGATAAATAAATTGCGAGTAAATAAACTGTAGTAGTAATAATTGCAGCAAGTGGCCCAATCCTTTCTTCAGCAAAGGACAAGCCGGTGAGTTTACTTATGATTAACAAACGTTCTCAAGGACACACGGGAGGTTTCCGACAAGTGCTTTTGTTCCATGCAGCTGAATCATTTTGGTGTTTTGATAAGTGTTGTGTGGGTGAATCTATGCTAATGTACCGTCCCATCCAAGACTAATACATACTTGTGATTATACCCCTTGCAACCATCCGCAACTACAAGAAAGTAATTAAGAAATAAATATAACCACAACGTTAAACTCGGGGATCCTACGCTCCCTCGTGTAACGGTTTCCTAATGGGGGTTTAGATTTCTGTCACTCCGGCAACCCCACAATTAGTATCAAAATACACGATGCATCCCCTAGGCCCATAAATGGTGAAGTGTCATGTGATCGACGTTCACATGACACCACTAGAAGAATAACACCACAAATTAAATATCAAACATTAAATATTATTCAACATTACTTCACTACTAACAACTTGACTTCTCCCAAGTCCTCAAGAACAACACAAACTACTCACAAGACATCATATGGATGATAATAATCAGATGTGATATAAGGGATGATAAAAATCTGGTCATAAAGTGCAAACACCGATAAATCTCACAAGCATCAACTACTAACAAGTAACCCACACCGGGAGTGAGATCTAATGCAAAACAACGATAGAGGCCCCTAATTGTTACAGCGGGATGAAGGTGGATGATGAGGGTGATGGTTCTGGTGATGATGATGATGATGACGATCTTAATGATGCCCGGAGTGATGACGGTGACGATGGCGGTGATTTCCCCTCTCCGGAGAGGAATTTCCCCGGCAGATATCTCCCTGCCAGAGAGCTTTTCTCTCTCGGGTATTTTCCGCCCCGAGGTGGCGGTGGAATAATTCTTAGACGATGGATTGGGGCTTAGGGTTTTCTGGGGGACAAGCATGCCAAAAATATCCCCCAGAGGAGGGCCAGGGTGGCCACACCTATAGGTGGCGCGACCAAGGCGGGCGCCACCCATGGTGTGGGCCCATGGTGGCCCCCCTCTGGCTCTCCTTCTGGCTGTGTTCTTCCTCTGGACTTTTAGGACACCCACGATGTCCCACTTCTTCCTCTGATCTTCTGAAATATGGTATCCCGACGGTGCTTTTTCCATCAGATTCCTGGTCCCGGTGTTTATTCTCCAAAAATTATAAAACATGCAAAACAAGATAAAATAACATAAGAGATGCATCATAACATGAAATATATCGATGAATAAGAAAAATTATGATATAAAACAGTGATGCGAAATGGACGTATCAGCATGGCATGGATAATTCGAGGGCAGAAAAGGATTCCACTATAATACTTAAACCCGTGGCAGATTATGAGAGTTGGATTTGACATGCTTTGTTTGGAATGCCGAGATCATGCAATGGCATCAATGTTCTTCACTAGTCAACACTAATAAACCGGATACATACGGTCAAATGCCACTGGTGCGGCTTGAAGCAAACGGCCACACATACAACTACGGTTACCATCTTGCGAACACATCTATCCATGGTGGCAAACATTTGTGAACATGGCAAAAAAACGCAAGGTAAGTAACAATATGGTTTTCATAATGCACAAGCGGCAGCTAAGAAAGATGTAGAGAGAGCATTTGGAATTTCGAAAGCCCAAATTGCTATTGTGAGAGGGTCGGCTAGATTTGAGGATCAAGACATCTTTTTGTATATTATGACCGCGTGTGCGAACATGCATAATATGATTATCAAGAACAAGCGTTGACGAGATTTAGACTATTCCTTCTACGAATAGATGGGACAACCCGTGCGAGTGAGAATGAGAGAAGAGTGAGTTACCCGCTTTATTGCATTCTCCATTCGTCAAAACAATATGCATGCTAACCTTCAACAAGATATCATCGAGAAGTGGTGGAAATGGACTGGACAACAGAATAACTAGTTTCTATGTTGTTGTATGTTTATTTGAGAGCTACTTGACGAATAATTTATTGTATTTTTAATGAACTATTGTGTCTATTGTTGTGTACTAATTGTTTTTGTAAGAGTGATGAAACTATTTTTATTTTAGATTTTTGTGTCTTTATTTAATCTTATTTGTTATACATGCTTGTTTTTGTAAGGTTTCTGCTGCCGTAGACACTATCTTTCAGCACCTGATAAACCGCCGCCACCGACCTTCGCACTATTTAAGCGACTCTGAAATCGATGCCGCACCGTGCGCATGATGTAATCGTAAACAAGCGCTGCAAAAGCGTTTTACCGCGCGAAAGACGCATCTGACCCATGTCGCCTGAAGGAGATGACGGTTGTTGTACAATGCATATTTGTCAAAGTGGTGAACATTTTTTTTAAACCTTGAAACATTTTTCAATCACAATGAATTTTTCATAAACCATGAACATATTTTTTAAACCCATTTTTTTTGAATCCAATGAACATCTTTTTGTATCCTTGACTATTTTTTGAATTCCTAATGAAAGAACATGTTTTTAAAAACCATGAATACCTTTCTGAACCACGTGAATATTTTTTTCGAACCTCGTGATTTTTTTTAATTTATGATCATATTTTTGAAATCATGAATAACTTATGAACCTCAGAACATTTTTCGAAGCTGTGAAATTTATTTCAGAATCCATGAATTTTTTAATTCCGTGACGTATATATTTCAACCGATGTACAATTTTTTGAACCTCCTAAGCATTTGTTTAAATATCGTGAACATTTTTCAAGCTGCACATTTAAAATAAAAGAATTGTTTGAATGTCTGAACATTTTTTTATACCCATGAGCACTTCTTGAACCTCGTGAACATTTTTCCGAATCCGTAAATTTTCTTTTGGAATCCATGAACATTTTTAATTCCGTGAGCAACATTTTATGAACAAAATTTTAAACCTTCTTAACATTTGCTGAAACATCGTGAACATTTTTGTTAACTATGTGAGTAATTTTCAAAATAAAATAAATAATTTTTGAATATATCAACAATTTTTTTGAAGCTACGATTTTTTCTTGAATCTCGCAATTTATTATAGACAATTTTAATTCAGAACCATTTTTTCTTGAACTTTTCTGAACCATTTGAATTCAGAACCTTTTTATATAGACAATTTATTAAACTACTGCAATATGAAGGTGGATTTAAAGCTACAATGACCACAAGGGAGTCAAGTATTATTCTTTATGTTTCTGTTAGTGTACATATATTCACCTGTAGGACTCTAGCAAAGGCGTAGGATTCAAAGGTGATTAGGGTTTCGATGAGTAAAAAGGCGGCGCATGTCGATCTTCATCGACGGGGCGCACTGAGGCCAGATAGGTTAGCATCGTCATCCGAGTACGTCAAGGGAAACAAGGTGAGTTATCCTCGGGTACGTCAAGGGAGAGGATGGAGGAATCCATGAAGGGGCTTGATCTCACGGAGGATGAAGTGACGCCGCAGGTGATCGATGACCTAGAATACATAACTAGTCAGAAGTGGGCGCTGGCATGTGGGGTACTATACCAGAATTCTTTCCGAATCCGGACCATTGCCAATGCGTTGAGGCTAGCCTGGGGTAACCCTAGAGGCATAGTGCTTCGTTCGGTTGGCGACAACATGTTCGTGGTCGAGTTAGAGACCAAGCGTGATCGAGATCGCATCTGTGATGGATCACCTTGGCACGTAAGTAAACACATCGTTATCCTCAAAGAGCTCAAGTTTTACAAGCTACAAGTTTTGGCTAGAATTTTGAATCTTTCCTTCAACTTGATGAATGGAAAAAGAGGTGGGTCAGTTGCGCAGAAATTTGATAAAAGTATGAAGACAATTCAGATTGACCATGTAGGTGTTTCTTTTAGAGCAAGAGTGACTATCAATATTCCTGGTTGATTCCTCATGGAGAAACAGGAAATATTGGTATGAAATTCAATATGAGCATATTCCAAACTTATGTTTCTCATGTGGTTGCCTAGGCCAGATACGTTGTGTCCCACACTGGGTAAGGCTAGCCCCAGTGGGAGTAACATCAGTAGTAACATCAACGCCACGTAGGCAAAAAAGATGACATGTCACGTATTAAATGAAGAGAGAGATGAGTGTGGTAACTAGCTATGTTACCGTAACATCACACATTACAATGCAATATGAGTCTACAAGCTAATAAATGTAGCTTTGCATGACACCACTTCTATGTTACTCTCCACTATGGAGGTAGTAACATAGTCTTGAAAAACGTGTATGTTACTAGGCTATGTTACTCTCCATTGTGACTAGCCTAAATATGACGACGAGGGTAAGTTTTCCTTCAAAGCTAGCTTGAGGGATCCGGATGATAGGAAGAAAGCAGTGTCCAGCGAGAGCTCGACAAAGGAGCAGTATTCAAATAAGAAGAAAAATAATGTGGCCCGCAAAACAAGCTCAAGGCCAGGGGCCCAATGCTGCGGTTGCGTCACTTCTGAAGAAAAATAGCTTCCACTAGTCGAAAACGGGGCATTAGCACCGGTTGGTAATGGGCTAATGCCCCGGCTGCCCAACCGGGTTTCCCCAACCCGGGCTAAAGGGCCCCCCTTATGGCCCGGTTGGGTTACCAACCGGGGTAAAAAGCGCGGCCCACGTGGGCTCTGCACCGGAGCAGGCCGGCGCCCTTTTACCCCGGTTGGTAACACCGACCGGGGAAAAATATTTTTTTAATAGCTGTTTTCGTGTCCTCTCAGCTAGACTAGAAATTCCATATATTGTTATATGTTTTCCTGTTCTCTCCACTGAACGTTTATATTAAGAAAGATGAAAAATTATCGCACAAAAGCACAGGTGAAAACGAATACGAATAACATAAATATATAGTCTGCCACGAATACAAATATTGTTCGACACAATGACATAATTAAACATAGTTCGACCGAAAACATAGTTCGACATATCTAGACATAGTACGGAAAGATAGAACAACATAAGCACGTAAGCATAGATCGACATAAACATATATACTACACATCAGCGTCGGAGGCAGCCTTGCCCTTGCCCTCGGTGTCGGAGCCAGCCTTGCTCGGGCTAGACTCGCCGGAGTCAGACCCGGAGTCGGAGCTGCTCTCAGAAGAGCTATCCTGGAAGCACAGGGGACGGACTAAGGTGTCGTCGAAGATCTTCACCTCCAGCACGAGGGCCTCTTCATCCTGGTAGTACCTGAATGTGAGCATGTTGCCCACATTTAGCTTGTGCATGCGCGCGAACTGCCCTCACCCATAGCGCAGGTAGACGTCATCGCCACGTCGCTGCAGGACAACGTGCACGGGCCTTTTGTCACAACCCTCCAACCGGAGGGTGAAACTATGGGGCCCGCCCTGCGCCCGAGGATGATCGCCGATATCTTCTGCGGAATACGGAGCCTGTTCTCCACTGGCTGGAGCACAGGCACGTAGAACTTCGGTAGCCGGAGACCGTCGTCCTCCTCCTCCTCCGTCTCCTCCGCCGCAGCCTCCTCCTCCGCCGTAGCCTCCTCCGGCTCCTCCTCCTCCTCCTTCTCCTCTGTAGCAACAACACCGCGACGTTTACCGCGTGTTGACCCCTTGGCACCGCGCTTTGCCCCTCTTGCTGCGCTTGAAGCCCCCCGTGCTCCGCGTCCGCGTCCACGTCCGCAAGTAGGAGGCGTCGCTTCCTCCTCCTTAATGACAATGGCGCCACCACCACGTGCATTCGATGCACGCGATCCACGTGGACGTCCAGGTCGACGTCCACCACGTACAGGCCGGGTTTCTTCGACCGTGACGACGCCGCGCCCACCGCCGGTTACTCGCGAACCACGGGGCCGTCTCGCCATGGCTAAAAAAATATCAAAAAGCATCATTTCAATTATAAATGCAACATTGATGAAATATTTAAACGTATGATAATACACACCAAGAGTTACATAGCTTGGTTCATTTTATTTAACCCTAATACATCACGATGTAATAATATCATCACTTATACATATTCATTAAAACATTTCTCAAACTAACTAACTCCGACCGGGTCCTAAGTAGCGGGGTGCTGAGTCGCGGGTGCTATGCATCCATAGATAAGGAACCCTCACAGGGTCATAGCTCACGTGGTAAGGAACCCTCCGAATAATCGACCAACAGCTGCAATACTGCCTATCGAGCAAGTACATGTAGCGACGGACGTGCTTGTCCTCCTCCCTGATACACTGTTGTACCACCTCCTTAGGGGCCGGCTCTCTCCGCACCGAGCATGGCCCACGCGATGTCCACCAAAAAATATCTGGGTCGACCACGTCACCCGGATTTCTCACCAAGCCGCGTGCCCCGGTACTAAGGAGCTCCCAGTGCCAGCCGGGCGGGGCCGAGTCCCGGACATCGCCCGACGGGTCCAACAGAGACATGAACTAAAAACAAGCCCGGACTAAAAAAATATTCGGTAATTAAGTAAAATACCTTAGTGTTTCTAACTTAGTAAAAAATAGTAAATAGAGAAATGTGACAGAAATAAGATGAAAGTTAAACACAAAGCATGAAGACAAGGGTTTCTGAGAAACTAAAGAAAATCAAAGACGTAAGTGTTTGTGAGATCCGAACAAAGTTAGCTAGACTAGCTGATCAGATCGAGTCTTGCCGAATAAAGTTACGAATCGAACATGACATAACAGATGTAGCATCCCAGATTATCCATGTGATGTGTGAAAACATTGCAGATCACTTCCTCTTCTTCTTGAAAAAGAAGAGGAAGTTATCTACAACGTTTTCACACACGACAGGATAATCTGGAATGATGTTATGCCCCGTTCGACTCGCAAGTTTATTAGGAAAGACTTGATCTGTTCTGCTAGTCAGACTCATGCCTAGACCTTCACATTTTGTGCTTGTTACGAGGTAATTACACGCGATGGAGATCCGGAAAAGGATGAAGACAAGCATTTTTGGAAATCTTTGAAACTAAACAAAATCATATATGTAAGATCATGAGATCCGAACAAGGTTAGACCCTTTTGTCCACGCACATAATTGGGACATTCTTCATAACCCCGGAAGGGATTTCTGAGGAATGTCACCGTTACGTATGTCGACAAAAGGGTGTAACTTCATTCGGATCTCACGATATTACATATGTGACGTTATTTAGTTCCAAAGAAATCCAGAAACCCCCATCTTCCTCCTTTCCCCAGATCACCACCGCCTGTAGTACCTCTGAACATGAACAAGATGGTCATCGGGCCTTCACATTTTGTGCTTGTTACGAGGTAAGTACACGCGATGGCGATCCGGAAAAGGATGAAGACAAGGATTTTTGGAAATCTTTGAAACTAAACAAAATCATATGTAATATCGTGAGATCCGAAAAAGGTTAGACCCTTTTGTGCACATACATAATGGGGACATTCTTCATAACCCCGGAAGAGATTTCTGAGGAATGTCACCATTACACATGTGCACTAAAGGGTTTAACTTCGTTCGGATCTCACGATATTACATATGTGACATTATTTAGTTCCAAAGAAATCCAGAAACCCCATCTTTCTCCTTTCCCCGGATCACCACCGCTTGTAGTACCTCTTAACAGGAACAAGATGGTCATCGGGCCTTGATGTGCAGTTGGACCTTCACATTTTGTGCTTGTTACAAGGTAAGTACACGTGATGGCGATGCGGGGGGAAGTAAGGGTTTCTGGAAATCTTTGAAACTAAACAAAATCATATATGTAATAGCGAGATCCGGACAAGGTTAGACCCTTTTGTGCACATACATAAAGGGGACATTCTTCATAACCCCGGAAGTGATTTCTGAGGAATGTCACCATTACGCATGTGCACTAAAGGGTTCGGCTTCATCCGGATCTCACGAACCATATTACATATGTGACATTATTTAGTTCGAAATAAATCCAGAAACCCTCGCATTCGTTCCTTTCCCCGGATCACCACCGCATGTAGTGCCTCTTAACAGGAACAAGATGGTCATCGGTCTGTGTGCCTCATATTTAGGGTGGACACATACAAGCAGCCTTGGTGGACCCGGCGCACCAAACCACCAGGGCCATCTGAGTGTGAACCAACTCTTTCAATATTCGGCATTTATTCAAAAGATCGAACGAACATCACAAGTAAAACTGCAATAACACTTCAAAATTTGTAACACAAAGTAAAAAAATTCTAACTTAATTCACTTGTAAACTAAACATTCACTAAGAAAAAAAATAGCTAAGTCCAAAACCTAAATTTTTTCTAAGTCTCCAATACCTAATTTTTTTTCTAAGTCCCCAAAACCCTAAATTTTTTCTAAGTGTCCAATGCCTAAATTTTCGCTAAGTGTCCAATACATAAATTTTTTCCAAGTGTCCAATACCTAAATTTTATCTAAGTCTCCGATACCTAATACCTAATACTAATATAACACTAAATCTAACACTAATCTAACACTAATACTAAATCTAACACTAACGCTAACACTAATCTAATACTAAATCTAACACTAAATCTAACACTTATCTAATACTAATACCTAACACTAATCTAACAAACTAACACTAATTAATCTAACACACTAACAGTGAGGAGGATGCATGAGGGCGCGGCGAGGAGGCGATGGATCTCACCCGAGGAGGAGGGAACGGCGGCAAGGAAGAAGGATAAGGCGCGGCGGCGATCGGGCGGCGCGAGAGGACGGGCGGCGCGGCCGGGAGGCGAGGAGAAGAGAGGACGGGCGGCGCGGGGAGTTGAGAAGGAGAGAGGACGGGCGGCGCGGGAGGAGGCGGCGTAGAGGAGCGGCGGCGGCGAGAGGATCCCCGGCAGCGAGAATCGGGCAGCCTAACTGTCGTGGGATAATCACGGCAGATGTTACCTGGGGTAACTGATCTTGGGGCAAGTCGACACAGGTATTTGGGAGAGGGTTTAGCTCGAAAGAGAACATGGCGAAAGCAATCTAAGAACCGGAAAACAACTCGCCGGCTCTCGATATGATTATACTGGATACTCGATAACAGGTGTTACAACTATCACTTGAATCTCCCTTAGGCGAAGCCCAGGGGTTGGTTTATATAGTACTCATATCCCCCTTGACTTGCCTTACAAAGCGCTTCTCGAGTCCTATTCGAACTCTTCATACGAACCCTAACTTTCTTTACCGTAACCCACAATCCGGGTTACGATCCTTACAAGTCCTGGGCCTTCTAGAAGCTTCTTTGTCCTTAGCCGGATTTGATCCATCCGTCGTTTGGGCCGGATCTCACCTGAGAGTCGGCATACCGGGTTACTATCCCCTCATCAGTAGTCCCCAGAATAGCCTGGGCTTCCAAGATTTACTCTTCGAAGCGCCGGCTATTCCCTACAGAAATATAAGACACAAACATATGAAAATCAGGACGCAGCGCGCTGATGAATAGCCGTGACTGGTACCAAGGAAGCCAAGTAAAAGCCCGGCTCTCCCTCAAGGGTTCTCCTTTAATCTTCCAGACTCGAGCTTTAGTAAGGAACTCCATGACTTCGCACCTTCTTCGATAATTATTGCTAATACCAGGAAAGAGATTCCCCCCTTCTCTTTTCTCGGGACCATATCTAAGTGCACATAAAGCACGTCTTCAAATTTCAAAATGTCCAACTATTACTCCGCAACCCCCGGGTTTCGCCCGTTAGGATAAGCTTTTCCACCCGGTTTATTATAAATAAGCCCCAGGAGGCAAACTCAACCCTTAACGGCTCACTTTCCCCATTTCTCTTCTCCCCAAGTTCAAGCTCGCAGAGCGCCACCACGGGAACCCCACGCATCTCGCCGGAGCCCATCCGCCTTCGTTTGCGCTCCGCCGCCGCGCGAGCCGCACCAGCTCCCGAATCCACCGTCAAGCCTCCGATTCGCCGGCCAACGACCACGAAAGGACACGAATCTTGCGCCATCTGTCTCCGCAAGGCCTTACTCCAATCTCCTTCAGTAAGTCCCTTACATCCTCCAACTTACCCCCGCAATTTCTTAGTTCTTCCTCTAATTAGATCTGAATCGAGCGGTCCGCAATTTCTCGGGCTGCGCCGGATTAACTCACTGATACTTACCATAAACATTCCTATGGATAGGATTCATAGCTTATATTACTCCCCTAACTCCAGTAATCGTTAATCTGGTCACAATTTTAGAAATAGGATTCCCAATCTAAGCTCGGGCCATCTGAAATTTCCGCCCTTGTTCTCCTTCCTCAGAAAATCTTACTTCTCCGACTCATTCGCAGATGGTAAGCATATAAGCATCCCCCTAACTCCTCCAAACATTTGCTTTTACGGAAAGCTCCATGTATTTTGTAAGGTCACTTGATACCCGGATAAATCATTCTTGACCCAGCGAGGCAATAGCCGGGTTATGTTCAAATTGCGGGTAATTGCTTGCCTGCTAACTTCCAAGTTTTTGTTCCTTACGTCCTTTCCTTTGATGTTTTACCAGGTCAATCCCATGGCACCCAAGAGGCAGGGGAAACAGCCGAATAAGGCTAAATCCACAAGCTCCATATCGGCCAATTGGGGGAAGTCCTCCGTCACCAAGGCCAAGCTGGAGGAGTTGGTCGAGCTTGGAACCCTACCTCCACAGGAGTCTATCCACTGGCGAGTGCCAGGCAATGAAACCCGGCCTTCTCCAGCGACGAATGAGGTAATATGCTTCGTTGAACATGTGACCCGGGGCTTTAGGCCTCCGGGTCACCCCTTCTTCCGTGACGTCCTAGACCATTACAACCTCCGTATCTTCGATATAGGTCCAAACTCCATTTTGAACATCTCCCATTTTATTGTTCTTTCCGAATCTTACTTGTGCACACCGCCAAGTCTAGCCCTCTTCGTCGAACTTTTTCAGTGCAAGCCGTGTCGCGAAAGCGGCGACGGCGCACTTCTCACTTGCGGCGGGGTCTCTATCCAGCGCCGCAAGAACTCCCTGATGCCTCCTATTTCTCTCAATTCCCACGTAAAGCACTGGCAGCTTTCGTACTTCTACTGCCAGGATACCTCTCCACCCGGCGAAAAGAAGTTGCCGGGTTACTCGGAGGGTCAACTTGACATCTCCGAGAAATTCAACGCCTTCGCGTCTGAACCGGACAGGGAGGCGATCTTGCCTTTATTAGCTAGGATCTCCATCTTGTCCGCCCGAGGCCTCATCGGGCTAAACCTGGTGAAGACCTGGGTTAGCTTCCGCATTCAGCCAAACTCCATTCGTGAGAAGCTGATGTGCGAATACTCGGGTCAAACCACGGACCCAATCCGATTCTCCACCCGCACCCTTGCTCCGGGTGACATTAACAAAACAATTAAGGGTTTCCTGACAGAGAAGCTCGAAGTAATCCGGAGCATAGCCGGACTAGAACCTTTTACCCTCGAGAATCCAACCCCTGGAGTAAGTTTTCTGCCTTTTGATTTTGACTTCTAACACTTACTTTTATTCGCTTCTCTTGACTCGATATTAATCACTATCCTGGCATCTTCTCCTCAGGCCGATGATGACTTTTGGACGGTCGACTCCACTCCTAATTCCGAAGACGGGGAGGAGGAAGACGATATCGTTGACTCGAATGAAGGTACCTACTTGATTCCTTTGCACACATTATATCCTGCCTTTTCTTCTTCTTTATGCTGTAACTCGGACATTTCTCAGAGCGAGAGGACCAAAGCGAAGAAGAAGAAACGGACAGCAGGGGCGGGTCCACCAGCGAGGAGGAAGAGCCGGAGCCAGCCACCAGAACCGGAACAAAGAGGAAATCCCAGAGGATAGCCCTCCAGGTTTTTACTTCATCCCCTTACACTTTGGTTTTTTGCTCCCATAACGTCACTCCGGGGCTAACCCCATCTTCACCCCTTTTGATCATAACTGAAGGAGCCACCCATGACTAGGCGCCGAGTAACCCGGAATCATCCGGGCAACGAGACCCCTAACCCGGTTGCTTCGCCGCCCCCGGTTCAACACCCTGGTATTTGTTGTAAACAAAACTTCTTTCCAATCATTCCTTTGTAACGTAATCCCAGACCTCTCTTGCCATTTCTCAGTCTCTTCCGGGTCTAGTGACGGCTTCCCCTCGGACTTCCCAGTAAACACCGGGTAAACGCCTTTTCCGGATATTATACCGAACTTTCATCCCCTTTCTTTCCATAACCAAAGATTAATTACGCCTTTGCACCTTCTTCAGAGCCACGGTTATTAGTAGCGACCAGGAGGACACCGAAGCTAAAGTCCGGGTCGAGGGCGAGTCGGCTGATGATGCCTTCACTACGGCTGGCGACGAGCAAATGTCGCCACCGGAGCCAGCTAGGCATGACGCCGAGTATCCAATCGCTTCGCACACGAGCGAGAAGGAGAAGGGGGCAGCTTCAAGCGCGGGAGGGGGACCAGACTCCGACATTCGGATGACCCGGGTGCCACCTCCTGTTACAAGAAATGCTCCTTTTCCCACTTTCCAGGTACCCGAGCCATCTAACTCGGATAACGCTGACTTTAACCAGCTGATGAGCGCTCTTCTTGCCATGAAAGCTTCAGAAGGGACTGTCTTAGAACGTATGGCTGCAGCACATCAGGTAATTTTCACTTGATACTCCTTATTATACATCCAGTCCCCAAGTCCCGAGTATAATTTTTTTTTTTTTTAATTATCCTCGGTACTTCGCATAGTACTTGCCGGCAATCATTTCCTCAGATAAAATACTCTCGCGATATCCGGCTTACAGCTTCACCCGGCCTTTGCAGGCAGAGATTACTCAGTCAGATGAAGCGTTGCTTAAGGCTGAGCAGCTCTTGCTGGCTGAAGTTAAGCGTAGGGAGGCCCTTGAAGCGGAGATAAAGACTTTGAAAAAAGATGTCTCCTCATACAAGAAGAAGTACCATGCTGCCCAGTCCTCGCTGAATAACCTGTCGGCTCAGCTTACGGACACTTACCGTATCTTGCTAAGTAAGTTTGCTATTTGCGATTAATTTGCGTACCTCTATCTTGCCGCTGTAATAACCAACATGACTGATATGCTTTCACATGTTTGGATTGCAGGTGCTAACCTTGCTGCTCCGGAGGAGAATGCCATTACTCAAGTAAAAACTCTGAAAACTGTGCTCCGGACGTTTTTTGCCGGCACGAAACTTTTGCTGGATGCTATCAAGTGGCCTTCTGAGGTATACCCGGGCGAGGAGACCCTTATACAGGCCTTTTCCACAGCACCTGGATGGATTAAAATACTGAAGCGTTCGTCCTGCCGAATTGGGGTGACCCGGGCTTTAACGCTGGCGAAGGCTTATTTTCCAAAGCTTGACCCGGCAAAGATAATATCCGGGTTCCCAGAATTTAAAGCTGACGGGTCCAAATTCAAGCCCCAGGATTTCAAAGCTATACAATCTGCGGTACGTCCTTCAGCCACAGCTTTGGCCGACAAGATGGATCTAAACACAATTATGAGCTCGTATGATTCTGAGGGCAAGGTTATCCTGGTGGAGGCGCCTCCCCCTATTGATATGTTGGACAAATGGTCGACTGATCTGGCTAGGAGGAAGGAAGAGGCTGCAAAGAGGGAAGCAGAACTGGGCGTAAAGCCGTCTACCTCTACCCCAGCCGTGCCTCCGCCTGTTCGTCCAGAAGTGAAGAGCCCGGGTAAAGCTGCTGGTAAGGCCAAGGAGCAAGTCCAAGATTCAGACCCGGAGGACCACTCTCAGGACGCCGAGTAGGACGCTACCCAACGCTTTGTGTTTCTCGAGACTGATATGATTTTTGGTGGTGCGCTTGTGCACCATTGACGCTGATACTATGACTGTATGCTTATTAATCTTATGATAACTCTTTGCCTCCCCTGGCTTTTGATAATCTCGATCCTTGTGTTACTTATAAGCTTATTCTCGATACTTCGAACTCTTGTTTTCAGTTTCCTTTTGAGACTCGGCTAACCGAGTATCGTAGGTTTTGATAGAGGAACCTTTCTTTAAGTCCCCAATACTCGGAAATTAAGGTTTTCAGGCTTGGGTAGTTAAAACAGTTTGTTTCTGTTTCGAAGTCCCCAGTCCCCATGACCCAAAGTACGAGCTATAGGGGCGTGGCCTTTCTCAGATGACATACTGCTGTTTACCAAGCTGAATACCAATATCTGTTTACATAAATACTGAAGTCATGCTTAATATTTGTTGAGTTTCCGGCTTTTTTAGCCTTATACTCTGCATGGACTTGTGGTTTAGATGACCCTTTTGATTATCTTGTACTATAAGCCGGCTTTCGCGTGGATACCATGTCGTTGCGTCTATACGAAAAACAAGATCAAGCAAGCCACACTGGGCTGCATAATTTGATTGTGATCGTACGCGAACAGATCATGCCACTTTAGTGCGAGTCACATCGAGCTTAAGTAAGAATAACCAAGAAATTTGGCTCCTTTGTCCAGTTATAGGATTGCAGCTGTACCCGTTTTTTCGAGTAATCAGCCCCCATAACTTATAGGCATCATGGCCGGGTCTCCGGGTCTTGTGATTACTTATTGAAGCAGATCACCCCCCGGAGACCTATATTCATGTAATGTATTTCGATGATACTGATGTATTGATAGTAACAATGTTACTTACTTGTAACTGAAGCAAAGACCATGATAAGACTCGAAACCATCTTCTTTTATTGATAAAAATTTCTTTTTTGATTCAGCAGGCCGCCTCATTAAAAACCTTCCAGTCCCCTTAGGTACCCTGGATAGGAAAAGAGTGCGTATGAAACCTGCCGCCCATTACACTGCTTTAGTTATTCTCGAGAATCGGCCTCGCGTTGATACGGCCGATGCACATTCTCCACTTGCTATGCCCTTTCGTAATGAGTACCGGATTTGCTAGCCAGTCCGGGTATATCTTCCTTGGAACGTGATCAGCTGCGGACGGTGGTACGCCTTCTTCTTCCCTGCTGAGAGTTTTGAAAGTATTGCTCCTGATGAAGCCTACCATCTTAGGGTTTTGTTCTGCCCTAACTTTTGCTTCGTCCCCCTCAGGGGTTGGCTTTTTTGACGTTGTCCTCTCTTCTAGGTCTACCTGAGAACGGTAATGTTTGAGCTCTTCCTTCCTGCAGGCTTGCTCGGCCATTGCCGCGTCTCCCTCATCGCACTCAGCTGCTATATCCCGGTTTCCGTGTATTGTAATGGTCTTCTTGGGACCCGGGATTTTCAGTTGTAGGTACACATAACACGGTCTTGCCATGAACTTGGCATAAGCCGGCCTTCCAAACAATGCATGATAAGGACTGCGCAACTTTACTACCTCAAAGGTAAGCCACTCGACTCGATAATTATCCTTTGACTCTCCAAAAGCTACTTCCAGTGCCACCTTTCCTTCAGGGCATGCTGAGTGACCCGGCACTATCCCGTGAAAAACTGTTGTACT
This sequence comes from Alopecurus myosuroides, assembly GCA_028641055.1. Taxonomy (NCBI): domain Eukaryota; kingdom Viridiplantae; phylum Streptophyta; class Magnoliopsida; order Poales; family Poaceae; genus Alopecurus; species Alopecurus myosuroides. The sequence goes on from CM054058.1 coordinate 481,189,900, forward strand.
CTTTTGCAGCTGCGATTCCTTTAAGCCCATTCGCAGAAAAGTTTCCCAGTACAGGATATTGATACTACTTCCTCCATCCATCAGGACTTTTTTCAGCTCGTAGCCGTTGACCTGTGGTGCCACTACCAAAGCTAAGACTCCCGGGTGATCAACTCTATCCGGGTGATCCTTCCTGCTCCATGTTACCTCTTGTTCTGACCACCTCAAATACCTTGGAACAGCGGAAGAGACCGAATTAACTGCTTGTTTCAGTATCTTCTTATCCTTGTTAGAGCCTCCTGTAGTGTGCACATGATATTGACCCAGCTGTTTGGGGTTAGCTTGAAAACCTCCTGCTCCATTTTGATTGTTACCTTGATTTCCAGCTGGCGGATTGCCGGCTGGGGGCGGCCCATTACCCAAGTTTCCACCTAGACCCGGACCTCCTCCCCGGCCCGCACCTCGCATAGCTCTGTTCACTTCTTCGTTCTTCCACCTTTGTAAGTCGGCACATTGCTCTAGTGAATGATTGGCCGGCTTGCCATTCCTGCTATGCTTCGGGCATGCCATCCTAAATATGTCCCAACTGTTGCTTGGTCTTGGAGGTCCTTGGTAGTGTCCCCCATTGTGATTCCCAGTATTAAAATTCCCTTCGGATCTAGGTCTTGAAGACCCGGCCTCCGTGTTGGCTACAAACTCGGAATTCCCCTCAAACGGGCGCTTGTTCTGGCTATTTCCATTGTTGTTTGGTGCCGATCCATTGCCGGTCTTCCCACTGCTACTTGCGTTTGCTTTTGCCTTCTTGTCATCAACTTCCTCTTCTGTAGTATCCGTTGCAGCGTGTTTGTTGCATGCATCCATTAACTCTCCCATCGTAACCTCCGCTGCATTTCTGCTGGATTTCATGCGGGTTAGCTTTTGTACTAAAGGAACATACTTACATGTTTTCGCCATAGCTTGTAGTGCGTCCTTTGGTTGGATATCTGTAGATGAGTGGAGTATCTCCATAACCCGGCGTACCCAGCTTCGTGCTGACTCTCCTTTCTTCTGGACGCACCTTTCTAAGTCATCAATAGTAAATAACTTCCTACAGGTCCCATGGAAGTGCTTGATAAATGCGGTTTTTAGCTCCTCCCACGACTTGATCGACTTTTCCGGTAAATTGGTGAACCATAACTTTGCTGCTCCCTCTGACATCATTAAGTACATGAACTTGGCTTGGAGATTCTCGGATGCGTTGCGAATTGACATTGCCATCTCGTAGCTGCTTAACCATGTTTCCGGATCCATCGTTGGCTCGTAATTCACTACTTTCCCCGGTTCTTTGAACTTTTCCGGGTAAGGTTCCGCTCTGATATCATCCGAGAGACACTTGGGTCCCGCAAGGGTGGTTGGGGCTGGTCTCGCCCGGGAAATGCGTGACCCGGCCGGGGGTGCCACGGGGTGAGGAGCCACCGGTGGATCGTGTGCTGCAGACCCGGCCCCGGCTCTTCTGGCCCTGGAGCTGTCCACTACTGCCTGTGCTGCTGATACTGCCGGTACTGTCTGGACGCGCGGTGGGGGTGGCATCTGCTGTTGCTCTTCCCTTCGTCGTGCCGCGCTTGTTTGGACGTTGCCCTGTTGTTGACTCACGTATGGCGTCCCATGCATCCCACTTCTGTGATCTGGATAATTGACTTGCTGTGCTACCGCGGTGTGCAGCAGATCTATCGCTCGCCGGGTTTCTTCTGCGTGCGGCGAGTCTCTTACAGGAATCTGGTTTAATGCGAGTGTTGCTGCATACACGTTGTCCATGGGGTTGTTGTAGTGACCTGCTGGGGTACGGAATCGCGATGGTGGAGGCGGCATGATGTTGCCGGCTGTCGCCCCCGTCCGAGGCAAGGGTAACCCGGCTGGCGCGTTTACCGGCTGCACTCCCGTTGCTGGTTGCGGTATGGTCCCTTGGTTCGCCGGTGGGATTGGCTGATCTTGAGGCGTGAACACCAGGGCAGTCGGGTTGATAACCCCTCCTGTTGCCGGTAACATAGTTCGGTGCCTTTGGTGAATCCTCGTCGTTTCCTCCCGAAGCCGGGTCTCTAGGTCATCCAGTTCCCGCTGCCGCGCCGCCATCCCCTGCTTTTCTGCTTCTACCTGCCTTCTTTGCTGCTCCAATGCACGACGAGCTACGTCCAGGTCTCTTACACGTTCTGCCGCGTTTTCCGGGGTAATAACTGTGGCCAAGACTGTGGGGTCCAAAATCAAGTTATTATCAAACAGAGCCGGGTGACGCGGGTTTGAGGGTCCCGCCCCCGGTGTCCGGTTTGCTTGGAACCCGAACATATTTGCGTGTCGCTCCTCGTCCGCTGGGCGACTGGTGACAGACGCCGACTCTCCATCGACTTGGGCCAAGACCGGGTCAACTGGTCCTTGCTGCTGAGCCGCTGCCTGAACCGCCCCAGCTGGTGCCGCGGCCGCGTTTTCTTGATTGAGATTGGTCGCGGGAGCCGCATAAACTGCAACCCGGCGCATGATGCCCGGTGTAGATTCGTACTGTTCTTCCTCGCTGGTTTCCCTTTCATATCGATCCTCCGACAAATCCCGTATAGACTCGGTATCATCCTCCCTCTCTATCTGACCCGTTGTTCCAATCGATTCTTCTTTTCCCGATCGGACATACGCGTCTTCCCCTGACATAGAATCAGATCCAATATTATCACAATTCGAACTGGAAGTACATACCATACCGATGAAGACGTTGATGCTGCCGACTGCCACGATGGATCCGGTTTCGAGGTGGTCCGACTCTGGCCCCCAGCCAGAATCGTCTACCATCTTCTCTCCTTTGCCGTTGACGTAGATTTCTCCGACGATGAGGTTCTTCATGCTCTTCCGAGCTTCTCCCGTGATGTAAACACCTTTGGACGCAGGCCCCACGGTGGGCGCCAACTGTCGTGGGATAATCACGGCAGATGTTACCTGGGGTAACTGATCTTGGGGCAAGTCGACACAGGTATTTGGGAGAGGGTTTAGCTCGAAAGAGAACATGGCGAAAGCAATCTAAGAACCGGAAAACAACTCGCCGGCTCTCGATATGATTATACTGGATACTCGATAACAGGTGTTACAACTATCACTTGAATCTCCCTTAGGCGAAGCCCAGGGGTTGGTTTATATAGTACTCATATCCCCCTTGACTTGCCTTACAAAGCGCTTCTCGAGTCCTATTCGAACTCTTCATACGAACCCTAACTTTCTTTACCGTAACCCACAATCCGGGTTACGATCCTTACAAGTCCTGGGCCTTCTAGAAGCTTCTTTGTCCTTAGCCGGATTTGATCCATCCGTCGTTTGGGCCGGATCTCACCTGAGAGTCGGCATACCGGGTTACTATCCCCTCATCACTAACGTCGTCGTTCTGGTTCTCGTCGCCTGGGACTTCGTCGTTCTGAGAAAAAACTGATATGTGTTGCCCCGGGCGGTTCCGCGGCCCGGGGTTATATAGGCGGGAGCCTTTTGCCTCGGTTGGTAACACGAACCGGGGCAAAAGTTGGGCCTTTTGCCCCGGTTCGTTTTACCAACCGGGGCAAAAGGGGGGAGGTGGGCCCTCGCTTGCCCGCCCACATCCCTCCCTTTTGCCCCGGTTGGTAACACGAACCGGGGCAAAAGGCCCAAAATTTCAGTTTTTTTTCTGCCGCCAATTTTTTCATTTCGAACATTTCAAATACTATTTAAAATATGTTTTCAAATACATTTGAAATGGTTTAGAATTTGGAGAAACTTTCAATATGAAAAGCGTTTAAAATTTCGTAAACATTTCAAATACATTTTCTGTTTTATAAAATAATTATTCCAACTATTTAAACTAGTAACAATTTTTTAATTTTAAACATTAAAAAAAAACTATTTCATGAATGGTTTACAATTTGGAGACTTTGTATATGAAAAGTGTTTAAAATTGCGTAAACATTTATAATACATTTTCCGTTTTATAAAATAATTATTCTAACTATTTAAACTAGTAACAATGTTTGAAAATTCAAACATTACAAAAAAAAACTAGTTTACGACTGGTTTAATCTGCAATGTTTGATACATTATTACAAAATAGTCTAGCAATATTACATGAACCATGAAGGTTTAATATGTTATCACCAACTATTGCCTCCATTGTTTACTTCTCTGTCGTAGTCATGGAGCATCTTCCTTATTTAACGCGATGCTTGGGTCAGTTTTCACTCTAAAGGGCGAAATTTCTTCAAATTTATCATAATCTTCTTACATGTATGTCCTGTCCTCCACTCCCAGAATGTTTCTTTTCCCTGAAAGAACTATGTGCCGCTTTGGCTCACCGCATGATGTATTAGAATTCTTATTTTTTTTTCTTTTCCTCGGTTGGGTAGACATGTCTTTCACATAGAAAACTTGAGCCACATCTTTGGCTAGGACGAATAGTTCGCTTTTGTACCCAAGATTGTTGAGATCCACTGTTGTCATTCCGTACCGCTGGTCTACCTTTACTCCTGTCATCTTGACCCATTGGCATCGAAATAGAGGGACCTTAAAATTAGGTCCATAGTCAAGTTCTCATATATCCTCTATGTAACAATAATATGTGTCCTTTGTCCCATTGTATCCGGTTTCATCGAAACGGATGCCACTATTCTCGTTGGTGCTCTTTTTATCTTGTGCGATTGTGTAAAATATATTCCCATTTATCTCGTACCCTTGGAAAGTCCGTAAAGTCCAAGATGGTGACCTGGCCAACAAGTAGAGCTCATCTCCAACAGTGTTGTTATTCATGAGTTCTGCCTGCAACCAGGCGCCAAAACTATCGATGTGTTCGTCATTAATCAAGGTTTCAGAGAGCCCCGGGTTTTTGGACCGTATAATATTCTTGTGTTCCTGGATATAAGGAGCCACCAAGGTGGACATTTGTAGAACTGTGTAGTGTGCTTTAGTGAAAGAATGTCCGTCCATAAATATCTTTGCTTTCCTTCCTAGCGTGCCTTTTCCACTCATTCTTCCCTCATGCCGCGATTCGGGAACACCAATCGACTTAAGTTCCGGAAGAAAGTCAACACAAAACTCAATTTCCTCCTCTGTTCCATAACCGTTGGAGATTCTTCCTTCTGGCCTAGCACGGTTTTGAACATATTTCTTTAAGACTCCCATGAACCTCTCAAAGGGGAACACATTGTGTAGAAACACATGACCGAGAATGGTAATCTCTTTGAATAGGTGGACTAGGAGGTGTGTCATAATATTGAAGAAGGATGGTGGTTACATCAACTCGAAGCTGACAAAACATTGGACCACATCTGTCTGTAACGCTGATTGACTTTCTGTATTGATTACCTTCTAAGAAATTGCATTGAGGAATGCGCATAATTTCACAATGGGTAGTCTAACATTTTCTGGTAGAATCCTCCTCAACGCAATCGGAAGCAATTGTGTCATCAACACGTGGCAGTCATGAGCTTCAGGTTTTGGAATTTTTTCTCCGCCACATTTATTATTCCCTTTATATTCGACGAAAAGCCAGACGGAACCTTGATACTATTTAGTGCTTCAAAAAAGATTTCGTTCTCTTCCTTACTAAGAGCGTAGCTGGCAGGACCACCTTGAAACCGCTCAAGATTCTTGTCGTCTCGTCCTTTTGTGTGTTGCTGGTCCTTCCGTGCTTCAGATGTATCTTTTCACTTCCCATACAAGCCAAAGAAGTCTAGCAGATTCACGCAGACATTCTTCGTCAGGTGCATCACGTCGATCGCAGAGCGGACATCTAGGATTATCCAATAGGGTAGTTCCAAAAATATAGATTGCTTCTTCCACATGGGTGCGTGTCTGTCAGCGTCATTCGGAACAATTTGTCTGCCCAGACCCTTTCCAAAAATTACTTTCAAATCCTTCACCATATCAAATACATCATCACCAGATCGAAGGATTGGCGTCTCCTGGGTATCTGCCTCACCATTGAAATGTTTGCCAGCTTTTCTTAAGGGGTGCTTGCGTGGAAGAAAACAACGATACCCGAGGTACACAACCTTCTTACTTTTATCTAGATATACACTTTCGGTGTCATCTAAACAGTGTGTGCATGCATTGTATCCCTGGTTTGTATGTCCAGAAATGTTACTAAGAGCAGGCCAATCGTTGATGGTTACGAACAACAGCGCTCGTAGGTTAAATTCTTTTTGTACATGCTCGTCCCACACAGGTACACCTTCTTCACGCCAGAACTGTAAAAGTTCATCGACTAATGGCCTTAGGTACACATCAATGTCGTTGCCCAGTTGTCTCGGGCCTTGGATCAGCATTGGCATCATAATGAACTTCCTCTTCATGCACAACCAAGGAGGAAGGTTATAGATACATAGAGTTACAGGCCAGGTGCTATGGTTGCTGCTCTGCTCACTAAATGGATTAAATCCATCTGTACTTAGACCAAACCATAAGTTCCTTTCCTTACCTGCAAAGCGCGGGAACTTTCTCTCGATTTTTCTCCACTGCGATCCATCAGCGGGGTGTCTCGACATCTCATCTTTCTTACGATGTTCCATGTGCCATCGCAAAAGTTTGGCATGCTCTTTGTTTCTGAATAAACGTTTCAACCGTGGTATTATAGGAGCATACCACATCACCTTTGCAGGAGCCCTCTTCCTGGGTCGCTCACCCTCAACATCGCCAGGGTCGTCTGGTCTGATCTTATACCGCAATGCAGTGCATACCGGGCATTGTTCCAAATTCTCGTACTTCTCACCGCGGTAGAGGATGCAGTCATTAATGCAGGCATGCATCTTCTCCACGTCTAATCCTAGGGGGGAATACAAGGTTCTTTGCTTGGTATGTACTGTTGGGCAATTCATTGTTTTTAGGAAGCTACTACTTCACTATTTGCAGCAACTTTGTAAATCCGATGTCAGTCACACCGTTCTTGGCCTTCCATTGGAGCAATTCCAGTGTGCTGGCCAACTTTTTCTGCCCGTCTTCGCAAGTTTGATACAACTTTGTTTTGTGATCCTTTAACATCTGGTCGAACTTCACCCTCACCTTTTCAATATTGCTTTCTGTCTTTGCATCCGCAATAGCCTGGCCAAGATCATCGATGGGCTCATCTGGTGCCCGCAACTCTGATTCCACTTCATTGTTATCTTCCATTCCAATACCGGCACCGTATTCAGGGAACATGTCATGATAGCTGTCATCATTCTCTTATTCTTTGTTGTCTTCCATCATAACCCCTCTTTCTGCGTGTTTGGTCCAACAATTATAGCCGGGCATGAAACCGGATTGAAACAAGTGGAAGTGGATGACTCTTTTAGAAGAGTGTTCCTTCTGATTCCGACATACAGCACATGGACAACAGATAAAATTAGTCCGCTTGTTTGCCTGGGCCACCTCGAGAAAATAACCCACGCCTTTCCTGAACGCGGCAGAGCGTCGGTCAGCGTACATCCATTGCCGGTTCATCTGCATTATATGATTATTAATTAAGAACTGTTACAGAACACCATGAATAGAGAAATGACCAATGTTACATCGACAGAAGAAAGGTTAAAGTTGGTACCTCGACCGAGGAGGAAAGAAGGACGAGAAAGCTTATTTAATTAAGTGTGGCTTGGACAAATTAAATCGTGCTTGTTTTCTGCGAGCTGAGATGGCGTTCTTCTCCTGGGCATTTCATCAAACACCACTTGTGCATAGGAATGAAAAAAAAGTGAGCACACACCACACAACTAAAAATATGTCCTCCAAAGTGAGTGGCATGAGGAGAAGAGAGGGGTGGCAGGGTTTATATAGAGTGGGGGTGTCATTTGCCCCAGTTGGTGGCTCCAACCGAGGCAAAAGGCTCCCCACACCACGCTCATGCACGGGCTCTGCTTGCCAAGGGCCTTTAGCCCCGGTTGGAGCCACCAACCGGGGCAAATAAGCCCAACACCACGCGCCCTGCTCGCCCCGGCCCCACCTCTGTAGTCTTTTGCACTGGGTGGTGGCCGATCCGGGGCGAAAGGGGTAGTCGCGGGTGGGTAAAAGCCCCGTTTTCCACTAGTGTTCCTGAACAAGAGGAAGGCGGACCGCAGAAACAAGTATATAAAAAAGCACGATCAAGCAAAGGAGAATCTAAATGCAATGGTGTTGTATGATCATGGCTGTGGTCAGACCAGAGAAATTGGTGATATTATTTGGATGTGGACACCAGAAGGATCCCAAAGAAAAAGAAACCAACTCCTACGAACTCGAATAACACGGCATAGGCTGTGGGGCAGCCCTGCCAACCCCAATGAGTTGTGCGGAATTAAAAGTTTGTCAGCTTCGCGCTATAGCAAAGTGAGAAGGGCCTGATATCCTATTTTTCATGGAAACTAAGATACATGAGAGGCGAGCGGAGGACCTGCGAAGTTCCTTGGGATTTACTAGTTGCTTTGCGGTGGGTAGCGATGGGCTAAGTGGGGGCATAGGACTATCTGGTCTAGTAATATCTCCGTTAGGCGGGTGTCGAGACATCATAGTAGAATTCATAGACGGGGGTGCCATGAGACTACCGATAGAGATGTGGGGGGACATGATCGTATGAAGAACAATGACACCAAGGTTTTACACAGGATCGGTACGTCGCAACTAGGCGGCGTTCCTACTTCTGCAATCTCACTAAATCAGGGCTGAAGCCTGAAGTATACAAAGTACAATGTGAGTTAGGTTTAGCTACTCGACAAGGATCAACCTTTCGGAGAGTTAGCCTCTAGCTTATTGTCTATATCTTTCTTATCTTCCGTCCGGATTTATAAAATAGCCGGATTAGAGCTTATAGAATAGGAAACCTAGAAGACTACGGTATGTCCTAACTTGGAAGGTAAGAATCAGCCTTCTACTCCAAGCCGTACCACATGGGTCGGGGTCCGGGTTCTTCTAGAATCCAGCTTCCGTGCGTCAGCTTACTGGGCCGCCCAATGGACCGTAATCCATTACCATTTAGGCCACCCTAGTAATCCGACACTTTTGAGCATCATCTGATATACCCCTAATTGGTATATATCCGGCAATAGCCCACCAAGAAGAATTAAGACTTCAATTCGCCGTCTTTCGTCAAATTTACATTCTTACCGAGAAATATCGGCTTTCCGTCTTGATTCTTCAAATCATGCTATAACGCAAAACTCGGATTTCGAGAAATCCGGCTTTTTCTTCCACGAACCTTCGTGGAGAAGGAACTTCCTACGTCAGCGCTAAAATCATGCTGACGTCAGGGACGTTTGGGTTTCGAGTGTGAAATCCTGAAACGTATCTCTGACAGATTCTAGCGGGAAACGAGGAGATAGCAATAATCACCTGTCGATTCATTTCCCGGATTTTCCGGCAAGTGACACGCGTTGAGCATCCAACGGTGAAAAGAGCCGTTAGCGCGCGTCGTAAAGGATTTCCGGCTATAAATAGCCCACTTCATCCGCTCCGGCAAACCTTCTGCTCTCCTCTCACCTTCCAGCTCAGGTGCCATAGCCCCCGAGCCTTAGTCCAGTGAGAGCAAAACAGAGCCCGCGCCCGCGCAAGCGCCGTTCCCAGACTTCCCGTCGGAGAGCTTGTGGTCCTCGTCGCGCCGCCAGAATATGGACTCACCACGCGCATCTCAGGAATGCTCCATCGCCACGGACATCGACGACATTATCAACACCATGGATCCACTGGTGGATTCGCCAAGCCGCGCCGCCGTCGACGTGCCGGAGAAAACTCCTGGCGGCCAGGCTCGCGAGTGTAACATCCCAAGTATGAAAACAACCTTAGAATGTTTTGCTTCTTGTTAATTTATGTTTTGCATCATGCATCATCTGCATTGCAACTTGTTTTATTTTGAATCTTGCTGGTTTCCAATTGAAATTCAATTCAATTTCAAACCAATTGATTCATACTTGGTATGTTCCAATGTCTTCAAAACTTTTCACCAACTTAAACAATTCAATCGTTTTCCATAAACTTGAATTTTCACATAATTGACTTGGTTAAGCTTTCAAATAATCCAATTATTGCAAAATTCAAGCAATTGCATTTAAAATTCAAACAACAACAAATATTTAAAATTTTGAAAAACAAAAGTTGGTGCAACTGGGCATTTTCAACAAGGAACTTATAAAAATTATCACCATAATTTTAGGGTCCAAAAAATCCCTTCTTTTTTCCTTTTCTTTTCTTTTCTACAAAAAAAAAGTTAAAACAAAGGAAGTGGGGAGGCAGGCCACAAAGGCCCACCTACAACCCGAACCAGGCCCAAGCCCCCCCTAGCTTCTTCTTCCTCGTACGGACAGAGAGCAGGGAGCAGGTAAGCTCCTGTGGAGGGGAACCCTCCACGTCTCCCTCCACCTGCTCCTTTTCCCCTCCATAAAGCCACCACCAGGGGCAACCCTAACCCTAGCCCTTCCTTCTCCTCCCTGCGCCGCCATCCTTTCTTCTCCCCTCAGATCTCCTCCTCGCTCTCTGAATCTTTCTTTTTCTGAACCCGAAAATTGCATCTCCATGGCCGGAAGTTGGAGGTTGGTGAGGTTGCTGTGATCGTCGACGGGGTTCTCTCTTCGCGGGAATGGAACCGGGGGAGTACCACCTCCACTTTTGCTAAGGACGTCGCGGCCGGAGGCGAGCTGCAGCGACGGCGCCGTCGAGCTCTTCTTCCCCGGCGAGCTCCTGTTCTTGCCGCGCGAGCCGTCCACGTCGTCGTTGACATCTCCCGTGTCCACATCGCCACCAGCCCCCCTCGGTGAGGCCCCGTTCCCTCCTTGCTCTCCTCCTCCTGGCTGCATGCGCGCGCTGCACGCACGGCAGCAACCGCCGCGGTCGCCGGCGTCCAGTCCACCCCCGGTCGAAGTTCAGTACGTGAACTTGTTCAGTTTCAGAAATCCCGCACGTAGTCCACCTCAAAAGCCCAACCACTTCCAGATCTATCACAACCACACGCCCAGCCCAGTGGTCCGGTTCCATCTGCGCGCGGCTGAGGACGCGGGTTCGATCCCCCCCACGCGCGGATTAAAGCCCCATTTTTTTCTCTTTGCCACGCGCGCACGCGGGCCCCATGCGTCAGCGACGTGGAGGCCACGCCAGCCCACACCCGCACGCCACGAGGTGCCACCTGTGCACGACCCCACTGGTCAGTGGCACAGGGTGAGCTGGTACTGCGTGACAAAAGTCCCTGGCCTCTATTTTAAATTCCAGAAATTAATTAAAACTTCTAAAATTCATATCTTTTGCATATTTGCTCAAAACAGAAAACTTAAAACATGAAATTCATTCAATTTTAAATGCTCTACACTAATGTCAACTTTATTTCTGGTTTTGAATAATTTAAAATGCTGAAAACAATTATTATTTGTTAAATGCTTTAAACATTGCAAAAATCATATCTTGGGCATACAAATTCCAATTGGAGCAAACTAAATATGCATTCCAATCAGAATTAAATGCTCTATCCAAATATGCAATAAAATAAATGTTTTGAGAAACTAAATTTTGCACTAATTTCAGTACTGAATTTTGTTCAATTAAAATGCCAAAAGCCATAATTAAATATTTACAACTCCAAATTTGGCAAGTAAAATATCTAAGTGAAGCTAAGATCATTTCCTTGCTATTTGTATCATCTCTCATGCATTTAATCCACTTCAACAAAATGTTTAGTTGTAATTCATTAAACCCTCAATTTTTGCATATGGACTTTTACCATATGCAATTCAATTGCATATGGGTCCATTTAATATTGGTTATAATGTCTACTAGTTTACTTTGATGCACCTATTAAAATGTCATGCATCATCCCATGTTTGTGCATTATGCCATGTTATTGATTGTCCGTCTCTCTTTGTTGTTTGTTTGCTTCTTCTCGAATAGACGACGACGTAGAGACAGACGAGGTTTACGATACCACTTCAGAGGAGTTAGCGCAGTACCAGGCTACTGAGTTTGCAGGCAAGTATTCACTCACCTGAACCATTGTTTCCGTATCACACTTGATACCGATACTTTCCGTTGTCTAATCTGCTAGCCTTATGATTCGTTGCTTGTGTTCCGAGCCTATCACATGCTATCCCGTAACCTTGATATAGCCTCACCTCCACACCTATAACCCTGTTGTCTGTTGCCTGTGTCTTACTAGCATGCTTAGGGTTGTTTGTGCTCGAGTCTGATGTCCGTTATTTCTTTTACCATATTTATTATGTTCTGGGGGCTCGATATTTAAACAACAACCTGTTAATGTTTGAGGTAATAATAATTTGATGATAAGGCACCGGCAGGAGGCCGGGTATGGTTTTGAGGCCTGCTAGTGTCGAACTCAGGAAAAGTTCTTGTCCTCTAGATCCATGATGAGCGCGCTAACCGCATGTGGGAAGCGTGTATGGGCGCCCCCCGCAACTTTGATTCGATTCGCATCTCGTCCAAATCGCCTCATTTTAGTTCGGGTTTTCCATTTGCCGCATGCATATGCAGGTGTGAACCCTTGGCGCCAGGGTGGTAACTTTTGTAGTCGGCATTTAGGAAGACACGTTCTTAGAGTGCTATGAGGGTCCCCTTTTCTTCGTGGGGCTTGATTAGCCGTGCGCTCAATTGCACGGGATTCTTTGGGCTTGATGCGAAGAAGAGTTGGGTTGTGTTGAGTGGCCTGCTTGGTGGGTTTGATCCCCGCCTGCCGGGTTATTCTTACGTGTACGGCCAAATTGGTGCATCCCTGCAGGGTTAAATCTTCTCGAGAAGCCGTGTTGTCCGCGGTTATGGATGACTTGGTGATAGGGCCGGCTAACAAGGATTAGACAACTTACACCTAATTAATAATAATTTGACTAGTAATAGGCATATTGACACAATAACCTGAACCTTCATTAATCCAACTGTGTGGGTTATCCTCGGATTGCTTCTTTGGATAAGGGGCGGGATCCAGGATGGGTTTGTTTGAGGTTAGTGGTAGTTGGCTCCGATGCACTATCTTATACCCTTTCTTTTAGCCGGATGTTGTAGCGTGTCTCTGTAGTTGGTTAGTGCAGCCCGCTGCCGCACCTTTGTATCACCTATCTTCCGTTGAACATAAAGCATCTGTACTTGGTGTTGTCGGGTACACTTTGGTATCTTGTGCGTCTTGCTTGCCAGTACTCGTCCGTACTGACCCCTTTGGGGCTGCTGGTTCTGCAGACTACGTTTCCGAGGATCCCCATGGTGGCTACTACGTGGAATATGACGAGGCTGCTGACGAGTAGATATCGGACCCGGGCAGGATCCGAGACTTCGTGGATGGGCTCCGTTCTTTTCGTTTCCGGCCTCTTAGGCCTATTTGGATCTTGTCTGTACTCAGACACTTTGTTTGTTTCCGCTGTGATGTAATAATGACTTGTTGGGACATGTGTCCTCTGCATGACTGTATTTGCTATCTCTGCTCTAGTGAGAGCTTTTGCCACTTATTTCTATTTCTTTGTGTCTTAGAGATTTGTTGTGGTATCACTTGTTCAAATGCCGTTGACGTACCATGTGTGTATGTTATGAAGTACGTCAATGGAAGTATTCGGATTCCTATTGGATGGTTTCACAGACGATGAATAGTAGAGGATGGTTGTCACACGTTTACGTGTTGGCCTACTCATATTGAGATGCGGGTGCAGGTAGGCCCCGTAAGCCAATTATCTACTATTTAGAGGGTTGTGTGTATCCTCTAGAAGTCCGGGTGCGACAAATGGTATCAGAGCCAGTCTGCCTGTAGAATCCCTTTTACTGGTCGCAGTTGAGTCTAGAAACTATTTTGTAGTTATATAGGAAAAATGAAACGTGAGAGTAGGAATTCTGTTCTTTTATTTCTTTCCCCACCCACCCTCCTTTTTTTCTGGTAAGGAAGTGCAACGTTGTTTTCTCTTCTCATCTAAACTTTCAAGTTAGGATTTCACATATCCTGGTTTCTCTAGGATGGTTATATCTACTAGACCATAGGAATGGAGGTGGTTGTGACATGATTTTCATGTTGCCTACTCACGATTGAGAACGGAGGCACATAAGCCCCGGAAGCAGATCCTCTATTCCTTAAGCAGTAGATATCGATCCTCTAGAAGCCCGGATGGGTTTTCCGTAGTACCTCAAGAGTGTTTGGTCTCGTGTTGCCCAAATGTTGCTTCGATATCCTGTTCTTCTCAAGATCCTTTTTCGTCCGTTGGAACCTTTTTGTTGCTTGCCACTTCAGTTCTTCTACCGGCGTCTAATCAAAGCTTCCCCGATCATCTGCAGATGGATCTCAGGTTCTACCCGCAGGTGGTTCGTATGACTCGTTGTGAGAGCACTACCGGTTATCCGGAGATGCTGAGAGACATGGTCACTTTTCTGGGTTTCCGTTGGGCACCAGAGTACCAGGTCTACAAGCAGCAGCGAGAGTTTGAGCAGACCTACTACCAGGCTATCGTCTACATTCTGTCAGATGATGGCATGAGCGTAGTCCACCGCTACGAGGCAATGGGTTCCACAGTGGATATGGCTGTGCAGCAGGCAGCTTATGTGAGCCTCACCGTCCTTCGTGCTGACTACTGGGGATTTGACGATTCTATTTATCGCCACATTCCCCGTGGTTACATCACTTCGGAGGGAGCTCAATTCACTCTCGACGACAACTTGGATGTTTACGGGCATGATAGCTCCAGGATGCACATAACCGCTCAGTTTGTGAGACACAGTGACGCAGTTGCCCGCACACTATCTCAGGAGTTGGCTTCAGTCAGAGAGCATCTTTACCTTGCTTTGACTCGTCTGGCGACTTACACCACAGACTTTGTTGGAGACGAGTGCTTTGCACGTTTCGATCAGCCAGTTGGGCGTCGTCTGCCAGATGCTGGAGGTTATGAGCCGATCAGAGGTCCACTCCTTAACCTTGGTGCTGGTTACACTGGGATTCCCCGCTTTGGAGCACAGGGAGTCGACGCTATGTACTTCACCACGCCTAGAGTCGGTCTCAGAGCACGTCCGATCTACGTGGATCGTCGTTCCACCTACTTTCGTGGGCGTACTCCTCACCGTACCTCTCGCCGTACTCCTCGCCGCCGTCCTACGTGATGAGCATGAGAGTACCGATGTATCCATTCTTAGCTATGTTTAGTTATCCTTTGGTATTCAAACCATTTATGGTGTGTTGGATATTCTGATGTACTTGAACATGTGATGGTGTACCTTTTGGTTATCTATTCATGCGTCAGAGTAATCTCTCTTTCGGTTGCCAAGTATATCCTTTTCTATTGTTGTGCTAAAATGCATTTCCATTCAGGATGCCGCCAACTAGGAACACCACGCCTGAACCACCGCCGATCACGGAGCTGTTGACTCAGATGACCCGGGTCATGACGCAGATGGCTCAGTTTCAGACTAATCAGCAAATCAACCAGACAGCTCCACGAGTGAGCATCAAGGAGTTTCTCAGTCTGGGTCCAAGAGCTTTCGTGGCCACACGCGAGCCTCTAGACGCTGATGACTGGATCCGTGAGATAGCCAAGGCTTTGGATATCGCGCACGTAGCTGAAGAAGACTGTGGGGACCCCAGACTAACAGTCCGAGACCTCCAGTATGCATACATTCACGATCCCATGATCAGTTAGTCGTGAACAACATACTCGAGTTGGCATTGCAGATTACAACATCCACTACACGAATACACGGCTTACACAACTGGTCACTTGACTCAGTTGAAAACAACTGCCACGCAGGGCAGGAACACACACCAAAAACAGCGGAAGACTGCAAAACACACTCGTGGTAAACCCAAGTCACGCCTTGACTACCTACAGGCTACTGACTCGGAGACGTTCCTAGTTCGCATAGCCGTCAGCGACTCCATCTTCTTCAGATTCTCCGGGTTTCTGCTCAAAGTCTGGCTAAGACAATAGCCAGGGACGAAACCATACATGAGTACGTTTGAATGTACTCCTGCAAGTCACCCTAAATGAAAGCTAAGCATGCAAGTATGCAGATATAAAGGTGGTAGGAAGGCTTTAATTAGGGCTCAACTAGCCATGATGAATTTAAGACTCATCATAGTTACACAAGTTTTATTCTCCTTTGTTGAAGAAGATACTTCAGAAGATATTTCATTTCCCTTGTAGATAAAGCATGTCCACAAGGTTTTGATAAAACATTCTAGATAAAGAAAACATTTCTCTTTGCAAAACTTCTTGGAAAAACACATCTTTAAGATCATCATTTATCCGGTACCTCAAAGGTACAATCATTCCCTTTCAACGTACCTCCCAGGTACAAATTCCAAAACACTTTTCCAGCTTTTTGAAAACATTGACACAATGCTAGCTACATGGCCATTCAACTGCCCATATCCGAGGGCGCGGCTATTCTGAATAGTTTTACTCTGCAGAGGTGTACACAATCCACAAGATCCAGTACATCCGCCGTGAACAACCACGGACTGTCCAAGACAGTATGCAAACATCGGATAACTGGTCCTAACCATCCACTATGTCAGTGCTAGTAAATGACTACCTCTTCAACTGGGTTTGTTCTCCCCGGCACCGAGTGAGTCAGCCGTATCGATCCGGTTTCCCCTGACAACACACCGCCATGGCAGGAGACCCAACTGTTGCAACCGGTGGCGAACTTAATCCCCACACTCTGAATGTCCCATTTCTCCCTCCTGGCGACAATTCGGTTCGGGGGACTCTAACCCCTATAGCACATTGAGGTAGACACGGACTAACACCGACAAGCAATTAGCTAGACCCCGTTCCCATATTGGGGTAATGTGGCAGCACGGCTTGGTTGTCCGGCGAAGACTAGGTTATGTGTCATTTTTGGAAAACAAGTCGAAAACATTTCCTTCTTCACAAACCTCCCTCGGACAAGGTCCCACCTTTCCTCGGGTTTTTCCGAGCTTTTGCTTTTCAAAAACATCAAGTTAAGATGTCCACTAGGGGACTTAAGTGGATTAAGTGATGATACCAAAAATGTCTAAAGGGCTTGGTAACACCAAGATTATATAGTGGATATAGCATATTAGATACATAAAATAAATAGTGGTATGGTCCACTTAAAAGAATAGTTTTTGAATCAAACTTTTGTAAAACTTCAGAAGTAAAACATGCATGATAGATAATGATAATTAAAACAACAGCAAGCATTTAGAATGGCTTGCCTTGGCTCTGGTCTTGGTCTCGCTCTTGAAATAAACAAGAGTTGCAATAAAAACCTCTCCGGGAAATAATACCGTCTTCGTTATCTAACGCCGCAAACACTAAAAGGAAAACACCCAATCAGAACCAAACAAAGGCAAGCACTTGATAAAATGTAAACATACAGCAAGCATTTCATCAAACAAGTACACTCACAAACAAAATTACTAGGGTGCACACCAACAAGCAAAACATGCATAGACAACACACATGAATAACACTAGAATAGGTGCTAAGGATCCTCAACCAAAATGGCATGAGTTCAGTGGGTGTGCCACTCTCATATCATGCTCAAATAAGGTTAAATGACTCTCTGGTCATTCATGAGGATGAGCAAAGTAACAACAAAACAACCTAGGAACACATACACATGCATAGGAAAATATTATCAAGCAATACTACAAGCCCATAGTAACTAATGCTTTTCTAATCATGAGTAATTAATAAAACCAGTACCTAAGCAACCTAATAACAGAGAAAAATCAATAACAAACATACCATGGCATCACTCAATGCATGAGAATAATCATGGAGCAAAACAACTATTAAAACTAGACATGAAAAAGGGCTATTTAGACAAGCAGACATGCATAACCATAAGAGATGATTAAACATGATTTATTCTAACATGATGGATCTGTAAGATGACCTCCACATAACATAGAAAACAACATCTAGACATGCTAGTAATATCAAAATAACAACCTTAACAATTTATCAAAAACTAAGCATGCAAATAACTACTATGGCAGAAATCACCTAAAACTAGCATGGCATGCCAAAATTATCTAGAGCTCACTCAAGCATGCAAGCAAGTAGAATATGGTAGAATAACAGTAGCTATGCTATGGAAAACAATACTAAATCATTTATTTAATTCATCAAACCAATATGAAGAATAACATAATTTTAACCTATTTTTACTAGGGAAAACACCCTAAGAGAATAAAACTATAACAACCATGGCTTTTCACACACATTTTCCTAACATGATAATGACACACTCAAAACACAAATAAAACATGTATTGATACCCTACACATGCTAGGAATCAATTTTATAACAAAATAATATAACACACAATTTAAATAAGGGCATAGCAATAAAGTGCAGAAAAGAGCTAAACACTAAATATTGCACCAATCCTATTCTGTAACTCCTAACATCATGAAAATCTAGTATGAGGTTCTCCTAGTCACTAGCAAACCAACACAATTGGATTCAC
Source organism: Alopecurus myosuroides (assembly GCA_028641055.1). Lineage (NCBI taxonomy): Eukaryota > Viridiplantae > Streptophyta > Magnoliopsida > Poales > Poaceae > Alopecurus > Alopecurus myosuroides. Next base: position 481,208,251 of record CM054058.1, read on the forward strand.
ATCAAAATTCATCACCAATAAAATTAAACAATTCACAGAAGTGCTCTCTGGCCTAAAAACTAACATGCATGTCATTTCCACATAACAACTCAAGTCAACACAAGGTCAAGTTCCTCAGATAGATATTAACAATAGCTACTCAGAACAGTTGAGTTTGCAAGTTTTGGATACATAAAACTCAAGTTATGGATTAAATAGTGAAACAGAGTACCTCTGCCATTTATTTTATTTCTCCCAAAATATTGCACAAAATGTAGGTCTACAAGTTGGAGGTGGTTAATATTTTGTATATATAGTACTTTGATTTTTAGTTTGGCAAGATTCACTGGTTAACATTTTTATTTTGGTTTAAACCAAACATCAGAAATCAGAGCTGCTCGAAAAAGAATATAACCTGCAGAAAAACAACTATCGGGCCAGATCTGAGAGGGAAACGGGCCGAGCAAGGCAGGCCGGCCCGCGAGCGAGAGCGCGCGAGGCGAAACGGTAAGCCACCGTTTGATCGGGGATCGACGGCTGAGATCAGAAGGGTACGGGTTTAAAGGCACCCGTTGGATGCAGATCCTGCGGTCGAGAGGCGGCCGCGTCGGGAACCGCCGGCGGCAACCAAAGGACAGGGCGGAGTCCGCTCCGGCCGCTGCTGCAGAGCCGCGAGCTCGCCGCCGGGCCTCCCATGGTTGCCTGGAAACACGGCGAGTACCAGGAGGACCAGGACGGGGTCGCGGAAGAGATGCCCCCAACAATGGGCTCACCCGCCTGCCCTAGCAGTGCGCCCGGCGTGGACCAGCGGAGGCGGACATAGGTCCATGTCGCGCCTGCACCTGCAATGGACAAAGCCCACGAATGAGAGGAGCATGAGGTCCACGGATATCCCAAGGACCAAAAGGAAGAGATTAGAGGAGCGGAGATGGCCTGATTTGGTGGCTCGACGGGGAGGTTGACCGCGGCGAGTGCACGCACGACGCCGGCGATATAGAGGGCTGAGGAGGGGGCTTTTGATGCAGGCATGCAATTCGGATGTATATGGGGTGGTGTGACAAGGAGGAAAGCAAGGGGATGGCTCGGGGAGGGGTAGCCGCAGAGCACGGTGCTCGGCTCCCATGGTGGCCACGGTGGTCGAGGTCGAGTTGATCAACGAGGGTTCTTCTAGAGATTTGAGGCTAGGAAGATGGGTTATGGTGGTAGTGTTCTCCAGGCGGGAGACGGAGGCAGGAGGCTCACGGGAGCATTGGCAATCGACGGATTTGGCTCTGCACCCGTAGGTGTTCGACAGGAGCTAGAGGTCGAAGGAGAGCGAGCTAGGGGAGAGGAGGGGCACGGGCGTGATCTAGGAACGGCCTTGGAGCTATTAGACAAGGCCTCAAAGATCGGCATTCCGCCCACGCGTTGGAACGCGAGGGACGTGTCGAGGATGCCCTGGGCGCCACGGCCAGCTCATGGCTAAGGAAGAAGGGACAAGGAGAGGGGGGTGGGTTTCTTCCAGAGTTGTTCACGGGGTGAGAGGGGTGTGCTGGCGCAAGGGCTGCCCCTGGTTTGGTCTGTGGTGGTGGATAGAGAAAAAGGGAGGGTGAGCACCATCCTTGGCCACTAGTGGTTGGATGAGCTAGGGAGAGAGAGAAAAATGGTGGATCAGCTAGACCATGTCTAGGAGGTTAGAATGGATATTTTTCATCTCTCAGAACAGGAGAGGGGTAGACAGAGTGAAATCATTGATCAAGACATGGATGAACTCATCAATGTCCAAAAAGACCAGGAGTCGTTTTTGATAGTTTTCACCAAAATTTTGAATAGAACAGATATGTAATATCATGTCCATTGGATAGAGTATGAAAAATGGAGTCTAGGGATGGTAGCCTCAAGAGTTTTTGAAAATATTTCTTTCACAAAATTCTGGAAATTCAAAAATGGCAGAAACTGTTTTTAAATGTTTTCTCCAAGATTTTCAAAACAACTTGCACATGTTTTTGTATAAGTAAGTCCCACATGACCATAGGCATGTTGGGTAATTTTTCCAAGATTTTAGGAAATACTTTTCTTCACAAAATATTTTAAAATCCATTTCTGGCCTTTTGGAAAATGGAAAATAATAAATAGTAAAATGCTTTTAAAACAAATATTTTTTTAGTTGGGATGATATAGTACATTATATAGGTCTCAAAAGTGATTTTTAATAAATAACTCTTTTGAAAATATTAGAGGCACCAAGTGGAAAAAGGGTGAAAACAGGAGTTTATTTAATAGGTTAAAAACCATGAGAGATAAATAATTAAATGGCCTTTATAAAATAAATGGACCATAAGAAGGTGATGTATAAGTCATGGAGATTACAATAGTAGGTTCATTGGGCCTAAAAACAAAGAGGAGTGGTTTGGAGTAACCAGGGCAAATTGCTTCATAATAAAGGAGATATGATCATTATTTTGGGGATGCCTTCAATAGGACTTGGATAGATGATAACAAAAGGGTTTCAATATCCAAATTAACAACTTGGATAGATATAATCGATATATACAAAGAGATTTATGATGATGTATTGTGAATAGAAGAAAATAGGACATAAGAGCATGTCTCCAAAGTTGGAAGTTTTTAGGAAAGCAGAGGATAAAATGAACATGTGATGGAATATGATATAGATGCATGATCTGGTTATTAATAGGTTTTATTTTATTAGAACAGCACCATTGATCAACAAACATAAATAAGTACTTCAAAGCACACACAAGATAGGATCACACCACAAGCAGATAAAATAACAAGACACACAAGGTCACTCAAACAACTATGTTCTTCAATTTAATTTCCAGGTGTTCTTCTCAAGTGTTAATTTTAGGTAGTGATCAAGGCATACCATGACAAGAGGGTTTTTGTAAAAATGTTTATCTCAAAGCTTGTTATTTCCAAAAGAATATAATTGAGGTTAAACACAGGGGTAACATAGTCCCCTTTTATTGTTTTTGCAAAAGAAGGAGGTGATAAAGAGTTTTTGAAATACTTGTAAAAACATATTGGTTGAAAACAGGTTGGAGATGATTAGCTCCAAAATACTCTTCATATAGTTTTGGAAATTATCTTTTGTTTTTACTCAAAACTTGGTCTTTGGGTTTCTTTTAAAAATCAAAACATTTTCAAAAAGGTTTTTGCCAAAACAGTGTGATGAATGAAGATGATAAGCTTTCTTGTCATGACTTGATCACCAGGGTTGTGTTTTAAGAAAGTTATGATCATTGTTTTTAATGTTAGTTGTTAACAAACTCAAACACAAACACATACAAAAACCAAATAGAAATGAAGACGCAAGCATAAGTCAGACATATTAAAAAGTTTTTGTTGGCCCTGATTTTTAGGTTATTGAAAACAAGTTTTTCCTGTCTTCCAAAAATTGGGCTGTTACAAAGACAAGGTCAAGTTTGCCTCCTATCTGCTGAAGGGTCAGGCAGCTTCTTGGTGGGAAAACTTCCAGGCCATGAGAACTGGCATGCCAGTCACGTGGGATCGTTTCAAGGAAGCCTTCCTGAAACACCACATTCCAGATGGTCTCATGGAAAGAATGCGTGAAGAGTTTTGCTCTCTCAAGCAGGGCAAGTTGGACGTCATCGGGTATCAGAGTGAGTTCAATCGCCTCGCTCGATACGCTGGAGATGAGGTGTCCACTGAAGCTAAGAAGATGGCAAGGTTCCGCAGAGGCTTTAACCCGGAACTCAAGTATGCCCTCACCAATGTCAAGGCCGAAAGCTTCGAGGATCTCCTTAACACCGCGCTCAATGAAGAAAATGGGCGCAAGGCGTTCGAGGAGTCTCGCAAGCACTCGCGTGAGGGTGGTTCCTCCTCCAACATGACCACCCCTCCGCAGAAGCGCCGCATCTGGGTACCAAATGGTGCTGTCACTCGGGCTCCATATGCCCAAACTTCTCCAGGCTTCGCTCCCCGCCCACCCAACCCTGCTCAGGGGCATGATCCAAGGGCTTCGATGGGGCAGCCAAGGCCAGGGCCTCCTCGTGTCGTCACATGCTACAAGTGCAAGCAGACAGGACACTACGCCGACAAGTGCACGCAGAGGCAGCTACCTCCACCACCACCTCGTCCTAACACAAACCGGGCAATGGTGCGCGCTCCCCCGCCTAAGTCCTTCAACTCCAACAACAGGCCTGTCGGGAGGACCGCAAGGGTGAACCATGTCAAGATCGACAAAGCTGAGGAAGCTCCTGACGTCGTTCTCGGTACATTTCCCGTAAACTCTATTCCAGCTAAAGTGTTGTTTGATACCGGAGCATCACATTCTTTTGTGTCAAAGACCTTTGCCACAACAACCAACCTAATTGTGGTTCCACTAAGCAATCAGATCACTGTTCACTCCCCGGGATCTCAAATGTTGACTTCCAAGATAAGTAAGGACAATCAAATCTTAATTGGAGGTCATCTATTCCTTGCTTCTCTCATGTTGCTTGGAAATTCTGACAGTGATGTCATTCTTGGTATGGATTAGCTGAAGGCCAATAAAGCAAGAATTGACTGTGCTCAAAAGTCAATAACTCTGTTCCACCCTTCTGGCCAGATAATCTATTCTCCACATGAATCAAGTTCCATTCAGCTTTACACCCTCAATGCAAATCCTCTACCTTCACTTGAAAATGTTCCGGTGGTTTGCGAGTTCCCTGACGTCTTTCCAGAAGAGTTGCCAGAAATGCCTCCGGACAGAGCTGTTGAGTTCGTGATCGAACTTGAACCAGGTACTGCTCCAATCTCTAAGCATACCTACAAGATAGGAACTCCCGAGCTGAAGTTGTTGAAGGAACAAATTGATATGTACATGGAAAAAGGTTACATTCAACCTAGTTCCTCCGCTTGGGGTTTCCCAACTCTGTTCGTTGCAAAGAAGGATCAAACAAAGAGACTCGTTGTTGACTATCGTCCTCTTAACGAGAAGACCATCAAAAATAAGTATCCAATTCCTCGCATCGATGATCTTTTTGATCAACTTGTTGGAGCCTCTATATTCTCCAAGTTGGACTTGAGAATGGGTTACCATCAAATAAAGATCAGAAAAGAGGATATTCCAAAGACAGCCTTCACCACTCGCTACGGTCTATATGAATTCACCGTCATGTCCTTTGGTCTCACCAATGCACCGGCGACCTTCTCTCGACTCATGAATTCTGTCTTCCATGAATACCTAGACAAGTTTGTTGTGGTATATCTTGATGATATTCTTGTCTACTCAAAATCCGAGGAAGAGCATGAAGAACATCTTCGTCTCACTCTCATGAAGCTTCGCGAGCATCGTCTCTATGCCAAGTTCTCCAAATGTGAGTTTTGGATTTTCGAAGTCGTTTATCTTGGTCATGTCATCTCTGCCAAGGGCATAGCCATTGATCCAGAAAAGGTTAAAGCAATTGTTGATTGGAAACCTCCAAAGACGGTGAAGCAAGTAAGAAGTTTTCTTGGCTTGGCTAGCTATTGTCGTCGCTTTGTCCCAAACTTCTCCAAGATTGCCAAACCTCTCACTGACCTCACAAAAAAGGACAAGAAGTTCGTCTGGTCTCCACAATGTGATGAAAGCTTCAATCTCCTGAAGACTAAACTCACTTCTACACCAGTTCTGGTTGGCCCCGATCCTTCCAAACCTTTCCAAATATTCTGTGATGCTTCTCTCCAAGGTCTAGGTGCAGTTCTCATGCAAGAACGTCAAGTTGTGGCTTATGCTTCACGTCAGTTGAACACACATGAGCTCAATTATCCCACTCATGACCTTGAACTCGCAGCAGTTGTGTTTGCCCTGAAGAAATGGAGACAATACTTGTTGGGTAATCGCACTGAAATCTTTTCCGATCATAAGAGTCTGAAGTACATCTTCACTCAACCAGATCTAAACCTCAGACAAACGAGATGGATTGAAAAGATCAAAGACTTTGATCTTACCATTTCTTACACTCCAGGCAAGGCTAATGTTATGGCCGATGCTCTCAGTCGCAAGTCGTATTGCAATAATCTCATGATCATGGAAAGCCAACCTCCTCTTCATGAAGAATTCCAAAAACTGAATCTTTGTCTTGTTCCTCAAGGCTATCTTACAAACTTGACAGCCACTCCAACTCTCGAGGACAAGATTCGTTCTGAACAACTTCGTGATGCTGAAATCAAGAAGATTGTAGAACACATCAAAGCAGGCAATGAGAAATTTGAGTGCTTCTCAATTGATGACAAGGGAACTGTGTTCTTTGAAGGACGCATTGCAGTCCCTCAAATTCAAAGTCTCAAAGATGTCATTCTCAAAGAGGCTCATGAAACTCCTCTTTCCATACACCCTGGAAGTACAAAGATGTACCAGGATCTCAAGACACTGTATTGGTGGCCTAGCATGAAACGTGAAATTTCTCAATACGTTTCTGAATGCGACGTCTGTCAGCGTGTCAAGGCAGTTCATCAGAAAACAGCCGGTCTTCTCCAACCTCTGAAAATCCCTGAATGGAAGTGGGACATGATTGAAATGGACTTCGTCACTGGTTTCCCACAGTCCAAGAGGGGCAACGATGCAATCTTCGTTGTCATTGATCGACTCACTAAAGTCGCTCACTTCTTTCCTGTCAAAGAGACAATCTCAGCTAGTCAGTTAGCAGAGCTCTATACAACAAAGAGTGTTCCTCTTCATGGTGTTCCGCTAGAAATAAGCTCAGACCGTGGAAGCATCTTCACTTCTCATTTCTAGAAAAGCTTTCAAGAAGCCTTAGGCACCAAGCTTCTGTTCAGCACAGCCTATCATCCTCAGTCTCAAGGGCAAGTTGAAAGAGTCAATCAGATTCTCGAGGATATGCTCAGAGCATGTGGTCTCTCTTTTGGCATGAAATGGGAGGAATGTCTTCCATATGCTGAATTCTCCTACAACAACAGCTTCCAGGCAAGTCTAGGCATGGCACCATTCGAGGCTCTCTATGGCCGCAGATGCAGGAGTCCAATCAATTGGTCTGGAGCTGGTGAACGTTCACTCTTAGGCCCTGACATTGTTAAGGAGGCCGAAGAGAAAGTTCGCATCATTCGTGACAATCTGAAGATTGCTCAGTCTCGTCAGAAGAGCTACTATGACAGCAAACACAGGGACATGGTCTATGCAGCTGGAGACAAAGCATATCTCCGTGTTACTCCCCTCAGAGGCACTCATCGTTTTGGTGTCAAAGGAAAGCTTGCACCAAGATATATTGGTCCCTTCAACATTCTCTCAAGGCGTGCAGAAAATGCCTATCGTCTTGAACTTCCAGAAAAGCTATCCAAGGTGCACGATGTCTTTCACGTGTCACAGCTCAAGAAGTGCTTCAAAGATCCAGGTCGTGCAGCTGATCATGATTCTATTGAACTGCAAGAAGACCACTCTTATAAAGAGCATCCTATTCGCATTCTCGATGAGACCGAGCGCAAAACTCGCAACAAGAGCACCAAGTTCTTAAAAGTACAGTGGTCTCATCATTCCGATAAAGAGGCAACGTGGGAGACCGAAGAGGATCTTCGCAAGAAGTATCTGAACCTTTTCTCTTCTCAGTAGGAATCTTGGGGCGCGATTCCTTCAAGGGGGCGTTTTGTAACATCCCAAGTATGAAAACAACCTTAGAATGTTTTGCTTCTTGTTAATTTATGTTTTGCATCATGCATCATCTGCATTGCAACTTGTTTTCTTTTGAATCTTGCTGGTTTCCAATTGAAATTCAATTCAATTTCAAACCAATTGATTCATACTTGGTATGTTCCAATGTCTTCAAAACTTTTCACCAACTTAAACAATTCAATCGTTTTCCATAAACTTGAATTTTCACATAATTGACTTGGTTAAGCTTTCAAATAATCAAATTATTGCAAAATTCAAGCAATTGCATTTAAAATTCAAACAGCAACAAATATTTAAAATTTTGAAAAACAAAAGTTGGTGCAACTGGGCATTTTCAACAAGGAACTTATAAAAATTATCACCATAATTTTAGGGTCCCAAAAACCCCTTCTTTTTCCTTTTCTTTTCTTTTCTACAAAAAAAACAAAAGAAGAAATAAAAAGTTAAAACAAAGGAAGTGGGGAGGCAGGCCACAAAGGCCCACCTACAACCCGAACCAGGCCCAAGCCCCCCCTAGCATCTTCTTCCACGTACGGACAGAGAGCAGGGAGCAGGTAAGCTCCTGTGGAGGGGAACCCTCCACGTCTCCCTCCACCTGCTCCTTTTCCCCTCCATAAATCTACCACCAGGAGCAACCCTAACCCTAGCCCTTCCTTCTCCTCCCTGCGCCGCCATCCTTTCTTCTCCCCTCATATCTCCTCCTCGCTCTCTGAATCTTTCTTTTTCTGAACCCGAAAATTGCATCTCCATGGCCGGAAGTTGGAGGTTGCTGTGATCGTCGACGGGGTTCTGTCTTCGCGGGAATGGAACCGGGGGAGTACCACCTCCACTTTTGCTGAGTACGTCGCGGCCGGAGGCGGGCTGCAGCGACGGCGCCGTCGAGCTCTTCTTCCCCGGCGAGCTCCTGTTCTTGCCGCGCGAGCCATCCACGTCGTCGTCGACATTTCCTGTGTCTTACTAGCATGCTTAGGGTTGTTTGTGCTCGAGTCTGATGTCCGTTATTTCTTTTACCATATTTATTATGTTTTGGGGGCTCGATATTTAAACAACAACCTGTTAATGTTTGAGGTAATAATAATTTGATGATAAGGCACCGGCAGGAGGCCGGGTATGGTTTTGAGGCCTGCTAGTGTCGAACTCAGGAAAAGTTCTTGTCCTCTAGATCCATGATGAGTGTGCTAACCGCATGTGGGAAGCGTGTATGGGCGCCCCCCGCAACTTTGATTCGATTCGCATCTCGTCCAAATCGCCTCATTTTAGTTCGGGTTTTCCATTTGCCGCATGCATATGCAGGTGCGAACCCTTGGCGCCAGGGTGGTAACTTTTGTAGTCGGCATTTAGGGAGACACGTTCTTAGAGTGCTATGAGGGTCCCCTTTTCTTCGTGGGGCTTGATTAGCCGTGCGCTCAATTGCACGGGGTTCTTTGGGCTTGATGCGAAGAAGAGTTGGGTTGTGTTGAGTGGCCTGCTTGGTGGGTTTGATCCCCGCCTGCCGGGTTATTCTTACGTGTACGGCCAAATTGGTGCATCCCTGCAGGGTTAAATCTTCTCGAGAAACCGTGTTGTCCGCGGTTATGGATGACTTGGTGATAGGGCTGGCTAACAAGGATTAGACAACTTACACCTAATTAATAATAATTTGACTAGTAATAGGCATATTGACACAATAACCTGAACCTTCATTAATCCAACTGTGTGGGTTATCCTCGGATTGCTTCTTTGGATAAGGGGCGGGATCCAGGATGGGTTTGTTTGAGGTTAGTGGTAGTTGGCTCCGATGCGCTATCTTATCCCCTTTCTTTTAGCCGGATGTTGTAGCGTGTCTCTGTAGTTGGTTAGTGCAGCCCGCTGCCGCACCTTTGTATCACCTATCTTCCGTTGAACCTAAAGCATCTGTACTTGGTGTTGTCGGGTACACTTTGGTATCTTGTGCGTCTTGCTTGCCAGTACTCGTCTGTACTAACCTTTTTGGGGCTGCTGGTTCTGCAGACTACGTTTCCGAGGATCCCCATGGTGGCTACTACGTGGAATATGACGAGGCTGCTGACGAGTAGATATCGGACCCGGGCAGGATCCGAGACTTCGTGGATGGGCTCCGTTCTTTTCGTTTCCGTCCTCTTAGGCCTATTTGGATCTTGTCTGTACTCAGACACTTTGTTTGTTTCCGCTGTGATGTAATGATGACTTGTTGGGACATGTGTCCTCTGGATGACTGTATTTGCTATCTCTGCTCTAGTGAGAGCTTTTGCCACTTATTTCTATTTCTTTGTGTCTTAGAGATTTGTTGTGGTATCACTTGTTCAAATGCCGTTGACGTACCATGTGTGTATGTTATGAAGTACGTCAATGGAAGTATTCGGATTCCTATTGGATGGTTTCACAGACGATGAATAGTAGAGGATGGTTGTCACACGTTTACGTGTTGGCCTACTCATATTGAGATGCGGGTGCAGGTAGGCCCCGTAAGCCAATTATCTACTATTTAGAGGGCTGTGTGTATCCTCTAGAAGTCCGGGTGCGACAGCGAGGATCCACATCTCGTGGCCGATAGCCTGGCTGCGTCTTCCTCTGCGCCGCCCCCGCCTCTCGCCCCCGAAACGGCGGAGGAAAAGATCACTCTCGTCGGAGAGGAACTCGCCGCCGCGTCCGCCACCGCCGGAGCCGGGGACGAGGGCGAAACTGCTTGCAACTGAAGCCAGTGCAACATTCCTCCCTCCCTTCTTCCGACAATGGAGAAGGAGGGGTCGATTGTGAAAGGAAAATGGCGGCATGAGGAAGAGGAGTTTGAGCCTTCACCCAGAGCCGGGGAACGAGTTCTTCTTACCTCGCACATTCCCAGAGGTATGGGAATCCCGCCTTCCGCCTTCTTCCTCGAACTTCTTAGCCATTACAATATCCAGCCTCACAACCTACCACCAAATTCTATTCTCTATCTAGCCGGTTTCCAGGCCCTTTTTGAAGGGTATTTAGGAATAGCGCCTAGATTAGATTTCTGGCAGTATTGCTTTGGAATTAAGCGAAATCCTACAGAGTGCGCTCTTCCAACCCGTGGAACCATATCTTTCACCCTGCGTAGATTCAGGGAAGATTGGTTCCCGAAAATAAAAACATCGGAATCCGTCAAATTCTGGACAGGTTCCTTCTTTTATCATCAAGACATCCCATTTCCTGGAAAAGAAACAGGGGTTCCTCCATTTGTCAACGTTGCCGCTACCCCCCAAGATAACTAGGCTGCAAAAGCGGTGCAGACTTTGCCGGACGATTTGATGAAAATCAAATGGTGCATCGCCAAGCTCACCTCGTCAAAACTTCCTCTTACCGGAACCGACACAGTTTTGTGTTGGTTCGGACGTCGTATCCAACCTCTTGCCCATCGAACCCGGTTTCTATGCGAATACAAGGGTCCGGAAGACAAGATGAGAGGAACGGACAAGGCTTTCACAAAAAGGGACTTCCAGAAGCGGGTCAATCATTTGGTTGCTACTCGCGATCAATATGAAGAAAGCTGAGAAATATAACACAAAAAGAACAAGATTCCAAAGGTATGCTTTCTTCTCCTTCGACAACTTTGTCGAATATTTGGTATTTCTCTTTCTTCTTAACTTAATCGTATATTTGGCCATTTCCATAGTTCGATGACCTCACGGAAAAGGATCTTGCGACTGACGCCGAGCTTGATGAACTGCATGCCAATTTTTACGGCGGTCGGAAGAGCAAGAGGCCAGTAACCACTGAGGAGGTGGTGGATCTTGACGGGGTTCCCTTTGCTACATCCAGGTAATGCTCTCGGTATTTTATACCTTTGCCTGCTTTTTTATTGCATAAGCTGTTTTGGTTTCTCAGGATATTGATTTCTCGGATTTTTTTCTTCCGCCTTCCCCTTTCAGCCTTGCTCCAACTTCCTTGAAATCAAAGAAGCTGAAGAAACATAAGGCCACTGTCAGCAAGGGAGCGTCATCTCCTGCTGCAGCTCCTCCTACCCCAGTTACTCTTGGGGGAGAAGATCAGTCTGCAAAGCCGTAGGAATACCCACTGCCGAACAGCCAGCCTATTGCATCCGAGACGGATGCGAGGGAAAGGGCGGAGCCGGATATGGGCGGAACTTCTCTTATACCGGAGGAGGAGCCCATTCCTACTTTCAACAGAGAATTCAACGTAAAGGAGGAACCCTTCGACGAACTCGGATATATTCGTCCATGGGCTAAGAAGTTCTTCGCTCCAGCTCCTATGATCTGTCCTTGGCCGCAAGGCACACTAATTGTAAGGAATAACTTCATATTTTCACCTCGGCAGGTCATCCAGGACGGCCTTCACCACGTTGGTATTCTTTTTGCAGAGTATGCAAAAGAATTCAACGAAAACTTGTCAGGTTTACAGTGGATGAGCCAGGTAATATCTCTAGCCCCCAAGCAATAAGTTAAATGCGTGCTTTTAACTTAATGCTTTTTTCCTTTTTATGCTTGTTATTAACTTAAGCATTTTGTCTATTTTCCATGTTTCAGCAAACCGCTGAAAATATAAACCTGGAAGTTTTCAAAAAACTTACCATCAAGAATAAGGAGGTGAAAAACCTTCTCTCTATTCTTGATGTTAAGGAAGCAGAATTGGCATCCTCTCAACATCAGCTGAAGGAAACAGCAGGTAAGAAATTTCTCTGCTTTCAGTTGTATAATTTTTCTAAGTATTTTTCCGAGTTTTCTAACTCGTCTTTTTTACTTGCTTTTCAGCTTCTTTGGCGAAAGCCAAGCAAATTTCTGAAGATGTCGGCAATGCGGAAAACCTCCGCCGGGAAAACCTGGAACTTCATAAGGAGAATATGAAGTTACAGAAGGAACTGGAGGCCAGCCAGCTGGCTGTCGGCATTGCCGAATCCAATGCCTCCAACCATGCAGCCAAGGACAGGGCTACCATCCGAGATTTGGAGAATGCCTTGACCCAGCGCTTGGAGGAGGGATCCTAGATGGACAAAATTCTCGGTAAGTACTTTATCTTTTACCGGATTTTCCATGTTTTGCAATCTTTCTCTGTTTTTCTCTAACACTTTGGTGTTTTTCTGAAAATTTGAGATGACCCCCAGCTTACTCGGATTGAGAAAATCCGAGCCTTTGGAAAGATGTTCACCACGATTAAGGCTGCGGGGATGTTGCTTGTCAACAAATGCCTTCCCGCCAGGACTGGGGAGTTCTCGGAAGTTGAAAAACTTTCAGGAGCAATCGTGGAGGTGGCGGAGTCCAGGGAATCCACCTTGCGCTCCACGGCACGCGGTGGTGCGCGCATGGCTCTAGGGCTCACGCAAGGCACACTAATTGTAAGGAATAACTTCATATTTTCACCTCGGCAGGTCATCCAGGACGGCCTTCACCACGTTGGTATTATTTTTGCAGAGTATGCAAAAGAATTCAACGAAAACTTGTCAGGTTTACAGTGGATGAGCCAGGTAATATCTCTAGCCCCCAAGCAATAAGTTAAATGCGTGCTTTTAACTTAATGCTTTTTTCCTTTTTATGCTTGTTATTAACTTAAGCATTTTGTCTATTTTCCATGTTTCAGCAAACCGCTGAAAATATAAACCTGGAAGTTTTCAAAAAACTTACCATCAAGAATAAGGAGGTGAAAAACCTTCTCTCTATTCTTGATGTTAAGGAAGCAGAATTGGCATCCTCTCAACATCAGCTGAAGGAAACAGCAGGTAAGAAATTTCTCTGCTTTCAGTTGTATAATTTTTCTAAGTATTTTTCCGAGTTTTCTAACTCGTCTTTTTTACTTGCTTTTCAGCTTCTTTGGCGAAAGCCAAGCAAATTGCTGAAGATGCCGGCAATGCGGAAAACCTCCGCCGGGAAAACCTGGAACTTCATAAGGAGAATACGAAGTTACAGAAGGAACTGGAGGCCAGCCAGCTGGCTGTCGGCATTGCCGAATCCAATGCCTCCAACCATGCAGCCAAGGACAGGGCTACCATCCGAGATTTGGAGAATGCCTTGACCCAGCGCTTGGAGGAGGGATCCTAGATGGACAAAATTCTCGGTAAGTACTTTATCTTTTACCGGATTTTCCATGTTTTGCAATCTTTCTCTGTTTTTCTCTAACACTTTGGTGTTTTTCTGAAAATTTGAGATGACCCCCAGCTTACTCGGATTGAGAAAATCCGAGCCTTTGGAAAGATGTTCACCACGATTAAGGCTGCGGGGATGTTGCTTGTCAACAAATGCCTTCCCGCCAGGACTGGGGAGTTCTCGGAAGTTGAAAAACTTTCAGGAGCAATCGTGGAGGTGGCGGAGTCCAGGGAATCCACCTTGCGCTCCACGGCACGCGGTGGTGCGCGCATGGCTCTAGGGCTCATGCGCATGCACTACCCATCTACCAAATCTTGGCGCGTGGCATACCCGCAAGGATACACGGAGGCGCAGCGGGCCAACATCTTTGAAGAAATCAAAGGTCACGCCACCAAGATTGCCTCCATGGTGAACGTCTCCATCTTCTACCCGGAAGAAGCCATTCCAGAAGTTTCCGAGGAATCCAGCAACGAAGATGATTCGGATGCCTAAAGAAAGTTTCCTGGACCTGGGTAGAGAGATAGGAAATAGAAGCATTACTGATCTTACAAGATAAACTTATTGTAATGCTTTCTATTCTTTTGTATGAACAAGTACTCCGCCTTTTGCAGCAATATTATTAATTCTTTTGCAAGTTTTCCGGGTTTTTATTCCTTTATCTTCTAAGTTCTCTGGTTTATATGCTTTAACTGTCCTTAGTGTTTGAAATGGCTCGATAGTATCTTAATCTTCATGCCAAGTGACTGGGTATAACCAATCAGTCTAAACTCGGAAACATGGATCATACTAAAGGCATTTTTACTTACTAGCTCCAGCGACCCAATATAAAAACAATCAGATAATACTTAGAGAACGGTAAGGAATTTTTTAAATGAAACTCAGGCACGCAGGAACAATCTGGGTTTCCTTAAGCCACTTTAGGCTGAAAATCATTCATATTTTTTAACACCGAGCACGCAGGCACAATTCAGATTAACATTGAGTATTTTCAAAGATCATTGGGAAATAGATAAGACGGAATTATGCTTTATACTATAATAAACATGTAAAAAACATAGATCTACGAATTCCGACAACTTTATTTCACGATCTCAAAGATGTTTACATAGAAATTGAACTAAGTATAGAAGGGACATAACTGTTGGATGCTCCAGGGTCTTTTGGTCTCCCCTAGTTCATCTTCTATCTTTATCTTTCTTTTGCGATTCGGCTTTTCGGGATCGTGTTCCGTGTCTCGAATATCTACAAGATACTATGATCAATTTTTCATAGCCTTGCCGATGACGAATGGTCCTTCCCAAACTGGGGCCAATTTGTGCTTTATTTGCTGCACCAATCTTAGCACTAAGTCACCTTGTTTAAAAGAACGATGCCTGATTTCCGAGTATGGTAAGGTCGTAAACCTTGCTGATAGATGGCGGATCTTTGAAGAACAAGTTCTCGTTCCCCTTCTAAGAGATCGACGGCATCCTGTTGTGCGCTTTTGGCATCCGAGTCATCGAAATCCTGCACTCTTGGGCTATCATGGATCATGTCCGTTGGAAGAACTGCTTCCGCGCCATAAACTAGGAAAAACGGGGTTTTCCCTGTTGACTTATTTGTCATCGTTCGAATGCTCTAGTAGTGAGGGTAACTCTTCCACCCATGCTCCAACTGCTCTATGAAGAGGAGATTTGACTCTTGGGTGTATTCCTTGCAGGATTGAGCTGTTCATTCTTTCCACCTATCCATTGGATTGCAGGTGTGCCACAGATGCAAGATCTAGGCGTATTCCCGTTTGTCGGCAATATTTTGCAAACTCTCCAATAGAGAAAATTGTCCCGTTGTTGGTTATTATACTGTGTGGAACGCCATATCTCATGACTACGTCAATGATGAAATTTCTGTCAGTTACACCGTCAAGCTTTTTGATGGGTTTTGCCTCCACCCACTTGGTATACTTATCCACTGCAACGAGTAGATGTGTAAGTCCACCTCTTGCTGTTTTGAATGGTCCCATCATATCTAGCCCCGAGACCGCAAACGGCCATGTAATAGGGATAGTTTTGAGTGCTTGGGCTGGCATATTTGTCTGCTTGGCGTAATACTGACATCCAGAAAACCCTGCACGAAATGCTTTTTTGACTATTCTTTTTGATTGAGCATGATGTCCGCAATCTCCAGCATGGATTTTTTGCAGGATTTCTCGTCCTTCTTCTGGCGAAATACATCGCAGAAAAATTCTGGTAGTACTGCGTTTATACAGGAAATCACTGATTACCGTGTATCCTTTGCATTGACGTTTTACTTGTCTTTGCAAGACCCCGTCTGCTCCATCCGGGTACTTATGATCTACTAAGAAGTTTAGATATGAAATTGTCCAATCCGAGATGACGAGCAGGACTTCGATTGACTCGGAAACGAGAGGATAGTCGACATCTCCACCTTTTATGGATGGTTCGTGCAAATGCTGGACGAACACTCCTGGTGGTAGGTTTTTTACTCTTTCCGATCCCATGCGGGCTAATGGGTCCGCGTTCCAGTTTTCTTCCCTTTTGACATGAAGTACTTCAAATCCTAGGAAGCAGATTGCAAACTCGTCCACCGTTCTCCGATATTCGGCCATGATGGGGCTTTTGGCGTCCCATGTTTGGTTGAGATGATGTTGTACCAAATCTGAGTCACCATAGCATAAGATACGCTTGACACCAATTTCTTTTGCGATGTGCAAGCCATGAAGCAAAGCTTCGTATTCTGCCACATTATTGCTGGCGTTGAAGTGTATTTGTAATACATACTCCATTGTGTCTCCCTTGGGGGATTTTAGGACTACACCAGCTCCAGCGCCTTCTTTCATCTTGGATCCATCAAAGTGCATAACCCAGTATTCCGACTCCGGCATTGGTGTGTTTTCCATTGCTTCTGTCCAATCAGCGACGAAATCTGCCAACACCTGGGATTTTATTGCCGTCCGGGGTTGGTACTTAATGTCGAACGCAACCAACTCGATGCCCCATTTGGCTACTTGGCCTGTTGCGTTCGCATTGTTGATTATATCCCCCAGTGGTGCTTTGCATACCATTGTTATGGAATGTCCCTGGAAACAATGACGAAGTTTTCGAGATGCGAAAAATACGCCATATGCCAGTTTTTTATAGTGTGGGTACCTTTGTTTGGACTCGGAAAAGACTTCACTTACATAATACATCGGATGTTGATCTGGTATGCTTTTCTCGTCTTTCCGTCTTTCCACAACTATCAGTGCGCTGATAACCCTGTTTGTTGCTGTGAGATACAATAACATGGGTTCTTCGTCTTTTGGGGATGCTAAAATCGGAGCTTTCATCAAGGTTTCTTTTAACTGGATTAACCCTGCATCTGGTTCTTCTGTCCACACAAATTTGTCGGATTTCTTCAACAATTTGTATAATGACAGGGCTTTATCTCCTAGCCGACTTATAAACCTGCTGACGGCAGCGGCATAACCCGTCAATCTCTGGACATCTTTTAAGCATGTAGGCCTTGAGATGTTTAGGATTGCCTTGATCTTTTCCGCGTTTACTTCTATTCCTCTATGAGAAACGATGAAACCGAGAAGTTTTCCTGAGGGAACCCCGAATACGCACTTCAATGGAGTCAACTTCATTTTATAAGTGCGCAAATTTTTGAAGGTTTCTCGCAAATCTTCAAGGAGCGTATCCTTTTCCTTGGAAACGACGGCAGTGTCGTCCACGTAAACGTGAACATTTTTGCCAATCTGACTATGCAAGCATCGTTGCATGCAACGCTGGTAAGTTGCACCTGCGTTCTTCAGGCCAAAAGGCATGGTTACGTAGTAATATGTTCCATACGGGGTTATGAAGGAGGTTTTGATCTGGTCTTCTTTATTCATACGTATTTGATGATACCCGGAATAAGCGTCCAAAAAGCATAAAAGCTCAGAGCCAGCAGTGTCATGTATTATTTGATCGATTCACGGTAATGCGAATCTATCTTTTGGACACAATTTGTTCAGGCCGGTGTAATCTATACACATCCTAAGAACAGTACTATCTTTCTTCGGGACTAAGACTGGGTTTGCAGACCATTCAATGTGTATAACTTCCCGATAAAATCAGCTCCCAATAGCCGGATAATTTCCTTGCCAATAGCCTTCCGTCTTCTTCCGTCAAATCGACGGATACCTTGTTTGACGGGTTTAGATTCTGGAATCAGCTTGAGTTGGTGCTCAGCAAGTTTCCTGGGTACGCCTGGCATGTCCGCTCGACACCATGCAAAAATGTCCCAGTTCTCACGGAGGAACTTGATGAGCTCGCTTTCCTATTTGTCGGTCATCCCAGTTCCTACTACGACAAACTTTGTCGGATCTTTAGGATCTAGGATAACTTGTCTTGTATTCTTGGAAGCTTTGAAGCTGTCTGCCGGCTTCCGGCTTTCTTTTTCTGCCGGCATTTCTGTCGGTGATACTTCTTTTGCTAGCTCCTTCATTTCTTCCTTTGCTATCACATTTTCTGTGCAAAGGGCATTTTTTTTTCCAGCTCGTTCGCCAATTTGAAGTCTCCCTTTATGGTGATTACTCCTCCTTTTGGCCCTGGCATCTTCAGCTTGTTATAGATATAACATGATCTTGCCATGAATTTGGCGAAAGCTGGACGTCCGAGTACTGCGTGATACACGCTTTCGAACGGCACAACCTCGAAGGATACTTTTTCCTGACGGAAATGTTCTTTCTCTCCGAAGGTTACATCTAGGGAAATTTCTCCTAGTGATCATGCTTGTCTGCCAGGGACGATGCCGTGAAAACGTATGTTGCTATGATTGAGCTGGGTCTCGGAGATTCGTAGATGCTTCAATGTATCCAGGTACATTATGTTAATGCTGGATCCTCCATCAATCAGCACTATTTTTAGCCTAGTGTTTTGAACAATAGGACTTACAACTAGAGCTTGCGTGACGGGTTCTGGGATGTTTCCGGGATGATCAGACTGATCCCAGTTAATTGGTGTATTTGAGTACTTCAAGAATTTTGGGGTTGGTGGGACCACCGTGTTTATTTCTCGAAGTGTTCTCTTTGCCACCTTTTCTGAAGGAGTTGCCAGGAAAGTTAGGTTGCATTCTCCGTCAACTCTTGGAAACTTATGCTCGCCTTTTCGCTGTTGTTCCTGGATTTTTTCATCAGTGTCCGATTCACTGTCTTCTTTTTCAGCTTCTGGCTTTTGCTTGGAGAATTTCATCTTGGAACTCTTCCCTTTGCTTCCGTATCCTGCACTGTCTTTCATATTCTTGTTGAGCCGGCATTGTGCGTTAGTATGGGTGGGTTTTCCAAATTGCGAATGGTGGACACAGTTTTCCGACTTGATTCTTTCCCACTCTTCTTTGCTGTAGTTGATCGGTTCTGTACTTCGTCCTTTCCATTTGCTCCCATTTTCTCTTCCAAAGGCTATGTTAACTTCTTTGGGTTTTTGCTGTGCTTCTGGAGTTGCTTTTTCTCAGGGCGAGAGGTCTTTTTGGCTTGAATCAAAGTGTCAGTATTGCCACCTCTCGCTCTGATATCATCTTCGGCCGATGCGTGCTCATTTGCGGTTGTAAGCATAGATCTGAGGTCTTTGTGCTTTTTTGAACCAATCATGAACGGTACGAGTCCGGGTTTTAAGCCATTGATGAAAGCATGCATTGCTTGTACGTCAGTTACTCCATAGCAGCTGTTTTTGATTGCAGTCCACCTTGAGATAAAGTCCACCTATGGCTCATCTTCAAACTGGGTGCAGCGGTTTAGCTGGTTGATGTTGTTGGGGCGTTTGTAGGTTCCCCAAAAATGCTGAGTAAAAACTCTAGCCATATCATCCCAGCTGTAGACAGTTCTTGACGGAAGCCCGTTGATCCAATCTCTGGCTCCATCCAGTAACATAAGGGAGGAATTTTACTGCCTCTAGGTCTGTCCCATTATTAATCTGGACGACTGTGTAATAGTCTGAGAGCCAGGTATCCGGGTTTGTACTGCCGGTATATTTTTGATATGTTGGACCAACTTTGGCGAAGCTAGAATGTAGAGTTATTCTTCGGATCCTATCAGTGAAACACTTAGGTCCGAAGTATAGGTCATCTCTTTCCGCTCTATCAATGTGTGCGGAGTATCTACCGGCTGCATGGATAGAAGGGGATCTGCTCCTTTCTTTTCCATTGTTGCGCGAACGCGCTTTTCCGGGATTGTCTCTATATCCTCTGTTATCATGCCCTTTGGGATAAGGTGGAGTTTTACTCCTGTGTCTTTTCTTATTCCTGGGGGGCGTACGGGATCGCTCACGCCTGTGAGGTATATCGTGTCTTCCGGCTTTTTCAGCAGGGCGTCTTGGAGGCGGCATTGCTTTTCCGTCCTTCCGGTTTGTTCTTCCCGATCTCAGGGATTAATTCCATCTTTCGGCAGATGGGATCCGGTTCTGGACGTTGCATCCTTGTTATCGGGCTTTTTCATGTCCTTTCTCGGATCTGATTTCTTCTCTTTCGAATTATTTGAGTCTCCAGGTTCTTCAGGTCCAGGTGCTCCAGCGGCGCATGTAGCTGTTTTGCATAGGGCCGAGTCGTCATGCAACTCCCCTGATCTTGCTTGACCTCGATGTTGCTGTTGCAATGCCTTTCCTAGAAAAGCATACACCCCTTGAAGTTTTTCGCCATTGGAGTACATATAGTTGTTGAGGATGGCGAACGCGGCCTCCGCGTTTTCTGCTGCGGTTTTATATATAGGTTCGCCCCTGGCATCCGTGCCGTTTACTTGCTTTTGCCAGGCCGGGTTTTGAAACCGTTCCTTTGGCGGCGGTACTTCCGGTCTTGCGATTCCGGGTAACCGTGTAGGTTTAATGCCAGATCTATTCCTTCTCTCGTACTCCTCTATTTCTTCGTGCTTTAACTTAATGTCAGCCTGGTTTTTTTTGGAGATGTTCCCGAGTTCAGAATAGATGTTGTTGTTGCCTTTGGAGAGCTTGTCTCCTGGCTTTCAGCACTTCAGGGGGTTCGTGTGGTCCCACTAGTGTTTGAAGTAGATCTTGTTCGTCTTGTTCTGACATTGGCGGAACACATATTTCCTTTGTTTTCTTCTCCGCAGGTTTAACTCCACTTCCTCCTCCTCCTTCCAGGTTTTTGTTGGCTGGATCAGCCAGTTTTTTCTTCCGGAGTTTGTACTGGATTTTCTTCGAAGCTTTGTGTTTTTTCTTGGAAGAGGTTTTTTTTACCAGGTTCGTCCTCTGTCAATTCTTTGACATCGGGGTATGTTGGAGTGGTTTCCCCTTCTTCTCTCTCTTCCTCTGGCGGAGGTGTTCTAGGGCTTTCCTAACTATCGGCATCCGTGTTTTCAGCCGGTTTTGCCATTAGTACTTCATGGAATCCCTCTTGAAGAGATTTGACTTTTCTTTCGAAAGCGTCCTCGTCTTCATCTTCGGAATCAAAATCGTCCGATCCGGGTTCTGATTCCAATCTCGCCTCAATGGAGGCTAATATGGAGTCAGCTTTCGAGTTCGTCGTCATATTGACGGATGTCGGATCTTCCACCTCTACTGTGGGATTTTTGTTTTCTGCCTCTTCCACGGGATTGATTTCATCCGTATTTTCAGCGATCTCGGATTGCACCATGCCGATAAAGTGTGATTCAGCATGATATCGGCGATCTGAGCAAAATCCGACGTCATAGTCTTCTTCGACTGGGTATAGGGAGGGTGGGATAAATATGCTTCCACCACAGAATCCCATTGCCTGTGCAGTTAATCCGATAAAGATGTTTGCAGATCCGATCGGTAAAATGCGGGCACTTACCAGATGATTCCATGCTGGCATTTATGATCCGTTGTCGAGGAAGCGCCCCACGTCGTTGTAGAATTCCAAGCTTCGGACAGTTATCGTACTGCCAATTCCGCCGAGTATTCCCGATCGAAACATAACGCCTGACGTCGCTGGCCCCACGGTGGGCGCCAACTATCAAGACATCGTAGTAGAATTCATAGACGGGGGTGCCATGAGACTACCGATAGAGATGTGAGGGGACGTAATCGTATGACGAACAATGAGACCAAGGTTTTACCCAGGTTTGGTACGTCGCA
Source organism: Alopecurus myosuroides (assembly GCA_028641055.1). Lineage (NCBI taxonomy): Eukaryota > Viridiplantae > Streptophyta > Magnoliopsida > Poales > Poaceae > Alopecurus > Alopecurus myosuroides. The sequence continues at coordinate 481,229,961 of CM054058.1, forward strand.
ACTAGGCGGCGTTCCTACTCCTGCAATCTCATTAAATCAGGGCTGAAGCCTGAAGTATACAAAGTATAATGTGATTTAGGTTTAGCTAATCGACAAGGATCAACCTCTCGGCAAGTTAGCCTCTATCTTATTGTCTATATCTTTCTTATCTCCCGTCCGACTTTATACAATAGCCGGATTAGGGCTTACAGAATAGGAAACCTCGAAGACTACGGTATGTCCTAACTTGGAAGGTAAGAATCCGCCTTCTACTCCAAGCCGTACCACATAGGCCGTGGTCCGGGTTCTTCTAGAATCCGGCTTCCGCGCGTCAGCTTACTGGGCCGCCCAATGGACCGTAATCCATTACCATTTAGGCCACCCTGGTAATACGGCACTTTGGAGCATCATCTGATATACCCCTAATTGGTATATATCTGACAGCGGGAGCGTCGTCCTAGGAAATCTCGATCCTGTTGCATTCGACGCCATCGCGGATATCACAGCTGAAGATGCGGTCGCCACCGCTAGTGAGGTGGAAGGGGATCCCGAAATAGTAGAGTCGTGGGATTTACAATGTCGGTTCCATCTAGGGTTACCAACGAAATGTAGACAAAGTTCAAGGACGTGAGACACCGGGTGATCTAGGATCGGGATTACACACGAGAGTTTCCCCAGCTTCAGACTCCACGACGGTGGCTGAGCCCGCTGTGCTGCTATAATTCACTATATGAAAATATCGTGACGTATATGTTACAAGATGTGTTCTATCTAATTGTTCTTAGCCCTAGGGCTGTCTCTAAGCCGCCTTATATACCCGCAAGGTGTAGTCTTACAAGGAAAGTCCTACCGACTAAAGAACATGAGTCCTAGACTAGTCCTGCTTAGGCTGTGACTTGCTTCCTAAGGTTGTTGATTTGTGGGCTTTCGTCTTGGACTCCTCCTTAGCCGTATGGGCCTTAGCCTTGCGTTTCAACGTGTTGGGCCACCCGGTAACCCTGTCTACATTACCGTCTGTGGGTAACCCTGGCACGCTTCAATATCTCCACGTTATGAGCAACCTATTTGGTATATCCCGACAACCAAATTCATTCAGAACTATGAAGATTGGCAACCAAATAGAAAATAACAACGTGCCACGCTTTCAAATTTAGAGTTCAGAAAAGAAAGAACAACCAAATCTGGACCAACCAAGAGTGTTTAATGTGTCATTGAAAGAATCATGAGTTGTTCTTGTCATATTGAAGCATAAATTTGTGGTGTTCTCCTTTTAATATTTTATCTAGTTGACTTAGCGAATGCTCACACCATGTTTATGACTACAAACCAGTCACCTATAGTCTCTAGTATCATTTATTTTTTGAACTTGTGGTACCACTTATGCTTTGATAATGATGTTTTTGTTGCTATGCATGATTATGGCCATTACCTGTACTGAGTATGAGCTCTACTCGTGCAATCCAACTAAAAAAAACCAAAGTATGCCAAAAGTGTCCACCATACCTAACTACATGTGGTATTTAACTGCCACTCCAAAGTAAATCATGTGTTACCTTTAAAACTTTCAAAATTACTCATGTTTTATGTTCCTGTTTTAGCTCATGAGGACGTAAATAGAGAATATTTATCTCACTTGTTGATTGGACTTTCACACTCTGTACTAGTGGCTTCATCCACTTATCCAATTGATAGAAGAGCTGGCAGCGGGGTGCCTAGCCTCAAATTAATACAAATAAATTCTCTTCACTATTTCCCCCCTCATTTATCAGTCAAAGAATAATTGTGTAAACAAAAGAGAAAGATGGATGACCTTATACACCAATTGCTTGCTTCAATGGGATCCTCTCTTGTGAAGTCTAGTTGGCTTGTGAAGTATTGTATTTTCTGTTTACCATTCGTTGACATAAGTATACACCTCTCTGAAAAAATAGACACTCCTCCACGGTATGTGATTGTTGGCAGGCACCCGAGGATTCGGTTAGCCATGGTTGGTGTAAGATGGTTGGGAGGAATGTGAAACATTTTATTCCTCTGTTTGATAAATAAAACCTCTAGCACATGAGTTGATCCCTGTTTTCCACTCGAAGGGCCTTTCTTTTAATTTTATGTTGAGTCTCCATCTTCTAACTTTATGCACACTTGAGAGAGCATAGTTGCCATTCTGAGTTTAATGTGCATTTGTCCCAGAAACCTTATTAATTGATTCATGATGTGTTATTACTTGCTCTCAAAATTATTTGTTCTAGTCTTCCTCTTAAACTTTGAAGCTTTTACAATATTTATGATCAAGTTTATGTTGGTACCATTTCACCTCAGAAATTATGTGTTTTTATCGTTTACCTACTCGAGGACGAGTAGTAACTAAGCGTGGTGATGTTGATACGTCATGATCGTATCCTTAATTTCATATGTTCCATTTTTTTTTCATGTTATTTCCTACATGTTTGCTATACACTTTATGTCATTTTTATCGATTTCCGGGACTAACCTATTGACAAGATGCCAGAGAGCCAGTTCCATGTTTTCTGCTGTTTTTAATTTCATCAAAATTGTTCTGGAAATATTCCCGGAGTTGGAAAATTCAAAGCCAATTGATGAAATGGGTGTAGCCATGATGGAAAGTCAAGGTGGGGAATACAAGAGATGGGACGAAGAAATCCCCTATTCGATCTCGTGCTTTTTCTGTCGGAAGTCTTAGAAATCTCGAAGGTTCCACGACGTACTTTTTCTGCCGGAAGTCTTAGAAATCTCGAAGGTTCCACGGAGTCCCGAAGAGGCCCAGAGGGGGGCCACACCATAAGGCGGCGCATCCCCTGGCCGCTCCTTGGGGTGGTGTGGGTCCTTCGGGCGCCCACCGCCATCGCCCTTTCGCCTATTTATTCACCCCGATACATCAACCCTAAAAATATACCGCTTTTCCCCGAGAAACACCTGAGGCCGCCGTCATCGTCATCCCGATATCATGAGGGTTCTGGAGCTCTCCCCGGCACCCTTCCGTGAGGTAAATTCATCACCGGAGGGGTCTACACCACCATGCCCTCGTCTGAAGTGATGCGTGAGTAGTTTATCCCTAGACTATGAGTCCATAGCAGTAGCTAGCTGGTTGTCTTCTCCACTTTATGCCTCATGTTTAGATCTAGTGAGCTGCCCTAAATGATCGAGATCTTCTTTATGTAACGCCCGCATGAATCACATAGTAATCTTTCTGTCTTGCATATGCACTACGGTGAAGCCTTCATTTCTGTCAATTTCCCAGCTGTAATTTGTTCACCACACATGTTATTTATCTTTTATGGAGAGACACCACTAGTGAACTATAGACCCCGGTCCATTTTCTCATACTGATAACACACACATTGTTTCCACTGTTTTCACACTGTTTCTACTACTTTCATACTGTTCTCATATTGTTTTCTACACCATATGTTTAACCTCTTTGTGTTTAGCAAAACCGGTGAGATTGACAACCTCACTCCTTCGTTGGGGCAAAGTGATTTGATTGTGTTGTGTAGGTTCTACGTTGCTGCTGAACCGGTAGTGCGCCCTACGACCTCAGCTGCATCAATCGTCAGAGAATGCTTGTCCTCCTACGGGTCGATTCAACCTTGGTTTCTTTTCTAAGATAAAAATTGCCGCTGCACTCTTCACAACCTTTCTCTTCGGATTTACCAACGTCAGCCATCAATGGTATATGCCGAAGATGTTCACAACACCGATGAGGCATGATGATGCTGATGCATGATGTGTTGTGTCGTTTTATTTACGCTTTGAACTATGTGTTGTTCATGCTTAAAACTATGTTTCTTTTTGTGAGACTATGCCATGATTTGAACTATAGTATGATATGGATTGAAAACCCTAGGTTTCCCGCCCCTTGATGCTTGGTGTTTACGCCACCTTGATCCACCTCCGCCAGCGAGAATCCATCTCAGGCACCTGCCGCGGTGGTCACCACGGCCGATGCCTACAAGAAATCAATCACCGCCGGCGGGACCCGGGCTGCCGTGCGGAGGACCGTGGGGGAGAAGAAAAAGCAGAGGGCCTCCCGCGGTTCCAAGCCGAGATTGCATGGGTGGGTTCATGGCACCTCCAACTGCCCACATGGGTGGTGCCACGAGAGATGCCTCAAACACTACCGAAGATGCTACCACAGAGGATGTTGAGGTCGTCAATGCCGGCGATGTTGACAACACAGATGAGGCATGATGTGTTGTGTTGTTTTACTTACGCTTTGAACTTTGTGTCGTTTTGTGAGACTATGATATGATTTGAACTATATTATGCTATGGATTGAAATAAATTCATGTGTGTTACTTTGGGCAATGTTTAAAGTTCATACTATGTTTATGTGTCGAAGGTGGTGCACTGGTGCAGATGCCCATGGATGGGTACATCAGACCGAACGGTAATGCACTAGGATTGCCGAGAGGAAGGTAATATTTGTCGCGGATTGTAGAACAATGACAACCAAATAGTTTCAAAAAGTCAGCCAAATAGAAAATAACCAAGTGTCACGCCTTTAAAATTCAGAGTTTAGAACATAATGAACGACCTATTCTGGAACAATTTCACAGATTAAAAAAATTATGCGTTGTTCTATCAGAGATCGAATAAGAAAAATGTTTCACAAATCATGGACGCCACAACGAAGCGAAACAGATTAGGCCTCTGCATTGTGGAGGCGGCTTCACTGGCTGCAATCATGCCGCGGGGGCGCGGTCGAGTACCGTCCAAGCATGGTAGAACTTCTGCGCCACCCAATGGCGCGATTTGAAAAAAAAAACATATTTACAATTATTTTGAAAAACTAGGAAAAATCGAGATAATTCAACATTTAAACATGACAACTATGTTAAAAAAAGGTGAAAATTAGCTAATTCGTTTTGAAACAACATTTATACAACTTTTTCAACATTCATTGACATTTCAGACATTTTATCCTTCAAACCAGCAACAACTATTAAAAACACTCCCGCTAAATATCAAATCTCTGCTTCCTACGGTTGCTTTTAAACAACCAATCAACTACACCTGCTTCTCAACAATACCTGCCCAAACAAACAGACCCGTAGTGTCACAAGTGGTTCAACATTTCTTTCTCAAAGCTGTTTGCTCTAGTATCTAAAGAACTTTGTTCGATATTTGTATGAAATGAGTGACCAGTGAAGCATTTCTAGCCCGAACATGTATTTTGATCTTCCGGTACAATTTTCTGTATCGGATCTGCTTGACGATTTTACAAACCGAAAAAGTGTTGCTCCCTCTCTGATCCTAATTAAGTGTGGGAACTTATACAACAGATTTGCACTTCGTTAGGCTACATCAGACGGAACTATAATGCACTAAGGACTCCCGAGTGTGAAAATAACAAGGTAAGATTAGTCGTGAATTGCATAACTACAGACAATGACAACCAAATTCTTTCAGAACTATGAAGATTGGCAAACAAATACTAGAAAATAACAAGGTGCCACGCTTTCAAATTTAGAGTTCAGCAAAAATAGAACAACCAAATCTGGAAATTTCAACGAATTATACGTTGTTGTATCACTGATCGAGTAAGGAAATTTGTTCACAAATCATGAACACCAGAACGTAGCGAAACGTCTGCAACGTGGAGGCGGATGTGTACAGACAGCAATCATGCCGCAGGGGCGCGGTCGAGTAACAACCAGGCGTGGTAGAACTCCCGCGCTGCCGCGTGGCGCAGGTGGTCGCCGGCTTCCCGCGCCTCGCCAGCGTCGGCGACGGCCCGCAGGAGCTGCCGGGCCTCCTGCCAGGTATCGGTGGGAGAAGCCCACCCGAAGACGCCGGCGAAGGCGTAGTCCACTAAAGCCGACGCAGACCAGAGATGGTCCAGCGCCGCTCGGCCGTGGCGCTCCGAGTCGGCGCGCGCCGCCTCCCAGGCGAGCCACCCCTGCCAGGCCCGTTTCAACTAAAATTTGGACCCGGGCGAGTTACTTAGAAATATAATTGTACTAAAATTTTATACTTTGTTAGTTTTTCTTATAATATTGTAGTTTTAACAAACATATGTTTTATACAACTGTATTTGCAGTACTAACAATATAATAATTTTTTTCCAATATTTTTTTTCGTTACACGGTTCTAACGCATACCAAAATATATTTGAGGTGCACGTTTTTTTTTATTTATGAATTATTTTCTTTAACAATACATCTTAAATGTGAAAAAATAAGGGAAAACACATGACACATTATCATTTTTACAATCGATTAATTATATATGTATATTTTTTTTGAATGTATTATCTACTTTGAATATTATTATATATATGGGTACAAAGTAAAAAATCATACACCCTAACAAATATGTTCATATAGGTTCGTAGTGTATGGTTATGTAAACAAATATATAGAAACTTCTCGAGTATAAAATCGAAAAATTGGCGTAATCATTTTTTTGTGTGTGTTACAAGTTAAAGTGGATTAGATAATAAGCTTATAAGATGTGGATGATCCATTTTTTTTACTAAAATAGAATTTCTTAGTGTAATCATCGATAAACATTAAATGTTATGGCTTCTACTAATTTTGCACACACAGAATTCAGTTATCATATACGCTCACCACAGTATGCTCTATGTACATGGTCTAAAGAATTTCTTCTCTTAGTCTCTCAAATAAGAATTTACGCACCAAATTAAACTTGTGAACAATATATATATATATAATATTTTAGCATAGTATGTGTAAGTCATTCATATGGAAACTAGCTATCAAATAAAACATGTCAGCGATAGATGTACATTATAATGTTCCGTCTTTTGCATTTGTTTATATATACTAAGTTTTAATTTCTAATGTTTACAAATACTCAATAACAAATACATGATTGGTAGATGATATTATAATAGTTACAATGTACTTTAGTATTTGAGGCCCTCCCCCTCTTTGGGCCCAAGGCGGTCGCCCCTTTTGCCCGGCCAATGGACCGGCCCTGACCCCCGCCCTCCGCGGTGGATGCCGAGCTGCGGCACGCAATGGAGTAACAGGACGGCAGCCTCCGTCTTCAGGGAAGGAGGCGTGCGAGTGCGGTGTGGGCCGCGTCCAATGCGCCGAAGGCTGTGACGGGGGGATGATAACCCGGTAGGCCAAACTCCAAGGAGTAACCCGGCCCAAAGGACGGTGCGCAGGATCCGGCTAAGGATAAGGAAGCTTGTGGAGGCCCAAGTTTGTAGGCCCAGCAACCCGGATTGTGGGTTATTGTAAAGGAAAGCTAGGGTTTGTGCGCCGTGTCCGGGTAGGATCCAGGGTGCGCCTTGGGGAATAAGCCAGGGGGTACGGGTGCTTTATAAACCGACCCCCAGGTCTAGTTTTAGACAGAGATCTAAGAACCCTAGCAATAGCGCTTGATATCGAGCATCCAGTGTAATCCTAGAATTGAGTTGTTATATCAAGATCGGACACTCGGCGACTTTGATTGCCGGCTACCAAATCGAATTGCACCATGCTTTCCTCTGAGCTAAACCCTCTCCCAAATACCTGTGTCGTCTTGCCCCAAGATCAGTTACCCCCGGTAACATCTGCCGTGATTATCCCACGACAGTTGGCGCCCACCGTGGGGCCTGCGTCCAAAGGTGTTTACATCACGGGAGAAGCTCGGAAGGGCATGGAGAATCTTGTCATCGGCGAAATCTACATCGACCACGAAGGAGAAAAGATGGTGGACGATTCCGGCTGGGGGCCGGAGTCGGATCACCTCGAATCCGGATCCGTCGTGACAATCGGCCGGATCAGCGTCTTCATTGGTATGGTATGTGCTTCCAATTCGATCCCTGACAACGTTGGATCTGATTCTATGCCAGGAAAAGCTACGTCTATCCGATCGGATGATGAAGAATCGATTGGAACGACACATCCGGCAGAAGAACCCATCGCGGAGTGGGAACAGCCGGAGGAGCCGGCATGGACCCCACGCGACCGGGCCGAAAGAGAAGATGATACCGGGTCTATCCTGGATCTACTGGAAAACCGGTATGAGGAGGAGAACGGTGAGGAAGAACAGCATGAATTTACATCGGATATCATACGCCGAGTTGCAGTCTATGCGGCCCCCGCGGCCAATCTCAACCAAGGAAACGCAACCGCGGCATCAGTCGGGGCGGCTCAGGCAGTGGCCCAGCAACAGGGCGCGGCTAACGGAGACCCGGTCTTGGCCCGGGTTGATGGAGAGTCGGCATCAGTAACCAGCAGAGCAGCGGATGAAGAGTTGCATGCAAATACGTTCGGATTCTTAGAAAACCGGACACCAGGGGCGGGTCCTTCGAACCCGCGCCACCCGGCCTTATTCGATAATAATCTGATTCTAGACCTCACGGTTCTCGCAACGGTTATCACTCCGGAAAACGCAGCGGAACGCGTCAGGGATCTGGATGTGGCTCGTCGTGCGCTGGAACAGCAAAGAAGGCAGGTAGAGGCAGAAAGGCAAGGGATGGCCACGCGGCAGCGTGAGCTAGATGCGTTGGAAACTCGGCTCCGAGAGGAAACGTCTAGAATACATCAAAGGCACCACACCAGGTTACCAGCAATGGGCGGGGTTATTAATCCGGCTAATTTATTTGTTACACCTCAGGACCAGCCGATACCAGTGGTGAACCAGGGAACCGCACCCCAACAGGTGACAGCAGCGACACATCCGGCGAATGAGCGGACCGGGTTACCCCCACCACAAACTAGAGTCACAACCGGCAACGATCTACCACCACCGCCACCATCACGATTCCGCACACCAGCCGGCCACTACAATAACCCCATGGACAATGTATATGCAGCGACACTCGCGTTGAATCAAATCCCTGTGGGAGAGTCGCCCCATGCAGAGAAGACTCGGCAAGCCATCGATCTGTTGCACACTGCGGTGGCACAGCAAGCCAATTATCCGGATCACAGAAGCGGTATGCACGGGACGCCATACGTCAGTCAACAGCAAGGGAATATCCAAACAAGTTCAGCGCGGCGGAGGGAAGAGCAGCAGCAAATGCCGCCTCCTCCCCGCGCTCAGGCAGCATCAGCAGCACAGGCCGTCGTGGACAGTTCTAGGGCTCGGAGGGCCGCGGCCGGGTCTGCAGCGCATGGACTTCCCGCAGCATCGCGCCCAGCCGCGCCCCCCGCGGTATCACACGTTTCTAGAGCAAGGCCGGCCTCAACCGTTCTTGCGGGGCCTAAGTGTCTCTCGGACAGTATCAGAGCTGAACCTTACCCGGAAAAATTCAAAGAGCCAGAGAAAGTAGTGAATTATGAGCCAACTATGGATCCCGAAACATGGCTAAGCAGTTACGAGATGGCAATGTCAATTCCCAACGCGTCCGAGAACCTCCAAGCCAAGTTCATGTACCTGATGATGTCAGAAGGAGCAGCAAAGTTGTGGTTCACCAATTTGCCGGAAGGATCGATCAAGTCCTGGGAGGAATTGAAGACCGCGTTTGTCAAGCACTTTCATGGGACCTGCAGGAAATTATTCACTATTGATGATCTAGAGCGATGCGTCCAGAAGAAGGGAGAATCGGCGCGTAGTTGGGTGCGCCGGGTTATGGAGATACTTCACTCATCCACGGATATCCAGCCCAAGGATGCACTACAGGCCATGGCAAAAACATGCAAGTATATACCTTTAGTGCAAAAGTTGACTCGCATGAAGTCCAGTCGAAATGCGTCGGAAGTTACAATGGGAGAATTGATGGATGCGTGCAACAAACACGCTGCGACAGATACTACAGAAGAGGAAGCTGATGACAAGAAGGTAAAAGCAAACACAAGCAATAACGGAAGAACCGGCAATGGATCAGCATCAGGTAATAATGGAAATAGCCAGAACAAGCGCCCGTTCGAAGGAGGCTCCGAGTTTGTCGCCAACACAGAAGCCGGGTCTTCGAGGCCCAGCGCAGAAGGAAATTTCAACGGAGGTAACCACAATGGAGGAAACTATCAAGGTTCGCCAAGGCCGGGTAACAATTGGGACATATTCAGGATGGCATGCCCGAAGCACAGCAGGAATGGCAGGCCAGCTAACCACTCCCTAGAACAGTGCGCCGATTTACAAAGATGTAAAAATGAGGAAGTGCACAGAGCTATGCGAGGTGCAGGACGGGGAGGAGGACCGGGTCCAGGGGCAAACCCGGGCAACGGCCCACCCCCAGCTGGTAACCCGGCGGCTGGAAATCAAGGTAATAACCAAGGGGGGCAGGAGGTTTCCAGGCTAACCCCAAACAATTGGGTCAATATCATGTGCATACCACAGGAGGCTCTAACAAGGACAAAAAGATACTGAAGCAAGCGGTCAACTCAGTTTCGTTAGCTGTCCCGAGGTACTTGAGATGGTCAGAACAGGAGGTAACATGGAGCAGAAGGGATCACCCAGAAAGAGTGGAGCACCCAGGAGTCTTGGCACTAGTAGTCGCACCGCAAGTCAATGGGTACGAACTGAAAAAGGTTTTAATGGATGTTGGAAGCAGCATCAATATACTGTATTGGGAAACCTTCCTACGCATGGGTCTCAAGGAATCTCAGCTGCAAAAAAGCTCAACAGTTTTTCATGGGATAGTGCCGGGTCATTCAGCATGCCCCGAGGGAAAAATCGCATTGGAGGTAGCCTTTGGAGACTCAAAGGATAACTATCGAATTGAGTGGCTTACCTTTGAGGTAGTCAAATTGCGCAGCCCTTATCACGCGTTATTTGGAAGGCCGGCTTACGCCAAATTCATGGCTAGGCCGTGTTACGTATATCTACAGCTAAAAATCCCGGGTCCCAAGAAGACCATTACCATACATGGAAATCGAGACATAGCAGCTGAATGCGACGAAGGAGATGCAGCAATGGCCGAGCAGGCCTGTAGAAAAGAAGAACTCAAGCAGTACCGGTCTCAAGCAGACCCGGAGGGTAGAGCCACATCAAAAAGGCCGAGTACTGAAGGCGAACGAGCAAAATCCAAGGTAACACAAGATGCTAAAATGGTGGCTTTTGTCAAGGATGACCCCTCCAAACAATCCGCCACAGAAGAAGAAGCTGCACGATCACTCACAACCGGCCATGTCATGGAAACACCTTACCCGGGTTGGCTAGCAAACCCGGTACTCGTCATGAAAAAGTCTAACATGTGGAGAATGTGCACCGGTCACGCCAGTTCGGGACCGGTGTCCATGAAGAACTAAACAATGTAACGGACAACAGGTTTCAGACGCGCTCTTTTCCTACCCAGGGTACCTAAGGGGACTGGAAGGTTTTTAATGAGGCGGCCTGCTGATCCAAACTTTCTCGCAGCAATAAAGAGATGGTTATCAAGTCCTATTTCGTTACAGCCTGATTACAAGTAAGTAGTATCCACGTGGCATCAGTATTTCCGTATCATTAAGAATGTTGAGTATATACAGGTCTCGGGGGCTGGCGGCTCAAGTAGCCCAGCTAGCAACCCAAAAGACCCGGCCTTGATGCCTATAAGTTATAAGGGCCGATTATTCGCAAACGAGTACGGCTGCAATCTTATAACTGGACAAAGGAGCCAAATTTTCTTGACTTTTCTTACTTAAGCTCGATGTGACTCGCACTAAAGTGGCATGATTCGTTCGCTTACGATTACAATCAGCCATGAAGCCCAATGGGACTTGCCTGACACTGTTCTCGTATGGATGTAACAACATGGTATCCACGCGAAAGCCGGCTTACAGTACAAGATAGTCAAAAGGGTCATCTAAACCACAAGTTTATGCAGAGTACAAGGCTAATAGCCGGAAACTCAACAACTATCAAGCATAACTTCAGTATTTACACGGAATGGCTTTAGGCTTGCGACTCGGTAAAAAATAATTTGTTCTCTGAGAAAGGCCACACCCCCATGACTCGGACTTTGGGTCCTGGGGACTGGGGACTTCGAAACAGAAACAAACTACTTGGCTATCGCAGTTCGAAAAACCTCACCATCCGAGTCTTGGGGACTTAAAGAAAAAGTCCACGTATCAAAGCCCCTGGTATTCGGAAAACCGAGTCTTACGAAGGGAGCCAAAATAGAGAATCGGGTATCGAGAAAAAGTTCAAAGAATAGGCAAGCAATACAGTTATCAAAAGGCCAGGAAAGCCGCAAAGTATATCACGGACTAAAAGTACGTTACAAGGTACGGCGTCAGTATCAGGGGTGCACAGGCGCACCATCAAAAGCATAACAGTGTGAATACAAAGCATTACAAGGTATTATGATAGTACGGCCCTATTCGGCCTCCTGAGTACGGCCTTCCGGGTCTGAGTCCTGGGTTTGCTGCTTAGCCTTCCCGGCACCCTTACCCGGACTCATTGCATCAGGGCGGACTGGTGGAGGGACGGCTGGTGTAGAGGCAGACGGGCCTGATCCTAACTCGGCCTCTCTCTTCGCAGTCGCCTCCCTCTTCCTGGCCGAGCTAGAAACCCACTTCTCCAAGATATCAAAAGGCGGGGGCGCTTCCTCCGTAATAACTTTGCCATCAGCGTCGTATGCACTCATAATCGTATTTAGATCCAAGCTATCGGCCAAAGTGGTAGCTGAGGGGCGCACTGCGGCTTGTATGGCTTTGAAATCCTTGGGTGTAAATTTGGAACCGTCAGCCTTGAATTCGGGAAACCCGGATGTTACCTTTGCCGGGTCAAGCTTTGGAAAGAAAGCCTTGGCCAGAGTGAAAGCCCGGGTCATTCCAATCCGGCATGATGAGCGTTTCCAGATTTCAATCCAGCCAGGCACAGTGGAGCAGGCTTGAATGAGATTCTCTTCACCCGGATATACTTCCGTAGGCCACTTCACAGCATCCAATATAAATTTTGTGCCGGCAAAGAAAGTCCGGAGCACAGTCTTGAGGGTTCTAGCCTTGACAATGGCATTTTCCTCTGGGGCCGCAAGGTTGGCACCTGCAGTCGTAACAAAAGAAAGAGCGTATCAGTAATCCCGAGTCTGTTATAATAAAGCAAAGACATGAAGCCAATCGACAGCAAAAAACTTACTGAGCAAGATCTGATAAGTATCGGAGACCTGGTCCGATAGTTTCTTCATTGCGGTCTGAGCGGCATTGCACTTCTTCTTCTATTTGGAAACATCCTTCTTCAAGGTTTTCATGTCATCCTCAAGGATTTCCCTTCGTTTTATCTCGGCAAGAAGAAGTTGTTCGGTCTTCAGTAAAGTTTCATCAGACCGGGTTATCTGTGCCTGTAAGTAGCAAGGAATGCAAGTATTAGTTGGATTGTATGGAAAGCTGAATATGGCGTAAAGTACCAAGCATCACTTTTGCAAGTCATACTTGGAACTTGGGGACTAGGTATGCAATATGAGATACAAAGTGTCCTTACCTGGTGCTCTGCAGCCATGCGCTCCAAGATCTGGCTCTCCGAAGTCTTCATAGTGAGGAGAGTGTTCATCAATTGATCGAAAGTGTCTTTACTCGTATCAGAAGACCCGGGGCCTTGGAAATTCCGGGAAGGAGCTTTCTTCTTAGTAGGAGGCGGAACCCGGGTCATTTGTGTGTCGGAATCCGACGCTCCTTCTTCTGCACCCAAGACGGTGGTTTTGTTCTTCTTGCTTGCATGGGAAGCAATTGGATACTCGGCTCCATGCGTGTCCGGGTTTGGCGGCGACGCTTGTTTTTCGCCGCTGGATGCGGCTGTAGTCTTATCAGCCGGGCTCCCCTTACCCGGGCCCTCGGTCCCCATTTCCTCTTGATCGCTGATAACGACCGTGGCCCTATAAGATGTTGTCAGTGAGCAGCTAAATACACAGTCAAGAAAGGGTGATGAAATATGGTGGAACATCAGGAAGGGGATCTTACCCGGTGTTCACCGCAAAGTCACAAGGAAATCCATCGCTGGACTCGGGAGAGGCTGGAAATTATCAAGTTAGATGTCATATGGGAATGGTTTAAAGAGAATGTTTTGACCCAGAAAAGATAGGGTAATTACCAGCCCGCCGCGGGGGGGCCGATGAAATACCCGGGTTAAGGGCATCATCACCCGGGTGATTCCGAGTTGACCTACGCTTGGTTACGGGCGACTCCTTCAAGAACGGCCAGTGGGATAACGTCAAGGTAGCTCAAGTATATCATTAAAGTAATGCGAGTTGAGTGCGAGGAGGAGATATGAAACCTTGGAGGTGGCCTCTTGAGTCTTTCTTTTGGATCCGACCTTGACTGTCGGCTCCAGTTCCTCCTCGTCGCTGGCGGATTCTACTTTGCCATCGGAGTTTTCTTCCTCGTCATCTTCTTGTTCTGGATATCATCAAAGTTATGGTTGGAAATGAAGGGGTTATGGTGAGTTCAAGGGAACCAAATAAAATCCGGAGAGTACCTTCGTCCGAGTTAACAGTTTCTTGCTCCTCTGGACTTTCGGAGCTAGGGGAGGCGTTGGTTTTCCAAAAATCATCATCAGCCTGAAAAGTGTCAGTATAAGGGTTATTAACTGCATTGAGTGGAAAGAGCAAAGGTAAAGGCATCAAAGTCGGGTTTTCACCTTGGGGGCTGGGTTCTCAAGCGTGAAGGGCTCTAACCCGGATATGTTCCGGATTACCTCGAGCTTTTCGGTTAGAAAGCCCTTGATGGTTTTATGAGTATCGCCAGCTGCGAAGATGTTGTCGGAGTACCGGAGCGGGTCTGTAGATTGCCCTGAATACTCGCACATTAACTTTGTGCGGATGGAGTTGGGTTGAATCCGGAAATCTACCCAAGTCTTCACCAGGTTGAGCCCGATGAGGCCTTGGGCTGTGAGAGTGGTGATTTTGGCTAGAAGAGGTTGAATTGCCTCCCTGTCCGAGTCAGGGGCAAAGGCACTAAATTTATCAGAGATGTCAAGAAGACCCTCTGAGTAACCCGGCAGCTTCCTTTGGCCGGGTGGGGAGGTGTCTTGGCAGTAAAAGTAGGAGAGCTGCCAGTGCTTGACATGGGAATTAAGGGTGAGGGGTGGCATCAAAGAATTCTTGCGGCGCTGGATGGAAACCCCGCCGCAAGCGAGAAGCGCCCCGTCACCGCTCTCGCGGCACGGTTTGCATTGAAAAAGCTCGATGAAAAGAGCTAGACTTGGCGAAGTGCACAAGTATGATTCGGAAAGGACTATGAAGTGGGAGATGTTTAGAACAGAATTAGGCCCGATATCAAAGACGCGAAGACCGTAATGATTCAAAACATCACGGAAAAAGGGGTGACCCGGTGGGCGGAAGCCCCGGGTCACATGTTCCACAAAGCAAATTACCTCGCCTTTTGTCGGGGTGGGCCAGGTCTCCTTACCCGGCACTCTCCATTGGATATCCTCTTGAGGAGGAAGGACTCCCAGCTCCACCAGCTCCTCCAACTTGGATTTGGTGACTGTAGACCGCGCCCAGTTGGCGGATATGGAGTTGGTGGCTTTAGCTTTGGTTGGAGTTTTCCCCTGCTTTTTGGGAGCCATGTGGTTGACCTGCAAAGTACAAAGTAAAAGGATAAGAGGACTAAGACCGGGAAGTTGTGAGCCGGCCGAGTATCGGTGGGGTAATATTGAGACATGAAAATTGCGTGTAATCCGGGTGTTAGCTCACCGAGTAAAGTTCAAAATTGTCCGGGTATCAAGTATTATGACGAAAATTATGGGGATCTAAGTGTTGAAGGGGTTTTTGGGGACGATGGATGGCCGCATAGGCACTTAACGCGAATAAAAGGAACTGAAAAGGGGAAGTCCGGCCGGGTGATTGAGGCCAAGGCGGAAATTTTGAGTGGATCGGGCCCAGATTGGGAATCTTATCTTCGGATTTGTGGCGAAATTAGTACTTGCAGGTAGTAGGAGAATGGATTGGAATCCATAACTTATATATTATGCGAGCTGGAAAGAATGTTAGCAACTTAATTCGGCATGGCCGAGGAATCGTTGGCGGGTCGATTTGGATCTAATCTAAGGTGAAATCAAAAAGTGCAAGGGCGAATTAATGGGCGCAAGAGGCTTACCGGAGGAGATCTGAGTGAGGCTTTGCGGAGGCAGATGGCGCAAGCCTGGTGTCCCTTCGCGGTTCTTGACGGGCCGGATGGGGATTCGCTGGCGGATCTTGGCGGCGGCGCGGGGCGAGTCGTGGCGGAGCGCAGCCTTCGGCCGATGGGCTCCGGTGATGCGCGCGGGATTTCCGTGGTGGTGCTCAGTGAGAGTGAGCTTAGAAGGAGAAAGGAAGCGGAGTGGGGGGAAATGAGCCGTTAGGGTTCGGGTTACCCCCAAGGAGCTTATTTGTAGTATGAGTGGGTAAGCCCGGTTCGGTGAGTGGGGGCCGGGAGTTGCGGAGGTAAACGGCTATTTATTTAAGTTTCTGCGAGATATGCGCCAAATATTGAGCAAGGCATCTGGATAAAAGAGAGAAGGAAATCCATCCCGTGATATCAGGATCGATTATCGAGTATGGAATTTTGGCATTTTTATTAGGGTTAAGACCTGGAAAATTAAAGGTGTTTGGAGGAAAAACCCGGGTTACTACATGGCCGCCGTGGAGTAAGGCCTAGCTGAATATCAGAGCATCTTAACCCGGCCTCTATATGCCTGTATGTTTGATATCTTTGCAGGGAATAGCGAGCGCTTCAAGGAGGATCCATGAAGCCCAGGCTATTCTGGGGACTACTGACGGGGGGATGATAACCCGGTAGGCCAAACTCCAAGGAGTAACCCGGCCCAAAGGACGGTGCGCAGGATCCGGCTAAGGATAAGGAAGCTTGTGGAGGCCCAAGTTTGTAGGCCCAGCAACCCGGATTGTGGGTTATTGTAAAGGAAAGCTAGGGTTTGTGCGCCGTGTCCGGGTAGGATCCAGGGTGCGCCTTGGGGAATAAGCCAGGGGGTACGGGTGCTTTATAAACCGACCCCCAGGTCTAGTTTTAGACAGAGATCTAAGAACCCTAGCAATAGCGCTTGATATCGAGCATCCAGTGTAATCCTAGAATTGAGTTGTTATATCAAGATCGGACACTCGGCGACTTTGATTGCCGGCTACCAAATCGAATTGCACCATGCTTTCCTCTGAGCTAAACCCTCTCCCAAATACCTGTGTCGTCTTGCCCCAAGATCAGTTACCTCCGGTAACATCTGCCGTGATTATCCCACGACAGGCTGCGCTGTAGCACGCAAAGCAATCGGCGGCGGGTTAGTCCTTGGAGTTGCACAGCTTGTCGACGGCCTGTGCGCAGACCAGGAGCGCCGCCTGCGCCGCCTCAAGGTCTAGCAACGCCCCGGAGAGAGCGACACGGAGAAGACATCCTGGCACGACGGCCCCGAGAAAGCTCCACGCGGCGTCGCTCTGGACGCCGCCACAGGTAGGCGCCGCATCCGCCGAGCGCGTGCTGGAGTGGAGGTGGGGCAAGGAGACGTTGACGAGCGACGCGTCGCTGGAGCGCAGAACTTGCATCTGTTCGAGCAGCTCCATTGTCCTTTGGATGACCGCCAAGGCTGCCATCCGCTCCTCGTCGGCGACGTGGTTGCTGATGCCGATGGCGGAGAAGAGGTGCTCCACGACTCCCAGGTGAGCGCGGGCTGACGCGACGACGTCGTAAGCATAGGAGGTCCGCTCCCTGGCCGCGCGTGCCCTGCCTCGAGCCCGCACCTCCGCAGCGTCGGAGGTGCGCATGCAGCGGACGGCGAGAATCTCCAGGGTGCCCAGAGCGGAGACCACGAGGACAAGTAGCCTAGCCGACTCGGAGAGCTTCTCGCCGCAGTATCCCATGAGGACGCGGGCCGAATCCTCGGAGAAACCGTGCAGAGGGTTGGAAATCTAGGAGACCACCGCCCCGAGGGGGTCGCGGGAGACGCCGGCGATGGTGAAGCCGTCGGCGAACCTCTTCCAGAATAGGGGCTTCCACGGCTTCAGAGACATCTCCTTCAAGGCGGGGATCTCCCAGTTTCCTCTCTGTGGGCGGTTGCTGAGTGGGCTCTGTTGCGGCGGTGCGGGTTGTTGCGTCCGGCCTCTGGCGGCAAAATGGACTGCAGTAACCATAAGTCCAAACAAATTCACAGTATGCATCTCTTGTGAAATATTTTTGAAAACTAACCTCTTTCTGTAGCGCCCAACAGCAAGGCGCTACACCCTTCTGTGTGGCGCCTAGCTACCAGGCGCTACACTTCTGCCATTTGCAAAAGCACTACATTAGAAACATTAAAGTGCACAAATAAACATCTTACCATCCTCTTCTCCGATATCATATAGGACCGGTGTTTAACATCATAGAAATCATCGAGTAACCACACCATACTACACATTTCAAATCATTGTGAGTATCCCACACTTTAATTGCACGAAAAATTTCCACACATTTTCATAGCAACAACCAAAAAAATCTAACATACAAATTTGGTTTCTAAACTAAAATAACCTACTAAATTATTACCAATGAAAACTATAGCTACCCTAATACTAAAGATAATTCAAACAAGTCATTATTCCATACCAAAATCAAATCCAACTAAAAACTGGAGTTCACCCGAAAATCCTATATGGAGGCCAAATCTGAGAAATTTTATGGATGAAAAGAGGGGATCGGAGGGGGAATACCTGGGCAAACTAACTGGGAAGCAAATCCCTTCACTTTTCCTTCAGATGGGGATGAATTTGAGCAAGATTTAGAGAGGGGGAGGAGGAAACGCCATGGGGTTGTGCTCTGTTTTCTTCAACTGGTTCGGTACTGGATACAGAGAGGAAGGGAGCGCGCCGCGCGCGACTTACAGACTCTATGTGTAGCGCCTAGTACGAAGGCGCTACACATGCACGGCTCGGGCCCACCTTCCAGACGCCACGCAGGCAACCGGCTGTCCCCGCAGCGCCACGTACGCAGAAGTGTAGCGCCTGACGGATAGGCGCTACATAGAAGGGTGTGGCGCCTCCGTGTTGGGCGCTACAGAAGAGGTTAGATTTCGAAAAAAAATCACCGGAGATACAGTCTGTGAATTAGTTTCGAGTTGAGCTTACTGTAGTCCACTTTGCCACCTCCGGCGGGGCCGGTAAATACAGATAGCTGCCAGCTGGCTGGTGGAGCCTACCAACTGTAACGGCTGGTTACCGAAACGGGGCTTTTCCTTGCGTTAGAAGAAACACGAAATTACCTCTCACTCTGATCACCGTGATTACCCACCCTTATCTAGTATCATCTTTTTTTTTTTTTTTTTTTTTGCAAGGTAATACGTTCTCATTCATAAGATAAATATCCGGTTACAAGACACGTAAACACTAAAATTACAGTACTGAAAGGATAGGAAAATCCTGTGCAAAAAACCATCGCCTGTCCATCTCCTTCGGCACCACCGAAGCGACCACCAAGAGAGAGTAGACAGATCACCTCTTCACTCGAGCTCGACGCGGCTCCATCGCTGATCTGCAGCTTTACGGACCTCCAAAGTAGTTTGCCAAAAGCAAAAACCATTGTCGTTGAACGAATCAGACCGGGGCAACGTGTCCCCGGACACGCCATCGAACTCCAGATCTGACATCCCCGCACGACTACAACGTCGGAGAAGGATACCAGAAATGTCAGCCTCCAACCATAAATCCAGCACATGATGCACCATCTTCCAGCTGTCAACTACGCAGGCAACTGTCTGCGCGTACTCCCGGACGACCGATCCTCCCTGCTCCACCATGACGTCGGAGACAACGCCGCAGCAACGGGGACAGAGCAGAAGGAGAAACACACATGATGGGATCGCCGCCACCGCCTCGCCGACACCATCAATGAACTCTAACGCCACCGATCTGAAAGATCGACAAACACACGATGCCATCAGCTCCGAGACGTCGCCGTGAAGGACGACGTCGGTGTGGGAATAGAGTTGAGGCAGATTTATTCGTCGCGGCGCCGCTCCCACCACCCCAACGGCGCACCACAATCTACAAGACCAAAACCTAACTACAGAGCGGAGGAACGGCGTCCCCCCTCCCTCCTGCCGCCGGAGCAGCAGTCGAAGGGAGAGGGGACCAGCGCGCCGGCCGGTGAAGATCGGTGGTAGGCGGCCGTGCCCCTAGTCGCCGCTCCTGGTGGCTAGGTCACGAAGCGTGACGTATCTAGTGTCATCTTCTGCGCGTAGCAGAAAACAAGCGTACACAAGTACGTAGTCTTCTGTGTGATAAATTCAGTGACACGTGGTTACGTATAACGTAGGCTCATACTCTCTTAGGGACGATGTCCTAAATTTTAAATTTAGAGTTTATTTAAGCGGCACTAATATCGTGTGGAACAAGAACAAGTTTTCAACACCCTGTCGGCCGCGATCTCGCCGGTGACGTTGAGGAGGGCGTAAAATTGTCTGGTCGCTGCTCTGCTGAAATGTTGAATCGTATTTTGTGTACGTATGTTACATATTTGGTGACGATTTCGATCGATTCAAGAGTTCAATGGCGATGACTCGGCCTCAAGGGTATTGGTACTTACATGCACGTGGACGACTACTTTAGCGCTTTAAATAAAAAAGTCTAGTTGGCTCCTCTAGAAGAATGGCGACACCGTCACGTTGGCGGCTCGCTTTGGCAGCGATTGTTAGGTAGTCCGAGGATTTCGATGTAATTTTTATTATGTTTGATGTGATTTGTGCTCTCTATAATTTTTGTTGTGTTTCCTCACTCCATCCTTCGGTCTCATCCTAACTCATGTGATTTTGGGCATCAGAAATCTAGTCATGCATCTTCATTTAGGAGATTGTGGGAAAATAAAACTTACAAGCATAAGGGCATCTCCAGCCGTTGCGCCCCCCAGGGCCCAAAACGCCGCCGTTTTGGGGCCGCCGCGGCGCCAAACGGCGCTATTCCCAGTCGCTCCCGAGCCCAAATTCCGGCCCAAACAAACGCAATTTGAAAAACTAGGCGAAATTCATTGATTTAAGCGAATTGCGTACATATTCGACGAAAATTCAAACTAAACATCGACGGAAATTTAAACTAAAACTTTTTTATTGATCTACGCGACGACTACCCCTACGCATCATCGTCTTCATCGGCGTCCTCGTCGCGGCGCTCCTTCGCCACCAGCTGGTTGGAGAGACCAGCTTCGCCCTGCCTCGCCGCGGCGAGCCAGCGTTGCTCCGCCCGCTCCGCTCGGGCTTGCACCCGCAGCCGGTGCAGCTGCGCCTGCTCGGAGGGCGGACGGTTGCGCCGCTCACTCTGCAGCGCCACCTGTCGCCGGTCCTGCTCGTACAGGGCGATGATGCCCTCCTGCTCGGCCGAGGCAGCGCGCTCGGCCATCTGCCGGCGCACCTCTCGCGCCGCTTCTTCCCTCTGGTGTGCTCCAGAGAGGCCCGAATGGCGGCCGCCTCCGCCGCCTGCTCGAGGACGCCGCGGACCTCGCGGTACGCGTCCTCGTTCTGCGCGGTTTCGAAGGAGTACAGCCCGGCGTGCTGCTCCGGCCATACGGGCTGCCTCCTCCGCTCCCTCCTCCAGTGACACCGGGCCTCCCGCGCCGCGTCCTGTTCGGGTGGCTGCTCCGGCGCCACTTGCTGCGCCGGTTGCTGCTCCGGCGCCACCTGCTGCGCTGGAAGATGCTCCGGCGCCACCTGCTGTGCTGGCTGCAGCTCGTCGTCGTCGCTCTCGGGCCACGCGTCCCAGAGATGCTCCACCGCTGCGGCGAGGATGAGGAGGCGAGTATGGAGTAGGACGGCGAGGAGGAGGAGGCGAGAATGGGCGGACGGAGAGGGGCGGGCACCATTTTTATAGCCTGGCGGGCCGGTCGCCGCGCCGCGCGTGTCACCGCTGCCGGCCCCCGCCATTAATCCGGCAGCCTTTGACTGGGGCGCATGCACTGGCCGGCCGCCACGCTATAACTCCGGCAGCCTTTGACGGCGAGGGCGCCGAGAAGGAGGTCACGGGCGGGGGATTCTGTTCCCGCGTTTTCCCGGCGCGTCACTGACAGAGCTGGCCCGCGCGCGCGGTCGCGCAGTTTCGCCCCCCCAGGCCGTACCCAACGGGCTGGGTTTGGCCTGGGTGCCGCGGCGCGAAATAGCGCCGAAACGGCGCTATTTGGGCCTCTGGGGGGGCCGAGTGGTGAAGAAGCGGCGCTATTCGCCGCTTCCGCCGCGAAAAAAGCCCCCTGGGGGGGCTCTGGGGGACGGCTGGAGATGCCCTAAGCTTTGAAAGAGTCTGAAAGTGAATAATGAATAATTATATAGTGAAACTTTGTTACTCCCCCTAGCCTATGAACATCTAAAAAAATCAGGCACCAAAAATAAATATAGAAGGAAAAAACCACGTTAGAAACTAATGAACTTTTGTTTAAACGGGGGAAAAGAATTGCCACAATCCATTAATTAAGAGAACAGAATAGCCGAGTTAATTTACGGACAAGTGGGCTAGAACCAATACAAACTCAGCATCCAAACCAAACACTTCAATTGAAACACCAACCAAACAACCGCAAACAAACTCCGACTCATCAACAACATCGGACATGACCCCTCTAGAAGATGAGATAGTCATCACCCCACCACGGGAACCTTCTAAAGGGCTCAAAACTTCTTCCTTTTTCCCTTGATTGATTTCTCCCTATTAAATTTAGTGTCCCGATCAGAAACTATAGTATTTGGCACAACATGCAAACGAATAATTTCTCGAAAGAACAATTCAGCAACATGTGTAACATCATCGCTCTTGTGACAAGGAATAAAGTGTGCCATCTTTGAACATTTATCCACAACAAAAAAGAAAAAACTATCCATCCCCTTCTGTGTGCGAGGCAATCCCTAAACAAAAAAAATTGTTTGACTGGAATATGATTAGCACATCATGTATGATTTAAAGATCATCCCTCCAAACAAAATTTTTACTAAACGGGGCAAAATATTTGCGTCTTCATTTATATAGTAGAAAGAGTTCGCCAGTTTATAAGGGTAACTGGACAAACAAACTTCTTCCACCCTTCCTTGAAATAGATGCATCGGTCCATCATATATAGTATCATACTCAATTTTTGTGTAGTTACGTTCTCTCATTGTGAGTGATGCTTGTTCATGCTCAAGGGTTACCATTTGTGAGGTTACTGATTTTGGTATTTCCTATAGAACATGGTATTGTAGAGATATAAGTGTGAAACTAATAATAAATAAATGACTAGAAAAAACAACAAACTTGACAAGGAGGAGTAAAAAATCATAAAATGAGAGGACAAGAAAGATGAAACACAACTTCATACCATCGAATGGAGTTCTATATTAGTTTTAGTCATACGATGCACAAAAGGTGACCTCATGTCATGTTTGTGGAGTATAAATATAACACGAACTTGTCGTATTAGCTACCGTTCATGGCAACCTAAATATGGTAGATAACTGAATCAAGAACGTCGACAAGAAGGCCGACACGGTCCTTGCCACCACCCATCGTTCCCAAACCCTAGATTTTGTTTCAGCTTAGCGTAGCACTGATTAGATTCTTTTTTATTAGCATTGTTTGTCTGTTTTATTTAGAATTATTTAGGGTAAACATACTCTGTTTAGATTCTAAATTTTGGTAAGTAGTGTCTGCATTTCTTATTATAATCATTTAGAGTAAATATACCTTGTTTTGGTTTAAATTTTCTTAGCACTCTTCTAGTCCTAGATATAGTTATTTAGAGTAAATATACTTTGTTTATGCTCTAAATTTTTGTTAACACTGGGTATTAGTTAAATTTTGGTTAGCAATGTATATTATTTATAGTTATAGATATTTAGGTAACTACACTTTTTCCAGGTTCCTAATTTCTCTTAACATTGTGTGCCAATTATAGTTATAATTATTTATAGTAAATATAATTAGTTTAGATCCTAAATTTTTCTTAGTACTTTCTGTCGGTTATAGTTAATTAGAATAAATATACTTAGTTTAGGTTCTAAATTTTTCTTAGTACTGTATTCAAGTTCTAGTTATATTTAGGTAGAGTAACTTCACTTTGATTAGGTTGTTATTTTTTTAGCACTATATGTTGATCCTTAATGCCAATCCTCTAGTTTTCATTATTTAGTCAAAGGCGGATAAATTATTTTGCATGTGAATTTCTTATCTCCTTTAGGGTGAGGACAAAGTATGGAGACGATACAGTGGCCATGAAGGTGTAGGATCAGGGCTCCGTCCATAGTGCTCTAGAGCCGGCATCTCGTGGAGGAACACTTTTGTGTTGTAAATGTTTAGTTAGAAGACAACAAACATGCAATGTACGTGAAGACAAACGAGGGAGGCTCTGTCCACAGTGCACTGAAGCCAACATCTTCGGATGAATATTTTTACACCATGGTAAACAGGAAGGCAATGACGAACCGACGATGGTCAATACTCTGGAGCGGGGCTATGTGGATGGCATAGCCCGACCTCCGAGTGATATTTCTGTTTCATGTAGCGCGCATGGGGAAGAGACATTATAATTATGACCGGCAGATGTAAAGACTACGAGTAACGGTCTAATATCTAATCGTTTCCCATATAATATGGTTAATGGGAAAAGCACCATCACAACGTAGCCTTCACCATCAGTGACTGGCGTTGGGTGATCGACCTTTTCTCCGTTGTTGAGAGTTAACCCAAAACATGTACTTAGTTTAGCTAGCGGTGAAGTTACATATTATGCATGCCTGGAATGCATCTAACAGGGAAAAGATATTCAACAATCAGTTGTTGAAGGAGGTGCTTGATAAGTCCAAAACATATCTATAGTATTTGATTTTTTTCCATGCTTGTTCCTTATGATGGCCACATGCTTTTATGATGTTTTTACAATGTTTTAGGATGTTTTTCTAGACTAAACTATTAAACCACTTCCCAGTGATAGTTCCTTTTTCTGCTATCTTTATGTTCTAGAAAAGTTATGCAGGAAATATTCGCGAAAAGTCCTAAAATTACACAGAGTCCAGTTTTTACCCGAGACAAAGACGGAGCCCAAAGGGCAGCTGCAGAAGAGGCCTCACCCCATCAAGCGATGCCTAGGCCCGGGTGGCCCCCTGCCGTTCCTCCCGACCGTCTGGTGGCGGTGCCCCTCCGCAGCCCCGCCGCCTATTCACTCATATATTGTCTTCTGACCCAAAAACCCTAGGGGGCGGGAAATTTCCCCCGAAACAGAAACCAAGGCGCCGTTGTAGAGTGCCCAAAACAGTGGTCCAAAGCCCCTCATAAGCATCCATTCACAATCCCATGAATTCAGTCGTGAACAACATATATAGTTGATACACAGATAACATTGTCCATACACGAATAATAGAGTTTTACAACAAATAGTCACATGACCAAGTCTTAAACAACTGCCATACAGGGCAGAAAAATGTCACACATAGAGTGAAAGCTAGCAAAACACAATATAGTACAGCCCGAGTCACGTCTTAACCTACAGGCTGCTGACCGGGAGCCGGGCCTAGTTCGTGTAGTCGTCAACGAAATACCCCTCCTCTTAATACTCCTCTTGTGGCTGCTTCTCATAGTCTGGCCAAGTAAATAGCCAGGGACGAAACCAATATGAGTACATTTGAATGTACTCTGCAAGACATCCTTTAACTAGCTTACATATGCAAGTATGGTTATATGGTGGAATGGGTAGGCTATACATAGGGTTCACTACCATGATGGATGAAAGATACATCATGGTTGATTTTGACATCTGTATATCTTTGTTGAAGAAGATGCTTCAAAATAAAATATTATATTTTTCTTTCTCTTGTAGATATTGGATGTCCAAGAGATTTTATAAAACTTTGTTTAGAAAAGAAAGTTTTTCTTTAGAAAACTTGTTGTAGACCAACTCTCAGCTTTTCTTCATCCGTACCTCGCAGGTAAAAAGTTCACCATTCCAGTACCTCACAGGTACAAGTACCTTTTTCATAAACATCCCTTTTTAAAACATTGACAGAATACTAGCTTGTAGTTTTTATGCCTTATTGTTCTTACACAAAAAACAAACATGCAAATGATTGTTTTCAAAGTCCATAAGTCAAACCAAGCTTGTAGTTTTGTAGTCCAAACATCAGAGAACAAATCCAAGTCAATAAAACACAAAATGGAACAATCCAACCTATTGAAAACAAGAGTTGAAAACAGGTAGTTGGCTATATTTTCACGGAAAAGTTATAATAGAAAACTTAAAATAAAACATCCATAAATCATTTTTTTTCTTGGATCCAACAAAGTTAAAAGTTTAAATAAAGATGCAAACAAACATGATCGAAGTCTTGGAATAAAAATAACTCAAGTCACTTCAGGAAAACATCGGGGAAAACATAAAGTGTTTTCAGGAAAAATTTGTATTGGTTTTAAAATGAAACAACCTTTATTGCAGATATGACTATTGTCCCATATACATGTTGGTTCAAACAAACATGTTGTTTTAAAAAAAACTGTTGGCCCACAATTTTGTCTCCTTGAACTACTGTACAATGATCCAAAAACCGGGGTGTGACAAATTCCAAAAGTAAATTAGAAAGTATTGTACATATAACAATTTTATCTGCTAGCTGTCCTGATTTCATACATCTGACAGTCATCCTCCTCGTTGAAAATAGTCATTTTTTACATTGAATGAAGGCTACCATACTGCATGTTTGTTCCATAGATATGTGATCCACTACTTGATTGAAGGGGTCGTTGCATAGAAAACAAAACATTTCCTACGCGAGGGACGCCCGAAAGGCCAAGATCTCATTTATATTAACATATCCATCAATTATGGAATATGGTCATAGTTTGAACAATCTCATTTGTTCTCACAAAAGACTAGAACAAAATAACAACTTATTAAGTTCTTACAATAAATCTTGAATGTTTGGTTCGATACGATAATGAACACAATAACACTTTATTACTGTTCTTGTCATAATCGATTCCACATCTATTACTAGTTTCTTTTAGACCCTTGTATTTCTTGCATTGCACTGCTTTGTATGACAACTCATACCAACCAATGTGGTATCAAAATACCCAAAAAATACTTTGTTAACTAGTAATACATCTATAACTTGTATATCAAGCATATACTCCTGAGCTGGACCTTTATAGTTATTTTCTTTTTCTGCCATATATCTTTTTGTAATTCTATTTTCATATTCCCTTTCCTTTACAGAAAAATCATTCAACATCAAACAATTCTAGCTCATTTGCTTTGGCGTGTTAGTCATATACTATCACCCATTGAGTCATACTTTGAGTTTGATTGTTCTACTAATATCACCATATTAATAGTATTCTTCTAGATTCCACTCTTAGCAATCTCCAAGTAAGGTAAACAACTTTACCCATACTATTAATCCATCACATCATAACAATTTGATGATTAAGCTACTATAGCTCAAAGGAAGGAATTTATAGGATAATTTTAGCGCCCAACTTCTTGGAATATTCAAACGCCTAGCGTCTTCAATGATTGCATATATTCATATAATATAAGCATACATTGTCACGCTAGATTATACTCAGTCATGTTACCACAAATAAGTTTCTAGATATCAATATATCTTTCACTTGATTGTTTCTGGAATAATTCTTTTTAGTTCCTAAATCACCTTGATCAACAAAACATTCTTTTGAAGATAAAGTAATAGGGAAGCAACCATGACTCTGGATTCGAAGTAGGAATTATTTTCTCTCTAGATCAATCAATCATTAACCATATGGAGCTAGGTAGGAAATAACAAAAATCTACAATAGGACTCAATTTTAAATTTCACTAATACGGTACCAATCTTAAATGATTTTTACCAGATCATAACAGTTATATCTCAATTAACAATCTAAGTGTAAGGTAGTTATTTGGATGCCAATGAATACTACAATTTGTGCAAATTCACTTTGATTGGTTGTTCATGATAAATAAGTTCCAGTTAATTCAAAATTATGCCATGAACTCCCACTCAAAAACAACATCCCTCTTAGTCGTCTTTAGTGATTACACGAACCGAATTCACTACACCAAAACCGATCATCACGTGAGATGATGTAGCTTCAAAGGTGAACATCAACATGTTCATCATATCATCCATATGACTCATGTTTTACCTTTCGGTTACGTGTTCTGAGGCCATGTCTGTACATGCTAGGCTCGCCAAGTAGAACCGTAGTATTGCGTGTGTTTCAAGGCCATGTATGTACATGCTAGGCTTGAAAACACCCGTTGTATGCGAACGTTGAGTCTATCACACCCAATCATCACGTGGTGTCTCGAAACGACGAACTTTCTTAACGGTGTATACTTAAGGAAGAACACATTATTATCTTGATATTAAGTAAGAGGGATCATCTTACAATGCTACCGTCGCTATCTAAGAAAAAGAATATGCATAAAATGATTAACATCATAGACATCACATGTAAGGATAACGTGATATGATATGGTCCTCCTTGCACTTGATCTCCATCATGTGCATCATGGTATGATCTTCATCATTCCACCAGCGTGGTACCAAGTTCCATGGCACCCAATCTTGATTGTCCATCAATAATAAGACAACCATATGGATACCTTCGGGTATATCAATAATTTACAAAAGATATCATCTCATAATCAAATTTGTAACATTGACCATATCACATCACATGCCCAGCAAAAACTAGTTAGATGCCTCTAATTTATTTTTGCATAGTTTACGTGGCTGAGGGATTTCGAGGATAGAACCGTTCATACCTACCAACATCAACCACAACGTTGATAAACACATTTTAGCGACCCTTCGTAGATTAGATCTTAACTATAGTTGGAGAAACGGACACCCCCTCAGCCACAAGTGAGACAATTCTCGCGTACATAGGGTACGTTTGGATTGTGCACACCGTAGCCCGACCAAAATTGGCAAGCCAATTTTTTGGCGCAGGATTCTGCCGCCGTGGGTTGGCCAAAATTTTGGCTGGAATCTATGAAGACAACAACAAGTCGTGCGTAGGCAGGCAAAATATTGGCAACAAACCAAACAAGCACGAGGGTGTTTGGCATGACCAATTTTTATGTAAGGCGAGCTGGGGCCATAAACCAAACAGGCCCATAGTACACATAAACTTAGTCTAGGGCAGCTTCATCCAACTATGCCACTACGATCATAAAATACTCAATGAGGCAATAACATGATCATCAACGCCCACATACACATATGTGTTCTACCCGTACAAAACATCTACGCATAGATCCGGATCTGATACCACTGACGGCTTCGTTGCATAGGAAACAAAAAAATTCCTACGCGAGAGACACCCGAAAGGCCAAGATCTAATCTAGGAGATGAAGTGCAACGGGCATAGAGAGGGTCTTAAGAAACATACCCTCCAAGACACAAAGCATTACGAGATCAAATCTCGTTGTTGGCATAGTCGTACTCACACCGATCCCGAAAATGAGAAGACGTGCACCGCAATCAGGCGGTGCCTCCGTGATCAGTCACACGTACGGTTGACGACGACCTCCGTTCCCATGATCCAGCGGGGCGCGGAAGTAGAGGATCCCTCGGAACTCCAGCAGCACGACGACGTGGTGGTGAAGAAGAATCCCACGGTCAGGGCTTCGCCAAGCCGGAGACCATGGAACTGAGCAGCGGGTGAAGAGGAATTGAGGTGGGCAAGTGTGTGAATGAGGAGGATCCCTCATCCTCCTTTTATAGGGAGAGGGAAACAACCCAAGGGTGGGGTGCGACCAGACATGGTGGTGCCCCCACCTCTTTCCTCTTCATGTGAGTGGAAACTCCACTCACACCTACTCATGCTCCCATTATTTCCCACTTGGAAAATCCAAAGGTTTTCCTTTAATAAATAAATAAAACATTTTTATTTCTTTATTTATATTTTTTAATTCCATTAACAAACATTTGCATATAGCACCTCGAATCATTTGTTAATTATATTAACAACCATTCGACAAAAAAACCCTTGAACTATTTCAATTTTCCCTGAAACAATTTCGGTGTTGCCCAAAATATTCTTCGATATTCCGTATCCTCTCAAACGCGTCATCGAACCTTAAGTGTGTCACCCTACGGTTCGCGAATAAGACAGACATGATCGAGACTCCTCTCCGATCAATAAACAACAGCGGGATCTAGAGATCCGTGATGACTCCTATATATTCAACGATGACTCTCGTGATCGTGTGAACCATCAACGTCGTGAACTATTCCCTTTGTCTCGCTATATTTTACTTGTCCGAGATTCGAT
Organism: Alopecurus myosuroides; assembly: GCA_028641055.1. Classification (NCBI taxonomy): domain Eukaryota; kingdom Viridiplantae; phylum Streptophyta; class Magnoliopsida; order Poales; family Poaceae; genus Alopecurus; species Alopecurus myosuroides. Next base: position 481,260,019 of record CM054058.1, read on the forward strand.
CATTGGTATCAACCATACCTTGTTCAATATCGTTACTGACAAGTACTCTTTTCTCCTTCCCATGATATAACATCCTTGTGACACTAGTGGAAACAACCCCTTTCGTCCAGGGGGAAGGGGGCATCTGTCCCGGTTGCACCAAAATCCGGGACAAGTGCCATGCATTGGTCCCGGTTCGTGTGCCCGAGGCAGCAGAAACCACCTGGGGGCATCTGTCCCGGTTCGTGGGGAGACAATGGTCCCGGTTCGTGGCACGACCCGGGACCAATCCCTAGCCACATGCCAGGTGGCACGCGCATGGGCATTGGTCCCGGATCATTCCCCAAACCGGGACCAATGTCCCTTCCCCTACAAATGCGGCCTCACAGCCCCCTTCCCCTTTTTTTGCTTGGGAGAGTGAGACAGAGGTGGGTGTTACTGTGTATTGTACCTCGTGGCGCGGGAGTCCTGCCGTGTGGCGCGGGAGTTGTAACGCGTGACCACGAATGCGCGGTATAAACTGCCGCGCCTCGAGCGTCTTCTCCACTCCACGCACCGTCGTGCCACCACCATGCCTCCGAGGAGGAACAACACCACCGGTTTCCGCGGCGTCCGATCACGGCAGAACGGAATGTTCACCGCGAATGTACGCTGCGGGGACGACCGCATCCCCCTCGGCTCCTTTGCGATGGCGTCGGAGGCCGCCCGCGCTTGGGAAGCGGCGGCCTGGCGCCTTAGCCGCCCGCGGTCGCTGATGAACTTCAACGACTGCCACACCCTCTGGGAAGCGGAGGCCAGGGCGCCGATGCCGCAGATCGTCACTGCCGCCGACCACCGCCACCTCAGGCACCGCGCGTTTCAGGGCCTAGTCGATGCCAGGGACGACCGCGTGGTCCGCGAGTATTACCGGAACAATCCGGGTGAGTAGAGCGCCGACGAGGAGCTATGGCAGACCCGCGCGGCTGAGCGGGCGGAGCGGCGCCTCGAACGCCACCTCGGGTTAGATGCCGCTCGGGAGGCGAGGACGAAGGCGCTGCAAGAGCTCCGTCGGGCCGACCACACCGGCGAAGTCTGGGCCTCCGACGATCCGAGGTGGGGGCCTATGTCGGACATACCATCATGCACCTCCGACGACGACGAGGAGGTCACCGACGATGACGAGGACGAGGAGTAGCACGCTAGCGCGTCTTTTTTCTGTTGGCTGTTTAATAAAATTATTTGTTGTATTCCGGGAAACAGCGGCGCGCTAGCTCGTCTGTTGTTTTGTATTCAGACGTCTAATGGCATTTCGATAGATGTTAAAAAGAGGGGGACATGCATTTCGATAGATAAACAAGGCACAGTACACATAATGGCAAGATTGGATCTAAATCTAAACGGAGAGCATAGATCTAAATAAACAAGGCAGTACATAATGGCCAGAGTGCATCGATCTACTAACTAGTCATACTCCTGCCTAGGCCTATAATACTCCGACTCGTAGTCGTCGTAGTCGCCGCCGTCGTCGTCACTATCGTCGGACGGTGCTCTGGACTCCCTCGGAGGATCACGACTCCAGGACTGGGCGTGAGGGTAGCGCAGGCGGGGATTATCGCCAGCCCTGATGTAGTTCATGACGCTCTGAAGAGTCCGTCCGCCGCCCCACCACATCCGACGACCGACCTCGTTGAATTTCGAAGGAGGCGGGCCGTTCTCCTCGAACCTGGCGAGCGCACTCTCACGCCGATTAATGAAGAAGGCGTCCCAAGTAGGGCGGTAGTCAGGATTCCAATTGGGATTCCTCCGCTGCTCCGGCGTGAGCTCGTGGTAGTAGTGGTTCGTGATGGCCGCCCGACGCGCCACACCTTGAGGAAGAGGAGGTACCGGCACTCCTCCGGCGCTCAGCATCCAACCGGCGGGAACGCTGTAGCCGAGTGGGCAGGGGTAGTTCGAGGCGGAAATAGCCTCCGCCTGGATGAAGGTTAGAGTGGGTACGGTAGAAGCCATGAGAGAGTGGTGAGTTTGTATGTGTTTATGCCAATGGTGTGGCAATGCATACATATATATAGCGAGAAGAAAACATATCACTTTAGTCCCGGTTGGGGACACCAACCGGGACTAAATGGTTCGTGTTTCGTTGGACCAATCAGATAGAATCACACGGATCGTGTGTTTCTTTCAAACGCTTCTGAGTCGTTGGATCCGGGGTGTGTTTCTTTCGAGCTGTTGTAAGCCCTTCGATCAGGGCTACGGTGTGTTCCTTTCGAGCTGTTGTGAGCCGTTGGATCAGGGTGTTTCTTAACCGTTGGATCAAAACTCTAGCACAACACTTTGTAAGCCAGAGGACCCTATATATATATAGCCCACCTTCATACACCGGTCAGTTCATCGACCAAATACAAAACATCCGGATTCTCCATCATACGTCCTGCCGTGCATTTGTTATGCATATATGCACCGAGTAGCCACGGTGGGGCTGTATGATGGCGATACCGATTGTTTTGTTCTACATCCCCCTTTAAGGTTTGATACAACACTTTGTGAATCAGAGGACCCTATGTATAGCCCACCTTCATACACCGGTCAGTTCGTCGACCAAATACAAAACAACAGAATTCGCCAGCATACGTTATGACGTGCATTTGGTATGTATATATGCACTTAGCAACCAGAAAACGGATTTGAATGTAAATAGTAAAATAGTTAATAGTTTGAATAATTATTTAGGTAACCAGAAAACGGATTTGAATGTAATTTAGGAAAAGGTCAACAATTTTCATGTTGAATTTTGTTCAAATTCAAAAGTATATATAAGTTATTCATGTGCATATTCAAATTTTGGCGCTAAAACATTTGGCGCGCCGTGCCAAAAAAAGCATCTGGACGGTGGTCTTTCGTCCCGGTTGGTGCCACCAACCGGGAATAAAGGGCCTTTCGTCTCGGTTCTTGCCACCACCCGGGACGGATGACCAAGAATATATACACGTCACCGTCCCGGATGGCCACAGAACCAGGCCCAGGGACGAACCGACGCCGCCAGGCTGACCATTTTTTTCGCCGCCGGCGCGATGCCACTCCCCCCTCGCGCGCCGCCCTACCTCCGCCGCCGCACTCCTCCGACCCGCTGTCCCCCGCGAGCCACCCCTCGATCCCGTCGTCGCGCCGCCGCCAGCCCGCTCGTGCCTCGTCCCTCGATCCCGTCGCGCCGCCGCACCTCGATCTTGCCGCGCCGCGCCGCCGCCCCCTCGATCCTGTCGCGCCGCCGCCCCCTCGATCCCGTCGGGCCCTCCGCCAGCCCGCGAACGCCGCCCCTCGATCTCGTCGGGCCTCCACTGGCCCCCCCCCCCCCCCGCCGCCGCTGCCCTCCCGCCGGCGCCGCCGCCGCGCCGCCTTGCCGCCGCTGCCCCGCGCCGGCCGCCGCCCTAGAGGAGGTAAGGCCCTGCCTCCATCTCGCCCTAACTAGGGGCTTTCTGCCCTTTTTTCCTTTTTTTTACTTAATTGCTGTTTTTGTTTTTAGTTATTTATTACTGTTAGGAATGTTAGAATCATTAGTTATGAATGTTAGAAATTTTAGATTAGACTTAGGAATTTTAGATTTGTTAGAATTGACATAGGAAATGTTAGAAATGTTAGGAAATTTAAAAATGTTAGAAAAATTTACTAAATTAGTGTTACAAATTTAAGAATGCATGTTAGGAATGTTAGAAAATTTAACCACGTGAGCTATGACTACCCTTATCTATGGATGCGTATTATCATAAGTTCAAATATTTCATGAATATGTTGCTCTTTTTGTGTAGTATATATAAGCAATTTTGATAAAAATAATTGATCATTAGTTATTATCTATAAGCAATTTTGATGAAATGGATCTCAAACATATAATTACTCTTTTTGTATAGTATGGAGCCAAGAGACGAAGATGCCGAAAACTTGCTCGAGGGTTTCATCCGCGGGCCCGACATAGAGACCGATGTGAGCCAGTGGATGAACAACTCCGGTGAGGGAGATCCGGAGCTCACCCAGGGAGACGACTCCGGTGAGGGAGAAGCCGACGGCTCCGATATGGGAGCAGCCGACGGCTCCGATATGGGAGCAGCCGACGGCTCCGGTGGAGCCGTACAAATTACAAACACCGGCTCCGAGGTGCATATATAGATATGTTAATTAATGAAGCATCCGTTGTCTATATACATGTATTAACAGTCTTTATATTTTTAGCCATCCGGTTCAAGCATATCAACCGGAAAAAAGACTAAACGAGGCACAACAAAGAAGTTAAAAGATACAGAAAGATATACGATCTACAAGATCACAGCAGATGGCGCACCCGAGCTTCCCGCTGATGTTGCCCAAAAATTTGTGAAGCAATGCGGAGTGCTAGTTAGGGATCACATCCGATCACTGTTCATGAGTGGAATCAGCCAAAAGATCCGCGGAAACAAGGAATTTCATATGTCAGCAAAATAGCCAAAGAACATCTTTTCTCGAAGATCTTGTCTAATTTCAACTTACCCTTGTCGAAGGTGGACGAGATTGAAGCGGATGTGAATGAGGCCAATGTTACTAAAATAAAAAAAGAGATACTGGATAAGGTCAAGGCGTGGACCCTGAAAAAAATGGCCGAGCAATTCAAAAACTGGAAGAAAAGATTGAACCTTGACTATGTTAAGAAAAACAAGACTCCAGATTTCACTCAAGGGTATGAGAAATTAAAACCCATATGGGCAGATTTCGTGAAGTACAAGCTGTCAGAGAATGAACTGGAAAGGACAAAAACAAATGAGAAAAACGCCGCCAAAAAGGTATATCACCATGTTATGGGGCAAGGTGGCTACAAGGGTTCCAGTCCCAAGTGGGAGCAATGGGAGAACGACCTAATTCAGCTGGGGATCACTCCCGAGCCGTTTTTGTGGGTCGAGCAGACAAGGTCATGGTTCTACGGGCATGGGGGCACGTTGGACGCCGAAGGAAAAGCAATCTATAACCTAAGGCATAAAGAGATTCCTCTATCCATAGAGAGGCTGAGAACCGCAATAAAGGACGTTAAAGAGGGGAAGTTTGTGCCAGATAGAGAGAACGACGAGCTCACACGCGCCCTCGGGAATAAGGAACACTCAGGGCGTACACGAGCCGTAGAAGGAAATCCTCCGTGGAAAACTGGGTTCGACGACAGCAAAAAGATATATCCCGATAGAAGCCGTCAACGTAGAAAGGACGCGGAGGCAGCTGAAGCAGAGACTCAGGCAAACTGGAGGCGTCAACTTGAAGAACAGATAAAGCTGACGCAGGATGTAGCAAAGATGCATCAGGACCAAATTAACACACTTAGCTAGCAGATAGTGTCTACCGGCGCATCACTACACATGGTAGAAGGTGAAGTCGAGGCTACCAACGTCGCACATTCTCATCGCAAAAGCAGCGTTGCATCCACGAAGCTACCGGGTGATGATGCACCGCCGATGATTCACCCGGTGGATGATATCACGGAGATGACAACCTGTGAGCTCCACGTGAAGGTCGTCAATATAACCATCAAGGCGGCGGCCGGCTATGCCTTACCAATTGGCAACGAACCAACTCACCATAGTCTTCCGGTTCCACGGGGCTACACTGTTGTTGGGGTCGATGAAGTTGTCAACGGATTCGAGCGGGTAAAGCTTGATTTCCCTGAAGGTGAAGACGAAGAGTTGACTGAACTCGGAGAAGCCAAGAACTTGACCGTTCTATGGCTAAAGGAATTAATTGTGCTCCCAAATCGGACGGGAAAGCCATCGAATCCTCGCCATTCGCCAGCGCAAAAGTCTCCAGCGCGGTCGTCTTCGCCATGCATGCCGTCTCCAGCGCGGTCGCCTACGCCGTGCACGTCTCCACCACGGTCGCCTACGCCGCTGCGTCAGCCTTCTCCACCCACTAAGTTTCTGCCGAAACGTAAAAAATCACCCAAACGTCAACGGTCACCCCTCCCGAAGGTACCAAAGGAGGTACCCAAGTTACCTTACGACTATACTCCCGAGGAAAACCAGAAAATCGCAAAGGACGAATACGAGGCGTGGAAATCGAAGCGGAAGGAGAAGAAAAAGGCAGATTTCCCCGAGACCGAAGAAGAGATAGAACGAGCTTGGAAAATGGTGAAGACTCTTCATCAACCCGAGCCGAGTCTGTCATCTGACTATGACCGAAGTCACACCAGGAAATGGTGCGGTCGACGAATAGTAGTAGCGCAAGCGGGAAAAGGGGAAAATCAGTTGCCCAGCTCAGAGAGCAGAAAAAACAATCCACGTCCCCGCTCAAAGTGATTTCCAATACCCAGGTGGGGCCGAGCACTAATATTGCTGACGAGCAAACTGATCCGGAGTTTATAACACTGTACGCAGACAAGGCAACTGATGCAGATTTGTCCATTGCTGAGTATATGCAAACACTAGAAAACTTCCCCGAAGCTGAATGTGCGTACAAATACACGTACGGGAAGCCTCTCCTCAAACCCGAGGAGATAAAGGATCTACCAACGAAAATGCGAAGAGTGCATAGTTGGTATATGGAAGCCACTGAGAAATCTCAGGACTGGATATGTCTCAGCGTTAAGGACGAGCACTATGGGTATGGAGATGGATTGGTTATGATTCAGTTTGACGAATTGTTTCAGTTATACCAGCAACAGGCCCTCGACAAAGCTGTCCTTAGTGCCTATTGTCCGTAAGTACTTATTTCTCTAGCTCACCTCGTTCATTTGCATATTCATATATATATATAGTACACTCATATATTATAATTGCAGAATAAAGATTCTCGAATGCAAAAGAGGTGGAATCTATGATATTGGGTTCATTGATCCAAATATTGTTTATGAAAAGACTCTTCAGATATCTTCTAAGGATATAGAAAATAATATTCTGAGGCCAATATTGTTTCACCAACACCGACGGGAAATACTATTTCCTTACAACTTTGGGTTAGTGTTACTGTGTTGTAAACATTTTGTTTTCCTTACTCGATGTTCACTGTATAATTGATGAGTTCTGCGTGCGCAGCTTCCACTATATTCTGCTAATCTTCGAAATTGACAAAGGAAAAGTAATGGTAATGGACCCAAAACGTAAACCCCTAGCGATGTGGGCTGACATGCATGAAATGATCCAGCGGTAATTTCAATCTTTATTAATTTCAGTATTTATATATGGCACTATATCGACTACTTTGTTTCATTTTCGGATATCAAGTAATTACTAACTCTTTTTATTCTTTTTTTTTCTCGGGTAGCGTTTGGAAGAGGTTCATAAAAAAGGCCAGGGGTGAATGGAAATCAACGCTTACATTTGATGTTGTGCAAGTAAGTACTATCTAGATCCGCGAGCATCTCCTTGATTCTAGTGTCGATACCATTATCATGTCTGGTTTATTATTATTTTTATTGAAATCATGTTCTCGTAAAGTGCTTGCAACAACGAGACGGGAATCACTTGTGTGGATAGTACGTTTGCGAGTTCATTCGTCAGACGACATGTCCCAAGGGCAGAAATTTAAAGCAACTTCATGTACGTTAGTCGTCAATTCTTCTTATTACCATCTATTTTAGTTACTTAGTTTTATTAATATATATTGACCACTCTTCTTTATATTAGATCGAACGGCTTCGGGACGGTCTTCTACCAAGGGACCGCATACGAGCAATTCAGGAGGAAATTGCGGGCTTCTTAGATGCAGAGGTCCTAAACGTAAATGGAGAGTACTATAGCCCCGGTTGGTACTGAATTTGATTTTGTAATACACTCCATCCGTCATGTAATATGCTCGATATACTTTGCTTCCGTAATATAAGTGTTCCTTATTCTGCTTTATATATGTATTACTTATTCGTTCGTGGGATCCGGAAGCTCCGGGGAGGGTCCACCGAGGCTCCTCTCTTCTCGTGGGATTCGGGAGGTCCGGGGAAGGGCCACCGGGGCACCTCTCTTCTCATGGGATCCGAGAGGTCCGGGGAGGGACCAAATTAGCACAAATCATAAAAATTCTACTGCGGCAGAGAAAAGAGCAAAAGCCCTGCCGCGGCAGAAGGGGCATGCATCCCGGGTTGTATTGAGGCACGGGACTCATAGCCCTGGCCAGGGTCCAGCTAACAAGCCACGTGGTCAGCCCCATTTGTCCCGGGTCCTGGCACAACCGGGACCAATGGGGGAGGGGTATTTCTCCCGGATGACCCATCCCGGTTGCACAACTGGGACAAATGGGGCTTACGGACAGGGACTAATGCCCCTGTTTCCACTAGTGTGATCATATCACGTGCTTGCAATCGGTTTTGATGTGATATCACCGAGAGGGCTCAGGGTATATCTCTCTGTCATTTTGGATGGACAAATCCCACTCTTGATCCCTGATCCTCAACTAATACTTTCCAAATACCTAACGACACCTTTATAGTCATCATGTTATGGTGTGACGTTTGATGACATCAAAGCACCCTTCTGGTACCAGTGATTGGCATGATCTCACGTTCTAAGGAATAAATTACTTCGTACGCAAGATATAACAATATAAACTAAATGATTTGATCGTATTGTTATCTTGATATCGGGTCTATGTTTCATCGCATCATTCTTGTAATGACATGACCCCGTTCTTAACAACATCCAACGTTCATGATAAGGAAAACTTGATCATCTATTAATCAACGAACTAGTTAAAAAAGAGGCTTTACTAGGAACCATTGTTTGTTTATTAAACACACATTTATCAACGTTTCCGGTTAATACAATTCTAGCATTAGAAATAAACATTTATCATAAATAAAGAATAAGATAATGACCATTTTATTATTGTCTCTCAGGCATATTCCCTTCATTGATAAGTTGTTGGCTGCACCCGCACAACATTGCATCCTTTGGAATGTTTCAACAAGTATATTAGATGCATGTTTGCTGAAGTGTTGAATTTTTTGTGTATGTTTTATGTTAGAGAGAACAAAGTTGCACAAGTTATAGGTATTGCATATCTTCTACGTGTTACTCCCATACGCGCCGGCCTGTACGTCCGACGGTATCTCGCGTTGCTCCCATGGGCGTGGAGCCGTGCTCAGGGCAACGTCTAGCCGTGCTCCCATACGCGTCGGGCCGGGCTCCCAATGGCGTCGCCGGTGCTCCCATACACGCCGGCCTGTGCTCCCGGGGGCATCTCGCGGTGCTCCCATAGGGGCGAAGCCGTGCTCTGGGCAAAGTCTGGCGGTGCTCCCATAGGCACCGAATCGTGCTCCCAAAGGCGTCGGACGGTGCTCCCACAGACGCCGGCCCGTGCTCCCGACGTCATAAGACGGTGCTCGTATAGGTGTGGGAGGTGCTGCCGTCGACGACCCCAGATGGTGCTAGCCAAGGGTGACAACGGCGCCCGTCCTCGTCGGACGATGCTTCTAGCAGGGTGGGACGGTGCTCCCAACGGTGCAGCCAATAGCGTTGGCCACTGCTACTGGAGGCGCAGAGAAGCGCCGCCACCGGTGACTGGCCGGTGCTGCGAGCGGGGGTCTGCCCGTTTCAGGGAGATGTGTGTGGAGGAGAGATGGGTGTGGAATACGTTATTTCGCCTTATTTGTGTAGAAAATATTCCCGTAGAAATAATTAGTGCCAAACGAGAGGAGGACGCTCAGCACGACCCTTTTATTTAGTAGTACAAACTTTTGTCCCCTCACGTCGCACGCTGCCTAGGGCACGCGTGCCTTCTCTAGCTAGCCCTAGACTCCAAAGAGGAGCATGACGATTGACGAGGCTGTCGCGGCGGATGGTGAGTGAGCCAACTATGAACCTGAGCGCGTCGTACGATTGGGCCGTGGACGCTCGGTCTATTGCTGTGCACGGCAACCTGGACTAGTGCTACCGAATTCCACTCGCAGGTGGACTGCGACCGGATCCGAGTCGGCGATGGCCTAATGCAAAAAATGTAAACGGACTCCACGCACGCTCTTTTCGCAAATAAATACCACTCGATCGAGCGCCCTAAGAACCAAACGAGTCCAAACAAAATGAGTTAATAACACTCGACATACACAAACTTGTCCATGATGTGCAAACTCATACAACAACTTGCAAGTTGGGGTCAGCTGGTACAAAAACTTGTGATGATGTGCAAAATCGTACAAAATCCTTCTCATGCTGACACGTGGCAATGATATTTTGTAAAAATACCCTTGTATGTTTTTCTCTCACAATCGCGACCTTCTTATCCTTTCCCCGATTGCTCTCGCCGGTAGGGACAACATCGATGCTGCAGGTAATGGGAGTACAGACGGGAATTAGTCGCGATTAATCATGGCGTCATCAGCGTTGGTGTAGGCCGCATCGACGAGCACAACAGACAAAGACGGTAGGGATTCTCTCGCCAAAATTTGATGCCGGCGCCGGTCAGGTCGGCGGTGAGGAGGTAGACCGGCAGGATGACGAGGGCCGCGCCGCAGCTGCGTGCTGGCGACAGTAGGAGACTCGAGAAGACGACTGTGTGGTGTCCTTGAGTCGGCGGAGTTGATGACGAGGAGCTCCGAAGTGCGGGCGGACAAAGGACATCGCGAAACAATCACCCTCGGCCCTCGGCGCTGTGGCGAGCTAGTGTGCCGTCCATGGGTATGATGCAGGGTTCGCCACCAAACCTTCCCACCCTGGCGCACTCCATGGCGGTTGGGATGCCAGAGCTCAAGAGTGCCAACTCGGTCTGCTCGACGATGCCATGTAGTTTGCAGAGCGCATGGCGAGAATGGGATGACATAGCCGACCAAGGAGATTGCGGGAGCGCACAGAGGATGTTCGACGAGTTGTCACGCGAGGACAAAGAAATCTTGCATGTCCTAGAGGTTGGCCTCCTGTACCTCCCACTCTAGCACGATCTCACACTCAACTTTTTGGATGAGGAACAACAGACGAGCCTTCAGCTCCTGTTCCATTAAACCTGGGTCGCGCGGTGCCGTCGCTAGCACAAGGTGAGCGTGACGATTTCCCCATACAGCAGCACCAGCAACACGCGCATGCGGCTGCTTGAGCAGCTGCACCACGAGCAGCACCACGCGTTGGCACAGCGACGTGGACAGGGGCAGCCTACCGGCCATGCCTAGCAGATCTCGCCCCGCCTGGACACGGACACGAACACCGCCCTGAGGAACCGCGCCAGCGACTCGGCGGCTACTATCTACTTCTTCTAAAGGGTCCAATGGCTGTGGTGGATGCGACTGTGACCGTGGTGCGTGTGGCATGAAGGGAAGGCGGTGGACTGCCGGCTGCGCGTCATGGGTATTCGTCGGAGTAGAGAAGACGGCCACATCCACGCATGGGTCTCGAGGCCATCATGCAGCTATCCTCCCGTGTCGCTGCGGTGAGATCAATGAAGGAAATGAGGAAAGGTCACGTGTACGACCTTTTTGCAAAAATACAGTACCACGTGTGAGGCTGAGAACGGTTTTGGACGAGTTTTGCACCGGATCACAAGTTCTTGTACCATATGACCCCAAGATGCAAGTTGTTGTATGACTTTGCACGTAGTGAACAAGTTTGTGTATGCCCGGTGTTATTAACTCAAACAAAATACTACTAGACCCGAGCACAAGACACTCAAGTGTTGTGCTTTGGTACGTGCCGGAGGTATTTCTGCCATGGAACCAAGTCAGCTCGAGCTCCACGAGTCCTGCACTCCCGCCGTAGACGGGTCGACGGCGTCTGGCTCGTTGGCCAAGGTGCTAAAGCCGGCCGAGGCGCCATCCGACGGTGAAGAATGCCCCAAATGCTTGGATAAAGATGCCACGCCGTTGACGTGGCAGGAGACGTCGTGCGGGCACACATTTCACGGGAGGTGCCTTGAGAGGTGGTTCCACATGAAGGGAAGCTGCCCCGTGTGCCGGTGCCATCTCCTGGAAGTGAAACCTCCGGATGCAGGCGGACACGGACGTCCGCCTGTCCGTTACGTCCGCACCGCTTCAATGTGCCAAGCGGCCTGGCGGATGGGCCGCCCAAATTAGGCGGGCCTGGCGGAAAACGTCTGCGTAGCCGCCCAGGTCCACGTCCGTCAGGCATGGCGTAGCACGCCGCTCCTACTCCGCCCGCTCGTAGAAGCTTTGGCCGCCGCCTGGCTGTCCTGCCGTCCCCGGCAAGTCCTATCGGCGCACAAGTCTTCCACATCCGGCTGCGCCACCTCGGAATCGGCGCCCTCCCCGTCGCCCAGCTGCGGACGGAGATGTCGGGCGCGGTGGAGGCAGCGGCGGTCGATGGGGGCAAAGAAGCCGTCGGATAAAAGGAGAAAAAATCGACGGAGCTGGACAAGTGAGGAGAGGGCGGCAGCATTCACGTCAATCTAGAGGGTATTGACCAGGTCTGGCTCTCTTTCAAGCCCCCTCTCTGATTTCTAGGTTTGGCTTCTGATTGTGGCCAATTAGAAGAGTGCGTGACCTGATTTGGTGTGCTTTTCTTGTTCCTGGTCTAATGGACAAGCTAATTAGGTTGAACCTAGTAGCAGATTTGTGGTTTTATCTTGTCACCGTAATGCATCTAGGCCAACCTGTTGTTTGTCTATCTATTCTGATTTATGGCATGGAATAGACAAAACCAGAATACTTCTATGCATAGTATTTCTTTGGAAATCCTCACAAGAAGTAAATTTCCCCTAAGTTCAGTAGTAGATGCAGTACTTATCTGATGGAAGTTTGCGGTGCTTAATATTTTTGGTACTTCAGCAGCTCAAGTGCTACTCGCACTACGGGAAACCGCCCATACGCCGACGGCCCCCCACTACGCCGACGGCCAAAGGTCGGCTCTCTCGGCGTAGGGTGGTCGACATGATCGGTGGGCGACGTGCCCGTCGGCGTCTATTCCCCCCTCGGCGTATGGAAGCTACCCCGAGGGCCACCGTCGGCGTATCTAACCCCCTCGGCGTAGGTGATGCCCCGTTACGCCATTCGAACGCGGCCCGTTACGTGACAGGCTACCCCGAGGGGGTGCCGTCGGCGTAGGTGAAGGAGTTTTTTTTTCTCTGCGTTCGATCGTACCGTGTGCGTGCGTGCGAGTTTAAAAAAAAACCTAACCCTACGCCGAGGGGGTGTCGTTGGCGTAGGTGAAGGAGTTTTTTTTATCTGCGTTCGATCGTACCGTGTCCGTGCGTGTGTGTTTAAAAAAAAACCTAACCCTACGCCCACGGCATCCCGTCGGCTTAGGTATTGTTTTTTTTCCTTTGCTCGATCGCGATGCGCAGGCCGTGTGCGTGTGTGTTTAAAAAAAGACCTTTTCCTACGCCCGTGTGGTATAAATTTGCACTCCGGGTTGTGACCCGCTTCACCGGCGTCCGCTTCTCTCTCGCGAGTTCACACTCGGAACATAGAAAATGGTTTTTTGCTTCAATGAAAAGGAAAACTTCCTCCGTCAACATTGTCCGTGCTTCCAAGATGCATGTTTGTGTGTAATATGGGAACATTTGAACAAACTATGCCATGGATATGACCATAACACTCGTCATTTGGCCTGAAACCCAGGAATGTTCGTAGGAGATAGCTCATTTTTGTGAACACATTTTCAACACAACTGTCGTATTCCAAGTTTATTATTTTTGTTGTATACTAGGACCTATATAATGACACGACGCAAACGTCTCGCATCATTTTGGTTTTTTTTGAATTTTTTGGAATTTTCTAACCCCGTTTGAGGAAAAAGTCAAGGCGGCGGGCATGACTGTTCGTATCTAGGGGTTGAATATTGAGAAACTCTTGGTGTATCTATGTTGAAATAGGTACTTGTGTACCTAAAATGATTTTTGCCAAAAATCATGAGCAAACTATGAGGTACCTGTAGTTCAAATTTGACCAGTTTCCAGCGGAATCGGCAGAAACTTCTGTTCTTCAAAAGAGGTGGATGGAAACCTTTTCATATGAAACAAATTGGTTATTTGTGCATATAACATGGTCTAGTATTTTAAAAAATTATAGATCTCAAGTTTTGCAACATATTTATGGTAGGTCCTTCCCAAAAAAAACCCTTTTTTTACACTCGGAACATAGAAAATGGTTTTTTCTTCAATAAAAAGGAAAACTTCCTCCGTCAACATTGTCCGTGCTTCCAAGATGCATGTTTTTGTGTAATATGGGAACATTTGAACAAACTATGCCATGGATATGACCATAACACTCGTTATTTGGCCCGAAACCCAGGAATGTTCGTAGGAGATAGCTAATTTTAGTGAAGACATTTTCAACACAACTGTCGTATTCCAAGTTTATTATTTTTGGTGTATACTAGGACCTATATAATGACACCACGCGAAGATCTCGCATCATTTTTGTTTTTTGTGAATTTTTTGGAATTTTCTAACCCCGTTTGAGGAAAAAGTCAAGGCGGCGGGCATGACTGTTCGTAGCTAGGGGTTGAATATTGAGAAACTCTTGGTGTATCTATGTTAAAATAGGTACTTGTGTACCTAAAAATGATTTTTTCCAAAAATCATGAGCAAACTATGAGGTACCTGTAGTTCAAATTTGACCAGTTTCCAGCGGAATCGACAGAAACTTCTATTCTTCAAAAGAGGTGGATGGAAACCTTTTCATATGAAACAAATTGGTTATTTGTGCATATAACATGGTATAGTATTTTCAAAAATTATAGCTCTCAAGTTTTGCAACATATTTATGGTAGGTCCTTCACAAAAAACCCATTTTTGACACTCGGAAAATGGAAAATGGTTTTTTTCTTCAATGAAAAGGAAAAATTCCTTCGTCAACATTGTCCGTGCTTCCAATATGCATGTTTTTGTGGAATATGGGAACATTTGAAAAAACTATGCCATGGAATGACCATAACACCCGTCATTTGGCCCGAAACCTAGGAATGTTCGGAGGAGATAGCTTATTTTTGTGAACACATTTTCAACACAACTGTCATATTCCAAGTTTATTATTTTTGGTGTATACTAGTACCTATACAATGACACCACGCGAAGGCCTTGCATCATTTTGGGTTGTTTTGAATTTTTTGGAATTTTCTAAGCCGGTTTAAGGAAAAAGTCAAGGCGGGGAGCATGACCGTTCGTAGCTAGGGGTTGAATATTGAGAAACTCTTGGTGTATCTATGAGGAAATAGGTATTTGTGTAGCTAAAAATGATTATTGCCAAAAATCATGAGCAAACTATGAGGTACCTGTAGTTCAAATTTGACCAGTTTCCAGCGGAATCGGCAGAAACTTGTGTTTTTCAAAAGAGGTGGATGGAAACCTTTTCATATGAAACAAATTGGTTATTTGTGCATATAACATGGTCTAGTATTTTCAAAAATTATAGATCTCAAGTTTTCCAACATATTTGCGGTAGGTTCTTCACAAAAAACCCATTTTTTACACTCGGAAAATGGAAAATGGTTTTTTTTTTACAATGAAAAGAAAACAAAAGTCTTATATATGATGGAAAATATTATATGGATGTCATATTTTAATTTCTCTCATTTTTCTAATCGATATAGACATATTATTTGTCAAATTTCGATTTACGGATTTATAGATATAAATTTTTCAATATTAAATAGAAAAGGCAAAAATGTTAATTATTATTTAAATTAAAGATTATTTGAATTCAAATTTATTACTAGTTATTATTTTTTACTCAAATAATTGTTTGAATTCAAAAATAAAAGAGTGTGACATTGATGGTCCAAGAGTTAAGGTTAACAGGATAGATTGGATAATATTATCAACAACACATCCGTTGTTTCTAGATAGCTCACATGGAAGGAACTACAAAGTTAAGCGTGCTGGGGCTGAAGCAATCTCATGATGGGTGACCGATCGGGAAGTGTTAGTAGAAATGGGTAATTTAGATTAAAATTAACAATGGTATAAATATATAGATAATTGTGACTGTAGTGTGATTAAGTTGTTAAATAATTGAAATAAAAAAATACAGAAAAAACTTAAGAAAAAATTCAAAAAAAAATTGATTTTTTTTATTTTTTTTTAAATATTTGCGTGTCTACGCCAAGGGGAGGCCGTCGGCGTATGTACCCCTACGCCGAGGGGGAGCCGTCGGCGTAGCCCTTGGGCCAGGCCCGCAGGGACCTCCACGTGGCCCTCAAATACGCCGAGGGGGCATCCTGGCCGTCGGCGTATGTAATCCGTCGAACGGATTCCATTCTGACAATGTTGGGTCCCACCAAAGCATACGCCGACGGGAACCTATACGCCGACGGCCAAAGCACATACGCCGATAGGGGTGTACGCCGAGGGCGGCCGTCGGCGTAGGTATACGCCGAGGGGGATCTGGACTACCCCGAGGGCCTTAGGTCGTGGGCGTCTCGCAGGATTCCGGTAGTGTCGGTAATGGCCATAAAAAGAAGTGCCCAGAGGAAGAGGAGAAGGATACATCAGAGGAGGATAAGAAGGTAGGTGAGGATAGCCGGACCAAGCTATTGGAGTATCCGAACATACTTGCTATAGTGTCTCAAAGTTCTTCAGATTTGATACTGCTAGTGGCTTCCACCATGGACGGACTAAGGCTATTGCCTTGGTATAGTTTTTCTTGTTTAAATTGAAACCTATTCATAGTAGCTAGACATGGAGATACTATTTGGAAAAATGCAGAAGTGGCCTGTACTCTGACGTTGGGACTTGGGAATAACCTGTTCATAGTTTTTGTTTCATCAGTGTCTTTTTTATCGGTGTCTTTTTTCATCTTACAGTGTTGGTTGCCCTGCTAAGTACTGTATTGCCATGTCATCAAGATATTCCATTCCAATGAATTGTTTTTTTTTTTTTGAACAAGAGGAGGGTCCAAGGACCCTAGAGCTGCTTATAATAAAAACAGGGTGGCGAGTACAAATTGCATCCTGGCCCTTTTACAACTCTTGCACTATGAACCTGAACATTTGAAGATAAGGCCAGAAATCTTTCAACTAAGACCCTAGGACAAAGTAATAAAAAGCAATCTAGTCCTATGTCTTCTTCGCCACCAGTCGCCGGCGACCAGCAGACTCGGATGTCGCGGTACGAGAGCGAGATGCTCGGGGACTCTACATAGCCAGCGACGCGAAGATGCCACCGGCTGCCAGGAGGAAGGCGGGGACGCACCACTTGCCCTCCTCGCAGCAGCGAGCTCCGGCGCACATCTCTGAAGACCTCCGCCGCCGCGGAGGAGCTAATCGGGCCGCCCTTCCGGCCACTGATAAGCGAGATCAAAACGACCTCAACTTGATACGGACATCGATGCAGCAACTCGAACTGCCCTGCAAACAAAGAACTACAGCAGCAGCTCCTCCGCCACTCACCTCCACGGCAAGCCGGAAGAGAAGCCCAGCCTTCACTCTCCGTCAATCCAGAGCACCCAACTCCGGCTCCCAGACTGAGAGGCCGGCCCACGAGCTTATGAGGGAAAGCGGCCGCGCCTTGTTCCTCCTCGAGAGTGTCCGACCGCCGGAGTAGCCAACGAGAGAGAAGCATGGCCTGCGGCGAGCTTCTGCTGCCCGGATGCAGAGACTCGCACGACCACGACGACATAGCGTCAAAACAGAAAACAACTACTAAAGCAACAGCAAGAAAGCAAATCCTAATCCTACTCTGTACAACCCGCGCGCCGCAACCATCTCGCCGCCGGCCGGCAACGCCGCCGGGGAGCGAGCTGGAGCCCTCCGGGACCTCACAGGCGACTCTCAAAACCTAGGAGACGGAGGGGAAGCGGTGGGGTGGGGAAAGTCTAACCGGGGATGGACCAATGAATTGTTCATTTCACTTTATTCTTCTCTGTGAGTAGTACTAGTACTGAATTTATGTACCTTGATTATCTTTTTAAGCAAAAAAGTAACCAATCCATTTTTAGACTGTTAGTGAGAGTTTAAAGCACTGGCAACCTTTTCTATGTGTGTACTACTACAAAAGTGGAACTCTGTAGTTCCTTTGGATTTTGTATTGAAAACGTCAAGCCTCCAACCAAAATATGGTACTGTATTCGATGCTTAATTCAGTGTTATTTTTAAGCATCTCATGTGTTAGCCTGCTACTGTAAATTATGTACCGGAAAGAAATGGTTGATAAAATCTCATGTGTTCGCTCCACTATTAATGTTATTTCTACTATTTAGATATGTTGCTTAGAAATAGCTAAGGATGGCAATTTTAACCGTGCGTACGGGTATTCGACCCGTATGGGCAGCGTATGGGTACACTTTTATACCCATGTGTAGTGCCCGTACCCTATCCATCAAGTCGTGGGTAGGTCATGGGTATTATGTTGTACATGTGGGTATACTCATACCCTACCCATTTATACTGACATGCGGGCAGCCACGACCTCGACAGGCGGCTGGTCGTTGCCGAGCGATGCAGACCTTGCGTCAAGTGGTGGTGGTGGTTGGCGGCGGCAGCTATGGCCGTCCCGCCTGCTGTGGCGGCTAGCCGCGCCCGATCTGCTCTCTTCTTCGCAATTAGGCAGGCCGGTGGCGATGATCTGGATGACGCCTCGCGTCAACAGAACGGGGAGTCTAGGCGTGGTGGCTCGCTGGGGCTGGGCTTGGTTGCTCGGTTCCGACGGTTTCGGCCGCGGCTTGGGATGGTGCCCAGAAACCGGGGCGGCGGCCCCGGATAACGGACTTCGTCGCATCGAGCAAGGAGGGGGCTCGGTGCAAGGTGGTTTTAGCCCCGGCGCCAGTTCCGATGGTGGCCTCGGATGCCGGGTGCGTGGGGCTGGCTTGTGTGTGCGGAATTGCGGCGATAGTCTGGCCTGTTCTCATGCGGCGGGTTGGAGCTTTGGGTATGATCACCGGGCGAAAGCCTTACCCTGGTAGCCGCCCAGGGAAATCTTTTGCCTCGTTTCAATTTTTGAGAAATTTTTTTTTCATTCATGGGACGCCTCAAATGATCCAGTTTGGACAGAAATTGTTTGGACAATCGGACTCTGATGTAATTAGTTAATTACGAGGAAGCTGAAACTGTATGATTGTTTCCTGTGTAGTTTTGTAGCTGAACTAGTACGAGATGATAGCTGCACCTCGTAGGATGCAGCGGACGGCGGCTGTCCGCTTCAGTTCGCTGGACGCGGACGGAACAAACCTGGCGGACGCGGGCGTCCGCTAAACATGTGATTAGTCTTAGCGGAATTAACGGATGGACGCGGACCGTCCGGCGGCGTGTCCGGCTGCACCCTGAGTGAAACCTCGTGTTGCCGCGGAGGATTTCCTCCCTCCTGAGATAACAGAGAGGGATCCTGAGGTGTTTTCACAATTTGTCCGCGTTCCCAATCTCTTCAGACGGCTCACACTTGAAATAATGGAGAGGGATCCTGAGGCGTTTCCAAACCGATACAACACCTTTACGAGTTATAGCTAGCTAGGAGCTGTTTGCAAGTGTTGAGAGACATGGCGAAATATGCAACAATTTGTATACTTTCTTCTGTGGTTGTATATACGAGAATTAATGTATGCATGCCTCCGAATTATTTTCGCGGCTGATTAAACTGATCGACACGAATCCACCTTTGCTGATGTAGCGAGGCCATCATCTTCTCTCCCTTTGTGAACCACGAGCACTTTAGAGCAACTCCAGCCGGTCCCAGGAGCGCCCCTCTGGTCCTGGTGCTGCTGCCGCTCCGACGGCGCCGGCACGGCCACGCCCGGGTGGTGCGCCGACGCGCATGGACGGAGCCAGGAATTAGGGCATCTCCAGCCGTTGCGCCCCCCCAGGGCTCAAAACGCCGCCGTTTTGGTGCCGCCGCGGCGCTAAACGGCGCTATTCTGGAACCTGGGGGGGCTTGTTTCCCAGTCGCGTCCCGAGCCCAACAGATCGGCCCAAACAAACGAAGTGAAAAACTACTCGAAATTTTATTGAAATTTGAAACTGCGTACATATTCGGCGCGAATTTAAAGCTAAAACGATAAATTTAAACTAAAAACAGCGGATACTACGCCTACGTCTACGCTTCGTCGTCTTCGTCGTGGCGGTGCTGGTTGGAGGGTCCAGCTCCGTCCTGGCTCGCCGCGGCGAGACGGCGCTGCTCCGCCCGCTCCGCTCGGGCCTGCAGGCGCAGCCGATGCAGCTGCGCCTGCTCAGAGGGCGGGCGGTTGCGCCGCCGCTCACCCTGCAGCGCCAACTCACGCTGCGCCTCGTAGAGGGCGATGACGCCCTCCTGCTCGACGGAGGCAGCCCGCCGGGCCATCTGGCGGCGCACCGCTCGCGCCGCCTCCTCCCGCTGGTGCGTCTCCAGGGAGGCTCGAACGGCGGCTGCCTCCGCCGCCGCCGCGGCCTGCTCGAGGACGCCGCGCACCTTGCGGTACGCGTCCTCGTTCTGCGAGGTCTCGAAGGAGTGCAGCCCGGCGTGCTGCTCGGGCCACACCGGCTGCCTCCTCACCTCGCGCCTCCAGTGGCGGGCAGCCCGCCGTGCTTCGCGCGCCTCGTCGTGCTCGGGAGGCTGCTCCGGCGCCACCACCTGCGGCTGCTCCGGTGCAGCTCGCTGCGCTGGCTGCAGCTCGTCGTCGCTGTCGGGCCACGCCTCCCAGTGGTTGTCCATTGCGGCGGGGTTCGAAGGTGGAGAAAAGAACGGCGAGGAGGGGTCGAGAGTGTGCGTACGGGGAGGGCGCGGCCACCGTTTTTATAGCCTGGCTGGGCCAGTCGCCGCGCCGCGCGTGTCGCCGCTGCCGCACCGCCATTAATCCGGTGGACTTTGACTGGCCACGCGTGTCGCCGCTGCATGCACTGGCCGCCGCCTCCGGCAGCCTTTGACGGCGCGGGCGCCGAGAAGGAAGTCACGGGCGGGGGTTTCCGTTCCCGCGCTTTCCCGGCGCCGCGTCACTGACAGCGTTGGCCCGCCCGCGCGGCCTCGCAGTTTTGTGGGTTCGGCCTGGGTGCCGCGGCGCCAAATAGCGCCGAAACGGCGCTATTTGGGCCTCTGGGGGGGGGCGAGTGGTGAAGAAGCGGCGCTAATCGCCGCTTCCGCCGCGAAAAAAGCCCCCTGGGGGGGCTCTGGGGGGGACGGCTGGAGATGCCCTTAGACATAGGGGGGGGAGCGAAACGATGATGATCGTCCGTGAAGTACAATGTATGAAAATATCATGTGAAAAATGAACACCATATTATCACAGATTTTGTTTATACTAATATTTAAAAAATCATCAACCTTTTCATTGATAAATAAGTTGACTTTTTTTTACAAAAGAAAGCTAATTTTCCGAAATTGTAGATGTCGGTTCTACTATTGCCAAAAGTTTGATCAAAATTTGGCACTAGGTTAGATTCAGATCGAAGCTATAGGCAGATAAAGTTCCACTATTACCAATTATTTGATCTAAATATGGCGCTAGGTAAGATTCAAAATCTAAGCAATTGGCATGAAAAAGTAATGAGTATAGCATTGATGTCGCTCTATCTAATTACTGGATAATTATCAAACTCAAACAAAAAGGGCTTAGATTTGACTAGTTGTAAGTGTAAATATATTGTGTACCTTATTAGACAAAAAAAACATGTTGCGCAAACGAGGGGATGGAGACCCGCGGCAAGCGGCGTCTACCACCACAGTCGGCGCACTCGCGGCAAATCGGCTGGATAGAAAAGCCATCCATGGACGGTGCCACGGTGGCTCCCGATCAGGAGCAGCTGGGAGGCGGCAGGTATCCCAGCGATCTTGTTACTAGATCGATCGAGGAGGGAGGTTAGATGGACGGGTATAAAACATGTCATCAAATTGCCGATTGCTAGACAATACCGGTCATGGGTTGTTTTGTTTTGTTGCTCATTTGGGTTTCGATGTGTGCAGATCTCCGTGGATTAGTATGTGCTACGTCCTTAAACACTGATTAGGACGTGTACTCATAATGTGTACTGGTATTACGTGATATAAAACGTTGCGGGGGGACGAGCCATTAGGGGGTTCTTCAGCTCTACGGCTCCCACGGCCTGTACCCTTGTCTCCGCCCCTGCCGACGCGTGCGCCTGGATGCCGATCGGGTACAGGCCGTGGGAGCCGTAGAGCGGCAGGGAGGACACGTCTGCGTAGCCGTAGGGGTACGCGTCCAGCCGGTGCACCGCGCGCCGGGCCAGCGTGCGCTCTCGCCGGTGCGCGTTCTGGTGCTCGCCCAAGGCCTGCAAGCTGAAGAACTTCCTCTGGCAGTAGTTGCACGTGAACACATGCGATGCTTCGCGGCGTCTCTCCTCGCTGAGCGCGCCGAGCTCGCCCGGCGTCCGGCCATCTCCTCGCTGCTCGTCGAGCCTGACCACGCGCGCAGCATGTCCTACTCGACGCCGACGCCGGCCACGCGCCCAGAGGCTCAACCTCCAATCACGGCGACTTCTCCGGGCTCGGCCTGGCATGGACGGGGTCGTCGGCGTCGACATCGCAGTCGTCACGCACTCGTTGCCGCCGTTCACTCGCCTTCAATGCTCGACGCCGACAAGCGCCCTTAACCTGTTTGTTGAAATGACGGGTAGCAATTGAAAAAGAAAAAAAGAAAACCATGTCCATTTGAGGTACGGCTGGGTAGTTTTGCCCGGAAAATAATTATATGAGACCTGGTCTACAAATTTAGCCTCGTGGACCAACTTCCGCAATTGACATGTGGCATGCATGACAGTTTAGATCTAAAAATAGACATTTAAATTTCATGTTTTGCAATTGACATGTGGACTCTCTTCTGCCTACGTGTCAATTGCAGGAGTTAGTCGACGGGGCTAAATTTGTAGACCAGATCTCATATAATTATTTTCCGTTTTGCCCCCCGGCCAAAATTTCCGCGACCGCAGCCCCATTCGGCAAAAAAAAAAAATGGCTCCTAGGGGGCCTAACCGCTGGAGATGCTCTTAACTAGCTAGAGGCCTGGCGTCGCGCCGAGCACCGTGTTGAACGTGTTCCGGCCGGGAACGAAGTCCCTTGCAATCACCGCGGCCAGCTCTGGTCTACACATCTCGCTCACCACGTTCGTGTATGTGCGTTTCCGCAGCGAGTACCATGTCATGCAGTATGCCGAACGGAAAATATACGAGTATGGGTAGTTAGGCGTAGGTATCGTGCTATCCTGGCCGCTCATCTTGTTGGGTAATCACGCGATTATGGACAGGGGCATCTGATTAGCATCTGTGATCACGTACGGGGCATGCAAGCGTGTACCAAGACAAAAGAAAGGGACAAATTCATGGGAACTCACATAACATGCGCAAGTTGTCCCACACGTGTGTGCCCCTCTCTTGTGCTCACATTTCTCTCTTATTACACACGACAGAACTTTGCTAGCAATGTGTAATTGAAGCTATGAAAAAATATGTTTCGATTCTTGTTGTGTTTTCATATGGTTTCTATTTAGTGATCGAGATGTACACATAACTTTTAAACATGATAAATATTTCGAACTTTGTTTATGTTATTTTCAATTGACTTTCGTAGTGGTCGCCACTTGATTCTCGAAAAGAAATAGTGGTGGCCACATCTATTTTTCATCTCTTGTTTGCAACGGTTGTTTTATATATTCTTATGTTGAATCTAATACTGTTTTTCAGTCGATTTTTCACGTATAATATATGCATAAAAGTTTTTTTTTATAGAATGTGAGTTTTTTTATAGTACAAAAAAGGTTGTTTTATAGAATCTATTTTTATATATAGAACACAAGAGGATTTTTTATATAATTGTATTCTTATGTTGAATCTAAATTTTTTTTATTCAATCGAGTGAATTTTCACGTATAATATATACATAAAAGTTTTTTTTATAGAATGTGAGTTTTTTTTTATAGTACACAAAAGGTTGTTTTATAGAATCTATTTTTATATATAGAACACAAGAGGATGTTTTATATAATCGTATTCTTATGTTGAATCTAATTTTTTTTATTCAATCGAGTGAAATTTTCACGTATAATATATACAAAAAAGTTTTTTTTTTATAGAATGTGAGTTTTTTTTATAGTACACAAAAGGTTGTTTTATAGAATCTATTTTTATATATATAACACAAGAGGATGTTTTATATAATCGTATTCTTATGTTGAATCTAATATTGTTTCATTCAGTCGAGTAAAATTTTCACGTATAATATATACATAAAAGTTTTTTTTTATAAAATGTGAGTTTTTTTATAGTACACAAAAGGCTGTTTTATAGAATCTATTTTTATATATAGAACACAAGAGGATGTTTTATATAATCTTATTTTTTATGTTGAATCTATTATTTTTTTATTCAATCGAGTGAAATTTTCACGTATAATATATACATAAAAGTTTTTTTTATAGAATGTGAGTTTTTTTATAGTACACACTAGTAGAAAAATCGCTATAGGTTTTTGGCTCTAGTCCCATGAGCTTACCACTCGGGACCAGAGAGGGCCATGGCAATCGTTCGCCTCGTTCGAACACTTTTAGTCCCGCGTCGTAACACGGCCCGGGACAAAAAGTCGTCTGGCAACCGTTCGCGTCGCATCGCACACTTTTAGTCTCGGGTCGTAACACGGCCCGATACTACAAGTCGTCGTGGCAACCGTTCGCCTAGCTGGAGAGCATTTAGTCTCGGGCCGTGTTACGGCCCGGGACTAAATTCCCAAACTGTTTGCCTCCCGCGCTTCGAAAATTGTTCCATCGTCGATGAGGCAATAAAAACAGAGAAACGCGCCTCCATTGCTACAGTACCGCGCGGGCCTCTCTTCTTGCTTTTGCTCTCCTCTCTTCATTCTTCCACATTCTCCACCATGGGACTAGAGATTATGAACGTGAACACACATGGTCGGAAGATCGAAGTCGCATACATGAACGAGAGCAGGAGGGTTCCGGGTTTTCTTGACCTCTTGAAGCAATGGCTTCGCGAGGATGGCGGGGAGTTTCTTGGCCTTGATCTTGAGTGCATGGCCGATCAAAAAGAAGTGGTCGTCATCCAAATTTCTCACAATCCTTGTATTCCAATGGGTAAGGTAATAAGCACAAACTTTCTCCGATCGATCTTCTCCTCTCTTTCTCTTTTCCCATTTTTCTCTTTGATCTTATTTTGATTCTATATATAGGATCGGAAATTGCATAGGATAGAAACATGTACGTGTGTATACATTTGTATTCATATAGCAATGTGTATTGGAAATTCCATTTGTATTCATATAGCAATAATGTATTGGCCGAAATTGCATAGGAAAGCAATATACTTATTGCATTGAAACAATATACATGTTGCATAACAATTGATCCATTTGTTGGTGTGTAATATTATTTGTTTAACATTTCTTCCATTTTTTTGTTGCAGTAGTGACAAAAATTGTCCAGAACCGATGGATTTCCTTGTCAATAGCGATATACGTTTTGCTAGCGTTGATATAATGAATGACAGGTCAAAGATGAGGAACACCTAGGGTATTGAGATACCATCTCAGTGCGATATTCAATACCTGTTCCAGCTTAAATACGTGAGGACTTTGATGGCTGATATGGCAGACGCATTGATCGACGAGAAGTAAAGTAGCATGAAGAAAGATTTCCCCAGTTTCGGGCACAATCTTTGGGAGAAGTGCCCACTTAACCAGGTCAACATTGATTATGCAGCTATAGATGGGTACATTGCCTACGAGCTATACCGTATTATCAGTATCTTTGGCTATGGGCAGCGTCACCTTGCCCCCCCCCCCCCCCGGTCTCTTACTGTTTGGGTTTCGGAGGCCGAGCAGTCCGTGTAGATGAGATCCTCTCTCGTGACGCCTATATATATATATATATATATATATATATATATATAGGACAAATTTATGCTACTCCCGGGTGTAGCTACACCCACATTTGTTTAGTATGATGTATGTAGTATCTATCATACCGAAGAGTATATACATGTAGTATGCAGTATATATTACTATTTCGGCAGTATATATACTACTTTTTAGACAGTATGTGTAATTTTTCTACATACTACTTTTGTACGTACATATATATCGGTATTTTGAATATATAGTGCAAACTACATGCTCAATTTTATAATTTTCACGTAACTTGTTTTGGATTATCTTAGATATAGTATATGAACATACTCGGATCAAAAAAATATAACACATACCTCCGTATGGCGATATATGAGACGTGGGTGTAGCTACACCCGGGAGTAGAAACCATTTTCCCTATATATATATATATATATATATATATATATATATATTATGTATTGTTTGGTGTGATGTTTTTATATTCGATCCCTAGAAGACTTATGTGTCCTTGTTTAATTATATCTTTTTATATGTTCTTTTTAATTATATATATATGCATGATCGATCTGAACAAGCTTAATGAAGAAATTTATGTATATGTGATGAAATTTCCAATTTTCGATTTTACGAATATTCATTAATATAAATAAAGCAACAAAATTAATTATTATTTAAATCAATTAATGATTATTTGAATTCAATGCTATTATTACTTATTTATTTATGTTTAACTAAATAGTTTTTGGATTCACAAAATAAAGACGTGTGACATTATAGTTCAAAGGTTAACATGATTGACACCATACTATTGTCAGTAAAACTGGATTTGTCTCTTGGAAGCTGAGAGTGAAGGAACCCAGAAGTTAAGCGTGCTGAGAGTGGAGTAGTCTAAGGATGGGTGGCCTCCTTGTAACTGTGAGTTCAGAGTGAAAGAAGAGTGATTAAAGTTAAAAATAATTGAGATTAATGGAGAATGATTAGAGATAAAAAATAATAGAGACTAACTAAGAAGAAAAATAGGGAAAAAAACAAGTCGAGTCCCAGGATGTATTACCACCCGGGACTAAGGCTGGTGCCAGTGCACCGCCCGTGATAGCGTCAGCTTTTACCCTCACTCTCACCCCACTCTCACCACACTCTCATCCCACGGTGTCAATGCACGAGCTGTAGTGCCAGCTCTCACTTCTCTCACCACACTCTCACCCCACGGTGCCAATGCACGGGCTTTTATCCTCACTCTCATCCCACTCTCACCCCACTCTCACCCCACTAGTCGTTGCCCCGTCTCGCTACCGCCTCCCTCTCGCCCCACCTCGCCAGCGCGTCGCCCCGCTCTCACCTCCTCTCGCCTCCCTACCGCCGCCAACGCGGGCTACCGCCGGGCGACGGATCCACCGCCCGCGGCTGCCGTCCCGCCTCCCTCTCGCCCCGCGCCGGGCGGTAACGCCCGCGCTACCGCCCCCACTAGCACCAGCCTAAAAGTCCTGTCCCAAGAGCACCCTAGGAGCTCCCCGTGGGCTGCTGATGGCTCCCAAGTGTAGGAGATCAATTTTAGTACTTTTCGAATTAGAAAGCTTGTCGAACCCACGAGGATCAGAAGGAACTGGTAAGTAGAATAGCAAAGGAATAATAAAAGCAACATGTGTTTTTGTGTTTTAATTGTGTAGTGCAAGTAAAGTAAAATGCGGAAAGTAAATTGCAGCAAGTAGTAGGTCTCAATGAGAGACGAAGCCCAATCCTCTAATGCGCAAGAGGACAAGCTCAAGTGTGTGTTTGTGTCTTATATGTGGAAAACGTTCCCGAGGGTTGCACGGATTTAGCTGGCATAGTGATTCATTGCATAACATGTTTGTATATCTTGTCTAGTTTTAATCTTCTTCGGACGGAGCCACAAATAGGAATGGATAAATAAATAAACTATCACCCCTTATGATGGATCACGTGGCCAATTAAATGACAGCACGAGAATTATTAAGACATGATGTCCCACCATAGCCTTATGCTCTAAGGTCCCCGATACAAGTACCCTCATAATGCAATTCAACGACTCTGTCTCAAGTTCCTGTCACCTAAAGACATCATCACGTCACTACACTACGGTGTTCTCCTATGAGCCCATGTAGGTGAAGTGTTGTACAGTCGACGTTCGTACAACACCATCATAGAATCACATAAAAGATAAATACTAGACCAAATAACAACTCATCTTATGTAACAAATCATTGCCAATTCATCCTATTCCCTCCGGAACATGCGGAAACTACTCACAACGTGCAAACATGATCATGTATGGTGACATATGTGGTACAACACAATCTGAAACAATGGATCCACCACCAAATAATGACAAGTACTCAATCCCAAACATGCAACGGAGTACAATAACATGTATCTAGGGTGTAGCAATGATAAACTATAAGGGGAACAGAGTGGATCACGGTGATGGTGATGGTGGAGATGTAGGTGCTGGTGAGGATGGTGATGGAGATGCCTCCTCCCACGCCAAGGAGGAGATGGGGATGAAGATGGGGATGATTTCCCCCTTCTCCGGAGCTCCGGAGCAGCAGGATCTGTCTCCCCCGCGGAGAGTTTCGAGAGTTTCGCCGCCCTGGCGGATCTATCTCGTCTCGGGAAAATTAGGGTGTTCGTTTTCGGGGAAGACGGAGTCGTCAGCAAAAAGACCTCGGGGAAGAGGTGCTGTGGGCCCATTTGGGGGCCCCACACGCGGCCAGGGAATCTGGCCGCATGGGCTACCCCCTTTTGGGCCTCCTGGCCCTCCTCCTTTGTGTCTTGTGCCCACGGCCTTTCTCCCGAAGAAAAACTGAAAGGGTTTCTTTCCTTTCGCAATTTGGATACCTGTAGCTCCTGAAACATCAAAGACATGAAAACATGTGTTTTCTGACACCCAGAAATTAAAAACCAAAAATAGGGACTTTGTAGGAAAGTTCCATAAAATCATCTAAAACATGCAAAACAATGACATAACATTGATAAAACATTCCAATAATGCCTATATGGAGGGTATAAATGATGATATAAAATGCACGTATCAACTCCCCCAAGCTTAAACCTTTGCTCGTCCTCGAGTAAATAAGGACATAGATCATTACATGCATCAATGGACTTATGGTTGATAAATAAATACGGGCATTGTATCATCATCATGTTCAGTTATAATGCAAGATGAATGAATAGAACTCATACATATAAGGATAACATATTCGAAGCTCTAGCAAACACCCGATACTTTTGAAAGCAAATAACCATTGTATGTTGGACAATCGAATTATACTCTTTAATTTGGAGAAAGATAAATGAGTAGAGGTAAAACATGATCAAGTCTCATTTAGTTTCCAAACTATTCAGCTTAAATTACTAATTGTAATGTGGCATCCATTGGGCTAAGACTCTCATTGCCCCTTTATCATTAGCATCTTAATTTATGAATGTTGAAGTAATGTGGTTGACAAGGTGTTGGATGAATGTCTCATGCCCCGTGAGTGTGAAAACCTACTCCATGATTACTCAACTTAAGATTCCTAATAAGCTTTGTACAATCATAATAATTATTAATGACATCATAGAGAATTGCAAAGAGGTACCTCTTGCCCCATGACATAGAAACCAGCCCATGTCACAATAACAAGATGAACAAACGGAGTAGACTTATCATCCTTTTTTATTTCATTCACTATATGCATAGCTTCTTATTTTATTGTAGGATGTGTTTGTAGAGTCCACTCTAGCTGTAAGTAAATTTCCACCATGATCAAGCATGGCTTGGGTTAGCGGTCCAATGCAATTTCTCTAGTCATATATACTTACTCATCAAAACTTACTATTCCTCTATTTCATTTCGGCATGGCAGGAGTCCAAAAACAAAATCACATGACATCAACTAAATATAAAATTTCTTTGTGCAATGTTGAAAGCTTTTCACGTGATGCACGTGTTAGCCAACTCCCAACCAAAATCCTTGTCAAGCACAAAACTTTTAGCTCCCATTAATGAGTCATGTTTGTTAAGTGCAATAGAAATAAATGTGTGCATTCAAAAGTTCGTGAGAGTCTTATCCCAAATTCATCCCATGCCAATTAATAACATAAGCATCTTAATTTAGAGCATAAATGAAACTATAACATGGTGAACATGCTCGGAATAGCCATTAAGCTAATAGATAGATAGTGGATTTATGTCATATTGAGATAATTCTACAATTGTCCAACACACTCAAGTTAATTAATTTCAAGGCAAGATGTGATTGAAACCTCTAAATATGCCATGCTCATTTGCATGAGTGTTACCCATAAATCCCCAAAACAAGGGAATCATGGATGACACCATACTTTATTATTCATTGATAAACCATAAGACGGGGATGCATGATAATGCTCAATGAGCTCACTCAAGCCTAAACGAAAACGATAACTAGATAATAAAAGCAAGACACACCAAATTAGATAGACATGATAAAGCTGATAAAAGACGGGGGATAGGTGAAACTCCCCCAAGCTTAGATGGTTGCGGTAATTTCTTCATTCTCCCTTCTTCTCGTACTCAGCCGACCACTCTTTCTTCTTCTTCTCTTCATAGTTGTCTTCAAGCTCTCCAATGATGCACATCATGAGGTTATAGGCTTGCTCAAATGCTCCTGCAGCTTTTCCCAACCTTTCCATGAGGTCCTTCTCGACCGTCTCCTTGGGAGTTTTCCACTCCGGGCTTGGTGCTTTCTTCTTGGGAATAAGGTGATCCCAATCTCCAGTGCAATTCTTCTCAGTGGGAGTTTCCCTGCCAATAAGAGGAGAAACTGCGTTTTTGCTAGCAAGTGAGTGCCTTGGAGCCTTCCCTCCGGTGCTCATACGTGCGGACTGTCTCTTGTTTCCAAAAGACATGTTCACCCGTACGCTAGCAACAGGGATTGGTGATGGAGGTGTTGTTGCAAGAGGTGGTATGTCGAAGATGGCCTCGTCATCTTCCTCGTCAGGTTCTTCATCCATGATCTCGCGAAGCTCCACGTCCTCGTCATCCGAGTAGTCCTTCCTCTTCCTATTCCTCCTGAGGATGGATGTGGGGCTGTTGCCCTCAAGCTCATCATCATCATCATTCATGTAGGTGCATTGGTAGGAGTCTCCCAAAGTCATGGCTTGGAAAACCTGACAGACAGAAGAGACAAAACAAATATCGTGCGAGAACTCTCGGTGCGGGATTAGATCGACAAAAGGGGGTATATATTGACGGGTGTTAGGGTAAGACGAAGTGTCGGAGTCGAAAACGAGACGGAACGGGACTCCGAGGTGGAAAAGGGGTACCTCCACGCGGCCAAGGAATCTGGCCGCGTGTGGGGTCCTCTTTTCCCCCTCGAGGTCCAATTCCTTCCAATTTTCTTGTCCCACACGTGAATTTCCATAAAAAATGAGTTCCGTAAGTTTTCACGCAATTCCGAGAAACTTCCAAACACAATAACTGTAAATTATTGAATTTGGGTTTCTGAAACTGCAGGATCCCTTACAATTACCTCCTCCGGTGTCATTAACTTTATCTCCTCGATGGTTCCTATGAAGCTCTTTCCTGCAATATAATGTTTTAGGCGTTGTCCATTGACCACATGAGGTTTACCTTTCATATCACGTGAAGACGGATGGCCCCCGAACGGTATACCTCCTGTACTACCAATGGACCCTGCCATTTTGAAGCTAATTTCCCTGCAGAAAACTTAAAACGAGAGTTGTACAATAGGACTTGATCACCTACTTTAAATTCCTTTCTTTTAATTTTCTTGTCATGCCAAATTTTAACTTTCTCTTTAAACAATTTTGCACTTTCATATGCTTCATTCCTCCATTCATCTAATAGATTTAGGTCAAGCAATCTCTTCTCCCCCGCTGTTTTTAAATCAACATTTAATTTCTTAATAGCCCATCTAGCTTTATGTTCTAATTCAACGGGTAAATGACATGCTTTTCCATAAACCATTTTATAAGGATACATACCCATAGGATTTTCATAAGCAGTTCTATAAGCCCACAATGCATCATTAATTTTAAGTGGCCAATCAGATCTAGCTCTGTTTACTGTTTTCTCTAAAATAAGTTTAATTTCCCTATTACTTAATTAAACTTGTCCACTAGTTTGAGGATGATAGGGTGATGCAATTCTATGATTAACATTATATTTTGCCAATGTTTTTCTAAGAACACCATGCATAAAATGAGATCCATCATCAGTAATTAAAAATCTAGGAACACCAAATCTAGGGAAAATAATTTCTTTAAGCATTTGCATGGCTGTGGCATGGTCTGCACTCTTAGTAGTAATTGCTTCTACCCATTTTGTAACATAATCAACAGCAACCAAAATGTGAGTATGTTTTGTACTAGATGCAGGAAAATGGTCCCATAAAGTCAAAACCCCACACATCAAATGGTTCAAGTGGTAATGTATAGTTCATAGACATTTCATTCCTTCTACCAATGTTTCCTACTCTTTGACATTTATCACAAGTTTTAACATATTCAGCACAATCCTTGAATAGACTAGGCCAATAAAAACCACATTGTAATACCTTTGCTGCAGTACGATCTTCTGCATGATGTCCTCCATAGGGACTGTCATGACAATCTCTTATAATAGCCTGCTGTTCATGCTCAGGTACACAACGTCTAATAATGTCATCAACACTTTTCTTATACAAGAATGGATCATCCCAAAAATAATGTCTAAGGTCATAAAATAATTTCTTTCTTTGCTGGTAAGTAAATTGTGGTGGCATAACTTTCCCAACAATAAAATTTGCATAATTAGCAAACCAAGGAGATGCAACTTTAGCACTAGAAACACTAACAAGGGCAAGTTGTTCATTAGCAAAACTATCATTAATAGGAATAGGATCATCATGTATATTTTCCATTCTAGAAAGATGATCAGCTACGGGATTATCTTCTCCTTTCCTATCTACTATGTGTAAATCAAATTCTTGCAACAAAAGTACCCATCTTATTAGCCTAGGCTTAGCATCTTTCTTCTTCATCAAATATTTAATAGCAGAATGATCAGAGTGCACAGTGACTTTTGAATCAATTATGTAAGATCTAAATTTATCACATGCAAATATTACCGCTAAAAATTCTTTTTCAGTTGTAGCATAATTTCTTTGAGCACCATCTAGTGTTTTACTAGCATAGTAAATAACATTCAATTTCTTATCAAGCCTTTGGCCTAAAACAGCTCCAACTGCATAATCACTAGCATCACACATAATTTCAAAGGGCAAGTTCCAATCAGGAGGTTGAATAATAGGTGCAGTTATTAAGGCTTTCTTTAAAACATTAAAGGATTCTATGCAATCATCATTAAAAGAAAACGGAACATCCTTTTGCAAAAGATTGGTTAGAGGAATTGATATTTTAGAGAAATCTTTAATGAACATACGAAAAAAACCTGCATGACCGAGAAAACTTCTTATACCTTTGATGTCTCTTGGATATGGTAATTTCTCAATAGCTTCAATTTTTGCTGGGTCAACTTCTATTCCTCTTCCAGAAACACGATGCCCAAGAACAATTCCCTCTGTTACCATAAAGTGACACTTCTCCCAATTAAGAACAAGGTGTTGGTCTTCACAACGCTGCAAAACTTTGTTAAGGTTGAACAAGCAATTATCGAAAGAAGTACCATACACCGAAAAATCATCCATAAAGACTTCCACTATCTTTTCAATATAATCAGCAAATATAGCATTCATGCATCTCTGAAAAGTAGCAGGCGCATTACATAAACCAAAAGGCATTCTCCTATAAGAAAATGTACCATATGGGAACGTAAAAGTGGTCTTTTCCTGATCATCACTATGAACTGGAATTTGAGAGAAGCCTGAATACCCATCTAAATAAAAAAAGTGAGAATGTTTAGATAATCTCTCTAGCATTTGATCAATAAAGGGCAATGGATAATGGTCCTTACGAGTTGCTTTATTTAATTTTCCATAATCAATGCATATTGTATAACCAACAACAGTACGTTGAGCAACAAGTTCATCATCTTTATTAGGAACCACAGTAATTCCACCTTTCTTAGGAACACAATGAACAGGACTAACCCATTTACTATCAGCTATAGGATAAATAATACCAGCCTCTATGAGTCGAATTACCTCCTTTCTTACCACTTCCTTCATTTTTGGATGTAGACGGCGTTGGAAATCAACAACAGGTTTAGCATCTTCTTCCAAATTAATTTTATGCATACATAGAGCTAGACTTATGCTCTTAAGATCATCAAGAGAATAACCAATAGCCTTACGGTGAGCTTTAAGCACATCAAGTAATTTCTCTTCTTCCTCAGCTGAAAGGTTAGCACTAATAATAACATGATATATTTTTTTCTTATCCAAGTATGCATATTTCAGATTTTCAGGCAAAGGCTTTAATTCAAAACTAGGATCTCCTTTAGGAGGTGGGAGTACTCCTAGATTATCAGGTGGGATATGAAATTGTAATTGTGGAGGTTGCTGCCATAATATTTGTTCTAAAGCTTCTTTTTCTGCATCATTAAATGGCTCTTCCTGATTAAGCATATAACGTTCCACCACGTCTGATGAAGCTACAGCTATATGAGCAAGAGTTTCAATTATATCTTTAGATTTTGGTTCTTTCTTAGCAGGTTTATCAGCAAATTTAGAAAAATTAAATTCAAGTTTCTCTCCAGCACATTCAATAAACACCCTTCCTCTAGGCAAATCAATTTCAGCACCAACAGTATGTAAGAAAGGTCTACCAAATATAATAGGACAGAAAGAATCTTGTGGACAACCAAGCACAATAAAATCAGTAGGATATTTTATTTTCCCTATCAATACTTCAACATCTCTACCAATTCCAAAGGGACTAATATAATCTTTATTAGCAAGCTGAATGGTCATACATGTTTCTTCCATGGTGATAGGATCAATATCAGGCTTAATTTCTTGATAGAGAGAATATGGAATGACACTAATGCTTGCTCCAATATCACATAAACCATGATAACAAGAAGTCCCAATAGAGCATGATATAATTGGCTTACCAACTTTGGATGAATTCCCTTTAATAACTTTGGTAGCATCTTCACATAAATAAACATCAACCGGATCTTCTTCATTTAATTGCTTAATAATAGAGGCTTGGTTCTTGACTTCCACCTGTTCTTTAGGTTGAGAACATCTCTTTCTACTTTTGTCAGCAACAGCAATAAGCAAATTCTCTTTAACTTTTTCAGGATAGGGAGGTGGTTCAATATATTCTTCTATTACTAGAGATGACACTGGTGTTTCTTTAATAAATTTAGGGACAACAATAGAAGATTTAATAGGTTCAACATAATAATCAAATCCACTTTTAGGAATTCGAATGTGATCAGCAAATTTCTTAGCTATTTCAGTTGCAACATATGGATCAAGACCAAAATCTTTAATAACATTCTTGAACAAAATAGAACTAGAGAAACTTTCTACACATGAATATCCATAATCAAAATAAGCTTCATTACCTTTGTCTAGGTCCCAATATTCAGAGTTCTTCGAAATAATTTCCAATAAATTCCAAGCTTCTTCTGCAGTATTATTTGTAAAGCTTCCACCAGATGAACCATCCAAATATTGCTTTAGCCTATCAGGTAGTCTCACATAAAAGTTTATCAATATAAGTTTATTTGTGAGATCATGACAAGGATTCTTACGAAGGAGGTCCTTAAGCCTCCCCCAAGCTTGAGTAATACTCTCTCCAAGGTGTGGCCAAAAATTAAATATAAAGCAATGGTTCTCATAAGCTTCTTTAGGAGTAAAATATTTAAGAAAGAAAACCTTCATAAAAGTATCCCAATTATGTGTAATTTATTCCTTATACCATTTTCGAGCATCACCAGTTAAGGACTGGTACAATAACTTGCATTTTACCTCCTCCTCAGAAATAGCCTTGAGCCTAATTAGCCCACATATATCCTCAATAGCCCGTATGTGATCACATGCATCCTTTGTTCCATCCCCTACAAAATACTCATTCCTAACAGTTTTGACAAATTCAAGGGGAATAATATAACCATCATCATGAGGTGCTTTTTCAGCAACTTTAGGTTTAATAGCATAAGCACTCTCATATAAAGCAAGTTTCAGCGAAGCATCTCTCATAAAAGCCATAATAATAACAGGATGCAACAGCAAGTAAAATTCAGCTTTCAAGTTTCCTTACCAAACTTCTTACCAATAGCGCTACGCTCCCCGGCAACGGCGCCAGAAAAGTGTCTTGATGGCTCCCAAGTGCAGGAGATCAATTGTAGTACTTTTCGAATTAGAAAGCTTGTCGAACCCACGAGGAGTAGAAGGAACTGGTAAGTAGAATAGCAAAGGAATAATAAAAGCAACAGGTGTTTTTGTGTTTTAATTGTGTAGTGCAAGTAAAGTAAAATGCGGAAAGTAAATTGCAGCAAGTAGTAGGTCTCAATGAGAGACAAAGCCCAATCCTCTAATGCGCAAGAGGACAAGCTCAAGTGTATGTTTGTGTATTATATGTGGAAAACATTCCCGAGGGTTGCACGGATTTAGTTGGCATAGTGATTCATTGCATAACATGTTTGTATATCTTGTCTAGTTTTAATCTTCTTCGGACGGAGCCACAAATAGGAATAGCTAAATAAATAAACTATCAACCCTTATGATGGATCACGTGGCCAATTAAATGACAGCACGAGAATTATTAAGACATGATGTCCCACCATAGCCTTATGCTCTAAGGTCCCCGATACAAGTAACCTCATAATGCAATTCAACGACTCTGTCTCAAGTTCCTGTCACCTAAAGACATCATAACGTCACTACACTACGGTGTTCTCCTATGAGCCCATGTAGGTGAAGTGTTGTACAATCGACGTTCGTACAACACCATCATAGAATCACATAAAAGATAAATGCTAGACCAAATAACAACTCATCTTATGTAACAAATCATTGCCAATTCATCCTATGCCCTCGGGAACATTCGGGAACTACTCACAACATGCAAACATGATCATGTATGGTGACATATGTGGTACAACACAATATGAAACAATGGATCCACCACCAAATAATGACAAGTACTCAATCCCAAACATGCAACGGAGTACAATAACACGTATCTAGGGTGTAGAAATGATCAAACTATGAGGGGAACAGAGTGGATCACGGTGATGGTGATGGTGGAGATGCAGGTGCTGGTGAGGATGGTGATGGAGATGCCTCCTCCCACGCCAAGGAGGAGATGGGGATGATTTCCCCCTTCTCCGGAGCTCCGGAGCAGCAGGATCTGTCTCCCCCGCGGAGAGTTTCGAGAGTTTCGCCGCCCTGGCGGCTCCGTCTCGTCTCGGGAAAATTAGGGTGTTCGTTTTCGGGGAAGACGGAGTCGTCAGCAAAAAGACCTCGGGAAGGAGGTGTTGTGGGCCCATTTGGGGGCCCCACACGCGGCCAGGGAATCTGGCCGCGTGGGCTACCCCCTTTTGGGCCTCCTGGCCCTCCTCCTTTGTGTCTTGTGCCCACGGCATTTCTCCCGAAGAAAAACTGACAGGGTTTCTTTCCTTTCGCAATTTGGATACCTGTAGCTCCTGAAACATCAAAAACATGAAAACAAGTGTTTTCTGACACCCAGAAATTAAATACCAAAAATAGGGACTTTGTAGGAAAGTTCCATAAAATCATCTAAAACATGCAAAACAATGACATAACATTGATAAAACATTCCAATAATGCCTATATGGAGGGTATAAATGATGATATAAAATGCACGTATCAGCTGCCCTCTAGACGCGGCTCGTGGGACGGAGGGACAAAAAGGGGGCCTCTAGTCCCAAATAAGTAGTCCCGGATTGCCATCCGGGACTATAGCCCCTTACGGCCCGGGATTAGAGGCTCGTTTTCTACTAGTGACACAAAAGACTATTTATAGAATCTATTTTTATATGTAGAACACGGGATGATGTTTTATATAATCATATTCTTATGTTGAATCTAATTGTTTTATTCAATCGAGTGAAATTTTCACATATAATATATACATCAAAGTTCTTTTTAATAGAATGTGAGTTTTTTATAGTACACAAAAGGCTGTTTTATAGAATCTATCTATTTTTATATATAGAACACAAGATAATGTTAAGGTGAATCAAAAAGTTGGTTCAAATATTTTCATCTCGTGTTTGCACCGGATTAAGAAAAGAAACGTACTAGTATGTGTACTGTTTTTGTTTGCTTCCGGTTGTCATCTAGTTTAAAGTAAACATTGAGCAAAGGAAGAGAAGAGGATGCTGCACAACACACCTATGACAGTTCCGATGTCAGTACGTACATACTAATGACGCTGCAAATTGCCAAGTGCTGTCACACATCCCTAAGAAAACAGCAGACACCAACGGCCACGATAGGAAGGTACCTATGCGTACACTTACCAGATTCGTTCTCTATACGAACTGGCGAGCGCCGCGTCCACCTCGCCGCCAAGCATCAGGCTCTGATCCAT
Organism: Alopecurus myosuroides; assembly: GCA_028641055.1. Classification (NCBI taxonomy): domain Eukaryota; kingdom Viridiplantae; phylum Streptophyta; class Magnoliopsida; order Poales; family Poaceae; genus Alopecurus; species Alopecurus myosuroides. The sequence goes on from CM054058.1 coordinate 481,298,133, forward strand.
CAGGTAGTACTATTACGGCACCACCTTGCCGAACACCTCCTTGGCATCCTCCTTGGCCTTACCAGACGAGCCCTTCTTAAAGAAGAACTGCACGGCGATAGCGAAGGAGTGAGCGTAGCATCGTCAGGCTCCAGCGACCTGAAGAACTTGAAGCAGATCGAGTCGTAGTCGCGTCTTTGGCAACCGCAGAGATAATGTCTTTGTATTCAGAGAGGGTGAGCGTCTCTCAATAGAAGGTCGAGCACCTTCAGCCACTTCTCCATGGGGAGGTTCATGATCGGCCTCGTTGCGCCTTCACGTACCCGAAGCTAAGAGTTCTTCTTCCTGCCGTTAGCCAAGTTCCTGGGGATCGAGTCGACAACTTGCACTGACACACCGGGATGGTGTTCTCTGAGGAGCACTGCTGAGGAGGATGTCGTTGCCGTTGCACTGAGCGTGCCAAGGTACTCTGCGTCGTCTTTTGGTGACACTCGAATGAAGCGGCGGTTCTAGCCGACAACGATATGACGCCATGGCAAGTGGGGTATGGGAGGGAGAATGGGAGGGAGGAGTGGAAGAGACTAGATAGACGCCATGGCCGTGACCATCAGCGGGCGCGGGAGCGGATCGAGAGGATAAAAACTACACGAGTGTTTTGGTAAAAATAAAGTGCCACATGTTAGCATATGGCTAATTTGGACTAGTTTGTGTATTAGTCCATGTTTTAGCATTTTTTAGACAAAACGTCACTAGTGGAGAACATACCTTTTGTTTAGAAAAAAAAACAGCTTTAGCCCCGGTTCCGCTACGAACTGGGGCTAAAGGCTGCATTCCAACGGCTCGTGGGGGGCCTTTAGCCCTGGTTTGAGCCATGAACCGGGGCTAAAGGTCTCCTGGGAAAAGACGGCACCCTGTAGCCCCGGTTCGTGCCTCGAACCGGGGCTAAAGGTCCATGTCTGTATAAAATCGACCAACCACACTCCTCTTATCAACCACTCACTCAATTTGGAGGTAGACAGGTGTGATAGGGTGTGTGCTAGTTTTTTTCCCTGCTATGCATAAAAGGTGTTCGATGAAATGTCCGGGAGCATAATGCCACTTCAGGTCGCACAAGACAAACATTGTTTAAGTTGTCCGATCCACACTTAATTAAACTTTCTCCTCGTTCTTTCCTCCTCGGTGGATGTACCAACTTTATCCTTTCATCTTTCGAAGTACAGTGGTCATTTCTGTAATCATGATGTTTTGTAATGGTTTTTTATAATTATATATTGCAAACGAACCGGCAATGGATGTACGCTGCTGACGCTCTTCCGTGTTCATGAAAAGACGTGGGTTATTTTCTTGATGTGGCTCAGCCAAACAGGCGGAATAATTTTATGTTTTGTCCATGTGCTATATGTCGGAACCAGAAGGAACAGAGACCCTCCCTTAAAAAGGTACCCGGTGCGGCCCGTTAAAGGGTACTGTAATACTCCTTAAGTGATGAATACGGAAGCTCACAAAGATCTAGGCCGCAATATAAGGAAAGTCTACATCAACAAGATTAGGAAAGAATAGATACCGACTTGGAGTCGAAGTCCAATACATGTACGACCCTTGAGACCCCTGCTACCTATATAAAGCACAGGAGGGGGTCACGACAAGGACATACAACTCTAGATTCAAAACTAGCCGAGATATAATCTCTGGAGAGCACCCCTGTAATCGACACCTTTTTAATCTAATTCTGGCGGGCGGTTAGCCGTCAAATCGAGTAGTCCACCAGCACACTCTTCCTTTACAAAACTCTGGGTCCTTAACCACGGGGATTGTTGATTTCCCATCCTCGATATTGGCGCCGTCTGCGGGAATTCTGGCGCTGGATCCACGGCTCATTCGATCCCATCATCGATCTACGACTCAGCGATCCAGCCGAATTCAATCCGTTTCGACTCAATCGACTTCACAAAGTACTTGCCGGCTTCGCGCACGACGTTCGACTACCTCGACAGGAGTATCCATCTGAGGATTGGAAGCCTAAACTTTCGCGCGGGGCGCGCGGGAGTGATATGCTGGAGGACACCAACCCACATCAATCAGAAGAGACAATTGCGCCAGAATTCTCGCGACTATCACTCAATGAGGAGAGCTTCAAGTACTCCTACCCAGCTAACCCTCATGTTCTCTTCGTCGCAATGGCCCGGTGTGTCGAACAGTCATCCTCCTAGAGTGAGGATAGTGACGAGAAGACTGACCCACCCAAAATCGACGATGTGACGCACGATACGGAAGAGGACAGAGGAGACAACGAACAAAGTGAAGACAATAGCGATGTGGACCCAGAAAAGTCGCCGCCGCAAGAAACTCGAACTTCAACAGATAATGACGGTGAACTAGGAACCAACTCCGGGTCCACGACTAAGAGCAAGAAGGGAAAAACCAAAAGTCCTAAGGTATATGTGACAAAACAGACAATGGAGCTAGTCGCCTCGCTAGCCAAACAAGGCCTTCCTCTCGCACCAGATGCTACTCGGAAAGAACGCATGGCCTACAAGTGGAAGTTATCCCAGCACAGGAACAAGTTGAACAACATGTACATGGAGTTAGGCGACATGATTATCCCGGAAGTGTACTCGACAAAAGCCTCGGGTGCGGAGCTCAAAACCACCCGCTACCAAACGTTGGTCAAGAGTCAAAGATATGCCGAGTGACCGAATGCAGGGCACTCGAAAGATGCTTGATCTCGAACAGGACTTAGAAGAACCCGCATCTACGGAAAAGCTGGCACCCAGAATGCTTCAAGAAAGGCTTCTGCATGTCCAAACGTACATAATGTCCTTAAAACCATCACTAGGTGACCCCCGTGGAGAGGTGCATGATGACATGTTTCGAGGACTCATCATAGTAAGCACGGAGTTAAAGCAGGAATCTGTTCCGCAAGCGGAGACATCTGTCCCACGAGTGGAAGTGCCCACAAAGCTGCCAAAAGAAAGAGCCTGGACTACCCCGGCAGCACACAGGAAGAAACCCCAAGAACAGGTAGAACCCGAGACAGGAGTCTAGAATACGACTCAGCTAACTCGGATGATGTAGAACTTTGCGGCCCTCCCTGTTTCACTCGAGAAATTCGTCTTGCCAGGAAGCCGAGGCGATTCAAATTAACAGCTGATACAACCAAGTACGACGGTGACCAGGAACCCGAAGCTTGGCTAGACGACTACTTGATAGTTGTAAGATTCCAAAAGGGAAATAGAACAACGGCAATGCAGTACATACAACTACAGCTAGTCAGAGCAGCAAGAAACTGGTTGAAGAGTCGACCCAAGAACAAGTATAGCTGCTGGGATGAGTTTGAGTATGATTTCTTCCAAATTTTCAAGTCTACTTGCAAACACCCGGTAACAGTCGGGTAGTTAAAGGCATGCAGGCAAAGATCGGACGAGAATATCCGCGGGTACATTCAGAGATGGATTGTGTTAAAAAATAGTGCAGAAGAAATCTCAGATGAAATAGCTAGTGAGAGCTTCAAAAAAGGGCTCATCCGAATGGACCTAAAAGAGTACATTGGCCGAATTTGAGTCATAACAGTGAGTAAGCTCATGGAAGTAGCAAATAGTTGGGAGGAAGGAGAAGAGTTAGCTCGCAACACCCACCCACCCTCACCCGAGGAAGATCGTACGGAAACCTCCTATGCTCATGAAGGAAACAGAAGATACAACCACAACCGGAACAGAAGGGGAAAGCGGAACAACCGGGTGTTTGCCGAGATAGAACCTTAGTTAGTTTCAGCTGAATTCCCGGGTACTCGCGGTAACGACTACCTCCGGCAAGGGCGCGACCAGCCACACGAGCAATAGCGCGACCACATACAAGAACATAAACGCGAGTGTGTTAACCACGGAAAATCAGGGCGGATCGGTTACATCCCATGTCAATCGAGCAGCAACTCGAGGGACCATGTCCAAACCACCTCTATACAGATGACAATGGAATACCTATATCCAACCACAAGCTGAAGGAATGTCGTAGATTCAACTTGGTCATGGAGGCATCCTATTGGAAGCAGAGGGAGGCGCAACAAGCAGGGTTCCCAGCAGTCCCAGGAGCGCTAGCCATATGGGCGCCACCACCTCCCCCAGGACCAACAGTCGTCCAACCTTAGCCACAACCTCCGGCACAAGATGTACCTTGATCACAACAAGCTGCATCAATACACCAACAATATAGATTGGGGTACCCGGAGGAAGACAGGTACCCGGAACCTAAAGGGAAAATTTACATGATTCACAAAGGTGCCCCATCCAAACGAAGTCAAAAGCTCATAACCAGGAAGGTGAACCTAACAGAAATTTCACCCCTGCAACGCGCGAGTTCTTGGACTGGTCCGACGAAAGCATCACCTTCTCCAGTGTTGATCACCCTCTTCGAGTCCCTTTCCCAGGAAAGGCAGCATTGGTACTCGAGTTACAAATTGGAGGCTATGATCTAAGTCGAGTATGCATGGATGGAGGAAGTGGAATCAACATCATCTATGATGAAAGTCTGGAGGAGATGATATAGCAATAAGCAATCTAAAACACTCGGAGAACAAGTTCCGAAGGTTGTTGTGGCTGATGTTGGCAGGGCGCACTATCGATTCCGCAGCAAGGTAGAATCTACACATAACAATTAAATTACTTTGCCCCCAACAAAGCAGTGAGGTTGTCAATCTCACCGGTTTTGCTGAAAACAAAGGATTAGACGTATAGTGTGGAAAACAATACTTGTTTGCAGCAGATGAAAAGAGAACAATGATGGAAGTGAATGAGAGGAAAATAGTAATTGCAGTAAGAAAATAGTAATTGAAGTAAGAAAATAGTAACTATGAGTGTAAAGAAATGGACCGGGGTCCATAGTTCACTAGTGGCATTTCTCCAAAGCAGATAGATAACATGCTGGGTAAAAAAATTACAACTGGGCAATTGACATATATAAAGGCTGCATCGTAGTGCATATGCATGACATGATGATTACTATGTGATTCATGCGGGCATTACAACAAGATTCATAAACCATTATCCAACTGCATCTACGACTAATAATCCACCCTCGGAGTGTCATCCAATCAAAGTGTCATCCAATCAAACCTCGGGTATTAAGTTACAAGCAACAGATAATTGCATTATGCAAAGTGTGTAATATAACAATATAAACATCGTAGTTTTCTCCCTAACGGCAAAAACACATCCCCCACGCGCTACGTTTCTGTCACTCGAGCATGAGTGAAAGGGAGGCATTGACCCACATTCTAGCATAAATACCCCCTCTTGGAGTTCCAAGCATCAACTTGGCAAGGGCATCTATTAGTAATGGAGAGCATGAAGATCATAAATAACATAAACATGATAGATTGATAATCATTGGACATAACATTCAATATTCATCGGATCCTAGCAAACACAACATGTAGCATTACAATAAGATGATCTTGATCATGTTAGGCATCTCACAAGATCTAAACATGAGGAATAAAGAGGAGAGAATATCCATCTAGCTACTGCTATGGACCCGTTGTCCAAGGATGAACTACCCACACACCACTTAGGAGGCAGACATGGTGATGTAGAGTCCTTCGGTGATGATCCCCCCTCCCGGCAAGATGACGGGGAGAGTTTCAGAACCCTCCCGAACTAGGTTGACGATGGCGGTGGCAACATAACTTTTTGGTGGAAAAGGCTCAGGTATTTAGGGTTAACACGTGGAGGAGCTTAAATAGGCGAGAGGGCAACATCGTGGGTGGCCAGGAGGCCCACACCACCAGCTGGATCGGCCAGGGGGCGCGCCTCCCTATGGTGTGGGGCCTCCAGGGACCCCCTCCGGACTCCGTGTACGTGACATGTTTCTAAGATTTGGATTTTGTTTCGTCCAATTCCGGATTTTTTTCGAGAACAACTTTTCTGAAACCAAAAACATCGGAAAACTAGAACTGGCTCTATGGCATCTTGTCGATAGGTTAGTCCTAGAAAATACATAAAAATGACATAAAGTGCATAAGAAACATGTAGCATATGACATGAAAACAACATGGAACATCAGAAATTATGGATACGTTTGAGACGTATCACTCCGCACCCACTATATATTGCCCGTGGCGAGACCGAACAAAGCCTCGCGCGTGTTTCACCCACTAAGCGGGCCGACCCATTTGTCCTTCTTTTTAAGAGAAATGAAACGAAAATAAGGGAACCAGGATTCAAACCTGCGATCTGCCCATAGGGAAAACAGGGGCACAGCCACCGTGCTACCACGGCTTCATCGTACAACTTTCGCTTTTAACGTTTTTATGGTCTTTTTTCCTGTTTTATTTTTTCCCATTTTTCTTTTTTGTTTCTGTTTCATTTTCCCTTTTATTCTTTCTTTTCTGTTTCTTTTCCAGTTTTATTTTCCCTTTTTTTTAATATTTGTTTTTTATTTTTTTATCCGAAAATTGTTCGGATAAAAAATGTTCAAATATAAAATTGTGCAAATGACAAAAAAAGTTCATTTGAAAAATTGTTCATCATTTTCAAAAAATATTTATTATATATATTTCTTTCAATTTCAAAAAATATTCAATTTAAAAACTTGTTCATTTTCAAAATTCATTCTCTTAAAATATGTTCTGATTTAAAAAATGTTATTTTTTAAAATAGTTCAGATATTAAAACGTGAACATTTATCTAACCTGTACACTTTTCATGTTTAAACATTTGAGAAATTTATTTCTAAAAACACTTCTAGAAATAAAGGATAAAGGAAAAGCAAAAATGTAAAGAAAAAAAGGAAAAAAAACGGGGAAGAAAAATGTCTTACAGCTCACAAGCTGTAGTCTTACCTGGTCGCGCAAATGGGCCAGGCCCATGTAACCGAGCCTAAGCGAGGCAGCTTTCTCCCGTGAAGCGATGGACCGGTCGTTCAAGACTGACACCTTCGGTGTATTGGGCCCGGGACGCTCCATCTCCATCCATCGCTAGCATAGCATAGACTAATTAAGGCTAATTAAGGCTATGCAAAATCGGATCCGACTCGCAGGTGGATTAGTGCAACCGGATCTGGCTCGTTCACCGCTGATGCAAAATCGAAACGGACTCCTAGCGCACGTCCTTTCGCCAATAAGTAGCAGCCGACCAAACGCCCCAGCATAACCAAATACCAGACCCGAACGCCAAGACACCCAACTGTTGTACTTTGGTAGTAGTGCTATGGAACCACGTAAGCTCGAGCTCCACGAGCGCTGCACTCCCGCCGCCGTAGACCCGGACGACGGGGTGCTCAAGCCGGTGGAGGCGCCATCCGACGGCAAAGAATGCCCCATATGCTTGGGTCAAGATGCGACGACGACGTTCATCAGTTGGAAGGAGACGTCGTGCGGACACAGATTTCACGGGAGATGCCTCGATACTTGGCTCGAGACCGAGGGAAGTTGCCCATTGTGCAGGTTCCAGCTTCGGGCGCCGCCTGTTGTTGCAAAACAATATAACAGCCGTCTCAATTACTTCAGATCGACGACGATTCAAATATTGGAGAGGTATCCCGAGCAGTTTCCAGATCCACATAGCCTTTTCGCATCAAGCCCTAGTTTGGAAATGTTAGGAGACATGTCAGAATAAGCAACAATAGCTCAGCTCTCAACTAGTAGATGGGAGTCCAATTTTTTTTGACAACTTTCAGTGCTTGTACTTTTTTTTGACAACTTTCAGTGCTTGTACTACATACGAGGTATTAATTAATGTACGCGAATATTATTTCATCGACATTTTGTTTTGGTTTCCCCTGTCAATAGATCGCTGAATTTGGGAGTGTGACTTGCGAAGTGCAAAATGGTGCAATTTTAACTCCGCGGAGACCCCTGATAATTAATATGTGTGCCAATGAACCGTGGTATATTCGTTGCAAATTTTACCACCTTTAATTTTTTTTGCGGCTATGCTCAGTACTACTAATTTAAATTTCACTTTCAATTCCGTGCTGTTTTCAGAACATATACCAATGTAAATTAGTAACTATTTTTGCGTATAATTTATAGATTCTAAAGTCAATTAACTGCACTGTGGGCAGTTAGTGTTGTGCCCATAAATGTGTACGTAAAAATTTAGATGGGATAAAATTTGGCACAATTTTTATTAAATGGGGTAATTAGGATGAAAACTTTTTAAATGGGCTAATTAAATTTGTCAATTTAGTGGGTAAAAACTGGAATTTACTCTAAAGATAGTAATACATAAGATTGCTATTGGGCTAATACATAAGAAATATACTCTTGTACTACATCGGAGGTATTAATTAATGTATGCGGATATTTTTTCTTCAACAAATTTTTTTTTGGTTTCCCCTGTCAATAGATCGCTGAATTTGCGAGTGTGACTTGCGAAATGCAAAAGGGTGCAATTTTAACTCCGCAGAGACCCCCGGCAATTAATATATGTGGCAATAAACCGTGGTATATTCGTTGCAAATGAGAGTGTCGTACTGTTTGACGCGTTTTCCATTTCATCTTAACTAATCCGATTTGGTCAATCATGTCCCTGAGCTCTAGCTACCTTCAGGCCACTGGCTCTAGAAACGAGACTCAATGTTTTGCCTATGCTACTCTCAAAGGAGGTGAAAAGAAAAAGATTTTGCCTATTTGCGGATGCAGAGAGAGAGAGGGAGAGAGAGAGGCCGGAGAGGGAGAGGGAGAGGGAGAGGGAGAGAGAGAGAGAGAGTAACAATTGATCACTTAGAGTTCTCCATTGGTGTCCCCAATAGCGACCCTAATATGGCTATTGGGCGTGCCGGCACGAAATGGGCGAAGCTATCGGACAAGCCAAATCCCACGTCCGAAAATCCCACGTCGGCCCCCGTTTGTTGGGTCAATATGAGCGTGCCAGCAACCGCGACATCGCAAGCAACGTCGGATCCTGGCGGCTGGGGGTGCCCTGTCAGCGACAAAGACATGTTAAACGTGATTTACTGCGGGCGACGAAGGGCCGGTCTGCGCTAATTAATGGTGCACCGCTTCCCCTGGAGGGCGCAGAACGAAGCGACACGTTGTCGGCGTTAATGGTTGATAGGGGAACTGATGTCAAACGTTAATTGCAGCGATCGAACCCCGCTCCCTACCGGCTATAAAAACGGCGCGAACTCACTTCTCCCTCTGCACACCGGTGCAAACTAGCCTCCGCCGCTCGCCCCCTCTCACACTCTCTCATTGAAGAAGAACTTTGTGGTCGTGCTCAGCTTACCTGAGATCGCGCCGCACGCCGCGAGGTGCACCGCCAGCAGCGGCGGCGGCGCGAGAAGGCGAGACTCCAGGAACTGGCAGAGGCGCAACATGTGGAGACGGGGTGATGCAGGATAAGGACCGACGTGTGTGGGGCAGGTAAGCTCGTGAGCAGGCCCGTAATGACCGGGAGGACCGAGAGCATGACATTCGATGCCACGAGGCCGACCAGCGCGAGGCGGCGCTTTTCTACCACCCCTACGCAGCCTCCGCGACCTCGTCACGGCGCGTCCTGTCGGAGGGCTTCCTTCGTTGTTGCATGGCGTCGAACATACCGGTGTTCGGCGCCAACAGTAGCCTACCGGACGAGTGGGCCACAGACTTCACCAACATTCTGCCGCGCCTCCTCTGAAAGGCCATACGCGGCTGGACTTAATCAAAGAGGAGAGCCAGCGCCTGCCGGCGGAGATGCGCTGCAATCCGGAGTACTGGTGGTCATCGTCGTATTGGGACGGTAAGATGCACGAGGAGTATGAGGGCGCCTCTACATGTTCTCCGGCGAGGGCGGCGACGACTGGGGAGACGAGGAGACGAAGAAGGAGAACTTCGTCCCACCACCTCCACCGCTGGCATTGATGGGCTTAATGCTAGCATGTGCTTCTTCCATGTTGTAAAGGATGTGCTTTTGCAAGATTCAATATATTCTATCATAATTGGCTACCTGCACTTGTGTGTTTGATTTAACTGCTTAAAAACATATACTTACACACTCCTTCTGTAGTTCCATGCATGACATGCCATGTTAAGAACAAAACTGTGGTGATCTATTCTCACTACCTCTCCCGTGCTCTGTGAAATCATATGTAGGTCATGAATATTTTCTAAGCACAATTAGCAATATCCAGATCCTATGCTAGATCTTTACCTCACTAGCTTTGGAAATAACCTGTTGTATGAAGTGCTGCTTTAGCTTCAGGACATGAACACTTATGATTTAGGGTTTCGTGGGGTCTAAGCCACCACTTGATCAATATATATAGACAGGTATTACACGTACAAACATGTTACACATACCGATTCTAACACACACCCCTCAATCTAAACTTCTACATACAAGGTTTAGATTGGTCTTAAATTGGTCTAACATCTGTCTAGTTGCTGGCTTGGTAAACACATCAGCCAGTTGATCATTGGTGGAGATAAAACTAACCTCAAGAGCACTTGCCGCAACTCTTTCCCTCACAAAGTGGAAATCTATCTCAATGTGTTTCGTTCTTGCATGAAACACCGGATTTGCTGTCAGGTACGTCGCTCCTAGATTGTCACACCATAAAATGGGGACACGTTGTTGTCTCACACCAAGCTCCCTTAGTAATGATTCTACCCACATAGCTTCAGCAGTGCCATTTGCTAGTGCTTTGTATTCTGCCTCCGTGCTGGACCTTGAGACAGTAGGTTGTTTCTTCGAACTCCAACATACTAAGTTCGGACCAACAAACACAGCAAAGCCACCGGTGGATCGTCTATCATCAACACATCCATCCCAATCCGCATCCGTGAATACACTGATGCTTATGGAGGGGGAACTGCGAATCTGGAGCCCGGTCTCCAAGGTGCCCTTCACATATCGCAGTATCCGCTTGACTTCCTCCCAATGTATGCTTGTCGGCTGTGAGAGAAACTGGCACACCTTGTTTACCGCAAATGAGATGTCCGGTCGTGTGAGTGTCAAATATTGTAGACCACCCACGACACTACAGTACTGGAAAGAATCATCAGCACCTAACAGAATTCCAGACTCTCGTGTGAGCGGCTCAGATGTAACGAGTGGAGTAGAAGTGGACTTGCAATTCTCCATGTTGACACGATGCAGTAGATCAAGTGCGTACTTGTGTTGTGTCAATGACATGCCCCCATAATGATAGGACGCTTCTAGTCCAAGAAAGTACTCCAGTCTGCCAAGATCCTTGATGGGAAACTGATCAGCCAAGGACCCTACAAGTCGATCAACAACCGCAGGTGTAGAGCCAGCAATAACAATGTCATCAAGGTAGACAAGCATGAAAATGTGAGCACCATCCCGTGAGAAAATAAACAGAGATGTGTCGGCCTTGGAGGAAACAAACCCAAGCTCAAGCAGAAAAGAACTCAAACGAGCATACCAGGCACGAGGGGACTGCTTCAGACCATAAATAGACCGCTGGAGTTTGCACACATGTGAAGGGAAACGAGCATCCTCGAAACCAGGAGGCTGCTGCATGTAGACGTCCTCAGACAAGAAACCATGCAGAAAGGCATTACTGACATCAATCTGGCGGAGGCTCCATCCTCGAGAAACCGCTAAGGAGAGCACCAAGTGGACAGTGGCCGGTTTGACAACCGGGCTAAAGGTATCACCATAGTCGATGCCGTGGCGCTGTGTGAAACCGCGTGCTACCAGCCGAGCCTTATGCTTATCAATAGTACCATCCGGGCGGTGTTTGGTCTTGAAGACCCATTTGCTGCCGACCACGTTCACTCCAGGGGGCCGAGGAACTAGAACCCAAGTCTTCGTCTGACAGAGTGCTGCATATTCTTCAGACATGGCAGAACGCCAAGCGGGTTCATTAAGGGCATCCCGATGAGACGCAGGAGCGGCGAAGAAAGCATGGCGGCGGGGATCATAACGCACCGTGCCGTCTTTGGGAACGACGGGACGGGGATTGGGGCGCCGAACCATCATGTGGCGTGGCGCAGCATCCGGCGTCGCTGCGGGCGACGGGGGCCGAGGCGACCCAGGCGGAGACGGCCCAGGCGGAAAGGTACCGGGCGAAGACTGGCCGGCCGATGACGGTTCGGGCGACGAAGGACAAGCCGAAGACGGGCCGGGTAAGGGAGGCCCAGCCAAGGGCGACGCGGCCGGGGGAAATCCGGCAGGGGGCGTCGTGGGCTGAGCATGAGCACTGGCGAGCGGTGCGGAGCTAGGCGTCGCACAGGTAGCGGCAGGCGGAGGCACGCTGCAGGGCGTCTCGCGGGTCAGGTGCACGGCGGGTGACGACGAGGCGCCCGTGAGGTCGGTACGCAGACCGAAGCCATGTTGGCCATGCACGTCGATCGGCGGCGTAGAAAACACGTCCGATGAGACTGGTACCTGCGTAGGAACAAGAGCTCCCGAGGGAGGATTAGTAGCCAAGTGGGATAGGTCATAATTCCACATGTGATCATTCAAAACCGGTTCAGTGGATGGATAGGACACCAAGGGATCTAGAGTGGACACGTCAACCGTGACGCCCGGAGTAGAATACGGGAACACTTTTTCATCAAAAACAACATTACGGGATACGTAGATACGACCCGTAGAACGATCCAAACACTTGTACCCTTTATGCAAAGTACTGTAGCCTAGAAACACACACATTTTGGATCGAAAATCGAGTTTATCTGAGTTATATTTACGGAGACTAGGCCAACACGCACATCCAAAAGTGCGAAGAAACGAGTAGTTTGGTTGGATTTTAAGAAGACGAAAAAGAGGTGTCTCTTGGTGAATAACCGGTGAAGGCATGCGATTAATGAGGTAGCAAGCGGTGAGAAAAGCTTCATCCCAAAAACGCAAAGGACGAGAGGCATGAGCAAGTAAAGCCAACCGGTCTCAACCAGGTGGCGGTGTTTGCGTTCAGTAATACCATTTTGCTGGGAGGTGTGTGGGCGGGAAACACGATGAACTATACCCGTGCGCTGAAAATAGCGATTGAGCCTATGATACTCAACCCCTCCCCCCCCCCAGTCGGATTGAACAACCTTGATTTTACAATCAAGAAGGCGCTCAACGTGAGCCTGAAAAGCATAGAAAACTTCCTCAACGTCGGACTTGTGCTTAAGCAAGTAAATCCAGGAAAAACGAGAGAAATCATCAACAAAACTGACATGGTACTTGAAACCACCATAAGAAGCAATAGCAGGGCCCCATACATCGGAATGAATTAACTCAAGAGGCATAGTGGTAACACGACTAGATGCTGAATAAGACAGTTGATGACTCTTAGCACACTGACACACATCACAAATCGATGCGGAATTATTGGACGAAAGACATGGAAGTTCATGCAGTTTAATGGTATTACGAACGACATTATTCGATGGATGACCGAGACGATGGTGCCACTGCGATGACGAAACCTTGACGCTAGAAGATGCATGACGAGATGGCAGGGACACGTGGCTAAAAGGAATCGGGTAGAGACCACCACAGCTTCTACCGCTGAGCAGGATGCGCTTCGTGACCTTGTCCTTAACACAGAAAAAATGACGGTGAAATTCAATAAACACGTCATTATCATAGACAAGGCGATACACGGAAAGGAGATGCTTGCTAAGGTGCCGAACATGAAGGATATTGTTTAGCTTAAGGGATGAACCGGCTATTGATGAATGACCAATATGCGAAATAGACAAACCTGCACCATTGGCCACCTGAAGTTGATCCTTCCCGCCATAGCGCTCGTGGACCTGGAGACGTTCCAGGTCACTAGTCAGGTGATCGGTGGCGCCAGAGTCCATGTACCACTGCTCGTTGCCACAGGTGGCTCTGGAGCTAGTCGAAGCAGCGTTTCCCGCACGAGGAGCCGGGACTTGATAGTCCTGATTGTAGCGGTTCCGGCACGCGTCAGCTTCATGCCCCCAGTTCTTACAGATCTGGCACCGGGGGCGTTGGCGCCTGCCATTGCGGCCTTGGCCGCCGGTGTTGTTGGCGGTGGGTTGGCGACCGTTGCCCTGGCCGGTGCCGTGACCACCCTGGGCTCCGTTGCCCGTGGTGGGGGCGCGGTCTTGACCGCTGCCGTAGGTGTGCTGGCCACCTGGAGAGGGGCGCCCGCCTCCTGCGCGCCCGCCGAAGGGATCGGCGACGCGTCCGTGGCCAGAGGGGCCGAACTGGCCATGCCGCATGGTGGCGTTGGCCGACGAAGACCAGCCCACCGTCGGACTGCATCTGTTGCGTCGTGAGGGACTCGTAGGAGAGCACGAGAGAGTAAAAATCGGCGAGGGAGACAACGGCGTTGTTGACGGCGAGGGCGGCAGCGACGGCGTTGAAGTCCGGGCCGAGGCCGGTGAGCATCTGATCGACGAGTTCTTCGTCGTCGAGAGGGGAGCCAGCTGCGGACATCATGTCCGCGAGCTCCTTCATCTTGTCCATGTACGAGCTAGCCGAGGCGTCGTTCTTCCTCAGCGACTGGAGTTGCCGCCGGATGTGACGCACGTTGGCACGGTTCTGCGCGCCATAGATGGTGTGAACCGCCGACCAGACGGCGGCCGCCGTGGTGTGGTGAGTAAGCTGCGCGGCGATCGCGGGCTCCATCGCCCCGAGAAGAAGGCCGAGGACGCGCTGGTCCTGAGTCCACCAGGCGGTGTAGTCGGGGTTGTTGACAGCCTTGGCCGCCGCGCCCTCGCCCTCCTGAACGGTCTTCGGCGGCGCAGCCACCGTGCCGTCGAGGTAGCCATGAAGGCCAGCTCCCGCGAAGTTCGGGAGGATGAGCGCCCGCCAGAGGATGAAATTGTTTCGGTCCAGGCGAACGGAGGTGGCGAGAACGGTGGCGGTCGGGGCGGATGGCATCACGGGGAGGAGAGCACCCACGGAGGACGAGACCTGCATCGCGCCGGTGCTGGCAGCCATCACGGCGGAGAGGGAAGAGGAGACCTGCGCGGCGGCGGCGGCGGCTTCGGGTAGGGAACCCTAGGCGGCGGCGGTGGGATGCCGAGTAGGCTCTGATACCAACTTATGATTTAGGGTTTCGTGGGGTCTAAGCCACCACTTGATCAATATATATATACAGGTATTACACGTACAAACATGTTACACATACCGATTCTAACATGAACAACCTGCTTCTTTTGGTTTAGCAAATTAGTTGTCATAGATTTATCAAAATATAGATGTATGTAGACATTTTAGCATATAGATATGTCCATATTTTTATAAATCCACGACACCTAATTTGGGACAGGGAAGTACTTGTTTTGGGTGTCCTTTCCTCGCTATGTTAAAAGTTGAGAGGTCGAGATGCAATAGCTTTTATTTTCTAGGTGCAATAGTTTAGTTTTTATATATAGCGGCCAACTTGATTTCCTTGATAGAAATTGGATGGATCGCCCTATTTCTCAACAAAAAGAAAACTTGATTGACGAAATATTAAATAGCTAGAAAGATGCAGGGGAATACACTGTACTCCAGTATGTGTAAAGAAAACATTCATACATTGTATGTCTAGAGAATACATTGAATGTCAACCCTATTAGAGTAGTTGTCGCGCTCGTGTTTAGACTTTAGACACATACTTAGACAGTCAGACTTGCACCGACAGTTAGACAGATAGACATGTCCTCCAAGAGGGTTGACATTCAGTCGTGCTAGCAAGTACTGTAGCAACAACAATTGTGAGTCAACCATCCCAGGAGGGCAGCACCAAATTCGTCCACCACCTACATAAACAGAGCTGAGAGTCCCCTCCTTTCAAACAAAATTCAATCCGGAGACCTTCTATCTGAAAACTTCAGGGGAGAGTAGCGGAGAAGCTAGGGAGGGGATGGAGGACTCCTCGGCGAGGTCCAAGAAGAGGGCTCTGCCATGGAGCAAGGGCAAAGCGTTCATCTTCCAGCTCGCCGTCTGTTTCGTCGGCGGGGGCCTCGCGCCACTGGCCACAACCGGCGGCCTGTCGGTCAACGGTATCCGCGCCTCATTTCTTCTGTATCGCCATGTTCAGCCAGTGGCGCCGCCGCCACCGCCGCCTGCTGCCCCCGACCTCGGCCTACTGCTGATCGTCACCGTCACACGCCAGGAGGATGACGCGTCGGAGTCGCAGGCCGCGGCGCTGACGCGGCTCGGGCACACGCTGCGGCTCGTCGCCCCGCCGCTGGTATGGATCGTCGTTGGAGCAGAGAACAGGACGGCGGCCGCGGTCCAGGTGCTGCGCGGCACGGGCGTCATGTTCCGGCATCTCACCTATGCCGCCGAGAACGCCACCACCGGGGACGCCGACGGAGAGGCGGACCGGCAGAGAAACGTGGCGCTGGGCCACATCGAACGGCACCGTCTGGCTGGTGTCGTCCACTTCGCCGGCGCTTCCGGAGTGTACGACCTCCGGTTCTTTCAAGAGCTCAGGCAGACACGGTGCGTCCTCCTTCTCCCTTCTCTTGCAACTTCGCGCAATCAAAATGCAGACAGCATATTAACATTGGTTGTCCAATCCTTGAAGCAGAGGCTTTGCAGCGTGGCCAACAGCAACCGTGTCGTCAGCAGACCAGAGAATAACAGTGCAAGGACCAACCTGTGAATCATCAAAGATCACAGGCTGGTACTCCAAGGACTCCGGCACCGGCACCAACGCAACCCATACACCACCACCTTTGACTGCACAAGATACTGAAATAAACATCTCCGGACTCGGGTTCAGGAGCTCAATACTCTGGGATTCAGAAAGGTTCAGCAACAGGAACAACTCATCAGGAGGGGAAACTCAGGTTCGACAGTCAACGTTCGCAAAGTCAAGATTGTGACTGAATAACTGAATAACTTATCATTTACTTGGTCAATGTATTGATCATTTCTCAGGACTTCATCCAGCTTGTACGACAAGTGGCGGTCGGCGATGGAGACGACCGGAACGGGATCCCTACTGACTGCTCCGAGTCCCCGATCATGTCGTGGCACCTTGGCATGCCAAGGTACAATCCAGAAGTTGAAGAAGACGAGACTCGGCGAAAGAAGAGGGCCGAAGAGGACTCTATGACAGGAGATGAGATAGAAAGCTAGGGAAGAATCATGTTGCCGTGAGCTATTACAATAGGATAGATAGATGAACCATACCATACAAAACTGAGCACGACCCAACTTCATGTATGGAAAAAGTTGGAAGACACCCATCGGGTTACTCGAATACGGCATTTTTTTTTTGACACATCACAAGTAAACGGCACTAATTATACTAGTGCTGCTGTTGATCCGAGGTTAGAGCAACTCTAGCAGAGACAGTACAAGCCACAGAACTAAAAGCCACGGAACTAAAAGCCCAAGGGACAGAATATTGGACAGTGCCCGCCGCTGTACTGCTGCAGGCTGGAACTCCTTACGGCTGGCATTGGGGGATCACTGTACGCGTATAGGAGATTAGGCCGCCGGCCGTCGGGGGCAGATGGAAACGACGAGAACCAGCACCTAGCCTGGGAGTGTCTCTTGAATCGCCCGATCGATCGTGTCATCGTGAGTCTGCGTCGTGAGTCTGTCTGGATCCTTGACCAGACTCACGATGGAAACTGGAGGGAGGAAGCAGTAAATGTTCACGTCGATGCCTACTGAAACCATGATCCTTGTACTGTTAGTGGTCAGAAATTCCATAATTTGATTGTCTGCAGATTGCTGCTGATTAGCAGGTTATTTCCACTGTAATTGCAACAGTCAGTAGACGAACCAAAGTTTCAGCAAGGACGGCTCGAGCCTTGGACAGCAAGGGAGGTCTAACAATCCGCTGCATCGATCGGAGACCAATCCAATTGGTGTTGGGTTCGGACTCGGAGCCACCAAAGCCTCCTCTTTGGGTCTACAAAAGCTGTCGTGCAGGCGCGACCAGGCCGGCACCTGATCAGACCTCACGACGTCTAGGTCGAGAGACTCCAAGACAGACAAGGACGCGGACGCGGGAGAAGGCGGCGCCGGGATTGCTCGCTCGGCAGACATCCCTCAAGTCTCTCACGTACCACAGCAGCAGCATGCTCGCGTCCCGGTTGGACCTCATGGATCACCAAGGAGGAGAACCGCCGGCGGCCGTCGCGGGCAGGAAGAGGACTCCCGGGAGGTGGAGAAGAATCCCACGCCCCCAACGAACGACGGAGTATCTCTGGAACCCACGACCGCACACAGCGGATATGAAAGCAATGATGGACAAGTGGGACCTGGCTACGCTCAAAAACATCGAGCAAATCGAAAACATGCGCGAGGAGGACTGCGATCTGCACACGGAGCAAGACAGGCTCGACTTCCACGCCTTCAAGAAGAAGATGGTGCCGGCCCTCCGCCGCATCGTTGACTCCAGGCCCGAGAATACCTTCTTCGGCAACAAAAGATTCAACGATGATGAGGAATCGCTCACAAATATCTGTCGTGGTTGTTCCTCTGTGATGTCTAAACTTAACACATCTCTTGCCGATTAAATCGCATGTTTTTTCTAGAGTTTCAGATCATTAATTTGTAGGTGTATTTGATGCCGAGTGACTCGTAACTTCGTACCACATAGGTTTTTTGTGCTCAGTACGTGTTGATCAATTAGACACACCGGAGAACGTCTCTGCCTAGGTTTCTGCTTCAGCTTATATTTGTTGCCACAAACTCCTTTAACCCTGTGGGTTCTTATGTCATTTTATTATATATTGATGTGACCATCACTTATATGCTATAACCTATTTATGTATTTTTTAGAGGCCTATTTATGTGTAGTTCATTTAGAAAATCAAAATCCAACCCCTTAAACAACTGGGACAGCAGGGCGCTTCCCACATGGACCGGTTTCAGACAAACCTAGATTTGGGTCGAGCCCCCACCTTTGCTCGCCGGCACCTCGTACCGCATAAGAAAGCGTCGATGATGACCTTGCCACCAACAACTCTGGCCGATCGAACCCATCCACCAACAACTCCGGCCGAGGCACCCACCAGAGCACACGGCGCATGTCAAAGCGATGACAGACAAGTGGGATCTGACCACCCTCAAAAACATCGAACAAATCGAGAATATGCGCGAGGAGGACTGCGATCTGCACACGGAGCAAGACAGGCTCGAATTCCACGCCTTCAAGAAGAAGATGGTGCCGGCCCTCCGCCGCATCGTTAACTCCAAGCCCGAGAATACCTTCTTCGGCTCCAAAAAATTCAACGACAATGAGTCACTAATATCTGTTGTGGTTGTTCCTCGGTGGTGGCTAAATTTACCACATCTCTTGCCCATTAATTCGCATGTTTTTCCTAGAGTTTTAGATCATTTGTAGATGTATTTGATGCCGAGTGACTCATAAAGTCGTACCATATAGATTTTTTTGTGCTCAGTATGTGGAACCAGTTGGCTCAGTTACTCAGTTAGGGTATTGTTCAAGGCTTGATCAATTAGACACACCGGAGAACGTCTCTGCCTAGGTTTCTGTTCACTTCAAGCATGAACACAACTCAAGTCAGCATTTCGTGTTAGCCATAACCATATATACACATTTTTCTCCCGTAAGAAATACTCTTCATCTTGTGTTAGCACATATGATGTCAGCAACAAGGAACAACGGATCAAGCCGGCCGACCTAACGGAAAAGTAATTAATAGGGGTTACAACAAAAAAAAAGTAAAGATAAGTTTTAAAGTTTATGTGCTTTTAGATAAAAAGTGGAACTATTTTTTTATATAGTTTATCCAAAGAAGGATCTCTCACAATGTTATTGTTCAATGAACTAAGACTAACATAATTGCTTCCCAATCGGAAAATTCCGATTCTCGGTGAAACTGAAGACCGAAGAGACGATGCCTCCTGTTCTGATATATCGATGTGACCATCACTTTTATGATGTGATCTATTTATGTATATTTTAGGGACCTATTTAAAATCAACATCCAACCCCTTAAACAACTGGGACAGCAGGGCCCTTCCTACCTGGATCGGTCCCAGATAGACCTGGATTTGGGTTGAGGTCCCCCACCTTCGCTCGCCAGCACCTCGTACCGCATAAGAGAGCGTCGGAGATGACCTTGACACCAACAACTCTGGCCGATCGGACCATCAATGCTCCTGGTACCTCATTTTCTTCTCTTGGCTCAAAAGGGTACTCCTTCACAAAATGGTTTGCACTTCCATAATTGTAACATGTCCTTGGTTGCTCCCTCTTCTTCTTGTAGTTCTTGTTACGAGGAGGTCTTTGACAGCCGGCCTTGTGAGTTTCCCATCTCTTCCAATATCCGTGCATGGCAAGGGCAATGCACTTGTGAGCGCCGGTGTAAGTGTCCTCATAGTCTTCCTCATCATCATCCTCCTCTTCAACTTATTCAACTCGAGAAATTGCCTTTGAGTTCAATGCAAGATTGGGTGACTGATGCGCTTTGTTGGGAACCCCAAGAGGAGGGTGTGATGAGCACAGCGGTAGGAGTTTTCCCCTTAGTTAAGAACCAGGGTTATCAATCTAGTAGGAGAAAAAGGACCTTCGGAATGTTGATGCCACTGACGGTGGTGCTGGCGCATCACCGACAACGTGGAACCTGCACACAACACAACCAAAATACTTTGCCCCAACGGTACAATGAGGTTATCAATCTCACCGGTCTTGCTGAAAACAAAGATTAGACGTATAGTGTGGAAAACAGTGTATGCTTGCAGTAAGTAAAAGAGAGCAGGAAATTGTTGTGGTTTGTTTAACATTGTGGAAAAATGGACCGGGGTTCATAGGTTTACTAGTGGTGTCTCTCCGTAAAAGATAGCATGCTGGGTGAACAAATTAGAGCTGGGCAATTGACAAATAGAGGTTGCACCGTAGTGCACAATATGACATGAAGATTACTATGATATTTAGTGCGGGCATTACAACAAGATACATAGACCGACATCCATCTGCATCTATGACTAACAATCCACCCTCAGGTTATCATCCGAACCCCCTTAGGTATTAAGTTGCAAGCAACAGATAATTGCATTAAACAAAGTGTGTAATGTAAGCAATGATTATGCACGCGGGCACTCTCACCGTTGTTTTCTCCTTGATGGCAACATCACATCCCCCCTTCACGATTCTGTCACTCGAGCAAGGTGGTGAGGAGGCATGAACCCACTATCGAGCATAAATACTCCCTCTTGGAGTCACTAGCAACTAGTTGGACAGAGCAACCACTAGCAACGGAAAGCATGTAAGATCACAAATAGCATAAGAAAATAAAGACTATAATCAACTTGGCATAAGTTCAATATTCATCGGATCCCAGCAAACATAGCATACAGAATTACATAAGATCAATCTCGATCATGATAGGCAGCTCACGAGATCTAAACATGGAGGCATATGAGGAGAAGACAACCATCTAGCTACAGCTACAAACCCGTAGTCCAAGGATGAACTACTCATGCATCATTCCGGAGGCAGGCATGGTGATGGAGAGGCCTCCGGCGATGATCTCCTCTCTGGCAGAGTGCCGGAAACAGCTTCAGAACCCCCCTGATCTAGGGTTGACGCTGACAGCGGCTGCACAACTTTTCGGGGATTTTTGATCAGGTGTTTAGGGTTTTCCATCCGGGGGGCTTAAATAGGCGACATGGCAGAGGCGGTGGAGCTCCAGGGGCCCCACACCTATAGGTGGCGCGACCAGGGGACCCGCACCACCCTATGGTGTGGCCCCCTGTTGCTCGTCTTCGAATCCTCTTCGGTGTTCTGGATCCTTCCGGGGAAAATAGGAACTTCGGGCTTTGTGGGGTCCAATTCCGAGAATGTTTGCAGAACAACTTTTCTGAAACCAAAAAACAGCAGAAAACATGGAACTGGCACTTGGCATCTTGTTAATAGGTTAGTCCTAGAAAACATATAAAATGCTAACAATAAGGGAGAAAACAAGTAGCAATTGGCAAAATATGATCATGGAGCATCAGAAATTATAGATACGTTGGAGACGTATCAAGTATCCCCAAGCTTAGTTCCTACTCGTCCTCAAGTAGGTAAATGATAAAACAATAATTTCTGACGTGACATGCTACTAACATAAACTTGATCAATCTAATGTAAAAGCATATGCACGCTGAGATCATAAAACTTTAAACACATGCATGATAAATAAAACTTTAATAATAAAGCATAGCAATTACTTTGCATCACGAAGAGTAACTCAAATAAAAGGATCGGGAATAATAATGCAAAGAAAGGTAAACGTTTGTTTCAGTTATAGAGAAAGCATGGCAAAGTGATATTTCGCTAGTCCTTAAGAGTGGGGCAAAATATAAATGCCAGGACACCTTCAGTGCTCATGAGGAAGACTAGAACAAATAATTTAAGAACAAATGATATCGCATCATGAAGTAGTTATTGATGCTTATGGGACAAATGCACATAGAACTCAGAATGGCAAAAATGCTCTCTCAACTGTGCATAAAGTAAGAAGATGGAGACTCAACATAAAAGTAAAAGAAAGGCCCTTCGCATAGGGAATCAGGGATCACTCATGTGCTAGAGCTTTTTATTTTATTAAACAGAGGTATTTGATACGTCGAAAACGTATCTCCTTTTCCGAACACTTTTCTTATTGTTTTCCTCTAAGCTTGTGTGTTTTGAATACAACTAACACGGACTAACGTTGTTTTCAGCAGAATTACTTTGGTGTCTTGTTTTTATGCAGAAAAATCAACTTTCGGGAAATTCCCCACAAAATATCCCATTGGTGTTTTCACTCCGGAAGACCCCGAGAGCCAGAAGGGGGCCAGGAGAGGAGCCATAGGGTGGCCACACCCCCTGGCGCGGGTCCCCCTGGTCGCGCCAGCATAGGGTGTGGGCCCCCAGAGCCCCCCTCGGACTCCCCTTTCGACTACAAGTAGCCTCCAACCCTAAAACCCGAGGGGGTTCTTTATATTTCACAGAAACACAACAGACCGCCGCCGCCGTCCCAAACCTCGATTCAGGGATCAGAAGTTCATGTTCTGGCACCCTGCCGGGACAGGGAAGTGGAGGAGATCATCTCCATCGTCATCATCAACGCCTCTCCATCGACCATCCATGTTTCCTCCATCCACGTGTGAGTAATTCCCTGTTTTAGGCTGAAGGGGATGGTAGGGATTGGATGAGTTTGTTCATGTAATAATGTCGTGATTGTTAGGGCATAGTGCCTAGTATCCTCTATTAGTGCTATTGACATTGTTGCAACTTGTTATGCTTAATGCTTGCCACTTTGGGCCCGAGTGCCATAATCTCAGAACTGAACATGTTACTTAATCACGATGATAATTATTGTTTCTTGATCATACCTGCAAGTTGTTTACACATATTGTTGTCCGGAACCCGAGGCGCCGAAGTGACAGAAAGTGGGACAACCAAAGGGGATGGCTGTGATGTGAGGATCACATGTGTTCATGGAGTGTTAATGCTTTGCTCCAGTGTTCTATTAAAAGGAACACCTTAATTACCAGTAGTCCCCTTGAGGCCTCACTGAAAACGGGCTGGTAGGACAAAAGATGTTGTGCAAGTTCTCATTGAGAGCACGTACGACTATTTACGGAACATATGCATATGGTTACTTAGTGCTTGGATGCTTTATCTTATTTATCTGCAATGCCCGTGACATGATCACTATTAGAACTTTATTATCCATGCAACGCACGTTCATCCATCCGTATGCCTACAATATTTAATCTGTTGTTTACTTCAAACACTACTGTTGCTGCTATTTTTATTCCACTGCTGATATTATTTCACTACTTCTGCTACTAGAAAACTGTTACTACTGATAAACCACTGCGAACAAAAGTACTTTCAGGTGCAGGTGAAATTGACAACTCAGTTGTTAAGGCTCACAAATATTCTTTGGCTCCCCTTGTGTCGAATCAATAAATTTTGGTTTTACTTCCCTCGAAGACTGTTGCGATCCCCTATACTTGTGGGTCATCAAGACTATTTTCTAGCGCCGATGCCGGGGAGCATAGCTTTATTTGCGAGCTCACCGGAGAGAACTATTATCTACTGCCAATCATTTATCATGGGTAAGTCTCGTGATGGAAGAGTTCCTATATTACCATCCACTACAAGAAGAAGTACAACTCTGAACACCTCTGTTGCTCTTGATTCACCATCTGTTATGAGTAAGATGCTTACACCACCACATACACATGCTACACGTGCTACTTCTGCTGAATTTGAAAATACTTCTGATACTTTTTATGATGCTTCTATTGTGCCTGATGAGAGTGGTTCTCTCGGTCCTTTCTTAGATGCTACTATTGCTAAAGCTAAAAATATTGCAAACACTGAAACTCCTGATAAAAATCCTGTTACTCCTGCTTTTTCACCTGAGTCTAGAGAAAACCCTAGTGATGATTTTGATGATGCCTATATTGAACTAAGTGATGATCTTATTGATGAAATGCATGCTATGAAGGATAAAGATGCTGCTATATGTCTTATGGAAAGTCGTGCTGTTAAATATAAATTATCTCCTGATGCTAAGTTTGCCACTTCTCCTATTAATATTAGGGATAAGGATTATGATTTCTCTCTTGATTTATCTTATATATCTATTGTTGAGAAAGAACCTTTTTGTGGAACTGAAAAATGAAAGTGCTATGAAACATATGAATGAGCTCTCCTCTTTGAGTAGTTTATTCTCCGATGATCTTAAGAAACGTAGCTACTTTGTTGCTAAAATATTCCATTTCTCATTAAAGGATGAAGCTAAAACTTGGTTTAACAATTTTTCTCCTGGATCTATTGATAGTCCTATTGGTTTGGTTAATGCTTTCTTTCAGAATTATTTTCCTGCTAGTGCTCAACATGATGCTTTACAAAGTATATTTAATTACAAGCAATTGGAAGAAGAGAAATTGCCTGTATCTTGGGCAAGGTTCGGTTCTTTAGTTAGAGCTACACCTGGTCATAAGCTAGAAGATAATAAACTTCTTGATATATTCTATAATGGACTAAGTGTTGAATCTAGGACATACCTGGATAGTTGTGATGGCTGTGTTTTCAGGCAAAGAACTCCAGAGTAAGCTGAGGAATTAATGGCTAAAATAAGCCAAAATCATGATGATTGGACTATTGTTGAGACTGAGCCTACTCCTACTCTAGTACCTACACCAACACCAACACCCAAGAAGAGGGGAATGATTGAATTAAATGATGAAGTGATGAGAGAAGCCAAGAAATCTCTTAAAGAGAGGGGTATTAAATCTGAAGATGTGAAGAATCTTCCACCTATAGAGGAATTATGTAAACCAATCCCTCACTCACCCACTATTGAGGTACACTCTCTCCAATATTTTGATAGTAGAGATATTCCCTATAAAAAACCTCCTGATCAATGTTTAGATGAATTTGATAATTATGTTATCAAGCAAGATAATTTTAATAAGAGAGTGCAGAACCACCTTATGGAAAACTCTAGAGCTATTGATAATTTGTATGGTATTATAGAAAGAACCTCTAATGATGTTAAAATTCTTGTTAAACATTTTCAAATGGTTCAAACTCAAATTGGTCACCTTGCTAAAGTGCAAAAAGATTTGCTAGTTAATGCTTCTAAAGAAAAACATGCTTATGAAATAAGAACTAGAAGTGGTATTGCTACACAAGATCCTTTATATCCTGAGGGACATCCTAAAAGAATTGAACAAGATTCTCAGCAAACTAATAATGATGTTATTCATACTAAGAAGAAAAAGAAGAAGAAACATAAAACTGCTGTAGAATCCTCTGAACTTGCTAAAGATCCTAATAGTATATTTGTCTCTGATGCTGAAACTGAAAGTGGCAATGAAAAGATTGATGCTTCTGATAAAGAAGAACCTGTAGCTGAACCTGAAAAGCAAGCTAAAACTGCAAAGTATACTAAGGAAGATTTCATTGCTAATAAACATGGTAATGAGAGAGAACCTTGGGTACAAAAAACAATGCCTTTCCCTAGTAAGAAACACAAATCTAAGGAAGAATAACATTATAACAAGTTTTGTGGATGGATGAAACCTTTGTTCTTGCAAATTCCTTTAACTGATGCTATTAAATTGCCTCCTTATGCAAAATATATGAAAGATATTGTCTCTAACAAAAGGAAGATTCCTAATGAGGAAATCTCCACTATGCTTGCTAATTACTCTTTTAATGGCAAGGTTCCTGAGAAGCTTGGAGATCCTGGTATACCTACTATTCCCTGTTCTATTAAAAATAATTATGTTAGAACTCCTTTGTGTGATTTGGGAGATGGAGTTAGTGTCATGCCTTTTTTTCTCTATAAAAGAATCCTCCTAGAAAAATTGATACAAAATGATATATCTTTGCAAATGGATGACAAGTCTACTGCTATTTCTGTGGGTATATGTGAGGATGTTCTTGTTCAAGTTGCTAATAATTGTCCGATATTAACTGACTTTGTTTGTTGGAAATGCCTAAAGATGATAATATGTCTATTATTCTTGGAAGACCTTTTCTTAATACTGCAGGGGCTGTTATTGATTGCAATCAAGGAAAAGTTACTTTTAATGTTAATGATAAAGAGCACACTGTTTATTTTCCCAAGAAGATTGATAAGAAATATGGTCTAAATTCAATTGAAAATATTGAGACCATCAAGATTGGAGAATTTTATTGTACCATTCCAGTACCACCAAAGGAATATGAGCTTATTATGATTGGGACTATGCCTATCAAGCTTGAGGTAACATAATTATTTAGTGATTAGCAAAGTTTTTCTTCATGTAAAAATTATTCTAGTAACAAGACTTGATCACCCTTGTTAACAAAATGATTTTTAATGAAGAGGACATTGTTTTCACCTTTCCCATTTATGTTTTCACCATGTTTACTTCTGTTATCACATTATTACTTGAGTGCAATCATGTTTTTCACCATCCTTATGCATGTTTTCCTGATGTTTTCACTCTGATTACTGAGGTTATGCATGTTTTCACCACCCATACTTTTGTTTTCACCACTCCCACCTTTCTTTTCTTTGGATATTCTTTCATTAAAGTGTCATAGAACCTCTGTAGTTCTGGTTTTGGTTTTTTTCACGTTTTCACTTTTGTTTTCCCGGTTTTTATTAATTATTAAAATTCTGGAAATACCTCAATAATAAAGTTTCTCGAAAAATTCCAGAAAAATTATAATAAATTTTTACGTCAAAAATGAGGTAGAAAGCCACGCGGGAGACCCCAGGGGGACCCACCAGGCAGGCACACCCTAGGGTCGCGCGGCCAGCCCCTGGTGGCGCCAGCACATGGTGTGGGGCCCCTAGCCCTCCACTTACTCTCTCCACTGCCCAAGTCCTCTCTCTCACCCCCAAACTGAAAGCATTTCTTGGATCCCGTGTTCTTGGTGTTCTTCCTCTGGATTTTCGGTCTCCCTCTTCAGCCCATCATTTCTGCTGATTTTTGGTGTGTTTGATCTCCGGTATGTGACTCCTCTGATGATCTAAGTAGAATTTTGTTTAGTGAAGTATTTCTTGAGTATTTTGCCACAGTAGGTGACAGCTTATGTGAGTTTGCATGCTTGATTTGAGTAGAAACAATATAGTTTTGATGTATGTTTAGCTCTCATATAAGTCCCTATGGTAGTCTCCACCTTATAGTTGCTTGAAATTAATTTTTATGATGATTGTTGAAAAATTTCAGAGATGGAGCACAATGCTTACCAACTAAACCAGCATGAGTTGGAGGTGCATGAGGTCATTCTCGTGCACGGTGAAGAGAGGGTGTTCCCATCAATCTATCCGTGTCGGGAATTTATGCAAGTTACAGGAATTCTGCAGGATTTTAACACTCTAGTGCACAATGCAGGTTTAGAGCGTTTCATTGAGGATGAGCCCATCCAATATGTGAAACTAACTATGTCTGTGGTGCAGGATTTTCATTTTAAATGGTCTCCAACTAACCCAATGGTCCACTATAAGATTTATAATAAAGTTGTGAGCCTGCCTTTAAGTGTTTTCCGTGCAGCTATTAAGGTACCTGAGTGGGGTTCTTGTGAGAAAATAAGTGGGCAGCTAATACGTCATAAACGTATCCTTAATTTCTGATGTTCCATGTTGTTTTCATGTTGTTTCCCACATGTTTTCCTTCCACTTTATGTCATTTTATAGATTTCCCGGAACTAACCTATTGACAAGATGCCACAGAGCCAGTTCCTGTTTTCTGCTGTTTTTAGTTTCAGAAAAGTTGTTCTGGAAATATTGTCGGAATTAGACGATTCAAAAACCAGAGATCTTAAAAGTCCCGGAAACATCCAGAAGTCCCGGAGAGCCCAGGAGGGGGGCCAGAGGGTGGCCACACCATGGGGTGGCGCGGGTCCCCCTAGCCGCGCCACCTAGGGGTGTGGGCCCCCTGGCCACCTCCCGGCATCGCCCTTTTGCCTATATATACTCCCCGATGCATAAACCCTAGGAGAATAAACCTTTTCCACAAAATACATCCGTAGCTCCGCCGCTGCCGACAAGTTTTGGGGCACAGATCTCTGTTCTGGCTCCCTGCTGGGATGGGGAAATGCCCCCGGAAGCCATCTCCATCGACTCCACCGCCATCTCCATCGTCTTTGTTGTCTCTTATGATGAGGAGGGAGTAGTTCTCCCCATAGGCTGAGGGATCTACCGGTAGCTATGTGGTTCATCTCTCTCTCCCATGGTGTGATCTTTATGTGATCATGAGCTTTGTAATCTATTTGAATTCGTAGATGTTACTCTTCATCTTTTGCTACTCAAGTGCTTTATTTATATTAACTTTGGTGTCACCTTGTCCCGCGGTGTGAAGGTGACAGTTTGCACGCCGTGTGTGTCTCCTCTATGAATTGTGGAGTTTGCTTCGTGCCTTCTAGGGCGCTCATAGTGACAGCATGGGGTTAACTAGACATGGGAATACAAACTTGAGGAGTGTTGTTACAGCTCTACGCAATGATTAGTGTTCGTTATCCAACCAGAGAGGGTTAAGAGTAGCATAGTGAGAGAAGCTATCTAGTTATTCATTTATTATATCATTGTTGAGAGTGTCCTCTAGTGAAAGTAGGATCCCTAGGCCTTATTTCCAAGCATTGAAACATCGTTTTCTGCCTGTTCTGCTACATGTTTGCTTGCTACCATTTTTATTTCAGATTGCTATTATCACTTATTATCAACCATATTACTTGCATTTTACTATCTCTTCGTCGAACTAGTGCACCTATATACCTGACAAGTATATTGGGTGTGTTGGGGACACAAGAGAGTTCGTGTATCTTGATTGCAGGGTTGCTTGAGAGGGATATCTTTGACCTCTACCTCCCTGAGTTCGATAAACCTTGGGTAATCCACTTAAGGGAAACTTGCTGCTGTTCTACAAACCTCTGCACTTGGAGGCCCAATACTGTCTACAAGAATAGAAGTGTGCGTAGACATCAAGCTCTTTTCTGGCGCCATTGCCCGGGAGGTAAGGTAAAAGGTACTCACATCCTCGGGTGTGAGTTCTCGGAGTTATTTCCTTTAGATTCCGCAATTAAATCTTTTTGTTTCTTGTTTTCACTAGTTAGGCTTAATGGAAAACAACAAAAATATGAGAGAGCTTTATAATCTTTATCTTGAGTTAGGACATGAAGTGTTTGAAGAGAAAATTAAAAAACCTATGGAGCTTTATTTGCATGCTAATAAGAATGTTATTAGTATGAATTCTTTGAACACCATTATTGCTAATGCTATGGAAAAGTCTAAGCTTGGGGAAGCTAGTTTATATGAAAATGATCTTTTTAGTTCCCCAAGCACGAAGGAGAAAATTTGCTTTGATGATGAGCCTATGCCTGTTACATATATTAGTGATCATGATTGGGAAAAGAACACTACTTTTGATATTGAAAATGATGATATAGAAAGCTCTAAACTTGTGGATGATGTGTTTGAAAATCCTTTTGCTATTGATGATTATATGATTGATACATCTCCTCCTAGTAAAAATGATGATATGTTTACAAATGAACACATTTTGGAAGATAACTATTCTATTGCTTATGATGATATTATTCTTCCTATATATGATGATTACAATGATGAATATGATATTTTTAGTCCATCTACTATTGAGGAGAAAATTTATTAAGATGATACTATGCCTCCTAAATTTGATGTTTATGGTGATGAGAATTATAATGATAGCTATTTTGTTGAATTTTCTCCCACTACTATTAATAAGAATGACTATGCTTATGTGGAGAGTATTAATTCTTTAATACATGTGGCTCATGATAAGAATGTTTCTTGTGATAGTTATATTGTTAATTTTATTCATGATGCTACTAAGAGTTATTATGAGAGAGGGAAACATGGTTTTATGCATCTCAACAATATTAAGTTTCCCCTCTTTATGTTGAAATTTTTGAAGTTGCACTTATTTTGTCTTTCTATGCTAGTCACTTTGTGATTTGTTGACTTGTTTTTCTTCAAGACTCTTTTTCATAGGAAGTGGGTTAGACTTAAATGTGTTTTATATTTTCTTCTTGATGCTCTCTTATTGTGGTTCAATTCTTATTCTTATGTGAGCGTCTTTTAAAAATCATTGTGCCTAGTTGAAAGGCGTTAAAGAAAAGCGCTACCGGGAGACAACCCGTTTTATTTCTCCGTTTTTAACCCGTTTTCTTTAGTGTGCTTTGAACCTGGGTGTTGTCTATTTCCTTAGAAACCCCGCTGTATCTTTTCTTTTGAATTTTTGTTGAGCCAAGTAAAACCTCTAGTGGAAAGTAGAGGCTATATTTCGGATTTCTACGCAGGAAATAGATTTCTGCTGTCCACTATTTATTCCGTATAAAAACACAGAAAATTCAATATGACCTGAGTTTCTTTTGTGAGTAATCCTGGGCTATATACGCAACTTTTTTTAGTTGGCCACTTTTTTATTTGAGCAACAGAAGATTTTTGGAAAAAATGATCTTTACCTGCTGTCCTGTTTTGACATATGTCTGCCAATAATTGCATTTGCATCTTAATCTCTTTCTTTTGGTGTTCTTTTGAGAAAAAAGTTTTAAAAGAAGTTGTGACAGTAGCTAATGTGTTTTTGAGTGTTATTCTTGTGTCGAAACTAAACCATGTGAATTTATTATTTCGATTGCACTAACGTTGCTAATGAAGATTGTGAGAATTTTGGTGTGAAGGAAGTTTTCAAGGGTCAAGAGAAGATGATGATATGATGTGATCAAGAACAGTGAAAAGCCTAAGCTTGGGGATGCCCCGGTGGTACATCCAAGAAAATTCCAAGAAGACTCAAGTGTCTAAGCTTGGGGATACCCAAGGCATCCCCTTCTTCATCGACAAATTATCAGGTCACTTCTAGTGAAACTATATTTTTATTCAGTCACATCTTATGTGCTTTACTTGGAGCGTCTTTTATTTTTATTTTCAGTTGTTTGGTTTTCTTTTCTGAAATAAATGGTTGGATCTCGTCATACTTGTGTGGGAGAGAGACACGCTCCGTTTTCATTGCTTAGAACACTCTAGTTTTCATTCTTATTGTTCTGTGAGTGTTCACTTTTGGCTAGTTCTGTATTTAGCTCCTGTTTTGCATGCATCTCTTATTCAGAGCTGTTAGTTTTAGTAGTGTTATGTGAGTACTCTCATGTTTTCTTTCTGTATCATGTTTAGTATTTTTGTTAAAACATATCTTGTATGGTACTTGTTGGGAAACGAAACTGCTGCTTGAAGTAGAATTTATAATGGTGCAAGTAGAATCTTGTATAGACTGTAGCTAGAACTTTTTTAGGCCATGCTAAATGTTATTTTAGTTCTAAATCCTTGTGATGTTGAGTAGCATGAATAGCCTCAAATAGCTGAGAGTGTTTAATATGTTATTGAAAGATTCATGAGTTGTTCTTATCATAAGGAAGCATAAATTTATGGTATTCTCTTTCGAATGTTTTATTTGGTTGACTTGGCGCATGCTCACACTATGTTTATGACTACGAACCAGTCACGAATAGCCTCCATGACCACTTAGTTTTTGAACTATGATACCGCTTATGCTTTAATTAATGATGTTTATGTCGATGTGCATGATTATGGCTCTTATGCTCTTTTGATTTGTCGCTCCCAGTCTTTTGCTAGCCTCCACCTGTACTGAGTATGAGCTCTACTCGTGCATCCAACTCCCTTAAACCAAAAATTTACCCATTGTGTCCACCATACCTACCTACATGTGGTATTTAACTGCCACTCCAAGTAAATTGCTCATGTGATACCTTTAAAACTTTTGAAACTACTCCTGCTTTATGTTCCTGTTTTTGCTCATGAGGACGTCAATGGAGAATCTTTATCTCACTTGTTGATTGGATTTCACACCCTGGAATAGTGGCTTCATCCGCTTATCCAAATGATAGAAGAGTTGGCAGCGGGGTGCCCAGCCCCAAATTAATACACACAAAATCTCTTCACTATTTTTGCCCCTGATTTATCAGTCAAAGCATAATTGTGTAAACAAAAGAGAAAGAGGGATGACCTTCTACCCAGATGCGTGCTTCACATGGAAGCCTCTCTTGTGAATCCAGTTGGCTTGTGACATACTATATTTTCTGTTTACCATTCGTTGACATTAGCATACATCTCCCAAAATATAGACACTCCTCCACGGTATGTGATTGTTGGCAGGAACCCGAGGATTCGGTTAGCCATGGTTTGTGAAAGATGGATGGGAGGAGTGTCAAACTTTTAATACCTCTGTTTAATAAAATAAAAAGCTCTAGCACATGAGTGATCCCTGCTTCCCTCCGCGAAGGCCCTTTCTTTTACTTTTATGTTGAGTCTCCATATTCTAACTTTATGCACAGTTGAGAGAGCATTTTTTGCTATTCTGAGTTCTATGTGCATTTGTCCCATAAACATCAATAATTGCTTCATGATGTGATACTATTTGTTCTTAAATTATTTGCTCTAGTCTTCCTCATGAACTTTGAAGGTGTCCTGGCATTTATGTTTTGCCCTACTCTTAAGGACTAGCGAAATATCACTTTGCCATGCTTTCTCTATACCTGAAACAAACGTTTATCTTTCTTTGCATTATTATTCATGATCCTTTATTTGAGATACTTCTCATGATGCAATGTGATTGCTATGCTTTATTATGAAAGTTCTATTTATCATGTTTGTCTTAAAGTTCTATGATCTCAGCTTACATATGCTTTTACATATTATGATCAAGATTGTGTGGTAGCATGTCACCTCAGAAATTATTTTGTTTTATCGTTTACCTACTCGAGGACGAGTAGGAACTAAGCTCGAGGATGCTTGATACGTCATAAACGTATCCTTAATTTCTGATGTTCCATGTTGTTTCCCACATGTTTTCCTTACACTTTATGTCATTTTTATCGATTTCTCGGGACTAACCTATTGACAAGATTCCACAGAGCCAGTTCATGTTTTCTGCTGTTTTTAGTTTCAAAAAAGTTGTTCTGGAAATATTCTCGAAATTGGACGATTCGAAAACCAGAAGTTTTAGAAGTCCCGGAAGCATCGAGAAGTCCCAGAGAGCCCCGGAGGGGGGCCACAGGGTGGCCACACCATGGAGTGGCGCGGGTCCCCCCTGGCCGCGCCACCTAGGGGTGTGGGCCCCCTGGCCACCTCCCTACATCGCCCTTTCTCCTATATATACTCCCCGGTGCATAAACCCTAGGAGAATCGACCTTTTCCACAAAATATATCCGTAGCTCCGCCGCCGCCGACAAGTTTTGCGGGACAGATCTCTGTTCTGGCACCCTGCCGGGACGGGGAAGTGCCCCCGGAAGCCATCTCCATCGACTCCACTGCCATCTCCATCGCCGTTGCTGTCTTCTATGATGAGGAGGGAGTAGTTCTCCCCCGAGGCTGAGGGCTCTACCGGTAGCTATGTGGTTCATCTCTCTCTCCCATGGTGTGATGTTTATGTGACCGTGAGCTTTGTAATCTATTTGAATTCGTAGATGTTACTTTTCATCTTTTGCTACTCAAGTGCTTTATTTATATGAACTTTGGAGTCACCTTGTCCCGCGGTGTGAAGGTGACAGTGTGCACGCCTTGTGTGTCTCCTCTATGAATTGTGGAGTTTGCTTAGTACCTTCTAGGGCGCTCATAGTGACAGCGTGGGGTTAACTAGACATGGGAATACAAACTTGAGGAGTGATGTTACAACCCTACACAATGATTAGTGTTCGTTATCCAACCGGAGAGGATTAAGAGCATAGTGAGAGAAGTTATCCAGTTATTCATTTATGTGATCATTGTTGAGAGTGTTCTCTAGTGAAAGTAGGATCCCTAGGCCTTAATTCCAAGCATTGAAACATCATTTTCCGCCTGTTATACTACATGTTTGCTTGCTTCCATTTTTATTTCAGATTGCTATTATCACTTATTATCATCCATATTACTTGCATTTTACTATATCTTCTCCGAACTAGTGCACCTATATACCTGACAAGTATATTGGGTGTGTTGGGGACACAAGACACTTCTTGTATCTTGATTGCATGTTTGCTTGAGAGGGATATCTTTGACCTTGGGTAATCCACTTAAGAGAAACTTGTTGATGTTCTACAAACCGCTGCACTTGGAGGCCCAACACTGTCTACAAGAATAGAAGCGTGCGTAGACATCAACAGACCAAACCACTCTTGGATTTATATGAAGAGATTTGCCAAGGCAGAAGCTTCACAGGGGAGAGTGGTAAAATTCGTGAAATTCAACTCCCTAGCATTTGATACTTTGCCTACTTCATTTCTAAATGTGTATTAGCTAGGAAAACTGCCAGCAAGTTATCTGTTTATGATTTGGCATTTATTGCTGCTGCTTTGAGACACGATAGGTCTTATAACTTTGGCGCTTTGATTGCTTACCGTATCTCACATAACCGTGAGAAGGGCGGAGTTTGTGGAGGTCTTATTGCGTTGCGCTTGCTAGATTTACATGGTTTGGAGCCACACCCTCTAGACTTTTAGTTTCCTATAGAGAGGCTTAATCTTGTTTCCATGGTTCAACATAACTTTCTTTCTACCCATGCTCACTTACATAATTTATCTTTTGAATTAACTTTCTCCAAACGATCCGGGTGGAGAGTTGTTAAAACTGTTAGAGAAGTACTTTTGCCTGCTCCTCTTTTGTTTGATCTTAATAACAGGCAAGGATGGGAGCTTTCTGAGAGTGAGATGGACACATACCTTGAGCATCACCCCTAGCAAGGGGAGGATGCCGACGAGGGGGACGATGGTGATTTCGTCCAGCCCTACAACGCCATGGGGATCCCATACCAGCACCCCGGTTATGACTATGCGCCAGCTGCATCTTCCTCTTCTTATGCGCCTGAGTACGACCACGCGAGGGATGACCCACCGCAGTGGGGATATTTCCCGTGCTTTGATTGAGCTCCAGTTAGGCCAAAAGCATAATTTTGGGGGGGAGGTATACCGACATCACACTCATTTATATATCATGTTCGGTCGGTTCTTTGTATATCCATGTTTATCATTTCTTTCGTTTGTTTTCGTTTCTCTTTGTTTCTTTCGTTTGTTTTCGTTTCTTTCATTCCTTTGTTTTTATTGTTTTGTTTTCTCTTTCCAAAACACAAAAAGACCAAAAATATTTCTGTTGTTTCTTTCTATTTGTTTCTTTAGTTGGTTTGTTTTATTCGTTAGTTGCGTTTTAATATTCAAAAACCCAAAAATATTTTCTTTTGTTTGTCGTTTGCTTTCTTTTGTTCTTGTTTCATTTTGAAAACCCAAAAAGATTTTTGCTTTGTTTGCTTGCTCTCTTTTTGTATGTGCCTTAATTGAAAAAACCAAAAATATTTGTTGTTCTTCTTTGGTTTTGTAAA
The DNA here is from genome assembly GCA_028641055.1 of Alopecurus myosuroides. Lineage (NCBI taxonomy): Eukaryota > Viridiplantae > Streptophyta > Magnoliopsida > Poales > Poaceae > Alopecurus > Alopecurus myosuroides. Next base: position 481,333,826 of record CM054058.1, read on the forward strand.
TTTTGTTGCAGAGTTCAACAGTCGTCCGTGATTCCATTGGAGCTTGGTTTTCATTATATATTATTCAAGCCACAAGTGAAGAGAACTAATGACGATCTACGACAATTCAAGTGTGGTGAGAGGCTGGTATGAATTCTTTTTGCTTTCATTTTTGTACATATATCCATCTATGTGAGTATGCTTAGTTTGTTCGTATAAGATATATGAGACTTAATGGTTGCTTAATAGTTCGTGCTCTCTCATGTTTTGTTCCAATTTATTAATAGTAAATGACATGTCGCATAAATATTTCTTCGCATTGTTCTATTCGTGAGAAGAGTATGACATTGTGGTAGCCTTCTCTGACTGTTTCATTTGAATCGACTTGGCACATGCTCACGCATGCTAAGACTGAAAACAAAAAGTCAATAAGCCTTGATGATTTATTTTGCCTCAGAGTTCTAGTATCAATTTTATGCCTCGGTTAATTTTACTTTGTCGCAAACATGATTATGATAGTTGTTCCTCTCTTGATTGTCTCTCCCTGTCTATTGCTAGACTTCACCTGTACTGCCAAATGTGTCTACCATACCTACCTATATGTGGTATTTAACGGCCACTCCAAGTAAATTGCTCGTGTGCTACCTTTAAAAACCTGCTAAAAATTACTCATGTTTTGTGCCCCTGTTTTACCTCATGAGGACGTAAATAGAGAATCTTTATCTCACTTGTTGATTGAATTTCACACCCTAGACTAGTGGCTTCATCTGCTTATCCAAATTATAGAAGAGCTGGCAGCGGGGTGCCCAGCCCCAAATTAATACACACAAATTCTCTTCACTCTTTTTGCCCCTGATTTATCAGTCAAAGCATAAATGTGTAAACAAAAGAGAAAGAGGGATGACCTTCTACCCAGATGCGTCCTTCACATGGGAGCCACTCTTGTGAATCAAGTTGTCTTGTGACGTACTGTATTGTCTGTTTACCATTCGTTGACATAAGCATACACCTTTCTCAAAATGTTTTCAATACCTCTGTTTAATAAAATAAAAAGCTCTAGCACATGAGTGATCCATGCTTCCCTCTGCGAAGGGAATTTCTTTTACTTTTATGTTGAGTCTCCATCATATTCTTTGAGCACTTTCTTGAGAGCACAATGGTCATTCTTAGTGTGATGTGTTTGTCCCAAAGTACGGTTGATTGTGGTATAACTTTGATACTTGTATCTTTGATATCTTTACTTCTAGTCTTCCCTTGAACTTCAGAGGTGCCCTGGCATTTATGTTTTGCCCCACACTTAAGGGCAAGCGAGATACCACTTTATTAGATCCTTTTTATGAATACTTCAGTCTTGCAAATAGTTATGCTTCATGTTGTTTATTATTATTATGTTGTAATCTTCTCATGGTTTGCATAGCTATTAAGTGACAGTATCTTGCATGTATCTTATCATGAGCATAATTAAGTATGTGATCATATGGTGAATATATTTACATCATATGAAGCAAATGTGTTCATAAAAGTCTTTTATCGCACTCAGTTGTCACTTAATTGCTTGAGGACAAGCAATAAGCTAACCTTGGGGGGAGTTGATACGTCGAAAACGTATCTCCTTTTCCGAACACTTTTCTTATTGTTTTCTTCTAAACGTGTATGTTTTGAATACAACTAACACGGACTAATGCTGTTTTCAGCAGAATTACTTTGGTGCCTTGTTTTTATGCAGAAAAATCAACTTTCGGGAAATTGCCCAGAAAAGACCCCATTGGTGTTTTCACCCCGGAAGACCCCGGGAGCCAAAAGGGGGCCAGGAGAGGAGTCAGAGGGTGGCCACACCCCCTGGCACGGGTCCCCCCTGGCCGCACCAGCATAGGGTGTGGGCCCCCTAGAGCCCCCCCTCGGACTCCCCTTTCGACTACAAGTAGCATCCAACCCTAAAACCCGAGGGGTTCGTCATATTCCACAAAAACTCAATAGAGCGCCGCCGTCGTCCCGAACCTTGATTCGAGGATCAGAAGTTCCTGTTCTGGCACCCTGCCGGGACGGGGAAGTGGAGGATATCACCGCCATCGTCATCATCAACGTCTCTCCATCGACCATCCATGTTTCCCCCATCCATGTGTGAGTAATTCCCCGTTGTAGGCTGAAGAGGATGGTAGGGATTGGATGAGTTCGTTCATGTAATAATGCCGTGATTGTTAGGGCATAGTGCCTAGTATCCTCTATTAGTGCTATTGACATTGTTGCAACTTGTTATGCTTAATGCTTGACACTTTGGGCCCGAGTGCCGTGATCTCAGATTTGAACATATTATTGAATCACGATGATAATTATTGTTTCTTGATCATACCTGCAAGTTGTTTACACATATTGTTGTCCGGAACCCGAGGCCCCAAAGTGACAAAAATTGGGACAACCGGAGGGGATGGTTGCGATGTGAGGATCACATGTGTTCACGGAGTGTTAATGCGTTGCTCCGGTGTTCGATTAAAAGGAACACCTTAATTACCATTAGTTCCCTTGAGGCCCCGCTGAAAACGGGCTGGTAGGACAAAAGATGTTGTGCAAGTTCTCATTGCGAGCACGTACGAATAATTACGGAACACATGCCTATGGTTACTTAGTGCTTGGATGCTTTATCTTATTTATCTGCAATGCCCGTGACATGATCATTATTAGAACTTTCTTATCCATGCAACGCGCGTTCATCCATCCTTATGCCTACAGTATTTAATCCGATGTTTACTTCAACCACTAGTGTTGCTGCTGTTTTTATGCCACTTCTGCTATTATTTCACTACTACTGCTACTATAAAACTGTTACTACTGATAAACCACGGCGAACAAAAGTACTTTCAGGTGCAGGTGAATTGACAACTCACTTTTTAATGCTCACAAATATTATTTGGCTCCCCTTGTGTCGAATCAATAAATTTCGGTTTTACTTCGCTCGAAGACTGTTGCGATCCCCTATACTTGTGGGTCATCAGTATTAAAAGTTTGAACTGAGTGTCTATATTTTGGGAGATGTATGCTAATGTCAACGAATGATAAACAGAAAATACAGTACGTCACAAGCCAACTGGATTCACAAGAGCGGCTCCCATGGTGAAGGACGCAACTGGTGTAGAAGGTCATCCCTCTTTCTCTTTTGTTTACACTATTATGCTTTGACTGATAAATCAGGGGCAAAAATAGTGAAGTGAATTTGTTTGCATTAATTTGGGGCCGGGCACCCCGCTGCCAGCTCTTCTATCATTTGGATAAGCGGATGAAGCCACTAGTCCAGGGTGTGAAATCCAATCAACAAGTGAGATAAGGATTCTCTATTTACGTCCTCATGAGAAATTTACTTTGGAATGACAGTTAAATACCACATGTAGGTAGGTATGGTGGACACAATGGGAATTTTTTTTGGTTTAATGGAGTTTGGATGCACGAGTAGAGCTCATACTCAGTACAGGTGGAGGCTAGCAAAAGACTGGGAGCGACAAATCAAGAGAGCATAAGAGCCATAATCATGCATAGCGACATAACCATCATTAATTAAAACATAAGCAGTATCACAAGTTCAAAAACTAAGTGGTCATGGAGGCTATTTGCGCTAAGTCAACCAAATAAAACATTCGAAAGAGAATACCATATATTGATGCTTTACTATGACAAGAACAACTCATGAATCTTTCAATACATATTAAACACTCTCATCTATTTGAGGCTAATCATGCTACTCAATAACCACAAGGCTTTAAAACTAAAATAACATTTAGCATGGCATGAAAAAGTTCTAGCCACAATCTATACAAGCTTCTACTAGTACTGTTATAAATTCTACTTCAAGCAGCAGTTTTCTTTCTCCCAACAAGAACCATACAAAAAAATTATTTAACAAAAATAATCTTTATGATACAGCAAGCAAACATGAGAGTACTCACATAAAACTACTAAAACTAACAACTCTAATAAGAGATGCATGCAAAGAAGGAGCTAAATAAATGCAGCAGCTAGACAGAGATTAAGAATACAAAGTATTCTTAAGAAAAAGCGGAGCGTGTCACTCTCCAATAAAAGGATGCTGGGTTCCAACCAAGCTTATTTAAAAAATAAAAATAAACTGAAAACAAAAATAAAAGATGCTCCAAGTAAAGCACATAAAATACGACCGAATAAAAATATAGTTTCACTTGAAGTGACCTGATAATTTGTTGATGAAAAAGGGGATGCCTTGGGCATCCCCAAGCTTAGACGCTTGAGTCTTCTTGGAATTTTCTTGGATGTACCACCAGGGCATCCCCAAGCTTAGGCTTTTCACTCTTCTTGATCACATCATATGATCCTCTTCTCTTGACCCTTGAAAACTTCCTTCACATCAAAATTCTCACAATCTTCTTGAAAACTTCCTTCACATCAAAATTCTCACAATCTTCATTAGCAACGTTAGTGCAATTGAAATAATAAATTCACATGGTTCAGTTTCAACACAAGTATAAGAGTCAAAAACACATTATCTACTTTCCCAACTTCTTTAAAAACTCTTTTTCTCAAAAGAACACCAAAAGAAAGAGATTAAGATGCAAATGCGATAGATGGCAGAAATCTGTCAAAACAGAACAGAAGGTAAAGATCATTTTTTTCAAAAATCTTCTATTACTCCAATAAAAAAAGTGGTCTTCTAAGAAAGGTTTCATATATAACTCAGGATTAAGCGTAAAAAAGCTCAGGTCATTTTGAATTTTCTGTGATTTTTAACGGAATTTAAAGTAGACAGCAGAAATTTGTTTCCTGCGCAGAAATCCGAAATATAGGCTCAACTTTCCACTAGAGGCTTTACTTGGCTCAACAAAAACTCAAAAGAAAAGATACAGCGGGGTTTCTAAGGAAATATACAACACCCAGGTGCAAAGCACACCTAAGAAAACAAAATAAAATGGTTTGAAAACAGCGAAATAAAACGGGTTGTCTCCCGGTAGCGCTTTTCTTTAAAGCCTTCCAGCTAGGCATAAAAGGGCAACTCAAGTATTTTCAAGTGAAGAAGCTTCAATATCATATTTTTATCTAATTAGAGTCAAAGGTTAGCTTCATCTTATTTCTAGGAAAGTGTTCCAAACCTTTCTTGAGGGGAAATTGATATCTAATACTCCCCTCTTTCATATCAATAATAGCACCAACAGTTCTAAGAAAAGGTCTTCCCAAAACAATAGTACAAGAAGCGTTGCATTCAATGTTCATAACAACAAAATCAACAAGGTCAAGGTTATTATTAACCATAATGAGAACATCATCAATTCTACCAAGAGGTTTCTTCTTAGCATTATCAGCAAGATGAACATCCAAATAAAAGTGGTCCAACGGTGGTAAATCAAGCATATTATAAAGCTTTTGAGCCATAACAGAGATACTAGCACCAAGATCACACAAATCATTGAAATCATTTACTTTTATCTTAATGATAGGCTCCCAACCATCGTCTAATTTTCTAGGGATATAAGTCTCAAGTTTCAACTTTTCTTCCTTAACTTTCATGAGAGCATTGGTAGTATGTTTAGTAAAGGCCATATTCATCGCACTAGCATTGGGACTTGTAGCAAGATTTTTTAGAAACATAATAACTTTAGAGATATTGCAATCATCAAAATCAATATTATTATCATCAAAAGTAATGGAACCATTATCTCCCACATCTCTAAAAATTTCAGAACTTTTATCAGGAGCAATTTCAGCAGTTTGAGGCAATTTAGCACGTTTCACCAAAGGAGTAGGGACTTTATTAACACCAACTACTTTACCATTCATAGTAGGAGGTTTACTAGCACTTGGAACTTCAGTTTTACTAGTGGTTGTGATAGTGCAAACTCTAGCAATATTATTCTTTTTAGCCAATTCATCTTCTCTTTCCCACCTAGCACGTAATTCAGCCATCAACCTAACATTATCATCAATTCGAACTTGAATGGAATTAAAAGTTTTACTCTGTTTAACATCTTGCGGCAAAACCTTTAGTTTTAGAAAATCAACATCAATAGCAAGGCTATCTACTTTAGAGGCAAGAACATCTATTTTACCAAACTTTTCCTCAACTGATTTATTAAAAGCAATTTGTGTGCTAATAAATTCTTTAAGCATGTTTTCAAGATCATAGGTAGAGCTTTTATTACTATTGTAGGAATTGCCATAAGAATTACCATAACTATTATTAGGAGGATAAGGCTTATAATTGTTTCCACCAAAATTATTTCTATAAGCATTGTTGTTCAAATTATTATTTCTAATAAAGTTCACATCAACATGCTCTTCTTGATCAACCAAAGAGGCTAAAGGAACATTATTAGGATCAACTTGAGCTTTACCATTAACAAGTGTAGACATAATAGCATCAAGCCTTTCACTCAAAGAGGAGGTTTCCTCAACAGAATTTACCTTCTTACCTTGTGGGGCTCTCTCAATGTGTCACTCTGAATAATTTATCATCATATCATCAAGAAGCTTTGTTGCATTTCCCAAAGTGATGGACATAAAGGTACCTCTAGCAGATGAATCCAAAAGGTTCCTTGAGAAGAAATTCAGTCCTGCATAAAAGGTTTGTTTAATCATCCAAGTAGTCAGTCCATGAGTGGGACAATTCTTCACCATAGTTTTCATTTTTTTCCCAAGTTTTAGCAACATGTTCATTATCAAAATGTTTAAAATTCATTATGTCACTTCTCAGGGATATAATCTTAGCAGGAGGATAATATTTTCCAATGAAAGCATCTTTACACTTAGTCCATGAATCAATACTATTTCTAGGCAAAGATAGCAACCATTGTTTAGCTCTTCCTCTCAAAGAGAAAGGAAATAATTTCAGTTTAATAATATCTCCATACACATCTTTATATTTTTGCATCTCACATAGTTCAACAAAATTATTAAGGTGGGCAGCAGCATCATCAGTACCAATACCAAGAAATTACTCTTTCATCACAAGATTTAATAAAGCAGGTTTAATATCATAGAAAGCAGCAGTGGGAGCAGGTGGAGCAATAGGTGTACAAATAAAATCATTGTTGTTTGTGCTAGTGAAGTTGCACAACTTAGTATTCTCAGAGGAACTCATTTTAGCAGAATAAAATCAAGCAAATAAATAACAACTATGAAGTAAACTAATTTTTTTGTGTGTTTTTAATATAGAGAAGCAAAACAAGACAATAAACAAAATAAATAGGTTGAGAGTGAGAGACTCCCCTTGCCAGAAGAATTCTTCCTCCCCGGCAACGGTGCCAGAAAAATCCTTGATGCGCTTTGTTAGGAACCCCAAGAGGAGGGTGTGATGAGCACAACGGTAGGAGTTTTCCCCTTAGTTAAGAACCAGGATTATCAATCTAGTAGGAGAAAGAGGACCTTCGGAAGGTTGATGCCACTGACGGTGGTGTTGGTGCTTCACCGGTGTCCACAACAACGTGGAACCTACACACAACACAACCAAAATACTTTGCCCCATCGGTACAGAGAGGTTGTCAATCTCACCGGTCTTGCTAAAAACAAAGATTAGACGTATAGTGTGGAAAAAAGTGTATGCTTGCAGTAAGTAAAAGAGAGTTGTGGTTTGTTTAACAGTGTGGAAAATGGACCGGGGTTCATAGGTTCGCTAGTGGTGTCTCTCCATAAAAGATAGCATGTTGGGTGAACAAATTAGAACTGGGCAATTGACAGATAGAGGTTGCATCGTAGTGCACAATATGACATGAAGATTACTATGATGTTTAGTGCGGGCATTACAACAAGATACATAGAACGACATCCATCTGCATCTATGACTAATAATCCACCCTCAGGTTATCATCCGAACCCCTTTAGGTATTAAGTTGCAAGCAACAGATAATTGCATTAAACAAATTGTGTAATGTAAGCAATGATTATGCACGCGGGCACTCTCACGCTGTTTTCTCCCTAATGGCAACAACACATCCCCCTTCACGTTTCTGTCACTCGAGCAAGGTGGAGAGGAGGCATGAACCCACTATCGATCATAAATACTCCCTCTTGGAGTCACTAGCAACTACTTGGCCAGAGCAACCACTAGCAACGGAAAGCATGCAAGATCACAAATAGCATAAGAAAATAAAGACTATAATCAACTTGGCATAAGTTCAATATTCATCGGATCCCAGCAAACACAGCATATAGAATTACATATGATCAATCTCGATCATGATAGGAAGCTCACGAGATCTAAACATGGAGGAATATGAGGAGAAGACAACCATCTAGCTACGGCTACGAACCCGTAGTCCAAGGATGAACTACTCACGCATCACTCCGGAGGCAGGCATGGTGATGAAGAGGCCTACGGTGATGATCTCCTCTCCGGTAGAGTGCCAGAAACATCTTCAGAACCCCCCTGATCTAGGGTTGACGGTGACGGCGGCTGCGGAACTTTTCAGGGATTTTTTATCAGGTGTTTAGGGTTTTCCATCGGGGGGCTTAAATAGGCGGAAGGGCAGAGGCGGTGGAGCTCCAGGTGCCCTACACCTATAGGTGGTGCGGCCAGGAGGACCCGCGCCACCCTGTGGTGTGACCCACCTGTTGCCTGTCTTCGACTCCTCTTCGGTGTTCTGGATGCTTCCGGGGAAAATAGGAACTTCGGGCTTTGTGGGGTCCAATTCCGAGAATGTTTGCAGAACAACTTCTGAAACCAAAAACAGCAGAAAACATGGAACTGGCACTTGGCATCTTGTTAATAGGTTAGTCCCGGAAAACATATAAAAATGCTATAAATAAGAGAGAAAACAAGTAGCAATTGGCAAAATATGATCATGGACCATCAGAAATTAAAGATACGTTGGAGACGTATCAGTGACTTTCCCATTCCTCTAGAGCGAGCGAGAGCATCATCTGCACTCTTGTGCGATAGGGATATGGCGATGAACTCGCTAAGAACACCAATGGAGTTGAGGGAATTGTAGTCCGCTCTTGTCCGTATGCTAGTGGAGAGGTTCTTCTCGAAGGGTTTAATTGTTTTGATGAACTTCCTCTTTATCCACTCATCAAAGATCTCTTTTTTTTAAAGTCACTCAATTGATTGGCAATGGTGACAACTCTTCTATATATCTCCTCGGGGGACTCATCTTCTTGCATAACAAAGTTTTTGGACTTGTCAATGGCCACATCATACTTTGATGATTGGATGCTATCATTCCCTTGAAACAAAGTGTCAATCTTTTCCCAAGCTTCCTTGCTGGTCTTGCAACCACGAATGTGAGTGAGATGCTCCCTTGGAAGAGCCTTTTCAATGATGACAAGGGCGGTCTTGTTGATTTGAGATTCCACATCCTCCCTAGGGTTTAAGTTGCTTGGGTCATGGGGATGGAACCCATGGACCACACTCCTCCACAAAGTGGTGCACGAGCCGGAAATATGTGACTCCATTTCAAACTTCCAAGAAGAGAATTCATTAGTGTTAAGCATGGGAGGAAGTCCAACATTAAGAATGTGTGGCATTGAAACTATTGGATGAATGGAGTCATAATTTTGAGGTGGTGGAACTTTTGAGTTGGACCTCGAACCATTAGCCGTTTGAGACTTGGAGCCTCTAGAATTCTCCTTTGCCTTAGCCTTTTGTGCGGCTTTCGCCTTGGCTTTGGCAATGTTATCTTCGATTTCGGTATCGTCTGGAATAGTTTCCTCTTCCAAACTTTCTCATCGAAGACATGGGGAGAATTCACGTGCCCCTTAGGTTTACCCATCATGTTCTCCAATATCCTCTTGATGGAGGAAACCTCTGAACCAACACTAGAGCTAACCTTGGACAATTGGGTTTGAATGGTTACAACCGTTGTCTCTAGGTTACCTATAGTCTCGGCCATTTTGGAGAGCTCCTCCTTAGAAGATTCGGGATCATCTCTGTTGTCCATGATACTCTTAGGCGGTTAAGCCCGATATAAGAGCCGAGGCTCTGATACCAGTTGAAAGTACACTATGGTCAACTAGAAGGGGGTGAATAGGTGACCTAAAATTTTTAATCCTTTTTCACTTTTAGATGGGCTTTTAACATGTAGACAACTTGGTTATATAGATGTGCAACTAGGTAGACACCCTATGTGATAAGAAACAAGTATGCAACGGAAGTAATGTGCAAGGCACAAGATAACCACAAGTGTAAAACACGGAGACAAGGATATGTTTCCCGTAGTTCCTTCTTAAAAGAAGTACGTCTACGTTGGAGAGGTGGGGAGCCACCTAGGCGCTCCTCAATAGCACAGTTGTGCACACCTTGTTCTCCTTGAGCTTCTCCGGTGAGGGAGATTCTCGTGTCCACTATGAGGTCGATTTGAAGGCGTTGACCAAACCTTTACAATTGGTTGAGGCTACTCCACAAGTGAGATGGAGGCTCTCAACGATCCAAAGTTTCTTGCTACAAGGTGGAAACTACAAGCACTAGGGTTTCTCTAGGATGACAAGGCAACCAAGATATTTACAAGATACCAAGAGGTATGGTAGGAGAAAACTATTTATGGCTTGGTAGAAGTGTAGATCTAGGCCTCCTCCATCAGATCCTTGAAGGGCATCGAGTTTGGTTGGAGGAGGAGGGAGATCTAGGCGTTTTAAGCTCTTGTACAATGGAGGAGAGAGAGGAATGGACGAACTAGCCGTCTAGAGGAAAAAGACAACTATTTATAGCCTCCTCCTAGTTCTAGCCGTTGCTGCCTTCCAGGGCCAGAATATTCCGGTATTAGTACCAGAAATTTCTGGGGTAGCTGGGCCAGAAATTTAAAAACTCCCGGGGGTGTATTATTGAATAATCCGGTGGCCGGAATATTCCAGCTAAATTTCCGCCCCCATATCTGAGAGCGGGCAGCAGCGACTCGTCCGAAATTCTGCTAAGGACCAGAGGCCGAAAATTTGCCCCAGAATATTCCGGGCATATTTCTGCCCCTGCATCTGAGAGCGGGCAGTTGGATGCCAGGACTTCACCATCTGGAGCATTGAGGATGCCGGAATATTCCGGTGCTGAGGCCAGAATTTCCGCCCTATAACCAGCGGAATTTCCGGGCTAGTACTCTGAATAATCCGGCTGCAGATATTTGCACATCTCAGAAAATCCTTTGTGAATCTTCTCGAAGATATTATTGTTGATCAAGATAGATATCATGAGGCCAGCTATGAACACTTAAACCACAAGGTACCCGCGTTATTATCATCACCAAAATCATTAGAGGAGACATGAGCTTTCACCTGGAACCACTACCTTTGTCATTGGCTCGTCCCACCACGGCAAGGTCTCCACACCACCGCCAGAGCAACTGCCCCCTCGCCCAACGCAGCGCACGAGCCAGAGTCCTCGGCTCCACCAAGACCCATGAGCACGGGACAAGCCCGACCTTTGGTCGGTGACGCCGTCCAGTGGTGGCAAAGAGAGGGAGGGGACGAGGGGAGGGACGTAAACGTGTGGCGACTAGGGTTCCCTCCTGGGGACCACTGTGTCTCTCATGCATGCCGACCCAAAACTTTTGGAAGCAGTTAACTTCACCAATCTGGCAATAAGTTTAGATGCCTTGGTTTTGGGACCACCCAACTGAACATTTGTCAACCTATAATAATTTTTGGGTGAAAATGACCTCGTGTGTGACCAATGTCAAATCAAGTTAAACGGATAGTGTTGGGCGTCCCCCGAAGGATCTGGGGGGAATCCTCTGGGTGCTCCTGTCGACATGTGCCCCAACAACAACAAAAAGGTTCATTGAAATAAGAATTTTACACTATTATAGAAAATTATAAAAATACCCCCAAATCCCGCTTTTGCTGCTCTGGAGCAAAAAAAAAAGGTTCATTGAAATAAGAAATTTGTGCTATAGTAGCAAAAAAAAGTTGTCGACATGAAAAAAATAAAAAAACTAACGTTGCCGGAGACATCGCTGCAGATATTATAGCAAACATTTTGCACTATGTAGCAAATCTAAACAATAATTATAGCAAAATAATTTATGCTATTGTAGCACAAAATAATGACATCGTCGGAGGCACCGCCAGAGATATTATAGCAAACATTTTGCACTACTATAACAAATATTGACAACAATTGTAGTAAAAATATTTTGTTCTATTGTAGCAAAAAAAATGACATCGCCGGAGAATCCACCGGAGATTCTCGCCGGAGACCTCGTAGCAAACAAATTATACTAGTATAGCAAAATCAGAGACTAATTGTAGGGAATAAAAAATTCTATTGTAGCAGTATGTGTTGTGGTGTCAGTTTGCTGAAAAAACAGAAAACTGATAATAAATAGGCCGTGTCTGCTAAAGAACTGGATACTTTCCGGCGAGAAGGTCTGCTAAGGGCTTTTGGGCCTGCCAGCACGGAAGCCCGCTAGAGCGTGGAGGCCAGCGAGCCCTCGCGTCACCGACCGGAGGATAGGAGGATAACCACCGTTTTCCTAAACAAAATCATGCGAGTATGTTTAACAAATAACACAGTTCGTACGTATATTATTGGAAAATGATGACATCAGGGGCATAATTATGCCTAACTAATCTCGTAAAGCAGTACGTGGTTCGTGAACTTTAACAAACGACACCGGGCGTGTAGATGCACAGGAAAAAAGGAACCACGGGATTTCACCGTAGACTTACCATGTCACTGACAACGGCGGCCCCACCGGTGTCAGATGTTGAGCACGAGTTGTTTTACTTTTCACTTTGGCCGCGGGTGAATTGGCCGTTACGGCGGTGGGGCCCATCCATTCCAGCCGCTGGGTATTTAACCAGCGGAACACCGGGACGTGGAGAAGAAGCCGCCCGCCGGAGAATTTCAGACGCACTGCAACGCAACGCAGCGTAGAGGGACAACAACCACCGCGAGACCGCAAGCCGAGAGAGAGAGAGAGAGATGGCTGAGGCGGAGGCGGCGTGGAAGGCACGGCTCCGGCAGCGCGTGGTGAGCGCGCACGAGCGCGTCCGCGACGCCCGCGAGGGGCTCCAGCTCGCCAAGGACTTCTACGAGTGGCCGATCGGCGCGGAGATAGAGGCGCGGGGGCCCGTCGCTTTCATGGCCGCCTTCCGCGCCAAGTACAGCCTCGCGCTCTGGGCGCTGAGGGCGGCGGCGCGGCACCTGCACTCCGCCTTCGTCGACATGGAGGCGGCCGAGACCCTGGCGCTCCGCGGAGGCAACCTCGCCGGCCCGTTGGTGCCGCTGCTTTCCGTCCAGCTCCTGGTCCCGGAGGACGCCGCGTGGAGGACCGCCCTGGAGCGGCTCCATGAGTCCCGCGCGTCGGTGGAGCTCGCTTGCGAGTTCACCGACTGGTCCTTGGGCCACCTGTCGATGGCCCTCACCCTTTGGCAGAGCGCTGGCGGTGGCATCCCGGACGCGATCGCCCTCGCCGAGCGCGAGGAAACGCCCGCCTACAACGCCCTCACATCCGCCATGCAGCACCTGGAGTCTGTGTGGGTCAAGGTCGACGCCGCCCGGCAGATCCTTCCTCTTGCACCTTAGGCGTTGATCGGCCCGTCGTCGCCTGCGTTTGCCCTCACTGTAAGTGTCTGTCGATCTCGTAGGCCAGCGTTGGTGGACCTTGGGTTTTAATTCCTGGAGTTGCGATTCCTGTCCGCGTGTAAGTGTTGATCTCTGCTAGTGCTACGCCAGCGTACCGTACTACTGGAATCACGCGCGTACGATGCAGTAATCGTGTTCGCTGGTTGTTAATCATCAGATCAGTTTATTTCCTGTTAACAGAATGGTCTCGATGGATGCTATGCAGCAGCGATTTGTTTCTGCAACTTGATTTTTTCTGACGGGAAGTTTCTGTAACATGATGTTGGTTTATCTGACACCCCAGAGTTAACTGTTTCAACCTCAGTTACTTGATGGTGGTATCTTTGATATATGTATACGACTGGCTGTTTCGGCCTGGAATCGACATGCAATTTTCAGTTTTTAACCTTGATCAGGGAGAGATACAATCGTGTACTGGTAGTATAATAATATCCATTGGGTTCACGGCTTCACGCACACATTTGCAGCAGTTTACTTCGGGTTAATAGCAAGCATGGCTGAAAATGGGGGCGCCGATGTTTTGCGCTTGGATTCGATATGCTCGTTTCAGTCAGAATGAAGTGCTATTCAATCGTATAGATTCAGTAGGCAGACTTGCACGAGCACTAGCAAATCGGCAATGTTTCAGCGTGCTCTCAACACCCAAATTGCCATGGAGGCATCATAAAGCTCACAATTCCAAGCTTTGAGACAGAGTACGAGTTCAGGCATGGAGCCTTGCCATATGCAAGACAGAATTGCAACAACTTGGTGTATCTCCTGTTTTCACCAAAAGATATTCCTCCAAGTTGAGCACATGCCACAGCTTAGTATTAGGCAAATTTTACAGTACCCTGGTACTCCTCAAACATTTTTTTTTTTTGAAACGGGAAGCCCAGCCTCTGCATCTAGTCGATGCACACGGCTTATTATATTAAAGATCGAATATTCAGTGTAGCAAATAATCCCAGAATACAAATCAACGATGCCGAAGCGTCGCTAAAAACACAAGCCAACGAAAAAGCCTCCACACATGTAAATTACACATGCTGTAATCTCCTAGTGTGCAACCAGCCACCCTGGTTGAAGATAGCCCGGACCACCGCCACGAGCCGGGTACATCCAGAAGCCAAACGTCCTCTCTGGTCTTCCACTAAAGTGACTTGACCAACACTTTTAATAATGTAAGCTGTGTGCATCCACTGGATGGATGCAGAGGCTGGATTTTCCGTTTCAAAAAAAATCTAGACTTATCCGATTCCTCACATGTTCATCTCGTATCACCGGCTCACCGCCCCCTTGCGTACAACTTCCGACCCCACCTGCACCGCGGTATCAACCTCCTTGCGGGCGCGTCTGCGTCATCCTCTATCGCCATGAGGACGGCGCCATTGCCGCCTGCTCTGTTCCGCAGACCGCCAATGAGTGGATATCATCACAGATTGGTCTCCCAAATCGTTGAACGATGGCAAAACCAATCAATGGATTGGATATTATTTTCTTTGTAATGGGATTTGCCGATCGAACAAATCTGGTCTATAGGTTCTGAAAGACCACACACTATCGATAAACTTACATGGGAGATTAAAACAGAAATTTACATAGCAATGAAATAAGGGCAATATGGAATTGCTTGCAGGCAGCTCGTTCATCGCCCTCGCAGACTCCAGCCCTGCCTGGATCAAAGCAGCCAGTTCTATGTCCGTCCATATTGAACCTAGTCGACAATGACGTCCAGCACTAGAACTCCGACATGACCACATGACAGAGCCCCGGGTGGCCAGGTGATCGCGTCGGACCTCGTCGTGGTCAGTCTGCTTCAGCGCGGCCCTGGTCAGTGATACCCGGTCGGCCAGTCCACGCCGCTACGACAAGTCCGGCCGCGGCCTCGGGCCTGGAGACCATGCCGCGTCTCGGTGGTCGTCTGTAGAGATAATGCAGCCACGCCACGGTTGCAGCCATGTGAGGAATTAGAGTTACAGAAGGATTAATGGTGATAGGATCAAAACATGAATTATATTTTGAGAGGAGAATAACAATAAAATACGCTTTTGCCCCTAAGCTCGAGGTACTCCCTAGATTTTTCTGTGGTACTCCCTCGTATAGATGTTGGAGTACCGGCAAAGAGCGTCCGTTGGATTAATAGAAATGAAGGGCTCATATTTCTTTAAGGGTACCGTAAAAGTGCTCTAGTATTAGTACAACACAAGTTCAGTAGTAGTACGTACTTTACTAGACAGTCTGCAATCTGAACACTATCCCAAATTAAATCCGGCCCACAAATGTACTTCGTCCCATGAGAAACCACTTACGAGGGCATCTCCAGTCATTGCGCCCCCCCCCCCCCTCAGGGCCCAAAACGCCGCCGTTTTGGTGCCGCCGCGGCGCTAAACGGCGCTATTCTGGAACCTGGGGGGGCGCGTTTCCCAGTCGCGTCCCGAGCCCAAGAATCGGCCCAAAACAAACGCAATTGCAAAACTAGTCGAATTTTATTGAAATTTGGAAACTGCGTACATATTCGGCGCGAATTTAAAGCTAGAACGAAAAATTTAAACTAAAACAAACTACTTAAGGCCGAGGCTGGCGGCGATCGCCTGGCTGTAGTCGCCGCCGCCGTCGTCGTCGTCGCTGGGGGCGTCGCCGGGGCGCCTGCTCCCCCCTGTCCCTCGTCGCCGCCGCCGCAATCCCACCTGCTTGCCTCGAGGGCTTGCTGGATCGCGGCCTCGTCGTCGGAGTCCGGGTCGAGGATGACGTACTCGGTCTCCTTCTGCGGCGGCGGGGGAGGGACGCGGAGGCGGGCCGCGTTGGCGGCGGCCTCACGCTCGCGCGCCGCCTTGCGTTGCTCGGCTTCAGCCAACAGGCGGCGCTGAAGTTCGAGCTCCGCCTCGGTGGTGTCCCGCAGGCTCCACCGAGCGGCGGTGTCGACGTCGAGTGGCTGGAGCGTGTCCAGCGACAGCTGCTCCGCGACCTTTTGGTCGGGCCACTCGTCCTCGCCGTCGTCGCCGGCGTTCTCCGTCTTCGGGCGAACCACGCGTTCGAAGCATGGCTCGCCGAGGCGGAGCGCGCCGCCGCTGCGCCTGCGGGCAGGCGCTCCGGCGCTAAGAAAGGGGGGGGGGAGGTGAAGACAGAGTGGCCGGCGGAGGAGCTCGAGGTCGCGGTCGAGGAAGACGCGCCGCCGCTGCGCCTGCGGGCAGGCGCTCCGGCGCTAAGAAAGGGGGGGGGGAGGTGAAGACAGAGTGACCGGCAGAGGAGCTCGAGGTCGCGGTCGAGGAAGACGCGCCGGTCCGCCGTGCCGCCCACGGCTGGGCGGCCTGCGGCGGCGGCATCTCCAGGCGCGGCTGGTTGCCGGCGTTGATGTGCTGGAGGACCTCCTCGAGGCTCCTGCCAGGGGCGCTCCACCAGCGGCGCCGCCCGTGGGCGTTGAAACGCCCGTCGATAGGGCCGTTGTCGTTCTCGGAGTCCAGCTCGCGGTCGCGGCGTGTCGTCAGCCGCCCCCACCAGAACTCGTCCACGCCGGTGAGCGGGTAGTTCTGGGGGTTTGCCATTCCGTCGCGCATCTCGCGGATGGTGCGGCGGAACTCGGCGTCGGTGGAGGGAAGGGGAGGGACGGGGACTCCGCCGGCGCTGAGGGTCCAGCGGCTCGCCCCCGCGGCGGAGCTAGGAAGGCGCGTGTCCGGCGGGCAAGGATAGCCCGCGCGGTACAGCGCCATTGCCTCGCTCCGGCGCAGGTTGTGGCGCGGGAAGCCGTTCGCCGCAGCTCCGTCCGACATCTTCGTGGAGAGAGGGGAGGAGGAGGGCGTCGAGAGAGGGGAGGAGGAGAGGTCGCCGGTGTGAAGAATGGTGGGGCGCGCCGCGCGGCCGGGGGGTTTTATAGCGCGGTGAGCGGCCGTGCATTTACTGCGCGCGCGCGTCCCCTCGCTGCCGCCCGCCACGCCATTACGCCGGCAGCCTTTGGGCGGGGCGCATGCACTGGGCGGCCGCCACGCCATAAACGCCGGCAGCCTTTGACCGCGCGGTAGCCGAGAAGACGATCACGGGCGGTTCTGTTCCCGCGCTTTCTCGTCGCGTCGCTGACCGAGCTGGCCCACGCGCGCGGCCGCGCAGTTTCGCCCCCCCCCCAGGCCGAACCCAGCGGGCTGGGTTTGGCCTGGGTGCCGCGGCGCTATTTAGCGCCAAAACGGCGCTATTTGGGCCTCTGGGGGGGCCGAGTGGTGAAGAAGCGGCGCTATTCGCCGCTTCCGCCGCGAAAAAAACCCCATGGGGGGCTCGGGGGGACGGCTGGAGATGCCCTGAAATGCAGAACCCGATCTGCTCAAAGATCTTCGCATTTTAGCGACCTAAACACGGAAACAAACTGGTTTACGTATCCCTGAAGGAAAAGCGATAAATGTAAAAGTGACGTCCCTGTTGGTTGGTGAATGATGCAGAGTCGACTGGCCGCGTGCTCGGCTCTGCTCGATCACCTCAACCGACAACCGAGCACACGCTCTAGTGCAAACATGTGTTTCTTTTCTCTGATAATAAATAACTGGTTATGTACTACTGCTAGCTAAATTCATTACTCTGGAAAATTAGCACGATGGTATCGTAAGCTCATAATTCAAAGCTTGAGACATACTGCTTCAAAGTTACTAGGTTCAGACATACATGGGGCCTTGAGGAATGCCCAGACGTACAGAAGTAAAGAATTCCGTATATCTCATGTTCTAAGAGACAGTTTCGACAAGTTAAGCACAGGCTACAACTTACTGCAACACAAATTCAGTACTAGAAAGTCTGCAATCTGAACACACGTTATGACATCTCAGTTGCCCCCCTACACACAAATCTCAGTCCCTATGAACTAGAGTAGCCTAGTAGATTATCAAAAGAATTGATCGTTATCAGACTATATCTGTATGTCATGTATCTCTGGGCGCCCATGTGTCATTTCCAACTTCCAGATCAACTCATCAGTCCTCCAGACACGCTCGGAATTTTCTTTGCTCTGTTGCTGCTCGTACAGTTTTCTGCCCAGGGCTGCGTGCCTGCCCGCTCTATAACTGGCCTGGCAAGCCTTGCGCTGGGTCGTACCTCGACAGCAGTCTCCTCTGGCGAAACATCAGGGAACAAACGCAAACACATTACAGTTAATTACCATCGCACCTGGTAAATGATTAGCAATGTAAATTCGAGAGAGATATGGTAGAATTCAGAGGACGACTTACGATGGGCTCAAACTGAGGGGCTGTCAGATTGGTCTCTAGATTCCTCAGCACCAGCAAGATCTGCACCATGTCAAGCAACATTGAGCATGTTTATCAGTATTCCTTGCTCATGGAAACAGAGCATAGCAGAGCAGGGGTGACTTGGGAGTATTGCGAACGATCATGCTGAAGAAAGAAGCTGAAACGCTTACGGTCTTCGCGGTGATGCCATCCATGTCCTTGAGTCTGTGCAGGTGAGCTTCGATGGGGCACGGCGTGGCCGGGTCGAACATGTCGCCGATGAACCGGTACATCTGCGCGAAGTGCATATCGTCTGCACGAACAGCAACAGAAGAAAACGCACAGTTATTATATTTCAGCACATAGTCTGAGCTTCTGTACTAGCACAAGATTGGGTACAGAAGGAAGATGTGTTACCTGGAGACAGTGGAAGCGGGATTGTCTCGTCCTGCTCATCGGCGATAGCTGACGCTTCGCTTGCGCCGCTGTTGCCAGCCCAGTCCATGGCCGTGTCACTGAAGCTTGGCGTCCCCATGAATGAGCTGACACCTGGAGGTATTGCAGTACGTAAAGTTATGGTCATGGTGATTTGGTGGCTGCTCCAGACAGGAGCAAAGTAAGTTACCTGGATGTGGTTCAGTCTGGTTCCCTATACCTCCGTAGTTCACCCACGCTGAGGAAGTGCCTGCCCAGTCCAAGTTGTGCATGTCTGAAAAAATTCACAAGAGTGTCGCTCATGTATGTCTGATCAGCAATCATGGAAGGGTAATGAAGGTTCACACTGATCAGAAGCTCAGAACGCTAAGCAAATAGACAGGCCGTGATAGGAGGCGCTTGCCAGGAAGCAGTCCGGGACAGTTCCACCCGATGGGACTCTGCTGCGGGTGGCCGTGCAGCACCGTCGTTGCTCCGGACAGCTGTGGCAGCACGGCGAGCCTGCGGTTGGCGTAGTGCGGCGGCAGGCCTGCGGCGAGGCCGAGCTTCTGGACCTTGAGGAAGTACTTCTGTGCGTGGCTACGTATCTGAGCAGACGTGCACATGCTGGAAGTGATTCAGCATCACACGGCATTTCTCTAATCCTCCAACCGCAAAGTAATCATCGAGCCCGAGTAGGAGTACCTGCACCGCGGTCTTGGTGCGGACGTGCTCCTCGATCTTCTTCCAATCGCGGCCGAACCTGAGCAGAGAAACCGCACGATAAATTCAGAGTTTCAGAGATGTGCCAGAGCAGGGTGCGTACTGACCCGAGGAGGGCGTCGAGGAAGCGCTCGTGCTCCTCGGGGCACCACCGCTCCCTCGGCCTGGTGATGGTGTACGGCTTCCTCGCCTTCTTCCCCAGCGACGACGTGCCCTCGCCGGCAGTCCTGTCCGCCATGGTCGCCCACCACCTGGTAGCAGCTCTCTTCTTCTGCTGCTGCTGCTCGTCGCTGTCGATGCCCGGACTAGCGCGACAACCGCGTACGTCTATATATACTGCACCGCGCGCGCACGCGCTGAGCTGCAGATCCATTTCTTGTATGCTGGTTAAGGATTTGGATGCGTGGTCTTGTGAGTTTGTACACGGATCGGTGGCGCTGAAGAGGAATTAGGCGAGGCGTCAGAGCGCGTACAGTTGGCGCTTGCATGGAATTAGCGAGGCTACTAGGCCACCGGGTTGGTGCAAGTCACCGGCCGGGCCTCGTGTTCGTCCTGCGGCGGTGTGATAGAGGTGGAGGAAAGAACGTGCGGGCGACGGTGGCAACGCGTACTCCCTCCGTCCACGAGAAAGTGTACATCTACTTTTACACATAGTCAAACCTTTTAAAATTTGACCAAATTTATACAAAATTGTAGCAATATGTATAACATCAAAATGATATACTCCCTCCGTCCACTTTTATAAGCCATACTTCCTAGCATTTCAATAGTAAAAAGTGAGCCTTACAAAAGTGGACGGAGTGAGTATTTTAAAACTTCATGTCAAGACAAATCTATTGACACTAATTTGATGTCATAAATGCTAGTACCTTTCATAATAAAGTTAGTCAAAGTTTAATAAATTTGACCGCCGAAAAAGGAAAACGTACACTTTATTGTGGACGGAGGGAGTACGGAGGAATGATTTGTCGCTCGGGTTCTTTCCCTTTTGGGCGGGGAAATCGGCACACGGAACGTTCTTTTCTTTCGCCACGCGCGGCTGGGAGACAGGCGCGAGACTAAATTCTTTCGGGGACATAGGGCTACGTGGCCTCTTCCTCACCATCCATTGTTACTCTTTTTAACTCGATTTCCCTTCTTCTTCTTTTTTTAATTTCTACCGCTCCTAGGTCTCCACAATGTGACCATCAACATTACATGGGTGAGATCAAAGATGATCCATGATCAACTAAGACTTGAAAACAAAAACTACGGGGCGGAAGTCTCGGATCTCCTCCGCACCTTGTTTCTTTGGTCATCCATGGGACCTCCTTGCGGACTCTGGATTGCGGAGTCGGACGTCCTTGTATGCGGACGACGTGGTCACTTTCCTACGGCCCTCCTTATTGGACATTCAGACGCTCACCACGATTCTTGCTGACTTCGGTTCACCATCAAGGCTGCAGGTTAAGCTAAGCAAGAGTTACACGCATCTTATTAGATGTGGGGAGACGGTGGAGGGTTTGGTCGCTCAGGAGCTCGGTTGCCCGATAAACAACTTCCCGTTCCGATAGCTGGGCCTACCCTTGTCACCTAGGAAACTCACGGACGTGCAGCTCCAATTCTTGGTGGATAACTTGGCGGAACGCCTGCTAGGCTAGCGCAAACCTAATGAACAGAGGGGGCGGCTTGAGCTAGTTAGGACCACCCTTTCGGCGGTCCTAAATTTTGCCATGATGTCGCTAGACCTTCCCGTCAAGACCTTCACTACGGTGGAGAAGATAATCAGGGATTTTCTATGGAAGGGCCAAAAAGATATACATGGTGGACACTGCCTCGTGGCGTGGAACAAGGTCTGCATGCCTCGATCCCTAGGGGGTCTTGGAATACCCAACCTCCGCCTGATGAACATGGCTCTTCGGATCAGGTGGTTGTGGCTTGCGAGGGTGGACTTGGCTAAATCCTGGGGGGAATTCAACATCCAGGTACCTCCAGAGGTTGGTCGGTTATTCAAAGAAGCTACCACGTCCATACTTGGCGACGGAACATACACCTTCTTTTGGACGGATAGGTAACTACCGAATTTATTCATTAAGGTATCCAAACGGGCTCTGAAGACGCGCAAGGTCCATGAGGGCTTGGCATGCAGATGGTTGGGGGACACTACGCCTGACCTAGGCGCGGCAGCGCTTAGAGAGGCATTGGATCTCACCGAGAGGATCGCTGCCGTCACTCTAGTGGAAGGCGAAGCAGAAACTTTCCGGTGGAACTGGACTCCAGACGGGGGACACTCGGCCCGCTCGGCCTACTTGGCTCTTTTCGAGGGCAACACAGCCATGGACGACCCAACCAAATATGGAAATCTTGGGCTCCAGCCAAATGCAAATTCTTCCTGTGGCTGGCGATTCGCAACAGATGTTGGACGACAGACAGGATTGGCAGACGTGGCCTGATGACCCACAAGTACAGGGGGTGTATCGTAGTACTTTCGATAAATAAGAGTGTCGAACCCAACGAGGAGCAGAAGGTGTTTACAAGCAGGTTGACTAGAGAATTCACTATAAACACTAGCAAACAGGGTTTTTTGTTTTATTTTGGATATAGCAGATAAATAAAGTGCGAGTAAATAAATAACATGAGTAATAATTCCAGCAAGTGGCCCAATACTTTTGAGAGCAAAGGACAAGCCGGTTGTTTTACTTATGGTTACCAAACGTTCTCGAGGACACATGGGAATTTCGTTAAGTGCTTTCGCTTCATATAGTTGATTAATATTTATTGGTTCGTTAAGTGTTGCGTGGGTGAACCTATGCTAATGCACCACCCAAGTAGGACTAATACATACTTGTGATTATACCCTTCGTAAGCATCCACAAATACACGAAAGTAATTAAGATAAATCTAACCACGATCTTAAAACTCCGGGATCTTGGTTTCCTAATGGGGGTTTTTAGGTTTCTGTCACTCCGGTAACCCCAAAATTAGTAGCCAAATACACAATGCATCCTCCTAGGCCCATAAAGGTGAAGTATCATGTAGTCGACATTCACATGACACCACTAGAAGAATAGCACCACAACTTAAATACCGAACCACGAGATATTACTTCAACATAACTTCACTGCTAACATCATGACTTCACCCATGTCCTCAAGAACTAAACGAACTACTCACGAGACATCATATGGATCAATAATCAGAGGTGATATAATGGATAATAACAATATGGTCATAAACTGCAAGCACCGATAAATCTCACAAGAATCAACTACTAACAAGTAATCCACACCGGGAGAGAGATCTAATGAAGAACAACGATAAAGACCACTAATTGTTACATCGGGATGAAGGTGGACAGTGACGGTGATGGTGCTGGTGATGAGGATGATGATGAGGATGATCTCGATGAAGCCCGGAGTGATGGCGGTGACGATGGACACAATTTCCCCTCTCCGGGGAGGAATTTCCCCGGCAGATTTCTCCCTGTCAGAGAGCTTTTCTCTCTGTTGTTTTCCACCCGAGGCGGCGGCAGAATAAGTCTTCGAAGATGTATCTGTGCTTAGGGTTCCCTAGGGGTCAAGTACGCAAAAGGGGGTGCCCAGGAGTGGGTCAGGGGGGCAGGCCACCCCCAGGCGCGGCCAGAGGGGGGCGCGCCGCCTGGTGGTGTGGGCCCTAGGTGGTCCCCTTCCGGGTGCCCTTCTGGCTGGCTTCCTCCTCGAAACTTCTAAGACTCCTCCGGTGTTCCCCCTCTTCTTCTGATCTTCTGAAATAGGGTGTCCTGACGATGCTTTTTTCATCAGATTTCTGGTTCCGGTGTTTCTTCTCCCATAATTATTAAACATGCAAAATAAGATGAAACAACATAATTAATGTATCATAACATGAAATATATCGATGAATAACATAAAATAACGATATAAAATAGTGATGCAAAATGGACGTATCATGACCTCCCTCGACCGTCGGCATGCCCGTTCTGCGCAACACGGCGAATACATAGACCACCTGCTGTTGGGTTGTGTCCTCTCGAGAGAAGTCTGGGTTGTAGCCTTCTGACACTGGGACCTCGCTAAGTGGATCCCCACCATGGATGAGAGACTGACTGACTGGTTGCCGGCGAGCGCACTAGGGCAGGGCCACAACCGATACATGTGGACGACAATTACCGTGATCTGCTGGTGCCTCTGGCGCCATAGGAACAGTGTGGTCTTTAAGGGAGCGAGCCTCTCTCTGTTGGTGGTGATCAAGTCCGTCCAGGACAAAGCGGAGCTTTGGAGGTTAGCCAGACTCTTTAGAAAAGGGCTAGAGTAGGTGGATAGGTGGAGGTTTAACCCCAGATGTAATACTCCAGACGATAGATTACGTTCTCGGCGTCTGTGCTAACCATGCTGTATAACTGGCCTCTTGGCCCCCCTTCTATGAAACTGATACGTCTTTCCATGACGTATCCTTAAAAAAACAAAAATTGTCTCTATCCAGTAAAGAATGTACTTTTAGCTTTATTGAAAAGTTATGCTATATCAAAATTTGACCAATTTATAAAGAAACATACAAATATTTATGAAACCAATTAGCTATAAAATATATTTGATCAAGGGTCTATTGATACCAATTTAATGTAACAAGTATTTGTAAAAAAAAATCGGTTTAAATATGGTCAAACTTGGTAAACTTTGACTTTTAAAAAATGAAAGTACTCCCTCCGTCCAGGATTACTAGATCTCTAGTGAATTGCATCGTGTCCAAGGTAGCATCCTATTGGGGTGATATATCGAGGCGTGATCTACCGTTTCCTCCAATGACGTGACATTTTCGAATTTTCTTAATAATAGCCATTAATTAGGCCACACTTATTTAGGCAAATTAATGATTACGGCCCTATGGGGAGAGAGGAAGGTGGGGATTTTACATTAATTAGGCCACACTTATTTAGGACAATGAATGATTAGGGGCCTTATGGGGAGATAATTTCTGGACAAATAGTTTTTCATTAGGGGACTAGTAATCATGGACGGAGGGAGTACACT
Organism: Alopecurus myosuroides; assembly: GCA_028641055.1. Taxonomy (NCBI): domain Eukaryota; kingdom Viridiplantae; phylum Streptophyta; class Magnoliopsida; order Poales; family Poaceae; genus Alopecurus; species Alopecurus myosuroides. Next base: position 481,358,659 of record CM054058.1, read on the forward strand.
CTTTCTTAGAACAGAGTGGGTAGTTATGCCTCAATAGCTATGTGATAAAATGAACTCATCGATCATGTCCCTTCCGATGTCTAGATTATCATCCCTGATTATCGGATGTCCTCTCTCTCTAGAGTTCATTTATATCCTTTGTTTTAATTTCTACCGTTCATAGGTCTCCATATTTTGACCATTTCTATCTAATTTCAAAGCAATTTGATTTAAATGGATGTGATTTTATATAATCAGTGATCGGCCATGACTAAAAAATAACTGTTAAGGCGATTGTGCTTTATCAATTGTTCCTCACTAGCTAGGTAATAAAATCAACTCATCAACTCCCGTGAAATTTCTATTGCATATCCCTTCGGTGCCTAGATTATTGTCATCGATTATCCGGCGTCCTCTTTCTCTTGATAATCCATGGGCGTTAACACTCCTTTTTCGTTGCATATTTGCCCAATTGCCATGAACTTGAAGTCCTCATTGGTAGTCTAATGTTACACACCATCAACGTTGGCGTCATAGGTCCCTCCTTGATGCGTCTATCGTCTGTCGTCGCCAGCGTTTTTTTGGGACACAATCCATCTATTCTTATAGGCATGATGTCCCTCGTCCACGAGGGAGCTACTAGTGGGCTCTTATAAGACTACCATCGGCAAGTCAATGGTGAATTAGCCTCCTTTTTTCATGTTTGCTTCTTCTTCCTCTTAAGGCTCCTACCTCTTTTTCACATGGCTAGACCTAGCATCCCTCCGGCCCGCACTGGCCAGGCTTGACTATGACGTGTTGCCTTACCTCGAGGGTAGTTTAGAGACAACATGAACAAGGCATAGCATCCTAAGGAGTTTAATTTGTGGTTATAGACATCAAATCATTCTTGGGTCTGCCACTGGGCTTTCTCAATCTATAATAGAATGTCGTGCGAGGTTAAATGTTCTGATACCCTACGATGAAATCCTGAGCTCTTTTGAAGCGAGCGACGATGACACCTACGTCGTCAACTTCTTGAAGGGTTCACCTATGGAGTCCTTGACCCTTATGGTGTGGCAGGTTTTTGTATAGTTGTGCATGGTTGCTTTTCGTGTTGTGTAGCATGGCTATAGGGCGTAGGATGTGCGACGTTGCTGCATAAAAGTAAAAGAAAGGCTCTTCGCACCGGAAAGCAGGGATTACTCATGTTTTAGAGCTTTTTATTTAACAAAACGGAGATTGAAAACAAATTTTGTGAGAGGAGTATGTCTATGTCAACGAATGCTAATAAAAAATTATCATTATCCATGTCAGGCAAGGTGTTTAGAATTTTGAGCGCGGTTTCCATTAGCGTTGGATGAGATGTTTCTTAACCGTTGGATCAAAACCCTAGCTCAACACTTTGTGAGCCAGAGGACCCTATATATAGCCCAGCTTCATACACCGTTCAGTTCATCTCCCAAATACAAAACATCCGGATTCGCCAGCATACGCCCTGCTGTGCATTTGGTATGCATATATGCACTCAGTAGCCACTGCAGGGTTGTATGCTGGCGATACCGATTGTTCTGTTCTACACCCCCCTTTAAGGTTTGATACATCATATATTCAGTTCATCGAGCAAATACAAAACATCCGGATTCGCCGTCATACGTCCAGCCGTGCATTTGGTATGCATATATGCACCCAGTAGCCACGGTTGGGCTATATGACGGCGATACCGTCTGTTTTGTTCTACACCCCCTTTAAGGTTTGATACATCATATATTCAGTTCATCGAGCAAATACAAAACATCCGGATTTGCCGTCATACGTCCAGCCGTGCATTTGGTATGCATATATGCACCCAGTAGCTAGCCACGGTTGGGCTGTATGACGGCGATACCGTTTATTTTGTTCTACACCCCCCTTTGGAAACAGAAATAAGAAGAAAAGAAATGTGCGCCCCCCCTGTACAGGCCTTTAGTACCGGTCGACGTTAACAACCGGCGCGGGAGTTCACGCGTGGGGCGGGAGTTGTGACGCGTGGCCAGGAGGGCGCGGTATAAACTGTCGCGCCTCGAGCGCGTCTTCTCCTCTCCACGCGCCCACTCCTCTCCACGCACCGTCGCGCTTCCACAATGCCTCCGAGGAGAAACAGCACCACCGGCTTCCGCGGCGTCCGAGCACGGCAGAACGGAATGTTCAGCGCAGATATCCGCTGGGGGGATGACCGCATCCCCCTCGGCTCCTTTGCGACGGCGGTGGAGGCCGCCCGTACCTGGGACGCGGCGGCCTGGCGCCTCAACCGCCCGCGGTCGCTGATGAACTTCAACGACTGCCACACCGTCTGGGAAGCGGAGGCCAGGGCTCCAAAGCCGCATATCGTCACTGCCGCCGACCACCTCCAACTCCGCCACCGCGCGTTTCAGGGCCTAGTCGACGCCATGGAAGACCGCGTCGTCCGCGAGTATTACCGGAACAACCCGGGGGAGGAGAGCGCCGACGAGGAGCTCTGGCAGACCCGCGCGGCTGAGCGGGCGGAGCGCCGCCTCGAACGCCACCTCGCGTTAGATGCCGCTCGGGAGGCGAGGACGAATGCGCTGCAAGAGCTTCGTTGGGCCGACCACGCCGGCGAAGTATGGGCCTCCGACGATCCGAGGTGGGGGCCTATCTCGGACATACCATCATGCACCTCCGACGACGACGAGGAGGTCACCGACGAGTTCGACAACGACGATGACCCGGAGGAGGTCAGCGACGAGTTCCCCGACGACGACGACGAGGAGTAGTGTTCGTCTGTTTTCTCTTTTTTAATAAAAGAATTTGTATTCCGGCGACACTGCGGCGTGCTAGCGCGTCTGTTTTCTGTTTTTAATAAAAGTAACCTTTTGTTTTCCATGTTTTATAAATCAATGTAAAAGAAAACAGGGAAGTGAAACAAAAAAGAAAAATAAAAGAAGAAAAATCTACATGTATGGTATCTCGCTAAATCAATCTATATATATGTATCCACGATATATATGCTCGATGTATCACTTGCGCTCTCACTTCTCGTTGCCTTACTCATTACCCACCCTAACTTACCACAGGCGCATAAACTTCAGTATGCGCCTGGGGTAACATTACCGCAGGCGCACCGTGGACGAATGCGCCTGGGATAACAGTACTACCGCAGGCGCACAGTGTACAAATGCGCCTGGGATAAGAGTACTACCGCAGGCGCACAGTATAAAAATGCGCCTGGGGTAAGTGATCAAATTTTTCCCATTCTACACCACATTTTATATCTTTGTTTCTGATTTTAGAACACATTCATAACATAGAGTCTTACGACCACACATAACACAATCATAAGTCTCACAATACTAAGATATCCATTAATTACATACTAAGATATCCATTACATGCATATATATCGAACGCATACATCTATGACTCCGTCGAGTAGATGCGGAACAACTCGTAGGAGACGTATGCATCTATGGCTGCATACTTGACGTTCGTGAAGTCCAGTGGGTTCTTCTCCCATAAAAAGTGATTCTTTCGGGGGAAACCAGACTTCATGGTTTCGTAGCCCTCGTGGATTAAGGCAGTTGCCATGCGAGCCATCCCGGTCCTTGGCCCGTTCAATTGGATAAGATCCTGAAGATCAATGTAGTGATCTTCAGGTATCACAATACCCAAGCGCATCAAATTCGGACGGTCTTGTCTGATGTCAACGCTGCAAAAGTCATATCCCTTGTTGACTAGAAAATCAACAAGTGCCGGAGAATGCTTTGAACTACTGCAACAACAAAAATTTGATACGTGTTAGATATGTTGCAACACATGTATTCGTCACATGCAACAAACAAATAGAAGATGCAAGATTATACGTGTGCGTTACCTTGACCATTGGAAGACCAAAACGGCCTCCTTGAACGCAATCTGGATGACGGCAACATCCCGCTTATCCGTCGTATACTCCAGATCAAGCCCGAAGAACCGGTGTTCATCGGGAGAGGACAAATAGAGATTGGTCAAATGCGCAAGAGGACCGGGGAGCCTCTCGCAACTGTTGGTGTAGCACACCCTCGAGTTGCTTGCCGCATGGTGTGGGACCAAGGTATATCTCCCAAACTTCAGCCATGGTGTGCTTGGTGGAGGAAGATCAAGAGAGGAAGAAGAGAAGACAGAGGAAGAAGAGAGAATACAGAGAAACAGAAAGACTCGCGATCGGGAACTGTAGCAATAAAACCGCCGCGCGCGGGAGGCGAGCAGTTTGTACAGAGACCCTTTAGCACCGGTTGTTAACACAAACCGGTGCTAAAGGTCTGTACAGGGCGCGCAGTCTGAATGTGGCCCCAAGTACAGGCCTTTAGCACCGGTTTGTGTTAACAACCGGTGCTAAAGCCCCTTTCGCACCGGTTGTTAACACCAACCGGTGCTAAAGGCCAGTAGTGGGGCGATATCTCGGGAACTTGTGAAAATTTTGCTCATTTTCATTCGCGCGTCTTCTCTCCTAACACGTACGACGGCGAAGCCCTGCTCCGGCCGCGCCTCTCCGTCCGCCTCGCCTCCGTCCGCCCCGACGTCGCGCGCTGCCCTCTGCCTCCGTCGCCGTTGCCGTCGCCGCCCTCTGCCTCCGTCGCCGCGGTCGATCCCCCGCGGCCCCGCCTCCGTCCCGCCTCCGCCTCCGCCGCGCGCGCCCTCTGCCTCCGTCGCCTCCGCCGCCCCGCCTCCGCCTCCGCCGCCCCGCCCTCTCGCCCCTCGCCGTCGCCCCGTCGCCCCTCGCCGTCGCCCCGTCGCCCTCTGTACACACGTAGGTAAGATTTTTTTTTTGTTTTTACAATTTGTTTAGTTTTAGAATTTTTAGAGTAATTAGTGCTAGAATTTTTAGAGTTAGTGTTAGTGTTAGAAATCTTTAGAGTTAGTGTTAGATTTTTTTAGAGTTAGTGTTAGAATTTAGTGTTAGAAATTTTTAGAGTTAGTGTTAGATTTTTTTTAGTGCTTTAATTTGTTTTTACAATTTTGTTTAGTGTTAGAATTTTTGTGTTAGAATGTTGTGTTAGAAGTTAGTGTGTTAGAAAATTTCACTAAGTCGTTAGTGTTAGAAAATTTCAGAAAGTTAGAATAATTGTACTAATTAAGTTAAGAAATTTTACTAAGTTACCATTTTGTTCCTGTTTAACTTTCATCTTATTTATGTTATATTTCTCAATTTACTATTTTTTACTAAGTTAGAAACACTAAGGTATTTTACTTAATTATGGAATATTTACTTAGTCCGGGCATGTTTTTAGTTCATGTCTCTGTTGGACCCGCCGGGCGATGTCTGGGACTGGGCCCCGCCAGGCTGGCACTGGGAGCTCCTTAGTACCGGGGCACGCGGCTTGGTGAGAAATCCGGGTGACGTGGTCGACCCGGATATTCTTTGGTGGCCATCGCGTGGGCCACGCTCGGTGCGGAGAGAGCCGGCCCCTGAGGAGGTGGTACAACAGCGTATCAGGGAGGAGGACGAGCACGTCCGTCGCTACATGTACTTGCTCGATAGGCAGTATAGGCAGTATAGCAGCAGTTGGTCGATTATTAGGAGGGTTCCTTACCACGTGAGCTATGACCCTATGAGGGTTCCTTATCTATGGATGCGTAGCACCCGTGACTCAGCACCCCGCGGCTTAGGACCCGGTCGGAGTTAATTATTTTGAGAGATGTCACGAGACTATGTATAAGTGATATTATTCGATCGTGATGTATTAGGGTTAAAAAAATTAACCCGAGCTATGTAACTCTTGGTGTGTCCAGAACTACTATTTCATTAATATGTCCAAAACTATTATTTTATTACTGTCCGATGAAATAATTTCGCCAAGTGCCCGATGAAAATTTCGCTAAGTGTTCTTCATTTTATAAATTTTACTAGCAGGTGTTGAGCTATGGATCCACAAGAACCTGCACATGATCCGCACGCCGATAAACTCGCGGGAATGGGTGAGGCGGAGAAGGAAAGATTAATGTGCGAGATGATTTTTAATAATGCAACGGCCATATATCGTGATGACGACGGTGGACAGGCGTTTAGCAATCAATTTTTGAACGACTCCGGTGACGGAGATCAGAATATAGAAGATGTAGTAGATGATGACGACGACAACGTCGAGGATGAAGAAGTGCCCTCCAGAACAAACTCTGCCAATGTATATCTCAAGTCACTGTTCACGCAACAATTAATTTGTATTGCACTTACTAACGAATCATTATTTTCCCGTTTAGGCGCCCTCCGGAACAGCTAGCGCAAGTACTGAGACAAAGTCCAAACGAGGCCCGGCCGCAAGGTTGAAAGATACCGCAAGGTTCTCAATCGATACAGTTGCTGCTGATGGCAAACCACTGCAGCCCCCAGAAACTTATCGCAAATTCGTAAATCAGTGCGGAGTTGTTGTAAGAGACCTGGTCCCGATCAACTTAATAGAATGGAATAAGCCGAAGACCGGGGCCAACGTTGGAGCTAGTTATGTCGATGAAAGATTGAAAAAAAATTCTTTGCGAAACGCTATGGCTAAATTTCAGCGTAGCGAGCGATAAGAAGAAGAAAGTCGAGCAGTGGGCTTTGAAGAAGATGGCCACACAATTCCAGAGGTGGAAGAAAAAACTGTGGAAGAAATATAAGGACGAAGATCCAGTTTTCACTGGGAACCTAGTGAAGATAAGAGACGTTTGGGATGATTTTAAGGCGTACAAGAAATCGGGTGTCTTTGCATCCCGATCGGCCACAAATTCGGAGAATGCGAAGAAGAAGAAATATCACCATATTTTGGGGTCAGGTGGCTACATGACTGCCCTGCCTAGGTGGCGAAGCTATGAAGCTGCGCTTGTGAAAAGAGGTATCATTCCACAGACACATGACTGGCCCGGTAGGTCCAAGTTCTGGTTGTTCGCGCATGGGGCAACGTTGGACGCTGAGACTGGGATGATTGTTGCTCAGGGACCATGGTCGGAAAAAATAACAAAAGTCGTAGCAGACCTAGAGAAGGCAATAGAAGCTGTTCGAAAAGGAACTTTTGTTCCCGATAGAGAGAACGACGAGCTGACGAGGGCACTTGGGAACCCCGAAAAGTGGGGACGAACACGAGGCTTTGGAGCGGATACCCCGTGGAGCCAAGGGTTTGCAGCGGACATTGGCACTTACAGAAGCCATGATAGAAGCAAGAAAAAGGCGATGGAACGGCTATCGACATTAGAACAAAAGGTGGATTTTCTCTTGAAGAAAGGGGGACACCCTCTACCTGACACTGAAGAGGAGGTAGAACATCGTCCTGCACCTGATCAGCTGCAAATAGAAGACAATCATGTAGCAGATGCCGTCCCATCTCAGCATAGAAGCAGCGTTGGTTCCACGCACATGCAGCTAGAAGACGGTCGTGCAGTCGAACCGTCGGCGCCTCACTACCCTGTGGATGATATCACGGAGAAGACAAACTGTGAGATACATATGCCAATGGGGAACATATCCTTCAGGGTGGCGTCAGGCTATGCTTTACCGAATCAACCTGGAGCAACCTACCATGGTGGTCAGATTCCAGCATCCCATGCTCGTGTCGGGTTGTCAACAATTACGCCGGGATGCCATTCAATTGAGCTCCATATTCCTGGAGGTGAAGGCGAGAAGACACTGGGAGAAATGGAGCTTGGTATCATATTGTGGAATAAGAAACACATCGTGTTTCCTAACTCGGCGCCAAGGCCACCGACTCCTCCAGGTACAAATGCACCATATATACCTCCATCAATTACTGAATGTTGCACCACATGTAAGCTTATTTTTAATAGTTTTTTCACTTTCGTACAGAGAATGCACGACCTCCAAGTCCACCCCCCAACGAACCTCCAAGTCCACCCCACAACGAAGATTGGGAGCCCGAGGCCGAGGGTCCATCGCCCGTGCACTCCCGTGAGCCGACGGATGCGCCCACTACGGGTACGGCAAAGCGGAAGCTGAAGTTCAGAAGAAACGGGACTCCTCCCAAGAAGAGACCAAGGAAATCCAAGAAAGTCGAGACTCCGCCGAAGTTACCAGGCCTGATGACTCCGGAGGAACTAAGCGATATCGTGAAAGCCAAAACCAGCGCATGGTTCACACAGTTTCCCCGGAAGCCCCCTCCAGACACCTGGAAGGAAACTCTGAAGGACATCCCAAACTGGAAAATTGAGCGGACCATCGACAACTTATATTATCCTGCACCGCCGCCACCGCCGCCCCTTTCAGACTATGAACGGTACATTGAGAAGACGCACACCGCACAGAAGAAGCAGCCGGAGGAGATGAAGCAGGCGGAGCAGACGAAATGCGGGAAACAAGTTCCCCAGCTCGGACAACAAGAAGCACGGTCAATTGCCCCGCTCAAGGTCTTATCTGACCAGGCTTCAGTGTCCGGTCCACGCATGGGCGACGTGGGTTACGCTATTGCTGATGTGGTATATACATACAAGCCCGGGCACCCTCTGGTCGAAAATCCTACTGATCTAACAACCCAACTACGGAGTTTACATGATTGGTACTTGGAGGCCGCAAGGCAGGAGAGAGACTGTATCATGGCTCAAGTTCAGGATCAACACTACTTCGGAGATTACGGTGTCGAGCTTGGGTTCGATGATTTCTTCCAGATGTACAATCAACGTGCCCTCGACAAGTCTATCCTCAGCTGCTACTGTTTGTAAGTGATTTATTTGTGTAATTTAATTATTTAGTTAAGCTCGCGTTCGTTGCCCGTATAATTATCACTCACGACATTCTTTTTGTACGCTACTATGCAGAATGAAGATTCGTGAATGCAGACTGGCAGGAATCTGGGACTTTGGGTTCATTGACCCGTATTCGTATCATCAAAAAACAGTAGAAAGGTTCAACAAGGATACACCGGATGATTTGCTAAGGTTTTTGAAGCGACAAAGTACCAAAAAAGAAATACTTTGGCCCTACGGATTCAAGTGAGTGTTACTGTCTTGTAGACATTCCATTTTGCTTACCTGATGTTAAGTGTAATTGATGAGTATGTATGACTGCGTGTGTACACGTGCGCAGCGGCCACTTCATATTGTTCATCATTAGAATCGATAAAGGACAAGTTGAAGTCTGGGACTCGTTAACCTGGGACGCTGACACATGGAAGACCGCGCGTCAGATGCTTCAAAAGTATATATATATATCGGCCTCTTTCGTTCATCGGCCTCTTTTTCGTTCAATTCCCTGATATCAAGTAAGTAATAATTAACTCTTCTATTCATTTTTCTTTTGTCGCCCAGGGTTTGGCAAATGTTCATCAAGGAAGAACCCGGTACATGGGCAGACATTCTCCACTTTCAGATTAACAAAGTAAGTAGTACTACGTACACTGATTTAAATACCATTACCATTCTCTTGATTATTATTAATTTGACTGAATTATGTTTCTCGTATATAGAAAGTCCCGCAACAACCACAGTGAACTGATTATTGTGGATACTACGTTTGCGAGTTCATTCACATGACGATCAATGAGAAATCCCGTACTAGGAGAAATCTAGAGGTACGTAACCGGATCTTCACAACTTTATTTATGTTGCCATTAATTATGTTTAGTTTTGTTCATAACTTAATTTTTTTTATCTACTTCTTTTCAAGATGGCACGAAAGCGGGCGCAGCTCAAACCAATCGACCGTTGCAAGGCTATTGCAGAGGAATTGGCATGATTTCTTCTCACGCAAGTCATAGCAGAAGACGGAGAATTTTTCCATCCTATGAACCAATTATAGCCAGCTCCCTTCTCTATGCAAGTATACAGCTATTCAAAACGAACTTCAGATTATGTAATTCTCGGTCGATTACTTCGTGTTACATGTATATATATATGTACTTTTATTTGGTGCATCAACATTTAACCGCAAACACGGAATCGGTGTTTCCGGATACGTATTTCCGATTACGTGTTTTCTGAAAATAAGTATTGCCTTCTTTAGAAACGGAAACACGTAAACGGAAACCCTGAAAATACGGAACACGCCCTAAACCCTAAGCCCTAAACCCTAAATACGGAATTGGAAACCCTGAAAAGAAAAGAAAAAAAAAAGAGAAAAAAAAAGCTTTAGGACCGGTTGGTGTTACCAACCAGTTCTAAAGGTCCTCCGCCTGCGCGCGCTCTTCGGCGCCCACGTGGAGGTCTTTAGAACCGGTTGGTGACTGACCGGTTCTAAGGGGGAGGGCCTTTAGTCCCGGATACGTAGCACCGGTTTTGTATCCGAGTCCAAAGGCCCTTACAAACCGGTGCTACTGGCATGTTCTCCACCAGTGATCTTCTAGAAGTACGTACATGGAGAGATGAAGAGGCCAATGCATGCATGGATTGGAGGCCATGCATATGCACGTGAAATCTAGTGCATGCATGATAGTCGTAGTACATCCCATGTCAGTATGCACCGATCAAGACACTAACTGACTAGGTGATTTACTAGCTAGCTAGACAATCCATCTAAACTAACTCATGTCCCCTGGGCCCGGGTTCACTGAAACGCAATGCTACGTGCTCTATCTACGCACCGTGTATGTGTATATAAATCGACCAAACTAGAGCTAGCTAGTTAGGGATCATCATCCATCGACATCCAGTAAGATGGCAAAAAAAAAAGCTAGGCCAATAGAACGGTAAAATATGTACGTCGAATACGATATGATCGGAGGATCGGGCGCACATGCTGCTAGGTCATCGTCACCTATGCCTATTTTCCTTCTTCCGCGTGCTCATTGTGAGCGTAACTTTCTTGGTTGTTGACATCACTACCATGGAGAACATGCCAGTAGCACCGGTTTGGGGTTAGAAGGTTAAGGCCGGAGACTGGGTGGAAGGAACCCCAAAAGAGGCCAATGCCAGTAGTACGACACAGAATCACTCCATCAATGCTAGCAAGCGGCGTCTTATGGCTCAAGTGGTCATGGTGAGCTTGTTGGGGCGCGTAGTGCTAGATACATCCATTTCAATGTCACTTATTTTGAGATAAAGGGAGCATTAAACAACATTGTGGTCCCATGCAAGTGGGTAGGGGTTCAGACCCTTCCTCGAGTGTTTCAGGCGAAACCTTGATCCATGGGCCCCATGTTGTTACTTGTTACCTAATAGAAATCCTTCGGAAGTGGGTATCCCATGTGAATTTTCTCTAATTTGCGCGTCTCGCGTTATCCGCTCACTAAAAATTATTCGGAATGGGTTATAACATGTGGCTTTTCACCTTTTTCGAGTTAGCATAGGTTATAAGGGCACGACAGCCAAAAAAGTCATAACTCTAACAATAGTTGGTTCGGTGGCATCTCATTGGCAGTTTTGCACTATAAGTCAAAAACCTTCCAACGTGATCGTCTTGCATGTGAAGTAGTTGCCACCTGAAAGTTTGGTATTTGACGTTAGCCACTAGAACACCCTTATATAGCCATATTATGATCTCATGCAAGTCTGGGAGCGATTTTCACACTTCCTTGTGCGGTTTTTGGTGAAACCCCAATCTATGCCCCCCCCCCCATTGTCGACCCTTAACAATCCCTTGAAAGTTGTTATCCCATGAAACTTTATATGTTTCTATGTTAGGATACGTCATAGAAACTTGAAAATTTCAAAAAGAGCCCAGATTCTCACAAGATTTGGGGTCGGTGGCATCGAAGTGGGTTTCACACTTAAACTAGAGAACCTTCCGAATGAATGGTCCTGCTTGCGAAAAGGCGCCACCTTAAAGTTGGTAATTGGCTCTTAACAAATTAATACTAACCTCATATACCCATATTAGGACCCCCATCCAAGTGGGGGAGGATTTCAGATCCTTCCTCGAGCATTTTAAGGCAAAACCCTAATATGTGGCCCCATGGTGTCTATTGAGTAGCAATTTGTTGAAAGAGGGTCATCCATGTGAATTTTCTTCTGTTTGTGTTAGGTTAGACCATATGCACTTGAACAATCTAAATAGAGTCCAAGATATCATAATAGTTTGATATGTGGCCACTGATCAGTTTGGGTTTCATGAACCTTTTTCCGGGGTGGTTCTCCTTGTGAAGAGGATGCCACCTCAAAGTTGGGTATTTACACTTAGTCAAGTACACCAACTCATAAACCCATATTAGGATCCTGCGGAAATGGGGGATGGGGGGAGCGTTTCAGACTCTTCCTTGAGCGGTTTCAAGCAAAAACATAATTCATGGGTCCCATGTTGTCTACCCGCTATTAATCCTTCAAAAGCCGGTAAACCATGTAATTTTTATCCTTTTGTGTTAATATAGGCGCCATATGAACTTGAATAGTCTACAAATAAGCATAGTTTTATGATAATATTTGGATGGATGGCCTCAAAGTGGGGGTTTTGCACCGTAAGTTGAGAAGTTTCCACAGGGTTGTCCTGCTTGTGGGCACATGCATGCATAATGAAGGCAAGCACGCAATCCTACGTGAACATGCATGTGAACCCATGAAGGTCAATATGAAAATGCAGCTATGGGTCATTGCTTGCACATGATTTGTCGTTTGGGATTATGAAAACACATCTACAATCATGGTGAAACATCTTTTCCTATGCCTTTTTCATCTTTGGCGATGCCTCCACACCTAATCCATCCATACCTCGAACTACCAGCTCCACCTGCTTCACCTTTGTCGATGACCCGTCGGCCGGGTATTAGCCTAGTAGATTATCTTTGGCCAACCGCACATGGCCTGCAGGCCAGGGTATTGTCACGCCCACCTAGTTGCCCTACCCTACCCTGCTCGTCGGCATAGTTGGTACGCCCCAGGCCATCCCTCTCTATCCCGAGAGGCTATATTTTAAAAATGCTATTTTACAAGGTTTTGTTGTAAACAAGTGTCATGTGCATACCCCCTAGCTATGGATCCTCCCCTCTTGTTGACTCCATCGGTGCGATGAAGACGTGGAGATGGTCGGTGCAGCAGTGGCATTGATCGTCTTCGTTCAGGGCCACAAAGATGATGGTGGTTTGGTAGGGTTTTTGCGTCATCGACCCACGAGTGCGACTCCACTTTGAACGAATTCCTGCTGGACCCACCTGAGTCTATGATCCCTAAAGGTACATATGTTGAAGACTATTTTAGATTGCTAGCTCAACTGACGAGCGCTTCCTCCTTGGTGTCGGCTCGAGACCAAAGAGTCGTACATCTTCACTTCATTCGTATAGGCAAAGCTTATTCAAGTTTTGTTCAACAAGATTTATATCATTGCATATATCATGCTAGCACTTAATTAAGATAGTGGGAAAAAGTAGTAAAAATAAGTGGCTCGAGTAAGCATACGTGAGATAAATGAATCCCCCATGCATGGACCTATCTAACTAGGTGAGAGAGATGCAAGGGAAGAGGAAGAGACCAATGCATGCATGCATGGCTTTGATGGTCGGTATTAGGGGTAAAAGAATTTATGTTAGGATAAGATTATTTTCTATCATTCCACATATATGCTCGTGAACGTTGCTCCGCATTATTCGAATCATTATTTTATGTTAAAAACTTTCGAGTAAATTATTCCTAATATTGCACTAAAATTTAATTAGATACATATGCACTAGTGGAAACAACCCCTTTCTTCCAGGGGGGCAGGGGGCATCTGTCCCGGTTGCACCAAAATCCGGGACAAGTGCCATGCATTGGTCCCGGTTCGTGTGCCCGAGGCAGCAGAAACCATCTGGGGGCATCTGTCCCGGTTCGTGGGGAGCCAATGGTCCCGGTTCGTGGCACGACCCGGGACGAATCCCTAGCCACAGGCCACATGGCGCGCGCATGGGCATTGGTCCCGGATCATCCCCCAAACCGGGACCAATGTCCCTTCCCCTGCAAATGCGGCCACAGCCCCATCCCTTTTTTTTTAGCTTGGGGGAGTGAGAGAGAGAGAGGTGTGGGTGGTAGTGTGTATTGTACCTCGTGGCGCCGGAGTCCTGCCGCGTGGCGCGGGAGTCCTGCCGCGTGGCGTGGGAGTTGTAACGCGTGGCCATGAATGCGCGTTATAAACTGCCGCACCTCCACTCCACGCACCGTCGTGCCACCATCATGCCTCCGAGGAGGAACAACACTACCGGTTTCCGCGGCGTCCGATCGCGGCAGAACGGAATGTTCACCGCGACTATCCGCTTCGGGGACGACCGCATCCCCCTCGGCTCCTTTGCGACGGCGTCGGAGGCCGCCCGCGCTTGGGACGCGGCGGCCTGGCGCCTCAGCCGCCCGCGGTCGTTGATGAATTTTAACGACTGCCACACCCTCTGGGAAGCGGAGGCCAGGGCGCCGACGCCGCAGATCGTCACTGCCGCCGACCACCGCCACCTCGGGCACCGCGCGTTTCAGGGCCTAGTCGACGCCAGGGACGACCGCATGGTCCGCGAGTATTACCGGAACAATCCGGGTGAGGAGAGCGCTGACGGGGAGCTATGGCAGACCCGCGCGGCTGAGCGGGCGGAGCGGCGCCTCGAACGCCACCTCGAGTTAGATGCCGCTCGGGAGGCGAGGACGAAGGCGCTGCAAGAGCTCCGTCGGGCCGACCACGCCGGCGAAGTCTGGGCCTCCGACGATCCGAGGTGGGGGCCTATCTCGGAAATACCATCATGCACCTCCTCCGACGACGAGGAGGTCACCGACGAGGACGAGGACGAGGAGTAGCGCGCTAGCGCGTCTGTTTTCTGTTGGCTGTTTAATAAAATAATTTGTTGTATTCCGGCAAACAGTGGCCCTCTAGCTCGTCTGTTTTCTGTTTTCCGTGTGATTTTTCCTGATTTGTTGGATTCAGATCTAATGGCATTTCGATAGACGTTAAAAAGAGGGGGACATGCATTTCGATAGATAAACAAGGCACAATACACATAATGGCAAGATTGGATCTAAATCTAAACGGAGAGCATAGATCTAAATAAACAAGGCAGTACATAATGGCAAAAGTGCATCGATCTACTAGTCATACTCCTGCCTAGGCCTATAGTACATGTACTCGTAGTCGTCGTAGTCGCCGCAGCCGTCGTCGTCACTATCGTCTGACGGTGCTCTGCACTCCCTCGGAGGATCACGACTCCAGGGCTGGGCCTGAGGGTAGCGCAGGCGAGGGATATCGCCGGCCCTGATGTAGTCCATGACGCTCTATAGAGTCCGGCCGGACGACCATAGCCGACGACTGGCCTCGTGATAGTTCCCAGGAGGCAGACCGTCGTCCTCATACCTGGCGAGCGCCCTCTCACGCCGATTGATGAAGAAGGCATCCCAAGTATGCTGGTTATCGGGATGCCAACTGGGATTCCTCCGCTGCTCCGGCGTGAGCTCGTGGTAGTAGTGGTTCGTGATGGCCGCCCGACGCGCCACACCTTGAGGAAGAGGAGGGACCGGCACTCCTCCGGCGCTCAGCATCCAACCGGCGGGAACGTTGTAGCCGCACGGGCAGGGGTAGTTCGAGGCGGAAAGTGCCTCCGCCTGGATGAATGTTAGAGTGGGTACGGTAGAAGCCATGAGAGAGTGGTGAGTTTGTATGTGTTTATGGCAATGGAGTGGCAATGCATACATATATATAGCGAGAAGAAAACATCCCTTTAGTCCCGGTTGGGGACACCAACCGGGACTAAATGGGTTAGGGTTTCATTGGGAAACGGATCATCCCTTTAGTCCCGGTTGGGGACACCAACCGGGACTAAATGGGAATTAGGGTTTTGTTTGGACCAATCAGATAGAATCACACGGATCGTGTGTTTCTTTCAAGCGCTCTTGAGTCGTTGGATCCGGGTGTGTTTTTCTCGAGCTGTTGTGAGCCGTCCGATCAGGGCTACGGTGTGTTTCTTTCGAGCTGCTGTGAGCCGTTGGATGAGGTGTTTCTTAACCGTTGGATCAAAACCCTAGCTCAACACTTTGTGAGTCAGAGGACCCTATATATAGCCCAGCTTCATACACCGGTCAGTCCATCTCCCAAATACAAAACATCCGGATTCGCCGTCATACGTCCAGCCGTGCATTTGGTATGCATATATGCACCCAGTAGCCACGGTTGGGCTGTATGACGGCGATACCGTTTGTTTTGTTCTACACCCCCTTGGATACATCATATATTCAGTTCATCGAGCAAATACAAAACATCCGGATTCGCCGTCATACGTCCAGCCGTGCATTTGGTATGCATATATGCACCCAGTACCCACGGTTGTGCTGTATGACGGAGATACCGTTTGTTTTGTTCTGCACCCCCTTGGATACATCATATATTCAGTTCATCGAGCAAATACAAAACATCCGGATTCGCCGTCATACGTCCAGCCGTGCATTTGGTATGCATATATGCACCCAGTAGCCACGGTTGGGCTGTATGACGGCGATACCGTTTGTTTTGTTCTACACCCCCTTGGATACATCATATTATTCAGTTCATCGAGCAAATATAAAACATCCGGATCAGTGTTTAACACATTCATCCCCCTTTAACACATTCATCCATGCATGCTTGGGTCATTGTTGACTTGGCGCTCGGGTAGTAATGTGCACGGGAACATCATCCGCGGCGTCCGAGCACGGTAGAAAAGAAATTTGTATTTCAGCGACACTGCGGCGCGCTAGCGCGTCTGTTTTCTGTTTAATGTAATTATTACTAATTTTAAAACAATATAAGATATTTATATTTAAATTAAGTGCAAATAGTGAAATAGTTAATAGTTTGAATAGTTAGAATAATTATTTAGTTAAACAGAAAACGGATTTGAATTAGTTATGCAAATTCAAACAATTTTAATGTTGTAATTTTTTCCTAATTTGAAACTATATAAAAGTTATTCACGTGCATATTTAATATATTCAAATTTTGGCGCTAAAACAATTGGCGCGCCCGGCCCAAAAGTACTTCTGGCCCCGGTGCGCGACCAGCCGACCCTTTCGTCCCGGTTGGTGGCAACAACCGGGACGAAAGCACCTTCCGTCCCGGTTGTTGCCACCAACCGGGACGGAAGGGGCTTTCGTCCCGGTTGTTGCCACCGACCGGGACGAAAGGGTGATAGGATATATACACGTCACCGGCCCCCTCAGTTCCAGACCGCGCGCAGGGACGAAAGTGACGCCGCCAGGCTGCCCATTTTTTCCGTTCCCCCGCGCCGCCCCTCGCCCCGTCGGCGTCCTCGCCTCTGCGGCGCCGTCCCTACGTCCCGTCGCACCCGCGCCGACCCTCGCCCCCGTCGGCGTCCTCCTCTGCGGCGCCGCCCCTCACCCCACACGCCGCCCCTCGCCCCCGTCGGCGTCCTCCTCTGTGGCGCCGCCCCTCGCCACACGCGCCGCCCCTCGATCCCGTCTCGCCCCCGTCGGCGTCCTCCTCTGCGGCGCCGCCCCTCGATCCCGTCTCGCGCCGGCCTCCACCGCCCCGCGCCGCCGCTGCCCCGCGCCGCCGGCCCGCCGCTGCCCCAAGAGGAGGTAAGGCCTGCCTCCATCTCGCCCTAACCCGGGGCCTTTTTTGTTTTTTCCTTTTTTTTACTTAATTACTGTTTTTTATTAGTTTTACAAATGTTAGAATTATTAATTTATGAATGTTAGAAATTTTAGATTAGACTTATTAACTTTAAATTTGTTTAGAATTGATATAGAAAATTTAAGAATGTTAGAAATTTTAGATTAGACTTAGCAATTTTAGATTTGTACGTTTAAAATTGATATAGGAAATTTAAGAATGTTAGAATTATTAGTTATAAATGTTAGAAATTTTAGATTCGTACGTTTAGAATTGATATAGGAAATTGAAGAATGTTAGAATTATTAATTATGAATGTTAGAAAATCTAATTAAGATAGTGTTATAAATTTAAGAATGCTAGAAATGTTATCGTACGTTTAAATATTTCATGAATATATGTTGCTCTTTTTGTGTATTATCTATAAACAATTTTGATGAAAATAATTGATCATTAGTTAATTATTATGTATAAGCAATTTTAATGAATTGGATCTGAAATATATACTTACTCTTTTTGTATAGTATGGAGCCAAGAGACGAAGATGCCGAAAATATGATCGAGGGTTTAATCCGCGGGCCCGACGTAGAGGCCGATGTGAGCCAGTGGATGAACGACTCCGGTGAGGGAGATCCGGTGCTCACTCAGGGAGACGACTCCGATGAGGGAGAAGCCGACGGCTCCGATATGGGAGCAGCCGACAGCTCCGGTGGAACCATACAAATTACAAACACCGGCTCCGAGGTGCATATATATGTGTTAATTAATGAAGCATCCGTTGTCTATATACATGTATTAACAGTCTTTATATTTTTTGCCATCCGGTTCAAATATATCAACCGGAAAAAAGACTAAACGAGCCGCAACAAAGAAGTTGAAAGATACAGAAAGATACAGGATCGACACGATCACAGCAGACGGCGCACCCGAGCTTCCCGCTGATGTTGCCCAAAAATTTGTGAAACAATGCGGAGTGCTAGTTAGAGATCACATCTCGATCACTGTTAATGAGTGGAATGAGCCAAAAGATCCGCGGAAACAAGGAATTTCATATGTCGGCAAAATAGCCAAAGATCATCTTTTCTCAAAGATTTTGGCTAATTTCAACTTACCCGTGCCGGAGGTGGACGAGAATGAAGCGGATGTGAATGAGGCCGATGTTACTAAAATGAAACATGAGATACGGGAAAAGGTCAAAGCGTGGACCCTGAAAAAGATGGCCGAGCAATTCAAAAACTGGAAGAAAAGATTGAACCTTGATTATGTTAAGAAGAACAAGACTCCTGATTTCACTCAAGGGTATGAGAAAATAAAACCCGTATGGGCAGACTTCGTGAAGTACAACCTGGCAGAGAATGAACTGGAAAGGACGAAAACAAATGAGAAAAACGCCGCCAAAAAGGTATATCACCATGTTATGGGGCAAGGTGGCTACAAGGGTTCCAGTCCCAAGTGGGAGACATGGGAGAACAACCTGCTTCAGCAGGGGATCACTCCCGAGCCGTTCTTGTGGGTCGAGCGGACAAGGTCATGGTTCTACGGGCATGGGGGCAGGTTGGACGCCGAAGAAAAAGCAATATATAACCTAAGGCATAAAGAGAGTCGTCCTCTACCCATAGAGAAGCTGAGAGACGCAATAAAGGACGTTAAAGATGGGAAGTTCGTGCCAGATAGAGAGAACGACGAGCTCACACGAGCCCTAGGGAATAACGAACACGGAGGGCGTACACGAGGCACAAAAGGCACTCCTCCGTGGAGTGTTGCGTTCGACTCCACCAAAAAGTTATACCCAGATAGAAGCCGTCAACGTAAAAAAGGACAAGGAGGCAGCTGAAGCAGAGAATCAGGCAAACTGGAGGCGTCAACTTGAAGAAATGGTAAAGCTGACACAGGATGTAGCAAAGAAGCAGCAGGACCAAATTAACACACTTAGCCAGCAGATAGTGTCTACCGGCGCATCAGTACACATGGTAGAAGTTGAAGTCGAGGCTCCCGACGCCGCACATTCTCATCGCAAAAGCAGCGTTGCGTCCACGCAGCTACCGGGTGATGATGCACCGCCGATGATTCACCCGGTGGATGAGATCACGGAAATGACATCCTGTGAGCTCCACGTGAAGGTCGTCAATATAACCATCAAGGCGGCGGCCGGCTATGCCTTACCAATTGGCAACGAACCAACTCACCATAGTCTTCCGGTTCCACGGGGCTACGCTGTTGTTGGGGTCGATGAAGTTGTCAACGGATTCGAGCGGGTAAAGCTTGATTTTCCTGAAGGTGAAGACGAAGAGTTGACTGAACTCGGAGAAGCCAAGAACTTGACCGTTCTATGGCTAAAGGAATGCATTGTGCTCACAAATCAGACGGCAAAGCCATCGAATCCTCGCCTTTCTCCAGCGCGGTCGTCTTCGCAACGCATGCCGTCTCCGGCGCGGTCGCCTACGCCGTGCACGTCTCCAGCGCGGTCGCCTACGCCGCCGCGTCAGCCCTCTCCGCCCACTAAGTTTCTGCCGAAACGTAAAAAATCACCGAAACGTCAACGGTCACCCCTCCCGAAGGTACCAAAAGAGGTACCCAAGTTACCTTACGACTATACTCCCGAGGAAACCCAGAAAATCGCAAAGGACGAATACGAGGCGTGGAAATCAAATCGGAAGGAGAAGCAAAAGCCAGATTTCCCTGAGACCGGAGAAGAGATAGAACGAGCTTGGAAAATGGTGAAGACTCTTCATCAACCCGAGCCGAGTCTGTCATCTGACTATGACCGCTCTATTCTGAAGTCACACCAGCAAATGGTGCGGTCAACGAAGAGTAGTAGCGCAAGCGGGAAAAAGGGGAAATCAGTTGCTCAGCTCGGAGAGCAGAAAAAACTATCCACGTCCCCGCTCAAAGTGATTTCCAATACCCAGGTGGGGCCGAGCACTAATATTGCTGATGAGGATATTGATCCGGAGTTTATAACACTGTACGCAGACAAGGCAGCTGATGCGGGTTTGTCCATTGCTGAGTATATGCAAATAGTGAACTACTTCCCCGCAGCTGAATGTGCGTACAAATACCAGTACGGGAAGCCTCTTGTCAAACCCGAGGAGATAAATGATCTACCAATGAAAATGCGAAGAGTGCATAGTTGGTATATGGAAGCCGTTGAGGAATCTACGGACTGGATATGTCTCAACGTTAAGGACGAGCACTATGGAAATGGAAATGGATATGTTATGATACAATTTGAGGAATTGTTTCAGTTATACCAGCAGCAGGCCCTCGACAAATCTATCCTTAGTGCCTATTGTCTGTAAGCACTTATTTCTCTAGCTCACCTCATTCAATTGCATATTCATATATATATATATATATATATATATATATATATATATATATATATATATATATATATATATATATATATAGTACACTCATATATTATAATTGCAAAATGAAGATTCTCGAATGCAAAAGAGGTGGAATCTATGATATTGGGTTCATTGATCCAAATATTATTTTTGAAAAGACTCTTCGGCAATCTCCCAAGGATACAGAAAATAATATTCTGAGGGCAATAATATTTAACCAACACCGACGGGAAATACTATTTCATTACAACTTCAAGTAAGTGTGTTACTCTGTTGTAAACATTCTGTTTTCCTTACTCGATGTTCATTGTATAATTGATGAGTTCTGCTGCGCAGCTTCCACTATATTCTGCTAATCTTCCAAATTGACAAAGGAAAAGTAATTGTAATGGACTCAAAACGTAAACCCCTCTCAATGTGGGCTGACATGCAGGAAATGATCCAGCGGTAATTTCAATCTTTATTAATTTCAGTATTTATATATGGAAATATATCGACTACTTTGTTTCATTTTCGGATATCAAGTAATTACTAACTCTTTTTATTCTTTTTCTTTCTCGGGTAGGGTTTGGAAGAGGTTCATAAAGAATTCTCCCGGTGAATGGGAAAAACAGCTTACATTTGATGTTGTGCAAGTAAGTACTATCTAGATCCATGCCCATCTCCTTGATTCTAGTGTCGATACCATTATCATGCCTGGTTGATTATTATTTTGATTGAAACAATCTTCTCGTATAGTGCTTGCAACAAGGAGACGGGAATAACTTGTGTGGATACTACGTTTGCGAGTTCATTCGTCAGACCACATCTCCCAAGGGCAGAAATTTAAAGCAACTTCATGTACGTTAGTCGTCAATTCTTCTTATTACTATCTATTTTAGTTACTTAGTTTCATATATTTTAGTGACTACTCTTCTTTATATTAGATCGAACGGCTTCGGGACGGTCTTCTACCAAGGGACCGCATACGAGCAATTCAGGAGGAAATTGCGGGCTTCTTAGATGCAGAGGTCATAAACGTAGATGGAGAGTACCATGCCTCCGGTTGGAACTAAGTTTGATTTTGTAATACACTCCATCGGTCATGTAATATGCTCGATATACTTTGCTTCTGTAATATAAGTGTTTCTTATTCTGCTTTATATACTTATTCACTCGTGCGATCCGGGGGCTCCGTGGAGGGTCCACCGAGGCTCCTCTCTTCTCGAGGTCCGGGGAGGGGCCGCCAGGAGGTCTCGGGGACCAAAAAACGGAAATTGTAAATTTCTGCCGCGGCAGAGAAAAGGGCAAAAGCCCTGCCGCGGCAGAAGGGGCATGCATCCCGGGTCGTATTGAGAACCGGGACTAATAGCCCTGGCCAGGTTCCAGCGCACGGGCCACGTGGTCAGCCCCATTTGTCCCGGGTCCTGCCACAACCGGGACCAATGGGGAGGGGTATTTGTCCCGGATGCCCCGTCCCGGTTGCACAACCGGGACAAATAGGGGCCTACGAACCGGGACTAAAGCCCCTGTTTCCACTAGTGATGGATTCGAACGAAAGAGGTGGCGCAACAAGATTTATCAACAAAAGCATGGGAACATAATCAAATGATAGGTAATAATTAATCTCTATCAAAATAATAATAATATTTGAAATGAAGCACCACGCTAACAACAAGAATCATGAGCAACCAACGCCATAACCAAACTGACCCACACAACCAAACCCAACACACTATTCCAAAAGAATCGGAACAAGATCGACGATGGTGCCCATGGTTGACGAATCACCCTAGAGACTAGAGCATGGAACAAAATAAGGATTATAAAACATCTAAGTATAAAATATCAAGTACAAATAATCACAACGCACATTGAACAACATGCATTAACACTGATGTTGCCACGAGTTAGCAGGGTATACCACCCATTTACAAGTATAAAACGTACTGTAATCCAGCGAGCCCGCCATCGAAACTATTTCACATTGCATGTATTATGGCCATTGCCTGTCATTTCATGTACATGTGATGTTGCCACGAGTTAATAGGGTAATTGTTTTTTTGCTAACATATGATTGTTACTCATCATTTCATGTGCCCATGACATTTTTGCGAGTTAGTGGGGTAATTATTTCATGTTACACTACAAGGAAACTGCTTATAGATGAAATTCTACCACCGACGGGGCACCTTGAATCCAGCCGGTGGTAACGGGGGTATAGAAATAAAAATTTAGCGGTGGCATAGAAATTTTTAACCCTCAAGTAGAAACTATATACCATTGGTGTTTCATGATAATTCCACGCCGGTAGTAAGTAGCCAATTTTTTTACACGACCCTATGAGCATGCACTGGCCACGCCAGTAGTACATATACTACCACTAGCATGAGAGATATTTACAACGCTAGTATTATAGTTTGCGGGGATCGTTAGGGTTTTCTTGTGTGTTAGTAAAATTCCTATCCTTGTGCCGACGTCGTCCCTGCAAACACTCTCCTCCATATATCTTTAACTCCCGCCGGTGGTGGCGCGCATGGAGGGTCGTTGTAGCACGCGCGGGTCTGGTCGAGGGAAGGACAGTGGCGGCGCTGCTCGTGGGCGGAATGGCGGTGACAGGCTCGTGGTATGGAGGGCATCAACGCTGCTCCTGGGCGCATACAGGGCGGTCACGTATCAGCGACGAGGCCGGCACTAAGCCTTGCCCTCCTCTCGGCTTTGGCTGCTAGGGTGCAGGCCGGTCAACCGTTCGACCCCGACTACCGGCAATGGTTGGAAATGCAGTTGGTCGGTTCGATTGCAAATGGACCGTCGCCGGATGTTGATGAAGCAGCGCGGTAGCATATGGTGCGGCGGTGGAGGCAGATCAATCACAACGGATGTTCGTCGCTCCTGAGACCTCGAGTTTATCTATGTAGCATATGTGGCGAGGGCTTCCACTTTTGTCGAGCATATCCTATGTAGTTTTTCAGTTTTTAGTAGTGCTACTACGTGCAATAGTTGTGTAATCTTACGTTTAAGTATCATGTAATCATTTTTAATTGTTATTTGATATTTTTTTCGATTTCTTTGCTAGCAATAGCTAATTAGTTGATTAGTGTGAGTGTAGACACAAGACACAATCCTAAGGATGTCATGGTGAGGTAAAAAATAACACTGTCGAGTGTAGGTACCATGCCAGTACTCGTCGAAATATTACCGGCATTGGACAATTAATACATACCGGTGGTACCAAATAGCACTGGCGCAAACCACCAGCGTGTCATTTTGTCTCCGGTACTAGGAAAAACCTCATGCCAACAGTAAGCCCTTTCCTTGTATTGTTAGGGGATGATTATTATTTATATTTCATGTGCCCATGACTTCGTTATTAGGATCATTACTTTATGTCGTGAGTAAGATACATATAGACAATCATAGTGCACATGAAATTAGGTGTATTAAGAGTGGTATACCATACACCTATGAAACATATATATATATATCATATTTTATGCTTATAAACAACCTAAAATAATCCAATTTATGGTCCATCGATTTCCTTCTATATATACTCCCTCCGTTCACTTTTATTCTATATTCTGGGTCATGATTTTGTTCAAAAAATAATCTACATCCTGGATGGTCCCCACCCTGGTAATTAAGAGGAGAGAGAGGCAACACACCATGCATGCGTAGAGATTGACCAAATTATATAGAATTTGTATGCATTGCATTCATTAAGATTGGTTTAACCAATAGGGTGATTTGTTTCTTGTGAGATTTATAATTATGATGCATATGAGCTTGTGCAAAGTGGTACTAATAAATGATATCCTAATTTGTCTGAATTTTTCCAAGATGTAGATTAAATCCGAACGGAGGGAGTATATAAGTTATAAAAATCTAACAAACCTCCCTCTCACCGCTCACTTATTGATTGCCGACTTCCAATCTTCTCGTCACCAAGGGAGCCGTGCATTGAAACGATTGATGAGCTCCGTCATTGACATGACCAACATAAAATCTAGGCCCAACAATCCTAGATCCATGCTCTAGCACGAATAATCTTCACAACCACGCACCGTCGTCTTTTACAAGGGTAGTGTCATCCAATTGAATCATTAGACCTATGCCAAAGTTTTAAAATTCACATAACATAAAATCCTGAGCCACACGTGACATGACATTTCTAGGTGGGTCCCACATTATTTCTTAGCTAGTCAATTTCTAACTCTCTTACGCATGTCTATCTCGTTCCCCTAAAGCCACCACCATCAACTACAACCTCCAAGACCTACTCCCATATGTATCCTCACCACCACCTCTGGAGCCGCTTCCCCACCACTACCACTGCCATGATACTCGACCAGCGCAAGGGGATGGTTTGAGGAAAATAATGTAGAATTTTGCAGGAAGTTTGTAAGGTAAGGTGTTGTGGTTTTGGCGGGAAAATATTCATAATAATTGTTTCAATTAATTGGAAAAGGATTGTGTGTGTCTATTTCATCGTGCCTCGCCTCACCTAAGCTAGCGCCTCATCTCCTCTTCTTCACTTAACTTCCACCCGCATCTTATCAGAGGCGTCATGTTTTTTCGATCATCCCGTGTGCCTTGCTACCGCCGACACCTCGCAACCTCGTTTTCATCAGACGGTTGAAAGATGATGGGTGCATCTCAACTATCTTGCAAAGGAGACTCACACACACACGCCTGACCTAGCTACAAACATGTAGAGTGATGGACTAGTACTAGGTGGTGCATGTTGATGAATTGTTGTATATGTGTAAGTAGCTTTGCGCTGCATCTAGCCTTTAGGGAGGCGCCAAAACAATTAGATTTTGTAAGGTGGTACATGGTACGGGTAGATCCAATGAGATGTCATGGAACCTGCCCACACATGGTCGATCGAACATCCTAAACCAAACCTCTTGAGGACCCTCGTGTGGAATAGTGTTTCACGGTGCGGTAATACACGAACAAGACATGGTGGACTTGACCATGCAATAGCGGGCGCACGGTGATAGACGGAGGATGTCGGTGCGGTCTGACGGTGACGAGCGGCGCATTCGAAGAAGGTTGTGATGACGGACGGACGGACGCGCTCTATACCGAAGACATCTTGTTGTTGTTGGAATCAAATATGTATATAAGCGTGTACGTGGCCTAACTTTGAAGTAATCAGTAGCTATTAATTTAAAGGGTCACACTAAAGTATATTGAGCACACAGGTAGTACCATGGTCACACCATGGAAGTGGACCCTCGATCGTATCCAGCCAATGAGTGTAGAGAAGTAGAGTAGCCACGGATCGGCTCATCCAAACGTCTCCTCTCCCAAAAAATTAGGCAACCCACGCAGCTGCTCCATTCCGATGAAAACGTCTCGTCTCCACCCAATTAGCCGAGAGAGAAAGTTAATTGCACTTTATCAGGAGGTAGCTATACGTGCGGATCCGCGCTAATTTTTTTTAAATAATACACTTTTTTACAGAAAGTAAAAAAATAATACGCACTTTTAATCATTTGCAAAAATAATGGGCAGTCGTGGCCTGCGAACACGATTACCGTCTAGTCGTCTTGCGCGAACACGAGTGGGCCGCCGCAGCCACGCGGCGCGCGCTCATTGGCCCGGCTACGTGGACGGCGGTTGTCGCGGTGCGCAGCAGCCAGTCGTTGTCGCAGGGCACGACAGGCCGGCCAGTCGCTGCGGCAGGACACGACTGGTGGCAGTCGTTGTCGCAGGGCACGACAAGCACCTGGGAATAAAACCAGCGTGCCCCGGCTCCTTCTTCTCCCTCTCTTCTTCTCTTCCTTTCTTCCTTGTTTCTTGTTCCTGTAAACCAGCTATGCCTCGAATTTTTGCAGCACATTGCACCAACTGAAACCAGATTGTCCACCATAGTTGGATTGTAGAGGGCTATAGAAGGCTAGGGAACACTCGATCCCGTGATGAGCTAGCTCGTGGTGGTTGTTTTGGTGGAGATGGTGATTGTTTTGGTGGAGGTGGTGCTTGTGGTGGTGGAGATGGCAGCAATGGTGGTATAGATGCTGTACGAGGTGCTGTCCGCGAGCTGCGTTGCCGTGGTGTTGCTGCGCTCATCGACCGAACAACGACGACTTGAATTATCACGCTGGAACGGTATGATTTCGGTGCGCTTATCTCTTATTTTGTACATGTTTACGTGTTGTTGTTAGATGCGTGCGGTTATATAGTTTTATAGTTATATTAGTAAAATTGGTCGGCTAAATCAGTAGGTATATATGTAGACGTTTTTTTGTTAGATGCGTGGTAGTATTTTTATTTATGTTAGATGCGATAGTAATAAGTAGTTGAGCGCATAAATATTGAATACCTGATTAATATAACGCAGCGGTTATTTTCTCTGCCATCACAGATGTCTGATTTAGTGAAGTTCACGTTTTATTACGGTGCTGGAACTGTAGAAGAAAATGAGCTGGGAGTTTATTTGCGTTCGTACGACAGTATAGATGTTGAACTGTGTTCGCCGCAATCATGGAGTCTTAGTGAGTTGAGAGAATGGTTGACAGGAAGTTTAGGTCTTGATACTGAAACGTACACCGTCGGTGTACATGCTCTATGGAGCCGGTCAAGATCAAATCCAATATTTTATTTGAGGGCGATAGAGCGGGACTCTCAGTGGACTAACTGGTTAAAAGGTTGCGAAAATAGGAGTGTAAATCCTATCGCATTAGTACTCCCTGTCAAGAAGGAGGTGATTGAACCTGAGGTTGATTATGGGTACAATCCTGAACAGAGCAGCCAAGGGATTAACTATTCTGGTGAAGGTCAATATTATGAAAGGGATTAACTATTCTGGTGATTATGCATACTTATCTACATATGTATGAGACATATTTATCTACCAATGTATGAGATATATTTATGGACTTATGTATGAGATATATTTATCTACCTATGTATGTGTCTCTACTAACGTGTGACATATTTAACGCAATAAGATAAAACTGAAATACATTGCCAACGTTTCTTTCCTGCCAACGTCTCCCCCCATTTGTTTCCCGCCATCGTCCCCCGCCAATTTTTCCCGGCCACTGTCTCCCGCCATTTCTTTCCCACCAACGTCTCCCGCCAATTTTTTGCCGCCACCGTCTCCCGCCATTTTTCTCCCGCCACGGTCTCCCGCCATTTTTCTCCCGCCAGTCGTCTACCGGCACCGTCTCCCGCCTATATAAACCCCGACAATCTTTCATATGGATGTGTGTATGTTGTCTACTTAACTTAGAGTAATGGCTGATAGTGGTAGTCCTGGTCTCGATCGAGAAAGCTCATGGTATATTCTATATCATGCGGCACAAGGGTCTTGCAAGAATACGAGGGGGGGTAGAATTCCAGTTAGTTTTCATGAACTAATGACTGAGTCGGCCCACACTATTGCTCTGGGGGGGAAATTAGCCAGATATAACCTCCCGCCTAGATCCACCGATGAAATAAGGAGTGAACTATTGAGGTGGCATCACAAGTGGTGCAGAATAGTTGAGCTAAAGAAAATCGAGTCGGGGCTTCGGGGTATGTCAATCTTCAATACTAGCGATAAGATACGTTTTTCCGACGAGGCCTATGCAGTTCACGTTCAGGTAATCGATTTACCAGTTTACATCATGTTCAAACCGATTTGCATAGTTCTCATTTCTTTTTTCGCTTTTATTCTCAATGTGCAGCACTATCCTGCAGACGCAGAGTTTCTGAACAAACAGATCCCGCACTATGGCTGGATGAGCATACTCTTTGGACCATGTCCACGAGGGTTTCCAGAAGACAACCGGCACGCTCATTGGATCCTGAGCACAATAGCAAAGGGGAAGACTGGTGCCGCATCTGAGGGGAAGAGTCGCGCCGCATCGAAGGGGAAGAGTGCTGACACATCGAAGGGGAAGAGTCGCGCCGCATCTAAGGGGAAGACTGCTGACACATCGAAGGGGAAGAGTGACGGCGCATCGAAGACAGTTGATGATGACAACAGTGACGACGACTACACGCCGAGAAGTGTAGCTAGATATAAGGCTATGTGTGAGCGTGCTGCTTCATCAAAAGCCGTAGCTGATGAAAACAGTGATGACGACTTCATGCCTCCATCACGAACACGTGGGAGAGCAAAGTGAAGCCGCCGTGTAAAATTAGTTTTCCTTTTACGTATTTTACTCTTTCAAATTTAAATTCAGTACTGCTTTCCATACCTATTTGTAAAATTATTATCCTTCTCGCAATATAATTAACCGGGTTAACAAAGGTAGGAAAAAAAAATATTTCGTACCTGTCGTGGTAGGGGAACCCGACTGGAGCCTAAACACGATTAGCCTGCAATCGCGAGGCGCCAATCCGACTGGTCTCCTGTCGTTGTCTGCTGACACGACTAGGACCTGTCGCGGTCGCCCACGACGACAGGGTCCCTATCGCGTTGCGCGACGACGACTGGCTAATATTTCTGAAATTTCTAGATTTTGCGTATTATTTTTTTACTTTCTGTAAAAAAGTGTATTATTTAAAAAAAATTAGCCGGATCCGCACCGTGCACATCCGGCAGACCAAATACATTTTCCTCGATCCCCTTTCCGCTCTGCCGCCGCCGCTCAGCCCGACGCCGCCACCCACCGAGATCCCTTTACGCTCACTGGCGCCACAACCGACCCACCCACCTCCTTTCGCCCCCCCCCCCCCCCCCCCCCCCCCCCCCCACCGATTCCCCACCAAACCATAGCTGTTGTCGGCCGTCGTCTCGACTCGAGCTTCGTCCTGCCGCTATGGCGCCTTCCACCTGGCCTCCCGGTGCGCCTCCCTCCCTGAATCCGCGCACCGGTCTATGGGGCAGCCCAAGGAGCAGCAGTGGCGGCAGCACACCCTGGATACGGAGGTCCTCCTCTGCTGCAGACAAGGGGACGGAGCTCCTGCTGCTCGGCGACCACCTCCCCACCTCCCTGGCGCTGGCACCGGCGACCTCCTCCCCGACCTGCTGATGCCGGCCACGACTCCATCCCGCTGCCAATCCCGACGGCCTCCCCAACCGGCATCTGCCCGGTGAGGCCCCTCTCCCCCCTCATCCAACATTCCATGTAATTCTTGTTCCCACTGGAGACCCTGCCTGTATGGATCTACCGAACCTGCTTAGATGATTCCAGGAGCTCCTTGGCTGAGAGTAGGCAGGCACAAGTATAATTAATCAATCGGTCTCTATATATCTAGCCTTTAATTCTTTTAGCATTGCACTGGATGGATTGAAGTAGTAGCAACTACTATTACAGCTACTTCATGCCTTGTTGCAACTGAATCAAGGTTGGGCGCCGTCGCAGCCGGTGATCATACATGTATATTGTAAGCTTCACAGATGAACTCGAAGGGAAATTGCAGAATTGAATTAATTAGGAATCGCTCGATCCTCCCAACCACCCCCGAGCGAGTACACGTTACAAGGCATACGGCACTGCCGTCCAATTCCCTATTGTTCCTTCCTGTCTCTCCTCCTCTCTGAATCGCTACTTATGCTCCTTCGCTTCCGCGTCAGGTTGCCCAGTTGCCTGACGTCATCCAGTCTGGGCGTCGACGCGTCCTACGTGGCGGCCTTGGACTGGTTCCTGGTGATTCCCTTGGGTCCTGGTTGCTTGCGTGGCTGTCGGTGTGCCCGTGGTCGCTCACAATCCCCACTCCTTGAGAACCTGCTTGTCCCCAAGCAGGTGCCAATGGAAATTGTTGGCACAGAGGTTCAGCATCCTCCCACGAAGCCGACTCCGCAGGAAGCCCACTCCATTGGACAAGCACTTGCGCTACCGTGCGATCCCCTTGCTGGCGGGCTCTCGTCTGCAACACACGAAATGGTATCTGGAAGGCGAGATCATAATCAGGCAATGAAGAAGATACCTAAACCCCAGGGCCAAGGCATGGTTTCAGAAGCGACACATGGAAAACGGGGTGCACACGACTGGACGGAGGCAATTCCAGGCGATACGCCACCTCTCCCACTCGTTCCAGGATACGGAAAGGTCCAAAGAACTTGAACGAAAGCTTATGATTCTTGCGCTGGGACACTG
Source organism: Alopecurus myosuroides (assembly GCA_028641055.1). NCBI lineage: Eukaryota > Viridiplantae > Streptophyta > Magnoliopsida > Poales > Poaceae > Alopecurus > Alopecurus myosuroides. The sequence goes on from CM054058.1 coordinate 481,389,426, forward strand.
ACGTCTGAATGGGTGGCTGTAGCTTGAGGAACACCTCATCTCCCACGGAAAAAGTGCGTTCAGTCCTGTGCTTATCTGCCTGAGCTTTCATACGCTGTTGCATGCGCAGCAAATGTTGACGAGCAGACGCAATGATCAAGGATCGCTCTGTTAACCATGCTTGAATATCACCAGAATGAATTTGATCAGACGCTGTGATGCCAAAGTACCTTGGTTGCCTTCCGTACAGCACCTCAAATGGAGATTTACCCAACGACGCGTGCCAATTGGTGTTGTACCAAAATTCGCAGAGCAGAAGCCACTTGGACCAATTCTGAGGATGAACACTGATGAAACAACGTAAATAACATTCGATTGACTGATTTACCCGTTCCGTCTGTCCGTCCGTCTCTGGATGGTTGCTTGTACTCATTTTCAACTGCGTTCCTGTGGCTTTGAAGACTGCCTGCCAGAACTGGCTAGTGAAGACCGGATCACGGTCTGAGATAATCGCCAGTGGCAAGCCATGGAGCCGATAGATGCCTTCAACGAACACATCAGCAACCTTTGCAGCAGTGTACGGGTGCCGGAGTGGAAGAAAATGAGCATATTTGGTTAGCTTATCCACGACAACAAGGATACAGTTGAAGTGTCTAGAGGGCGGCAACCCGTCGATGAAATCCATTGTGGCAGTCTCCCAGGGGTCTGAAGGAATTGGCAAGGGCTGCAACAATCCTGGAGGCGCCACACGCTCGGGTTTTGCTTGCTGGCAGATGCGACAACATTTGACGAAATCCTTGATCATACCCTTCATTCGAGGCCACTTGAACAATGTAGTGAGGCGACGGTATGTGACCGGGAACCCAGAATGACCCCCTTCTGGGCTGTCGTGGAACGCAGATACGAGCTGAAGCTGGGTATCCTTGTTATCACCCACCCAGATGCGCCCTTTATGGCGCATGATTCCTTGACTGATGGTGAACTGTGGATCAGAGGAAGAATCCTGAGCTAATTTGAGCAGCAGCTGTTGAGTTTGATCGTCCCCCACATAACTATCTCGCACCATCGACAACCATGATGGCTGAACTGTTGTGACAGTGAATAGCTGGGAATTTTCGGGCGGCAAGCGAGACAGGGCATCGGCAGCTCGGGTTAGCGCTCCCTTCTTATAAACGATACGGTACTGGAGCCCCATGAGCTTGGTGAGTGCTTTCTTCTGCCAGTCCGTGTGGAGGCGTTGATCAGCGAGGTGAGTGAGACTTTGGTGATCGGTTCTAATCACAAACTCACCTGTCTGAAGGTAAGGTCTCCATTGCTGAACGGCAAGAAGGATAGCCAAGTATTCTTTTTCGTAGACTGATAACCCACGATTGCGAGGGCCCAGGGCACGACTGACAAAAGCTAGAGGGTGTCCATCCTGAGAGAGAACTGCTCCAATTCCAATATCACAGGCATCAGTTTCAACAATGAAGGGCTTGGTGAAATCCGGCAGTGTGAGCACGGGTGCTGTCACAAGGGCACGTTTCAGAGTTTGGAACGCCGTTTCTGTAGCATTTGTCCAAACAAACAAATTTCCCTTTTTGAGCAGAGTATTGAGGGGCTGAGCAATAATCGCATAGTGCTTGATGAACTTCCTGTAATAACCTGACAAGCCCAAGAAACCACGAAGCTCTGTTTTATTTGTTGGCACTGGCCACTTCTGGACTGTCTGAATCTTGGAGCTGTCAGTAGCCACTCCCTCTGAAGAAATCACATGGCCCAGGTAAGCCACTCTCTGTTGGGCAAAGGCACATTTAGATAGTTTTACTTGCCAACTGTCATTTTTGAGGAGTTCCAGGACCGTAGCCAAATGTTCCAGGTGTTCTTCATAGGTCTTGCTGTAGATCAAGATGTCATCGAAGAACACTAGGGCACATTTGCGGAGCACAGGGGCTAGGGTAGCGTTCATGGCATACTGGAATGTGGCAGGGGCTCCAGTAAGGCCAAACGCTAGAACACGGAACTCATAGTGCCCCACATGAGTTTGAAATGCTGTCTTGTGTTCTTCCCCTGGCGCAAGGCGAATTTGATGGTATCCTGACTTCAAGTCTAGCTTGGAAAACCACTTAGCTCCATTCAATTCATCTAAAAGTTCATCTATGATTGGGATGGGGTATTTGCTCTTGACAGTGAGTGCATTAAGATATCTGTAATCAATCACCATGCGCCATGTGCCGTCAGACTTTTTGACAAGCAATACTGGGGAACCAAAAGCACTCTGGCTGTGGACAATCACTCCTTGATCCAGTAATTCTTGAACTTGTTTCTCGATTTCGTTTTTAAGATGTGGAACTACTCTGTATGGCCTTACTGACACGGGTCTGGCCCCTGGAACAAGTGGAATATGATGGTCGTATTGCCTTCGAGGGGGTAGTCCTTCTTGAGCCGAGAAAACTGTCTGATATTCTTCAAGCAACTGTTGTACTTCCGGCAACAGAGTCCCCTGAGCTAGTGGTTCAGATTCCTGTACGAGTTGCAGCTCGACTAGTGTATCTGGCAGAACCTCTCCCTCAATGCCTTGCAGTACCACTGTACGATCGCCTTTTTGGAACGAGATCCAGCCCTGAGCCCAGTGAGTGGTCATCGGACTGTATTTAGCAAGCCAATCGAGTCCAATGATACCATCGTAGCTTCCCAGCGGCAGAATACGGAAACAATCTACAAACGTCTCCCCATTGGCAACCCAAGTGATGTCAGGAAACAGTTCTTCACTTCGGAGCAGCGCACCTCCTGCTGCCTGAACTGGTATAGCGGCAGGCATTGGTTTGCTTCCTCGCAATTGCTTGGCCCTCTCACTGTCAATGAAACAGGCGGAGCTGCCAGAGTCGACCAAGAACAGCATTTCTTGGCCTTGGACGTCGACTCGAATTTTCATAGACCTGGGTGCTTCGATCGCTGAGTTCAGTGCGGCTATGGAGATCATCATGCAGTGAGGGGAGTTATTTGGCGCCGGGGCATCTGTTTCTGAATTTTCACCTTCACTGTCTTCTGCCGACTGCATCGAGGCTATCATTTCTTGGACTACATGCAGCTGAATTGTGGTTTTACACTGGTGCTCCTTGCTGTACTTTTCGCCGCACGTGAAACAAAGACCCTTAGAACGCCTGTAAGCTTTGAGACTCTGCCATTTATCGTCCCTGGCTGGCCGGGCGGCCTCTGCAACTCGCTTCTCCTCGACCGTCTTCGATACCCATTTGGCAGGCGGTGGCGGTGGCGGGGCCGGGGGTGCGTACTGTGCCCTGCGCGGGGGAGCTGATTGCTGTGGAACGCTATTGAGTGGGGTGCAGCCGTCGCCCAATTCTTCGTACAAGAGAGCTAGGGAATAAGCTGTATCCAGATCACGGGGCTGCTGGATCGCCACGAGAACGCGAACATGCGGCTTCAGACCATCAAGGAAACGAGTTGTGTAATGCACGGGATCCGGGCGAGTCTCATACGCAGCCAATTGATCCATAGGTTCAGAGTACCTGGCGACATAGTCCTCCACCGTGGTAACTTGCGCAATATGAAACAGCCGTCGTACCAAGATGGTGTGCTGGTTCCTGCTGAAACGCGTCAACACTGCCGCTACGAATTCATGCCATGGAGGTTCCGGGTGCTGCTGAAGGAAGGACTCCAACCAAGTGGCAGCTGCACCTACGAACTGGCCTGAAGCGTCAATCACCCTCTGGTTGTCTGGAGTAAGCCCCCTGCGAAATTGCTCCTCGCACCGTCGTTGCCACAATTTTGGATTAGATCCATCGAATTGTGGTAGTTCAACACGGGAGCCAGTGCCATAGTCATGAGAATTGTAGGGGGCGGAGCGATCGTAAGCAGTATGAGCGACGAAGTTCCGGTCGGGGTGCATACCTCCGTCCGGAGGAGACGAGTGGGAATTACTCGCCGTCCCCCGGTAGTGAGTGACGGCGCGGTGCCCATCGGGCCCATCGGTGGCGGCTGTGTCCTTGCCCTTGGGATCGGTCGATCGCTCCATCGACGCAGCAGGGTCGGGCCGCGGGATCCGCGCTATCGAAGCCGCGACGGCCGCGATCTCGGAGGCGAGGGTCTCCCGTACCGCTTCCAGGTCGGCGCTGATGAAGGACTTGGCGGCTTCGAGGTCGGAGGCGACCGACGAACGGACGTCCTCGACAGCAGTCGACACCACCCCGATCTCCTTCTTCGTGTCGGCGACGAACTTGCGGACCGCATCGAGAGTTTCGCGCTTGTAGTCGAGGAAGCGGATCTCGTATTCCTCCGCCGATTCCGCCTTGAGGAGGTCGTAGATGGCTTACGCTTCCGGCGAGAGCTTGTCCATGGCGTCCGAGCGCGAGCGAGAAGAAAATCTGGTACGGTATTTGTGGGTGGGGAAATCCAGGTCGGGGATCAGGAAAGGCTCTGATTACCAATTGTAAGCTTCACAGATGAACTCGAAGGGAAATTGCAGAATTGAATTAATTAGGAATCGCTCGATCCTCCCAACCACCCCCGAGCGAGTACACGTTACAAGGCATACGGCACTGCCGTCCAATTCCCTATTGTTCCTTCCTGTCTCTCCTCCTCTCTGAATCGCTACTTATGCTCCTTCGCTTCCGCGTCAGGTTGCCCAGTTGCCTGACGTCATCCAGTCTGGGCGTCGACGCGTCCTACGTGGCGGCCTTGGACTGGTTCCTGGTGATTCCCTTGGGTCCTGGTTGCTTGCGTGGCTGTCGGTGTGCCCGTGGTCGCTGACATATATATTTATGTAGGCTTTATATTGCTGCGCGAGTTGATTATATATGTTGGTTATATCTATGACACTATTCAGGAAGAAAAAAGGTCTTGTGATGACACGCAACCGTCCACTTAATTAATCCCTTTTGTTTTTGCAACTGCGTTATATATCTTGTTGTGATTATATGTAGAGACTTATACCTCAACTACAACCGTAGATTAAATGGAGCGAATATATATACTACCTAGTTATTAATCAGAAATGTCACACTTGTGCAAATAATTTGCATGTAGTGCCACAATAAATTATCTAGCATGATCCTGTTGTTTTAATCATCTTATTATTACCTTTTTTCTATACCGACAAACTAGTGCTCATTTTTAGTAATAATGCCGGTGACTTTTTTCTTAAATCTTGCAGGACTCTCTGGATCCAGGTTGATGGGCGAGTTCGTCGCTGACCCTATGGCCAGCGGGAGGAGCTCACCGCGCCGCTAGAATGACGGTTGGGAGGCAACGAGGAATCGATGGTTGTCGTCTTGCCGGAGATGCCGGTGATCACCTCCCTGAGCTGCTACTGACTATGACTCTGTCTTGGTGCAGCTGACGACCTCTCCAACCTGCGGCTGCCGACCATGACTCTTTCCTGATGCACCGGCCCGTGGGGTGGCCCAAGAAGCAGCAGCGTCGGCAGAACGCCCTAAAGTTGGAGGTCCTCCTCTGCTGCAGACAAGGAGACAGGGCACCTGCTGCTCGGTGACCTCCTCCCTGAGCTGCTGGCGCTGGCGCCGGCGACCTCCTCCCAGACCTGCTGATGCCGGCCACGACTCCATCCTGCTGCCGATCCCGACAGCCTCCCCAACCTGCATCTTCCCGGTGAGGGCCCTCTCCCTTTCATCCAACATTGCATGTAATTCTTGTTCCCAGTAAACAGCCTGCGTGTATTGATCTATGGAACCTGCTTAGATGATCCCATTACCACTAGTACCTTGGGTGTGAGAACTGAAGATTTTTTACACTTAGTAGTTTGGTGGCACTGCAGGAACTCCTTGGCTGGGAGTAGGAAGGCTCAAGTAGAATTAATTAATTACTCTCGTTTAACATTGCACTTGATGGATTTAACTAGTAGTAACTACTATCACACCTACTTCCTGCTTTTGTTGCAACCAAATCAAAGTCGTCCTTGTATGCTGGACGAGGTCGTAGCTGGTGATCATACATCTATTTATGTAGGTTTTATATTGCCGCGCAAGGTTATTGTACATGTCGGTTATATCTATGACACAAGTCAGGATAAAACAAAACTCTTGTGATGACATGAAAGACTCTGCTCAATAATCCTTTTTGTTTTTGCAACTGGGTTATCTTGTTGTTGTGACTATCTGTGGAGGTTTATACCTCAACTATAACCGTAGATTACATGTAGTCATGGTTCAAAAAGGTGTGCCTAGGAGGGCGCTTAAGCACACTTAGGTTCTAGGCGATAGCAAAACATCTAGGGCTTAATCACGCTTAATTGCGCCTGAGCGGGCGCTTTGGTCAGAAAAGCGCAAGGCGGTGGCAAAACACACAAGTATTTCCTAGCGCCTTCTTGAACTTTGCATGGAGTGAATATACTACCTACTCGTTAAACAGAAATGCCACACTTGTGTAAATAATTTGCATGTAGTGCCATAATAAATTCTCTAGCATGATCATCTTGATTTAATCATCTTATTACTACCTTTTTTTTATAGCGCCAAAACAAAGAATGCCAATGACTTATTCCTTAAATCTTGCAGGACTATCCCTCATGTCCCTACTCCCTAGATCCAGATTGACGAGCAAGTTCGTCGCTGACCCCCGTGGCTGGCGGGAGGAGCTCACCGTGTCGCTAGAATGACGGCCGCGGGAGGCAAGGAGGAAGTGTTGGTTGTTCTCTTGGGGAGATGCTGCTCATGCCAATGAACACCTCCCTGAGCTGCTGCCGACCATCAATCTGTCCACCTGCCGCCGACATCTCCAACCTGCAAGTGTCGGGTGAGGTCACTATCCTCCTCCTCCATGCATTCCTTGTAATTTAGTTTCTTTTTTGTCATGTTGAATGTGTAACCAGCGGACATCACTCCATGCTTGTATGGATGTTGATATGTTGTATTAATGTTGTTACATGGTCAGGGTTTGGTATGATGATTAAGTGGAGCTTAGCCGCGGTTCTGTTAGAAAAAACCTATATTTTGGCGTTTTAGTCGATCATGCTAGTTTTCGTGGGTTCAAATTTTGGTGCGGCGTAAATTATATATCAAGTTGATAGCTATTCAAATTATTTGTCTAGTTCATCTTGATCCTCAACTACAATAACAGTGTAAGTCTTTTTTTGTTGGCAAATGACCGATTATGATGTACGGATCTTATCATCGTTGCATTAGGTTTAGTTTAGTTATTACAACTTCAACTCAAAGATTCAAACTTTATTTCACCCATTGCCTTTTAAAACTTAAATGAACTTGGTGTTGGATAGTATATTACAATTTGTTCCGCTGCACTTGCTATAAGATGTTTTTGCCTAGTTGATAATCTGCGAGTCTTTTTTTTTACATTCTGATCTGTGACACCATCAAGCCATGTCTGTAGTGTTGTTTTGCAGTCCCAAACCTGTTTTTCTGTGGTGTTTCGTGCTGGTGCTAATTTTGCTTGATGCAAATCTCCTTCAGGTTCAAAGATCATTGGGGGAGGATGGGCTCAAGGGCGCCAAACGGCGAGGGCAACCGGGAGTATCCGTGTTGGCATCTAAAAGTGCCAAAAGCATCGCCACTCATGACAGTGGCACTTCTCTGAGGCCTGGTTACCACCGCAGCTAGCTCATATTTTTAGCGCTGAAATTTGGTGCCACACCTTTCACCAGGGAGGAGAGAAGTTGCGGCATGAGGATAGTGTGCTCATTGTGGCTGCTCTCACTACAATAATGCCAACAAGGTGCTTCCCCCACAGCCACACTACCGTCCTATTGTTGCCCCGCCGTGAACGGCCTCCATTAACTATACATGGTGATGATTGCATCCAATCGGTGCCATATCATCATATACCCTCCTTGGTCGAGCTATCTTCGCCAGTGGCAGCGGTGGTCTCTTCTACGTCTCCATGTTTAAGGTTAGTTTCTGCTTTTTTCCTTTTTTTTTCCTCTGCGTCCAATGTTATACCATTGCCATCGAACCATGGTTTTTCTGTGCTCCCGATGATTTTCTTATTTAGGACGCTAATGTTGTTCATGCTATTGATGTTAGTAAATGTCCTTGGTTGTAGCATGTGTATGTGTCCATGTGGTGCTTATTTTGATCCGATAAAAGACACATATTTTAGGATTCTAGATTATTTAGTTCCGGGAATATTACATGTACTATTCCATGAGTATGAGCACTAGTTATTACTACTAGTGAGTACGTTCTTACTGTGAGGTTTATGATTAGGATATGTTTGATTTTATTGTTCATGTAGCTTATGAAATGTTGTGAACCTCTGTGACATGTTGGCTTGAGTGGACCGAGGGTTTTGGGTAGAAAGATGTGTCTTTCTAGTCAACATTCGTGTTGTTTGGTTGTCCCTAATCTAAAATTTACGTCTTGTTCATTTCTTCAACACATTTAGTTGGTTAATGAAAATACTTATATTGCTTCTTGGTGGGAGCACTTAGTAATTTGGTTGCACCGGAGTAGCTTCTTGACTGGGAGTATCCATGCCCAAGTAGAATTAATTGGACTGTATCTAGCCTTTTAGTTCTTTTAACATCGCACTGGATGGATTTAAGTAACTAGTATTATTGCTTCTTCCCGCTTTGTTGCAACTGAATCAGTTCTTTTATATGATGGACGCGATTGCAGCTGGTAACTACACATGCATATGTAGATTTCATCTCGCGGTGTTAATTAAATATCGGGTATATATGATGGCACATGTCACCGGAACTATTGTGATAACCCAAAACAGTCTCAGCTTAATTAATTTCTTCTTTTCCAGCTGCATGCTGTTGTTGTTCTGATTATTTATGGAGGCTTGGGTGTGTGTGTGTGCTTATAGCTCAACTGTTGTGATTACATGTCGTGAATATACTATCTTGTTCTTTTAATAAAAAGCCGGACTTGTGTTCTTGACTAGCACGTCGTGACATGAATTCTTATATGATCCCGTTGTTTTAATCATCTTATAACTTATTTCTTTGTGTCTGACTTTTACTAAGAATGCCAAGGTCTTCTTTCTTCAATTTTGTAGGACTATCCCTCAAGACTTGGGATCCATATCGACGGGCGAGTTCGTCGCTGACTGCCTCGCCCGAGGGAGGAGCTCACCGTTCGGCAGGAATGGCGGCGGGGAGGCAAGGAGAAAGATATGGTGGTTGTCTGATTGGGGATGCTGCTCATGTTGTTGACAAGCTCGCCGAGTTGTTGTCTACCATGACTCTGTCTTGCTGCTCGTGCCCAATCTCTCCAACCTGCAGCCGCCCGGTGAGGTCCCTATCCTACTCCATCTCCTCCATAAAATCCTTGTAAATTTTCTTCCTTTTTGTCACGCTGAATGTGTTACCAGCGGCCATCATGCTTGTATGGATGTCGATATGTTGTATTCATCGTCTTATATGTCAGCGTTTGGTAACAATACTCGTATTGTCTGATGATTAAGTGGAAACTAGGCCACGAATCAGCTGGGAAAAACCTATCTCTTGGTGTTTTAGTTGTATCATGTTAGCTTTCGCCGGTGCAGATTTTGTATTCTTGAGACAAACTCCAGCGTGGTTACCATGTACTTACGTGTACTTGTTATCTAAACTTTTGCACAATTTCATCTTATTTTACCATAGCTAGTCCAGTTGGTTATGCTGAATTGTTTTTGATAAATTAAATCTACAGTTGAACTGTTTATATTGTTATGTTGTGTGTTTTTTGTATTCTTGAGATAAACTCCAGCGTGGTTACCATTTTGCATGTCAGTTCAGTTACTGTTTTGTAGATGTAAACTAAGGTCCTGAACTTGAGTATCAGTTCAGTTCCTGTTTTGTAGCTCCTCTAGCTAGGTAGAGAACTTGTGCTGGCATATATGGCTTCGTATTGACACATGAAGATTATCCTAGTTTCTGCATTTGTGTTGCTATCCGAAATTTCACTCTTACAAGATTCAACTGACAAAACCATTGTATGGTTTGTTTGGTTTTTATTATCCAGCAACTACTTGGAGCTACACACATCACATCGGATTCATTCCACTGCAGTTGTACCATGTAACGAATATAAAGCTCGTCTTGCTCCTAGTATCGCAACAACGGACTAGTTGATTTCACATGATAATGAACTCCTTTTTTCGAATGTCATGGATGGTGAACTTGTATCCTAGTGCTATTGTTTCTTGTCCTCACAAAAACATGGCATCTATTGTTGTAATACAAATTAGCCTTATTTAACTATACCCGGTGCAGACTAGGAACGCTGAAAACATTTTTTTTTCTAGGTATTAGTGCTCATTTTACTAAGATTGCAAATCACTTGTTTCTTAAACCTTGCAGGACTATCCCAGAAGTACGTAGGGTCAATCTCCAGATTGACGGGCGAGTTTGTTGGTGACGGGCGCATCCGGGGGAGGAGCTACTGCTGCTGGCAGTCCACCAGGTGCTGCTGACGGCCGTCTTCCGTCAACCACCTCCCTAAGATGCTGCCGGCAGCAGCGTCTCGGAGCTCCTGCTGTCGGTGGCGAAGTCTCCGAACTCTTTGCTGCTAAACAAGCTGCTGCGGTGAGCGCTTTCTCTCCACTCACTCGAATCGATTGCTGCCAGCTAACATATAGTATTATGCGTGTCTGTCTTGTGCTAGCCAAGAACTATACTTTGTGTATTGTATTATCTGGTCTGGTGAGCCTCCAGCTAGTGTGTTTGGCAAGCCGTATTGCACAATGCCAAGTGGCAGAAACAGAGCTAGCAGTACTGAGAGATTTGGGATGTAAAAAGAAAGAAAATAATTTCTATTGTTTTTCTTGTGCTCTATGATCTGAATCGTTAGCTAATTAAGAACCGATTGTTTTTTGCATTGCTTCAATCATACGGCGTGTGATCAGGTATTTGCATCATGCCTGAGACAAAGTTTCATACAAAAACGATAGGTATTTTTGCGCATTTGGTCCTGGCAGCATTTGGTGCATTATATTTTGGCTTCGCCTTGGCATATATGTTCCTCTCTAGATATCTATCTACACAGAATGAACTAGCTTAAAGTTTGGTCCAGTTTTTTTCTTGATCCGGTTTAGGATTACTAATCCTAGAGAGCATTTATCTTGATATTTTTTTGAGTTGGCATTTAGTTTATGATTATATTTTCATATTCTCCTAATTGCAGGCTGAGAAGAATGGTCTTTGATTCCATCGATGTTTGTAGCTCTAAAGAACATGAACAGTAACAATAAACTTATCAAGAAGTATAATGCTGTCTTAGCCCCATACGCGGGAAGATTTTCCGCCTCCTTGGTCCTGGTCTCAACAAGGCAGGCAAGTCCTATGCACTATGATATATCAGTTCTTGTGTCTCAGTTGGTTGATTTATATGCGATCACCTCCCTGAGCTGCTGCCGACCATGATGATGGTGTGCTCCTCGTGGATGCTCTCGCTACAAGAGTGGCAACAAGTTGCTTCCCGGACACACCAAGGTCTTCTATAAATTCACAGGACTTCAGGATGCATCACCTCTACATCGACGACGAAGGTTGTGCTATAGCGCACGCCTTTCCGTTCTGCTGCCAATTGCTCCGTCCCCAACAGCCACGCCGTTGTTCTGTTGCTGCCAATTGCTCATAACTTGGTGTTCCTTGTATCCGGTCGGTGCTTGTGTACCGACTGAATTCCATTTGGTGCTCACACTAGGGAGAACAAGGAGATGCCATCATCATATACACGCCTTGGTGGAGATATCTTCGCCAGTGGCAGCGGTGGTCTCTTCTACGTCTCCATGTTTAAGGTTAGCTTCTGCTTCTTCCATTTTTTCCTCTGCATCTAATGTTATGCCTGGTCCATTTTCTTTTTTTAAAGAAAATTAGTACATCTCAGCTCTCATTTGCATGTGAATTGGTGGTCATTTTGTGATTGAACCAGTGGAGCATTTGTTTCCCTTTGTTCATTACTGAAATATAGGTGGAGCCTTCCATGGAGTATTCTTCTTGTTTGTAATCCGTAATCATGAGAATCCTTCTAGTAAAATGTTACTGTTTAAATCTGACCATCATGGTTTGTTCTTCTTGTTCAAGGATAACGAGGAGATGTCGGGCAGGGAAACATCTATCTTCTGTAGCATCTCAATTATTTCAGCGATGATTTTGTTGGAATGCATGAGCAGCTGAAGTTCTAGAGGAAGAATTCTTGTAACACTGTCGTTGGCGCATGTTGTTTTGTGTCGCGGAGTTACTTAGACATGTTGTTTGGTCGAGCTGGAATATTAGGATTTGAAATGTCGGATGTGTATTGTGCACTATTGTTGTTTCATTGTTGGAATGCATGAGCTGGAATTTTTGGATTTGAAATGTCTGAATGTTCCAAAAAACGGAGATTGCGCTGTCGTCAGAATTTGGGCTACTGCTCTGTAGACAAAATGATCTAGCTGGACACATACATATATGTCTATAGTTGTTTCATGCACTACGGGTACTCGCGGTTAGTCTACGTCGAGCTAGCTACTACATTAATTAGTTGTTGGTTTTTCTGGCTTGTAGTACGTGCGAGCAAAAGGCATGAGCTGGAGCCAAAATTGAAATGCATTATTATCCATTTGCTTAAACTAATCGGTCGAGCTAAGGTTTTCCACGGGTGTCCTAACCGGGTGCATGTCGTGCACCGGTAGGCGTACTCGAGCTGTACGGTACGGTTTGTCGTCGCTGCCCCCAATGACATAGCCTCGTCGTCGATGCACAGCTGGACGGAATCAAAATCTTGGTGCTTAAAATCTACATGCTGATGTCAAGAAACAAAAAAGAGTGAGCCTCCGCATCGCAGGACTGGTAACAAGCACTGTCTCAGACGGTAGAAAGCAAAGTTATGGTGTGTCACATGAAAAGGGTTTTGCTAGCTGCATGTGGTGTGAATTAGGGCATCTCCAACAATAGCCATGTCATCGTAAGATAGCATGACACCTCATCTAAAATCCTACATGGCATAGTAATAATGATGTGAGAGAATATGACTTGTATGATATGCAACCAACAAGGTAGCACGTATGCCAAGATACTTTTTTCTTTGGTCCCACTAAATTGATTATATGATTGGATAGATTGTACTACTTTGCCAACAACTTTGCTAACAAATCATTGAGATAATTGTATGATATATTGTTGATTGATGAGTTGGACTATTATCATACGGGTTTATCTTACAACCCATTAAAGATGCCCTTAGTAGCATGCATGGCACAAAATCCAAAACATTCATTTGATTGGCTCTCATGGCAGATTAGGCCTCGATGGATGAAGCCAATAGTATGTTGCCTTGGTCGCGATGCAAAACACTAGGGGACCTGTAAACCCGGACGGAGGGAGTAGCAAATTCATCTAGCAGTAATTAATAAGAAAACAAACCGAGCGAGGAGAGATGAATTTGTCCCGAGACCCTAAAGAATAGGTGAATGGATGGGATAGTCAGCGGAATTTTAGTATTCCGATAGCTGGGTCATGCGGGAATTAATTGACACACCACTAATTGGTTAGGTTAGTCCAGATTCACCGCCGCACCCTTCGTCCCTCCTCCATGTCTAGCAATCCACTACACTGACCATCTCGGCCATCCACCCATATCTCTCGAATTGTATCTTGGTCGTTCATCCACGCCCAGGGGAAGAAGATATGCTCCAGGATTCCCGTCCGGCACCACGTCTCTCTTGCCTTCCCTCCACCATGGCTCTCCTATAAGTAGAAACCCGGCTTCACAGTCCGCGTGCGGTTGCGCGTGTGACTTGGCGACTTGGGTCTTGGACGAGGACGAGGCGAGGATGGTGGCGTGGGCACGGCCAATGATCTATGTCGGGCTGTAGTCGTCGTCGATTAATTCAATCATGGGGTCATGCATCGTCGCGTTCCGGCCGGCCGCAAGCAGGTAACCATTACAACGAAATCGGCCTCTTTTTAGGTCGATCGATTCCCTTTTTTTTTTGTTCCTTGTGTTTTTGTTTTGAGCTGGATGGATTCCTTTATTTATTGTTGTAGCAGGCGAGCAGCCCACGTTTTTTCTTCTTCAGTGAATCCATCCATCCGGTAGTCAATTCGCAATTTGACCTTCCTTTTTTTTTCTGGCCAAGGCCAAGCGCTCTGCCTTGTTGTAGCTTGTCTGTTTTGAGGTTCCTGGCCTGCGCGCGCCGGAGAGAAAGAGATATGGGCCGGGTGCACCAGGCGCTCCGTCGGTGACCTGGTCCACGCCGCAAGTACTAGTATAGCAATAATGCTGATCGGTAAGTAGGTCACATCCTCCCGCACGTGCAGTACACGGTCGGTGTGCTCAACGTACGCATGGCCTTTGCAAGCTGCGTCGCGGCAACGAGCTAGCCGATGGTCGCGGTCGCGTTCGGGCACGCCACGATTAATTCCGCGTTGAGGGGCCGAGGAGGGCGAATCCAATTGGTGCTGGGTTCGGACTCGGAGCCACCAAATTAAGCCTCCTCTTTGGGTCTACAAAAGCTCTCGTGCAAGCGTGCACCTCACACCTCACCACGTCTAGGTCGAGAGACTCCAAGACAGAGAAGGACGCGGACGCGGGAGAAGGCGGCGCCGGGATTGCTCGCTCGGCAGCAGACATCCCTCAAGTCTCACGTACCACACCAGCATGCTCGCGTCCCGGTTGGACCTCATGGATCACCAAGGAGGAGAAACGCCGGCGGCCGTCGCGGGCAGGAAGAGGACTCCCGGGAGGTGGAGAAGAATCCCACGCCCCCAACGCACGACGGAGTATCTCTGGAACCCACGACCGCACACAGCGGATATGAAAGCGATGATGGACAAGTGGGACCTGGCTACGCTCAAAAACATCGAGCAAATCGAAAACATGCGCGAGGAGGACTGCGATCTGCACACGGAGCAAGACAGGCTCGAATTCCACGCCTTCAAGAAGAAGATGGTGCCGGCCCTCCGCCGCATCGTTGACTCCAAGCCCGAGAATACCTTCTTCGGCTCCAAAAGGTTCAGCGATGATGAGGGATCGCTCACTAATATCTGTAGTGGTTGTTCCTCGGTGATGCCTAAACTTAACACATCTCTTGCCGATTAATTGGCATGTTTTCCTAGAGTTTCAGATCATTTGTAGGTGTATTTGATGCCGAGTGACTCGGTACTTCGTACATATATATAGACATCAATTTGTGCTCAGTACGTGAAACAAGTTGGCTCCGTTACTCGGTTAGGCTACCGTGTTCAAGGCTTGATCGATTAGATACACTTAGGAAGGTCTCTTCGACTTGCGAAAGTAAGTCATAAGACGAGATTACTGTGAGATAAAACCAATGTCTAAAAGCTCTCTCTTTTTTGCACTTTATCTACGTGCTCATTTTTATTGTGCCGACATTTTTACACGGCCGAGTTACTTCTACTTGCATGATAAATATTTTGATGAACGTTTTAAATTTGAAGGATGCAATCTTCGGTCAGTTTAAAAAAGATCAATGACGCTAGACAGTTTTTTCAGCAATTTTGGTAAATGTGTTTCACTGAAAATACATTGCTAAATTTCCCAATGTTGTATATCTCAATATACATAAAGGTGAAGGATGAAATCCCCGCATGATCTGTGCCTTCTTCTACATCGCCCCTAAAGGTGAAGGATGAAATCCCCGCATGATCTGTGCCTTCTTCTACATCGCCGTCGTCGCACACCCTCGGGACCGGCCAGCCGGCATAGGTTGCGTAACAATTACCCACCCTTGTCTAGTGTCATCTTCTGCGCGTAGCAGAAAACAAGCGTACACAAGTACGTAGTCTTCTGTGTGATAAATTCAGTGACACGTGGTTACGTATAACGTAGGCTCATACTCTCTTAGGGACAATGTCCTAAATTTTAAATTTAGAGTTTATTTAAGCGGCACTAATATTGTGTGGAACAAGAACAAGTTTTCAACACCCTGTCGGCCGCGATCTCGCCGGTGACGTTGAGGAGGGCGTAAAATTGTCTGGTCGCTGCTCTCTTGAAATGTTGAATCGTATTTTGTCTAATATTTGGTGACGATTTCGATCGATTCAAGAGTTCAATGGCGATGACTCGGCCTCAAGGGTATTGGTACTTACATGCACGTGCACGACTACTTTAGTGCTTTAAATAAAAAAGTCTAGTTGGATCCTCTAGAAGAATGGCGACACCGTCACGTTGGCGGCTCGCTTTGGCAGCGATTGTTAGGTAGTACAAGGATTTTGATGTAATTTTTATTATGTTTGATGTGATTTGTGCTCTCTATAATTTTTGTTGTGTTTCCTCACTCCATCCTTCGGTCTCATCCTAACTCATGTGATTTTGGGCATCAGAAATCTAGTTATGCATCTTCATTTAGGAGATTGTGGGAAAATAAAACTTACAAGCATAAGCTTTGAAAGAGTTTGAAAGTGAATAATGAATAATTATATAGTGAAACTTTGTTACTCCACCTAGCCTATGAACATCTCAAAAATTCAGGCACCGAAAATAAATATAGAAGGAAAAAAACATGTTAGAAACTAATGAACTTTTTTGTAAACGGGGGCAGAAGAATTGCCCCAATCCATTAATTAAGAAGAAGAGAATGGCCGAGTTAATTTACGGAAAAAGTGGGCTAGAACCGCTACAAACTCAGCATCCAACCAAACACTTCAACGGAAACATCCATCAAACAACCGCAAACAAACTCCGACTCATCAACAACATAGGACATGACCACTCTAGAAGATGAGATAGTCCTCACCCCACCACGGGAATCTTCTCAAGGGCTCAAAACTTCTTCCTTTTTCCCTTGATTGATTTCTCCCTACTAAATTTAGTGTCCTGGTCAGAAACTATAGTATTTGGCACAACATGCAAACGAATAATTTCTCGAAGAACAATTCAGCAACATGCGTAACATCATCGCTCTTGTGACAAGGAATAAAGTGTGTCATCTTTGAAAATTTATCCACAACAACAACAACAAAAAAAACACTATCCATCCCCTTCTATGTGCGAGGCAATCCCAAAACAAAGTTTTTGTTTGACAGGAATATGATTAGCACATCATGTATGATTTAAAGATCAGCCCTCCAAACAAA
This sequence comes from Alopecurus myosuroides, assembly GCA_028641055.1. Lineage (NCBI taxonomy): Eukaryota > Viridiplantae > Streptophyta > Magnoliopsida > Poales > Poaceae > Alopecurus > Alopecurus myosuroides. Next base: position 481,406,383 of record CM054058.1, read on the forward strand.
CTTCTTTTTAAACGGCGCAAAATATTTGCGTTTTCATTTATATAGTAGAAAGAGTTCGCCAGTTTATAAGGGTAACTGGACAAACAAACTTCTTCCACCCTTCCTTGAAATAGATGCATCCGTCCATCATATATAGTATCATACTCAATTTTTGTGTAGTGACGTTCTCTCATTGTGAGTGATGCCTGCTCATGCTCAAGGGTTACCATTTGTGAGGTTACTGATTTTGGTATTTCTTCTAGAACATGGTATTGTAGAGATATAAGTGTGAAACTAATAATAAATAAATGACTAGAAAAAACAACAAACTTGACAAGGAGGAGTAAACATTCATAAAATGAGAGGACAAGAAAGATGAAACACAACTCCATACCATCGAATGGAGTTATATATTAGTTTTAGTCATACGATTCACAAAAGGTGACCTCATGTCATGTTTATGGAGTATAAATATAGCACGAACTTATCGTATTAGCTACCGTTCATGGCAACCTAAATATGGTAGCTAACTGAATCAAGAACGTCGACAAGAAGGCCGACACGGTCCTTGCCACCACCCATCGTTCTCAAACCCTAGATTTGGTTTTAGCTTAGCTTAGCACTGATTAGATTCTTTTTTATTAGCATTATTTGTCTGCTTTATTTAGAATTATTTAGAGTAAACATACTCTGTTTAGATTCTAAATTTTGGTAAGCAATGTCTGCATTTCTAGTTATAATCATTTAGAGTAAATATACCTTGTTTCGGTTTAAAATTTTCTTAGCACTCTTCTAGTCCTAGATATAGTTATTTGGAGTAAATATACTTTGTTTATGCTCTAAATTTTTGTTAACACTGGGTATTAGATAAATTTTGGTTAGCAATGTATATTATTTCTAGTTATAGATATTCATGTAACTACACTTTGTCCAGGTTCCTAATTTGTCTTAACATTGTCTGCCAATTATAGTTATAATTATTTATAGTAAATATAATTAGTTTAGACCCTAAATTTTTCTTAGCACTTTCAGTCGGTTATAGTGAATTAGAATAAATATATTTAGTTTAGGTTCTAAATTTTTCTTAGTACTGTATTCAAATTTTAGTTATATTTAGGTAGAGTAACTTCACTTTGATTATATTATTAACTTTTTAGCACTATATGTTGATCCTTAATGCCAATCCTCTTAGTTTTCATTATTTAGGCAAAGGCGGATAAATTATCTTACATGTGAGTTTCTTATCTCCTTTAGGGTGAGGACAAAGTCTGGAGAAGATACAGTGGCCATGAAGGTGTAGGATCAGGGCTCCGGCCATAGTGCTCTAGAGGCGGCATCTCGCGGAGGAACACTTTTGTGTTGCAAAAGTTTAGTTAGAAGACGAGAAACATGCAATGTACGTGAAGACATATGAGGGAGGCTTTGTCCACAGTGCACTGAAGCCAACATCCTCGGATGAATATTTGTACACCATGGTAAACAGGAAGGCAATGACGAACCGACGACGGTCAATACTCTGGAGAGGGGCTATGTGGATGGCATAACCGACCTCCGAGTGATATTTCTGTTTCATGTAGCTCGTATGGGAAAGAGACATTATCATTGTGACTGGCAGATGTAAAGACCACCAGTAACGGTCTAATATCTAATAATTTCCCATATAATATGGTTAATGGGCAAAGCACAATCAAAACGGAGCCTTCACCATCAGTGACTGGCATTGGGTGATCGACCTTTTCTCCGTTGTTGACGAGGGGTTTAACCCGTGGACTTAGTTTAGCTAGTGGTGAAGTTACATATTATGCATGCCTGGAATGCATCTAACAAGGACAATATATTCAACAATCAGTTGTGGAAGGAGGTGCTTGATAAGTGCAAAACATATCTATAGTATTTGATTTTTCCATACTTGTTCCTTATGATGGCCACATGTTTTTATGATGTTTTTACAATGTTTAAGGATGTTTTTGTAGACTAAACTATTAACCCACTTCCCAGTGCTAGTTCCTTTTTCTGCTATCTTTATGTTTTAGAAAAGTTGTGCAGGAAATATTCGCTAAAAGTCCTAAAATTGCACAGAGTCCAGTTTTTTCCCGAGACAAAGACGGAGCCCAAAGGGCAGCTGCAGAAGAGGACTCACCCCATCAAGCGATGCCTAGGCCCGGTTGGCCCCCTGTCGTGCCTCCCCACCGTCTGGTGGCGGTGCCCCCCGCAGCACCACATATTCACCCATATATTGTCTTCTAACCCAAAAACCCTAGGGGCCGGAAATTTTCCCCGAAACAGATACCAACGCGCCGTTGTAGAGGGCCCAAACCAGTGGTCCAAAGCCCCTCATAAGCATCCATTCACGATCCTAGGAATTCAGTCGCGAACAAAAAATGTAGTTGGTACACAGATAACATTATCTATACACGAATAATAGAGTTCTACAACAAATAGTCACATGACCAAGTCTTAAACAACTGCCATACAGGGCAGGCAAATGTCACACATAGAGCGGAAGCTAGCAAAACAAAATGTAGTAGAGCCCGAGTCACGCCTTAACCTACAGGCTGCTGACCGGTAGTCGGGCCTAGTTCGTGTAGTCGTCAACGAAGTACTCCTCCTTGTAATACTCCTCTTGTGGCTGCTCCTCATAGTCTAGCCAAGTAAATAGCCAGGGACGAAACCAATATGAGTACATTTTAATGTATTCTGCAAGACATCCTTTAAGTAGCTTACATATGCAACTATGCTTATATGGTGGAATGGGTAGTCTATACATAGGGTTCACTATCCATGATGGATGAAAGATACATCATGGTTGATTTTGACATCTCTATATCTTTGTTGAAGAAGATACTTTAAAAGAAAATATTATATTTTTCTTTCTCTTGTAGATATTGCATGTCCAAGAGATTTATAAAACTTTGTTTAGAAAAGAAAGTTTTTCTTTACAAAACTTCTTGTAGAGAAACTCCCATCTTTTCTTCATACGTACCTCGCAGGTAAAAAGTTCACCTTTCCAGTACCTCACAGGTACAGGTTCCTTTTTCCATAAACATCCCTTTTTAACACATTGACAGAATACTAGCTTGTAATTTTTCTGTCTTATTTTTCTTTCACAAAAACAAACATGCAAATGATTGTTTTCAAAGTCCATAAGTCAAACCAAGCTTGTAGTTTTGTAGTCCAAACATCAGAGAACAAATCCAAGTCAAGAAAACACAAAATGGAATAATCCAACCTATTGAAAACAAGAATTGAAAACGGGTAGTTGGCTATATTTTCAGGGAAAAGTTTTAATAGAAAACTTAAAAGAAAACTTCCATAAATCATTTTGCATTTTTCTTTTCTTGGATCCAACAAAGTTAAAAGTTTAAATAAAGATGCAAACAAACATGTTACAAGTCTTGGAATAAAAATAACTCAAGTCACTTAGGGAAAACATCAGGGAAAACATAAAAGTGTTTTCAGGAAAAATATGTATTGGTTTTAAAATGAAACAACCTTGTATTGCATATATGACTATTGTCACATACACATGTTAGTTCAAACAAACATGTTGTTTCAAAAAAAAAATTGTTGGCCCACATTTTTGTCTCCTTGAACTACAGCACAAGGATCCAAAAACCAGGGTGTGACAATTTCCAAAACTAAATTAGAAAGTATTGTACATATAACAATTTTCTCTGCTAGTTTGCCTGATTTCATACATATGACAGTCATCCTCCTCGCTGAAAACAGTCATTTTAGACACTGAATGAAGGCTACCATACTACATGTTTGTTCCATAGATTTGTGATCCACTACTTGATAAGCTGTTGGCTGCATCCGCACAACATTGCATCCTTTGGAATGTTTCAGCAAGTATATTAGATGCCTATTTGCTGAAGTGTTGAATTTTTTTTGTGTATGTTTTATGTTAGAGAGAACAAAGCTGCACGAGTTACAAGTATTGCATATCTTCTATGTGTTACTCCTCCCGTCCCATATTAACTGTCTCAAAGTTGGACAAAATTCCTCCACACACATGTCCCAACGGTGTCGCCGGTACTCCCATACGCGCCGGCCCGTGCTCCCGACGGTATCTCGCATTACTCCCATGGGCGTGGAGCCATGCTTAGGGCAACGTCGGGCCGGGATCCCAATGGCGTCGCCGGTGCTCCCATACGCGCCGGCCCGTGCTCCCGAGGGCATCTCGCGGTGCTACCATAGGGGCGAAGCCGTGCTCTCGGCAAAGTCTGGCGGTGCTCCCATAGGCACCGAATCGTGCTCCCAAAGACGTCAGAAGGTGCTCGATCCCATAGGCGCCGGCCCGTGCTCCCGAGGGCATCTCGCGGTGCTACCGTAGGGGCGAAGCCGTGCTCTCGGCAAAGTCTGGCGGTGCTCCCATAGGCACCGAATCGTGCTCCCAAAGACGTCAGAAGGTGCTCCCATAGGCGTCGGCCCGTGCTCCCGGCAGCATAAGACGGTGCTCGTATAGGTGTAGGAGGTGCTGCCGTCGACGACCGCAGATGGTACTAGCCAAGGGTGACAACGCCGCCCGTCCTCGTTGGACGATGCTTCTAGCAGGGTGGGACGGTGCTCCTAGCGGTGCTTCCAATAGCGTTGGCCACTGCTACTAGAGGCGCAGAGAAGCGCCGCCACCGGTGACGGCCGATGCTGCGATCGGGGGTCTGCCCGTTTCATGGAGATGTCTATGAAGGAGAGATGGGTGTGGTAGACGTTATTTAACCTTTTTTGCATAGAACATGGGGACCGTCGTGCCAATCACCGCGGCCAGCAGCTAGCTGGGGAGCGTCGTGCGTCCTGCTCTTGTCTACACATCTCGCTCACCACGTCCGTGTACGTGCGTTTCCGCAGCGAGTATCATGCCATGCAGTATGCCGAACTGGCGACCGCCTCTCCGCCAAGCACCAGGGCATGCGCGATCAGGCAGTACGTTTACGGCACCACCTTGCCGAACACTTCCTTGCCGTCCTCCAGGATCGAGGCGGACCGTCGTGCGGAGTACGAGTTGCGGGAACGCCTTGAGCTCAACGAAGAGCGGCGCCGCCGTGATTGGGACCGGGAGTGGAGCCGTGAGGGGCGTTCGCGTGAGCCAGAGTGGCGCCGCGACGACCAGAGATTCAGATCTGTGCCAGAGCGGCCAGCGGCGGTTCCGGCTGAAACCCGTGCCCCTCCCCCTCCCCCTCCTCCACCGCCGGTGGCCCTTCAGCAACCCCGCAAGAAAGCGGCCGTCCGTAAGTTCTCTGCGGGGGGCCAATCCAGATCTAAGGCGCAGGGTCCTAGATCCTCGCCCACGCTTCCCCCCTCCAACGCCAACTCGTCTCACTCAGATCCTCCTGCTCCTCCACCATCGTCGAAGAAGGCCAGCATCAAGTGCTTCAAGTGCAGCCGGGACGGGCATTTCCAGTCCGCCTGCCATTTCCCGGCCCACTGCGCAGTGTGCGACGTGGACGGCCACACCACGGGTATGTGCCCGAGGCAGCATAGGCCCCCATCCTTGCAGTGGTACGGGTATGCGCTGGATGGCGTGGGGTTCCATTGCTTGGAGACCCAGGGCGACGAAGGGGTGGGTGCGACCAAGCCGGTGTACTCGGCCATGGTGGTGGCTGCGGAAGGCAAGTTGACGGTGGAGATGCTCACCGAGGACATGAAAACCTTGGTCGACCCAGCTTGGGATTGGCAGATCTCTCAGGCCAATGAGACGGACTTCCTCCTGGTTTTCCCCAATGCGTCGAGCCTTAGCCTCTGCAGGAATGCGGGTGGCATCACTCTGCCCCGTAGCAAGATCACGGTGATGTTCGTGGATGCTAGATACAACCCCCATGCGGCTGCAAGGCTGTCCAAGATCTGGGTAATCCTTTCTAGAGTCCCTCGTGGCCTCCGCAACGCTGAACTCCTCCTAGAGGCCACCAAGATGTTGGGTCGCCCTAGAATGGTGGACGAGGACGCGCTGCTGGTGCTAGGGGCCCCCATTAGGATGCTATTCCACTCCCAAGCTCCCGAGAAGATGCCTCCGTTTGTGTTGCTCTTTGAGGGGTTGGATGGTTATCGCATCGATCTGGCCGTGGAGAGTCCCCAAGTCTCTGGCAAAGCTCCGCCGCCTCCGCCCTCCCCTCCGCACCGCAGAGACCATGACTCTGCAGAAGAACAAGATGAAGAAACGGAGGACCAGAGCAGGACTGAGCGCCACTGGAAACGCGGCCCGAAGGACAAGGCTACTGAGGTGCGGGGCAATGAAGCATCCAGTAAGCCTGACAAGGGCAAGTCTCCGCCTCAGAACAAGGCGGAGGGGGCACCGGTGGCGGTTGCCGAGAGCGTCAAGATGGGGCCAGTCCAATGCATGGCGTCGATCGGCAGCAGCTCCCTCCCCGCCCCTGCTTGTACTGACAAGTCCATCTCCAAGCCCCCTTCTGCTCCGCGCATGGCAGGGCAGCCAGCTATTCCTTTCAACCAGTACGGCTCCAACATCTCGGGCTCCAGGGTTTTCGATGAGGATTCGCCTTTGGGGGAGGACGGATCTCTGTCGGAAGGCGCTGCTCTTGATCTTGATCCCGTTCTTTCTTCGGAGGGCACTCCGCCTCTCTCCCCTTCCCTCCTCAAGAAGGCCAACCTTACCGCGCAAGATCGTTTAGACATTGGTTGGGAGGCCCCCAAGGATTGGGAGTTTGAGCAGGAGACGTTGGCAGATAAGGTGGCCAGGCTCAAGAAGAAACAGGATGGCGAGGTGGACAACCCAGCTGCGACCAAGGCAAGCAACGCGCTAGAGTCGATCCTGGGCTGCCCTGTGACCACGGGTAAGCGTTCGGTTCCGCTATCTTCGCCGGTGGTGAGTGCTAGACGCAGCAGCCGGGGCAAGGAGCATGCAGCGGAGCCCATTATGTTGAAGGCGGCTCGTCGGGCTGAGGCAAAAGATGCAGGTAACGTTCCCTGTCGTAACCTGTCTTCGGACTTTATTGTTCTTGATTCGATTCCCGATTCTCATTTGCTTGCGGTTGCAAAAGATTCGTGTTTGGACTTCTCTTCCTCTTCTGTTTCTTCCCCTTCCTCCTTGCTGTCAATGGTTCGTGCGAAAGAGGTTGCCCAAGCCAAGCTTGCGGAGGCCATTGCAGTGCAGGCCGAGGAAAAAAGGAAGTAGTCGCTGACTGTGGAGACGTCCGTTACACCCGTAGAGGATAGCGCGGCTCAACCGGCCAGTGCGGCAGGTGTGGGTCTTGTTGGCGCGTTGAAGGAGGGCCTTGGAGATGCGGTCCTCTTGCGCCCGGTGGCCTCGAGGAAGGCGACGAGTAGAAGGCCCGCCGCTGCTTCTCAGACGCTTACCTCGGTCCAGCGCCCCAACTTGCGTGTTACCCCAGCCCGCCAAGCACGGGCGAGTGCTGGGGCCCCTCAATGAGAGCCATGGGGTGGAATATGCGCGGGTTTGGGCGCCCAGGCAGCCGGACTCAGCTCAAGGAGTACGTTAGGAAGGAACGTATCGACATTGTGTTCCTCCAAGAAACTATGCGTCAAGATTTTTCAGATCATGAGCTTAGGGATCTCGAACCAGGTGAAAAGTTCTTCTGGTTCTGGAAATCGTCGGAGGGGTGTTCCGGGGGTTTACTGCTTGGTCTCAGAGATAGCATGTTTGAGGTCGGCGAGGTGGATCAGGGGGCTTTCTTTGTTAGTGCCTCGGTTCTTCATAGGGTGTCCAACTTTCAGTTCATGTTCATAGGTGTTTACGGCCCGGCGGATCATGGTCGCTCGGCTGAGTTTTTGGTGGAACTCGGAGCAAAGGTGGATTCCTCACGCTTTCCAGTGGTGATTGGTGGGGATTTCAATTTGATCCGGGGCACTAGGGACAAGAACAACGCTAACATAAACTGGCCGAGGGTAGGCCTGTTTAATGACTTCATTGCGGCTAAGGCCTTGCATGAGATCCATAGGTCGGGGGCTCGCTATACGTGGTCCAACAAGCAGAGGAACCCTGTCAGATGTGTGCTGGACAGATTCCTGGTCTCGCCGGCCTGGGAAAGTAAGTTCCCTTTGGTCTCGTTGCGTGTGGAAACGGCGCTGGGTTCCGATCACTCCCCGTTAGTCCTTGACTCCGGGAGGATCTTTTTCGTCGCTCCCCTAGATTTTTCTTTGAGCTGAGTTGGCTTTCGGACCCTTTGTTCAAACAGTTGGTGTCCCGGAAATGGTTGGATTTCGCGGATGCCATGAAGGAATGTCGTGGTCCAATGGATTTTTGGCATTCGCAGTCCGCTGCCTTGCGCCAATTCCTCAAGGGATGGGGTGCGAATAACGACAAAAGGGAACGGGAAGCCAAACAGGACCTGTTGGAACGTATCCAGGCTTTGGATAAGGAAGCGGATGAAAGGGGCCTCGACGAGGATGGGTGGGCCCTCAGATATTCCCTGGACGCGCAGTTGATGTCTCTCTTGGCGTCGGAGGAGGAATACTGGCGCCAAAGGGGGAGACAGAACTGGCTCCTCAAGGGTGACGCTAACACGGCCTATTTCCATGCGTGCGCAAACGGCCTTAAGCGTAAATGTGCTATCCTCTCCTTGGAATCTGACTCTGGTATCGTTTCCGCGCCGGAGGACATTCAGAAGGTCATCTATGAGTTTTATAGGAATCTGATGGGCTCAGATGAACCAAAGCTGTTGGCACTCTCGATTTACCCTTGGCAAGAAAGCTCCAAAGTTTCAACTTCGGAGAGTGTCGCGTTGGCATTGTCGTTCTCAGGGGAAGAACTTGACGAGTGCCTCTCCAACACCAAGACGAACACTGCTCCGGGCCCGGACGGCTTCCCGGTGGCTTTTTTCAAACAGTTCTGGTCCTTTCTTCATCCTTTAGTCCTGCAGCTTCTGAATGGTTTTATGTTGGGAACAGTGGACATGGCAAGATTGAATTTTGGCATCCTTTCCCTGTTGCCCAAGGTCCCGGGGGCGTCCAACATCAAGCAATACCGCCCAATTGCCTTGATCAATGTTTTGTTCAAACTAGTGGCCAAGGCGGTGGCAACCAGGCTTTCTCCGATAGCGCATCGGGTGATAAGCTCGGCACAGACGACCTTTATCAAGGGGAGATGCATCCTTGATGGGCCTTTGGCCTTGCACGAGATTGTGCACGAACTTAGAACCAAGAATCTTCCTGCAGTCCTTCTTAAATTGGATTTTGAGAAGGCCTACGATAGGGTGAGCTGGCCTTTCCTTCGGGAGGTTCTGCTTAAGAAGGGTTTCGAGCCTTCAATGGTCCAAAAACTCTTCCAACTAGTTAAGGGGGGCAGACGGCCATTTCGATTAATGGTACAGTGGGACCTTTTTTCGGAATAAGAGGGGTGTCCGCCAAGGGGACCCCCTCTCCCCCATCCTCTTCGATTTTGTCGTCGAGGCGCTAGACCTTATTCTCTCTAGGGCAAGAGAGGCAGGTCATATAGGTGGGGTAGTTCCCCACCTTATTCCGGAGGGGGTCACTCATCTGCAATATGCAGATGATACTCTGATCCTCATCCAAAATACCCCTTTGGGGATTAGTAATCTTAAATTTCTCCTTATTTGTTTTGAGATGCTTTCGGGCATGAAAATTAACTATCACAAGAGTGAAGTGATAGTTATGGGGGGGGCCCTCAGGTGAGCAAGCCAGTGTGGCGAATCGCCTTAATTGTAAGGAAGGGGCCTTCCCTTTTACTTTCCTAGGTTTTACTATTGCGGATCGTAAGTTGACCATTCCAGACCTCGAGCCTGTGGTGGCTAAGGTGGGCTTTAGGGTGGAACCTTGGCAGGGCAAGTTCATGTCCTCGGCTGCTAGACTGACGCTGGTGGATGCCTGCCTTTCCAACCTGCCCATCTACACGATGGGTCTCTTTCTCCTTCCCGATGGAATCCACGCGGGCTTTGATAAGCATAGAGGCAGATTCTTTTGGGAAGGGAAAGGTAATAAGCGCAAATATCACATGGTTAGTTGGGCAGAGATTTGTAAACCGAAAGACCAGGGTGGTCTTGGGGTGTCCAACACCAAGCTGCTGAACAAAGCCCTTATGGCCAAATGGATTTGGCGCCTGTTTTCGGAGGATTCTGAACAGTGTCTCTGGGCTAGACTCATTCGAGCTAAGTACCCAGGAGCTGTAGATCTTTTTGGGTCCAATCCGGCGGGTGGCTCCCAGTTCTGGCACAGTTTACATAGAGTCAGAGACGCGTTCAAGTTAGGAGCAAGATTTCTGCTTGGGGATGGTAGGTCGATCAGGTTTTGGACGGATCTCTGGCTGGGTGAAGCCCCACTTAGCCTCAGATACCCGGACCTTTTCGCTATCTCGAACTTGCCGGACGCTCTGATTGCCAATATGTTTATTTCGGGCTGGGTGATCAACTTTCGGAGATGTTTTGGCCCGGCTGAACTTAGGCAGTGGCAGTCGCTGCTTCGAGAGATTGAGGAGGTTAGACCTGGGTTGACCAAGGACAGAGTGTCTTGGACCCTGGGGCCTTCGGGTGTTTTCTCTACAAGCTCACTGTACAGGAAACTTGTGCAAGGGGAGGTCCGCGAGGATTTTGCTAACATTTGGAAGGTGGATGCGCCGCTTAAAGTCCGTATCTTTATGTGGCAGCTATTGAGAGGGAGGCTGCCGTCTAATGACCAGATTGCTCTTAGGCATGGGCCATCAAATGGGCAGTGTGCCTTGTGTGGTGTGCCGGAAGATGCCAACCACATCTTTTTTGGGTGCGTTCTTGCCCAATTTTTGTGGAGTGCCTTTAGGGAAGGTCTTGGGGTGCTTTGGAACCCTTCTTCCTATCAGGATTTGATTCAGATTCTTTCTGGGTTTTCAGGAAAGAGACTTAGAGTTCTTAGAGTGCTGGTGGCAGCGAGCTGCTGGTCTCTGTGGCTTATTCGCAATAAGTTTACGATTGAGGCAAAGTTCCCGCGGCAACCTGCTGACTGTATCTTTAAAACCTTGCTTTTCTTGCAGCAATGGCGACCCCTTCTAAAGGCAGACTTGCTGGAGCAGCTGGACGCCCTCGTCAGCATTCTTAGAAGTCTCTTCGCCTTGACGTCTACACCTGCACCCCGTGGGCAAGCAGCTGGCTGAGTGCCTGCGGTGCTTCTGTTGGTTGCCGTCGTTTGTCTTTCTTTGTTGTTAGCCTCCCCTTTGTGGTGTTGTTCTTGGTTAAAACCTTATGGTGTTTGGCTGGATGTTGTTCCCAGCGTTCGTTGTAAGACCTTTGTTATCCCCCCAGCCTTGGTGGCTTTATTAATTTAAAGTCGGGCACGTGGTGCCTTCCGTCTAAAAAAAAAAGATGCATCCGTATTTGGACAAATAGAAATCAAGTATTATGGAACGGAGGGAGTATGTGGCAATAAACCGTGGTATATTCGATGCAAATGAGAGTGTCGTACTGTTTGACATGTTTTCCATTCCATCTTAATTAATCCGATTTGGTCAATCATGTCCATCGGCTCTAGCTACCTTCAGGCCACTGGCTCTAGAAATGAGACTCAAGGTTTTGCCTATGCTGCTCTCAAAGGAGGTGAAAAGAAAAAGATTTTGCCTATGCTGCGATCATAGATTTATTCGCACTTGCTAATACCACAAATACAAAATTAGTTGAAGTATAACAGAGATAGCAATACATATATCTGCACTGCTATTGGTCCAATAGTAGTGGACAATGAACTTTCAGAATTATACTATTTAATGGACGACCTCAGTTTGTTTTCTACCGAGCTCACAAGTAGCACCGTCCGATCTAAAAAGTGTGTATGCCTTTTCACATTGACTCATCTACTCCCTCCGTTTCAAAATAATTTTCATTGAGATGGATGTACTTAAGTCTAATTACACATATTTTAACTCATTTCAACGACAATTATTTTGAGATAGAGGGAGTACTATCTTTTCACCACTTTGTTAGTATGTCTGTCTCCGCCTTTCACACCACTCAGCTACTGCCACAGTTAAGATGCCCCCCCCCCCACCCCCGGGCGCCAACAATGTTAATCATGTCCCCTAATCACCAATACAAATGTCCGACCCTTCGTTACGAGTACTCACGCGATGGCGGCAACGCTCCTCTGGTTGCGGCCTACGCCCTTGCCGTAGAGCGAGGTTCATGTGGCGCGCTGATTATGGTTAGCTAATGGTGCAATTACAACACACCCGTTGGAAAACTCTAAGTGAAAGGTATGATGTCGCACAGTGACAAATTTCTCTTAGTGATGGCACCAAGATTTATCGAACTAGTAGGACTTCACACTCTTCAGCGAGGCAACAGAAAATCTGCGGATGTGGAACTACACACAAAATACAAACTTCTCTGTCCCCAAGTTTTCAGTAAGGTCATGTCTTGCTATAAATAAGAGATATAAATATATAGTGTGGATTGAGAGTATTAAAGTAGAACGGTACAACGAGTAAGTAACGATGACAAGTAAGTAAATAAGTTTATAAACAATGTAAAAGAATGGGCCGGGTGCCATAGTTTACTAGTGGTGTCTCTCCAAAAGATAACAAGCAAACATGTTGGGTAAAAAGATTACAGCTGGGTAATGACGTGATGACACACACCCGTTGGGAGACCCTAAGAGTAAGGTATGATGTAGTCCAGAAGCAAATTTCTCCCGGTTAAGAAACCAAAGTGATCGATCTAGTGGGACTTCGAAGTATCTCGTAGGTTGCTTGTTGTCTAGCGCTTCAGCAAGTGTGGACCTGCACACAAACACAAACCTACTCTTGCTCCCAACTTTCCGAGAAGGTTGTCAATATTCTCGTCTTGCTATAAACTAGAGAATTAATTGTATCGAACGGTTGGATAATATTAAATGAAAACGGAACAACGAGCAAGTAATGATGAAAGCAAATAAACAAGGTTGTAATCAATGAGGAAAATTGGATCGGGGGCAATAGTTCCACTAGTGGTGTCTCTCCTAAGATCAATGAACATGCTGGGTGGACAAATTACAGCTGGACAATTGACAAATCATGAGCGTATAACAATATTGTTATGAGGAAATATAGTTCACGGGTTATACAATTGTAGTTATTACATCATGATAAATAGGCCGTCATCCGACAACATCTATTACTAAAAGACCACCTTGAGAAAGAAATCCATCAAATCTTGCTGGTATTAAGTTGCAGCAACGAAGTGGTTACTTGTGTGCAACCAGACAAATGCAATAAGAACGATACGCAATATAAGCAATAATCCTCATCCATAGACAAAAACACTATTGTTTTCTCCCTAGTGGAAACTGCTGGTCTATGCTGCATAATTTTAAAATAAATTCCTACATAGCCCGCGAAGATCTCTATGCAGAAAACAAGTAGTGCGTATCCCTTTTCACGTCGCCGCTTCCCGCACTATGCTGGCCCTAATAAGCATAGACCAATATCCCTACCTCTATTATGACTACTCGCGTGATGGAGGCGGTGCTCCTCCAGTCTCGCCTACGCCCTTGCCTCCAAGAGCGTGGTTCGAGTGGTACGCTAGTTAGGGTTAGTGTATGGTGAATTCTTGGGCGGTGATTGTGAAGTAGACAGTCAATACGTAGAACATGGTAATCGTGTAGCCCTCCTAATCACCAATACAAATGTCCCTCCCTTCGTTACGAGTACTCACGCGATGGCGGCAACGCTCCTCTGGTTGCAGCCTACGCCCTTGCCGTAGAGCGAGGTTCGTGTGGCGCGCTGATTATGGTTAGCTAATTGTGCAATTATAACACACCAGTTGGAAAACTCTAAGTGAAAGGTATGATGTCACACAGTGACAAATTTCTCTTAGTGTTGGCACCAAGATTTATCGAACTAGTAGGACTTCACACCCTTCAGCGAGGCAGCAGAAGATCTGCGGATGTAGAGAGAGAGAGAGAGAGAGAGAGAGAGAGAGAGAGAGAGAGAGAGAAGTGCCATTACCTATTTTCTCCCGACTATGTAAATCTAGATGGTTTGTAGTTCGAAACATTAGCATGCGAGTCGAGAGGATGGCAAAGAGACCCTTCTTGTGAGTTTTGCGGATTGCCGGAAACAATTGATCACTTAGAGTTTTCCATTGGTGTCCCCAATAGCGACCCTAATATGGCTATTGGGCGTGCGGACACGAAATGGTCCCACACTAGGCCTCCCAATAGCGGCGAAGCTATCGGCCAAGCCAAATCCCATGTCCGAAAATCCCACGTCGGCCCCCATTTGTTGGGTCAATATGAGCGTGCCGGCAACCGCGACATCGCAAGCAACGTCGGATCCTGACGGCTGGGGGTGCCCTGTCAGCGACAAAGACATGTTAAACGTGATTTACTGCGGGCGACGAAGGGCCGGTCTGCGCGAATTAATGGTGCACCGGTTCCCCTGGAGGGCGCAGAACGAAGCGACACGTTGTCGGCGTTAATGGTTGACAGGGGAACCGATGTCAAACGTTAATTGCAGCGATCGAACCACGCTCCCTACCGGCTATAAAAACGGCGCGAACTCACTTCTCCCTCTGCACACCGGTGCAAACTAGCCTCCGCCGCTCGCCCCCTCTCACACTCTCTCATTGAAGAAGAACTCGTTGGCCGTGCTCAGCTTACCCGAGATTGCGCCGCACGCCGCGAGGTGCACCGCCAGCAGCGGCGGCGGTGCGAGAAGGCGAGACTCCAGGAACTGGCGGAGGCGCAACGTGTGGAGACGGGGCGTTGGCGGAAGATGCAGCCGAGCGGTGGCGGCAGGAGATGCACGCTATGGACCGACGTGTGTGGGGAAGTTAAGCTCGCGAGCAGGCCCGTAATGACCGGGAGGACCGATCATGACACCCGATGCCACGAGGCCGACCAGCGCGAGGCGGCGCTCTTCTACCACCCCTACGCAGCCGCCGCGACCTCGTAACGGCGCGTCCTGTCGGAGGGCTTCCTTCGTTGTTGCATGGCGACGAACATACCGGTGTTCGGCGCCAACAGTAGCCTACCGGACGAGTGGGCCATAGACTTCACGAACATTCTGCCGCGCCTCCTCTGAAAGGCCATACGCGGCTGGACTTAATCAAAGAGGAGAGCCAGCGCCTGCCGGCGGAGATGTGCTGCAATCCGGAGTACTGGTGGTCATCGCCGTATTGGGACGGTAAGATGCACGAGGAGTATGAGGGGCGCCTCTACATGTTCTCCGGCAAGGGCGACGACTACTGGGGCGACGAGGAGACGAAGAAGGAGAACTTCGTCCCACCACCTCCACCGCTGGCAGACCATTGATGGGCTTAATGCTAGCATGTGCTTCTTCCATGCTGTAAAGGATGTGCTTTTGCAAGATTCAATATATTCTATCATAATTGGCTACATGCACTTGTGTGTTTGATTTAACTGCTTAAAAACATATATTCTATCATAATCAGATCAATACCCTCTCTTATATAACATTGTGCAAAATAAAAATGTTTCTGTACATGATGTATTTCACAATGCTCCGCCTATTAATATTTCCTTTCGTAGGAACTTAATAGGCATTACGTGGGATTTGTGGTCTCACCTTTGTTTGCGATTGATGAATATTTCTTTTGTTCCCTCTGAGGATAGGTTTCATTGGAATTTGACACAGAATGGGTTGTTCTCTGTTAAATCGATGTATGAGGATATGCTGAATGATCATGCAATTTCTCTCAAAACCTATTTGTGGAAATTAAAGATTCCCCTCAAGATTAAAAATTTCATGTGGTTTTTAGATAAGAAGGTTCTGTTAACTAGAGACAATCTAGCTAGAAAAGGATGAAAATGTGACACACATTGTTTTTTTTGTGGGAATGGGGAATCTGTTGAACACCTTTTTATCTCTTGTCCTTTTGCTAAGTTAGTGTGGCATGTGGTTTTTTTTTACTTACAATATTCCTCCCCCCTCCAATATTACAAACATGTTTGGAAATTGGTTAAATGGGATTGATAAGAAGACTAAGGATAGGATAAGAATTGGAGTTTCGGCCATTTGTTGGGCCATTTGGACTTGTAGGAATGATGTTATTTTTTAACAAGAAAGATCATTTTCATGTTCTACATGTTATCTTCAAGGCAGCACATTGGATCCAGTTATGGGCTTTCTTACTTCCATTGGATCAGAGGAAGCTTATGGTGGATGGCTGCAGACGACTCCTTACGGTGGCGCGGGATTTTTTTCTCCCGAGGTACCTGGCAGCATATTAATAGGCTTTTGTAGTTTTATTACTGCTGTTGGTGTGAGGGAGTTTTTTTTTGTACTGTAAGGGGTTTCCCGTTGTGATCTTTGTGATCTTCGTGGACATGTAAAACTTACGATATGACACTCAATAATTAATAAAGGCTGTGTGCATCACTTGATGGAGAGGCCGGGGTTACCCCATTTCTAAAAAAAACTTACACACTCCTTCTGTAGTTCCATGCATGACATGCCATGTTAAGAACAAAACGGTGGTGATCTATTCTCACTACCCCTCCCGTGCTCTGTGAAATCATATGTAGGTCACGAATATTTTCTAAGCACAGTTAGCAATATCCAGATCCTATGCTAGATCTTTACCTCGCTAGCTTTGGAAATAACATGTTGTATGAAGTGCTGATTTAGCTTCAGAAATAACATGTTGTATGAAGTGCTGCTTTAGCTTCAGGAGATGAACAACCTGCTTCTTTTGGTTTAGCAAATTAGCTGTCATAGATTTATCAAAATATAGATGTATGTAGACATTTTAGCATATAGATATGTCCATATTTTTATAAATCCACGACACCTAATTTGGGACAGGGGAGTACATGTTTTGGGTGTCCTTTCCTCGCTATGTTAAAAGTTGAGAGGTCGAGATGCAATAGCTTTTATTTTCTAGGTGCAATAGTTTAGTTTTTATATATAGCGGCCAACTTGATTTCCTTGATAGAAATTGGATGGATCGCCCTATTTCTCAACAAAAAGAAAACTTGATTGATGAAATAATTAAATAGCTAGAAAGATGCAGGGGAATACACTGTACTCTAGTATGTGTAAAGAAAACATTCATACATTGTATGTCTAGAGAATACATTGAAGGTCAACCCTATTAGAGTAGTTGTCGCGCTCGTGTTTAGACTTTAGACACATACTTAGACAGTTAGACTTGCACCGACAGTTAGACAGATAGACATGTCCTCCAAGAGGGTTGACATTCAGTCGTGCTAGCAAGTACTGTAGCAACAACAATTGTGAGTCAACCATCCCAGGAGGGCAGCACCAAATTCGTCCACCACCTACATAAACAGAGCTGAGAGTCCCCTCCTTTCAAACAAAATTCAATCCGGAGACCTTCTATCTGAAAACTTCACGGGAGAGTAGCGGAGAAGCTAGGGAGGGGATGGAGGACTCCTCGGCGAGGTCCAAGAAGAGGGCTCTGCCATGGAGCAAGGGCAAAGCGTTCATCTTCCAGCTCGCCGTCTGTTTCGTCGGCGGGGGCCTCGCGCCACTGGCCACAACCGGCGGCCTGTCGGTCAACGGTATCCGCGCCTCGTTTCTTCTGTATAGCCATGTTCAGCCAGTGTCGCCGCCGTCACCGCCGCCTGCTGCCCCCGACGTCGGCCTACTGCTGATCGTCACCGTCACACGGCACGAGGATGACGCTTCGCAGTCGCAGGCCGCGGCGCTGACGCGACTCGGGCACACGCTGCGGCTCGTCGCCCCGCCGCTGGTATGGATCGTCGTTGGAGCAGAGAACAAGACGGCAGCGGCGGTCCAGGTGCTACGCGGCACGGGCGTCATGTTCCGGCATCTCACGTATGCCGCCGAGAACGGCACCACCGGGGACGCCGACGCGGAGGCAGACCGGCAGAGAAACGTGGCGCTGAGCCACATCGAACGGCACCGGCTGGCCGGTGTCGTCCACTTCGCCAGCGCTTCCGGCGTGTACGACCTCCGGTTCTTTCAAGAGCTCAGGCAGACACGGTGCGTCCTCCTTCTCCCTTCTCTTGCAACAATCAAACTGCAGACAGCATATTAACATCCGTTGTCCAATCCTTGAAGCAGAGGCTTTGCAGCGTGGCCAACAGCAACCGTGTCGTCGGCAGACAAGAGAATAACAATACAAGGACCAACCTGTGAATCATCAAAGATCACAGGCTGGTACTCCAAGGACTCCGGCACCGGCACCAACGCAACCCGTACACCACTACCTTTGACTGCACAAGATGCAGGTGCAAACCACAACGGCTCAAGTTTGTCGCCTGAGATAAACATCTCCGGACTCGGGTTCAGGAGCTCAATACTCTGGGATTCAGAAAGGTTCAGCAACAGGAACAACTCATCAGGAGGGGAAACTGAAACTCAGGTTCGACAGTCAACGTCCGCAAAGTCAAGATTAGGACTGAATAACTGAATAACTTATCATTTACTTGGTCAATGTATTGATCATTTCTCAGGACTTCATCCAGCTTGTACGACAAGTGGCGGTCGGCGATGGAGACGACCGGAACGGCATCCCTACTGACTGCTCCGAGTCCCCGATCATGTCATGGCACCTTGGCATGCCATACACTCCAGAAGTTGAAGAAGAGGAGACTGGACTGAAGAGGAGGGACGAAGAGGACTATATAACAGAAGATGAGATAAAAAGCTAGAGAAGAATCATGTTGACGCGCACCTATTACGATAGGATAGACAGATGAACGATATCATGCAAAACTGAGCACGACCCACCTTCATGTATAGAGAAAGTTGGAAGACAGCGACAGGGTTACTCGAATATGGCATTCTTTTTAACACGTCACAAGTATACATCACTAATACTAGTACTGCTGTTGATCCGAGGTTAGAGCAACTCTAGCGGAGACAGTAAAATCCACGGAACTAAAAGCAACTCTCGGACAGTGCCCGCCGGTGTACTGCTGCACGCCGAGGCTGGTGCCAACGGGGTCGAGAGGGCGGGCGATATCGCCCCAGACCGGGCGAGAGCG
The DNA here is from genome assembly GCA_028641055.1 of Alopecurus myosuroides. Taxonomy (NCBI): domain Eukaryota; kingdom Viridiplantae; phylum Streptophyta; class Magnoliopsida; order Poales; family Poaceae; genus Alopecurus; species Alopecurus myosuroides. Next base: position 481,425,229 of record CM054058.1, read on the forward strand.
AGGCGGGAGGGCGTCGAGACGGTAGGAGCGGGCGGCGGCGCCATCGCCCGGCGGTAGCGTCCGCTACAGCCCGGCTACCGCCCGCACTGGCGCGTAGAGGGGTGCGGGAGGGGGTCGAGAGGGTGGGCGAGAGGGGGGCGCCGCGTTGGCACCGTGCGGGCGAGAGGGGGGAGCGGGCGGCGCGGTAACGGGTTCGTCCACGTCAGCTAGCCGTTGCTGGCTCAAAAAATGCGAAAAAAAGCAAAAAAAAACCCGAAATTTTTATCCCCACCCCCTATAAATACCCTCCATATCCTTTCACTCACTCGACACTCATTTCATCTTCTTTCTCTCCTTCACTCTCTCAAACCTTCTCCACCATGTCGGGTTGGACTACAGATATGACCTCGTTCACGGATCCCGTGCAGTCCGACGGGTCAGAAGCCCCTCACCTAGATGATATCTCTCCGACACATCGTCGCTCCAATGTCGGTTATTCGCCGGTTCCCCAAGTATTATACTCCTCTGGCACACCACCTCCGGGGCCATATGGTCCATACGCTCCACCTCCGGGGCCATACGGTCCATACCCTCCGCCTCCGTATGCATACCCCCCACCACCTCCACATGCTCCACCTACAGGTAGCGGGAGTGGGACTGTACCTCAGTACCCACCACCTTCGTACGGTTCATACACTCCACCTCCGTATCCATACGGGCCATATGGTCCGTACCCCCCACCACCTCCTGAAGCCAGTGCTCCAAGCTCCGGGTCCGATGCCGCGGAAACAATCATACCAAAGCGTCCAAAGAGGCTTGAGTGGACAACTGTGGACAAGGAAAAACGGGTACTTTACTTACCCGTCACATATGTATTTCGAGGTTGGTTCTTGTTTGGATTTTTCACTAACAATATCTATTTTGGGGTAGGTTCATGCTTGGGTTTTTCACTCCAAGGACTCTGTCGCCGGTAATTGCAAGACCGGCGAAAGTTTTTGGGGTCAGATAGCTGCAACCTTCAACTCTACCTCCGATTCTGCCCGTAATCGGACCGCGAAGCAACTGAAGGGTCATTGGAACGTCTACAACCGTGAGGTGTCCTTGTTCAATGCATACCACATCCAATAAGAAGCAGTACGTTAGAGTGGAGCAGACGATGCAATGGTCATGAATGCGGCAATGGCGAGGTACGCGAATGACACAAGAGTGACTCAGCCTTTCAGACGGCACCACTTGTGGGAAGCTGTTCGTAATGAAGCGAAGTGGAAAAGACAACATGGTCCTGGTAGTGGAACCGATTCGACTTCTAAGAGAACCTGTCTGGGAGTTTCTGGTGAGTACAGATCTAGCAAGGCGACAAAGGAGGAGGAGCGTCCACTGGGCCGTGATAGGGCCAAGGCCGCGGCACGTAAGGAGAAGGGAAAGAGGAAGGGGAAGGAATCCTCATCAAGCAGTGAGGTAGCAAGTAAATCCTTCGCGATGAAGACCATGTGGAATGGTTTAGTGAAGGCTAAGCTACTCAAGCAATGGAACAAAATGAAAGACCGATCAACCGCCGACATGAACAAAGCAGAAAAGCGCAAACATGCGAAGGCCATTCAGATGGTGAAAAAAGAGATTGGGCTGGAAGATGACGACGACGACCAGGAGGAGGATTAGAATTTATTTTTTATTTATTATGTAATTTTTAAAATTTATTATGCAATTTTATTTATTAGTATGTATTCGGTAACATTTTAAGTTGAATAAAATAAGTTTCTTGCATTATTTTGATTGTTTTACTCTAAAAAATATATGTTGATGTGGAGGAGAAAGAAATGCTGATGTGGAGAAGAGAGAAGTGAGAGTGGGGACTATAGCCCGTGCACTGACACCGTGGGATAAGAGTGGGATGATAGTGAGAGGAAAAACTGACGTGTCGAGACTATAACGAGTGATGCACTGGCACGAGCCTTATGGCTGACATTGGGGGAAACGCCGAGAACCAGCACCTAGCCTGGGAGTATCTCTTGAATCGCCGGATCGATCGTGTCATCGTGAGTCTGCGTCGTGAGTCTGTCTGGATCCTTGACCATACTCACGATGGAAACTGGAGGGAGGAAGCAGTAAATGTTCACGTCCATGCCTACTGAAACCATGATCCTTGTACTGTTAGTGGTCAGAAATTCCATAATGTGATTGTCTGCAGATTGCTGCTGATTAGCAGGTTATTTCCACTGTAATTGCAAGGACGGGTCGGACTAGGAGGGAGGTCTAACAATCCGCTGCATCGATCGGAGACCAATCCAATTGGTGTTGGGTTCGGACTCGGAGCCACCAAAGCCTCCTCTTTGGGTCTACAAAAGCTGTCGTGCAGGCGCGACCAGGCCGGCACCTGATCAGACCTCACAACGTCTAGTTCGAGAGACTCCAAGACAGAGAAGGACGCGGACGCGGGAGAAGGCGGCGCCGGGATTGCTCGCTCGGCAGACATCCCTCAAGTCTCACCTACCACAGCAGCATGCTCGCGTCCCGGTTGGACCACATGGATCACCAAGGAGGAGAACCGCCGGCGGCCGTCGCGGGCAGGAAGAGGACTCCTGGTAGGTGGAGAAGAATCCCACGTCCCCAACGCACGACGGAGTATCTCTGGAACCCACGACCGCACACAGCGGATATGAAAGCACAGATGGACAAATGGGATGCGACTACCCTGAAAAACATCGAGCAAATCGAAAACATGCGCGAGGAGGACTGCGATCTGCACACGGAGCAAGACAGGCTCGAATTCCACGCCTTCAAGAAGAAGATGGTGCCGGCCCTCCGCCGCATCGTTAACTCCAAGCCCGAGAATACCTTCTTCGGATCCAAAAGGTTCAGCGATGATGAGGGATCGCTCTCAAATATCTGTAGTGGTTGTTCCTCGGTGATGTCTAAACTTAACACATCTCTTGCCGATTAATTCGCATGTTTTTCCTAGAGTTTCAGATCATCTGAAACTGTATTTGATGCCGACTGACTCATAACGTCGTACATATATATAGACATCAATTTGTGCTCAGTACGTGAAACAAGTTGGCTCCGTTACTCGGTTAGGCTACCGTGTTCAAGGCTCGATCGATTAGATACACTTAGGAAGGTCTCTTCGACTTGCGAAAGTAAGTCATAAGACGAGATTACTGTGAGAGATAAAACCAATGTCTAAAAGCTCTCTCTTTTTTGCACTTTATCTACGTGCTCATTTTTATTGTGCCGACATTTTTACACGGTCGAGTTACTTCTACTTGCATGATAAATATTTTGATGAACGTTTTAAATTTGAAGGACGCAATCTTCGGTCAGTTTAAAAAAGATCAATGATGCTAGACAGTTTTTTCAGCAATTTTGGTAAATGTGTTTCACTGAAAATACATTGCTAAATTTCCCAATGTTGTATATCTCAATATATACATAAAGTTTAAATTTGAAAGACGCAATGTATTTTCAGCAATATTTCTCCAGGTGAGGTACTAGTAGACAGTATAGGAACTCTGAACACACGTTATGACATCTGCTTAGCCCCCCACTGCAAACAATCCTCATTTTGTATCTTCAAAAGAATCACTGTTATTAGACTATATCTGTATGTCGTATCTCTGGCCGACAATACCTATTCCAACTTCGGTTCTCCTGAAATAGTGCAGTGCAGAGCAGAGTGGCCGCATCCGCTATTCAGGTCACCCCAGTCCCCAGCGAAGCACAGGCTGTACAAAACACACGGCTAAATCAAGGAAAGCATGGTACACAATTTCCACGTGATATTCATGCGAATACTCCTCACTTCCTTCCATTCGCAAACACATGCTTTTTTTTCTTCTGACAGATAACTGATTAGTACTAAGCCTACTAATTTATCAAGACCCAGATTGCCATGGAGGCATCATAAAGCTCATAATTACAAGCTCGAGACAGAGTAAGAGTTCAGGCTGCCAAATGCCAAGACAGGGATTAAAATATTTTTGTATATCTCTTGTTTTCACTAAAACACATTTCTAGAATTTGAACACTTGTTACAACTTATAGTACACCACAAATTCAGTACCGGAAAGACTGCAATCTGAGCACACGTTATGACATCTGAGTTGCCCGCTCTTCCAAAGAACCCAGTGGGATGGCTAAACTTTGGTGCTAGGAAGGGGGCCTCGGGGTGGTTATTGTTCAGAACTGCGGTGCATCCAACTCGAAATAAATAGACAGAAAAGGGGTGGGGGGTTTGGGGATTCGACCTCGAGACCTGAGGCTGTTCTGCGCGCCGCTGGAGCCAGTAGGGTGTCGCTGCGGATGTTGAAGGGATGGGGCGCTGGTTGGTTTTAACCTCTGCCAACGAGATGTTACTGAACCTGCAACGCACGATCCATACAGCAGCGTTACTGTCATGAACGAACAGAGCAGCTAGGCGATCTTCGGGCAAGAAATCGGTGACCGATTCGCAGGGGAAAAGAGAGGGGATGAGCGGGAATGGAATGGTTGTCTCACCCTCTACGCAGGGGCGTGCTCGGCGCGGCCGATGGGTGGCGGATGCGGCGGCGAGGTGCGCCGGCGGCCGGTGGCCGTGGCACCAGCAGAGGAGGGAGCTCTCCTCGAGGCGGCGGCGGCTGGGGAAGATAGGAGGGGGAGCTACGACCTAGGGTTAGGGTTTGGCTCGGGAGGGGAGAGGGGGAGATATAGAGGAGGGGGAGGGCCATCGAGTGGTGGAGCGAGATGCTCCTGTCGCTGTCCATGGCGTCACCCTCCGTACGGAGGTAGAAGAGGGGGGTATCGGGCCAACCAGGTGGGCTGGGCCTTCTCCCCCACCTGGTTGAAACGTTTTGTTCTCTTTTTTTTTTTTTAATTATGAGATGTGCTGTTTTTTTTTGGTAGCAAATGCTTTTGGATGAAATAGATAGGTTTTAACTTAGATAAAAAATTGGAAAAATTTAGATAAGCTTCTTAGGTGAAAATAAACCACTTGGTATTTTTGGTTTTCAAAATTACAAATGTTTGATGGCTGTTTTGAAATTGAACCAAAATAGTTGAATTTTGCCATAGCAATTAATATTTAGAAAATAAGTTATTTTCAATAGGGTTTCCCCTATGGTTTAGAATGTTTTGAAGAATACCAAATTGTGATCACTTCATGGATTCAAAAATCTGATGATTTGAGAATTGTTTTGAGTTTGGGAAAGACTTGGAAAATAATTGATTAAATTGAGCAATTGATTTTTGCAACAACTTAAAAGGTGAATTATAATGAGTTGCTTGAAAACAAAAGAGGTTTTTAGTTTGCACTTCTTTATTGGAAAGGTTGTAACAGACAAGTGTGAAAACAGAAGTTGATAACAAGTTTAAATTTCATATGAAAACAATGCACACAGAAATAAATATGAGGATGATGATATGATGCATTGCTTAAATAAAAACAACAAGTAAAACAACTAAGGGTTTTCATACTTGGATGTTACAAAACGCCCCCCCTTGAAGGAATCGCGCCCCGAGATTCCCTACTGAGAACTGAACAGGTCCGGATACTTCTTGCGAAGATCCTCTTCGGTCTCCCACGTTGCCTCTTTATCAGAATGATGCGACCATTGGACTTTCAAGAACTTGGTGCTCTTGTTGCGAGTCTTACGCTCGGTCTCATCGAGAATACGAATAGGGTGCTCCTCATAAGATAGATCATCTTGCAATTCAATGGAATCATGATCAACTGCACGATCTGGATCTTTGAAACACTTCTTGAGTTGTGACACGTGGAACACATCGTGCACTTTGGATAGTTTTTCTGGAAGTTCAAGACGATAAGCATTCTCTGCACGTCTTGAGAGGATGTTGAAAGGGCCAATGTATCTTGGTGCAAGCTTTCCTTTCACACCAAAACGATGAGTGCCTCTGAGGGGAGTTACACGGAGATATGCCTTATCACCAGGTGCATAGACCATATCCCTGTGCTTGCTATCATAATAGCTCTTCTGACGAGATTGAGCAATCCTGAGATTGTCACGAATGATACGAACTTTCTCCTCGGCTTCCTTAACAATGTCAGGGCCTAAAAGTGAACGTTCACCAGCTCCAGACCAATTGATTGGACTCCTGCATCTGCGACCATACAGTGCCTCAAATGGTGCCATGCCTAGGCTTGCCTGGTAGCTGTTGTTGTAGGAGAATTCAGCATATGGAAGGCAATCCTCCCATTTCATGCCAAAGGAGAGACCACATGCTCTGAGCATATCCTCGAGAATCTGATTGACTCTTTCGACTTGCCCCTGAGACTGAGGGTGATAAGCTGTGCTGAACAGAAGTTTGGTGCCCAATGCTTCTTGAAAGCTCTTCCAGAAATGAGAAGTGAAGATACTTCCACGGTCTGAGCTTATTTCCAATGGAACACCATGAAGGGGAACAATCTTTGCTGTGTAGAGCTCTGCTAACTGGCTAGCTGAGATAGTTTCCTTTACAGCATAGAAGTGAGCAACCTTAGTGAGACGATCAATAACAACGAAGATTGCATCGTTACCCTTCTTGGACTTTGGAAACCCAGTAACGAAGTCCATTTCAATCATGTCCCACTTCCACTCAGGAATTTTCAGAGGTTGGAGTAGACCTGCTGTCTTCTGATGGACTGCCTTAACACGTTGACAAACGTCGCATTCAGAAACGTATTGAGCAATTTCACGTTTCATGCCAGACCACCAATACAGAGTCTTGAGATCCTGGTACATCTTTGTACTTCCAGGGTGAATGGATAGGGGAGTTTCATGAGCCTCCTTGAGAATGATATCCTTGAGACTTTGAACCTGAGGAACTGCAATGCGTCCTTCAAAGAACACAGTTCCTTTGTCATCAATAGAGAAGGACTTGAACTTATCACTGCCCTCTTTGATTTGCTCTACCATCTTCTTGATTTCATTATCACGAAGTTGTTCAGAACGAATCTTGTCCTCGAGAGTTGGACTGGCTGTCAAGCTAGCAAGATAGCCTTGAGGAACAAGACCAAGGTTCAGCTTCTGGAATTCTTCATGAAGTGGAGGTTGGCTTTCCATGATCATGAGATTATTGCAATAGGATTTGCGACTGAGAGCATCGGCCATAACATTAGCCTTGCCTGGAGTGTAAGAAATGGTGAGATCAAAGTCTTTAATCTTCTCAATCCATCTCCTTTGCCTGAGGTTTAGATCTGGCTGAGTGAAGATGTATTTCAGACTCTTGTGATCGGAAAAGATTTCAGTTTTGTTACCCAACAAGTATTGTCTCCATTTCTTGAGGGCAAACACAACTGCTGCAAGTTCTAGATCATGTGTGGGATAGTTTTGTTCATGTGGGTTCAACTGACGTGAAGCATAAGCGACAACTTGACGTTCTTGCATAAGAACTGCACCTAGACCTTGAAGAGATGCATCGCAGAATATCTGGAAAGGTTTGGTAGTGTCGGGGCCAACTAGAACAGGTGTGGAAGTGAGTTTAGTCTTCAGGAGGTTGAAACTCTCATCACATTGTGGAGTCCAAACGAACTTTTTGTCCTTCTTTGTGAGATCAGTGAGAGGTTTGGCAATCTTGGAAAAGTTTTGGACGAAACGACGGCAATAGCTAGCCAAGCCAAGAAAGCTTCTAACTTGCTTCACCGTCTTAGGGGGTTTCCAATCAACAATTGCCTTAACCTTTTCAGGATCAATGGCAATGCCTTTGGCAGAGATGATATGACCAAGATATGCAACTTCTGGAATCCAGAACTCACATTTGGAGTATTTGGCATATAGACGATGCTCGCGGAGTTTCATGAGAGTGAGACGAAGATGTTCTCCATGCTCCTCCTCGGATTTGGAGTAGACTAGAATGTCGTCAAGATATACCACAACGAACTTGTCGAGGTATTCGTGGAAGACAGAATTCATCAGTCGAGAGAAGGTCGCCGGTGCATTGGTGAGACCAAAGGACATGATGGTGTATTCATATAGACCGTAGCGAGTGGTGAAGGCTGTCTTAGGAATATCTTCCTTTCTGATCTTTATCTGATGGTAACCCATCCTCAAGTCCAACTTTGAGAATATTGAGGCTCCAGCAAGTTGATCAAAAAGATCATCGATACGAGGAAGTGGATACTTGTTCTTGATGGTTTTCTCGTTGAGAGGACGATAGTCAACCACGAGTCTTTTAGTTTGATCCTTCTTGGCAACAAACAGAGTTGGGCAACCCCAAGCGGAGGAACTAGGCTGAATGAAACCTTTGTCCATGTACATATCGATTTGCTCCTTCAACAACTTCAGTTCAGGAGGAGCTATCTTGTATGGATGCTTAGAGATTGGAGCAGTACCTGGTTCAAGCTCGATCACGAACTCAACTGCTCTGTCCGGAGGCATCCCTGGCAACTCTTCTGGAAAGACGTCAGGGAATTCACAAACCACCGGAACATTTTCAAGCAGAGGTAGAGGTTTAGCATCCAGGGTGTACAGCTGAACAGAACTTGATTCCTTCGGAGAATAGACTATCTGGCCGGAAGGGTGGAACAGAGTTATTGACTTCTTAGCACAGTCAATCGTAGCTTTATTGGCCTTCAACCAATCCATGCCAAGGATGACATCAATGTCAGAATTTCCAAGCAGGATGAGGGAAGCAAGGAATATGTGACCTCCAATTAAGATCTGATTCTCATGACTGATCTTGGAAGTTTGCATAGTTGCTCCAGGGGAGTTTACTACTAGCGGGGAACCCAAATCAACAAAAGGTAGTTTAACTGCTGTAGCAAAGATCTTTGACACGAACGAATGCGATGCTCCGGTATCAAACAACACTTTAGCTGGGTTAGAGTTTACGGGTAATGTACCGAGAACAACGTCGGCAGATTCCTCAGCTGTGTCAACCTTGACGTGGTTCACCCTTGCGGTCCTCCCAACAGGCCTGTTGTTGGCGTTGAAGGCCTTATGCGGAGGAGCGCGGACCATCGCCTGGTTGGTGTTGGGGCGAGGTGGTGGAGAAGGCAGCATCCTCTGAGTGCACTTATCAGCATAGTGCCCAGTCTCCTTGCACTTGAAGCAAGTGACGACACGCGGAGGATCTGGCCTTGGCTGCGCCATTGCAAACCTCTGCCCATGCATCTGAGCTGGGTTGGGTGGGCGGGGACCAAAGCCTGGAGAAGCTTGGGCATTTGGAGCCCTAGTGACAGCACTGTTTGGCACCCAGATGCGGCGCTTCTGCGGAGGGGTGGTCATGTTGGAGGAGGAACCACCCTCACGCGAGTGCTTGCGCGACTCTTCGAACGCCTTGCGCCCATTCTCCTCATTGAGCGCGGTGTTCACGAGCTCGACGAAGTCCTTGCACTTGATGTTTGTGAGAGCGTACTTCAGTTCCGGGTTAAAACCTCGGCGGAACCTTGCCATCTTCTTGGTCTCAGTAGACACCTCGTCTCCAGCATACCGAGCGAGGCGATTGAACTCGTTCTGGTAGCCGATGACGTCGAGCTTGCCCTGCTTCAGCGAGCAAAACTCTTCACGCATCCTCTCCATGAGACCATCGGGGATGTGGTACTTCAGGAAGGCATCCTTGAAGCAACCCCAAGTGATAGGATAGCCAGCTCTCATGGCCTGGTAGTTCTCCCACCACGAGGCTGCCTGACCCTTCAGTAGGTAAGCAGCATAGTTGACCTTGTCCTCTTCCGCAACATGAGCAATCTCCAGGGCTCTTGCTACGTCACGGATCCAGTCATCAGCATCCAGCGGCTCGCGTGTTGCCACGAAAGCCTTGGGACCCACACTGAGGAAGTCCTTGATGGTGACCCTTGGAGCAGTCTGGTGGTGGTTGTTCTGGTGGTTCTGAACCTGGACCATCTGAGCCATGACCTGAGTCATCTGAGTCAAGAGCTCAGCGATCGGCGGTGGCTCAGGCGTGTTCCTTGTTGGAGGCATCCTGAACAGAAATGCATTTTAGCACAACAATAGGAAGGGATAAACTCAGCAACCGAAAGAGAGATTATTCCGACGCATGAATAGATAACCAACAGGTACATCATGAGTTCAAATACATCAGAATATCCAACAGACCAATACATGGTTCGAAAACGAAAGGATAAACTAGACACAGCTAGTAATGGATACAACGGTACTCCCATGCTCATCACGCAGGACGGCGGTGAGTAGTACGACGAGAGATACGGTGAGGAGGAACCCCACGGAAGTAGGTATCACGACGATCCATGTAGATAGGAACTGCTCTGAGAGCAACTCTCGGTGTGGTGAAGTAGAAAGCGTCCTCTCCCTGTGCTCCATAGCGGGGAATCCCTGTGTAACCAGCTCCGAGGTCGAGAAGTGGGCCTCTGATCGGCTCGTAACCTCCAGCATCTGGCAACGGAAGACCAGCTGGCTGAACGACACGTGCGAAGCGCTCGTCTCCAACAAAGTCTGTGGTGTACGTCGCCAGACGAGTGAGAGCAAGGTGGAGCTGCTCCCTGACTGAGGCTAACTCCTGAGAAAGTGCGGAAGCAACGGCATCACTGTGACTAGCGAACTGGGCAGTGATCTGGAGCCTGGAGCTATCAGTCTCGTAGGTATCCATGTCGCGGTGGACAGTGAAGTGAAATCCCGCTGCCGTGATGTAACCACGGGGGATGTGACGAAAACTGGACTTATCAAAGCCCCAGTAGTCAGCACGGAGGACGGTGAGGCTCACATACGCTGCCTGCTGCACTGCCATATCCACTGTGGACCCTACTGCCTCGTACTGGTGTGCAATGCTCCTGCCATCATCCGACAGAATGTAGACGATAGCCCGGTAGCAAGTCTGGTCAAACTCTCTCTGGTGCTCGTAGACCTGGTACTCTGGTGCCCAACGGAACCCCAGATAGGTAACCATGTCTCTCAGCAACTCCGGAAAACCGGCGGTGCTCTCACAGCGAGTCATGCGAACCACCTGCGGGTAGTAGCTGAGACCCATCTGCAGATGATTGGGAAAGGTTCTGATTAGATTCCGGTAGATGAAAAAGGATGTGGAAAACAACAACAAGGTTCAACGGACGAAAAGGATGTTGAAAAGAACATGATATCGAAGCAACATCGGGAAAACGAGACCAAAAGTCCTGAGGTACTACAGAGAACCCAAAACTCGTGAAATCCTAACTTGAAAGTTTAGGTGAGAACAGAAAACAACGTTGCACTTCCTTACCAGAAAAGGGTGGGTGGGTGGGGAAAGAAGAAAAATGACAGAATTCCTACTCTCACGTTTCATTTTTCCTATGTAGCTACAAAATAGTTTCTAGACTCAACTGCGACCAGTAAAAAGGGATCCTACAGGCAGACAGGCTCTGATACCATTTGTCGCACCCCGGTTTCTAGAGGATACTCATCGCACGAACTGGAAGTCAGGTGCTTGGATTATGGGGCATACCTGCTCCCACGTCCCAGCTTCCTGGTAGGCCTGCGCTTATGCGCGACAACACAAGCCCTGCTTCCACCGTCGAAGTAAATTATCCGCTAGGAACCTAAGGCACTACTGTCGACGTACTTCATATTCAAGCACGCACTGTACGTCAACAGCTTTGAACGAAATGATAGCACAAACTGTCTCTAAGACACAAAAGAATAAAATAAGTTTGCAAATAGCCTTCACTAAGGCAGAGATAGCAAAACACTCATCCAGAGGACACATGTCCCAACATATCATCCATTACATCAGCGGAAGCAATCAAATGGGTCTGAGTACAGACAAATCCAAGGCTTAAGAAGCCGGAGAAAATAACGAAAAACGAAGCCCATCCACGTAGGTCCTGGATCCTGCCCGGGGTCCAGCCAACTACTCGTCTGCAGTGTCGTCGAACTCCACAAAGTAGCCATCCTGGTGATCATCGTAGCCGTAGTCGTACTCTGCGTAAACCACAGCCCCAACGGGGTCAGTACATCCAAGTACTGGCAAGCAAGACTCACACTTCATCAAGGAGTTACCCGTCAACACAAGCATTGATGCTTGGGATCAACGGAAGGAGATAGGTATTATAAAAGCTGCAGCGGGCTGCTCTAACCAACTACAGAAAATACTACTTGTGTCCGGCTAATAGAAAAGATAAGATCGAGGAATTGTAACCAACTGAAAGATAACTTCAAACAAACCCATCCTGGATCTCGCCCCTTATCCGAAGAAGCAATCCGAGGATAACTCACACCGTTATAATAAGGTGAAACAAGTTATTGTGTGAATAACCTATTACTAGTCAAGTTATTAGTCATTGGGTGAAACATGGTTATCATTATGTTTAAGTTGTCCTGAGTACTTGTTAGCCAGTACTTTCACCAAGTAATCCATAACCGCGGAAAACACGGCTTCTCGAGAAGATTTATCCCTGCAGGGGTGCACCATAGTAACCGTACACGTAAGAATATCCCGCCAGATGGGAATCAAACCCACCAAGCGAGACACTCAACACAACCAACTATTCTTCGCATCAAGCCCAAAGCACCGCGTGCTGTGCGTGCGCGGCTAATCGAGCCCCCCGAAGAAAAGGAGGACCCTCATAGCACTGGAAGACCACGCCGCCCTAAATGCCGACTACAAAAGTTCCACCCTGGCCTCGGGTTCGTACCTGCATATGATGCAGCAAATGGAAAGCCCGAACTAGTACGGCGATTTGGACGAGATGCGAATCAAGTCAAGTTGAGGGGGGCGCCCATACTCGCTTCCCACATGCGGGTAGTGCGCTCATCATGGATCAGTAGACAAGACCCTTTTCCTATTAGGGTCGACACTAGCAGGCCTCAAAACCACAAAGGGCCTCCTGCCGGTGCCTTAACATCAAATTATTATTAACAGCAGCATTAACAGGATTGATTGATTAACATTCGAGCCCTCGGAACGGTAACAGATAATAATAGCACGATAATAAAAGAAGTAACCGACAACAGGCTCGAGCAAAAGCAACCCTAAGCATGCTAGATAAGAACAGGCACAAACAAAGGCTGTGGGTATGGAGGTGAGGCAATATCATTGGTTCAGGGAATCATGTGATGGATTCGGAGAATAGCAACGATACATAGGGCTAGCAATAGTAGACAAAAGGATAGTATCGATAACAAGTGTGGAAGAGAACTCGATGATTCATGTGAGTGATAACTTGCCTGGCAGCTCAGTCTCGTACTGGGCTAGGTCCTGGGTAGTGGTGTCGTAAGGCTCGTCGGTACCAACGTCGTCGTCTAAGCGAGAAGAAGCAAAAACAACAACGAAGGAAGACGGGCAATCAATACATGGCATAGGTGCACAAACATTGGAATGATGCATGTCATGTTTTAATAGATGCACCAAAATAAACTAGTGGATATGATACACAAGTTTAAATGGATTCCATATGCAAAGATTGCATATGGCAAACCCATGCCTTAGAGTTGAATTAATTGTTCTAACACTAAGCATCAGGTGTTGGTGAGTTAGCATGATGCATGCATGATGAATAACAAGAAGATAACAATTTAAATGCAATTGGAATGATAGTTAACCACTTTTAGAAAACATTAATCAAGTTTGGAAATTTTGTTACTTAATGGCATTAAACAAGTAGTTGTTGTTTTCATCAAGTTAAAGGGTGCAAAACAAATAACAAAGTTGATATTTGAAAAGGTTATCAAATTTTAGTTGGATTACATGTTTCACATTTTGAAATTGGACTTTGGATTAATTAATTATGAATTAAACAATATTACACAATTTTTAATTGCATTAATCAAGATTTAAATTGTTTAGGCAATTTAAATTATTCAAACCAGAAAACAAAATTTATATTTGGAAAGTACATGAAAAATTGATTGGAAAACATATTTGGTTTGTGAAATTTGGAATTTTTATGAACAAGTTATGAATTTTGCAAATTTAAGGGAATTTGACAAGAATTCAAATTTTGCACCAATTTAAAATATTCAAAACAGTAAACAAATTTTATATTTGGATAGAACATTCAATTTGGTATTGAAAACATATCAAAAATGTTGGATTTGGATTTAGGATGATTTAGTTATGCAATTTACAAAATATAGGGCAAATCTGCCATTTTTATGGATCTAGGGACTTAGAAATAATTATTTCAGGGGCTAGAGATAAGGCCCAGGGGCTTAGGTGTGATTTCCAACAAGTGGCTGTACCAAAACAAATGAAACAAAAAGTTTGGTTAATGTTGCAGGAGGGGACTCGAACCCCTCACCTCCTGCTTCCTGCATCTGGGGGCTAACCAGTGGGATGGCTAAACTTTGGTGCTAGGAAGGGGGCCTCGGGGTGGTTATTGTTCAGAACTGCGGTGCATCCAACTCGAAATAAATAGACAGAAAAGGGGTGGGGGGTTTGGGGATTCGACCTCGAGACCTGAGGCTGTTCTGCGCGCCGCTGGAGCCAGTAGGGTGTCGCTGCGGATGTTGAAGGGATGGGGCGCTGGTTGGTTTTAACCTCTGCCAACGAGATGTTACTGAACCTGCAACGCACGATCCATACAGCAGCGTTACTGTCATGAACGAACAGAGCAGCTAGGCGATCTTCGGGCAAGAAATCGGTGACCGATTCGCAGGGGAAAAGAGAGGGGATGAGCGGGAATGGAATGGTTGTCTCACCCTCTACGCAGGGGCGTGCTCGGCGCGGCCGATGGGTGGCGGATGCGGCGGCGAGGTGCGCCGGCGGCCGGTGGCCGTGGCACCAGCAGAGGAGGGAGCTCTCCTCGAGGCGGCGGCGGCTGGGGAAGATAGGAGGGGGAGCTACGACCTAGGGTTAGGGTTTGGCTCGGGAGGGGAGAGGGGGAGATATAGAGGAGGGGGAGGGCCATCGAGTGGTGGAGCGAGATGCTCCTGTCGCTGTCCATGGCGTCACCCTCCGTACGGAGGTAGAAGAGGGGGTATCGGGCCAACCAGGTGGGCTGGGCCTTCTCCCCCACCTGGTTGAAACGTTTTGTTCTCTCTTTTTTTTTTTAATTATGAGATGTGCTGTTTTTTTTTTGGTAGCAAATGCTTTTGGATGAAATAGATAGGTTTTAACTTAGATAAAAATTTGGAAAAATTTAGATAAGCTTCTTAGGTGAAAAGAAACCACTTGGTATTTTTGGTTTTCAAAATTACAAATGTTTGATGGCTGTTTTGAAATTGAACCAAAATAGTTGAATTTTGCCATAGCAATTAATATTTAGAAAATAAGTTATTTTCAATAGGGTTTCCCCTATGGTTTAGAATGTTTTGAAGAATACCAAATTGTGATCACTTCATGGATTCAAAAATCTGATGATTTGAGAATTGTTTTGAGTTTGGGAAAGACTTGGAAAATAATTGATTAAATTGAGCAATTGATTTTTGCAACAACTTAAAAGGTGAATTATAATGAGTTGCTTGAAAACAAAAGAGGTTTTTAGTTTGCACTTCTTTATTGGAAAGGTTGTAACAGACAAGTGTGAAAACAGAAGTTGATAACAAGTTTAAATTTCATATGAAAACAATGCACACAGAAATAAATATGAGGATGATGATATGATGCATTGCTTAAATAAAAACAACAAGTAAAACAACTAAGGGTTTTCATACTTGGATGTTACACCCACCTCTCGCTTGCGTGGCCGTGCGTGGCAGCTGGCGTGGCCACAACTGTCGCTGACAGGTGGGGCACGCACTGCTGCGTGGCAAGCGGGGCAAAAAGGTGGGATTTAATCACGCGGCGGGGGATCGAACCCGCGCCCTCGCGCTGAGAGCCGTTAGATCTGGCCACTGGGCTAGCTCGACGGTGGTGATAGGAGAGGGATGCGTGGGGTTTTGAGGTGGATCTGCTCTGCTTAACTAAAACTGAACAAAAGGTTCAGTCTTTGAACCTGACGGAGGCGTGATCGCCGGCGGCGACGCTGCGCTGCTGCTGCTGCTCATGTGCGTACGCGTGGATGCGTGCAGTGAGCGCGTGGTGTGCGTGCTGGCCGCGGATGCAGAGGGGAAGGAGGAGGACGACGTGCTCACCGTGGGTGCTCGCGGTGGCGACGGGGAGCTGAGGTGGTCGACAGCGGTCTCGAAAGCGAACGCGGCGCCTCGGCGTTCCCCGGCCTTGATCTCTTCAGCGAAAAGGTCGAGGGAGACGTCCTGGTCACGGTCCCGTGGTCGTGCTGGCGCGAGGAGGGACAGGGACTCGACGGCGCTGCGGGGTTCAGAGAAAAATTCAGAAGAAAGCAGGAGGAAGAGGGAAAAAGACAGGCTCGCCGGCGACGACCTGGGGCTGCCGTGGTGCTGCGGTTTGGCGAGGGCGAAGCTGGAAGTGCCCTGTTTTGATTCCCGCGGTCGCCGGGCTCCGACAAGGGCTAACACGGCGGCGCCATGGCCTGGAACTTGCGGCCGCGCTCGGCTGCTGGCAGATACAGAGCAGCGGCGAGGGGAGGGAGAAAGAGGTGGCGGCGGCGGCTGGAAGGAAGAGGTGGAGGCTAGGGTTTGGGCGCGTGCTCGGGGAGTAGATAAAGGGGAGAGGGTGGAGCATGTGGAGGGCACGGTGGTGCGCTCTGCTGGCGTCAGCTGACGCTGGCCGTACGGAGGAGGGAGAAGGGGGCCGCGGGCCGTGTGCTGCGCGCGCGCGCTTGGCTGGGGTGGAAGGTGGGCTGGGCTGGCCTGGTCTGCCTCCCCCAGCACGTTTTTTTTTTCTCTCTGTTTTTTTTTTGCAGAAAAGAAAAGAGAAGAAAAGAAGGGGTTTTTGGTTTGAAAAAATTTGGGGATAATTTTTTATAAGTTAGTTATTCCAAAAGCCCAGTTGTGCAACTTTTTGTTTTCCAAATTTTTAAATTTTGTTGCTGTTTGAAATTCAAATGGATTTGATTGAATTTTTGCAATAATTGGAATATTGAAAATTAGGCAAGTTAATACTTTGGAAATTCTAGTTTATTGGAAGCAATTGAATGGTTTGATTTGAATGTTTCATTTGAAAATTGTAACAGACCAAGTGTGAAACATATTGATTTGTCACTTGATTTGAAATTCAAAGTCAACACATGTGTGGATATGATGACATGATGCATTTGAAATAAAAGCAAGAAACAAACATTCTAAGTTGGGAGTTTTTCATACTTGGGATGTTACAAAACGCCCCCCTTGAAGGAATCGCGCCCCGAGATTCCTACTCAGAAGAGAAAAGGTCCGGATACTTCTTGCGAAGATCCTCTTCGGTCTCCCACGTTGCCTCTTTATCGGAATGATGAGACCACTGCACTTTTAAGAACTTGGTGCTGTTGTTGCGATTTTTCCGCTCGGTCTCATCGAGAATGCGAACAGGATGCTCTTCATAAGAGAGGTCTTCTTGCAGATCAATGGAATCATGATCAACTGCACGTCCTGGATCTTTGAAGCACCTCTTGAGCTGTGACACGTGAAACACATCGTGCACCTTGGATAGCTTTTCTGGAAGTTCAAGACGATAGGCATTTTCTGCACGCCTTGAGAGAATGTTGAAAGGACCAATATATCTTGGTGCAAGCTTTCCTTTTACAACAAAACGATGAGTGCCTCTGAGGGGAGTTACACGGAGATATACTTTGTCTCCAGCTGCATAGACCATGTCCCTGTGTTTGCTGTCATAGTAGCTTTTCTGACGAGACTGAGCAATCTTGAGATTTTCATGAATGATGCGAACTTTCTCTTCGGCCTCCTTAACAATGTCAGGGCCTAAGAGTGAACGTTCACCAGCTCCAGACCAATTGATTGGACTCCTGCATCTGCGGCCATAGAGAGCCTCAAATGGTGCCATGCCTAGGCTTGCCTGGAAGCTGTTCTTGTAGGAGAATTTAGCATATGGAAGACATTCCTCCCATTTCATGCCAAAGGAGAGACCACATGCTCTGAGCATATCCTCGAGAATCTGATTGACTCTTTCGACTTGCCCTTGAGACTGAGGGTGATAGGCTGTGCTGAACAGAAGTTTGGTGCCCAAGGCTTCTTGAAAGCTTTTCCAGAAATGAGAAGTGAAGATGCTTCCACGGTTTGAGCTTATTTCCAATGGAATACCATGAAGAGGAACAATCTTTGCTGTGTAGAGCTCTGCTAACTGACTAGCTGAGATTGTCTCTTTGACAGGAAAGAAGTGAGCTACTTTAGTGAGTCGATCAATGACAACGAAGATTGCATCGTTGCCCCTCTTGGACTTTGGAAAACCAGTGACGAAGTCCATTTCAATAATGTCCCACTTCCACTCAGGGATTTTCAGAGGTTGGAGAAGACCGGCTGTTTTCTGATGAACTGCCTTGACACGTTGACAAACGTCGCATTCAGAAACGTATTGAGCAATTTCACGTTTCATGCTAGGCCACCAATACAGTGTCTTGAGATCCTGGTACATCTTTGTACTTCCAGGGTGTATGGAGAGAGGAGTTTCATGAGCCTCCTTGAGAATGACATCTTTGAGACTTTGAATCTGAGGAACTGCAATGCGTCCTTCGAAGAACACAGTTCCCTTGTCATCAATTGAGAAGGACTCAAATTTCTCATTGCCTGCTTTGATGTGTTCTACAATCTTCTTGATTTCAGCATCACGAAGTTGTTCAGAACGAATCTTGTCCTCGAGAGTTGGACTGGCTGTCAAGTTTGCAAGATAGCCTTGAGGAACAAGACCAAGGTTGAGCTTCTGGAATTCTTCATGAAGAGGAGGTTGGCTTTCCATGATCATGAGATTATTGCAATACGACTTGCGACTGAGAGCATCGGCCATAACATTAGCCTTGCCTGGAGTGTAAGAAATGGTAAGATCAAAGTCTTTGATCTTTTCAATCCATCTCCTTTGTCTGATGTTTAGATCTGGTTGAGTGAAGATGTACTTCAGACTCTTATGATCAGAAAAGATTTCAGTGCGATTACCCAACAAGTATTGCCTCCATTTCTTGAGGGCAAACACAACTGCTGCAAGTTCAAGGTCATGAGTGGGATAATTGAGCTCATGTGTGTTCAACTGACGTGAAGCATAAGCCACAACTTGATGTTCTTGCATAAGAACTGCACCTAGACCTTGGAGAGAAGCATCACAGAATATTTGGAAAGGTTTGGAAGAATCTGGGCCAACCAGAACTGGTGTAGAAGTGAGTTTAGTCTTCAGGAGATTGAAGCTTTCATCACATTGTGGAGACCAAACGAACTTCTTGTCCTTCTTTGTGAGGTCAGTGAGAGGTTTGGCAATCTTGGAGAAGTTTTGGACGAAGCGACGGCAATAGCTAGCCAAGCCAAGAAAACTTCTTACTTGCTTCACCGTCTTTGGAGGTTTCCAATCAACAATTGCTTTAACCTTTTCTGGATCAATGGCTATGCCCTTGGCAGAGATGACATGACCAAGGTAAGCAACTTCTGAAATCCAGAACTCACATTTGGAGAATTTGGCATAGAGGCGATTCTCGCGAAGCTTCATGAGAGTTAGACGAAGATGTTCTTCATGCTCTTCCTCGGATTTTGAGTAGACAAGAATGTCATCAAGATATACCACAACGAACTTGTCGAGGTATTCATGGAAGACAGAATTCATGAGTCGAGAGAAGGTCGCCGGTGCATTGGTGAGACCAAAGGACATGACGGTGAATTCATATAGACCGTAGCGAGTGGTGAAGGCTGTCTTTGGAATATCCTCTTTTCTGATCTTTATTTGATGGTAACCCATTCTCAAGTCCAACTTGGAGAATATTGAGGCTCCAGCAAGTTGATCAAAAAGATCATCAATACGAGGAATTGGATACTTGTTTTTGATGGTTTTCTCGTTCAGAGGACGATAGTCGACAACGAGTCTCTTTGTGTGATCCTTCTTCGCAACGAACAGAGTTGGGCAATCCCAAGCCGAGGAACTAGGTTGAATGTAACCTTTTTCCATGTACATATCAATTTGTTCCTTCAACAACTTCAGCTCGGGAGTTCCTATCTTGTAGGATGCTTAGAGATTGGAGCAGTACTTGGTTCAAGTTCGATCACGAACTCAACAGCTCTGTCCGGAGGCATCCCTGGCAACTCTTCTGGAAAGACGTCAGGGAAGTCGCAAACCACCGGAACATTCTCAAGTGAAGGTAGAGGTTTTGCATTGAGGGTGCATAGCTGAATGGAACTTGACTCATGTGGAGAATAGATTATCTGGCCAGAAGGGTGGGACAGAGTTATTGACTTTTGAGCACAGTCAATTCTTGCTTTATTGGCCTTCAGCCAGTCCATACCAAGAATGACATCAATGTCAGAATTTCCCAGCAACATGAGAGAAGCAAGGAATATGTGGCCTCCAATTAGGATTTGATTGTCCTTACTTATCTTGGAAGTCAACATTTGAGATCCCGGGGAGTGAACAGTGATCTGATTGCTTAGTGGAACCACAATTAGGTTGTTTGTTGTGGCAAAAGTCTTTGACACAAAAGAATGTGATGCTCCGGTAGCAAACAACACTTTAGCTGGAATAGAGTTTACGGGAAATGTACCGAGAACGACGTCAGGAGCTTCCTCAGCTTTGTCGATCTTGACATGATTCACCCTTGCGGTCCTCCCGACAGGCCTGTTGTTGGAGTTGAAGGCCTTAGGCGGGGGAGCGCGCACCATTGCCTGGTTTGTGTTAGGACGAGGTGGTGGTGGAGGTAGCTGCCTCCGCGTGCACTTGTCGGCGTAGTGTCCCGTCTGCTTGCACTTGTAGCATGTGACGACACGCGGAGGCCCTGGCCTTGGCTGCCCCATTGAAACCCTTGGATCATGCATCTGAGCAGGGTTGGGTGGGCGGGGAGCGAAGCCTGGAGAAGTTTGGGCGTATGGAGCCCGAGTGACAGCACCATTTCGTACCCAGATGCGGCGCTTCTGCGGAGGGGTGGTCATGTTGGAGGAGGAAGCACCCTCACGCGAGTGCTTGCGGGACTCCTCGAACGCCTTGCGCCCATTTTCTTCATTGAGCGCGGTGTTAACGAGATCCTCGAAGCTGTTGTCCTTGACGTTGGTGAGGGCATACTTGAGCTCCGGGTTAAAACCTCTGCGGAACCTTGCCATCTTCTTAGCTTCAGTGGACACCTCATCTCCAGCGTACCGAGCGAGGCGATTGAACTCACTCTGATACCCGATGACGTCCAACTTGCCGTGCTTGAGAGAGCAAAACTCTTCACGCATCCTTTCCATGAGACCATCTGGAATGTGGTGCTTCAGGAAGGCTTCCTTGAAACAATCCCACGTGACTGGCATCCCAGTTCTCATGGCCTGGAAGTTTTCCCACCAAGTAGCTGCCTGACCCTTCAGCAGATAGGAGGCATACTTGACCTTGTCTTCTTCAGCTACGTGTGCAATCTCCAGAGCCTTGGCTATCTCACGGATCCAGTCATCAGCGTCCAGAGGCTCGCGTGTGGCCACGAAAGCTCTTGGGCCCAGACTGAGAAACTCCTTGATGCTGACCCGTGGAGCTGTCTGGTTGATGTGCTGATTAGCCTGAAACTGGGCCATCTGCGTCATGACTTGGGTCATCTGAGTCAACAGCTCTGCGATTGGCGGTGGCTCAGGCGTGTTGTTCCTTGTTGGCGGCATCCTGAATGGAAATGCATTTTAGCACAACAATAGAAAAGGATAGACTTGGCAACCGAAAGAGAGATTATTCCGACGCATGAATAGATAACCAACAGGTACACCATCACATGTTCAATTACATCAGAATATCCAACACACCATAAATGGTTTGAATTCCAAAGGATAACTAAACATAGCTAAGAATGGATACATCAGTACTCCCATGCTCATCACGCAGGACGGCGGCTAGGAGTACGGCGAGAGGTACGATGAGGAGCACGCCCACGAAAGTAGGTGGAACGACGTTCCACGTAGATCTGACGTGGTCTGAGACCGACTCTAGGCGTGGTGAAGTACATAGCGTCGACTCCCTGTGCTCCAAAACGGGGAATCCCAGTGTAACCAGCACCAAGGTTAAGGAGTGGAGCTCTGATTGGCTCGTAACCTCCAGCATCTGGCAGACGACGCCCAACTGGCTGATCGAAACATGCAAAGCGCTCGTCTCCAAAAAAGTCTGTGGTGTAAGTCGCCAGACGAGTCAAAGCAAGGTAAAGCTGCTCTCTGACTGAAGCCAACTCTTGAGATAGTGTGCGGGCAACTGCGTCACTGTGTCTCACAAACTGAGCGGTGGTGTGCAGCCTAGAGTTATCATGCTCGTAGACATCCAAGTTGTCGTAGAGAGTGAAGTGAGCTCCCTCCGAAGTGATGTAACCATGGGGGATGTGGCGATAGATAGAATCGTCAAATCCCCAGTAGTCAGCACGAAGGACGGTGAGGCTCACATAAGCTGCCTGCTGCACAGCCATATCCACTGTGGAACCTACTGCCTCGTAGCGGTGAACTACGCTCATGCCATCATCTGACAGAATGTAGACGATAGCCTGGTAGTAGGTCTGGTCAAACTCTCGCTGCTGCTCGTAGACCTGGTACTCTGGTGCCCAACGGAACCCTGGAAAAGTGACCATGTCTCTCAGCATCTCCGGATAACCGGCAGTGCTCTCTCAACGAGTCATACGAACCACCTGCGAGTAGAACCTAAGATCCATCTACAGATGATCGGGGAAGCT
The DNA here is from genome assembly GCA_028641055.1 of Alopecurus myosuroides. Taxonomy (NCBI): domain Eukaryota; kingdom Viridiplantae; phylum Streptophyta; class Magnoliopsida; order Poales; family Poaceae; genus Alopecurus; species Alopecurus myosuroides. The sequence continues at coordinate 481,447,715 of CM054058.1, forward strand.
TTGATTAGACGACGGTAGAAGAACTGAAGTGGCAAGCAACAACAAGGTTTCAACGGACGAAAAGGATGTTGAGGAGAACAGGATATCGAAGCAACATTTGGGAAACATGAGACCAAACACTCCTGAGGTACTACGGAAAACCCATCCGGGCTTCTAAAGGATCAATATCTACTGCTTAAGGAATAGAGGATCTGCTTCCGGGGCTTATGTGCCTCCGTTCTCAATCGTGAGTAGGCAACATGATAAATCATGTCACAACCACCTCCATTCCTATGGTCTAGTAGATATAACTATCCTAGAGAAACCAGGATACGTGAAATCCTAACTTGAAAGTTTAGATGAGAAGAGAAAACAATGTTGCACTTCCTTACCAGAAAAAGGGAGGGTGGGTGGGGAAAGAAATAAAAGAACAGAATTCCTACTCTCACGTTTCCTTTTTCCTATATAGCTAGAAAATAGTTTCTAGACTCAACTGCGACCAGTAAAAGGGATCCTACAGGCATACAGGCTCTGATACCATTTGTCGCACCCGGACTTCTAGAGGATACTCACAGCCCGCTAAACAGTAGATAAATGGCTTACGGGGCATACCGGCACCCGCATCTCAATATGAGTAGGCCAACACGTATACGTGTGACAACCAACCTCTACTATTCATCGTCTGCGTAAACCATCCCATAGAAATCCGAATACTTCCATTGACGTACTTCATAACATACACACACGGTACGTCAACGGCATTTGAACAAGTGATATCACAACAAATCTCTAAGACACAAAGAAATAGAAATAAGTGGAAATAGCTCTCACTAGAGCAGAGATAGCAAATACAATCATGCAGAGGACACATGTCCCAACAAGTCATCATTACATCACAGCGGAAGCATCCAAAGTGTCTGAGTACAGACAAGATCCAAATAGGCCTAAGAGGCCGGAAACGAAAGAACGGAGCCCATCCACGAAGTCTCGGATCCTGCCCGGGTCCGCTATCTACTCGTCAGCAGCCTCGTCATACTCCACGTAGTAGCCACCATGGGGATCCTCGGAAACGTAGTCTGCAGAACACGCAGCCCCAAAGGGGTCAATACAGACGAGTACTGGCAAGCAGGACGCACAAGATACCAAAGTGTACCCGGCAACACCAAGTACAGATGCTTTGGGTTCAACAGAAGATAGGTGATACAAAGGTGCGGCAGCGGGCTGCCCTAACCAACTACAGAGACACGCTACAACATCCGGCTAAAAGAAAGGGATAAGATAGCGCATCGGAACCAACTACCACTAACCTCAAACAAACCCATCCTGGATCTCGCCCCTTATCCAAAGAAGCAATCCGAGGATAACCCACACAGTTTGATTAATGAAGGTTCAAGTTATTGTGTCAATAAGCCTATTACTAGTCAAATTGTTATTAATTAGGTATAAGTTGTCTAATCCTTGTTAGCCAGCCCTATCACCAAGTCATCCATAACCGCGGACAACACGGCTTCTCGAGAAGATTTAACCCTGCAGGGATGCACCAATTTGGCCGTACACGTAAGAATATCCCGCCAGACGGGGGATCAACCCACCAAGCGAGGTACTCAACACAACCCAACTCTTCTTCGCATCAAGCCCAAAGAACCCCGTGCAATTGAGCGCACGGCTAATCAAGCCCCACGAAGAAAAGGGGACCCTCATAGCACTCTAAGAACGTGTCTCCCTAAATGTCGACTACAAAAGTTACCACCCTGGCGCCAAGGGTTCGCACCTGCATATGCATGCGGCAAATGGAAAACCCGAACTAAATGAGGCGATTTGGACGAGATGCGAATCAAATCAAAGTTGAGGGGGGCGCCCATACACGCTTCCCACATGCGGTTAGCGCGCTCATTATGGATCTAGAGGACAAGAACTTTTCCTGAGTTTGACACTAGCAGGCCTCAAAACCATACCCGGCCTCCTGCCGGTGCCTTATCATCAAATTAGCATTACCTCAAACATTAACAGGTTGTTGTTTAAACATCGAGCCCCCAGAACATAATAGATATGGTAACAGAAATAACGGACATCAGACTCGAGCATAAACAACCCTAAGCATGCTAGTAAGACACAAGCAACAAGCAACGGGGTTATAGGTGTGGAGGATAGGCTATATAAGGGTTACAGGATAACATGTGATAGGATCGGAACACAAGCAACGAATCTTAAGGCTAGCAGGATAGACAACGGAAAGTATCGATATCCAGTGTGGAAAGGACATAATGGTTCATGTGAGTGAATACTTGCCTGCAAACTCAGTAGCCTGGTACTGGGCTAACTCCTCTGAAGTAGTGTCGTAAACCTCGTCAGTCTCAACATCGTCGTCTATTCGAGAAGAAGCAAACAAACAACGCAGGGAGACAAACAATCAATAACATGGCATAATGCACAAACATGGGATGATGCATGGCAATTTAATTGATGCATCAAAGGTAAGCTAGTTGACATGGTAACATAATTAAATGGGCCCATATGCAATTTGGGTTGCATATAGAAAATCCCATGAATTAAGGTTGAATTAAATGATATACAAATAATCATCATGTGAAAGTTGATTAGAATGATGCATGGATGATGAAAACAATAAGAAAACAACAATAGCTTCAATTTGAAATGTTGTTTACCAACTTTTGGAATTTTTATTTATTAAGTTATGAAATTTGGCTTCTTAAATGAGTTACACAAGCATTTGTTGTTTTCACCAATTTTAATTGTTCAAGATAGTTAACCAAATTCATATTTGGAAAGAAAACAAAATTTTAGATGGAATGCATATTTCATTTGTTGAAAAAGGAATTTAAATGAATTAGTTATGAATTAAACAAGTTTGAACAAGTTTTAAATGGATGTAATTCAAGTATTAAAATTATTTGAATTTTATTTGTTTCAAACATTAAATAAAATTCATATTTGAAAAGATTATATTTTTCTGGTTTGAAAACATATTTCATTTGTTGAAAAAGGATTTAAAATGAGCAAGTTATTAATTTGACAATTTAAATGCATTAAATAAGAAACAGTTGTTTTCAGCAACTTAATTTATTTAAAACAGAACACAAAGTTGGTATTTGCAAAGTTCATGAAAAATGGAATGGAAAACATATTTTATATGTTCAAAAATAATTTAGTTTGACCAAGTTATCAATTTAGCAATGTTAAATGATTTAAACAAGATTTGAATTATTTAACCAATTTTAATTATTCAAAACAGGAAACAAAGTTTATATTTGGGAAGCTTGTTCAATTTTGCATGGAAAACATATTTTACATGTGCCATTTGAATTAAATTTGAATTAGTTATGAATTTGACCAAATTTGAAAGAGTTGTTTGAATTTGAATTTTTGAAACCATTTGAAATGTTCAAAACAGTATACAAATGGTTTTAACATGTAGAGAATTAAATTTGGTATGGAAAATATATTTTATTTGTTGAATTTGGATTTGAAATGCAAAAGATATTTGCATTTGAAATACAGGGGCTATTCTGTGATTTTAAAAGTTTAAATATTGTTCCAGGGGCTTAGGTGCGAAAAAGAATTTCAGATAAGCCCCTGTGTTTTTTGTTACGCAGTGCCAGTGTGCACTGGGTCACTGCCCGTGGGCCAGCACCCACCTCTCGCTTGCGTGGCCGTGCGTGGCAGCTGGCGTGGCCACCACTGTCGCTGACAGGTGGGGCACGCACTGTTGCGTGGCAAGCGGGGCAAAAAGGTGGGATTTAATCACGCGGCGGGGGATCGAACCCGCGCCCTCGCGCTGAGAGCCGTTAGATCTGGCCACTGGGCTAGCTCGACGGTGGTGATAGGAGAGGGATGCGTGGGGTTTTGAGGTGGATCTGCTCTGCTTAACTGAAACTGAACAAAAGGTTCAGTCTTTGAACCTGACGGAGGCGTGATCGCCGGCGGCGACGCTGCGCTGCTGCTGCTGCTCGTGTGCGTACGCGTGGATGCGTGCAGTGAGCGCGTGGTGTGCGTGCTGGCCGCGGATGCAGAGGGGAAGGAGGAGGACGACGTGCTCACCGTGGGTGCTCGCGGTGGACACGGGGAGCTGCGGTGGTCGACGGCGGTCTCGGAAGCGAACGCGGCGCCTCGGCGTTCCCCGGCCTCGATCTCTTCAACGAAAAGGTCGAGGGAGATGTCCTGGTCACGGTCCCGTGGTCGTGCTGGCGCGAGGAGGGACATGGACTCGACGGCGCTGCGAGGTTCAGAGAAAAATTCAGAAGAAAGCAGGAGGAAGAGGGAAAAAGAAAGGCTCGCCGGCGACGACCTGGGGCTGCCGTGGTGCTGCGGTTCGGCGAGGGCGAAGCTGGAAGTGCCATGTTTCGATTCCCGCGGTCGCCGGGCTCCGACAAGGGCTAACACGGCGGCGCCATGGCCTGGAACTTGAGGCCGCGCTCGGCTGCTGGCAGATACAGAGCAGCAGCGAGGGGAGGGAGAAAGAGGTGGCGGCGGCGGCTGGAAGGAAGAGGTGGAGGCTAGGGTTTGGGCGCGTGCTCGGGGAGTAGATAAAGGGGAGAGGGTGGAGCAGGTGGAGGGCACGGTGGTGCGCTCTGCTGGCGTCAGCTGACGCTGGCCGTACGGAGGAGGGAGAAGGGGGCCGCGGGCCGTGTGCTGCGCGCGCGCGCTTGGCTGGGGTGGAAGGTGGGCTAGGCTGGCCCAGCTGGCTGGCCTGGTCTGCCTCCCCCAGCCCGTTTATTTTTAATTTTTTTTCTCACTGTTTTTTTTTGCAGAAAAGAAAAGAGAAGAAAAGAAGGGGTTTTTGGTTTGAAAAAATTTGGGGATAATTTTTTATAAGTTAGTTATTACAAAAGCCCAGTTGTGCAACTTTTTGTTTTCCAAATTTTTAAATTTTGTTGCTGTTTGAAATTCAAATGGATTTGATTGAATTTTTGCAATAATTGGAATATTGAAAATTAGGCAAGTTAATACTTTGGAAATTCTAGTTTATTGGAAGCAATTGAATGGTTTGATTTGAATGTTTCATTTGAAAATTGTAACAGACCAAGTGTGAAACATATTGATTTGTCACTTGATTTGAAATTCAAATTCAACACATGTGTGGACATGATGACATGATGCATTTGAAATAAAATCAAGAAACAAACATTCTAAGTTGGGAGTTTTTCATACTTGGGATGTTACAAAACGCCCCCCCCTTGAAGGAATCGCGCCCCGAGATTCCTACAGAGAAGAGAAAAGGTCCAGATACTTCTTGCGAAGATCCTCTTCGGTCTCCCACGTTGCCTCTTTATCGGAATGATGAGACCACTGCACTTTTAAGAACTTGGTGCTCTTGTTGCGAGTTTTGCGCTCGGTCTCATCGAGAATGCGAACAGGATGCTCTTCATAAGAGAGGTCTTCTTGCAGATCAATGGAATCATGATCAACTGCACGACCTGGATCTTTGAAGCACCTCTTGAGCTGTGACACGTGAAACACGTCGTGCACCTTGGATAGCTTTTCTGGAAGTTCAAGACGATAGGCATTTTCTGCACGCCTTGAGAGAATGTTGAAAGGACCAATATATCTTGGTGCAAGCTTTCCTTTGACACCAAAACGATGAGTGCCTCTGAGGGGAGTTACACGGAGATATACTTTGTCTCCAGCTGCATAGACCATGTCCCTGTGTTTGCTGTCATAGTAGCTTTTCTGACGAGACTGAGCAATCTTGAGATTGTCACGAATGATGCGAACTTTCTCTTCGGCCTCCTTAACAATGTCAGGGCCTAAGAGTGAACGTTCACCAGCTCCAGACCAATTGATTGGACTCCTGCATCTGCAGACATAGAGAGCCTCAAATGGTGCCATGCCTAGGCTTGCCTGGAAGCTGTTGTTGTAGGAGAATTTAGCATATGGAAGACATTCCTCCCATTTCATGCCAAAGGAGAGACCACATGCTCTGAGCATATCCTCGAGAATCCGATTGACTCTTTCGACTTGCCCTTGAGACTGAGGGTGATAGGCTGTGCTGAACAGAAGTTTGGTGCCCAAGGCTTCTTGAAAGCTTTTCCAGAAATGAGAAGTGAAGATGCTTCCACGGTCTGAGCTTATTTCCAATGGAATACCATGAAGAGGAACAATCTTTGCTGTGTAGAGCTCTGCTAACTGACTAGCTGAGATTGTCTCTTTGACAGGAAAGAAGTGAGCTACTTTAGTGAGTCGATCAATGACAACGAAGATTGCATCGTTGCCCCTCTTGGACTTTGGAAAACCAGTGACGAAGTCCATTTCAATCATGTCCCACTTCCACTCAGGGATTTTCAGAGGTTGGAGAAGACCGGCTGTTTTCTGATGAACTGCCTTGACACGTTGACAAACGTCGCATTTAGAAACGTATTGAGCAATTTCACGTTTCATGCTAGGCCACCAATACAGTGTCTTGAGATCCTGGTACATCTTTGTACTTCCAGGGTGTATGGAGAGAGGAGTTTCATGAGCCTCCTTGAGAATGACATCTTTGAGACTTTGAATCTGAGGAATTGCAATGCGTCCTTCGAAGAACACAGTTCCCTTGTCATCAATTGAGAAGGACTCAAATTTCTCATTGCCTGCTTTGATGTGTTCTACAATCTTCTTGATTTCAGCATCACGAAGTTGTTCAGAACGAATCTTGTCCTCGAGAGTTGGACTGGCTGTCAAGTTTGCAAGATAGCCTTGAGGAACAAGACCAAGGTTGAGCTTCTGGAATTCTTAGTGAAGAGGAGGTTGGCTTTCCATGATCATGAGATTATTGCAATACGACTTGCGACTGAGAGCATCGGCCATAACATTAGCCTTGCCTGGAGTGTAAGAAATGGTAAGATCAAAGTCTTTGATCTTTTCAATCCATCTCCTTTGTCTGAGGTTTAGATCTGGTTGAGTGAAGATGTACTTCAGACTCTTATGATCGGAAAAGATTTCAGTGCGATTACCCAACAAGTATTGCCTCCATTTCTTGAGGGCAAACACAACTGCTGCAAGTTCAAGGTCATGAGTGGGATAATTGAGCTCATGTGTGTTCAACTGACGTGAAGCATAAGCCACAACTTGACGTTCTTGCATAAGAACTGCACCTAGACCTTGGAGAGAAGCATCACAGAATATTTGGAAAGGTTTGGAAGGATCTGGGCCAACCAGAACTGGTGTAGAAGTGAGTTTAGTCTTCAGGAGATTGAAGCTTTCATCACATTGTGGAGACCAAACGAACTTCTTGTCCTTCTTTGTGAGGTCAGTGAGAGGTTTGGCAATCTTGGAGAAGTTTTGGACGAAGCGATGGCAATAGCTAGCCAAGCCAAGAAAACTTCTTACTTGCTTCACCGTCTTTGGAGGTTTCCAATCAACAATTGCTTTAACCTTTTCTAGATCAATGGCTATGCCCTTGGCAGAGATGACATGACCAAGGTAAGCAACTTCTGAAATCCAGAACTCACATTTGGAGAATTTGGCATAGAGGCGATGCTCGCGAAGCTTCATGAGAGTTAGACGAAGATGTTCTTCATGCTCTTCCTCGGATTTTGAGTAGACAAGAATGTCATCAAGATATACCACAACGAACTTGTCGAGGTATTCATGGAAGACAGAATTCATGAGTCGAGAGAAGGTCGCCGGTGCATTGGTGAGACCAAAGGACATGACGGTGAATTCATATAGACCGTAGCGAGTGGTGAAGGCTGTCTTTGGAATATCCTCTTTTCTGATCTTTATTTGATGGTAACCCATTCTCAAGTACAACTTGGAGAATATTGAGGCTCCAGCAAGTTGATCAAAAAGATCATCAATACGAGGAATTGGATACTTGTTTTTGATGGTTTTCTCGTTCAGAGGACGATAGTCGACAACGAGTCTCTTTGTGTGATCCTTCTTCGCAACGAACAGAGTTGGGCAATCCCAAGCCGAGGAACTAGGTTGAATGTAACCTTTTTCCATGTACATATCAATTTGTTCCTTCAACAACTTCAGCTCGGGAGTTCCTATCTTGTAGGGATGCTTAGAGATTGGAGCAGTACCTGGTTCAAGTTCGATCACGAACTCAACAGCTCTGTCCGGAGGCATCCCTGGCAACTCTTCTGGAAAGACGTCAGGGAAGTCGCAAACCACCGGAACATTCTCAAGTGAAGGTAGAGGTTTTGCATTGAGGGTGCATAGCTGAATGGAACTTGACTCATGTGGAGAATAGATTATCAGGCGAGAAGGGTGGGACAGAGTTATTGACTTTTGAGCACAGTCAATTCTTGCTTTATTGGCCTTCAGCCAGTCCATACCAAGAATGACATCAATGTCAGAATTTCCCAGCAACATGAGAGAAGCAAGGAATATGTGGCCTCCAATTAGGATTTGATTGTCCTTACTTATCTTGGAAGTCAACATTTGAGATCCCGGGGAGTGAACAGTGATCTGATTGCTTAGTGGAACCACAATTAGGTTGTTTGTTGTGGCAAAAGTCTTTGACACAAAAGAATGTGATGCTCCGGTATCAAACAACACTTTAGCTGGAATAGAGTTTACGGGAAATGTACCGAGAACGACGTCAGGAGCTTCCTCAGCTTTGTCGATCTTGACATGATTCACCCTTGCGGTCCTCCCGACAGGCCTGTTGTTGGAGTTGAAGGCCTTAGGCGGGGGAGCGCGCACCATTGCCTGGTTTGTGTTAGGACGAGGTGGTGGTGGAGGTAGCTGCCTCTGCGTGCACTTGTCGGCGTAGTGCCCCGTCTGCTTGCACTTGTAGCATGTGACGACACGCGGAGGCCCTGGCCTTGGCTGCCCCATTGAAACCCTTGGATCATGCATCTGAGCAGGGTTGGGTGGGCGGGGAGCGAAGCCTGGAGAAGTTTGGGCGTATGGAGCCCGAGTGACAGCACCATTTGGTACCCAGATGCGACGCTTCTGCGGAGGGGTGGTCATGTTGGAGGAGGAACCACCCTCACGCGAGTGCTTGCAAGACTCCTCGAACGCCTTGCGCCCATTTTCTTCATTGAGCGCGGTGTTAACGAGATCCTCGAAGCTGTTGGCCTTGACGTTGGTGAGGGCATACTTGAGCTCCGGGTTAAAACCTCTGCGGAACCTTGCCATCTTCTTAGCTTCAGTGGACACCTCATCTCCAGCGTACCGAGCGAGGCGATTGAACTCACTCTGATACCCGATGACGTCCAACTTGCCGTGCTTGAGAGAGCAAAACTCTTCACGCATCCTTTCCATGAGACCATCTGGAATGTGGTGCTTCAGGAAGGCTTCCTTGAAACAATCCCACGTGACTGGCATCCCAGTTCTCATGGCCTGGAAGTTTTCCCACCAAGTAGCTGCCTGACCCTTCAGCAGATAGGAGGCATACTTGACCTTGTCTTCTTCAGCTACGTGTGCAATCTCCAGAGCCTTGGCTATCTCACAGATCCAGTCATCAGCGTCCAGAGGCTCGCGTGTGGCCACGAAAGCTCTTGGGCCCAGACTGAGAAACTCCTTGATGCAGACCCGTGGAGCTGTCTGGTTTATGTCCTGATTAGCCTGAAACTGGGCCATCTGCGTCATGACTTGGGTCATCTGAGTCAACAGCTCTGCGATTGGCGGTGGCTCAGGCGTGTTGTTACTTGTTGGCGGCATCCTGAATGGAAATGCATTTTAGCACAACAATTGAAAAGGATAGACTTGGCAACCGAAAGAGAGATTATTCTGATGCATGAATAGATAACCAACAGGTACACCATCACATGTTCAATTATATCAGAATATCCAACACACCATAAATGGTTCGAATGCCAAAGGATAACTAAACATAGCTAAGAATGGATACATCGGTACTCCCATGCTCATCACGCAGGACGGCGGCTAGGAGTACGGTGAGGAGCACGCCCATGAAAGTAGGTGGAACGATGATCCACGTAGATCTGACGTGGTCTGAGACCGACTCTAGGCGTGGTGAAGTACATAGCGTCGACTCCCTGTGCTCCAAAACGGGGAATCCCAGTGTAACCAGCACCAAGGTTAAGGAGTGGACCTCTGATCGGCTCGTAACCTCCAGCATCTGGAAGACGACGCCCAACTGGCTGATCGAAATGTGCAAAGCGCTCGTCTCCAACAAAGTCTGTGGTGTAAGTCGCCAGACGAGTCAAAGCAAGGTAAAGCTGCTCTCTGACTGAAGCCAACTCCTGAGATAGTGTGCGGGCAACTGCGTCACTGTGTCTCACAAACTGAGCGGTGGTGTGCAGCCTGGAGTTATCATGCTCGTAGACATCCAAGTTGTCGTAGAGAGTGAAGTGAGCTCCCTCCGAAGTGATGTAACCACGGGGATGTGGCGATAGATAGAATCGTCAAATCCCCAGTAGTCAGCACGAAGGACGGTGAGGCTCACATAAGCTGCCTGCTGTACAGCCATATCCACTGTAGAACCAACTGCCTCGTAGCGGTGAACTACGCTCATGCGATCATCTGACAGAATGTAGACGATAGCCTGGTAGTAGGTCTGGTCAAACTCTCGCTGCTGCTCGTAGACCTGGTACTCTGGTGCCCAACGGAACCCCAGAAAAGTGACCATGTCTCTCAGCATCTCCGGATAACCGGCAGTGCTCTCGCAACGAGTCATACGAACCACCTGCGGGTAGAACCTGAGATCCATCTGCAGATGATCGGGGAAGCTTTGATTAGACGCCGGTAGAAGAACTGAAGTGGCAAGCAACAACAAGGTTTCAACGGACGAAAAGGATGTTGTGGAGAACAGGATATCGAAGCAACATTTGGGAAACACGAGACCAAACACTCCTGAGGTACTACGGAAAACCCATCCGGGCTTCTAAAGGATCAATATCTACTGCTTAAGGAATAGAGGATCTGCTTCCGGGGCTTATGTGCCTCCGTTCTCAATCGTGAGTAGGCAACATGATAAATCATGTCACAACCACCTCCATTCCTATGGTCTAGTAGATATAACTATCCTAGAGAAACCAGGATACGTGAAATCCTAACATGAAAGTTTAGATGAGAAGAGAAAACAACGTTGCACTTCCTTACCAGAAAAAGGGAGGGTGGGTGGGGAAAGAAATAAAAGAACAGAATTCCTACTCTCACGTTTCCTTTTTCCTATATAGCTACAAAATAGTTTCTAGACTCAACTGCGACCAGTAAAAGGGATCCTACAGGCAGACAGGCTCTGATACCATTTGTCGCACCCGGACTTCTAGAGGATACTCACAGCCCGCTAAACAGTAGATAAATGGATTACGGGGCATACCGGCACCCGCATCTCAATATGAGTAGGCCAACACGTATACATGTGACAACCAACCTCTACTATTCATCGTCTGTGTAAACCATCCCATAGAAATCCGAATACTTCCATTGACGTACTTCATAACATACACACATGGTACGTCAACGACATTTGAACAAGTGATATCACAACAAATCTCTAAGACACAAAGAAATAGAAATAAGTGGCAAATAGCTCTCACTAGAGCAGAGATAGCAAATACAATCATGCAGAGGACACATGTCCCAACAAGTCATCATTACATCACAGCGGAAGCATCCAAAGTGTCTGAGTACAGACAAGATCCAAATAGGCCTAAGAGGCCGGAAACGAAAGAACGGAGCCCATCCACGAAGTCTCGGATCCTGCCCGGGTCCGCTATCTACTCGTCAGCAGCCTCGTCATACTCCACGTAGTAGCCACCATGGGGATCCTCGGAAACGTAGTCTGCAGAACACGCAGCCCCAAAGGGGTCAATACAGACAAGTACTGGCAAGCAAGACGCACAAGATACCAAAGTGTACCCGACAACACCAAGTACAGATGCTTTGGGTTCAACGGAAGATAGGTGATACAAAGGTGCGGCAGCGGGCTGCCCTAACCAACTATAGAGACACGCTACAACATCCGGCTAAAAGAAAGGGATAAGATAGCGCATCGGAACCAACTACCACTAACCTCAAACAAACCCATCCTGGATCTCGCCCCTTATCCAAAGAAGCAATCCGAGGATAACCCACACAGTTTGATTAATGAAGGTTCAAGTTATTGTGTCAATAAGCCTATTACTAGTCAAATTGTTATTAATTAGGTATAAGTTGTCTAATCCTTGTTAGCCAGCCCTATCACCAAGTCATCCATAACCGCGGACAACACGGCTTCTCGAGAAGATTTAACCCTGCAGGGATGCACCAATTTGGCCGTACACGTAAGAATATCCCGCCAGACGGGGGATCAACCCACCAAGCGAGGTACTCAACACAACCCAACTCTTCTTCGCATCAAGCCCAAAGAACCCCGTGCAATTGAGCGCACGGCTAATCAAGCCCCACGAAGAAAAGGGGACCCTCATAGCACTCTAAGAACGTGTCTCCCTAAATGCCGACTACAAAAGTTACCACCCTGGCGCCAAGGGTTCGCACATGCATATGCATGCGGCAAATGGAAAACCCGAACTAAATGAGGCGATTTGGACGAGATGCGAATCGAATCAAAGTTGAGGGGGGCGCCCATACACGCTTCCCACATGCGGTTAGAGCGCTCATCATGGATCTAGAGGACAAGAACTTCTCCTGAGTTCGACACTAGCAGGCCTCAAAACCATACCCGGCCTTCTGCCGGTGCCTTATCATCAAATTAGCATTACCTCAAACATTAACAGGTTGTTGTTTAAACATCGAGCCCCCAGAACATAATAGATATGGTAACAGAAATAACGGACATCAGAATCGAGCATAAACAACCCTAAGCATGCTAGTAAGACACCGGCAACAAGCAACGGGGTTATAGGTGTGGAGGATAGGCTATACCAGGGTTATAGGATAACATGTGATAGGATCGGAACACAAGCAACGAATCTTAAGGCTAGCAGGATAGACAACGGAAAGTATCGATATCTAGTGTGGAAAGGACACAATGGTTCATGTGAGTGAATACTTGCCTGCAAACTCAGTAGCCTGGTACTGGGCTAACTCCTCTGAAGTAGTGTCGTAAACCTCGTCTGTCTCAACTTCGTCGTCTATTCGAGAAGAAGCAAACAAACAACGCAGGGAGACAAACAATCAATAACATGACATAATGCACAAACATGGGATGATGCATGAAAATTTAATTGATGCATCAAAGGTAAGCTAGTTGACATGGTAACATAATTAAATGGGCCCATATGCAATTTGGGTTGCATATAGAAAATCCCATGAATTAAGGTTGAATTAAATGATCTACAAATAACCATCATGTGAAAGTTGATTAGAATGACGCATGGATGATGAAAACAATAAGAAAACAACAATAGCTTCAATTTGAAATGTTGTTTACCAACTTTTGGAATTTTTATTTATTAAGTTATGAAATTTGGCTTCTTAAATGAGTTACACAAGCATTTTTTGTTTTCACCAATTTTAATTGTTCAAGATAGTTAACCAAATTCATATTTGGAAAGAACACAAAATTTTAGATGGAATACATATTTCATTTGTTGAAAAAGGAATTTAAATGAATTAGTTATGAATTAAACAAGTTTGAACAAGTTTTAAATGGATTTAATTCAAGTATTAAAATTATTTGAATTTTATTTGTTTCAAACATTAAATAAAATTCATATTTGAAAAGATTATATTTTTCTAGTTTGAAAACACATTTCATTTGTTGAAAAAGGATTTAAAATGAGCAAGTTATTAATTTGACAATTTAAATGCATTAAATAAGAAACAGTTGTTTTCAGTAATTTAATTTATTTAAAACAGAACACAAAGTTGGTATTTGCAAAGTTCATGAAAAATGGAATGGAAAACATATTTTATATGTTCAAAAAGAATTTAGTTTGACCAAGTTATTAATTTAGCAATGTTAAATGATTTAAACAAGATTTGAATTATTTAACCAATCTTAATTATTCAAAACAGGAAACAAAGTTTATATTTGGAAAGCTTGTTCAATTTTGCATGGAAAACATATTTTACATGTGCCATTTGAATTAAATTTGAATTAGTTATGAATTTGACCAAATTTGAAAGAGTTGTTTGAATTTGAATTTTTGAAACCATTTGAAATGCAAAACAGTATACAAATGGTTTTAACATGTAGAGAATTAAATTTTGTATGGAAAACATATTTTATTTGTTGAATTTGGATTTGAAATGCAAAAGATATTTGCATTTGAAATACAGGGGCTATTCTGTGATTTTAAAAGTTTAAATATTGTTCCAGGGGCTTAGGTGCGAAAAAGAATTTCAGATAAGCCCCTGTGGTTTTTGTTACGCAGTGCTAGTGTGCACTGGGTCACTGCCCGTGGGCCAGCACCCACCTCTCGCTTGTGTGGCCGTGCGTGGCAGCTGGCGTGGCCACCACTGTCGCTGACAGGTGGGGCACGCACTGCTGCGTGGCAAGCGGGGCAAAAAGGTGGGATTTAATCGCGCGGCGGAGGATCGAACCCGCGCCCACGCGCTGAGAGCCGTTAGATCTGGCCACTGGGCTAGCTCGACGGTGGTGATAGGAGAGGGATGCGTGGGGTTTTGAGGTGGATCTGCTCTACTTAACTGAAACTGAACAAAAGGTTTAGTCTTTGAACCTGACGGAGGCGTGATCGCCGGCGGCAGCGCTGTGCTGCTGCTGCTGCTCGTGTGCGTACGCGTGGATGCGTGCAGTGAGCGCGTGGTGTGCGTGCTGGCCGCGGATGCAGAGGGGAAGGAGGAGGACGACGTGCTCACGTGGGTGCTCGCGGTGGCGACGGGGAGCTGCGGTGGTCGACGGCGGTCTCGGAAGCGAACGCGGCGCCTCGGCGTTCCCCGGCCTCGATCTCTTCAGCGAAAAGGTCGAGGGAGACGTCCTGGTTACGGTCCCGTGGTCGTTCTGGCGCGAGGAGGGACAGGGACTCGACGGCGCTGCGGGGTTCAGAGAAAAATTCAGAAGAAAGCAGGAGGAAGAGGGAAAAAGAAAGGCTCGCCGGCGACGACCTGGGGTTGCCGTGGTGCTGCGGTTCGGCGAGGGCGAAGCTGGAAGTGCCCTGTTTCGATTCCCACGGTCGCCGGGCTCCGACAAGGGCTAACACGACGGCGCCATGGCCTGGAAATTGCGGCCGCGCTCGGCTGCTGGCAGATACAGAGCAGCGGCGAGGAGAGGGAGAAAGAGGTGGCGGCGGCGGCTGGAAGGAAGAGGTGGAGGATAGGGTTTGGGCGCGTGCTCGGGGAGTAGATAAAGGGGAGAGGGTGGAGCAGGTGGAGGGCACGGTGGTGCGCTCTGCTGGCGTCAGCTGACGCTGGCCGTACGGAGGAGGGAGAAGGGGGCCGCGGGCCGTGTGCTGCGCGCGCGCTTGGCCTGGGTGGAAGGTGGGTTGGGCTGGCCCAGCTGGCTGGCCTGGTCTGCCTCCCCCAGCCCGTTTTTTTTATATTTTTTTCTCTCTGTTTTTTTTTTGCAGAAAAGAAAAGAGAAGAAAAGAAGGGGTTTTTGGTTTGAAAAAATTTGGGGATAATTTTTTATAAGTTAGTTATTACAAAAGACCAGTTGTGCAACTTTTTGTTTTCCAAATTTTTAAATTTTGTTGCTGTTTGAAATTCAAATGGATTTGATTGAATTTTTGCAATAATTGGAATATTGAAAATTAGGCAAGTTAATACTTTGGAAATTCTAGTTTATTGGAAGTAATTGAATGGTTTGATTTGAATGTTTCATTTGAAAATTGTAACAGACCAAGTGTGAAACATATTGATTTGTCACTTGATTTGAAATTCAAATTCAACACATGTGTGGATATGATGACATGATGCATTTGAAATAAAATCAAGAAACAAACATTCTAAGTTGGGAGTTTTTCATACTTGGGATGTTACAGTTGGGTTGCTAGGGTTCGTATGTTAATATGCAGTTTCTCTGAAATTAGCCAGAAGTGGACCCCGGAGGGGGTTTCGGGCGGTTCTGAGAGGGTGTACCGTTTTAATTGCTCAAATGGGTTTAAAAACATCATAAACAGGTTGCATTTGTCATTTTGAGCAATTTGGTATATAACTTTTAATTTTCTGATTTTAGTGAATAAAAACTTATTTTCTTTATTTTAAATGATTAAACAATATTAAATAAAGGTCATTTTTCAACTTTCTCAAACATATGTGAAAATGACGTCCCAGCCCATAGATTCCAGGCTGCTACCTGGGAACCCCAAACTACTTGTCGATGTCCACGCTGAATCACCACCGATGGAGTTCTTCTCTTGAACCAAAATTAAGCAAACCTGAGTACGGGAGGTACTCAACAAGACTTAGTTAACCTATTATATATCTGCTAGTTTCTGAAAGGGTTTTATGAAAGGCTGATTTGCATAAAGCAATCTTTGTTTTACAAATCGAGGAGGAATAGCACGTCTAAAGGAGTATTTTCAAAACAGATGAGAAGACTACTCAAGTCTGAAATCATCATCTTTTCATCCACCAACATCATTTCCGAACACCTCACATGCTACAAGGATTACCCCTCCCGACATCTCCGGGGAGGCACCCTTCATCTATTGCCTCCATGATTTGTCAACATCTTTTACGCCACGTTCAGGTTATCTATGGCCATAAATACTTCCACCAAGCCGTCCTTAACCGCGGACACGGCTTCTCGAAAATATTTATCCCTGCAGGGGGTACACTTTACCCACACGTACCAACCGACTCTTAATGCCAAGCTATTGGCACAATTCCGACGATGTGCCGGCAGAGTGTGGTCGGCCACGACCTTTACCTTACCCGACCCTATCCATGAGTCAACCCAAGACAGGGCCACCCCGTCAACAGGGAGTTGGCCATCCTCCTGACGGCACCTGTCTCTGTGAGGCGGGGTCAAGATCCGTGTACGTCCATCACTTGGCCCCGGTCACGCCCTAGCGGAGCATTTTGTTTTCAAAACCGTTTAAAAGGTTTTATTTGCGGTGCCGAATGGAAATCTCAAACTACGTGACTCATGGATAAAGCCAGCTAAGTTAGTCGGTCGGCGAGGCTCATGGCCATCGCGCATGGTTGTACGCTTAGTCTTGGCTTCTGTGCCCCGACCTTACTCCTAGGGTTGGCAAGTACGGAACGAACAACCACTTCCCAAGTGGCCTCCCGTCCAAGCCTTAGTCAAGTTAACCACACAGTGCTCATCTCACCACGTCATCATATCATACTAGGTTATCGCAACTCTGATTCATCAACCGGATGGAGCAGAGGTAAACAAACATGTAAAGCTAAGTGAAGCAGATATGAGGCTCTGGCGATGCGCACAAGCAAATCTATGGTGGCTAGGAGCAGTGGATCAGGATATTGAGGCAATGCAATATATAGGTGAACTATATCTACTGGCATCAAATACTTTGAAATCGAATGCAAAGTACGAGAGTCAAATGTTGTTCGAAAACATATATGAGCAGATAAGAGGTTATGCTTGCCTTGGTTATAAGAAAACCAGATAAAGTCTTCAGGAATAAGTTCTTGACTTGTCGGTTAAGAACAAATATTCTTCATGGAGTTGTTGGTCTTCTCTTCGGAGTCACGTTCTACCGAGGGGGAAACAACACCGAAACAAAGAAGAAAAATCAACCATGGCATCGATGCAATACACAATATGTATGCATGAGCAAGTTAATGCATTGAAATAAAGCCCTAAGAATGATCGTTGGGTTGCTAGGGTTCGTATGTTAATATGCAGTTTCTCTGAAATTAGCCCGAAGTGGACCCTGGAGGGGGTTTCGGGCGGTTCTGAGAGGGTGTACCGTTTTAATTGCTCAAATGGGTTTAAAAACATCATAAACAGGTTGCATTTGTTATTTTGAGCAATTTGGT
Source organism: Alopecurus myosuroides (assembly GCA_028641055.1). NCBI lineage: Eukaryota > Viridiplantae > Streptophyta > Magnoliopsida > Poales > Poaceae > Alopecurus > Alopecurus myosuroides. The sequence goes on from CM054058.1 coordinate 481,465,466, forward strand.
ATATAACTTTTAATTTTTTGATTTTAGTGAATAAAAACTTATTTTCTTTATTTTAAATGATTAAACAATATTAAATAAAGGTCATTTTTCAACTTTCTCAAACATATGTGAAAATGACATTTTTTGGTAGAGAATATTTTTAGGATCATATCCATACTTTCATTTTATTTTTCTGATTAATAAAACAAAAGTTATTAAATAAACAAAATTATTCATTTTTCTGGATTTATTAAACAAAGGGGTTATGACATCAATATGATGTCAGCGTGACATCACCCAGGATGAAATCTCTCTGTTCTTCATAGCTAGGTTCGAATTCGACCAAATTACCGCGCAAATTTGGAATCAAAGGGAACCATGATACAGAGGAGATCATGGTGGTTTGAGGGGTACCAACCGGTGACCAAATGGTCGCCGGGATGGCCGGCGGCGACCACCGGCACGGCGGCGGGAGGCGGAGCTCGACGAGAGGTGGGACCAGAGGGGGAGGGGGTGATTGGGGAGCATGGGAAGGCTCACCATGTCGTGCTGACGCTCGTGAAAGGGTCAGGTATGCACGGGCGGCCGGAGTTGGCCGCATCGAGTCCGGCGGCCGGACTTCGAGAAGATGGCCCCGATTCGCGATATTGCGGCCATCCCGGGAAGCAATGGTTGACGGGGAGGTAGAGGAGAGTAAGGCGGTTGCGACGGTGGGCTCGGTTTGCTCCGGGGAAGCTCACAGCGGCGACGACGACCGGCGGCCCTCGGCTAGGGTTGGGTTCCTTTTCGGGAGGAGATTACAGAGAGTGAGAGGGAACTTGAGAGGGAGGGAGAGCGCCCGGTCCTTATCCTCCTCGCAGGAAGCGGCGACGGTGGGGATCCCCTCGCGGGATCGACGGCCGGTGCAGCGCCACAGAGCAGCTCCTACTGGCAGAGGTTGAAGAAGACTATTTTGCTCAAAGCCCCCTGTAACTTTAAGGATTTTCAGAGAAACCCTTTTCCATTTAAAAACAGAACACAACATAAAGTTTTGAGGACCTTTTTGAAATCAGAAAAATTGGCAAAAATACTTTTTGGAAAGCTTGTAAAATTTCCAACCTTGCCATATTTTTGTTTTTTTGAAATTGAATTACTTTTAAATACAAAATTTGGAACCCATTTTAAGTACTTTTTGTGGGATTTTTCTCAAACCATTTAAATTCAAAATTTAAATTGGTTTCAAACATGATTTATGTTTTTGTTCTCATGCATGTATGATATGAACACAACACCACGCACCCTAGTTTAGAAAAATTGGGGTGTTACATCGCACCTCCGGTTCTCGTGGAGGGAAGCGTGATGATGATCAGATTGAGCGGGTGCCCGAAGGGGATCTGAAGTCCTACACCATTGCTCAGTGCAAGCATATCAAGCGGAAGAATCCATACCGCTTCATTGAGTCCACTTGTACGGATTCTCGTTTTTGGACAAACCTTCAGCTCAAGACTTGGGAGGACTTCTATTCTCTTTAGAACCCACTTGTATGTGAGCAGACTCAGATTGACATGGACTTCTATCATAGGCACAAAACTGGTGATCTTCGTCATTTTCATGCTTTCTTGGTGAAGCTAGGTGTGGCACCACTTCCGGAGATCGAGTGCGAGTATTTCCCGGATCTTATTGCTCAGTTCTATTGCACTCTCCACTACACGGGTGATGCTGTGCGCTCTATGACTTGGATATCTGGAGATCAGAGGATCTCGAGCAACTTGGGTGAGTTTGCTGAGGCACTAGGATACAGGTGGACTGCCACTTATGGTAATCATGGTTTCAAAGTTCATGACAACCCAGAGTATGACAAATCAAGCTTGGATTTCTGCTATCCTCCTGATGCTCAGGGCAAGACTAGGGCCTTCAACTCCAACATGTACCCCTACTACAACCTGTTGTCCAAGATCTTCCATGCCACCATTGTGATCAAGGCTGGTGACTACTCTGCTATTAGGGCCTTTATGGTGAACCTCATGTTTCTCACCAGGCCTCAAAACCAGAGGAAGATTGATGTGATGGACTTTGTGTACCGTGAGATTTGTATTGGGGTCATGGAGAAGAGGAAGCCCGCTTTTGGCCCACTGATTCAGAGGTTCATTAATGCCAAGCTGGGAGTTGACATCATGGAAGAATTTCCAATCGTCAAGGGCAAGAGGATGGTGCCATCTCTCATTCTTGGCGTGGAGATTCCTGAGTACTCCAAGGCCAAGTCGAAGTCTCCTATGGCTACTCCTTCTGCTTCTTCAAGTGGTGCCTCTCAGCATCCCTCTAGTGGCATTGACAAGTTCTTCCGGACCATGTTCAGTATGTGCAGTGACACTAGGGCGATTGCCCATGATGCTAGGGAATTGGCCAAGGAGACTCGGCGCATTCAGAACGCTGACCGTAGAGCTGCTGGGATAGAAGTGTCTGTTGATCCCGACTCTCTTGCTGCTGCTGAGTATGTTCCCATTGAGATGCCCGAGATCCATGATGATGACTTCTACTTCGGGGTGCCTCCAGCTGATGTTAATGATGAGGAAGCTTCTAATGAGGATGAATTTGATGATGATGGCAAGCGTGGTGAGCGTGAGCATCCATAGGAGGAAGAGGAAGAGGAAGATGAAGATGAAGATGATCACCGTGGAGGAGATGACGACATCGAGTGATCCCTTGGGACGCTAGTTGGACTCGTTTTCCCTTTTTGGCGTCTTTGATGCCAAAGGGGGAGAAGGAGTCTTCTATTAGATTGTCACAGGTGTTGCAAGGGTGGGAGCACAAGTCTTTTGCCTTTTCGTTCTCGATCTTATACTCCGGTTTCTTTAGTTTTGTTTCTCGTCATTGCAAACTTTTTATTATTCGTGTGTGGAACCTTGTGACTTGGTTGTGTCACCCTACCCTTGGTTATGCGACTATCATGCTTGCTTTATTATTATTATCTCTATGCATGTTGTGTGAACTTGTTTAGACTGCTTGGTGTCTAAAACATAGGGGGAGCAAAGCCTATGAAGTATGTACCTCCCGACACATATCGAGGAAGAGCTCCGTCTATTTTTTGGAGAACATTTCTTTATGCTCATCATGTTTATCCCCGTGAATCTTTATGTTGTCATCAAACACCAAAAAGGGGGAGATTGAAAGCGCATTTTCGATATCTCTGTGTTTTGTGTGTTTGTTAACAAAATAAAGAAGTTTTAACCATGTGTGCTATTTTTCTTAAAAGGTTATAGTCATAATCAGCACACATACGGTGTCAAAGAAATGGTGAAGAAGTTTAAAGATCTTCGGATGTTTTTCTGGCCCGAAGAAGAGCTCTAATTGGGAACCCAGAATTATTCCGGATCAATCCGGAGCAATCCGGTTCATTCCGGGTGAATTCCGACTTCAACGCGAATCTCTCTTTTTGCAATTCGGAAAAGTTCCGGGTGATTCCGGGTGTCGGAATTATTCCGGAGAAATTACGACTTCAACGTAAAACTCTCGGTTTGCAATTCGGAATTATTCCGGACCAATCCGGAGCAATCCGGGTGGATTCCGACATGAACGCAAATCTCTCTGTTTGCTATTCGGATTTCTCCGGAATTATTCCGGGTGATTCCGGAATGTTCGCAAACCGAGCCGAAAAACGGCTAGTTGGAGTGGGGACTATAAATAGAGGCTCTCTTTCTTCCCCAAGGGTTAGCTCCTTCAGCATTTAAGACTCCATTGATTGAGCTCAACCTCCAAGCTAGATCTCCCACCTCCTCCACCAAATCTTGTTGAAACTTGGAGGATTGAAAGAGAAGCACCAGATCTACATCTTCACCAACCGGATTTCCATTTCCCCCTCATTAGCTTGAGGGATCTTTGCCTAGGGTTTCCTCTTGTGGAGAACCTAGGCTTCTTGCTACTCTTGGTGATTTGTGATTGTTGGGAGCCCCCAATTTAGTTGTGGGTGTGTGCCCCAAGCTTGTTTGTAAAGGACTCGATCCCCGCCTTAAAGGGGTTCAATAGTGGAAGGTGAACTCGGCCTTTGTGGCGGAGTTCATCGGAGAATAGGGTGAGGCTTTTGTGGCGTTGAGTAGGCCTTCATGGCGAGCTCACATCCCTCCAACGAGACGTACTCCCCTAACAAGGAGGAACTCGGGAATACATCATGTCTCCGCGTCCCCCCTTCGGTTATCTCGTTCCCTTATCTTTTACTCACTTGTACTTGTTGCATTAATTGTTGTACTAGTTCTATTTATTGCTATCCTTGTCATATAGGTAAATTTAACTTAGTTGCACTATCTAGAGAATTTACCTTTGTGTCTAGCCTAAACTACGAGAAAAATTAAAATTGGTTGTAGCACCTATTCACCCCCCCCCCCTCTAGGTGCCCATACTTTACTTTCAGCCTCATCCATAAGAGTTGAGAGAAACAACTAGCAGCGGAAATATACTCCGCTTCCATGGAGGAGGTGGCAATGCAATTTTTCTTCTTGGAAGACCAACACACGAGTGACCTGCCAAGGAATTGGCAAGCACCCGAGGTTGATTTTCTATCCACCTTTTCACCTCCCCAATCGCATCCGAATATCCAACAAGATCAAAAGTTGTGTTTGATGGATACCAAAGGCGATGTGTAGGAGTGTCAACCAAATATCTAAGAATCCTTTTCACCGCAATCATATGGCTTTCCTTGGGGTTAGATTGAAATCTTGCACACAAACCCACAGTAAACATAATATTCGGTCTAGATGCACGAAGATAAAGCAAATATCCAATGATAGAACGATAATTTTTTGGATCAACCGGTATACCTTTGTGATCCATAGTAAGATTCACGGTTGTTGACATTGGATAAGCTAGTGGCTTGGCATTGTTCATATCAAATTTCTTGAGAATGTCTTGAATATATTTTGCTTGACAAATAAAAGTCCCTTCATAATGTTGCTTGATCTCAAAACCAAGAAAGAACTTCAATTCTCCCATCATAGACATCTCAAACTCACTTGTCATTAGTTTGGAAAATTGGTCTACAAAACTCACATTAAAAGATCCAAATATAATATCATCAAGATATACTTGACATATGAAGAAATGTCCATCTACACTTTTGGTAAAGAGTGTGTGGGCAATTACCCCAAATATGAAACCACGATCTACTAGGAACTCCTTTAAGTGATCATACCAAGAAGGTGGGGCTTGTTTGAGGCCATACAAAGCCTTATGGAGGTAGTAGACATGGTTAGGATATTTGGGATCCTCGAACCCTGGGGGTTGTTGAACATATACCAAGTCATTTAGAGGATCATTTAGAAAATCACTTTTAACATCCATTTGATGCAAGATGAAGTTATGGCTAGTGGAAAATGCAAGTAATATACGAATGGATTCAAGTCTAGCTATGGGAGCGAAATTTTCACCGTAGTCAAGTCCTTCGACTTGAGAGTAGCCTTGAGAAACCAATCGAGCCTTGTTGCGAATCACTTGCCCATGATAGTATTGCTTGTTCTTGAACACCCATTTTGTTCCAATGACATTATGATCCTTGGTTCTTTCCACTAGTGACCATACTTTGTTTCTTTCAAAGTTATGGAGCTCTTCATGCGTGGCTTGAACCCAATATTCATCTCCAAGAGCATCATACACTTTGATAGGTTCAACATGAGAGACATAAGAATGAATAGCACAAAACTTGAGTACTTGTCCACGAGTGGAGACACTTCTTCCCAAGCCACCAATAATATTATTTTGATAATGTGACTTTTGTTGCAATCTTGAGGCTTGACAAGTAATGATACAAATTAGTGCATCATCGACATTCTCATTTGGAGGAACATTCTCATCATTTCCTTCATCAAGACCATGATCCATCCGGAGTGGAGTTCTTGGTGAAGAATCACCAAAATCATTTCCACCATTATCATTGGGTGGATCTTGATCACTTTCTTGATGAGTGGTATCCACTTGAATGTCTTGTTCTTGTTCTTGGTCTACCATTTGATTGGTGGTTTATGTAGAGGGATCCACTTGTGTAGAGCTAGTCCCATCCACATTTGCCACAAGGTGTCCCTCAATGGGTATAAGTGGACCTATACCCATTCTTCCTATGGCGATGGAGGAAGGTTCATCACCTACATCATCACAATCAATTTGCTCCAGTTGGGAGCCATTATCCTCATGAAACTACATATTCATAGATTCTTCAACACACCCGGTGGATATGTTGTAGACTCTATAAGTGTGGGAGTTTGTGGCATAACCAACAAATATACCTTCAAAAGTTCTAGGATCAAATTTATGCAGTCTAGTACCTTTAATGTAAATTTGACATTTACACCCAAAAACTCAAAGATACTTGAGGTTGGGTTTGTTACCGGTTAGGAGTTCATATGGAGTCATACGAATCATCAGACGAAGGAATAGTCGGTTAGATAGATGACAAGCGGTGTTGATGGCTTCGTCCCAAAAGTTATATGGGGATTTGAACTCGGCCATCAAAGTTCTTGCCATATCAATAAGTGTGTGATTCTTCCTCTCCGCTACACCATTTTGTTGAGGGGTGTACGCAGTGGAATATTGATGTCTTATACCCTCTTCACTCAAGAATTCATCCATGGTGTAGTTCTTGAACTCGGACCCATTGTCACTCCTAATTGACAAGATCTTGGTGTCATATTGGCATTGCACTTCCGTGGCCCAAGATATGAACCGTTCTTGAGTCTCACTCTTCCTCTTGATATAGAATACCCAAGTGTATCTTGTATAATCATCAACAATCACCAAACAATACTTTTTTCCACCAATACTATCATATGTGGGAGTCCCAAATAAATCCAAGTGAATACGCTCAAAGGGCCTTGTTGTGGAGATGATTGATGTCTTGGGATGATTCTTCTCATGTATGTTTCCGGCAATACAAGAGCTACAAGGATGATGTTTGAAAAAATTCGCACTTGTTAGTCCAACCACTTGCTCACCCTTCACAAGATTTTGTAGATTTCTCATACCGACATGGCCCAAGCGGCGATGCCAAAGACACCCCATGTCGGATTTAGCCATTAGACAAATGGCGATATGTGTAGTTTCTTTCGAGAAATCCACTATATACATACCGTTTTCCACAAATCCAACAAAGGCTATTTTAATAGAAATTGTGTGAAGAACAAGCACGTGATGACGCCCAAAGACACATGTAAAATTGCATTCACAAAGTTGCAAGACGGAAAGAAGATTATAGCCAAGGGACTCAACAAGGAGGACTTTCTCAATGGATGGATCCGAAGAAATGACCACCTTGCCATGTCCCAATACCTTAAGTTGTGAGCGATCACCAATAGTTACATGAGAAAATTTGAGGAGTTGGAGTTTTAATTCATTCAACACTTCCTTGCTTCCGGTCATGTGTGCGGAACAACCACTATCAATCATCCATGATGTTCCTCCGGAAGCACAACCCTACAATGAATCAACTTCTTGTCTTAGGTACCCATTTTTGGATGGGTCCTTTCTTGTTAGTCACAAGGGTCTTAGTAACCCAAATAGCATACTTGTAATCATCACCATATGAGGTGCCAACATATTTTGCATAAACATGACCATCAATAGATTTAAGAAGCACATAATATGGGTTATACTTTCCCTCAAAGTTGTTGTGAGTAGTGGTGTTCCTAGGAACAATACTCTTAGAAATCATATCAAACTCATCTTGATCATTAGCCAACTCCCCCTCCTTCACAAAAACAATTGATTTATTGGAGGGAGTTGACTTCTTCTTGTAGGCCTCCTTGGAAGTGGAACCAAAACCAAGGCCTTCCTTGCCAATAACTATCTTTTGACCACTCAAAAAATCATTAAGGTTCTTTTCCCCTTGGATGCATGTGGCAAGAACTTTATTGAGTTGTTCCTTCAACCTATTATTCTCATCAATGAGAGTTGCCTTGACACACAAAGGGTTAGTAGCACAAGAGTTTGCATTTACATTCTTTAACCCTTTTAAGGTTTTGATCTCATTTTAAATTGATCGATGATCAATTTTAAGCTTATCAAAATCCTTAATGAGTTTATTGTAACCTTGGTTAGTTGCATCATTTAAGGCCATGAATTCCGTTACCTTAGCAAAAGCATGCTCATAATCGAGTTTTACTTTAGCTATGTCAATTGCAAAGGTATCCTCTATGCTTTCTCTAAAGCAACGTAATTCATCTAGAGCTTTCTCAAGCTCCTCAATTTTACTAGCATCATCACGAGAAAACTTTTCAAGTAATGTAATTCTCTCCTGATGTTCATCAATGAGACCATGTGCCTCACTTAATTGATCCATGATAGAGACAAATATAGATTTAGTTTCTCCACAAAGTTTGTCAAGGGGTCTTCCTCGACACAATTTAATAGTGAAGGAGTAGAAGAGTTTGCAAGTTCGAGTGTAGGAGACACCTTCAAGGATACACCCTTAGCCATGAAGCACTTGTGACTCGAGGGACCCTTGTTGTCATTAGGGATGGAGAAGAGAGAGCTTAAGTTAGGAGGTACGACGCCCCTAACCATGGACGCCATACCTACTTTTTCATCATCACCATCACTCTCTTCACCACCGGACGTGTACTCAACTTATTTTGCAATCAATGCCCTAGGAGGGCCTCTTTTGATGAAGTTCTTTGACTTGGGAATGAAAGTGGATTTCTTGATGAGTCTTCCACCATTTTCAATTATACTCTTGAAGGGACACTCGGTAACAAAGTGCCCGGTATCTCCACAATTGAAGCAAGTCCTTTCCTTCTTCATGCTTGAGACTTCCTTTCCCTTGTTCTTGGTGGCATTTGATCTAAAATCTCCCTTCTTCCACCACTTGTGTTGAGCAAGGGCCTAGCATTCTTCATGTGATGTCTTCATCTCTTTCTCGGAGATCTCATGTGTGGATCCACCATCATCACTTGAGTCATTTTCTTCATGGGGAGTGGCCTTGGCCTTCAAGGCAAGAGAGGGTCTCTTCATTCCGTTTACATGGGCCATGACATCATCGGAGGTTTGCTTCAAGACTTTTAGAGTGATGAAGAGACCCAAAACATCATTGGGGGATAGATCCAAGTAATCGGCCCTTGATTGCACATTCATCACCATGTTTTCATTGTATGGAATTAAGGTGAATAGAAATTTCTCCTTGACCCAATTCTCCGTATAATCCTTGAATCCACAATCTCTCATGTCATTTACGAGAGCCTTGCATCTTCTAAACATGTCTTCAATGTTCTCTCCATCACTCAAATGAAAGTGTTCAACTTGTCTTTGGATGATTGACTTCTTGGATCGTTGAAGGTTGATGTTGTCGTCATACATATCAACAAGGCAATCCCAAGCTTTCTTTGCACTTGAGAAGGACCGGATGTGCTCAACTCCTTCCTTTTCCATTGCCTTCTCCAACATGTGCATGGCATGAACGTTGAGTTGATCATCTATGATGTAACTTGAGCTTAAGTTCAAGGGATCCTGTAACATCCCAGTGTTTGGGAAGTTATAAGGATCTAAATCTAATTTGTGCATTTGCAAAGCATGCATCTAAAAGTACGGGAAATTTTAGCGCGAAAGTTTAAACAAACCAAAGTGACCAATGTTTCAATTGACATGATGAAATAGGTCTAGTTCATCTGGTCAAGAGTACAATTGGACTGATCTTTATAACAAGTATCTTAAGAAAACAAATCACCTGATATGATAAACCATAGTTGGATATGAACAACACAAGCTCTCAACAAGCCTAACTTCAAGTCTATAAGTGACTTGGGATAATTCCCTAGGTATCTACAACTCAAATAGGGTGAGTACCCAAATCTCATAACTGATGATCACACTTCCACAAGATAGTAATGCACCAGTGAACCATCACAACAATAGAGATAATACATCCTCTAATCATGAACTCTTTAAGTCATTAATTATTCACACAACATCTTTCCAAATTATTTAATAACTACTAAGTTAACCTTCACATGAATATAACAAAGGTTTAGTAGAACACAAATGATACCCAAAAGTTTTAACTCAAAACCCACAAGTGGGAAGTGATACAATAATTGTACTAACATATTTATCGAATATGTACATATCTCATTAACCATAAAAGAAGTATATAAAAGAAGAACTAAAGCTTCTTAAACTACTGTTAAACCTTAATCATTACCTATGATCTTTCCAAACCACTATGCGTGCATCTTGAATACAAATCAAGAACATAAAAGCACAACATGGCACCCTGAGTAACCAATTAACAACCATGATCAAAGACATTAAGCTCAATCACTTTCTCATGCTCCTTGTTTCAATCATCTTATGTAAGAGAGTATCTGAAAACTCAACACATCAATGAACCATTTGATCAACTTAATATTAAGGCATCATTCCATAAACACTCCACATTTCTGTCCAAATCATTATTCAACAATTAAAGTATCTTTGGATACAACTAAGTAATAACAACAAGTTATAACCTCTATGAGAGGAATTAAATTGGAAACTAAGTAAACCAATCATGTATGATATAAGAACACATCTTATGGGAAATAAAATAAGAAGTTTATTGAAGGATAATAAAAGCACGAACTAACTCTTAATCTAGATCTTGTTATGTTGCCTAGACTATACTATCTTGTTTCCAATCTTCTCTAAATCATTCTGCAAGAGAAGCAACTCACAAGAAAGGAGAAACTACCACCAGAAGATCTTCAAGGAGTTTATTTAGAGTGTTCTAGAAGTGTTATTCCAATCTATCATAAGAGTACTTGGAAACTCTTATATATTGATCTGATCTTATTAACCTCTTGAAATAGTGTGATATTCCAAATGTTAGTGTTATATAGAAGTAGTTTGGTAACAAGACTAGCCACCTTGTTAACAAATCACTTTTGTATACTCAAACAACTGAGTGTCATACACAAACAAACATAAAATCATATAACCTAGTACATCTCAGCCAAATGTATATGATTAGAAATTTGGAGGCAAGTTGGCCACTTGTTAACAAATTCTTCTTATATGCATAAGTGCAACTTGATGTCATAAAACAAACTCCCATATTTTTATAATCATCTAAGTAAAATCCTTGCTTGGAATAATTGGATGTTTTCACCACAATGGTGAGACAGTTGAGGTTGGAAACCAAGAGAGGAATCTACCTGCAATTGATAAAGGTGATAATAGAAGACTAGTGGTAACTAGAGAGAAGAACCTCAAGCAACAGAAGACCACAAGAAGAAACACTGCCTCAGTAAGGGAATATAAGAAATTATTCAGTGAAGCATTAGGTAATATTAGAAGATCTTTAACCTCTATGCCTTATCAAGCCCATCAGAAATGGGGAACTCATAGCAATATCTTAAATGGAAATAATTATCAAGAATGAATTAATAACAAGCAATTGCATTCACATGTGTTGATATGTGGAGGTAGATGAAAACAAGCTTAATACCTTGTTTTCCAGATCCTTTTCCTACACAAGACTAATAGATAACAACAAAGATTCATCTGTAAATAAACTTGTAAATGATTACATGTTCTTAAACCAACATGGGATAACATCCATATTGGAACCTATGTGGAAAACAAGAAATAAGATTCCAAAGCCACTCTTGTTTTCCACATGATTAAGTGCATTAAATAACAAATATGGCTTGCACCCAAATACAAAGAAATGTCCACCAGACTTGATAAGAACCTTAGTTATGAAAATAACAAAACCACCTAAAAGAAAACAAGTCCCTTCACCAATTAAAATCATTTGGTTTGATATGGAATAAAATTCCCTATTGATGATTTGCATTACAGTGTATACAAACATTACCTAGTAGTGATACCAAATTACTTTCTATAAGAGATGGTATCCAATATGATCCATTTATGACATACCACTTGGTGAACCATATGTGTGGTGTGTGAATATAATATTCATGCCTAAAGTAAATTTTTAGACATTTAATAAATTAAATGGAGTGAAAACAATAACATCACTTAATCTAGCACCCTAAATAAAAAAATACATATATTCTTCAAATTCACCAAAACAAAACATGGTAAGGTTGCAAATTTGATGAGCTTTCCAAATATAATTTTTAATAATTTTTAGGTTTACAATTTGGCCCTGAAAACAAAGGTTTTCTCTCAGTTTTTAAGACAAAAGGACCTGTTTGTAAATCCCAGAACTTGTAGGGGTTATCGAAATTTCGCGAAGTCTTTTCCTTTCTTCTTCCTCTGCCAGAAGGCAGAGGAGAAGATCGCGCAGCTCTCCTCACCGCTGCCACCTCCTGCCGCCTCTGTTCCGTGGGGATAAGACCACCCCGAGAGGCGTCTACATCTCTCTCTACTCACTCTCTCCCTCTCACCTTCGTTGCTCTCTCTCTCTCTGCAAGAAAAACGAGCAGAAACCAAACCCTAGTCACCACGGTCGCCGTCGTGCGCCGACGTTCTAGCCATCCTCGCGCTATCCCGAGACCACCAACAGGTTCCCCGTGGTCCTCTTTCTCACCTCGGGTACGCTAGGACGCCTAGGAGCCGTATATCACCGGAATCGAGCGTTCTCCTCCGCAGCCGGCAGAAGGCCGCCGCCGGTGATTCGTCGCTGTTGGGCAGCTTCGCACCTCCCCAACAACTTCACCGTACTGCTGGTGAGCCTGTGATCGTCTTGGTACTTTTAGATTAGAGAATCGTTTCCATTCGCATCGCTACCGTCGCGGGCTGCCGCCGGCCACCATATAGCTGGATGTCGGCGAGTCTCCGGCGACTATTAGAGAGCGGCGCCACCTCTAGTAGGTCCAGCGTCGTCTCCTCTACGTACGGGTGGGGAGCAATTGGAGAATCGGGGGCGCAATCCATCGATTGCTCATCGGATTGATCTGCCAAGGTGGTTGCTGACGCAAGCCTGACGTCAGGGAAGATTTTTTTGATTTTCTTTGCTTTATTTATTTAATTCATTCGAATATGACAGGTGGGTCCCACATGTCAATTTAAAATAGGCAGTAAAATAACTAAAATTGATAATTCAATAACTATTAATCCAATAATCAGAAAAATACAAATGAAATATGGAAATGTTTAGAAAATTTTAATCTAAATGATTATCAACTTTTCAAAAATATTTGATAAAGTTTAAAATTAAATATTTTCATTAATTAAATTAAATCATTTAAAATTGAGAAAAATAATAAATAATTCATAAAATCAGAAAAATACAAGTTATATACCAAAATGCTCCAAATGACATATACAACTCATCTATGATGTTTACAAAGTCATTTGACCAAGTTACCATGTGTGCTATATTTGCCTACTCGTTTAGTTCATTTAAAGTTAATAAAATAATAACTTATTCGAATATTTTCAGAAACATTCAAATGATATATCAAATTAAAGAGAAAAAGATTCTCAACTCAAATGTGTCAAACATAAAACATTTTATTCAACTTATACACTTGTTCCCAAAAGTATAATAAAATTCTATAATATTTCATTATAATCAGAAATAACTGCCACAACATTATTTTCTTTATTAATAAAACCCTCATGATTTCGCACCAACTAAACCCATCATCACATAGTCATCAGCAAGTATGTGATGATAGAGTTAGTTGTATTAGTTCCCCATTTTCAAATAAACTTGATGTCATTAGCTCTACACTTTAGAACATAAAATCAAAATGTGTTTATTATCTTTTCAGTAGTTGTTTCCCATATAATAGTGTTCTCACGTTTGATCATGTGATAACTATTTATAACCTAAACATAATAACAATTGTGTGTTAAGTAAAAGTGAAACACAAGTGAGTCTAAAACAAGTAATAACAACATCACCACAAGTAACCAAACAACTCACCTAAAACCTGTGTGATTAAGATATTGTATCAAACGTGGCTTACACTTGTAAGCTGGGGTATTTTCCAGGGTATTTCACGATGCATCTCATTACTATGAATGTATCATCCTTGCCATTGTTTTCTGTAGTCCTTACTAGGACTACTTTGCTATCTTTCAGATGCCGGGATTTTCTACGCGAGCCTCGAACCTCGAAGACCTGGATTATTATTGTTATTTAAATCTCAGGCAAGTTCATCACTTGCTCATATCCTTTGCAGTACTTCATAACAAACTAATTACAAAAACCCTATCGTCTTATCACCTACTCTCAAAAGAATGCATGATCCTATTTTTATAATAATATGACTAATTGAATGACTACCCGAGTGGTAGTGTTCTGTTTGGTGGGCGGATGGAACCATGGTAAGATGAATAGGTCAAAGGAAGGTTCCATCTGCATGGGAACGTATTACGTAGGATTAACCACAACTGCCGTCAGGATTCTTGCGCCGTAAATTCGCGTTGACCATGGATCTTCTATGGGGGGAGTAAGTCAGCCGTGATACTTTTCTCGTTCGCATGTCAACAGGCTGCCAGAGACGTACGCTGTAGGTTCTGCGGGACAACATGCACATGGGTGGGATCCCTTAATTCCCACGGACTCTGCGGGTCTATGATGGTCTGCCAGGGGCGCGTAGATATCCATCGTGAGGGGTGGAATCAGGCATTCAACCTGCTGGCAGAAATGGGTGGGCATGCGTTGTGCGGAGAAGCATGGTTTGGCTTGGACCAACAACCGGGCCCCACACCTGAGTGGGAGTGGACAGGATCTCGAGCCTGGTAGTGCAACATGGTCTTGGTCATCCATGGGTAAAGTAACGCACCTCTGCAGAGTGTAAAAGGATGTGACATGTTACCCCTTGTTCCGGGAAGGAGATGCGAACGCCGCAGGAAAGGCAACTCCATGAAGTTCTAGTCCTGTGAAGATCTGGCGGGCATAGTCTTCAGAATTAAAAGCAACCTCTTTAAGAAAGATTTACAAAAACCTTGCATTAGCTTATGAATATTTTGAGTCTAAAGCTGTAGTTAGTGCATCAAACTATCCCCTATATATCATGAACTTGCTGAGTAACGCTCGTTACTCATTCGTTCCCGTTTTACCCCCTGCTTAGAGTTGAAGCCTGAGGGAAGTCGTCATCACGAAGCCATCACTACCTCATGTAGACAGATGGAATCATCCCTTACTTAGCCAGGAAAGCATCGTCATCAACAACGCTGATGGAGGAGAAGCTATCAAGGTGTAGGTGGAGTCCATTCTCGGACTTAGTGTTCAAGCCATCGATTAGGGCTGACATCAGCCATAGTAGATTTAGTTCTGAGCTAGAGTTCTTCTCCAGCTTGGATCTTTGAATTGCTTCTTCTGATGTTTCATGAGATCTTCTTGATTCATCAAAGAGATTCTCAAGATTTTGTAATGAAGTTTGTATCCTATAGTTTTGCCTGGTCCCGCTGTGTTTCTGTTGTACTACTCTGAGGGATGTAATATTCACGGATAAGTCCTTCTGTGAGTATTATGTCATCGACTTGCGCACTACACATGCAGTGGTGTGCTGGGTCACCACATATCCTTTGGCTCATACCCCTCATCAACAATTCTCCATATTTGCATTGAAGAGATGCACATGTAAGACTTCATGGAAGCTTTCCAATCAGCGTCGGGGGAGAACTACTCCCTCCTCATCATAGTAGACAGCAACGGTGATGGAGATGGCTGCGGAGTCGATGGAGATGGTTCCGGGGGCACTTCCCCGTCCCGACACGGTGCCAGAACAGAGATCTGTCCCCCGAAACTTGTCGGTGGCGGCGGCGGAGCTACATATGTATTTTGTGGAAAAGGTCGATGTTTTTAGGGTTTTCCCTCGGGGGAGTATAAATAGGCGAAAGGGCAAAGGCGATGGAGCCCTGGGGGCCGCACACCACCCCCTCGCGCGGCCAAGGGGGGCGCCACCCCATGATGTGGCCCCCCTAGTGCCCGTCTTTGACTCCTCTTCGGTCTTCTGGATGCTTCCGGGGAAAATAGGAACTTCGGATTTTTGGGGTCCAATGCCGAGAATATTTCCAGAACAACTTTTCTGAATAAAAAACAGTAGAAAACAGGGAACTGGCACTTTTCATCTTGTTAATAGGTGAGTCCCGGAAAACGTGTAAAAATGCTATAAAGAAGAGAAAAACGTGTAGCAATTGGCATAATATCATCATGGAGCATCAGAAATTATAGATACGTTGGAGACTTATCAAGCATCCCCAAGATTAGTTCCTACTCGTCCTCGAGTAGGCAAACGATAAAAACAAATAATTTCTGAGGTGACATGCTACTAACATAAACTTGATCATCATAATGTAAAAGCATATGTAAGTTAAGATCATAGAACTTTAAACACAAACATGATAATAGAACTTTAATAATAAATCATAGCAATCACTTTGCATCATGAGGAGTATTTCAAATAAAAGATCATGAATAATAATGCAAAGAAAGATATATGTTTGTTTCAAGTATAGAGAAAGCATGGCAAAGTGGTATTTCGCTAGTCCTTAAGAGTGGGGCAAAACATAAATGCCAGGACACCTTCAAAGTTCATGAGGAATACTAGAGCAAATAATTTGAGAACAAACAATAGCACATCATGAATCAATTAATGATGTTTATGGGACAAATGCACATAAAACTCAGAATGACAAAAATGCTCTCTCAACTGTGCATAAAGTTAGAAGATGGAGACTCAACATAAAAGTAAAAGAAAGGCCCTTCGCGGAGGGAAGCAGGGATCACTCATATGCTAGAGCTTTTTATTTTATTAAATAGAGGTATTAAAAGTTTGACACTCCTCCCATACATCTTTCACAAACCATGGCTAACCGAATCTTCGGGTGCCCACCAACAATTACATACCATGGAGGAGTGTCTATATTTTGGGAGATGTATGTTAATGTCAACGAATGGTAAACATAAAATACAGTACGTCACAATCCAACTGCATTCACAAGAGCGGCTCCCATATGAAGGACACATCTGGGTAGAAGGTCATCCCTCTTTCTCTTTTGTTTACACAATTATGCTTTGACTGATAAATCAGGGGCAAAAATTATGAAGAGAATTTGTTTCCGTTAATTTGGGGCTGGGCACCCCGCTGCCAGCTCATCTATCCATTGGATAATAGGATGAAGCCACTAGTCCAGGGTGTGAAATCCAATAAACAAGTGAGATAAATACTCTATATACATCCTCATGAGCAAAAACAGGAACACAAAACATGAGTAATTTTGAAAGTTTTAAAGGTAGCATATGAGAAATTTACTTTGGAGTGGCAGTTAAATACCACATGTAGGTAGGTATGGTGGACACAATGGGAAAATTTTGGTTTTAGGGAGTTGGATGCACGAGTATAATTCCATACTCAGTACAGGTGGAGGCTAGCAAAATACTGGGAGCGACAAATCAAGAGAGCATAAGAGCCATAATCATGCATAGCGACATAAACATAATTAATTAAAGCATAAGTGGCATCACAAGTTCAAAAACTAAGTGATCATGGAGGCTAATCGTGACTGGTTCATAGTCATAAACATGGTGTGAGCATGCACCAAGTCAACCAAATAAAACATTCAAAGGAGAATACCACAAATATATGCTTTAATATGACAAGAACAACTCATGATTCTTTCAATGGCATATTAAACACTCTCAGATATCTGAGGCTATTCATGCTACTCAATAACCAGAAGCCTTTAAAACTAAAATAACATTTAGCATGGCATGAAAAAGTTCTAGCCACAGTCTATACAAGCTTCTACTTGCACCATTAAAAGTTCTACTTCAAGAAGCAGTTTCTTTTCCCAACAAGAACTATACAAAACATGCTTGAAAAAAAACTCTCCAAATGATACAGCAAACAAACATGAGAGTACTCACATAGCACTACTAAAACTAACAACTCTGAATAAGATATGCATGAAAACAAAGGCTAAGCGCAGTACTAGCAAAAAGTGAACACTCATAGAATAATAAGAGTGAAAACTAGAGTGTTCTAAGCAATGAAAACAGAGTGTGTCTCTCTCCCACACAAGTATGATAAGATCTAACCATAAACTACACCAAAGAAAACTAAACAGACTAAAAGAAAAAATAAAAAAAGCTCCAAGTAAAGCACATAAGATGTGACCAAATAAAAATATAGTTTCACTAGAAGTGACCCGATAATTTGTCAATGAAGAAGGGGATGCCTTGGGCATCCCCAAGCTTAGATGCTTTAGTCTTCTTGGAATTTTCTGGGATGTACCTCCGGGGAATCCCCAAGCTTAGGCTCTTCAGTCTTCTTGATGACGTCATATCATCCTTTTCTCTTGACCCTTGAAAACTTCCTTCACACCAAACTTCTCACAATCTTCATTAGCAACGTTAGTGCAATCGAAATAATAAATTCACATGGTTCAGTTTAAACACAAGCCTAACACTCATAAACACATTAGATACTGTCACAACTCCTTTTAAAACTATTTTTCTCAAAATAACACAAAAAGAAAGAGATTAAGATGCAAATGCAATTATTGGCAGACATCTGTCAAAACGGGACAGCAGGTAAAGATGATTTTTTTCGAACATCTTCTGTTGCTCAAATAAAAAAGTGGTTAACTAAGAAAACTAGAGGAATTAGCTTAGAAATAATCACAAACAATTTCAGATCATTCTGATCTTCCAGGATTTTATACGATGTTTTACGGTGGACAGAATAAATCTGTTTTCTACGCAGAAATCCGAAACCAACTCCAACTTTCGTCAGAAACTTTACTTTCCACTACTAAAACATGAAAATAAAGATACAAAGGAGTTTCTACAGAAGTATACAACCCCTTTACTCAAATAAAACAGAGAAAAACAATGCAAATATAAAAACATGGGTTATCTCACAAGAAGTGCTTTTCTTTAAAACCTTTTAGCTAGGCATGATAATTTGAGAAGATGCTCACATGATAATAAGAGTTGAATCACAATAAGAGAGCATCAAGAAGAAAATATAAAACACATTTAAGTCTAACCCACTTTCTATGAAAAATAATCTTGTAGAAAAACAAGTCATGAAAACACAAATCAACAAGCATAGGAAAGCAAAACAAGTGCAACTTCAAATTTTTCAACATAAAGAGTGGAAACTTGATATTGTTAAGATGCATAAGACAATATTTCCCTCTCTTATAATAACTTCAAGTAGCATCATGAATGAAATTAACAATATAACTATCACACAAAACATTCTTCTCATGAGCCACATGCATAAAAGAATTATTACTCTCCACATAAGCAAAGTCATTCTCGTTAATAGTAGTGGGAGAAAATTCAACAAAATAGCTATCATTATTATTCTCATCACCATAATCATTAAATATAGGAAGCATATTGTAACCATAATTAATATTTTCCTCTATTGTAGGTGGACTAAAAATATCATATTCATCATTGTAAACATGTGGAACTAGAATACCACAATCATTATAATCATCATATACTGGAGGCAAAGTATCATAAAAGTAAATTTGTTCCTCCATGTATGGGGGACTAAACATATCATATTCATCAAGACTAGCTTCCCCAAGCTTAGACTTTTCCATAGCATTAGAAAAAATAGTGTTCAAAGCATTCATACTAATAACATTGCTATTGGCATGCAAATAAAGTTCCATAAGTTTTTTAATTTTCTCTTCAAACACTTCATGTCCTAACTCAAGATAAATATTATAAAGCTCTCTCATATTTTTGTTGTTTTCCATTAAGCCTAACTAGTTAAAATAAAAACTAGAAACAAAAAGATATAATTGCAGGATCTAAAGGAAATAACTCTAAGCACTCACCCCCCGAGGATGTGAGTACCTTTTACCTTACCTCCCCGGCAACGGCGCCAGAAAAGAGCTTGATGTCTACGCACGCTTCTATTCTTGTAGATAGTGTTGGCCCTCCAAGTGCACAGGTTTGTAGAACAACAGCAAGTTTCCCTTAAGTGGATCACCCAAGGTTTATCGAAATCAGTGAGGTAGAGGTCAAAGATATCCATCTCAAGCAACCTTGCAATTAAGATACAAGATGTCTCTTGTGTCCCCAACACACCTAATACAATTATCAGTTGTATAGGTGCACTAGTTCGGCGAAGAGAGAGTAAAATGCAAGTAATATTGATGATAATAAGTGATAATAGCAATCTGAAATAAAAATGGCAGCAAGCAAACATGTAGCAGAACAGGCGGAAAACGGTATTTCAATGCTTGGAAACAAGGCCTACGGATCCTACTTTCACTAGTGGACACTCTCAACAATGATCACATAATTGAATTAATAAAATATATTCTATTCACTATGCTACTCCGAACCACTCTCCGGTCGAATAACAACACCAATCCATGCGTAGGGCTTTAACAACACTCCTCAGAGTAAGCACTTTCCCAACTAAGTAACCCCCATGCTATCACCATGGGACCCAGATGGTTCCACGCAAACACCACAATTTCATAGGGTTAGCCAACACAAAATATAAATATAATGCTAAACCACACGGTGCACACACTGTCACCTTTACACCGTGATCAAAGTGTTTACGGAGATCTCATAACAAATAATGAACACTAATCATTGCGTAGGGATGCAAAAAGCATTCCTTAAAGTAAGCATTCCCATCTCTAATGAACCCCACGTTCTCACTATTAGCGCCCTGGATGGTAGTAGACAAACACCACAATTCATAGAGGAGACACACACGATGTGCACACTGTCACCTTCACACCGTGGGACAAGGTGACTCCAAAGTTCATATTAATAAAGCACTTGAGTAGCAAAAGATGAAGAGTAACATCTACGAATTCAACTAGATTACAAAGATCACGATCACATATGGATCACACCATGGGAGAGAGAGATGAACCACATAGCTACCGGTAGAGCCCTCAGCCTCGGGGGAGAACTACTCCCTCCTCTTCTTAGGAGACAGCAACGGCGATGGAGATGGCGGTGGAGTCGATGGAGATGGTTCCGGGGGCACTTCCCCGTCCCGGCAGGGTGCCAGAACAGTGATCTGCCCCCCGAAACTTGTCAGTGGCGGCGGCGGATCTATGGGTGTATTTTGTGGAAAAGGTCGATGTGTTTAGGGTTTTCCCTCGAGGGAGTATAAATAGGCGAAAGGGAAAAGGCGATGGAGCCCTAGGGGCCCCACACCACCCCTGGCACGACCAAGGGGGGGCGCCACCCCATGGTGTGAGCCCCCTGGTGTCTGTCTTCGACTCCTCTTCGGTCTTCTGGATGCTTCCGAGGAAAATAGGAACTTCGGGATTTGTGGGGTCCAATTCCGAGAATATTTCCAGAACAAATTTTCTGAAATAAAAAACAGCAGAAAACAGGAAAATGTCACTTGGCATCTTGTTAATAGCTTAGTCCCAGAAAATGTGTAAAAATGCTACAAAGAAGGGAGAAAACATGTAGCAATTGTCATAATGTCATCATGGAGCATCAGAAATTATAGATACGTTGGAGACGTGTTAGGTAACAAATCAGATGTATCCACGCCTTTACCTGCATAGTAGATCCTGTGTGTTACATAGGACGGAAAATATTAAATTTTGCTAAGTGACTCAATAGTGGTATCAGAGTGGTCTATGCGTAGGTACATGTACGATAGAGAACACCGGTGTGTGTGTGGGGGTATTTTATAAGTTTGTGCAAGTATATTAGAAAATTCTCTAATATTCAGATTGTTTATGATTGCTTACCAATAAGTTGTGTCATTTTGTTTTCAATGACATAGTGAGATTTTTACAAACTTCTGGAAATTCGAGGACATCCGAGTTACACCTGGCATATCCCGTCTAGTCCAGAGAAGTGCTTCAGTAGCTTTGGGTCTTGCTATAGTTGGATTCATGGATGGCATAATGGACGGGGCATGTGGATTGGATCCACACGAGGGTCATGGTTATGAATAAGTTTAGATTGAGGCTCTAGAAGCTTTCATAATGTCTGTGTTTCAATCATCCCACATTGTCAATCTAGCAACATGAACAATCTATGCCTAATTTTGTTCGTAGGTAGTAACGGTTCACTATGTAGAACCTACAACGACGTAAAAGTTGCAAACACAAGCGTTAAATCTGTCTAACCTGTTTTTTGCAGAGCATGAGATGTGATATGCTATAGTACGTTATTATTCAAGAGTTGTATGAAATGTTATCTACTGTATTTATTTTGACCTGCGAGTCAGTTTAAAGCATGATGGTTGGAAACCATATGATTGCTATCTTTGGCCTGCGTTCCCCATGCTTTCATTAAGTATCTTAGATGTAACACCTGGGGGATTTTTCCCCCAAATAGGTATTGGTTGTTTTCCTTTTTTGCATTGCATCACATGCATCATCTGCACATTGTTTGCAAACCAATTCAAAAACAAAACAAAAATTCGAATCCATTCATATTTTTTTTCAAACAATGCACCTGTGTTTTTCAAACTCAAATTGTTTTTCAATATAAGTTGATTTGGAATTAATTTTGTTTGGTTATTTCAAAAACCATCCTTTATGAAACACCATTTGAAATTCAAATAGCAAATTCAAAACAAATTAACATTTCAAATTTTTGAAATTAATGTTAACATACTTTGCACTTGCTGTTTTGCAAATCCATAAAAATTATTTCATAAAAATAAAACCCTAACACCTATTTCTATCTCTCTCTTCCTATTCTTTTACAAAAAAACAAACAAAAGAAATAAAAAGAAAACCCTTTGGGCTGGGGAGGCAGGCCAAAGCCCACCTACAACCCAGCCCACCTCCCTCTCTGTCTGGCCCGCTACCCCCCTTCCCCTACCTCTGTCCGTACGAGCACAGGTGGAAAGCGAGCTCACCCCACCTCCACCTGCTCCCTCCTCCTCTACTTAACCCCGCAGCCCCAACCCTAGGGTTTCTTCTCCCTCTCCTTCCTCCTGCACCGCCGATCCCCTCGCCCTCCACTGATTTCTCTCTGTTCCCCCTTCCTCTGTACTGAACCGAGAGAGAGAGACAGTGGCAGGTCGAGTCGCCCCGCCGCCATGGTCCACCTCGAGCTAGGACGAGGGCTCCAGGAGCACCGCGGAGAGGTCTACTTCGTCCACACAAGAGGAATCAACACGGAATCGGCTAGAGCGACGACTACGTCCATGACTTCCCGTCGGTTGCCAAGCTTCTTCGCCGGAATTCGTCGCCTCCATCCTTCCCCGAGCCCGATCGCCTACATCAAACGCCCCCTGGTGAGCACGCCTTCCAATCCCAGCCATCGCCCGCCTGTATCGCTTCTGTGAGCTGCCGTGGCGTTTGACCATGGCTCTGTCGGCCATGGCAACACTGAACTCGGGTTCATAGAACGTGCGCACGACTGCTGCTGCCGCGGTGGTTCAAACGGGAGCACCGCACACACCCGAGATGCCTCTTGTGAATCACACTACCGTGCACCACAGCACCACACCCCCTCCCCATACATCAGCCCCGCCGTCGCCGCGTTCTGCTCGGTTGATCGTCGCCTGTCGAGTTCCATCTGCAGTCACTGTTATGCAACGATGTGGACCTTCAGTTTCGTCAGTAACACTCGCGGTGTACACTAGATCTTCCCTGTGCCCCCTGTTCTGTCACAACTCATTCAGTAGCCCAGTGGCTAAGCCTTGTGTGCGCGCACCCGCAGGCCCAGGTTCGATCCCCCCCTCCGCCGAATAAACGGCCACACTTTTTCGGATTTGTGCGCAGGGGCAGGACCCACCCCTCAGCGAGCCCCGTTGCCACCTCACCTTCCACACGCCACCATGGCACTGGCCCCGCACGGCAGAGGCACAGGGCCAGTGTGCACTGTGTGCAAAACATCCCAGGGACCTGTTTGCACTCCAGATTCCTTTTCCAGTCCCTGTAAAATCACAGTTTGGTCCCTGTTTTTCTTTTGCCCCTAAAAATTGCAAAAACAACTCAAATAAAAAATGTAAAATATGTTTTTCAGTCAAAATTCAATGCACTTTCTGATTATCACCTTTGTTCTGCAATTTGGACAATTAAATTTAAAGTTATTTAATAATCCTTAAAATGACAAACTAAATGGCATAATTAATAACTTTCACATGGTTGCTCCAAATTAAATACTCAAAACATGAATTCCATCCAAAATTAAATGCCACACTTGAATATCAACTTTGTGTTCTGGTTTGCAACCTTTAAATTGACTAATTGTTTCACCTCTTATTTAATGCATTTAAATTGGTAATGTGCTTAACTAACTCATTTAAAATTGTTTCCCGACATGTCAAATATGTTTTCCAATCCAAATTTCCTGTACTTTTCAAATATGCAACTTGTTTACTGATTTGAACCTTCCAAATCAATTCAAAATTTCAAATTCAAATAACTCTATTGAATTTGATTAAATTCATAACTAATTCAAATATAATTTCAAATGGCCCATATAAAATATGTTTTCCATCCAAAATTCCATGATCTTTCCAAATATAACATTTGTTCTCTGTTTTGGATAAATAAAATTAATGCAATTACTTAATGCTTTAATTAAATCATTTAAATGGTGAAATTCATAAATTGCTCAATTAAAATCCAATCTCAACAAATAAAATATGTTTTCCATCCCATTTTTCATGAACTTTGCAAATATCAACTTTGTTTTCTGTTTGGAATAATTTAAATTGCTGAAAAACAACTATTTCTTAATTAATGCATTTAAAATTGTCAATTTAATAACTTGCTCATCTAAAATCCAAATTCAACAAATGAAATATGTATTCCATCTAAAATTTTGTGTTCTTTCCAAATATAAATTTTGTTATCTGTTTTGAACAATTAAAATGGGTGAAAACAATAAATGTTTGTGTAACTCATTTAAGAAGCCAAATTTCATAACTTAATAAATAAAATTCCAAACTTGGTAAACAACATATCAAATTGAATCTAGTGTTGTTTTCTTATTGTTTTCATCATCCATGCTTATTCTAATCAACTTTCACATGATGGTTATTTGTAGATCATTTAATTCAACATTAATTCATGGGCTTTTCCATATGCAATCCAAATTGCATATGGGCCCATTTAAATATGTTTACCATGTCAACTAGTTTATCTTTGATGCATCCTTAAACTTGTCATGCATTCATATCTTGATCATGCTGGATCTTTTGCCGTAGAAGTAATAGTTGCATCCGGTGTTTGTTCTAGTTCGTTGCTTCTTCGCGGATAGGACGTTGAGATGATGTGAGAAACGACAAGTTCTGCGGATGTACCTCTACTTGCTGGATTCCAGGAAAGTATACTCACTTGCTACCTATGGCTGCCTTTCATCACTTGTTACCGATTCTTTCCGTTATCTTTATGCTAGCCTTATGATTCGATGCTTGTGTCTCGATCCTATCATATGTTTAACTTGCAGCCATGATATAGCCTTCCTTCCGCTTCCTATTACCTGTTGTTTGTTTACCCCGTCGGCCCTCGTGTCATAGTTGCATGCTTAGTGTTGTTTGCGCTCAAGTCTTGCTGTCCGTCTTATCACCTGTTTAGTTTGATAGTTGGGTTTCAACTTAATCAACAACATGTTAATGTTTTGGGTAATAATAATTTGATGATAAGGCACCGGCAGGAGGCCCGGCGTGGTTTTGAGGCCTGCTAGTGTCGACCTTAATTAGGAAAAGGGTCTTGTCCTCCGATCCATGATGAGCGCACTAACCGCATGTGGGAAGCGAGTATGGGCGCCCCCCGCAACTTTGATTCGATTCGCATCTCGTCCAAATCGCCTCATTTAGTTCGGGTTTTCCATTTGCCGCATGCATATGCAGGTGCGAACCCTTGGCGCCAGGGTGGAACTTTTGTAGTCGGCATTTAGGGACACACGTTCTTAGAGTGCTATGAGGGTCCCCTTTTCTTCGTGGGGCTTGATTAGCCGTGCGCTCAACTGCACGGGGTTCTTTGGGCTTGATGCGAAGAAGAGTTGGGTTGTGTTGAGTGGCCTGCTTGGTGGGTTTGCTCCCCGCCTGGCGGGTCATTCTTACATGTACGGCCAAATTGGTGCATCCCTGCAGGGTTAAATCTTCTCGAGAAGTCGTGTTGTCCGCGGTTATGGATGACTTGGTGAAAGTGCTGGCTAACAAGTACTCAGACAACTTACACCTAACGATGATAACTTGACTAGTAATATAGATTACCTCCACCATAAGAATGAATGTCACCTTAATCAACCGTGTGAGTTTCCTTGGGTTGCTTCCTTAGTAGGGGGTAACATTGGATGGGTATTGTTTGGTGAGTAGTTGTAGTTGGTTCTGATACGCTATCTTATCCCTTTCTTTTAGTCGGATGTTGTAGCGCGTCTCTGTAGTTAGTTAGTGCAGCCAGCTACCGCTTCTTTGCAATAATCCCTTCCTTTCCGTTGTACCCAAAATATTTGTATCTTGTGATGATTGGTTACGCTGGTCTCTTGTGAGTATGGGTTATCCACTTGCCAGTACTTAACCGTACTGACCCACGAATCCCTTTCGTGGCTGCATATTCCACATTGCAGTCAACAGGTTTGAAGTCTGACGATGTTAGTTTGGGAATCCCTCCGGCTCGGCCTGGGCAGGGATTGGACGCCATCGGTTATCTTCAGGACTCTCCGGGATCTCAAATGTGGTTCCACTAAGCAATCAAATCACTGTTCACTCTCCGGGACAACAAACAACCTAATTGTGGTTCCACTAAGCAATCAAATCACTGTTCACTCCCCGGGATCTCAAATGCTGACCTCCAAGATAAGTAAGGACAATCAAATCCTAATTAGAGGCCACATATTCCTTGCTTCACTCATGTTGCTGGGAAGTTCTGACATTGATGTCATTCTTGGTATGGATTGGCTGAAGGCTAATAAAGCAAGAATTGACTGTGCTCAAAAGTCAATAACTCTGTTCCACCCTTCTGGCCAGATAATCTATTCTCCAAATGAATCAAGTTCCATTCAGCTATGCAACCTCGATGCAAAACCTCTACCTTCACTTGAAAATGTTCGGGTGGTTTGCGAATTCCCTGACGTCTTTCCAGAAGAGTTGCCAGGGATGCCTCCGGACAGAGCTGTTGAGTTCGTGATCGAACTTGAACCAGGTACTGCTCCAATCTCTAAGCATCCTTACAAGATAGGAACTCCCGAGCTGAAGTTGTTGAAGGAACAAATTGATATGTACATGGAAAAAGGTTACATTCAACCTAGTTCCTCGGCTTGGGGTTGCCCAACTCTGTTCGTTGCGAAGAAGGATCACACAAAGAGACTCGTTGTTGACTATCGTCCTCTTAACGAGAAAACCATCAAAAACAAGTATCCAATTCCTCGTATCGATGATCTTTTTGATCAACTTGCTGGAGCCTCAATATTCTCCAAGTTGGACTTGATAATGGGTTACCATCAAATAAAGATCAGAAAAGAGGATATTCCAAAGACAGCCTTCACCACTCGCTACGGTCTATATGAATTCACCGTCATGTCCTTTGGTCTCACCAATGCACCGGCGACCTTCTCTCGACTCATGAATTCTGTCTTCCATGAATACCTCGACAAGTTAGTTGTGGTATATCTTGATGACATTCTTGTCTACTCAAAATCCGAGGAAGAGCATGAAGAACATCTTCGTCTCACTCTCATGAAGCTTCGCGAGCATCGTCTTTATGCCAAATTCTCCAAATGTGAGTTCTGGATTTCAGAAGTTGCTTACCTTGGTCATGTCATCTCTGCCAAGGGCATAGCCATTGATCCAGAAAAGGTTAAGGCAATTGTTGATTGGAAACCTCCAAAGACGGTGAAGCAAGTAAGAAGCTTTGTAGGCTTGGCTAGCTATTGCCGTCGCTTCGTCCAAAACTTCTCCAAGATTGCCAAACCTCTCACTGACCTCACAAAGAAGGACAAGAAGTTCGTCTGGTCTCCACAATGTGATGAGAGCTTCAATCTCCTGAAGACTAAACTCACTTCTACACCAGTTCTGGTTGGCCCAGAACCTTCCAAACCTTTCCAAATATTCTGTGATGCTTCTCTCCAAGGTCTAGGTGCAGTTCTTATGCAAGAACGTCAAGTTGTGGCTTATGCTTCACGTCAGTTGAATACACATGAGCTCAATTATCCCACTCATGACCTTGAACTTGCAGCAGTTGTGTTTGCCCTCAAGAAATGGAGGCAATACTTGTTGGGTAATCGCACTGAAATCTTTTCCGATCATAAGAGTCTGAAGTATATCTTCACTCAACCAAATCTAAACCTCAGGCAAAGGAGATGGATTGAGAAGATTAAAGACTTTGATCTTACCATTTCTTACACTCCAGGCAAGGCTAATGTTATGGCCGATGCTCTCAGTCGCAAGTCGTATTGCAATAATCTCATGATCATGGAAAGCCAACCACCTCTTCATGAAGAATTCCAGAAGCTCAACCTTGGTCTTGTTCCTCAAGGCTATCTTGCAAACTTGACAGCCAGTCCAACTCTCGAGGACAAGATTCGTTCTGAACAACTTCGTGATGCTGAAATCAAGAAGATTGTAGAGTACATCAAAGGAGGCAATGAGAAATTTAAGTCCTCAGTGGATGACAAGGGAACTGTGTTCTTCGAAGGACGTATTGCAGTTCCTCAAATTCAAAGTCTCAAAGAGGTCATTCTCAAGGAGGCTCATGAAACTCCTCTCTCCATACACCCTGGAAGTACAAAGATGTACCAGGATCTCAAGACACTGTATTGGTGGCCTGGCATGAAACGTGAAATTGCTCAATACGTTTCTGAATGCGACGTTTGTCAACGTGTTAAGGCAGTTCATCAGAAAACAGCCGGTCTTCTCCAACCTCTGAAAATCCCTGAGTGGAAGTGGGACATGATTGAAATAGACTTTGTCACTGGTTTTCCAAAGTCCAAGAGGGGCAACGATGCAATCTTCGTTGTCATTGATCGACTCACTAAAGTCGCTCACTTCTTTCCTGTCAAAGAGACAATCTCAGCTATCCAGTTAGCAGAGCTCTACATAGCAAAGATTTTTCCTCTTCATGGTGTTCCATTGGAAATAAGCTCAGACCGTGGAAGCATATTCACTTCTCATTTCTGGAAAAGTTTTCAAGAAGCCTTGGGCACCAAACTTCTGTTCAGCACAGCCTACCATCCTCAGTCTCAAGGGCAAGTCGAAAGAGTCAATCAGATTCTCGAGGATATGCTCAGAGCATGTGGTCTCTCTTTTGGCATGAAATGGGAGGAATGTCTTCCATATGCTGAATTCTCTTACAACAACAGCTTCCAGGCAAGCCTAGGCATGGCACCATTTGAGGCTCTCTATGGCCGCAGATGCAGGATTCCAATCAATCGGTCGGGAGCTGGTGAACGTTCACTCTTAGGCCCTGACATTGTTAACGAGGCCGAAGAGAAAGTTCGCATCATTCGTGACAATCTGAGGATTGCTCAATCTCGTCAGAAAACCTACTATGACAGCAAGCACAGGGACATGGTCTATGCACCTGGTGACAAAGCATATCTCCGTGTAACTCCCCTCAGAGGCACTCATCGTTTTGGTGTCAAAGGAAAGCTTGCACCAAGATATATATGGTCCTTTCAACATTCTCTCAAGGCGTGCAGAAAATGCCTATCGTCTTGAACTTCCAGAAAAGCTATCCAAGGTGCACGATGTGTTTCACGTGTCACAGCTCAAGAGGTGCTTCAAAGATCCATGTCGTGCAGTTGATCATGATTCAATTGAACTGCAAGAAGATCTCTCTTATGAGGAGCACCCTATTCGAATTCTCGATGAGACCGAGCGTAAAACTCGCAACAAGAGCACCAAGTTCTTAAAAGTGCAGTGGTCTCATCATTCCGATAAAGAGGCAACGTGGGAGACCGAAGAGGATCTTCGCAAGAAGTATCCGGACCTTTTCTCTTCTCAGTAGGAATCTCGGGGCGTGATTCCTTCAAGGGGGGGGGGCGTTTTGTAACATCCCAAGTATGAAAAACAGCCCTAGAATGTTTGCTTCTTGTTTAAATTAAGTTTGCATCATTCC
The DNA here is from genome assembly GCA_028641055.1 of Alopecurus myosuroides. NCBI lineage: Eukaryota > Viridiplantae > Streptophyta > Magnoliopsida > Poales > Poaceae > Alopecurus > Alopecurus myosuroides. The sequence goes on from CM054058.1 coordinate 481,495,346, forward strand.
ATCATGAGCATTGATCTTGTTTTCACTTGTTTTCCATTTGATTTTCAAACCAAAATTCAAACCCTTGTTTCATACTTGTTCTGTTACAATTTCTCAAATAAAACTTCCAAGTCAAACCAATTGTTTGGTTCCAATAAACTTGAAATTAAAAACTTTTAACTTGCTTAAGTTTCAATAATTCAATTAATACCAATTTCACTCAAATTCATTTGAATTTACAAACAGCAACCAAACTTTAAAATTTTGAAAAACAAACAATTGCACAGTTGGGTTTTTGTAAATAACAAACTATAAAAATTATCACCAAAATTTAAAACCCCAAAACCCCCTCAAATTTCTCTCCTTTCTTCCCTTTTCTTTTCTGCAAAAAAAAAAGAAACAAAAAAAATAAAACAGAGAGGGGAGAGGGCAGGCCAGCCAGGTGGGCTGAGCCCACCACACCTACCCCCCGGCCCAGCCCCTTACCTGTCGCTTTCCCCTACCTCTGTATGGAGACACAGAGAGGAGGGGGGCTCCCCCACCGGCAGCGCCACCTGCGCCACCTCCTCCCTATATCTAGCCTCCCAGGCCGTGCCCTAGGGCTAGCTCTCTCCCTCCTCCATCTCTGCCGCCGCCATCTTTCTCCTCCTCCTCCTCCTCTTCCTCGCTGCCCTGCCTCCCACCTCTGAACCCTCCACCACCGCAACCAAATCCCGGCGACCGCCGTCGCCATGATGTACCTCCGCGCAGGGTAAGCACGGGAACGAGTTCCCCGCTACTCCCTCTCTCTCCTCGCTTCATCGCCGGGGGCTGGGAAGCACTCGATCATCGCCGCCGTCCCTGTCCCTATCGCCGTCGTCGACTGTCGCCTCCCGAGCACGTCCACCTCCTCCTTCCCCTCCCGGTGAGCACCACGGCCTCCTTCTTCCCCTCTGCATCCTCAAACCGTGAGCACGCACCCTTGCACACACGCACGCATCCACGGGCAGTAGCAGTAGCCGCGCAGCTCGTCGCCGGCGTCCATCGCTCCGCCTGTCAGAAGTTCAGGTAACTGAACTTTCGTCAGTTCAGTTAACTGACGGATCTGAACCTCAAAACCACGCGCACCTCCTCTCTGTCACCAAACGAATCCGCACCGCAGTGGTTGGATCTAACGGTGCGCAGCGCGAGGGCGTGGGTTTGAATCCCCGCAGCGCAGATTAAAACCCAATTTTTTGCTCCTTTGCCACGCGGGCACGATGGCCCCACCTGCCATAGGCAGTGGTGGCCACGCAAGCACCCACCCGCGTGCCACGCAGCGCCAGCTGGGTGCTGGGCCACAGGCCAGTGACCCAGGGGTTGATCTGCTGCGTAGAAAAGGTTCCTAGGGGCCTCTCTGTAATTCCTTTTTCGCATCCAAGCCATGGACCAAATCTGAATGTTTTTAAAATTGCAGAATAGCCCCTGAAATTTCAAATTCAAATAACTTTTGTATTTCAAATCCAAATAAATAAATAAAATATGTTTTCTGTACCAAATTTAATTCTCTACCTGTTTAAACCATTTGTTTACTGTTTTGAACATTTCAAATGTTTTCAAAAGTCAAATTCAAACAACTCATTTCAAATTTGGTCAAAATCATAACTAATTCAAATTTAATTCAAATGGCCCATATAAAATATGTTTTCCATGCAAAATTGAACCACCTTTCCAAATATAAACTTTGTTTCCTGTTTTGAATAATTAAAATTGGTTAAATAATTTAAATCTTGTTTAAGTCATTTAAAATTGCTAACATTCATAACTTGGCCAAAATAAATTCTTTTTGAACATATAAAATATGTTTTCAAACCAGAAAAGTATAAACTTCCAAATATGAATTTTATTTAATGTTTTGAACAAATAAAAAATTCAAATAATTTCATACTTGAATTAAATTCATTTAAATCTTGTTTAAACTTGTTTAATTCATAATTAATTCATTTTAAATCCTTTGTCAACAAATGAAACATGTATTCCACCTAAAATTTTGTGTTCTTTCTAAATATGAATTTTGTTATCTATTTTGAACAATTAAATTTGATGAAAACAACAAATGCCTGTGTAACTCATTTAAGAAACCAAATTTCATAACTTAATAAATAAAATTTCCCAACTTGGTAAACAACATTTCAAATTGAAGCTATTGTTGTTTCCTTTTTGTTTTCTTCATCCATGCATCATCCTAATCAACTTTCATATGATGGTTTGTTGTAGATCATTTAATCCACCCTTAATTCATGGGCCCTTCCATATGCAATCCAAATTGCATATGGTCCCATTTAATTATGTTACCATGTCAACTAGCTTATCTTTGGTGCATCAATGAAATCGTCATACATCATCCCATGATTGTGCATTATGCCATGTTATTGATTGTTTGTCTCTCTGCGTTGTTTGTTTGCTTCTTCCCGAAATCTGATACCATTTGTCGCACCCGGACTGCTAGAGGATACTCACAGCGCGCTAAACAGTAGATAATTGGCTTATGGGGCTTACTGGCACCCGCATCTCAATATGAGTAGGCCAACACGTAAACGTGTGACAACCAACCTCTACTATTCATCGTCTGCGTAAACCATCCCATAGGAATCCGACTACTTCCATTGACGTACTTCAAAACATACACACATGGTACGTCAACGACATTTGAACAAGTGATATCACAACAAATCTCTAAGACACAAAGAAATAGAAATAAGTGGCAAATAGCTCTCACTAGAGCAGAGATAGCAAATACAATCATCCAGAGGACACATGTCCCAACAAGTCATCATTACATCATAGCGGAAGCATCCAAAGTGTCTGAGTACAGACAAGATCCAAATAGGCCTAAGAGGCCGGAAACGAAAAGACGGAGCCCATCCACGATGTCTCGGATCCTGCCCGGGTCCGCTATCTACTCGTCAGCAGCCTCGTCATACTCCACGTAGTAGCCACCATGGGGATCCTCGGAAACGTAGTCTGCGGAAACCACAGCTCCAAAGGGGTCAGTACAGGCAAGTACTGGCAAGCAAGACGCACAAGATACCAAAATGTACCCGGCGACACCAAGTACAGATGCTTTGGGTTCAACGGAAGATAGGTGATACAAAGATGCGGCAGCGGGCTGCCTAACCAACTACAGAGACACGCTACAACATCCGGCTAAAAGAGAGGGATAAGATAGCGTATCGGGACCAACTGTCACTAACCTCAAACAAACCCATCCTGGATCTCGCCCCTTATCCAAAGAAGCAATCAGAGGATAACTCACACAGTTGGATTAATGATGGTTCAAGTTATTGTGTCAATAAGACTATTACTAGTCAAGTTATCATTAGTTAGGTGTAAGTTGTCTAATCCTTGTTAGCCAGCCCTATCACCAAGTCATCCATAACCGCGGACAACACGGCTTCTCGAGAAGATTTAACCTTGCAGGGATGCACCAATTTGGCCGTACACGTAAGAATATCCCGCCAGACGGGGATCAAACCCACCAAGCGAGACACTCAACACAACCCAACTCTTCTTCGCATCAAGCCCAAAGAACCCCGTGCAATTGAGCGCACGGCTAATCAAGCCCCACGAAGAAAAGGGGACCCTCATAGCACTCTAAGAACGTGTCTCCCTAAATGCCGACTACAAAAGTTACCCCCTGGCCTCGGGTTTGCACCTGCATATGCATGCGGCAAATGGAAAACCCGAACTAAATGAGACGATTTGGACGAGATGCGAATCGAATCAAAGTTGAGGGGGGCGCCCATACACGCTTCCCACATGCGGTTAGCGCGCTCATCATGGATCTAGAGGACAAGAACTTTTCCTGAGTTCGACACTAGCAGGCCTCAAAACCATACCCGGCCTCCTGCCGGTGCCTTATCATCAAATTAGCATTACCTCAAACATTAACAGGTTGTTGTTTAACATCGAGCCCCCAGAACATAATAAATAAGGTAACAGAAATAACGGACATCAGACTCGAGCATAAACAACCCTAAGCATGCTAGTAAGACTCAGGCAACAAGCAACGGGGTTATAGGTGTGAAGGATAGGCTATATCAGGGTTACACGATAACATGTGATAGGATCGGAACACAAGAAACGAATCTTAAGGCTAGCAGGATAGACAACGGAAAGTATCGATATCCAGTGTGGAAAGGACACAATGGTTCTTGTGAGTGAATACTTGCCTGCAAACTCATTAGCCTGGTACTGGGTTAACTCCTCAGAAGTAGTGTCGTAAACCTCGTCTGTCTCAACGTCGTCGTCTATTCGGGAAGAAGAAAACAAACAACGCAGAGAGACAAACAATCAATAACATGGCATAATGCACAATCATGGGATGATGCATGGAAATTTAATTGATGCATCAAAGGTAAGCTAGTTGACATGGTAACATAATTAAATGGGCCCGTATGCAATTTGGATTGCAAATGGAAAGCCCATGAATTAAGGTTGAATTAAATGAACTACAAGTAACCATCATGTGAAAGTTGATTAGAATGATGAATGGATGAAGAAAACAACGAGAAAACAACAATAGCTTCAAATGGAAATGTTGTTTACCAAGTTTGGAAATTTATTTCTTAAGTTATGAAATTTGGCTTCTTAAATGAGTTATACAAGCATTTGTTTTTTTCACCAATTTTAAATGTTCAAAATAGATAACAAAGTTCATATTTGGAAAGAACACAAAATTTTAGGTGGAATACATGTTTCATTTGTTGAAAAAGGATTTAAAATGAATTAATTATGAATTAAACAAGTTTAAACAAGATTTAAATGAATTTAATTCAAGTATGAAATTATTTGAATTTTCATTTGTTCAAAACATTTAACAAAATTCACATTTGGAAGGTTTATACTTTTCTGGTTTGAAAACATATTTTATATGTTCAAAAAGAATTTAGTTTGACCAAGTTATGAATTTAGCAATTTTAAATGATTTAAACAAGGTTTAAATTATTTAACCAATTTTAATTATTCAAAACAGGAAACAAAGTTTATATTTGGAAAGGTGGTTCAATTCTGCATGGGAAACATATTTTATATGTGCCATTTGAAATAAATTTGAATTAGTTATAAATTTGACCAAATTTGAAATAGTAGTTTGAATTTGAATTTTGAAAACATTTGAAATGTTCAAAACAGTACACAAGTGGTTTAAACATGTAGAGAATTAAATTTGTTTTGGAAAATATATTTTATTTATTATATTTGGATTTGAAATGAGGTATTTATGATGGTTTGAAAACCAGGGACTAAACTGTAACTAAACAGGGACTGGATTTAAAAGAAAAAGGATCCAGATTGGATCTACCTCGCAGGGACCTAGCCTAGGCCACTGACAAGGGGGGCCCTGGCCACCGTGGCGCTCGCGTGGCAGTGTGTGCGCGCGCGTGTGGCTGCAGGGTCGCTGACAGGGGAGCCCCACCTGTCAGCGAGTGTTGCAAAATGTTGGGATTTAATCCCGCGAGGGGGGGATTCGAACCCACGCCCTCGTGTGCGTGTGCGCAGTGCGTGTGCCACTGGGGTGTGCTGCTGTATCTTGTCAGTAGAGGGGCGCGCGCGGTTTTGAGGAAAAGCCTCGAGATTTATCTGACGAAACTGAACCCAGTTCAGTTGCTGAACCTGACGGAGAGCGCGGTGGTCGCTGGCGGCGCCGCTGTGCTGCTGCTGCTTGCGGGCCAGCACAGGGAGGTGCAAGGGGGGTGCGCGATGTCGAGGATGCAGAGAGGGGAAAGAAGGAGGGAGAGGTGGTGCTCACCGGGAGGGGGTAGAAGGAGGTGGCCGTGCTCGGTGCGGTGGAGGTGGCCCGCGACAGAGAGGTGGACGACGGCGTCGATCCCGGCCCTCTCAGCCTCTTCCCTGGAAACGTGGAGGGAGAGGAAGGTACGGTGAACCCGTTCCCGCAGCTAACCAGGCCGGGAGGTGGTCATGGCGGCGGCGATCGCCGGGTTTTGTTGCGGTGGCGTGCGGTGGCGGTGGTTCAGAACAGAGAGGAGAACAGAGGAAGGAGGAGGGGAAAACGTCGATGGCGGCGCGAGGGAGAAGGGAGGAGGTCTAGGGCAGGAGGAGGAGCCCTCGGGGATGGCTATAAGGAGGAGGAGGAGGCGCGCGCAGCCGTCCCATCCCCTGCCTGTCGACGTGGGCATCGTTGATGCTCTGCCGTACAGAGGTAGGGGATGAGAGGGAAAGGTGGGCTGGGCCTGGGGTTGTGGTGGGCTCAGCCCACTGGCCTGCCCTCTCCCCTCTCTGTTTTTTTTTCTGTTTCTGTTTGTTTTTTTTTTGCAGAAAAAGAAAAGGGAAGAAAAAAAGAGGTTTTGGGATAGAGAAAAATTGTGGGGATAATTTTTATGAGTTATTTATCACAAAAGCACAAGTGTGCAACTTTCTGTTTTTCATATTTTTAAAGTTTGGTTGCTGTTTGAAAATTCAAGTGAATTTGAGTGAATTTTGGGATTAATTGAATTACTGAAAAGAAGCAATTTAAATGGTTTGAACTTTCAAGTTTATTGGAAACAATTTGATGTTTTGAGTTGAAATTTTCATTTGAAAATTGTAACAGAACAAGTATGAAACAAGAATTTGAAATTTGGTTTGAAATTCAAATAGAAAAACAAAGGAAAACAAATGAAAACAAATGCAATGCTTATGATGACATGATGCAAAACATAAAATAACAAGGAGCAAACATTCTAGGGTTGTTTTTCATACTTGGGATGTTACAAAACGCCCCCCCTTGAAGGAATCGCGCCCCGAGATTCCTACTGAGAAGAGAAAAGGTCCGGATACTTCTTGCGAAGATCCTCTTCGGTCTCCCACGTTGCCTCTTTATCGGAATGATGAGACCACTGCACTTTTAAGAACTTGGTGCTCTTGTTGCAAGTTTTGCGCTCGGTCTCATCGAGAATGCGAATAGGGTGCTCCTCATAAGAGAGGTCTTCTTGCAGATCAATGGAATCATGATCAACCGCACGACCTGGATCTTTGAAGCACCTCTTGAGCTGTGACACGTGAAACACATCGTGCACCTTGGATAGCTTTTCTGGAAGTTCAAGACGATAGGCATTTTCTGCACGCCTTGAGAGAATGTTGAAGGGACCAATATATCTTGGTGCAAGCTTTCCTTTTACACCAAAACGATGAGTGCCTCTGAGGGGAGTTACACGGAGATATGCTTTGTCACCAGGTGCATAGACCATGTCCCTGTGCTTGCTGTCATAGTAGCTTTTCTGACGAGACTAGCAATCTTGAGATTGTCACGAATGATGCGAACTTTCTCTTCGGCTTCCTTAACAATGTCAGGGCCTAAGAGTGAACGTTCACCACCTCCAGACCAATTGATTGGACTCCTGCATCTGCGGCCATAGAGAGCCTCAAATGGTGCCATGCCTAGGCTTGCCTGGAAGCTGTTGTTGTAGGAGAATTCAGCATATGGAAGACATTCCTCCCATTTCATGCCAAAAGAGATACCACATGCTCTGAGCATATCCTCGAGAATCTGATTGACTCTTTCGACTTGCCCTTGAGACTGAGGGTGATAGGCTGTGCTGAACAGAAGTTTGGTGCCCAATGCTTCTTGAAAGCTTTTCCAGAAATGAGAAGTGAATATGCTTCCACGGTCTAAGCTTATTTCCAATGGAACACCATGAAGAGGAACAATCTTTGCTGTGTATAGCTCTGCTAACTGACTAGCTGAGATTGTTTCTTTGACAGGAAAGAAGTGAGCGACTTTAGTGAGTCGATCAATGACAACGAAAATTGCATCGTTGCCCCTCTTGGACTTTGGAAAACTAGTGACGAAGTCCATTTCAATCATGTCGCACTTCCACTCAGGGATTTTCAGAGGTTGGAGAAGACCGGCTGTTTTCTGATGAACTGCCGTAACACGTTGACAAACGTCGCATTCAGAAACGTATTGAGCAATTTCACGTTTCATGCCAGGCCACCAATACAGTGTCTTGAGATCCTGGTACATCTTTGTACTTCCAGGGTGTATGGAGAGAGGAGTTTCGTGAGCCTCCTTGAGAATGACATCCTTGAGACTTTGAATTTGAGGAACTGCAATGCGTCCTTCGAAGAACACAGCTCCCTTGTCATCAATTGAGAAGGACTTAAATTTATCCTTGCCTTCTTTGATGTGCTCTACCATCTTCTTGATTTCAGCATCACGAAGTTGTTCAGAACGAATCTTGTCCTCGAGAGTTGGACTGTCTGTCAAGTTTGCAAGATAGCCTTGAGGAACAAGACCAAGGTTGAGCTTCTGGAATTCTTCATGAAGAGGTGGTTGGCTTTCCATGATCATGAGATTATTGCAATACGACTTGCGACCGAGAGCATCGGCCATAACATTAGCCTTGCCTGGAGTGTAAGAAATGGTAAGATCAAAGTCTTTAATCTTCTCAAATATAACATTTGTTCTCTGTTTTGGATAAATAAAATTAATGCAATTACTTAATGCTTTAATTAAATCATTTAAATGGTGAAATTCATAAATTGCTCAATTAAAATCCAATCTCAACAAATAAAATATGTTTTCCATCCCATTTTTCATGAACTTTGCAAATATCAACTTTGTTTTCTGTTTTGAATAATTTAAATTGCTGAAAAACAACTATTTCTTAATTAATGCATTTAAAATTGTCAATTTAATAACTTGCTCATCTAAAATCCAAATTCAACAAATGAAATATGTATTCCATCTAAAATTTTGTCTTCTTTCCAAATATAAATTTTGTTATCTGTTTTGAACAATTAAAATGGGTGAAAAAATAAATGTTTGTGTAACTCATTTAAGAAGCCAAATTTCATAACTTAATAAATAAAATTCCAAACTTGGTAAACAACATATCAAATTGAACCTATTGTTGTTTTCTTATTGTTTTCATCATCCATGCATCATTCTAATCAACTTTCACATGATGGTTATTTGTAGATCATTTAATTCAACATTAATTCATGGGCTTTTCCATATGCAATCCAAATTTCATATGGGCCCATTTAAATATGTTTACCATGTCAACTAGTTTATCTTTGATGCATCCTTAAACTTGTCATGCATTCATATCTTGATCATGCTGGATCTTTTGCCGTAGAAGTAATAGTTGCATCCGGCGTTTGTTCTAGTTCGTTGCTTCTTCGCGGATAGGACGTTGAGATGATGTGAGCAACGACAAGTTCTGCGGATGTACCTCTACTTGCTGGATTCCAGGCAAGTATACTCACTTGCTACCTATGGCTGCCTTTCATCACTTGTTACCGATTCTTTCCGTTATCTTTATGCTAGACTTATGATTCGATGCTTGTGTCTCGATCCTATCATATGTTTAACTTGCAGCCATGATATAGCCTTCCTTCCACTTCCTATTACATGTTGTTTGTTTACCCCGTTGGCCCTCGTGTCGTAGTTGCATGCTTAGTGTTCTTTGCTCTCAAGTCTTGTTGTCCGTCTTATCACCTGTTTAGTTTGATAGTTGGGTTTCAACCTAATCAACAACATGTTAATGTTTTGGGTAATAATAATTTGATGATAAGGCACCGGCAGGAGGCCCGACGTGGTTTTGAGGCCTGCTAGTGTCGACCTTAATTAGGAAAAGGGTCTTGTCCTCCGATCCATGATGAGCGCACTAACCGCATGTGGGAAGCGAGTATGGGCGCCCACCGCAACTTTGATTCGATTCGCATCTCGTCCAAATCGCCTCATTTAGTTCGGGTTTTCCATTTGTCGCATGCATATGCAGGTGCGAACCCTTGGCGCCAGGGTGGAACTTTTGTAGTCTGCATTTAGGGAGACACGTTCTTAGAGTGCTATGAGGGTCCCCTTTTCTTCGTGGGGCTTGATTAGCCGTGCGCTCAACTGCACGGGGTTCTTTGGGCTTGATGCGAAGAAGAGTTGGGTTGTGTTGAGTGGCCTGCTTGGTGGGTTTGCTCCCCGCCTGGCGGGTCATTATTACGTGTACGGCCAAATTGGTGCATCCCTGCAGGGTTAAATCTTCTCGAGAAGCCGTGTTGTCCGCGGTTATGGATGACTTGGTGAAAGTGCTGGCTAACAAGTACTCAGACAACTTACACCTAACGATGATAACTTGACTAGTAATATAGATTACCTCCACCATAAGAATGAATGTCACCTTAATCAACCGTGTGAGTTTCCTTGGGTTGCTTCCTTAGTAGGGGGTAACATTGGATGGGTATTGTTTGATGAGTAGTTGTAGTTGGTTCTGATACGCTATCTTATCCCTTTCTTTTAGCCGGATGTTGTAGCGCGTCTCTATAGTTAGTTAGTGCAGCCAGCTATCGCTTCTTTGCAATAATCCCTTCCTTTCCGTTGTACCCAAAGTATTTGTATCTTGTGATGATTGGTTACGCTGGTATCTTGTGAGTATGGGTTATCCACTTGCCAGTACTTAACCGTACTGACCCACGAATCCCTTTCGTGGCTGCATATTCCACATTGCAGTCAACAGGTTTGAAGTCTGACGACGTTAGTTTGGGAATCCCTCCGGCTCGTCCTGGGCAGGGATTGGACGCCATCGGTTATCTTCAGGACTCTTAGTCCAATTTGTATCTTGTCCGTAGTCGGACACTATGTTGTTTCTTCCGCTGTTATTTGGATCTTTGTATTGTATCAGTTGTAGTCTTGACTCGTTGAGTCGTTTTGTATATATCTTTTCTGTTGTTGTTGTGGATTATTCATGAACTGTTGTAATGTTATCACAAGTGGCAACCTGGAATCGGTTATTATGTGGATTTGGCGGAAATGCTGAAATCTGCATAGTGCCCGATCTCGGGGCGTCACAAATTTTGTAACACCTGGGGGACTTTTCCCCCAAATAGGTATTAGTTGTTTTCCTTTTTGGCATTGCATCACATGCATCATCTGCACATTGTTTGCAAACCAATTAAAAAACAAAACAAAAATTCGAATCCATTCAATTTTTTTTTCAAACAATGCACCTGTGTTTTTAAAACTCAAATTGTTTTTCAATATAAGTTTATTTGGAATTAATTTTGTTTGGTTATTTCAAAAACAATCCTTTATGAAACACCATTTGAAATTCAAATAGCAAATTCAAAACAAATTAACATTTCAAAATTTTGAAATTAATGTTAACATACTTTGCACTTGCTGTTTTGTAAATCCATAAAAATTATTTCATAAAAATAAAACCCTAACACCTATTTCTATCTCTCTCTTCCTATTCTTTTACAAAAAAAAGAAATAAAAAGAAAACCCTTTGGGCTGGGGAGGCAGGCCAAAGCCCACCTACAACCCAGCCCACCTCCCTCTCTGTCTGGCCCGCTACCCCCTTCCCCTACCTCTGTCCGTACGAGCACAGGTGGAAAGCGAGCTCACCCCACCTCCACCTGCTCCCTCCTCCTCTACTTAACCCCGCAGCCCCAACCCTAGGGTTTCTTCTCCCTCTCCTTCCTCCTGCGCCGCCGATCCCCTCGCTCTCCACTGATTTCTCTCTGTTCCCCTTCCTCTGTACTTAACCGAGAGAGAGAGACAGTGGCAGGTCGCCGTCGCCCCGCCGCCATGGTCCACCTCGAGCTAGGACGAGGGCTCCAGGAGCACCGCGGAGAGGTCTACTTTGTCCACACAAGAGGAATCAGCACAGAATCGGCTACAGCGACGACTACGTCCATGACTTCCCGTCGGTTGCCAAGCTTCTTCGCCGGAATTCGTCGCCTCCATCCTTCCCCGAGCCCGATCGCCTACATCAAACGCCCCCTGGTGAGCACGCCTTCCAATCCCAGCCATCGCCCGCCTGTATCGCTTCCGTGAGCTGCCGTGGCGTTCGACCATGGCTCTGTCGGCCAAGGCAACACTGAACTCGGGTTCAGAGAACGTGCGCACGACTGCTGCTGCCGCGGTGGTTCAAACGGGAGCACCGCACACACCCGAGATGCCTCTTGTGAATCACACCACCGTGCACCACATCACCACACCCCCTCCCCATACATCAGCCCCGCCGTCGCCGCGTTCTGCTCGGTTGATCGTCGCCTGTCGAGTTCCATCTGCAGTCACTGTTATGCAGCGATGTGGACCTTCAGTTTCGTCAGTAACACTCGCGGTGTACACTAGATCTTCCCTGCGCCCCCTGTTCTGTCACAACTCATTCAGTAGCCCAGTGGCTAAGCCATGTGTGCGCGCACCCGCAGGCCCAGGTTCGATCCCCCCCTCCGCCGAATAAACGGCCACACTTTTTCGGATTTGTGCGCAGGGGCAGGACCGACCCGTCAGCGAGCCCCGTTGCCACCTCACCTTCCACACGCCACCATGGCACTGGCCCCGCACGGTAGAGGCACAGGGCCAGTGTGCACTGTGTGCAAAACATCCCAGGGACCTGTCTCCACTCCAGATTCCTTTTCCAGTCCCTGTAAAATCACAGTTTGGTCCCTGTTTTTCTTTTGCCCCTAAAAATTGCAAAAACAACTCAAATTAAAAATGTAAAATATGTTTTTCAGTCAAAATTCAATGCACTTTCTGATTATCACCTTTGTTCTGCAATTTGGACAATTAAATTTAAAGTTATTTAATAATCCTTAAAATGACAAACTAAATGGCATAATTAATAACTTTCACATGGTTGCTCCAAATTAAATACTCAAAACATGAATTCCATCCAAAATTAAATGCCACACTTGAATATCAACTTTGTGTTCTGGTTTGCAACCTTTAAATTGACTAATTGTTTCACCTCTTATTTAATGCATTTAAATTGGTAATGTGCTTAACTAAATCATTTAAAATTGTTTCCCAACATGTCAAATATGTTTTCCAATCCAAATTTCCTGTACTTTTCAAATATGCAACTTGTTTACTGATTTGAACCTTCCAAATCAATTCAAAATTTCAAATTCAAATAACTCTATTGAATTTGATTAAATTCATAACTAATTCAAATATAATTCAAATGGCCCATATAAAATATGTTTTCCATCCAAAATTCCATGCTCTTTCCAAATATAACATTTGTTCTCTGTTTTGGATAAATAAAATTAATGCAATTACTTAATGCTTTAATTAAATCATTTAAATGGTGAAATTCATAAATTGCTCAATTAAAATCCAATCTCAACAAATAAAATATGTTTTCCATCCCATTTTTCATGAACTTTGCAAATATCAACTTTGTTTTCTGTTTTGAATAATTTAAATTGCTGAAAAACAACTATTTCTTAATTAATGCATTTAAAATTGTCAATTTAATAACTTGCTCATCTAAAATCCAAATTCAACAAATGAAATATGTATTCCATCTAAAATTTTGTGTTCTTTCCAAATATAAATTTTGTTATCTATTTTCAACAATTAAAATGGGTGAAAACAATAAATGTTTGTGTAACTCATTTAAGAAGCCAAATTTCATAACTTAATAAATAAAATTCCAAACTTGGTAAACAACATATCAAATTGAACCTATTGTTGTTTTCTTATTGTTTTCATCATCCATGCATCATCCTAATCAATTTTCACATGATGGTTATTTGTAGATCATTTAATTCAACATTAATTCATGGGCTTTTCCATATGCAATCCAAATTGCATATGGGCCCATTTAAATATGTTTACCATGTCAACTAGTTTATCTTTGATGCATCCTTAAACTTGTCATGCATTCATATCTTGATCATGCTGGATCTTTTGTCGTAGAAGTAATAGTTGCATCCGGCGTTTGTTCTAGTTCGTTGCTTCTTCGCGGATAGGACGTTGAGATGATGTGAGCAACGACAAGTTCTGCGGATGTACCTCTACTTGCTGGATTCTAGGCAAGTATACTCACTTGCTACCTATGGCTGCCTTTCATCACTTGTTACCGATTCTTTCCGTTATCTTTATGCTAGCCTTATGATTCGATGCTTGTGTCTCGATCCTATCATATGTTTAACTTGCAGCCATGATATAGCCTTCCTTCGACTTCCTATTACCTGTTGTTTGTTTACCCCGTTGGCCCTCGTGTCGTAGTTTCATGCTTAGTGTTGTTTGCGCTCAAGTCTTGCTGTCCGTCTTATCACATGTTTAGTTTGATAGTTGGGTTTCAACTTAATCAACAACATGTTAATGTTTTGGGTAATAATAATTTGATGATAAGGCACCGGCAGGAGGCCCGGCGTGGTTTTGAGGCCTGCTAGTGTCGACCTTAATTAGGAAAAGGGTCTTGTCCTCCGATCCATGATGAGCGCACTAACCGCATGTGGGAAGCGAGTATGGGCGCCCCCCGCAACTTTGATTCGATTCGCATCTCGTCCAAATCGCCTCATTTAGTTCGGGTTTTCCATTTGCCGCATGCATATGCAGGTGCGAACCCTTGGCGCCAGGGTGGAACTTTTGTAGTCGGCATTTAGGGAGACACGTTCTTAGAGTGCTATGAGGGTCCCCTTTTCTTCGTGGGGCTTGATTAGCCGTGCGCTCAACTGCACGGGGTTCTTTGGGCTTGATGCGAAGAAGAGTTGGGTTGTGTTGAGTGGCCTGCTTGGTGGGTTTGCTCCCCGCCTGGCGGGTCATTCTTACGTGTACGGCCAAAATTGGTGCATCCCTGCAGGGTTAAATCTTCTCAAGAAGCCGTGTTGTCCGCGGTTATGGATGACTTGGTGAAAGTGCTGGCTAACAAGTACTCAGACAACTTACACTTAACGATAATAACTTGACTAGTAATATAGATTACCTCCACCATAAAAATGAATGTCACCTTAATCAACCGTGTGAGTTTTCCTTGGGTTGCTTCCTTAGTAGGGGGTAACATTGGATGGTTATTGTTTGGTGAGTAGTTATAGTTGGTTCTGATACGCTATCTTATCCCTTTCTTTTAGCCGGATGTTGTAGCGCGTCTCTGTAGTTAGTTAAGTGCAGCCCGCTGCCGCTTTGCTGCAATAATCCCTTCCTTCCGTTGTACCCAAAGTATTTGTATCTTGTGATGATTGGTTACGCTGGTATCTTGTGAGTATGGTTTATCCACTTGCCAGTACTTAACCGTACTGACCCACGAATCCATTTCGTGGCTGCATATTCCACATTGCAGTCAACAGGTTTGAAGTCTGACGACGTTAGCTTGGGAATCCCTCCGGCTTGGCCTGGGCAGGGATTGGACGCCATCGGTTATCTTCAGGACTCTTAGTCCAATTTGTATCTTGTCCGTAGTCGGACACTATGTTGTTTCTTCCGCTGTTATTTGGATCTTTGTGTTGTATCAGTTGTATTCTTGACTCGTTTGAGTCGTCTTGTATATCCCTCCTCTGTTGTTGTTGTGGATTATTCGTGAACTGTTGTAATGTTATCACAAGTGGCAACCTGGAATCGGTTATTATGTGGATTTTGGCGGGAATGCTGAAATCTGCATAGTGCCCGATCTCGGGGCGTCACAAATGGTATCAGAGCATGGTTTCCAATTCCCAAAGTTGTTTCGATACGAATGGTTATCGAAGCAACGGGTCCGCAAAGCCTGTAGGTTAACCTCGCTAACGGTCGTTGTATCTAGAGTGTCAAAAACTATTTGTGCAAAACCTGTTTTGGAAACATCTCAATAGGATTCTTGTTTTCTCCTTATCTCTATTCTATTTCCCCTCCCATCTTATTTGTTTTGGAGTCTCCCCCCTTGTCTATCTTTCAAAGTGTTAGGATCCTACGTGGGTGGACGTTTTCTGAGCCTTTAACCTAATAGGTTCGATCATCGGAAGATTTCTGGTGGAAGAACATCGTCATCAGCCCGAGCAAGATTCCCTTGTTAGTGGTGTCGAGGAGATCAACTGGAAACATGAAGAATTGATAGTCGAACTTCTTTCCCCTCCCGGGTTAGGGGGTGGATTGCGAGGGCGCAATCCCTTGTTAGTGGTGTCGTCTGTAACACCTGGGGGATTTTTCCCCCAAATAGGTATTGGTTGTTTTCCTTTTTGGCATTGCATCACATGCATCATCTGCACATTGTTTGCAAACCAATTCAAAAACAAAACAAAAATTCGAATCCATTCAATTTTTTTTTCAAACAATGCACCTGTGTTTTTCAAACTCAAATTGTTTTTCAATATAAGTTGATTTGGAATTAATTTTGTTTGGTTATTTCAAAAACCATCCTTTATGAAACACCATTTGAAATTCAAATAGAAAATTCAAAACAAATTAACATTTCAAAATTTTGAAATTAATGTTAACATACTTTGCACTTGCTGTTTTGTAAATCCATAAAAATTATTTCATAAAAATAAAACCCTAACACCTATTTCTATCTCTCTCTTCCTATTCTTTTACAAAAAAAACAAACAAACAAAAGAAATAAAAAGAAAACCCTTTGGGCTGGGGAGGCAGGCCAAAGCCCACCTACAACCCAGCCCACCTCCCTCTCTGTCTGGCCCGCTACCCCCCTTCCCCTACCTCTGTCCGTACGAGCACAGGTGGAAAGCGAGCTCACCCCACCTCCACCTGCTCCCTCCTCCTCTACTTAACCCCGCAGCCCCAACCCTAGGGTTTCTTCTCCCTCTCCTTCCTCCTGCGCCGCCGATCCCCTCGCCCTCCACTGATTTCTCTCTGTTCCCCCTTCCTCTGTACTGAACCGAGAGAGAGAGACAGTGGCAGGTCGCCGTCGCCCCGCCGCCATAGTCCACCTCGAGCTAGGACGAGGGCTCCAGGAGCACCGCGGAGAGGTCTACTTCGTCCACACAAGAGGAATCAGCACGGAATCGGCTACAGCGACGACTACGTCCATGACTTCCCGTCGGTTGCCAAGCTTCTTCGCCGGAATTCGTCGCCTCCATCCTTCCCCGAGCCCGATCGCCTACATCAAACGCCCCCTGGTGAGCACGCCTTCCAATCCCAGCCATCGCCCGCCTGTATCGCTTCCGTGATCTGCCGTGGCATTCGACCATGGCTCTGTCGGCCATGGCAACACTGAACTCGGGTTCAGAGAACGTGCGCACGACTGCTGCTGCCGTGGTGGTTCAAACGGGAGCACCGCACACACCCGAGATGCCTCTTGTGAATCACACCACCGTGCACCACAGCACCACACCCCCTCCCCATACATCAGCCCCGCCGTCGCCGCGTTCTGCTCGGTTGATCGTCGCTTGTCGAGTTCCATCTGCAGTCACTGTTATGCAGCGATGTGGACCTTCAGTTTCATCAGTAACACTCGCAGTGTACACTAGATCTTCCCTGTGCCCCCTGTTCTTCTACAACTCATTCAGTAGCCCAGTGGCTAAGCCTTGTGTGCGCGCACCCGCAGGCCCAGGTTCGATCCCCCCCTCCGCCGAATAAACGGCCACACTTTTTCGAATTTGTGTTTTGTTTTTGAATTGGTTTGCAAACAATGTGCAGATGATGCATGTGATGCAATGCCAAAAAGGAAAACAACCAATACCTATTTGGGGGAAAATACCCCAGGTGTTACATTAGAGATAGGATAAGGCAATGGATATGGTGATCAAATTTTGTAGAGTTGGACAATGATCTATGTATCAAAAGAGTTCTAAGCCAAGAAGACGAAGAGGACTATACTACATCACTATTTAACTGCCTACGATGGTTAATCCTTTTTATGCACCATTTTGATTGCGCAGTAGTTGTGATTATTAGGGTGATTCCTCGCTTTAAAATATCAAGGTGATCGTTCTCTTCAAAACTGTGCACCGTCAAACTGGTCCGGGTCCACGTCTATCACTTGTATCCAAGGGTCAACGTGTTCTTATGACCTTATAGGAGGGTATGGATTGATCACTTGTATCCAAGGGTCAATACCATACAAGCAGGAACATTAGTTGGTTGTCTTGACGTTCTGGAATGATAGTCATGAACTCGGAGCACATACATTGAAACATAAACGAGAGTCACATGAGATTTGATTGGCTTGTAGACCTACCCTTTGGATTATGATTAGTTGCCAAGATGTATCCATCCTTCTAATCATATGTCCAATGTGGATCTCGAGTAACTGAATATTAATTTTGAGGAATATCAATTTCAGTGGGAGTGCACTTATTGTTCAAATATTTGGTTTTAACCAAGTGCAATTAATCATGATAACAACTAAGGTAATTTTAATTTATTCTTACAGAGTTGGCATCTATATCCCACCTACACTTTTAGTTAGCTGATTCATTTAGATATCTGGTTAAGAAAACTTTATGAACTTCTTTCGTAATTTGAGGATTTCCCTCAAAATGTCAAAGTAAAGTCCAATTGAAATATTTCGATAGATTTTCTCAACGTATGTCTATGGATGAGATTCAGGACATACATGGATATAGTCCGAAGAGCATTCATTCCAATTAAGCTTGTCTCTGTAAGGATGTCTCAATTGAAGCACCGTAAAGTTGTCAACGTTTCAAAGTGTGACATGCACTTGTTGACATAAAGACGGGTGTGTATAATATTATAAACACATACATGCTATTGAAAGATATATGTATATTAACAAGCAAGGAGCTGAAAAAGTTATTTCAGATACAAACAAGATATAATATATCTCAAGAACTAGATTGTATACAAGAGAAACAAAGATTAAATTTGGTGAAGAAAAGTATGTGTACTAAGGGGGTGTTTGTTTGGGATGTGGCTGGCTGGCTGGTTGTGGCTGGCTGTGCACTTGTGGAGGGAAAACTGTTGTGCAGTGGAAGCCACTTTTCTGAATGTGACTGTTTGTCGATTTGGCTAGTTGTCTAGCTGTGTGGCGAGGAATTGTCTGAAATATCCTCAGAGTGAACTAGTAAAATTAGTTTCTTATCTATCAAGATAAAAAACTTCCAAGAAATAAAAAAGCTATGGAATGAGTAATAAGCTATGAATCAATACTCACGTATTTCATTCATCGATACATGCACATGCGGACGTACTTATATATGGTAGTTTGATATGTATTTTATTTAACCATGATAGCAAGCAGTAGTACGAGTTTCATCCAACCACGATACTAGCAAGCAGCATCACAAATTATTTGCGCCACTTGCACGTCCCTCGCCTGAGAAAGGACGGAAAAGAATCAAACGAGAGCATTGAGTGGCAAATCTTCGTAAATACGACCAACGCTAGTGGCAATCCTATATACCATTTCGTTTTTTAAGTTCCAAAGATGCGGGAAGCACCTCCATACGCTTAGTGTAATTGTGGCGTTGGCTTTGGCAAAGCAGCTCACGAAGTCACCCCGTTTGTTTCGATTTCCAGGCTTAATTTCGTGGAAAGCCAGAAAAAGCTCCAACAAATACACCCTAAGCTTAGTACATACAAGGATTGGTGATGTTGGATGTCCTCATCTCCCAAGAAATTGGGCACCAATCTTAATGTTGTTTTCGTCTCCGGTAAAAGCTTTGGGAGTTTTGTCATTGTTAATGACTAAAGGAGAAGAAGGATTGTGAATGAATTTATTCATTTCACTTTTGAATATGGGAGAAAACTTAGCGATGTTGATGTCACTGGCCGTAAGATATGTGAAATGATGAGTTTTACCTACTCTTTTATCTACAGCTAGCTGCAAATATGGATGAAGTTCTCGGCCCATTATCTACTGTTTGTTGCTGGCTTTGTTAATGAAATAGAACAATTAGAAATACACCGACCATTTCCGAATTAGTCATGGTCGAGGCCCTTCTGCCTTGGTGGATGGGATCGACCAGATCGGCACCACGCTCTACCTCCTGACCCTGGCGATGAAGTCGGACCTGAGGGCGGCGACCGCTGTCGGAGATGATGCGACGGGTGCGCCCTCCGGACCTCCCGCCCTACCCCATGCACGATGCGCCGGAGATGGCGACGTGGTGCACCTGTCTGCGGACGACGAGGCCGCTGACGGCGGCGCCCATGCGTGGGCTACTTTCGAAAAGGGCCGGCGAGCCCTTTATGGCGGTGGTCCGCCTGGTCTTCTCCCGGTGCGACCTGTGGCGGCGTGGTGGTGATGAGGGGATGAGGTTGCCGAAGGCGTCCCTCAGTGGGACGTTTTCGATGCCTTGGCGCCGATACTCGAGGATGGACAATCCTAATGGTGGTTGATCTGGCGCCTTTGACGTTGATGGAGCGTGATGGATTCCAGGTGAAAACCTTGTCTCCGATTACTCGGGGCCGGTGATGGCGACATTTCGAGTGTGGTTTCCTTCCTGAAGGCATCATCGAGGAAGCCCTGCAACTCTTCCCGTCAACTCCGGGGGAAACCCTTGATCAGTCGATCGGATGATGGCGGCGCTTCTACGTCGCTACCTCCTTGGGGGCATCATTCTTGGAGGCGTGCGCCGGTCGAAGGGACCAGAGGATGAGTACGGTGGTGGATGCAGGTCCTTCGATGGTCTTCGCGGTAACGGCAACGTCGACAAGCTACCTTGCTTCGGCCCGCTCCGGGGGGAACCCTAAATCTGGGATTCCCGGATTGGATGATGGTGACACCGCTGGTGTCGCTCTCCCTCTTGAGGGCATCGTTTTGGAGCAGAGGCCGGAGGGTCCTAGAGAGGATGTGGTGTTTCTTCAACAGCATTCACGACGGCGGTTCTCGACAGCTTGGTGTTGTGGGGTCTCGGTGTTGTTTGCGGGATGTTGGACACGCGCAGGGAGTTGGTGTTGTCTGGTGCCATGGTGGTATCGACGGCAGGTCTGACATGGTGGGTACTTTGATCGCTAACCTGAAGACGGGTGAGCGGAAGACGGCGGCGGCTACTTTCCGACCGTGTATATCGGTACACGCTGCGGTGTGCTGGACCGATTATGCCCCTTGCTCGCCATCGGGCGGCATGGAGAGGCCTTCGGTGTTTGGATGAGGCGCGTTGCTGGGTTCTCAGAGTATCGACTCTGTGATTGTCCACCCCTTTCATCGGTTTTGGTAGGCTTAGTTTGGTGGATTCGGGTCTACTTGTTTACTGCATCTACTTGTAAGACGGTGTTTTCTGTCCTATCTTTTAATAAAAGCCGGCTGTGTGCATCATTTTGATGCAGAGGCTGGGGGTAGACCTCCATTTCTAAAAAAAAAATCCGAATTAGTGATCAATCCGAGTGCGAAGAACTGGTACATCCTGACATTGGTGTACTTTTTGGATAGATTTTCTGCGTGGAATATGCGGATGCATGTCTCCCGGACAAAAGAAAAACGCTCATCCTTCAGCTGGAGGGCAAAAAGAGGCCGTGGGAGACTACGTTCGATGTTCGATATAAGAAACAGAGGCGTATTTCAGGAGGCTGGAAGGAATTCTCCAGGGAGAATGGCCTGAAGGTGGGAGACACGTGCCTCTTCAAGCTGGAAGACACCAACACTGATGATCTCAAGATGACCGTCTATGTGATTCGCAGGCCACAGCCGTAGCTCTCGACTCTCGAGCACTTGGTAGATTTTTTGTCTGTCTATCTATATGTTCCGTGGGTTTAACTCTCTTGCACACCCTGCTATGAGCATGAGAAGAGAAAGCTAACCGGTGAACATTTTCTGTGTGCTAAAACAACTCCTTTCATACTCCTATATAATTTCGGAAAACTGAACCTATCTGTTTAATTCTCTCCCTCATGCCATTCAGGTTATTTGTTGGGAGACAACATTTATGTCTCCATGTAATCTGTACACCTTTCTGTTGTGTTGTGTTACTACTTTTCTATATGTGCTGCTTCAACCGGGAGTTCAAAATGTTGTGAGATGCATGGATGAACTCTTGGGCAGGATCACATGGAACTCTAGTAAGTACATGCATGAACCACATTGTCTAAAGCTCCATCCTGCTCTGGATCTCTTAGCGGATGCACATTAGCCTTGTCTTTCCTGGCAAGGTTCAGGTCATCCTTGAAAATAAATATATTACGCTGTCGTCGACAAATATGTACAGTTACTTGTGCATTCCGCTGCCTATCTTTGTTCCATCACTCCCAGGATCACCATCTCTCCATTCTTATGTGAACCTGCACTGAACCTATCTGCACTGTCCTCCTTGCCGTTATTCTCTGTCTCCACTGCCCATGTCACTTGAGTTTGGTGATGCAGTAGGCTATATAGCATACAACAAGCAGTTCCAGTAAAATCAAAAGATGACAGAGTATAATATTTATAAATCAAGGCCGCTTGAGAGAGACAGGGACAAGCGTTGCAAGCAAACAAACCTGCACCGCCGTCTTGGCGCGGTTCTGCTCACCTCAACAGAGAAAGCGCTGTAGTAACTGGTTATGTGCCAGGAAAATTCATTCTTCAAGAAAATTGCCACGACGGTAAGCGTAGCCTCATAATTCCAAGATCGAGTCAGAGTAATTAAGTTCAGACATACATGGAGCCTTGAGAAATTCCCAGACAAAACTAAAGAATTTCGTATATCTCATGTTTTAAGTAAGAGATATTTTTCCAAGTTAACACACGGTACAATTTGGTGCAACACAAATTCAGTAATAGACAGTCTGCAATCTGAAGACACATTATGACATCTGAGTTGCCCCCCTGAAGACAAATCTGCTAGCCTACTAGAACTTCAGAATAATCGTTCATTATCAGACTATATCTGTAGTATGTCGGGGCCGACCATGTATCTATTCCAACTTTCCAATCAACTCGTCAGTCCTCCAGAGACGCTCGGATTTTTCTTTGCTCTTTTCCCATCCATGTTAGCTAGTAAGGTTTTCTGATCAGGTTGCGTGCCTGCCCGCTCTATAACTGTCCAGACAAGCCTTGCGCCGGGTCGTACCTCGACAGCAGTCTCCTCTGTTGAAAAATCAGGGAACAAACACAAACACATTGAAGTTAATTACCATCTGACCAGGTAAATAATAATGAGTACTCATTACAAATTCGGTAATGTAATTTCCAGAGAAATGTGGGAGAATTCAGAGGACGACTTACGATGGGCTGAAACTGAGGGGCTGTCAGGTTGGTCTCCAGATTCCTCAGCACCAGCAAGACCTGCATCATGTCAAGAAACATTGAGCCTGTTTATCGGTATTCATTTTGCTCACGGGAGCAGAGCAGGGGTGACTTAGGAGCATAGCAAATGACCATGCTGAAGAAATAAACTGGAACGCTTACCGTCTTCACGGTGATGCCATCCATGTCCTTGAGTCTCTGCAGGTGGGCTTCGACGGGGCACGGCGTGGCCGGGTCGAACATGTCGCCGATGAAGCGGTACACCTGCGCGAAGTGCATATCGTCTGCAGGAACAGCAATGGGAGAAAACGAGATTCAGCCCACAGTTATCATATTTCAGCACAATAGTCTAAGGTTCTGTACTAGCACAAGATTGGGCACAAAACAAAGATTTGTTACCAGGAGACAGCGGAAGCGGGATCGTCTCGTCCTGCTCATCGGCGATAGCTGAGGCTTTGCTTGCGCCACCAGTGCCAGCCCAGTCCATGGCCGTGTCACTGAAGCTCGGCGTCCCCATGAATGAGCTGCCACCTGGAGGTATTGCAGTACGTAAAGTTTTGGTGGCGGCTCTGGGGTGTCCAGACAGGAGAAGAGTAAGTTACCTTGATGTGGTTCAGTTGGGCTCCCTGTACCTCCGTAGTTCGCACGCGCTGAAGAAGTGGCTGCCCAGTCTAAGTTGTGCATGTCTGAAATAAAATTCAGAACAGTGTCACTCATGCCTGATCAGCAATCATGGAAGGGTAATGAAGTTACACGGTGTTCAGGAGATCAGAAGCTCCGTGATAGGAGTCGCTTGCCAGTGGATGCACCAGGAAGGACTCCGGGGCAGTTCCACCCAATGGGACTCTGCTGCGGGTGGCCGTGCAGCACCGTCTTCGCTCCGGATGGCTGTGCCGGCACGGCGAGGCTGCGGTTGGCGTACTGCGGCGGCAGGCCTGCGGCGAGGCCGAGCTTCTGGACCTTGAGGAAGTACTTCTGGGCGTGGCTGCGTATCTGCACACAACAGGGGCACACATGCGCATGCTGTAAGTGATTCAGCATCACGGCATTTCTCTAATCCTCCAGTTGCTCGGAGACTGAGCTTGAGTACCTGCACCGCTGTCTTGGTGCGGACGTGCTCCTCGATCTTCTTCCAGTCGCGGCCGAACCTGAGCACAGAAACCGCATGGTAAATTCAGAGTTTCAGAGATGTCAGAGCAGAACAGAGCAGGGTGTGATGCACATATGCACGGCACTGACCTGAGGAGGGCGTCGAGGAAGCGCTCGTGCTCCTCGGGGCACCACCGCTCCCTCGGCCTGGTGATGGTGTACGGCTTCCTCGCCTTCTTCCCCAGCGACGACGTGCCCTCGCCGGCGCCCCTGTTCGCCATGGTCGCCCACCACCTGTTAGCAGCTCTCTTCTTCTTCTGCTGCTGCCGCCGCTGCTCGTCGCTGTCTATATATACTGCACCGCGACCGCGCGCGCACGCGTGCGGCAAATCCATTTGTGGTCTGGGAGTTTGGGATTTGGAGGGCAGCTTGCTGGGTAAGGATTTGGATGCGTGGTCTTGTCAGTTTGTACACGGATCGGTGGCCATGAGATGGAGCACTCGGGGCGTGGCCTAACAGGAATTAGCGAGGCTACATGGTGCAGCCTGCTAGCTTGGTGCAAGCGGCCTCGTGGCGTTCGTCCAGCACCGGTACGTGTAAAGGAACGTGCGTATTCACGGTGGTAACGCGTACTACGCAGAAAATGATTTGTCGCTCGGGTTCTTTCCGTTTTCGCCGCGCGCGGCCGGGGGACAGGCACGATACCAAATTCTTTCGGGAACGTTCATATAGGCCTCTTCCTCGCCATCCCTCGATTTCCACCCTTTTGTTTTAATTCCTATCGTTCATATATGACCAATTATTAGCTAGGACTTCAAAATAAAATGGTTAAGACGATTCTGCATTACCAATTGTGCCCAAAAAAATGGACGCCGCGTGGCTATTGGTTGGAGCTCGTCTGCCTTGTTCTGCCTACTGACATGGCCCTTTTCCGAGCCTCCACAAATATCACTTTGGGCGATGGAGCGAAGAGCATGTTTTGGCATGACTCTTGGCATAGTGTTGGCATCCTAAACCTTCGCTTCCCGGGTCTCTTCGCGATTGCAACGAGGAAGTGCAGATCTGTCCAAAAGGACCTCTCCGACGGGAATTGGATGCGTGCCCTTCAAAACATCCACACGGAGCCACAGCTGACCGAGTTTGTTGACCTTTGGAGCATCCTTCTTGACGTCCACCTGCAGCCACGACCTGACACCATCACGTGGCGCTGGACGACCTCGGGGATATACTCGGCTGCGTCCGCATACCGCTGCCAGTTCGTCATCTGCCACCCGCCCTTCCAGACGAGGAAAATCTGGAACGCTTATGCTGAACCTAAATGCAAATTCTTTGCATGGGTGGTGGCGCATGAAAAGATCAGAACGAGCGACAATTTGGCACGAAGGGGTTGGCCTCACTCTCCCATTTGCAAGTTGTGCCACATCCACCCCGAGACGATACAACATTTGTGTCATGAGTGCTCATACACGACGGCGGTGCGGGACTCCGTCCTCCTCGCCTTCGCACGGCCGCCACCCGCACCCACTGCGGCCCACTCCTTTGATCTTTGGTGGAATAATTACATCCGCAACATGCGAAATGACGAGAAGAAGACCGCAAGCGGAATTATATGCTACACCATTTGGGGAGTTTGGAAGGAGAGAAACCGAAGAGTTTTCACCAATCAGGCTTTGCCGGTGTTGGATGTGGTGCGTCTCATTCGCGAGGAGATTGCAATGAGGGCCTTTGCCCACACAGATGACCCCGGAGACAGGGCGGCCTAGGTAGCTCCTGTTTTTGGCTATGGCCTTTCCTTCTTCCTTTTAGCCCTAGGGCTTTTGCCTTCCGAGGCACACTTGTACATACTTTCATCTCTTCTAATCGAATGGCAGAGCGCCTGCCTTTAAACCTCAAAAAAAAAATTGTGCCTCACTAGCTAGGTGATAAAATCAGCCTACCGTCTTCCTTGAATTTTTCATTCCATGTCCCTTCGGTGCCTAGATTATTGTCATTGATTATTCCGCATACCCCTTCTCATCATACATCCGCGTTGCCACTCACCTTTTTTTTAAGATACTCCCTCCATTCCATAATGTTGTAAGATGTTTTACATGTTATCTAGATTCAGACTAAAATAAGTTGACAGATATATTAAAATGTGTCTACATACATGTGTGTATAAATAAATATGGAAAAGATCTAAAACATCTTATATTATGGAATGGATGTAGTATTTGCCCATTGCAATAAACACCATTCACGACATGGGTCCTGTCTTGTTGCGGCTCTCGTGTGCCATCGCCACTGATCTTATGAGTCTATACTATTATTCGTCTATTCTTGGAGCACCACCAGCAGTGATGCTAAAATAGCGCCGCGCGGGAAAAACCGTCGATTCCCAGCGCGCGAGGCAAAAGCGGCGGCTCCAGCGGACGCGCTAAAACTCGGCGCGCGAAAATAATCGGCCAACACGCGGGGAAAAGCTGGAGGTGGCGCCCAGAATCTTGTACTTCCCCTTCTACGCACGGAACGGCCGAGCTCATGCGCGAACTCCCAACCGCCGCGTGAAACTTCCGCGCGCGCCGCAACAGCTTCCATTCCTAGTCTTACTCGCTCCTCCGGCGCGAGATCCCCCCATCGCCGCGTTACCTCGTCAGCCCAACTACTCGACCGGCCCACGCAGCTTCGACTACTACCCAGATGGTCGCGCCACCAGGGTAAGAAGCGCACCTGCCGGCGACGCTCCCACAATCACCTCCCCGCCGCCAAAGCTTACCACCGCCTCCGAGTTATTCCCCCTCCGATTGGAGTGGGAATCTTCCACGAGTGTGCGCCGGCGCCCGGCGGCAGCATAGCAACCCACCATGCTTAAGTTGTTCGACGAAATTCCTCAAAGGTATGTGTTGACGTCGAATTGCTCCTTTCATGATTGTTATTTGTAGTTTTGCTAAAATAAGCGGCATTTTTTGTGTAGATGCTTCCGATTCTAACTCGTCTAGTGAAGAATGGGAGCTCCAAGAGGAGGGATACATAGCTATTCTTTTGGCATTGCACGCCAAAAAGAGGCCGAGGCATGCTGGCTCTACTATCGGTAGAGAGAGTTTGGGGAGGGAACGGATCGATGGGCACAACAAGTTGATGCGCAACAACTTTGTGGCGAAGCCCATTTATCTGGAGAAATATTTTCGGTGCCGTTTTAGGATGAGCACCGAGTTATTCAAGAAGATCTCAGTGGAGGTGATGAAGTATGACCCCTTTTTCAGCAATAGGGGGATTCCTCCGGAGAAGTTGGCGATAGAACTTACCATAAGGTGACCACCGCCTTGTGTATGTTGGCATACGGTATTCCGGCAGATCTTGTTGATGACCACTTGGCAATGGGTGAGAGTCAAGCTATCATGTGTGTGAAACGCTTCGTGGTAGCAATGGTAGAAGTGTTCGATACCGAATACTTGAGATCGCCCAATTCGACACGGCTAGACTCCTGGAGTTGAACAAAGCACGGTGATACGTGCCAAACGTATCTATAATTTTTGATACTCCATACTTGTTTTCTATATGTTTTCCCCATGTTTTCTATCATTTAGTGGACTAACCTATTAATCCAACGCCCAGTGCTAGTTTCTATTTATTTTGTCTGTGTATTACAGAAAAGGGCGAAAAATGAAAGCGCTCGGAATAAGCTGTAATTTTTTTTAGAATTGTTTATTCACCGAAATACCCTAGGAGACAGAAGGGCACCTAGAGATGGGCCCCAGGGCGACCATGAAGGAGTTATGCCCTAGAGGCAATTTAATAAAGTGTTTTTATTATTCATAACTCTCATGTTCATAATGTTTTATACCATGCTATAACTATATTAAGAGGAAAATTAATACAAGTGTGGTATGTAAACAAACCAGGTCCCTAGTAGCCTCTAGTTATATTAGTCCATTGGGCAACAGATGATCAAGATTTCCTGATACATCCCAAACGTATCTATAATTTTTGATACTCCATACTTGTTTTCTATACGTTCTTCCATGTTTTCCTACGTTTTCCGGGACTAACTGATGTCTACGCATGCTTCTATTATTGTAGATAGTGTTGGACCTCCAAGTGCAGAGGTTTGTAGAACAACAGCAAGTTTCCCTTAAGTGGATTACACAAGGTTTGTCGAACTTAGAGAGGAAGAGGTCAAAGGTATCCCTCTCAACCAACCCTTCAATTACGATACAAGAAGTCTCTTGTGTCCCCAACACACCTAATACAATTGTCAGTTGTATAGGTGCACTAGTTCGGCGAAGAGAGAGTAAAATACAAGTGATATGGATAATTGTAAGTAGTAATTGCAATCTGGAATAAAAGTGACAGCAATCAAATATGTAGCAGAATTGATTGTAAATGGTGTTTCAATGCTTAGAAACAAGGCCTAGGGATCATACTTTCACTACTGGACACTCTCAACAATGATAACATAATTGAATGCATAAATATCATCTCTTCACTATACTACCCCGAACCACTCTCCGGTCGAATAACAAACACCAATTCATTGCGTAGGGCTGTAACAACACCCCTGAAAGTCGCATTCCCATGTCTAGTTAACCCCACGCTATCACTATGAGCGCCCTAGAAGGTACTAGACAAACACCACAATTTCATAGGGTCATCCAACACAAGATATAAATACCATGCTAAACCACACGGTGCACACACTATCACCTTTACACCGTGATCATAGTGTCTACGGAGATCTCATAACAAAACCACTTAGTAGGATAACAGATGAAGTGTCACATCTACTTATTCAACTAGATTACAAAGCTCATGATCACATAAAGATCACACCATCGGAGAGAGAGATGAAACAATAGCTACCGGTAGAGCCCTCAGCCGCGGGGGAGAACTACTCCATCCTCATCATAGGAGACAACAACGACAATGAATATGGCGGTGGAGTCGATGGAGATGGCTTCGGGGGGCACTTCCCTGTCCAGACAGTGTGCCAGAACAGAGATTCCTGTCCCCTGAAAATTGTCGGCGGCCGCGGTGGAGCTACATAACTTTTCGTGGAAAAAGGATGATCTATTTAGGGTTTATGCATCGGGGGATTATATAGGCGAAAGGGCAACGTCGGTGGGCGCCCGAGGGGCCCACACCACCAGTGGTGGCAGCCAGGGCTAGCGCGCGCGGAGGCATGGTGTGGGGGCTCCAGGGCCCCCGTCCGGGTCTCCTTTGGACTTCCTTAAAATTCTAAGACTTTTGGCTTTTGAATCGTCCAATTCCGAGAATATTTTCAGAACAACTTTTCTGAAACTAAAAACAACAGAAAACATGAACTGGCTCTGTGGCATCTTGTCAATAGGTTAGTCCCAGAAAATCCATAAAAATGGCATAAAGTGTATAAGAAACATGTAGCATATAGTATGAAAACAACATGGAACACCAGTAATTATGGATATGTTTATGACTTATGAACATCCCCAAGCTTAGTTCCTGCTCGTCCTCGCGTAGGTAAACGATAAAAACAAATAATTTCTGAGGTGACATGCTACCAACATAAACTTGATCATCATAGTAATATAAAGCATGTAAACTAGGATCAAATGAATAAAGGCTGTGATTTATAGTTGATATCAAATAGAATAATATATAAACCATTAGGAAAATAAAGTAAAACTTTTCAATGAATCAATACTAAAAGATAATCCATTATGCAAATTACATTAAAGACAATTTAAGCTTCAAGAACGACAATATAATCATGCAAGGCATCAAACTCTCACAACAACTCCTGTTAGGATCAAGTCAAGTGAAAATAATATGCACGTACGAAACCCATTCAATTAATTGTGCACTCAAAACAAGCAAGCGTTCTGTATTGGACCCTGACACCGGGATGTTATGGCTAAAAGAACATTATTGGGGGTTTGGAAGGTCAATGGAAGAAAGTCTCACACAACTGAAAGTGATCATTAGACAAGAGGAAGTCTTATAATCGAAGTTATGCAAGAAGTAGTGATTGCCACACAACGGATGCATGTAGAGCCATAAGTGTATGGAAGTTCTCCAATGGAACTAGTGGGGGTGCATCTAACTTGCTCGCTCACGAAGACCTAGAGGTCTTTTGAGAAGGCTCATCATTGGAATATACAAGCCAAGTTCTATAATGTAAGTTCCCCGCATAGTTACGCAAGTCATAAAATGAAAACTCTCTCCAAAGTGAAGTAATGATGCTAACCAAGCACAAGTGTGGAATAAATGATAGTAGTGCTGCCCCCTCTCTCTTTATTATCTCTCTTTTGCCCTTTCACTTTTTTTGGGCTTTTTATCTTATTTATTTATTTATTTATTTATAACCTCACTGGTAGGGGAAACTGTAGCGCCCTACCTTTTAATAAAGATAGAACACCTGTGTAACCTGCTATTCCCGGTATCACTGATAGCATATATACACATGACAAAATTAAATATTCATTGCAATAGCATAATTCTACAACGTTGATCCAATGGATATGAAAAAAATAGTCTTACAATTGGCATAGTCATCATGGACTAGTTCAAATAACAAAGTCTCAAAGTAGACACAGCGGAAATAAATCATCAATGAGCCTTCTTCATCTTCATGCGCCACATGCAGAACATGTTGGCGATAGACTCAAGATCCTAAACGAAATCCTCACTCGTCTTCAGATTTATCTGCACGTTGGAATATGCAGCCCCCAACGGGGAGGAAGTAAGTACAAACAATGTACTAGAAAGTGACACTTGTATGGTGGAAGTTTTGAGGAATAAATAGTTACATGATATTTGGCTGGCGGAGTCTAGGCTATTTGCATAAAGCCAGTTTTGTCCTATATTTGATAAATCTTTGTAAATAT
Source organism: Alopecurus myosuroides (assembly GCA_028641055.1). Taxonomy (NCBI): domain Eukaryota; kingdom Viridiplantae; phylum Streptophyta; class Magnoliopsida; order Poales; family Poaceae; genus Alopecurus; species Alopecurus myosuroides. The sequence continues at coordinate 481,526,058 of CM054058.1, forward strand.
CTGAAAATCAACATGGGTAGACACACCATGTAGTTTAATAAAGGAATCATGGTAGACACACCATGAATTTTGATAAAGTCATCATGGGTAGACACACCATGAAGTTTTAAAATCATCATGGGTAGACACACCATGAGTTTGAAAAGGTAGCACAGAGGGGTAGACACACCATGTGCTCTAGGAAAAGGTTTCTACCATGTTTTAATTCATTCAGAAAAGATGAGGAGATCCTTAGGCACCAATTCTGTCTAGCTGCTCAACTGGCCCATAACCGGGGACACGGCTAAGATCTTAGTTTTTAACTCTGCAGAGGTTGTGCACTTTCACCTTGAGACTCATCCTCCCCGAGAGAAGAATAAGACAAGATCTTTGTGAAGAGGGATTCAACCATACCAGCATGAATCGACGCTTCTAAAATTCTACGACCCAATGTCATACAACAGGATGAACCCCCACAACTTACTTAATATTGGCAGAGCCCATATTACCTCAAGGCTGCACTGGAATCTAACTATACATTGAAGACCTATAGATCTCTTTATTCCTGGGTGGCAATCCACAAGTGTACTCTCAGGTGACAACCACCACATACCATGGCCCTGGGAGTGACCCATGTGACAACCACCATGGACATGGCTCAGAGTAGCCACTCAACATAAACCAAGCAATTACCAATCCACCCAGGTGTTTCATTGGGTTGTTAATTTTCATAGTCTCATAAATACCACAACTTGAATGTAGCAGCAGCAGTTGTGATAATGATCTAGTATAGCTAAGCTAGTACCTAGTAGGGTTTCAGGATGGCGACACACTACTGGGTATTCTGAGCATAGCATATACTTGGAAAATAATAAAATCACCTATGATGCATACTACTGAAAACAGTAATGCAATTGGAAAACGAAAGTGGGACATGAGTATGACTTTCCTTGTGAAAGTTAGTATAGAGACACTCTATTCTCAAATAGAACATTGCTCTCCGTACAATCTAAACAATACAAATAAATAACAATAAACAAGCAATTCACCAACATGCAAACAAATACAACAAAATATAGAACACATAAGCATAACAAGTTATTCAACTTGATTGGTGTTAACATGGACAAGGTTTTGACACATAATTAAATATGCAAAAATAACTAAGTGTTTTGTCATGGGGTTTGCCATTGGTGTTTAAGGGTTGTCAAGGAATATCACTTCACTCAATATACAAAAGAAGTGGATGTGATATGGTTTAGGGTTTAACACTTGATGCAATGTACAAAAGTAATTAAGATGTTTTAGGTCAGTCTTTCCACATTGACAAAACAAACTTGTTCCAAGGGTCCTAGGTTTGGTCTTTTATCACAAATATCACACAAATCTTTGGTATAATGGTTTTAGAAAACAAATCCATGATCAACATGATTTATTTCATGGCTTTGGGTACTAGGTTTGAAGCAATTCACAATATGACTTGTAAATTTACCAAAGGTCTTGGTATATGGTTTTCTGGTTCAAAAGTTATTTTCCATATGGTCCACATGAAATGGGTGTTGGTTTTGATCAAAATAATCACACGACAATTTTCCTTAAGGAGGGGTTTCAGCAAACCACACTAAATTTATAATGGTTGACTACTATGGATGCTTTGTAGGAATTTTTTTACATGGAGTGGGATCTCTGGTAACAAATAGTTTGGGTACTAGTTTCTCTGGTCTAAGGTTACTAAATGGAACAATTTTCCAGAATAAAAGTAATTTAATAATTTATAGAATTATAACTAGGTGCAGAATACTTAATTGGTTATTTAAATTCTATTCTCCATTTTAATTGTTTCAATTAATATGGGGTAGAGTGTATGAATTTACTCCTCTGAAGGATTCCAAAAATATTTTATTTGCAATTTTTGGATTTGTATAATTTGAATTATGCCAAAATTCATGAAACAAGAATATTTGAATTTGAACGAATTTAAGTTTGTCAAATTTGAATTTCGACAGTGCCAAAAGTTTCTACATGTTCAGGGGATTTCAAAAAGTCCAAGTTTGCTAAATTTGGCCAAGTGGTTAAAAAGTTATGCTGGTTCTAGTATGTAGGGGCTTTTCTACAGAAAGGCCAAACAGATTTTATTCGGGATAAAAATAGAAAAATGGGCTGACCACGTGGCGGTCTCCTATTGGATAAAATTTCTTACTGTCCGCTGATTCTGCGCTGGCATGGCCGCTGAATGGGCACGCCACGCAGTGCCCTATTACTGGCCGTTACCGTTTCGCTAGGTGGGTGTAATCGTGGTCATATGAAACAGATCCGACGGACAGGAATAAAGAGGAGATGCTCACCGATGGGGTGTCGCCGGAAAATGGCAATGCGGCGGCCGGAGAGGCATAGCCTTCACCACGATGGTAACATCCCAAATCTTACATTTGGAATGTTTTGCATTTAGAGCATATGCATATCATGGCATGGTTTAAAATTTTCATTTGTTTGTTGCATTGAAAATCCCAAAATTTAAATTCATGTTTAAAAGAACCAAATTCTTCTATAAGGCATTATAAGCCAAGTTATATTTTTATTTTTATCTCCTTCAAAAATCCCCTTCAAAATAACCTAGGTTGATAGGTTTTCAAATTTCAAAATTTTCAAAATTGGTTTGAGCCTTTTTGGAGTTGTATTTTAAAAGTTATTGATATTTTGGTTTTGGAATAAAAAAAAAGAAGCAGGCCGGCCGAGCCAGCCCAGCGCGCGCGCAGCGCGGCACGGAATGGGCCAGCCCAACCAGCCCGCCTCGTCGCGGAAACATTTGAACAAAAAAAAAACCGCGCCCGCTGACGCGTGGGCCCAGCCCACGACGTCAGCGATGACGTCACCCTCGCCGGAATCCGCCTCGGACGCGGGAGGCCGTTGCGCCGCCGTGGAGATCGCGGCCGATTCGGCCTCGATCCGCCCTCTCCCGCACGCCACCGCCGCCTATATATACGCCGCCCCCCCACCTCGACGTCCGCACCACGAGCTCCACCGCCGCCTCGAAAAACCCTAGCCGCCACCGCCTTGTCCGCCGCCGCCGCACGGAGCTCTCGCCGCCGGCGAGATCCGCCCCCCACAGCCCCCGCCGCCACCACCCCCGAGCTCGCGAGGAGGAGACGGACGCGCCCGTGCCCTCGCCGTCGCCGGAGGACGCCCGAGTCGCCGCCGCCATCGACGCCCGTGCCGCCAGCCGGCCAACTCTGGTGAGCCCCGACGAGATCGGATCTGGGCCGTCGGATCTCGATCCGACGGCACAGATCGGATCTGACTGCGGTCAACGCCCGTGCTGACGTCGTGCTGACGTCATGCCTGCGTCAGCACGGTCAACCCCCGGTCAATTTCGTTTATTTTCGTTTTTAAAATTCCAGAATTTGTTTAAATCTAGTAAATTCAATATCTTTAGATCTGTAACTCCAATTTGCGCATGTAATATACCAAACGAAAGAGAAAATTGAGATCTACCCATCTACGCAATAAAATCTATATTTTGACCTATAATTATTTTCTGTTTTCAATTATGCTGTTTAGGCCTGTTAAATCATATAAAATCAACCGTAGCTCGAAATTCATCAAATCTTTTTTGTATGATCTTGTTTTGATTAGATCTATCTAGGAAAATTAACATTAACTTGTGTAGATGTTTAATTTAAGTTAGATCTTGCATGTTCTTAATCTAGCACTATTAAATCTTTTATAATTGCTTTAATTGTTTTCTTTGCAACAAAAATACTTTTCTTGCATCATACATATCATTAATAACCAGAGGATGATAATAGATATATTTTTGCATTAATAAATTTTCATGCATGCATGTGTTGCATATTGTTATGCCTTGTTGCTTATGTATGATTAGTGCTACGTGTAGATTACAACGATTACAACGAGTGTGGTTGCGAGGACTGTTTGAAGAGCTGCTCGTGTTGTCAAGGCAAGTGACACGCATAAACCCTCTATTTTACTATATGCATCAGATCTTTATAGTAGTTATGCATGATTAGGAGTTGAGTGATATCGCTATGCTAGATGTTATAGAGATTGCTTCACTAACACCCAAGTGGAGCGATTATATGTTACCCTAGATTGTAGCAATCCTTTGTTAGGCAACCATCGTATTTGTAGATTGCTTAGCCATGCTATAGATATCGTGGTTGGGTTTATTATCATGTTAAAAGTATTGCTCGTTATTTTAATTGCTTATGAAAACAACATGATAACTAATTTACCACTGGGCGGATTGCTAGCATGTCATCAGAGTACAAAGTTTGGTGGGGACCGCCGCCCAGTATATTGAGATTATGTTTAGTTTTCTTTATGTAGTTGTTCTTTCGTGCAGCCGTGTTTCATATTAGTATGGGCTAGACATAATTTGTAGGTTGTGATGACTCGAACCCAACGTGTCCAGAGATGTAGAATAGTGGTAGGATGGTCCGGTGCGTGGAGGGTTTGGGGATCTACCTCTTATGAGTTATGGCTTAATCTTCTTTCCTTCCGTGATACTAATGGTGTATCACGGTGTTTGGGGTCGATTGGGCAACACGGGTAAAGGGCACAAACCTCGCGAGGGTTAAAACTAAGATCTTAGTCGTGTTCCATTGGTTAGGACAATTCAACAACTAGATAGGAAACATGACATATCTCGTTCATCTTGTTTTATTAATTACTACCAATTTGATTATGGGTTATTAGAGAAGTGCCTGATGGTGTTTCAGTGTGCTAATCCAAAGGGTAGGAGCACTTTGCTATCAACCAAAGTGTCCAATTATGTGAAAAATCTAATTTCTAATAAATGATAGGTCAAATGCCTTTATGCAAAATAGCCTAGAAACTCCACCAGCCAAATATGCATGTAGACTAGCACTTGCCATTTATATACCACCATAGTGTCACTTGCCACCATTGCTCAGAATGATCTGACCTCCTTTTGGGGGCTGCATATTCCAACTTGCAGGTTATTCGGATTCGTATTAGTTTTCGTAGGTTTTCGAGGCTTCACATCAACCTTTGTTCGCCTGTGGCGTGCAAACAAGAAGATGGAGGTCTACCGCTGCCTTGCTGTGTGATTAATAATTATTTGAGCTAGGACTTCGCTAAGCAGTTTGTAATAAATTACTTTACTCTGGATAATTCGATAGTATTCAATACATTTGTTTTCTTTGAGTACTATCTGTGCTGTGTGTGCTGGTGAACGGTCCAGGGGCCAGTACTACACACAAAAGTATAGCCTATGATGGGTTGTACTACTACAGTGCTACGGTAGTGCTCGGGCTCGGGGAGGACCATGGCGACGTGCGACGCTTCACGGAGAGCCCGATGGTGGCCTTGGCGCACCCTCTCTCTTCCTCGGGAGGTCGCGACGAGTGGACGGAGGCGGCACAACTCTGGTGAGCTCGGGCGAATATGGCGGGGCCGTTCTATGGCACGGGAACATTGGTGGAGGGGATTATAAGGTGCGTGCGGGAACGGGGAAGCGAATGGGAGCATGGTAGGGCGCAGAGGAGGGCTCACTGGGCCGGATTCAACGTCGAACGGCGGCGGCCTATGGAATTCCGGTGAGGAAATTGGAGGACCAGGGGACACGAATCAACATGGAGGCAGAGGGGAAAGGAGTAGGGGCTCCAGGGCGCGTAAAGAGGGGGTTTCGAGGCGAGGAGAGCCGCGGGGCGAGGGGATCGTGTCTGTCACACCCCAGTTTTTGGATTCTTGTACTGTAGTTCAAGCAGACAAAATTTGGCCCAACAATTTTTTTCTAAAAACATGTTTGTTTTAACCCACATGTGTATATGATCATAATCATATATGCAATGCAAGTTTTGTTTCGTTTTAAAACCAATACAAAATTTTCCTGAAAATACTTCTATCACGTTTCCCAGATGTTTTCCCCTGATGTTACTTGAGTGGTTTTTATTCCAAGACTTGGATCATGCTTGCTTGCATCTTGAAATAAACTTTTAGCTTTGTTGGATCCAAGAAAACAAAATTTCAAAATGAGTTATGGAAGTTTTCTTCTAAGTTTTCTATAGAAACTATTCTCTGAAAATATAGCCAAGTACTTGTTTTCACTAGGCTATATTATTCCATTTTGTGTTTTCTTGACTTTTATTTGTTCCTGGATATATGTACTACAAATCCATAAGCTTGGTTTGACGTTTTAAATAGGAAAAACAATCTTTTGGTTGTTGTTTTTGTGGAAGAAAAATAAGGCAGAAAAATGTATTTTTAGAAAACAGAGAAAAACAGAAAGCACCTCTTTTTCCGGTTTGTTTTCATAGCCTTCCACTATTCCAAGTATATGAGAAGGATGAAGAAGACACGGATGATGAGGACTATGACGTGAATGAGGATCGCAAGAGGAAGAAGGGAGTGAAATCTCCAAGTGGCAAGCACTCCCGGAAGTAGATAGTTAGCCCACCATTAGTCTTTGTTAGGAAATAAATCGTGATAGGTTTGACCATACTGAAAGTTGTGGTATGGCAATAGTAGTTCGAGTTTTTTTCAATAAGTTTTGTAAACATTAAGTACCTTAAATTTCGCAGAAATTTTTAGGCCTATTTTCTAAAAGCTATATAAGGTGTTTGATTGGTTTGTTTGATGATTGCTAAGTGTTGCTTGGTTCATATATAGTATGGGTAGCTATTCTCCTTAGTCCTATCCATCTAAACTCGTCTATTCTAACCTTTAGATGGCTCCCCGTCGCGGCACCAGCCGCAATAACGAGGAGGAGGAGAACAACAACAACAACAACAACAACAACAACATGGAGAATGCAGTGACCCAGCTAGCCCAACTGATGGCCCAGTACATCACCCACAACAAAAACAATCCCCCCACCACCACCACAGGTGGACATGCTCACTCGTTTCCTGAGGCTGAGGCCAGAGAAGTTCTCTAGTGCATCTGAGCCCATGCTTGCTCTTGATTGGCTGCGTTCTGTGAGCAAGGACCTAGTGACTATTGGTGGCAGCGAGGAAGAGAAAGTGAGGTTTGCCGCTCACTTACTGGAGGGACAAGCTGCTTCCTGGTGGGATAATTATCAGATAACCCACCCCATTGAGGAGGTCACCTGGGATATGTTTCAAGAGGGATTCCGCAACGCCCATGTCTCGTCTGGAGTGATGAGTCTAAAGAGGAGGGAATTTCGCAACCTGCGACAGTACCATCGTTCAGTTACTGAGTACATAGATGAGTTTAGCAACTTAGCTTGCTATGCACCAGAGGATGTGGACACCGATGCTAAGAGGCGCGAGAAGTTCCTCGATGGCCTCAATGATGAGCTGGCCATTCAACTGTCAGTGGTTCACGTCACTAACTTCCATTCACTCATTGCCAAGGCCATCATACTGGAGGGAAAACACAAGCAGGCTGAGAAGCGCAAGAGGAAACACATGGGTGGAAACCACAACTCAGGCTCACATCAGAGGGTACACACTCACCATGATAACGGTGGAAACCCTGGATAGTACATGACTGGAGGAAATGGGCACAACCATCATGGAGGTCACCAGCACAATGGAGGGAATGGTCACAATAATGGTGGCTACAGAGGCAACAGCCAGTACCAGGGAGGCAACGGACAGAACCGCAACCACAACCACAACCACAACCACAACCACCCCTTCAAGAAGGACCTTAGCCAGGTGCAATGCTACAAATGCAAGAAAACGAGACACTTCGCTGACATGTGCACTGAGGAGAAGGCCATAGATGGAACCAAGGCCAACATGTCCCAGAAGGCAACAATTAACCACGTGAGCGTGGAGGAAGTGCAAGCTGAACCAGACCTCGTGCTCGGTAAGTTCTTGGTTAATACTTACATCGCACTCGTACTATTTGATACAGGAGCATCACATTCATTCATATCAAGGGCATTTGTGGATAGAAATAAGCTAGCTACTGAGGTTCTTAAGAGGTCTATTAGAATTAGCTCTCCAGGTGGGGAAATGCTATCAACCTAGGGGTGTCGCCTACTAGCCTTATCTATAGGAACACACACTTTCCCCACAGACCTCATAGTGTTGGATTCACAAGGTTTAGATGTGATTATTGGAATGGATTGGATGGCAAAGTATGAAGGTCAGATAGATTGTGCCAAGAGAACGATCACACTCACGACACCTGAAGGAAGAAGAATCAGATATAGGTCCACTCACGTTCTTAATGATACCAAGCTGAATTCTCTTAAGGGGGTTAGCCTAGAGGATGTACCTATAGTGAAGGAATACCCCGACGTGTTTCCGGAAGAACTACCAGGAATGCCACCTGATAGGGACATCGAGTTTGTCATTGACTTGATACCGGGAACAGGACCTATAGCTAAGAGACCATATAAGATGGATGTGGATGAACTGAAGGAACTCAAGAAACAACTTAGAGAGCAGTTGGATAAAGGGTTCATTCAGTGGAGTTCCTCGTCATGGGGAGCACCAGTTTTGTTTGTGGAGAAGAAGGATAAGACACAGCGTCTAGTTATGGACTATCGTTCACTGAATGAAGTGACGATAAAGAACAAATACCCACTCCCCAACATCAATGACTTGTTTGCTCAGCTGAAGGGAGCTAGTGTGTTCTCTAAGATCGATTTGCGATCTGGATATCACCAACTGAAGATTAGGAAGGAGGATATTCCAAAGACCGCCTTTACAACAAGGTATGGTCTATATGAATACACCGTCATGTCTTTTGGACTGACCAATGCCCCGGCATACTTTATGAGCATGATGAACAATGTATTCATGGAGTTCTTGGATAAGTTTGTGGTGGTATTCATAGATGATATTCTAGTATACTCCAAGAATGAAGAGGAGCATGGAGGACACCTACGTTTGATTCTTGGAAAGCTAAGGGAACATAAGTTATATGCTAAGTTTGGAAAATGTGAGTTTTGGTTGAATACAGTAGGATTCCTAGGAGACGTGGTGTCAGGAGATGGTATTGCAGTAGACCAAGCCAAAGTATCAGCTGTAACTGAGTGGGAATCACCAAAGAATGCGAAGGATATCCGGAGTTTCTTAGGACTTGCGGGATATTACCGTACATTCATTGAGAATTTCTCCAAGATTGCTAAACCAATGACAGAATTGCTGAAGAAGGAAAAGAAGTTCTTATGGACTGAGGATTGTGAAACTAATTTCCAAGAACTGAAGCAACGACTAGTAACAGCACCAGTTCTATGCTTACCGGATCTCCAGAAGGATTTCCAGGTGTACTGTGACGCCTCACGTCGAGGACTGGGTAGTGTATTGATGCATGATGGGAGAGTAGTTGCATACGCATCACGACAGCTCAAAAATCACGAGAAGAATTATCTGACTCATGATTTATAGCTAGCTTCAGTCGTACATGCCCTCAGGACATGGAGACATTACCTCATGGGAAAGAGATGTGACATCTTTACGGGTCACAAGAGTTTGAAGTATATCTTCACTCAAAAGGAGATGAATATGAGGCAGAGGAGATGGTTGGAGTTGATAAAGGACTACAATTTGAATCTCCAATACCACCCAGGGAAGGCTAATGTTGTGGAAGACGCATTAAGTCGCAAGGGATATGTGAATGGACTCACTGCATGGGAGTTACCAGATGAACTGTGTGAACAATTCAAGTCTCTCCGTTTGGAATTAGTGAATGAAGGGTATTTGGCAACCATGGAGGTAACGCCAACACTGATGGACAAGATCAAGGGAGGCTAGAAGGATGACGAATAAATAAAGGAAATAAGAGATAAAATGAGCGAAGGAAAGATGAAGGAGTTTCATGAGGATGCCGATGGTACATTATGGTTCGGGAAGCGTATTTGTGTACCGCAGGATCCTGAAATTAGAAAGCTGATATTCCAAGAAGCTCATGACTCACCGTATTCCATTCACCCAGGGAATACCAAGATGTACATGGATCTGAAAGAAAGATTTTGGTGGAATAACTTGAAGAAGGACATCGCGGAGTACATTGCATTGTGTGATGTGTGCAGTAGAGTAAAATCTGAGCATCAGAAGCCGACAGGATTATTGCAGCCATTACCAATACCAGATTGGAAATGGGATAAGATTGGAATGGATTTTATCACCGGATTGCTTAGAACTAGGTCTGGCTATGATTCTATTTGGGTAGTGGTCGATCACTTGACTAAGGTGGCTCATTTCATACCAGTGAAGACCACCTACACTAGCGCCAAATTGGCTAAGCTATACATGAGTAGGATCGTCTGTGCACATGGAGTACCAAAGGGAATTGTGTCTGATAGAGGAACACAGTTCACATCATATTTCTGGCGTCAGTTGCATGAAACATTAGGAACAAGACTAGAGTTCAGCACAGCATTTCACCCTCAGACGGATGGTCAGACAGAGAGAGTGAACCATATTCTAGAGGATATGTTGAGAGCTTGCGCTCTGGATTATGGATCTAGTTGGGATGAGAGTTTGTCTTACGCAGAGTTTTTGTCGGATATATACCGTATAGGGGTATATAAGATGGTAGTGAAAGTGCCTGGTTACCAGGGTGGCCCAAGTGGTAGTGGGCTATGGTCCATTGGGCGGCCCAGTAACTTGACGCACAGAAGCCGGATTCTAGAAGAACCCGGATCACGGCCCGTGTGATCTGGCTTGGAGGAGAAGACGGATTCCTTACTTTCCAAGTTATAGTTACCGTAGTCTTCTAGGTTTCCTATTCTGTAAGCCCTAATCCGGCTATTATATAAAGCCGGACGGGAGATAAACAAATGAACGAATAACAGGGAAGCTATAGGCCAACTCGCCGAGAAGTTGATCCTCTGCGAGTAGCTAGATCCAAAACCTCACATTGTAATCCTGTTTCCAGGCTTTAGCCCTGATTAGTGAGAAGTACAGGAGTAGGCACGTCGTACTGTCGCGACGTACCGAACCTGGGTAAATCCTGTGTTTACTGTCTACCACGCGATCCCGTTACCCCACGTCTCTACCGTAGTCTCATGGCACCCCCATCTATGAAAACTACTACGATGTCTCGACAGTTGGCGCCCACCGTGGGGCAAACGACGTCAGGCGTGAAGTTCCGATCTGGGATACTTGGCAGAATCGGAAGATCAATCACTGTCGGAAGCTTGGAATTCAACGATGATGTCGGACGCTTCCTCGACAACGGATCCTACATACCAGCGCAAAACCACCTGGTAAGTGCCTGCGTGTTACCGATAGGATCTGCTAACATCTTTATCGGACTAACGACAGAAGCAATGGGGTTTTGCGGTGGAAGAAAATTTATCCCACCCGCCCTATACCCAGTCGAGGATGACTATGATACCGGATTCTGCTCAGATCGCCGACAAAAAAGTGACACACACTTTATCGGCATGGTGCAGTCCGAAGTCGCCGAAAACACGGATGACACAAATCCCGTGCAAGAGGCAGACAAAAACACACCCGTCACAGCAACGGAAGACCCGACACCCGTCATACAGGCGGAAGATCCGACATCCGTCAACGATACGATGAACACGGAAGCAGAATCCGTACTAGCCGCCATTGAGGCAAGATTAGAGTCGGAAACCGGATCAGAGGAATTTGATTCCGAAGACGAAGACGCGGACGCCTTCGAAAGGAAAGTTAAATCTTTTCAAGAGGGATTCCATGAAGTGCTAATGGCGAAACCAGCTGATACCACGGACGCCGGCAGCCAGGAAAGCCCTAAAACCCCTCCGCCAGAGGAAGAGAGAGAAGACGGAGAAACTTCTCCGGTATTTCCCAATGTCAAGGAATTGACAGAGGATGAGCCTGCCAAAAAGCCTCCCTCTTCCAAGAAAAAGCATCGTGCTGCTAAGAAACTCCAATACAAAATCCGGAAGAAAAAATCAGCTGATCAAGCTGATGAAAATCTGGAAGTAGGAGATGCTAGCGGAACAAAAACTGCGGAGAAGAAAATCAAAGAAATCCTTGTTCGGCCAATGACGGAACAGGAAGAGAAAGAGCTGTTGCAAACGCCAGTGGGAGCAAATGAACCCCCTGAGATGCTGGAAGCCAGGAGGCAAGCTTTCCAAAGGCAACAGCAACATCTACTCAGATCTCGGCAACACCTCCAAAAAACCCAGGATGACATTAAGCTCATGAAGGAGGAAATAGAGGAGTACGAGAGAAATAATAGATCTGGCATTAAACCTACAAGGTTACCCGGAATCGTAAGACCGGAAGTACTGCCGCCAAAAGAAAGGTTTCACAACCCATCTTGGCAAAAGCAGGTAAACGGCAAAGAAGCCAGAGGCGAACCAATTTATAAAACCGCAGCAGAAAACGCGGAAGCAGCGTTCGCCATCCTGAACAATGATCTGTACTCCAACGGTGAAAAACTTCAAGGGGTGTATGCTTTCCTAGGAAAAGCATTGCAACAACAACAGCGAGCCCAAGAGCGATCAGGAAGACTGCAGGATAACTCCGCCCTATGCAAAACAGCTACTTGCGCCGCTGGAGCACCTGGACCAGAGGAACCTGGAGATTCAGACAATTCAAAGGATAAAAAAGAGGATCCGAGAAAAGACAAGAAAAACCCCGACAATAGGGATGAAGCGTCCCGAACCGGATCCCATCCCCCGAAAGGTGGACTTAAACCCCACGATCGGGAAGAAAAATACCGGAATGACGGCAAAATAATGCCACCTCCGAGAAACCCAGCTGAGAAAGCCGGAAGATACGATACACCTCACAGACGTGAGAGATCCCGGACACCCCCTAAGGATAAAGAAAGGCACAGGAGCAGGACTCCGCCTAATCCAAAAGTCCGTGATCATGGAAGAGATAGGTACAATCCCGGAAAAGCGCGTCCGCGCAACAATGGAAAAGAAAGGAGTAGATCCCCTTCTGTCCATTCAGCCGGAAGATATTCCGCACACATTGATAGAGCGGAAAAGGATGATCTATACTTTGGTCCTAAGTGTTTCACTGACAGGATCCGAAGGATAACTCTGCATTCTGGCTTCGCCAAAGTTGGTCCAACCTACCAAAAATACACCGACAGCACAAACCCGGACACCTGGCTCTCAGACTACTATACAGCCGTCCAGATCAACAATGGGACAGACCTGGAAGCTGTCAAGTTTCTTCCCCTAATGTTACTGGATGGAGCCAGAGATTGGATCAATGGATTACCATCAAGAACTGTCGACAGCTGGGATGATATGGCTAGAGTATTTACTCAGCATTTCCGGGGAACATACAAGCGCCCGAACAGCATCAACCAGCTTAACTGTTGCACCCAATTCGAGGATGAACCATACGTGGATTTCATCTCCAGATGGACGGCAATGAAGAATAGTTGTTCTGGAGTAACTGACGTACAAGCAATGCATGCTTTCGTCAATGGCCTAAATCCCGGACTTGTACCGTTCATGGTTGGTTCCAAACAACACAAAGATCTCGGATCTATGCTTACAACCGCCAACGAACATGCTGCAGCCGAAGACGACATCAGAGCAAGAGGGGGTAATATCGAATCACTGATACTTGCTGAGAAAACCCCTCGTTCTGACAAAAAAGGAACTCCAGAAACAACGACAAAACCCAAAGAGGTCAACATAGCCTTTGGAAGTGAAAAAGGGAATAAGTGGAAAGGACGCAGCCCAGATCCAATCAATTACACTCCAGAGGAGTGGGAGAGGATTAAGTCGGAACCTTGTGTCCACCATTCACAATTTGGGAAAGCCACCCATACAAACGCACAATGCCGGCTGAATAAGCACATGAAAGGCAGTGCAGGATCCGGAAATAAGGGGAAGGGTTCCAAAAGGAAACCCGCCAAACAAAAGCCAGAAGCTGACAAAGAAGACAGTGAATCGGACACTGATGAAAAAATCCAGGAACAACAGCGAAAGGGCGAACCCAAATTTCCGAGAGTTGATGGAGAAGCAATGCTAACATTCCTGGCAACTCCGTCAGCAAAGGTGGCCAAAAGAACACTTCGAGAAATAAACGCGGTTGTTCCGGCAACCCCGAAATTCTTGAAGTACTCCAACACACCAATTACCTGGGATCAGTCTGATCATCCCGGGAATATCCCTGAACCCGGCACACAAGCTCTTGTCGTAAGCCCTATTGTCCAGAACACTAGGCTAAGAAGAGTGCTGATGGACGGAGGATCCAGCATTAACATAATGTACTTGGATACACTGAAGCATCTGAAGATTTCCGAGTCCCAGCTCAATTACAGCAACATACGCTTCCACGGCATTGTTCCTGGCAGACAAGCACATCCCTAGGAGAAATTTCCCTAGATGTCACCTTCGGAGATAAAGATCACTTCCGGCAGGAAAAAGTATCCTTTGAAGTAGTGCCGTTCGAAAGCGTGTATCACGCAATACTCGGACGTCCAGCTTTCGCCAAATTCATGGCAAGATCCTGTTATATTTATAACAAGCTGAAGATGCCAGGACCCAAAGGAGGAGTAATCACCATAGCTGGTGATTTTAAGCTAGCAAATGAGTTGGAGAAAGAAAACGCCCTTTGCGCTCAGAGAGTCATAGCAAAGGAAGAACTGAAGGAATTAGCCAAGGAGGTATCGCCGACAGAAATGCCGACAGGAAAAGAAACCCGGAAGCCAACAGACAGCTTCAAGGCGTCCGAGAATACGAGACAGGTAATCCTAGACCCCAAAGGTCCGACAAAATTCGTCGTTGTAGGGACTGGGATGACCGACAAATAGGAAGGCGAGCTCATCAAGTTCCTCCGTGAGAACTGGGATATTTTTGCCTGGTGTCTAGCTGACATGCCAGGCGTACCCAGGGAACTTGCTGAGCACCAACTCAAGGTAATTCCAGGATCAAAACCCGTCAAACAAGGTCTCCGTCGATTCGACGGAAGAAGACGGAAGGCTATTGGCAAGGAAATTATCCGGCTTTTAGCAGCAGATTTCATCCAGGAAGTAATCCACACTGAATGGTCCGCAAATCCGGTATTAGTACCGAAGAAAGACACTACTGCTCTTAGAATGTGTATAGATTACACAGGCTTGAACAAATTGTGTCCAAAAGATTGGTTTGCGTTACCGCGAATCGATCAAATAATAGATGCCACTGCAGGCTCTGAGCTTTTGTGCTTTTTGGATGCATACACCGGGTACCACCAAATACGCATGAAAAAGGAAGATCAAATTAAGACTTCTTTCATAACCCCGTACGGGACGTATTATTACGTAACCATGCCATTTGGCCTGAAGAACGCAGGTGCAACCTACCAGCATTGCATGCAACGTTGTTTGCATAGTCAGATTGGCAAAAACGTCCATGTTTAAGTGGACGATATTGCTGTCGTAACCAAGGAAAAAGATACACTCCTTGAGGATCTGCGAGAAACTTTCGAAAACTTGCGCACTTACAAGATGAAGTTAAATCCATCTAAGTGTGTATTCGGGGTTCCCTCAGGAAAACTTCTAGGTTTTATCGTTTCTCATAGAGGAATAGAAGTTAACCCGGAAAAGATCAAAGCCATCTTGAACATCTCGAAGCCTACGTGCGTAAAAGATGTCCAAAGATTGATGGGTTCCGCCGCTGCCGTCAGCAGATTTATTAGTAGGCTGGGGGATAAAGCCCTACCACTCTACAAGTTGCTAAAGAAATCCGACAAAGTCAAGTGCATAGCAAAAGCATTGGAATATCTAGCAGTTATGTCTCTTCTATACTTAGTTCAATATCTATGTAAACATCTTTTGAGATCATGAAATAAAGTCGTCGGAATTCTGATATCCATGTTTTTACAAGTTCACTATAGTACAAAGCATGATTCCACCTTATCTATTTCCCAATGATCTTACAAAATACTCAATGTTAACCCGAATTGTGCCTGCGTACTCGGCGTTAAGAAACTGAATGATTTTTCAGCCTGCTAACGGCTAAAGGAAACTTGAATTGCCTGCGTGCCCAAGTTTCATTTAAAAAATTCCTTGCTTCTCTAAGCATTTTCTGATTGCTTATATGTTGGGTCACTGGAGCTAGTTAGTAAAAATGCCTTTAGTATGATCCATGTTTCCGAGTTTCAACTGATTGGTTATACCCATTTACTCGACATGACGATTCATAATGCTATCGAGCCATTTCAAACACTAAGGACAGTCAAAACACATATGCCAGAGAACTTAGAAGATAAAGGAATAATAAAATCCGAAAACTTTGCAAAGAATTTCATAATTAAAATTGCAAAAGGCGGAGTTTTCATTCATACAAATAGAAACATTACATTAGGGATTACATTGAAAGAACAGTAATGCTCCTATTGTCTACTTTCGCTATCCAGGTTCAAGGTAGCCCTTCAAGCATCCGACTCCTCCTCGCTGCTGTCGTCCTCGGGGATTGGAGGGATCTCCTCTTCTAGATAATTGACGGAGATATTTACCATGGAGGCAATCTGGGTGGCGTGGCCTTTGATTTCATCAAAGATGGTATTTCACTGAGTATCCGTGTATCCTTGAGGGACACCGGACGCCACGCGCCAAGATTTAGCACCAGGGTAGTGCATGCGCATAAGGCCGAGTGCCATGCGCGCACCACCCCGTGCAGCGGAACGCGGGATGGACTCCCTGGACTCCGCCACCTCCATGATGGCACCCGGAAGTTTTTCAACTTCCGAGAACTCCCCAGTCCTGGCGGGAAGGAACTTATTGACCAGCTGCATTCCAGCAGCTCTGATCGAAGTCCATGTCTTCCCAAAGGCTCGGATCCCTTCAAGCCGAGTACCATCTGGGGTGTCTCCTGTTTTTCCAACAAAACAACCAAAAGGTTTAGGTGAAAAACAGAGAAAGAAGGCAAGACATGGAAAAATTGTAAAAGTATCAGTAACTTACCGATAAGCTTGTCAATCTCGGAGATTTCCTCCAGGCGAAGGTTTAAGGCGTTTTCCAAATCCTGAATGGTGGATTTGTCCTTCTCCGCTTGTTCGGAAGCCTTGGAATTAGCAACTCCAAGGGCCAGATTACTGGCTTCCAAATCTTTTCGAGTCTTCACAAGGTTCTTGTGAAGATGCAAATTCTCCTTTCGGAGATTCTCGGCATTGCCGGCATCTTCAGCTATTTGCTTGGCCTTAGCCAAAGCAGCTGGAAAGCAAGGAAAATTCCGAGTTTAGAAAATTTCCGGAATAAGTACTTAGACAAAATATTGAATCGAAAACTTCAGAGGAAAAATGTTTACCTGCTGTTTCCGACAAAGCGAGCTGAGACGACGCCAGCTCCGCCTCTCTCTCCTCAAGAATAGAAAGAAGATTTCTAACCTCTTCATTCTTGATGGAGAGTTTGTTGAAAACTTCCATGTTAATGGCTTCGGCGGTTTGCTGAAACATAGCAAGGAAAAGAATGATTACTAAAAGCATTAAGGCAAAAAAAGAATACATTTTGTTTAATGCTTGGGGGCTAGAGTTACATACCTGGCTCATTCGTTGCAAACCCGCCAAGTTTTCATTGAACCCTTTGGCGTATTCCGCAAAAAGGGTTCCGGCCGCGCTTAGGCCGTCATTGATAATCTTGAATTCTTTGTCAACGGTGGGAATCTCCTCGTCGAATTTCCGAGAAGGTTTTCCCACCTCTGGAGCCGCCCTTTCCCCCGTGTCCGTGTTCGACACAAAGGGCTGGCTGGGCTCTAGTGGCTTGGTGGTGGGGGCTGCAGCGTGCTCTTCCGCCATCGTGGATGGTGTATCCGGGCGATGACGGGAGAAGGTTGACTGCCTTGGCTGGAAACAACTTTGTGTTTCTTCAGCTTCTTCGGCTTTAGGCTGGAGGGAGGCAGGCTGAAAACAAAAAACCCGGAAAGGTTAAAACTCCGAAGACGGAAGAAAAATTTCCATGAAAGAAAAGAACCCAGAAGAAAGAACCTGGAAGTGGCGACGGGGATCCCGTCAAGGTCGATAACTTCCTCAGAGGAAGAAATCTTCTTGCGCTTGCGCCCACCTGTAGTGGAAGTACGCAAGGCATCCAGCTCAGCTTCGGAGGCTACCTCCGAGTCTGGAAGTTCAGCGAACTGTTGAAAAAAACAAATCAGAGTCAGAAGCAGGAAAATCCGAGAAAGAATGTTAAAACTATACCCAAATGACGGAAAAATACCTTGGGATCCGGATTGTCGGCTGTGTACATCGG
Source organism: Alopecurus myosuroides (assembly GCA_028641055.1). Taxonomy (NCBI): domain Eukaryota; kingdom Viridiplantae; phylum Streptophyta; class Magnoliopsida; order Poales; family Poaceae; genus Alopecurus; species Alopecurus myosuroides. Next base: position 481,544,139 of record CM054058.1, read on the forward strand.
CCGACTCGCTTCGTATTGGTCGCGAGATGCGACCAACTGGTTCGCGCGCCGTCGAAGATCCCTTGGAGACCAATCCTTGATGGATGTCCGCATTGGGTTGTTGGCACCCGTGTATTCGCACAAGAGGCGGCCACCGTGATTGGCCAACGGCTGGATCCGCCTATTTAACCAGCAAAGGACCGTGTCCATGCCAGTTAGAGGTGGATCAGAGGAGGTGAGCTTGGCGATGCGCCGCTTGATCCTCAGAAGATCAGGCGGCAGAACCTGGACGGCTTCCGTTCCCCAATTGTCTTGGGGAATGGCAGCGGTGTTGGAGAAAGGTGGAACCCCGATGGCCTTTTTTGGGAAAGGCACATCGGGATGGTAGAAGAAAGAACCCGTCCAAAATTTGACGGATTCTGATGTCTTGATCTTGGGGAACCAATCTTCCCTAAACCTCCGAAGAGTAAAGGAGATGGTCCCGCAAGTCGGGAGTGCGCCCTCCGAGGAGTTCCGCTTAACCCCGAAACAATACATCCAGAAATCTAACCTAGGCTCTAAACCTAAGTAACCCTCAAATAGGGCCTGGAACCCGGCCATATAAAGAATGGAGTTGGGTGGCAGGTTATGAGGTTGGATGTTGTAGTGGGAGAGGATTTGGAGGAAGAAAGCGGAAGGCGGAAGCCCCATACCTCTCAGGAGATGGGAGGAAAGAAGGACCCTTTCGCCGTCTCTCGGCATTGGCTCGTTCTCGTCTTCAGGGAGCCGCCATTTCCCTTTGAGAATCAGGCCCTCCTTTTCCAGGTTTGGAAGGAGGGCTGGCGGAATGCTGCAGGCAATCCAATTGCCTGCAGTTTCCACCTCTTCATCCGCTCCGGCGGCGGCGGACGCGGTGGCTTCCGCAGCGGCGAGCTCGTCGCCGAGGAGCTGGATCTTGTCCTCCGCCGTTTCGGGAGCAAACGGCGGGGAGGGTGCGGAGCTCGAGCCCGCAGCGTTCGCGGCGGCGGAAAGATCCTCTCCGCCCGCCGCAGAGGCCGCGGTCTTTTCCGGCTCGTCGCCGACGTGCTTTGGGGATCCGAGTTGCGGATCCAGATTGTTGATGATGTCGTCGACGGTGAGCGCGGCGGAGCGAGTGGGAGACGACGGTGAGGTTGCCCTTTGGTGGCGGCGCGTTGCGCTGGTGCTCTGGGTGCGTTCGTGCGCTCGGGATGGTTCTTCGCTCGGGAGCTTGTGCATGGCAATGGCGCGGACAGTGAGAGTGCGGAAGGTTTTTGACGACCGTTGGATGATCAACGCGTGTCACTCGCCGGAAAATCCGGGAAATGAAACGACAGGGTAATGATGTTTATCTCCTCGTTTCCCGTGAGAATCTGTCAGAGATATGTTACTGGGTTTTCCGCGTAAAACCCAAACGTCCCTTACGTCAGCATGATTAAGTGCGCTGACGTAGGAAGTTCCTTCTCCATGAAGGATCGTGAGAGAAAAGCCGGATTTTCAGGATTCCGAGTTTCATGTTACCATCTCTTTCAAAAGAAGAAGAATAAGAAGAATCAAGACTGCTGATTAAAATTTCTCGGACAAAGCACATTTGGCGAAAGACGGCAAATCAGAGTTTTAATCCTTCTTGGGGGCTACTGTCGGATACATACCGTATAGGGGTATATAAGATGGTAGTGAAAGTGCCTGGTTACCAGGGTGGCCCAAGTGGTAGTGGGCTATGGTCCATTGGGCGGCCCAGTAACTTGACGCACAGAAGCCGGATTCTAGAAGAACCCGGATCACGGCCCGTGTGATCTGGCTTGGAGGAGAAGACGGATTCCTTACTTTCCAAGTTATAGTTACCGTAGTCTTCTAGGTTTCCTATTCTGTAAGCCCTAATCCGGCTATTATATAAAGCCGGACGGGAGATAAACAAAAGAACGAATAACAGGGAAGCTATAGGCCAACTCGCCGAGAAGTTGATCCTCTGCGAGTAGCTAGATCCAAAACCTCACATTGTAATCCTGTTTCCAGGCTTTAGCCCTGATTAGTGAGAAGTGCAGGAGTAGGCACGTCGTACTTTCGCGACGTACCGAACCTGGGTAAATCCTGTGTTTACTATCTACCACGCGATCCCGTTACCCCACGTCTCTACCGTAGTCTCATGGCACCCCCGTCTATGAAAACTACTACGATGTCTCGACAGTTTTCCTACAACAATAGCTATCAGTCTAGCATAGAGATGGCCCCATTCGAAGCACTATATGGCAAGAAGTGCAGGACTCCTTTGTTATGGGATGGAGTAGGAGAACGTAGTTTCTTTGGTCCCGACCTTATCAAGGACGCATAGGAGAAGGTTAGACTGATTCACGATAGGTTGAAGGTAGCTCAATCAAGGCAGAAGAGTTATGCTGATTCTAAGCGTAGGGAAGTGACCTACAAGATTGGCGATAGGGCATATCTAAGAGTATCGCCACTGCGCGGAGTTAAGCGCTTTGGAATTAAAGGAAAGCTAGCACCGCGTTTCATTGGACCGTATAAGGTTCTGTCACGCAAGGGAGAAGTAGCCTATCAGTTGGAATTGCCAGAAGGATTGTCTAACGTCCATGACGTGTTCCATGTATCTCAATTGAAGAGGTGCCACCCAGAAGTGGCAGATACACCATTAAGGGATACAATCCCGCTGGAGGAGGTTCAGTTGGAGAGTGATCTCACGTATGAGGAAAAACCTGTCAGAATTTTGGATACAATGGAGAGAATAACACGGACCAAGACGATCAAATTTTGCAAGGTTCAGTGGAACCATCACACCGAAGAGGAGGCTACGTGGGAACGAGAGGAGGATCTTCGAGAAGACCACCCACACCTATTTGCTAGCCACTCCGAAGCTCAAGGGCGAGCTTCATCTTAAGGGGGTTAGTCTGTAACATCCCAAATCTTACATTTGGAATGTTTTGCATTTAGAGCATATGCATAGCATGGCATGGTTTAAAAATTTCATTTGCTTGTTGCATTGAAAATCCCAAAATTTAAATTCATGTTTGAAAGAACCAAATTCTTCTATAAGGCATTATAAGCCAAGTTATTTTATTATTTTTATCTCCTTCAAAATAACCTAGGTTGATAGGTTTTCAAATTTCAAAATTTTCAAAATTGGTTTGAGCCTTTTTGGAGTTGTATTTTAAAAGTTATTGATATTTTGGTTTTGGAATAAAAAAAAAGAAGCAGGCCGGCCGAGCCAGCCTAGCGCGCGCGCAGCGCGGCGCGGAATGGGCCAGCCCAACTAGCCCGCCTCGTCGCGGAAACATTTGAACAAAAAAAAACCGCGCCCGCTGACGCGTGGGCCCAGCCCACGACGTCAGCGATGACGTCACCCTCGCCGGAATCCGCCTCGGACGCGGGAGGCCGTTGCGCCGCCGCGGAGATCGCGGCCGATTCGGCCTCGATCCGCCCCCTCCCGCACGCCACGGCCGCCTATATATACGCCGCCCCCCCACCTCGACGTCCGCACCACGAGCTCCACCACCGCCTCGAAAAACCCTAGCCGTCGCTGCCTTGTCCGCCGCCGCCACACGGAGCTCTCGCCGCCGGCGAGATCCGCCCCCACAGCCTCCGCCGCAACCACCCCCGACCTCGTGAGGAGGAGACGGACGCGCCCGTGCCCTCGCCGTCGCCGGAGGACGCCCGAGTCGCCGCCGCCATCGACGCCCGTGCCGCCGGCCGACCAACTCCGGTGAGCCCCGACGAGATCGGATCTGGGCCGTCGGATCTCGATCCGACGGCACTGATCGGATCTGACCGCGGTCAACGCCCGCGCTGACGTCGTGCTGACGTCATGCCTGCGTCAGCACGGTCAACCCCCGGTCAATTTCTTTTATTTTCGTTTTTAAAATTCCATAATTTGTTTAAATCTAGTAAATTCAATATCTTTAGATCTGTAACTCCAATTTGCGCATGTAATATACCAAACAAAAGAGAAAATTGAGATCTACACAATCAAATCTATGTTTTGACCTATAATTATTTTCTGTTTTCAATTATGCTCTTTAGGCCTTTTAAATCATATAAAATCAACCGTAGCACGAAATTCATCAAATCTTTTTTGTATGATCTTGTTTTGATTAGATCTATCCAGGAAAAATAACATTAACTTGTGTAGATGCTTAATTCAATTTAGATCTTGCATGTTCTTAATCTAGCACTATTAAATCTTTTATAATTGCATTAATTGTTTTCTTTGCAACAAAAATACTTTTCTTGCATCATACATATCATTAATAACCAGAGGATGATAATAGATCTATTTTTGCATTAATAAATTTTCATGCATGCATGTGTTGCATATTGTTATGCCTTGTTGCTTATGTATGATTATTGCTACGTGTAGATTACAACGATTACAACGAGTGTGGTTGCGAGGACTGTTTGAACAGCTGCTCGTGTTGTCAAGGCAAGTGACACGCATAAACCCTCTATTTTACTATATGCATCAGATCTTCATAGTAGTTATGCATGATTATGAGTTGAGTGATATCGCTATGCTAGATGTTATAGAGATTGCTTCACTAACACCCAAGTGGAGCGATCATATGTTACCCTAGATTGTAGCAATCCTTTGTTAGGCAACCATCGTATTTGTAGATTGCTTAGCCATGCTATAGATATCGTGGTTGGGTTTATTATCATGTTAAAGCATTGCTCGTTATTTTAATTGCTTATGAAAACAACATGATAACTAATTTACCACTGGGCGGATTGCTAGCATGTCATCAGAGTACAAAGTTTGGTGGGGACCGCCGCCCAGTATATTGAGATTATGTTTAGTTTTCTTTATGTAGTTGTTCTTTCGTGCAGCCGTGTTTCATATTAGTATGGGCTAGACATAATTTGTAGGTTGTGGTGACTCGAACCCAATGTGTCCAGAGATGTAGAATAGTGGTAGGATGGTCCGGTGCGTGGAGGGTTTGGGGATCTACCTCTTATGAGTTATGGCTTAATCTTCTTTCCTTCCGTGATACTAATGGTGTATAAAGGTGTTTGGGGTCGATTGGGCAACACGGGTAAAGGGCACAAACCTCGCGAGGGTTAAAACTAAGATCTTAGCCGTGTTCCATTGGTTAGGGACAATTCAACAACTAGATAGGAAACATGACATATCTCGTTCATCTTGTTTTATTAATTACTACCAATTTGATTATGGGTTATTGGAGAAGTGCCTGATGGTGTTTCAGTGTGCTAATCCAAAGGGTAGGAGCACTTTGCTATCAACCAAAGTGTCCAATTATGTGAAAACTCTAATTTCTAATAAATGATAGGTCAAATGCCTTTATGCAAAATAGCCTAGAAACTCCACCAGCCAAATATGCATGTAGACTAGCACTTGCCATTTATATACCACCATAGTGTCACTTGCCACCATTGCTCAGAATGATCTGACCTCCTTTTGGGGGCTGCATATTCCAACTTGCAGGTTATTCGGATTCGTATTAGTTTTCGTAGGTTTTCGAGGCTTCACATCAACCTTTGTTCGCCTGTGGCGTGCAAACAAGAAGATGGAGGTCTACCGCTGCCTTGCTGTGTGATTAATAATTATTTGAGCTAGGACTTCGCTAAGCAGTTTGTAATAAATTACTTTACTCTGGATAATTCGATAGTATTCAATACATTTGTTTTCTTTGAGTACTATCTGTGCTGTGTGTGCTGGTGAACGGTCCAGGGGCCAGTACTACACACAAAAGTATAGCCTATGATGGGTTGTACTACTACAGTGCTACGGTAGTGCTCGGGCTCGGGGAGGACCATGGCGACGTGCGACGCTTCACGGAGAGCCCGATGGTGGCCTTGGCGCACCCTCTCTCTTCCTCGGGAGGTCGCGATGAGTGGACGGAGGCGGCACAACTCTGGTGAGCTCGGGCGAATATGGCGGGGCCGTTCTATGGCACGGGAACATTGGTGGAGGGGATTATAAGGTGCGTGCGGGAACGGGGAAGCGAATGGGAGCATGGTAGGGCGCAGAGGAGGGCTCACTGGGCCGGATTCAACGTCGAACGGCGGCGGTCTATGGAATTCCGGTGAGGAAATTGGAGGACCAGGGGACACGAATCAACATGGAGGCAGAGGGGAAAGGAGTAGGGGCTCCAGGGCGCGTAAAGAGGGGGTTTCGAGGCGAGGAGAGCCGCGGGGCGAGGGGATCGTGTCTGTCACACCCCAGTTTTTGGATTCTTGTACTGTAGTTCAAGGAGACAAAATTTGGCCCAACAATTTTTTTCTAAAAACATGTTTGTTTTAACCCACATGTGTATATGATCATAATCATATATGCAATGCAAGTTTTGTTTCATTTTAAAACCAATATAAAATTTTCCTGAAAATACTTCTATCACGTTTCCCTGATGTTTTCCCCTGACGTTACTTGAGTAGTTTTTATTCCAAGACTTGGATCATGCTTGCTTGCATCTTGAAATAAACTTTTAGCTTTGTTGGATCCAAGAAAACAAAATTTCAAAATGAGTTATGAAGTTTTCTTCTAAGTTTTCTATAGAAACTATTCTCTGAAAATATAGCCAAGTACTTGTTTTCCACACTTGTTTTCACTAGGCTATATTATTCCATTTTGTGTTTTCTTGACTTTTATTTGTTCCTGGATATATGGACTACAAATCCATAAGCTTGGTTTGAATTTTGAAATAGGAAAAACAATCTTTTGGTTGTTGTTTTTGTGGAAGAAAAATAAGGCAGAAAAATGTATTTTTAGAAAACAGAGAAAAACAGAAAGTACCCCCTTTTCCGGATTGTTTTCATAGCCTTCCACTATTCCAAATTTGTTTTCAAAAGATGTTTCTGAAATTTTAAAACATGTTTAACAATCTCCAATTTTGAAAAAAAAATTGGAATTTATTTGACCCTTAAAAACAGTGTGGTCTTTCTGATGTTTTTATCTGTTTTCCACACTTAGAAGAATTCTCTAAGTCCTAAACTGAACTTTTCTGAATTTTCTGAAAACAGTTGTATTACAAAGTTTAGCAGATGTTTTCAATTGACTCTTGTTCAAATTTTGAAATGCCAGTTTGTCACTTGTGTTGACCATAGTATGGACTAGCATTGGATGCTTTGACCTTGCTTCTAGAAGACTTGGGGAGGGAGAAATCGAGTGAGAGTTTGGAGAGGACAGTGAGGTGTGGGTATGCCCTGTTTGCACTGTGCAGTCGGCCCTGTGGCCATGCCTTGGCATCTCCACCCGTCTAGTGCCATTGTTGACTTTCCCTCAACCCCCTCTAACTCTCTGACACTCACCCATGCCCTGACACGTCGTGGGCATACCCCAGAGCGCGCCCCGAGCCCAAACCTGTGATCCCGAGAGTGCCCCCATGCCATCGACCTTAATGCCACAAGATAAAGCCACCCTGTGTGTGTCCCTCTCGTCACTAGCTCCCTCACCATCTCCACTCACGCCTCGAGCAAAAGGAACACGCCCCGAGCCTCCTGCAAGCCTCACGAGCACGAACTCGCCGCCGGCCACCGTGCTCGGGCTCGAGGTAGTGCACCCGTTCCAGCCCCTCCCACCTCTCGTGCTCGCCTCCGATGAGATCCCCTTAATTCCTAGACGACCCCTGACCCCTCCCCGTGTGCATTTGCGTGCAAAGACCGCGCCGCCGCGGGCGCCCTGTCACGCGCCATCGCCTGGAGCCACGAACGTTGCCATTCTCGACGCCCATCCACTTCCCTGTGACCCCGCATCGTCCCCAACCTCGCGTCGTCGCCTCCCGCAGCCCCACGGTGAGCCTCTGGCCGTCGCCGTTTCTCCGTGCGTGTGAGAGAGAGGGGTTGAGGAAGGAGAAGCACGTGGAGCGTTAATCCGGAGATCAGCGGCTCCTGTTGAACCGAGCAGTTTTCCCGCCCGCGCGTGTCCGCCCGGCCTGCGTGGGCTGCCTTTGCTGCTTATATGAGCCACATGCAGTGAAAACCCAGCCCGTGCGCTCAGTTTCGTTTTTCTTTTAAATTTTTGCAGAAACATGTATGTTTGCTTTTGCTCTGTTTAAAATAATTTTAGTGCTAGATAAGTTCTACAAATATTTGTGGCAGTAGATCTACTTTTTCTTGAACATATCGAAGTGGTAGATACTTATTTGCATGTGGAGTTTTGCTATGATAATTAAAATGCCACAGATTGTCTGTGGGACCATTTTGGACATAACTTTTTGTGTGTGTCTCCATTTTTGTCAAATATTTTTTTTAGTAGCTAGTGAGTAGATCTATCAATAACACTTGATCTCACATCAAGGAGAGTTACCAAATGGAAATTCCATCCATTTTGGTTAAAGGCGAGTAGGCTTTTCTAGGATTTTTAAAAAGAGTTTAAAAATGATTTTTGAATTGAATCCAATTGGATGTGTTTGTGTTTTACTAGATCTATGTAATCCTAGATTGGATTAATTTTTAGAGCTCTAGACTATTTTTGGTGAGCACTTCTAGAAACATCACCTTTTCTGTTTTATTTAGAACTTGTGTTTTTGTTTGTAATTAAATATTTAGTTGTTGGAAACTTGTTCCTAGCATGTGTAGATGTGTTTCTCTCTGCTATTAGGTTGTTTTCTTGCAATACTAGTATGATAGGAAGTGTGTGCATGATTGGAAACCAAATAGAAATAGAAATAGCCTTTATTGTTTTTCTAGTATTTCTTGGAATAGATTTTATGAGCAAGTCTTTGTATGTTTGTTACCTAGGTTTTTGATGTGGTTATGTGGAGTCCAGTACCATTTTGGTAATGATTCTAGTGGTTATCATATATGTTAGCTTGTACCTTATTTTGTAGAGAAGCATGTGTAGCATTTGATTGTTTGTTTTCACTAGTATGAGTAGTGGTATGATGATTGTTTGGTACATTATTTTGTCAATTGATACCAGAGGCTTTGTGACCTCCTAATGCCTTGGTATATTAGTGGGCCCATAACCCACTGGTCCCATTGCATTTTTGGTTAGGGATACAAATCCCATACCATACACTTGTTATCTTGTAGCATGTATTTCTATATGTGTGTTTAGTATATTCCACCAAGGAAAATAATTGATTGCACCGCTTGTTTGGTGAGTGTGGTTAGTAATGCTTTGTGACTACTAGTATGTTAGTTGAAGTGCATTTTTTGTTATGGTGTTCCCTTGGGAATATCATGTTAGGAGATGATTCGTTGTTCTTTTGATTATTTTGAGTAATAGAAATATTTTTCTAGTATTGGTAAATTATGTGTGGATATATTTTCCTTGAGTGTTTGAATTTTTGAAAGTGTTTAAGTGGATCTTGTATTTAGTGTATAGCTACTGGTTCTATAGCATGTACCTTGATTGCTTGCTTTTGATTATCGGAAAAGCATGTATTATTGGACTTGGTTGGCTCTTGCTAAGTAGTTGTTTCATAGAATTATTTTCGTGTATGTGTTTACTAGCATGTGTAAGGTGTTTGTGCTGTTAGTAGGTATTTACATTCAAACATTGCTTGTTTAGGATTAAGAATCCTTGTATTATTGTTTGCTTCTCTAGTAATGCAATATTTCACCACTAGACATTATGAGTTTGTATTATGATGTAGTCTTTCTATATGTGGTAGTATGTTTATCCTAGCTTGTTTAGCATGTTCTTACTCTTGTTATTATGAAATGACTTTGTGAGTTGCTAGATAATATTGTTTGTGGGGTACATTATTGCTCATAGCATGCTTGTGTAGAAATCTTTCCCACTAGTATGCTATTAGTGCACTCCTGTCATTATGTTGTTTTCTAGCTTTATTATCTCTTATGAGTATTGTGTTTTAAAATGTGTATTAAGATTTGTACCATTGGTTGAGCCACTGGTTTGTTTGGTTATTATTATGATTGACTGATTTCTTAGTCTTTAATCAGTTATTATCTTAAAGCATCGGTGGTTTGTTCTGTTGTTTGGAATTGTATGATTGATTGTTTTAGCGTGAGGATTGTACTAGCGTTATGGTTGTGTTATTAGTACCTTGTTGTCTATTCTTTTAGTTAGTGGTAAACTTGTTTGGTGATGCTTGCTTGTGTTGTTGTTAATACCCACTGCCAGGGGTATTGCTTTGATTGATTGACATTAGTTTAGCAATCTCACCCTTGTGACCACAAGCTATTTTTAGCTTCTTAAATATCTTGGTATGAGATTGGTACACCCAATCAACCTATGATATTTAGGATGTGGAATAGGGTTTCTCAACCATATGTTTATCTGACGATAGTTTTGTACCCTGAGAGTTTGTGAGATAGTTTTCTCGATATCTTTCTGAGTGATTACGCTAGTATAAGTTTGCTTGCTGTATGTGTTGCATTGTTTAGTTGATTGTCTTTTAGCCCTTAGTGTGTGTCTTTTATTCTCTTACTATGTTAGAAAACGGAGGAGAAGAAGAAGCAGTTGTGGAGTTGTGCGTCAAGTTCAAGCTACTTCAAGGCCAGGGGCACTAAAAGTTTTAAGGCAAGCCATCCCGATGCTTGCTACTACACTTATCATTATCTATCATGCATGTTTTACTTATGAAATTTTTACAAAACTTTGATTTTCAAAAACTATTATTGAGTGACTATTACTACTATTAATATTATATATACGATTACTATGCCAGTAGTTGACACTTGGTGTTACCAAGCCCATAGACACCATATGGTGTTTACTACCACCAAAAGTATAAGTCCCTAAGTGGACATCCTAAAAATATGTTTTTGCAAAACAAAGGCTTTTATGGAAAACCCGGAGGAAAGGCTAAGCCTTATCCACCAGATAAATGTTGAAGTGGTCATTTTTGGGAAAAACGTGTTTTCAAAAACGACACATAACCTAGTCTTCGCCGGACAACCTTCACCGTACTGCCACTCTACCCAACATGGGCACGAGGCTTAACTTGAAGTTTGTTCTTGTTAGTGTGTGTTCTATCTCAATTTGCTATAAGGGTCATCGTGCCCTCGAACCGATTATCGCCAGGAGGGGTATACGAGACATACAAAGTGAGGGATTAAGTTACCCCCCGGTCGCAGCAGTTGGGTCCCCTGCCGTGGCGCTGATGGACAGGTTGTCGGGGGAATCAGGCCCAACTGAAGAGATAGTCACATTCTAGCTTGAACATAGTGGATGGTTAGGATCAGTTATCTGATGTTTACATATTGTTGTTACAGTCCGTGGTTGTTCATGGCGGTCTGCAGAGTCAAACTATTCTGAATAGCCGTGTCCTCGGATATGGATAGTTGAATGGCCATGTAGCTAGCATTTTGTCAATGTTTTCCAAAAAGGAGTTTTTGAAAAGGAGTTGGAACTTGTGAAGTACTGAAAGAAGGAACCTTGTACCATGGAGGTACCGTTGATGAAAATCCAGAAGTTGTTTCACAAGAAGTTTTGCAAATAAAAACTTTTCTTTTATAAAATAAGTTTTATAAAAACTCTTGGATATACAATATCTACAAGAGAAATAAAAAAGATATTTTTTTTTTGAAGTATCTTCTTCAACAAAGACACATAGATTTTCAAAATCAACTATGATATGTCTTTCATGTATTATGGATAGTGAACCCTATGTATAGCCTACCTATTCCACCATATAAGCATACTTGCATTTTGTAAGCTACATGATGGGTGTCTTGCTGAGTACATTCAAATGTACTCATATTGGTTTCGTCCCTGGTATTTACTTGCCAGACTTCGAGAAGGAGTCCCAGGACGAGATCTGCGAAGAGGAGTACTGCGCTGATGGCTTTGCGAACTAGGATCGTCTCCCGGTCAGCAGCCTGTAGGTTAAGGCGTAACTTGGGTTCTGCTACGTTGTGTGTGTTTTAGTCTTCCGCTGTGTGTGTTGTGTGTTTTCCCTGCGTGGCAGCTGTGTTAGACTTGGTCATGTGATCATATCTCTTTTGTAAGTCTTTCTGTAACCGTGTAATGGATAATGTATTTGTATGCCAACTTGATATGTTGTTCACGACTGGTGTGATCTGGGATCATGAATGTATGCATATAGGAGGTGTCCTTGAACATGGTTCTGGGGGACCTTACGGAGTTGGTATCAGAGCTATCCTGACCTTAGGAGACCTTAGTTAGCATGGACGTTAGCTAGTACTCTGACAATGTAAGTTAATAAACTAAGTCACTAAGATGACTATGTGCCAAAATATTCTATATAATCCATCCCCTCTGTGTTTTTGAAAACTCTACTTATACTAAGTTACCTAATGAGCATCTTAAAATTTTGCACACTGTTACCTAACATAAGCTACCTTAAAATTTTGTGTAGATGGCAGTTGTCTTCACCGAGTCCTTCCGGCTGGGATCACATGCACCTTGCTACCGCCGTTTCGAGGAGGACTTGATCAAGATGGCTAGTATTATTGGTCGCCCAGTACCTGAGTTGAAGGGAGCGTAGATTCACCATGATGGACGGGAGGTGTCCTGGTAGGTGGTCTGTACCATTCGTGCACCTTTGCTAGCACCGTCGACCCCAGAGATCACTTATGAAGTGAAGGAGAACAGTTGGGAAGATGGTATCCTTAGAGTGATGCAGCTGACCATTGCCAAGCTTGCGAAGTTCTTTCGTGGCAAGTTTGAAGGCACCCCCTATAGATACTATGGGAGGCGCGACGAGGATGACAAGCCCATAGATGTCACTAAAGACTTTGTCTTTGCTCGTCACTTCTAGCACCTGGAAGGGAAACTGTACAACACTCAGTTTGCCCTTTATAGACTCAGAGGAGAGTTCGATGTCCGAGGGAGAGAGATCTTCCAGCTAGAGAAAGACCTGAGAGTTTCCTGTGGCACTAAGCTCCGTCTCAGGGCATAGAGGAAGACCATGAAGTACGTTGACTCCCACCTCCGTGCACAAGTGAGAAGCCTTCAATACCAGCTGGCAACCAGCCAAGCTAGAGTTGAAGAGTTGGAGGAACAGCTACGCGCATCCTCGAGCACTTAGGATTGCCGCAGGATATTAGGAGTTGTGTTTTTACCACCCAAGACGCTTGTTTGTGTTTGTGTTGTGTGAACTCTGCTAAGAGCTATGTGTGTTCTAGGTGTGTTGTAAGCCTTATGCTTTTTCCATGTGAACCTTAAGATCATGTTATGCTTGTTGAGACTCTGTTTCATGTGTATGTTAGTCTTTGTTTGTGATTGTTATTTCTTCTTAGATGCTTGTCTGCTCTTGTGTTTTCAACCGTTCTCATCTCTATTATGAGTCGGTTTCTTTCACAAGTTTTTCAAAACAAAAACTACCCTTTGTCTGCTCTCGTCTTATACCGTTCTTTTCTTCAGCATGGCCAGCGATTTACCTCCACCATCTGAGCCGACGGTTGCCCAACTGTTTGCTCTGATAATGGAAGACCGTGAAGCCGCTCGTGTAGAGCACATTGCCACCCATGCTGCCCTGCAGCATTTGACTCAGCTTGCCACCATCAATGCTAATAATAATGCTATCCTTATGAGAGAATACCAGCGCCTGCTTGCTGGTATAGTCGCAAAAGGAAGATAGTGATGCCAGGAGAACCTAGTTCACCGGTGACTCGCAGTACCCTGCCTGTGATGCCACAACCCCTAAGGAAGAGGGTGAATGTCAGGCCTAGAACCACGGGTTTCTATACCTGAGGAAAAGAAGGACATTTCGCTCGTGAGTGTCCCCATAAGAATCGTGTACTAGTTCATCCTGATGAAACCCAAGAGACCCAGGGTCCAACCCAGAAGAAGCGCAAGAGCTTGATGAGTAGACCTCGAGACCAAGATGACGTTGCAGAAGCACCTGCGACTCATGCCTTAGTTAATGGTACGTTTTCGAACCAGATCTGTGACCACCATAGTGTTTGTTTGACTTTGTATTCTGAGAGATCCGACGTAATTGGAACACTAGTAGTGTCTCGTCGGACTAGAAAAAAGTACCTTTAAAATTAATGACCCTAACATAACTTTATCTAACTTAACACCTAAATAAGTTTTAAAATTACAAAAAAAACTTTTCAAAAACCAAGGAGAAAGGTTCCTTAGGATGTTTTATAGTTGTTTGACAGAAAGAGAGCTGAAGTGAATATTGGAATTGTGAGCTATGATTCTTACTAGACAATAAGATCCCTCGTGTATCTAATTTTGGAGGAATCGGATTTTTAGGACATTAAGGTTGTGGAGGTTCATTTGAGGTTTAGCTTAGGAGTGAAAGTTTGAGGAGAATATGAGAATTGTTTTAGTTGAATTATAATATGTATACTCTGGGGCTAACTAGTTGTGGAACACAAAACTTTGGAAGTTATCTAGAGCTGAATTATGTAACATAGGAGATATGATTGGAGGTTTAGGAATACTGGTGGAAACTATTGGATTTTTAGGAAGCACTTGCTTTATGATGAGGATTGTGTTGATTATGAGTAGGTTTTTTAGAGGAATTTAAGGAATTGAAAGGAAGAGGATAATGGTTTGCATAAGTGATTCTCATACTGGATTTCTAGTAGAAATGTTCATTGCAGTAGAAATATTTATGTTGTATTGTTTGGTTATTATTATGATTGAGTGGTTCCTTAGTCTTTGTGTAGATATGAGCATAGTAAGTTATTATCTTAAATCATCAGTGGTTTGTTCTGCTGTTTGGAATTGTCTGATTGATTGTTTTAGCGTGAGCATTGTACTAGCGTTATGGTTGTGTTAGTAGTACCTTGTTATATATGCTTTTAGTTAGTGGTAAACTTGTTTGGTGATGCTTGCTTGTGTTGTTGTTAATACCCACTACCAGGGGTATTGCTTTGATTGATTGACATTAGTTTAGCAATCTCACCATTGTGACCACAAGCTATTTTTAGCTTCTTAAATATCTTGGTATGAGATTGGTACACCCAATCAACCCATGATATTTAGGATGTGGAATAGGGTTTCTCAACCATATGTTTATCTGACGATAGTTTTGTACCCTGAGAGTTTGTGAGATAGTTTTCTCAATAACTTTCTGATTGATTATGCTAGTATAAGTTTGCTTCCTGTATGTGTTGCATTATTTAGTTGATTGTATTTTAGTCCCGAGTATGTGTCTTTTATTCTCTTGAGACGTTAGAAAACGAAGGAGAAGAAGAAGCAGTTGTGGATCTGTGCGTCAAGTTCAAGCTACTTCAAGGCTAGGGACACTAAGAGTTTTAAGGCAAGCCATCCTGATGCTTGCTACTACACTTATCATTATCTGTCATGCATGTTTTACTTTATTGGCCAGTTCATGATATCATACATGAAAGGCATAATGAAAATATTTTTATTCCCATGAAACAACTTTGGAGGTATGGAGAAAATATTAGAGATAGTAATTCTCTGATTTTTAATATCATAAACACATCATAGTTATAAATGAGTTGAAAACATGTTTGTAAATAGGTTTGATAAGAAGAAATATTTCATCTTTATAATGAAAACTGGTTTAAGGAAGAAAGTTTCTTTGGGTTCCAAATTCCAATGAGATGTGTATTGTTTCTTGCGTCTCATTTGGTTTTTGGTGACTTGCATAACAAGAAAACAAAAAGTTTCAAATTTTAGTGATTTTTGAGTTTCTCCAAAAATCAGAGATGTTACAGACTACCACCCTTAAAAGAAATGTCGTTGCGAGATTTGGGAAGGCTAGAAGGAAATATAGGTTTGGGTAACTGGGTTTACATAATTTGGGTGGGCTACCACCCTTAAAAGAAAATTTTGTAGGTAGTGTAAAACTCTTGTCTAACTGGTTACTGGGTTGACCATATCCTCAGCTGGAGTCATACTTCATCATCCATATTATTCTTGTATATCATGTATCCCCTCCTTGTTGGTATTTGGGATCTTGAATCCATGTTTTCATCATGTAGGGCTCTATGTGTACACATTCGCTTCTAATAGGATGAGTCTGTTCACATAGGTTGGAATGTGGTTTTACTCAAGATGGCTTGAGTAGAACTTTCCTTCGAGGTAGAGTTGCAGACCAACAAAAGTCAGTTGAGCCAAAGAGTGACACCGAGGGGTCACTCTTTGGGTCAATTAAAAATCCTTGGTCATTCTAACCTTCTCTTCAGCTTCTTGGATGATGCAGGACCAAAGAATTAACTTTCTCCTAGGACACTCCCCAGTAAAGGTGTGGTGAATTTTCTTCCCATACAGAGCTTCATATGGTGCCATCTCAATACTAGCTTGATAACTGTTGTTGTAGGAAAAATTGTGCATATGGTAAGTTGTCATCCCAACTAGATCCATAGTCTAAAACACATGCTCTCGGCATATCTTCTAAAATTTGATTCACTCTCTCAGTCTGGGAATCTTTTTGAGGGTGAAATGATGTGTTGAACTCCAGTACGGTTCCTAATGATTCATGCAGTTGCTTCTAGAAGTGTGAGGTAAACTGGGTACCCCTATCAGACACAATACTCTTTGGAACACCATGAAGACAATCAATCTTCTTCATTTAAATATCAGCCAACATAGCACTGGTGTAAGTGGTCTTACTATTGAATATATGTTGTATGTACTGTCATGTATGTCTCGTGTAACGTTCGGTTCCTATAACAGTAAGTTAGAGTCTAGGATAGGTCCTAGTCTCCCGGATCAAGTGCTAGACGTGCGGAGTGCTCTACACTCACGTCTCCCCTCTCTGTATATGTACTACAGTTGTTGATGAATAGAACAAGCACATAGATCCATTCTTCAGCTTTGTATCAGAGAAACACCCATGGCCAATTCCACCTCCTCTTCCTCCTCTCCGGCGACCATGCCGACCCTAAACCCCCTTGACGCCGATCCCCAAACTCCTCTCAACTCTCGGTCCACCTTTTCCCCCACTTTTCCCTCTACTCTCCCAGTCGCATAGAGACTCCATCGCGGGTCCTGGCCATCCCCGCCTCCTCTTCCAATCCTCTTGACCTCAACGACGTACGCATCACCGACTACATCACATTCAAGGTCTCCCTCTCCGGATCCAACTTCAACAAATGGCGGCAGTTCATGATGTTCCTCTTCACAATGTACCAAGCCTTGGATTACATCACCGAGGGTGCCGCACCTCATGATCCAAACGCCGCCTGGCGCAAGTACGACATCACCATCTCCCTATGGTTCTTGTCCACTCTTAGTGATGATCTTCATCGTCTTGTGGCCGGATCCGATGGCCTGGCCTACTCCACTTGGACGCGCCTTCACCAATTCTTCCACGGCCACCAAACCACTCGATCTGCCCACCTCCGACACAAATTCTGGTCAACCTCTCGAGGCGACATGTCCATCGCTTCCTATGTGAGCAAACTGCAGTCAATCGCCGACGACCTGGCCGATGTTGGTGACCCTGTTGACGACCGGGCGCTCACCCAACAGTTCCTCGATGGCGCCGGCAAGAAATTCGCTCTCCAAGTGGAGATCATGCAGGCGAGCATCCTCCCGCCCTTCCCCGACGTGTGCTCTCGCCTTCAGATCGCGGAGGAGACCATCGACCACAAGCAGCAGGACGAGGGGTCCCATGCCATGGTCGCGCAGGGCAGGGATCGCGGTGCTCATGCCGATCATGGCGGGCGCGGTGGCACCACGCGCGGAGGCTTCCAGTCCAGTGGACAACGAGGCGGCTACAATGGCGGCCAATACGGCGGCTACAACGGAGGCCAGTACATCGGTGGTTACGGCCACCAGCACGGCGGCTACAGTGGCGGCCAGCGGGGTGACTACAGCGGCGGATACAGTGGCGGCCAGCGCGGCGGCTACAACGGAGGTCGCGGTCACCGCGATGGACGCGGCGGCACAGGCTACAACACCGCACCCCAGCAGCCTTGGCCGGGCTATTTTGCTCCAATGAGCATGCCCTTCCCCCCGTCGTGTGCGCCATGGGTGCCACCCAATGCCAACAAAATTCTCAGGCCTGGGCCAGGTGAACTCTCTCAAGCCTACCCAATCATGTACTCCGGGGTGGGGGGACTTCTTCCATCAGCCCACGCAGCAGCAGCTACCGACTCCGACACCGCCGTACACCTACGACCACGCTGCCATGATCCACGGAGCCACCAGCAACGCGCCTGGCCAGCAACAACCAGAATGGCTCATGTACTCCGGCGCCTCCTCACATGTCACCTGTAGTATGGGTAACTTGACGTCATCTCATCCCTCCTTAAGGCATAATTCTCAACATATCACTATCGAAAACGGGTCTAAAATTCTAGTCCTTGTCGTAGGGTCTGTTAAAATATCCTCTCTACCTTTTCATCTGCAAAATGTTCTTGTTTCACCCTATATAGTTACCAATTTAATTTCTGTTCGTCAATTTACTCGTGACAGTTTTGTCTCTATTGAATTTGACCCGTTCGGTTTTTCCGTGAAGGATCTAGCCACCAAGACCACCCTTCTTGGCTCCAATAGCTCCGGACACTTGTACCCCTTCTTCGGCTCCAAGACACCTTCTTCAACGGCCTTATCCATCACCACCAACAACCTGTGGCACCGACGCCTCGGCCACCCCAGCAACACCACCATCTCGTATTTACCCTTAGAATTTCTCACTACTTGTAATAAAGATATGTACAATGTATACCCTAGCTCTCCCATTTGTGAAGCTTCTCAAATAGACCGACAAGCTCGCTTAGCATATCCCACATCCCACTCTTTCACCACTGCCACATTCCAACTTATTCATTGTGATCTCTGGACCCCCCCCCCCCAATTGTTAGTTTTTCTGGTTATAAATACTATCTCGTTGTGCTTGATGATTACTCCCATTTCTCTTGGACATTTCCCCTCCACAATAAATCCGACACGTGTCTTACTCTCCAACGATTCTTTCATTATGTCCTCACGAAGTTCAACGTTTCCATAAAATGCTTGCAGTGTGATAATGGTGGTGAATTTCTCTCTAACACGCTTCGTGAATTTTTCTCCCAACGTGGTCCTTGTTTTCGTCTCTCTTGTCCACACACTTCACCACAAAACAGGAAAGTGGAACGCCCCATTCGCACCACTAACGACTTTATTCGTTCTCTACTCCTACAAGCCTCCTTCCCTTCCCCGTTTTGGGTCGAAGGCCTACATACCGCAACTCACCTTCTCAACCTACATCCGTGTCGTGCCATCCAATTTTCCACCCCATATTATCTCCTCTACGGTGTCCATCCCTCCTATGACCATCTCCGAGTTTTTGGATGCTTGTGTTTCCCAAACCTCTATGCCACAAAAGAGCACAAACTTGCGCCACGCTCTGCTCGCTGTGTTTTCATTGGGTACCCGCGTGAACCCAAGGGGTATCGCTGCCTAGACCTCACCACTCGCCGTGTCATCATTTCCCGCAATGTCATTTTTGATGAATCTAATTTCCCTTATTTTTCCCTGATGACCACAACAGACTCGGCGCAGATGATCCCGCCCAGCCCCCACCAACCACCAGAATCCCCCTCGGATCCCGCCCTACACATACCTCGTACCGCACCACCACTCCCACGCCGCCAGCTCACCCACCTTTCCACCCGACAGCATCCACCTCGCCTGACGCGCCCTTGCCTGCAGCGCCCTCGCCTGATTCCCCTCCACCCACGGACACCGCGCACAACCAACCATGTTCCGCCGCCTCACCCAGCCACCCGACAGTATCACCCTCGCCTGCCGCGCCCTCAGCTCCACACCCCGCCTCCTCCAATCCGACCGCGCCACCTATTCCTCCCAAGGAAATTCCGGTAGCTGCACCCACCAATCCACACCAAATGAACACCCAGGCCAAATCAGGATATTTTATGCCAAAACAAAAAAAATTCCCTTTACACCAACACTCAGAACATTTCTCCCATTCCCCCCACTTACCGTTCCACTCTCAAAGACCCTAACTGGCACGCTGCTATGCTTGATGAATATAATTCCCTAATGCGGAATGACACATGGTCTTTAGTTTCTCGTCCTGCAGGTGTCAACATGGTAACTGGCAAGTGGATCTTTTGTCACAAGTACCACCCGGATGGCTCTCTCTCTCTACAAGGCACGATGGGTTGTTCGTGGTTTCACTCAGCAGCATGGAGTGGACTATGGTGAAATGTTCAGCCCAGTGGTCAAACCATCAACCATCCGAGTTGTCCTCAGCCTTGCCACTATGCAGTCATGGCCCATTCACCAATTGGATGTCAAGTATGCCTTTCTCCATGGACACATTCACGAGACGGTATATTGTGATAAACCCTCTGGCTTTGTCAATCCCACTCATCCCTCACATGTGTGCCGCTTGCACAAATATCTCTATGGGCTCAAACAAGCTCCATGAGCATGATTTCATGCTTCACCACATTCATTGCCTCCATCGGTTTCACAACATCCAAGAGTGACCCCTCCTTATTCATCCTCAACACAGGCTTCTCCCTATCTTATCTCCTATTATATGTCGATGATATCATTCTCACCGCAAGATCCACCTCATCTTCACTCCATTATCCATTCCCTCAACAGTGAATTTTCCACGAGTGATCGCGGGGACATCCACCATTTCCTAGGCATCAATGTTCACCGCGCGCATGATGGTCTATTCCTATCACAGCAACAATATGCATTGGAAATTTTGGAGTGAGCTCGTATGCTTCAATGCAACCCTATCACCACCCCTATAGACACACGCTCCAAAATATCCTCCCAACACGGTCGCCCCTTTTATGACCCGAGCCTATATAGAAGCCTCGCAGGAGGCCTCCAATACCCTTACCCTCACTCGCCCAGACCTATCCTATGCTGTGCAACAAGTCTGTCTCTTTATGCATGATCCGAGGGAACCCCACTATAACCTTATTAAGCGCATTCTGCGGTATGTGAAAGGCACATCACACTTCGGCTTCCAACTACACAAGGCCTCCTCTTGTGATCTTGTAGCATACTCCGATGCTGATTGGGCCGGCTGCCCCGATATCCGCAAGTCCACTTCTGGATTTTGTGTATTTCTTGGCAACAACCTCGTCTCGTGGTCTTCCAGACGGCAAAAAACCATCTCACGTTTGAGTGCCGAGGCGGAGTACAGTGCAGTAGAATACTGTATTGCCGAATCCTGCTGGTTATGGCAACTTCTTGAGGAACTACATCAGCCACCCACGCGTGCAATCGTGGTCTACTGTGATAACATCAGTGCCATGTACATGTCCTCCAACCCGGTTCAACATCAGTGGACCAAGCATGTGGAAATTGATATCCACTTGATTCGTGATCGGGTTGCACTTGGCGAGGCCCGGGTTCTCCACGTTCCAACCAGCAGCCAGTTCGCCGACATATTTAGCAAAGGGCTCCCTACAGATGTTTTTCAGGATTTTCGCTCCAGTCTGAACATCGTCTCCAGTGTAGTTCCGCTGCGGGGGGGGGGGGGGGGGGGGAGGGGGAGGGGGGGTTAATATATGTTGTATGTACTGTCACGTATGTCTCATGTAACGGTCGGTTCCTGTAACAGTGAGCTAGAGACTAGGATAGGTCCTAGTCTCCCGGATCAAGTGCTAAACATGCGGAGTGCTCTTCACTCACGTATCCCCTCTCTATATATGTACTACGGTTGTTGACGAATATAACAAGCACATAGATCCATTCTTCAGCTCTTGCTAGCACAAGGTGTGTTGTCTTTGTCAGACGATCAGCTACTTCCTAATTAGAATCATACCCATATTTGGTTCGAGGTAATCCAATGATGAAGTCCATACCCATTGGTTCCCATTTCCTTGGCGATCTTTCATTATGCTGTTGTATCTCTTGAATGCAAACACCATGCTATTTCCAACGAAACTCTCATGGTAGGCAATGTCTTCAATTGTGATTCCTCCAAGATTGGCTTTGTCCTCACCGAAGTTTAGTACGTTTCAGCAACACTTGCCTAACATAAGGATATTATTACATCCAACCCTTCTATGTTTTTGGTTTAATATCGTCGTCACTCGACTAAGGCTCAAGGAAAACATAGTTCCTTCAACCCAACATGGTAAGAGTGAATAACATGAGTAGTAGGAATGGTGATCAGTCCATCCTGCACCCATATGATTTTCCACATGTAGATTGATGAACTACGTGATCTAACACTTGGTCATCCTCACTTTTCTGACAGAAAGCAACAAATCTGTAAGACAAACCTGAACTAAACTATAGTTTCTCCAACTAGTGGGGTTGCGTAAACTCTTTGCACCTCCGGTTGAATAGTTGCATCTTCTTCATATGCCCTTCTGGTGTAGAAATTTATCCAAAAACTTAGCTCGTGTGAACTCAGACTCCATATGTCTATTATCACTGGTTGATAAACTTTCTTCTCCTTAGGATGGTGGTGGCTTGATCATGGATGTGATTGTTCCTTCACACAGAAGAACAGAATCCTGAGATTTTTGGTACTCCTCAATTGGATGGTTGTCTTAAAGTGTGCTCTTGGGTGTCAAGTCAGTTGTTATACTCCAATTTAGAAACTCACTATGGTTGGTAAAGGGGTATGTTCTTGGGTTTGGTTTGGTTTGGTTTAGCATGGATGAGTAGAGATTTAGAAAGAGACTAAAGAAGGTTCCTACCCAAACATAGCAGAGAAAGGCAATTCATTAGACAAACAACATCTAACCACACATAACAAACATTCATCACTCCAATCATCAAGGCTTAACAAACAACCTAGTATTGTCATAACACACACAATTGTATGATCAATACACTAACACGTTAACATTGTTCTAACAAGGTAACTAGATTGCTAGTCTCATCTATATCTTCTTGAGTTTTCTTCAAATCCTCCTCTCAATGTCTTTAGGTGTTTGTGATTGTTGTGAAGTCTGGGGATAACTCCAAGTTTCTTCAATGGACTTGAGTGTAGATCTTCATGTTGAAACAAAAAGGTCATGTGAAAACTATTCCTTTCACTCCATGAATTTTCACCAACCATGTCTTGATGGAATACAAGAGGTAGGTCATCTATAACAAGATAAAATTATTTTTAAGGTGAATAATAGATGAGAGGATATGAGAAAGGTTAAGATGTGATGTTCTGTTTCTATAGGTTTGAAGAAAGTAGATTTTCAATCCTAGGGTCTTTTTACTAGTTCTAATCCAAACTTAGGGTCTCGATCCTACAGACAACACTATGCTCTGATACCATTTTGTCGCTCCCTACCTTTTAATAAAGATAGAACACCTGTGTAACCTGCTATTCCCGGGATCACTGATAGCATACACATGACAAAATGAAATATTCATTGCAATAGCATCATTCTACAATGTTGATCCAATGGATATGAAACAAAATAGTCTTACAATTGGCATAGTCATCGCGGACTAGCTCAAATAAAAAAGTCTCAAAGTAGACACAACGAAATCCTCACTCGTCTTCAGATTTATCTGCACGGTGGAATATGCAGCCCCCACGGGGGAGGAAGTCAGTACAAACAATGTACTGGCAAGTGACACTTGTATGGTGACAGTTTTGAGGAATAACTAGCTACATGATATTTGGCTGGTGGAGTCTGGGCTATTTGCATAAATCCAGTTTTGTCCTATATTTGAGAAATCTTTGTAAATCTATGAAAATCAACACGGGTAGACACACCATGTAGTTTAATAAAGGCATCATGGTTAGACACACCATGAAGTTTGATAAAGTCATCATGGGTAGACACACCATGAAGTTTGAAAATCATTCATGGGTAGACACACCATGAGTTTGAAAAGGTAGCACAGAGGGGTAGACACACCATGTGCTCTAGGAAAAGGTTTCTACAATATTTTAATTCATTCAGAAAAGTTGAGGAGACCTACAAATCTCTTTATTCCTAGGTGGCAATCCACAAGTGTACTCTCAGGTGACAACCACCACATACCATGGCCCTGGGAGTGAACCAAGTGACAATCACCATGGACATGGCCCTGAGTATCCACTCAACATAAACCAAGCAATTACCAAGCCACCCAGGTGTTTCATTGGGTTTTTAATTTTCATAGTTTCATAAATACCACAACTTGAATGTAGCAGCAGTATTTGTGATAATGATCTAGTATAGCTATGCTAGTACCTAGTAGGGTTTCAGGATGGCTACACACTACTGGGTATTCTGAGCATACCATATTACTTGGAAAATAATAAAATCACCTATGATGCATACTACTGAAAACACTAATGCAATTGGAAAACAAAAGTGGGACATGACTATCACTTGCCTTGTGAAAGTTGGTATAGAGACACTCTCTTCAGAAATAGAACATTGCTCTCCGTACAATCTAAAAAATACAAATAAATAACGATAAACAAAAAATTCACCAACATGCAAACAAATACAACAAAATATACAACACATAAGCATAACAAGTTATTCAACTTGATTGGTGTTAACATGAACAAGGTTTTGACACATAATTCAATATGCAAAAAGAACTAAGTGTTTGGTCATGGGGTTTTCCATTGGTGTTTAAGGGTTGTCAAGGAATATCACTTCACTCAATATACAAAAGAAGTGGATGTGATATGGTTTAGGGTTTAACACTTAATTCAATGTACAAAAGGAATTAAGATGTTTTAGGTCATTCTTTCCTCATTGACAACAAAACTTGTTCCAAGGGTCCTAGGGTTGGTCTTTTATCACAAAGATCACACAAATATTTGGTCTAAGGGTTTTAGAAAACAAATCTATGATCAACATGATTTATTTCATGGCTTTAGGTACTAGGGTTGAAGCAATTCACAATATGACTTGTAAATTTACTAAAGGTCTTGGTCTATGGTTTTCTGGTTCATAAGTTATTTTCCATATGGTCCACATGAAATGGGTGTTGGTTTTGATCAAAATGATCACACCACAATTTTCCTAAAGGAGGGGTTTCAGCAAACCAGACTAAATTTACAATGGCTGACTACTGTGGATGCTTTGTAGGACAAATTTTATTTTGAGTGGGTTCTCTGGTCACAAATAGTTTGGTTACTAGTTTCTCTGGTCTAAGGTTACTAACTGGAACAATTTTCCAGAAGAAAACTAATTAAAATTATTTATAGAACTATAACTAGGTGCAGAATAATTAATTGGTTATTTAAATTCTATTCTCCATTTTAATTGTTTCAATTAATATTTTGGTGTAGAAGGTATGAATGTACTCCTCCTAAGGATTCCAAAAATATTTTATTTGCAATTTTTGGATTTGTAGTATTTGAATTATGCCAAATTCATCAAACACGCATATTTGAATTTGAGCCAATTTAGGTCTGTAAAATTTGAATTTGGACAGTGCCAAAAGTTTCTACATGTTCAGGGATTTCAGAAAGTCCACTTTTGCTAAATTTGGCCAAGTGGTTAAAAAGTTATGATGGTTCTAGTATGTAGGGGCTTTTCTGCAAAAAGGCCAAACAGATTTTATTCGGGATAAAAATAGAAAAATGGGCTGACCATGTGGCGCTCTCCTATTGGCTAAAATTTCTGACTGGGCACTGACTGTGCGCTGGCGTGGCCGCTGACTTGGCACGCCACGCGGCGCTCTGTTACTGGCCGGTACCGTTTCGCTAGGTGGGTCAAATCATGGTCGTACGAAATAGATCCGACGGACATGAATAAATAGGAGATGCTCACCGGCGGGGTGTCGCCGGAAAATGGCACTGCGGCGGCCGGAGAGGCAGAGACTTCACCGCGATGGCGCTACGGTCGTGCTCGGGCTCGGGGAGGACCACGAGGACGCACAGAGCTTCACGGAGAGCCCGATGGTGGCCTTGGCGCACCCTCTCGCTTCCTCGGCCGGGCGCGACGAGTGGACAAAAGCGGCACAGCTCCGGCGAGCTCGGGCGAAGATGGAGAGGCCGTTCCACGACATAGGAACATTGGAGGAGGGGATTATAAGGTGCGCGCGGGAACGGGGAAGTGGATTTGAGCATGGTAGGGCGCAGAGGAGGGTTCACCAGGCCGGAATCGACGTGGAATGACGGCAGCGTACGGAATTCCGGTGAGGAGATTTGAGGACCAGGGGGCACGAATCAACGTGGAGGCAGAGGGGAAAGGAGGAGGTGCTCCAGGGGCGCGTAAATAGGGGGTTTCGATGCGAGGAGAGCCGCGGGGCGAGGGGATCGTGTCGTGGCCGATCGTGTGCGAGTTTTTCGGACGGAGGTTGACAATGGCTGACGTCAAGCGTGACGTCAGATGGGACCCGACTGTCATTCGCACGCATAGTGAGAGGGAGAGGGAGACGGGTTGGGTTGCTGTTGGGCTCCTTTGCTGCACGCGCGTGCGGCAGATAGGGGATGTGGTGGGCTCGGCCCAGTTGGGTCGTTTCACCTTTTTTTTTGTTCTCCCTTTTTTTTTTCTGTTTCCTTTTCCATTTATTTCCTCTTTTTTAAATTAAAACATATCTTTTAATTTATAGATCCAATTTTCCTCAAATTTGTTTCTACAGTTTTGTACAAACTATATCTTCTAAAATAAAAACATTTGGTGTTGATTCCAACATATTTATATTTTGAGTTTTGAAAATAGGGATAATTCCTTAATAATACTAAAATCATTTTAAACAGAAAATAATAATTAATTGGAATGAGGGTTTAATAAAAATTAAGAGAGGTGGTCTCAAATGTACATATTGGTTTTCAAGGTCTTTTAAATGTTTTCAAAACGAAATAATTTATATAAACACTTTATTGGCCATTTCTTGATATAATACATGAAAGGCATAATGAAAATATTTTATTCCCATGAAACAATTTTGGAGGTATGGAAAAATATTAGAGATAGTAATTCTCTGATTTTTAATATCATAAACATATCATAGTTATAAATGGGCTGAAAACATGTTTGTAAATAGGTTTGATAAGAAGAAATATTTTCTCTTTATAATGAAAACTGGTTTAAGGAAGAAAGTTTCTTTGGGTTCCAAATTCCAATTTCATTGAGATGTGTATTGTTTTGTTTTGTTTCTTGCATCTCATTTGGTTTTTGGTGACTTGCATAACAAGAAAACAAAAAGTTTCAAATTTTAGTGATTTTTGAGTTTCTCCAAAAATCAGGAATGTTACAGCAACACTCTATTTTACAATGAATCATCACACTTTTAGTACTCGTAACTCAAACTGAAATAGCTTTGATGTATATAAAACTAAATGCTCCTACCAGTGTAGCAATATGCAAAATAACAATGAAGCATGACAAGTAACATAATGATGATGGATGTTGTATGACAATATATCTCAGAATGGCTATGGAAATGCCATGGTAGGTAGATATGGTGGCTGTTTTGAGGAAGATTATGATCTTACAAGGCATAATGAAAATCACTCCAAGAGGGTCCGTGGCAGTGACAAGTCACTGTTAGCTACCCCGACCGTAGCGCGTAACGAAAAGCCATTACGATTGCTATCAGCAAAGGAAGTCATATACCATAATCCTATCAACTGGTTATTTGAGTGTGGCGCAATTTTAAGCTTTTAGACCAACCATTAATTGTTTTTAATTTACTAAACCAGCAATTTTACCATTAAGCATATTAATATCTCAAAACAACATCAAATAATCAAGTGAAACAGTTTAGTGATCTACAAGAATATGCAATCTTTTTCGTTATACCATCTACCACATGTAGCATTTTCTATTTTCATCAAACACCAAACAACAAAAACCCTCCAAATAATATAGCAATTAAACAAGAGAGTAATAACATAACTCTACTAGAACTAACAGCTCTGAAAAAGAGATGCATGAAAACAAGGGCTAAACGCAGTACTAGCAAAAAGTGAACACTCATAGAATAATAAGAATGAAAACTAGAGTGTTCTAAGCAATGAAAACAGAGTGTGTCTCTCTCCAAAACAAGTATGATAGGATCCAACCATAAACTACAGAAAAGAAAACTAAACAAACTGAAAGCAAAAATAACTGACGCTCCAAGTAAAATTCATATGATATGACCGAATAAAAATATAGTTTCACTAGAAGTGACCTGATAAATTGTTGATAAAGAAGGGGATGCCTTGGGCATGTCCGAGCTTAGATGCTTGACTCTTCTTAGAATTTGCTGGGATGAACCACGGGGGCATCCCCAGGCTTTGACCTTGCACTCTTCTTGATCACATTATATCACACTCTTCTCTTGACCCTTGAAAACTTCCTTCACACCACACTCAAAGAGTAATTCGCATTAGAGGGTTAGTGCAACAATAAAAAAAATCATGGGTTCTGTATGGGCACAAGTTCTATTGATACTTTTAAACATTAGCTACAGCCACTGATGTTTCGTGAAGCAAAGAAATCCACTTGGCATCGTAAAAGAGCAAATGCAAATAAAATGGCAGAATCTGCCAAAACCAGAACAATCTATAATAAAGAATCTTTTCGGGGCACTTAAGTTGCTCAAATAAAAAAAACTTAGGGAACGAAAAAGTTTCGGTATTAGCTGAGGAATAAGCACAAAAAATTTCGGGTCATTTCAATCTATCTTGAATTATACGATTTTTACGGTGGACAACAGAAATCTGTTTTCTACGCAGAAATCCAAAACTAACTCCACTTTTTGCTAGAAAGTTTACTTGGCACAACTAATACGTGAAAATAAATATACAAAGGAGTTTCTGCAGAAGTATACAACCCCTTTACTCAAAGAAAACAGAGAAAAACAAAGCAAAAACAAAAACATGGGTTATCTCCCAAGAAGTGCTTTTCTTTAAAGCCTTTTAGCTAGGCATGATAATTTGAGAAGATGCTCACAGAAGAATTATGAATTGAAGAAATAGAGAGCATCAAGAAGAAAATGTCAAACAAATTTATGTCTAACCCACTTCCTATGAAAAATAATCTTGTATAAAATCAAGTCAATAAAGCACAAAGTGGCTAGCATAGGAAGACACAAGAAGTGCAACTTCAGAAATTTAAACATAAAGAGGGGAAACTTGATATTGTTGAGATGCATAAAATTATGTTTCCCTCTCTCATAATAACTTTCAGTACCATCATGAGTAAAATTAACAATATAACTATCACATAAAACATTCTTATCGTGAGCCACATGCATAAAAGAATTATTACTCTCCACATAAGCATAGTCATTCTCATGAGTAGTTTTGAGAGAAAATCCAACAATATAGCTATCATTATTATTCTCATCACCATAATCATTAAATATAGGAGGCATATTATGATCATAATTAATTTTCTCCTCAATAGTAGGTGGACTAAAAATAACATATTCATCATTGTAATAATCATATATTAGAGGCAAAGTATCATCAAAGAAAATTTCCTCCTCAAAACTTGGGGAACTAAAAATATCATATTCATCAAAACCAGCTTCACCAAGGTTAGACTTTTCCATAGCATTAGCAATAATGGTGTTCAAAAAATTCATATTAATAGCATTGCTACTAGCATGCAAATAAAATTCCATAGGTTTTTCGGTTTTCTCTTCAAACACTTCATGTCCTAATTCAATATAAACATTATAAAGTTCTCTCATATTTTTGTCATTTTCCATTAAGACTAACTAGTAAAATAAAAGCAAGGAACGAGTGAAAATAAGCCTAACTAGTGAAAACAAGAAACAAAAACATATAATTGCAGAATCTAAATGAAATAACTTCCAGCACTCATACCCGAGGATGTGGGTACCTTTTACCTTACCTCCCCGGCAACGGCGCCAGAAAAGAGTTTGATGTCTACGCACGCTTCTATTCTTGTAGACACTGTTGGGCCTCCAAGTGCAGAGATTTGTAGAACAATAACAAGTTTCCCTTAAGTGGATTATCCAAGGTTTATCGAACTCTGGGAGGAAGAGCTCAAAGGTATCCCTCTCAAGCAACCTGCAATTACGATACAAGAAGTTTCTTGTGTCCCCAACACACATAATACAATTGTCAGTTGTATAGGCACACTAGTTCGGCGAAGAGAGAGAGTAAAATACAAGTGATATGGATAATTGTAAGTAGTAATTGCAATCTAAAATAAAATGGCAGCAAGCAAACATGTAGCAGAACTGATTGTAAATGGTGTTTCAATGCTTAGAAACAAGTCCTAGGGATCATACTTTCACTACTAGAAACTCTCAACAATGATAACATAATTGAATGCATAAATATCATCTCTCCACTATGCTACTCCGAACCACTCTCCGGTCGAATAACAAACACCAATTCATTGTGTAGGGCTGTAACAGCACCCCTCAGTCGCATTTCCATGTCTAGTTAACCCCATGCTGTCACTATGATCGCTCTAGAAGGTACTAGACAAATAACACAATTTCATAGGGTCATCCAACACAAGATATAAATATCATGCTAACACACACGGTGCACACACTGTTACCTTTACACCGTGATCAAAGTGTCTATGGAGATCTAATAACGAAACCACTTGAGTAGTATAACAGATGAATAGTCACCACTACTAGGAAAAGGCTTACCGCCGGCGCGCAAAATGGGCTTACTGCCGGCGCATAGGCGCGCCGGCGATGCTCACGCAGGTGAAAAAAGTTACCGCCGGCGCACCGACATCCCACGCGCGGGCGGTAACCTTCGGATTTTTTTTTTCGAAAATTGATTTTCGGAATTTTTTATATATTTTCTAAAATTTTATTTTTTCCCGAAACAAATAAAAACATATATTCGATTTATTTCTCTATCAATCTAGGTCCCCTTTGTTAACTTTGGTCAACTTCCCATTGGGTCACCCATCCTTCCACTACCCTAGCCCCAACACGGTTAACTCCTTAGTTCCATCCCTATGAGCTACCTAGGAACAAGGTTTCTCGACGCCCTCCTCAGGTCAGTACGTGCCGGCCGCGCACGGCACTCTCCTCTCTTCTGCTCTGACTGACACATCTCTGAAACTCTGAATTTATGGTGCGGTTTCTCTGCTCAGGTTCGGGATTAATCTGGAAAGCTCTTGCTGCCAATATATATTTAGCCAATTAATCAGCTATTCAGCTAGAGTGGAACAAGGGATGGAGTGCGGGGGATCATCGAGCCAAAAGTGGTGATTCATCAAGTCACCAATTACAGCAGCTATATCCCCATGAACTTGTCGAAACAACAAATATTGGCATACATAGTACATGTGGGGTTTAAACAGCGGATCTTCCAATCGAAAAAATGGGGTTTTGAAAGCGTAACGCCGATTCCACTGCGGTGGGCTGATGTCCACGTCGGTGCACATCCAAATCTCAATCGACTTATACTTGGGCCCTGCATGAGCCACACTCAGCTCCCCGCGCAGCTCGGCCATGCAGCACGTTTCGTTTGCGAGCCCTCGACAGCGAGGGGGCGGCGGTGTGATGCTGAACGATTCGTCCTCCAGCCTGAAGCGGAGGAACCCTGGCGGGGATTCTCCTTGAGCGAGTTTTTTCTTGTCGATGGTCCAGAACAAGGAGCCTTTGAAACAGGTGGTGTCTCCCGTAACGTCAGCAGGGTACGGCGGCTGCACGGTTGTCGCGCGCCAGTTCTGGTCTATCCCGATGGTGAACACCTCCGTCCCAAAGTTGTGGTGGTAACCACCCGTCGGGACCGGGTCCATGGAGCCGAAGAAGAAGCGGACGACCTTGTAGGTGTTACTGCGGGGGTCGTGGCCGATGCCAAACACCTGGTGGGTGACGGACTCGAAGAAGCGGAGAGCTGGTGTCACGCTGTTGGAGCTCCAAGGCAGCGTGAGGACGCGCCGTGTGGCTGGGTTGAGCACGCGGACTACACTCTCCGTGGGCGTCAGCACCAGACCGTCGCAGTGCGTCAAGGAGTGCACGGCGTCTTCGACGGGCAATTTCATGGTGTCTTCTTCCAGGACTGCGCTTTGCCCCGACGCATACAAGCTGATGGTGGTGACCTTGTTCGCCTTGTCTTCTTCGGTACGGCTCCACGCGAGCAAGCACGGCGTCTGGAGACGGAGGTGGGCGCTGCGGAACTCTGCATCGTCGGAGATCCTGTGGCGCCAGGCCTTGCAGACGCACATGAACCGCAGCAGCGACTTGATGGGCAGCCCGACCATGATTGCCCACACGAGCTCAGGAGGCAGGTACGGCGCCATCTTGCTCTTCTCGGTTGATAGATCTGCCGTATTGTATTGGGCTGGATCAGTATTATTTGGAACGTGGACGCGAATATCTTTCCGGTTTCTATTTGCTTGCATAGTTTGTATCCCTGTCCCTGACGTACTACAAAACTCCACGACTTACAAGCTCGAGTCAAACACGTACAACATGGATGGTTATTTCCATGTGGGCCACTCCAGCGTTGTCGGCGTCCGGTCGGAGCTCGGGCTCGCTGCAGAGCTTCTTTCTTTGCGAAAAGCTTGTTTCCTTTTGCTTTAGACTAGTCACAATGGGGAGTATCATATACTAGTATCATGTATATGATACTAGTCTATGTTACCACTTACACAATGCATAGTAACATATTTGTGGTATCTTATTTATTAGGCTATAGACTCATCTTGTCTTGGGATATGTTATGTTACGGTATCTACGTATGATACCACTAACCCCTCTCTCCTCATTAAATGAGTGCCACATCATCTTTTTTGCTTACGTGGCACTTATGATACCACCTATGTTACTCCCACTGTGGCTAGTCTTATCGAGCGGTACAAACGCAAGTGCTCGTATACACGAGCATATACTCACCTTTATGAACGTAGGCACGCATACGTTACCCATATGAGCACCCCTGAAAGACTGATCCGACGGGTCTAAGCAAAGCATTGTGAAATACTTTGTACACTCTCCAGTCACAAAGAAGTGATTTTTTTATTACTCCTATATATCTTTCTTCATTTCTTTAACACAACAAATATGGTCTTTAATACTCACTCGGTAAAAAAAAAGATGTGTTAGCATTTTCTAGTTAACACGTAAGAGGCGACAACCGCGGAAGATCCTCCATTCGTAAGGGAGAAGGAGGCTGAGAATGCGTGGCGGTGTTGCCAAAGTTGATGGCGCTGGAGGCACATATATGCTTGTGATGATGTTGGTACGGCGCCAAGTCGACGAGTTTCGACGACCCCGCCTCGATGGACCTCTTCTTGGAGGACTTCTTTCTCAGTTTCCCATGCCTTTGCACTAAAAAAGGAAGTAAAAAGACTAAGATGGGGGAGGAAACAGAAAATGACGAATAAAAGCCAGACTTTGGATTACTTGCTTGAGCTAATCACTACGGGAGACGAGTTCTTTACCGTGTGCTTCAATCTTTCCCGTGTGCACTACATCGGGCACACGACATTGATTATCTTTGCCGTGTGTCGCGCACGGTAAAGAAAAACACACGGTCTAGTTGTGAGAAAAGCACATGGTAAAGTTTGACACACGGCAAAGAATCAAAAATACACACGGTAAAGAAAACACACGGCAAAGATTACGTCCACGTGGCCATTCCGTTGCGGGGAGAACGGAGCTGTTACGTCAGTCCTTTGCCGTGTGCATGCACACGGCAAAGATATGTCCTTTACCGTGTGCATGCACACGGCAAAGAACTGCCATCAAACCTCACTGTCCGCGCCTGCGGAAAAATATTACTTTATTTCTTTGCCGTGTGCATGCACACGGTAAAGATTTTTTCAGTCTTTGCCGTGTGCATGCACACGGTAAAGATTTTTTTTATTTTTTCTTTCAAAATAGCTTGTTTAATTTATAATTACAATATTTAATTTTATTTATCAATTTATAAAAATTCCCCTTGTTTATTATGGCCTACCCTACCAGAAGCATGCAACTAGTTTTACATTTCTACCCCCTTTCGACGCCGTTATAGCGTGTTTCCGTATAAGTCCGGTATTTCTCCAGCGGGTCTAGGGTTTCACCGGAGGGGGGCTACGGAGCGTCTGGATGCCAACACAAGCTAGGGGGTGCCATACCAAATTAGTATAGTTGTATTGTGTGCTTTGGATGGCAAAGATTGCACTCCGGGGTGCGGGCCGCTTCACCGGCATCCACTTCTCTCTCGTGAGTTTACACGCGCTTATAGGGTGAAACTCCCGTATCGGACGAAACGTCGTGAATCTTCCGAAGAGTTGTGTTTTACCAATGTCTATTAGGTTTCTATGGACTACCCTAACACAAAAAAGCAACTAGTTCCACATTGCTACCCCCTTTCGACGCCGTTACCCCGGGTTTCCGTATAAGTCCGGTATTTCTCCAGCGGGTCTAGGGTTTCACAGGAGGTGGGGCTACGGAGCGTCAGGATCCCAAAACAAGCTAGAGGGTGCCATACCATGTTATTATAGTTGTATTGTGTGCTCTGGATGGCAAAGATTGCACTCTGGGGTGCGGGCCGCTTCACCGGCATCCACTTCTCTCTCGTGAGTTTACACGCGCTTATAGGGTGAAACTCCCGTATCGGACGAAACATCGTGAATCTTCCGAAGAGTTGTGTTCTACCAATGTCTATTTGGTTGCTATGGACTACCCTAACACAACCAAGCAACTAGTACCACATTGCTACCCCCTTTCGACGCCGTTACCGCGTGTTTCCGTATAAGTCCGGTATTTCTTCAGCGGAGGTAGGGTTTCACCGGAGGGGGGGTCTACGGAGCGTCTGGATCCCAACACAAGCTAGGGGGTGCCATAACATGTTAGTATAGTTGTGCTGTGTGCTTTGGATGGCAAAGATTGCACTCCGGGGTGTGGGCCGCTTCACCGGCATCCACTTCTCTCCCGTGAGTTTACACGCGCTTATAGGGTGAAACTCCCGTATCGGACGAAACGTCGTGAATCTTCCGAAGAGTTGTGTTGTACCAATGTGTATTAGGTTTCTATGGACTACCCTAACACAACCAAGCAACTAGTTCCACATTGCTACCCCCTTTCGACGTCGTTACCGCGTGTTTCCGTATAAGTCCGGTATTTCTCCAGCGGGTCTAGGGTTTCACCGGAGGGGGGGTCTACGGAGCGTCTGGATGCCAACACAAGATAGGGGGTGCCATACCAAGTTAGTATAGTTGTGTTGTGTGCTTTGGATGGCAAAGATCGCACTCCGGGGTGCGGGCCGCTTCAGCGGCATCCACTTCTCTCCCGTGAGTTTACACGCGCTTATAGGGTGAAACTCCAGTATCGGACGAAAACATCGTGAATCTTCCGAAGAGTTGTGTTGTACCAATGTGTATTGGGTTGCTATGGACTACCCTAACACAACCAAACAACTAGTTCCATATTGCTACCCCCTTTCGACGCCGTTACCGCGTGTTTCCGTATAAGTCCGGTATTTCTCCAGCGGAGGTAGGGTTTCACCGGAGGGGGGCTCTACGGAGCGTCTGGAGGCCCTCCCGCATCGTCCTCTCGTCACCGCCAGGTCGTCGTCGCCCGCCTCTAGAGGCCCTACAGGTAAGCATCCCCCTCCCCCACTAGCCCCCAATCTCCCTAGCTCGTCGCCGCCGTCTGCGTCCATTGTCGCCGTCGTCTGCGTCCATAGGAGAGGAGGGAGTAGAGAGGAGGGAGGAGAGAGGAGCTTGGCGGCGGCCTCGGATGGCCCAGAAGAGGTCCTCCCCCATGCTGGCCCTGTCGAGGAGGTACCCGTCGGTGTTGACCAGCTTGGCATCGAGGATCTTGTCGATGGAGAGGTCGTGCTTGCGCATCATCATGCCGTGCCCGCCGCTGCGCACGCGGAGGCGCACGCGGAGGCTGCGGCCGCAGAGCACGGCGGCCTGGACGTGGGAGGCGTCGCTCGGGGTCACGATGCAGGACGGCCTGACCGTGGCGTTGGTGAAGAACTTTGGGTTCTTGATGGAGGAGGCCAGCACGTCGGTGAAGTTGCTGGAGCTCTGCGTGTAGACGAGCTCACTGGGTATCTTCTCGCTTAGGCATTGGTGGAAGTCATCGGAGGAAGAAGCGAGAGAAGGGACCGAGATGAGGTGGCATGAGAAGCAGCTCACGACGACGGCGAGTGCTAAGGCTTTGAGCATGGCCATCGATCGATCTGGGTTTGCTTCTGTCGGAGCAAGGGTCCCCGATTGCAACGTTGATGTCCGCCGCGTGCGCCCCGGTTGCTGCTGTTGACCGCCGCGCCCGGCCGATCCGTTGGACGGGGGCCCGCCGGAGGGGTGCGGATGAGCGCCCTGCGAGGAGGGAGCGCTGCGGTGAGGGCCGAAGCCAATAGTACCTAGGGCCGCCGCGGTGGTGACCGGCTTGGTGCGGGCGGCTGCCGACGAGAGGGCGCCGAGGAAGGCCGGTAGCGAGGCCGGCATGGAGCCGGCGGTGGTGTGGCTGCTGAAGATGCCCGCGGTCGAGGTCGATGCAGCTGTCGAGGCCGAGGCGGCGGCATGGAAGAAAGGCCCGGTTGGTGCCGCGGGTGAGGCCGGGATGGTTCCGGCGAAAAAGGAGGCAGATGCGCCGAGGGTGTCCTCGGATCGGGCCGGCGTGGTGCCGGCGGCGGCGGCAGATGCGGCCGCTGGATCTGCCATAGCCAAAAAAATTGGCTCTGATACACAAGTAGTAACCCATAAAACAAAATAAGTAGATACAGTAATAAAAGAGGAAATGAAGTCTGACTAAGACCGAGGAGCTAGATTACTCAATGCAGCTCAATTTTTAGTTATAAAATACCGTTTATCGACTAGGTCTATCCGCGATGATGTTCTTGGAGTGAAATATTCATGTTTTCATACATATGTACTTACATATTTTGTTTATGTTTTTCAGATGGACTAGGTCTCGCCATCCACAAGTGTAGGCGGTGCGCGTCCCCGAGCTTCTCCTTCCTTGCTGCTCCACCGTCTTCGCTTTCGCCCTGTGCGGTTGAGGTGAGCTAGAATTCCCTGTCCTCCGCCCTTCCTCCCCTTGCTCTGCCCCGGCCTTCGAGCCGATGCCACATTTATTTTAATGCATAGTCGCATAACCCTAGGCGTCTCCCGTCCGGAAGGGTTACAAATTTATATATATGCAGGATTGTCCGTCTCTGCATATTTATAACCATAACTCCTCCGGATTGTCCATGTTTTTGGACAGCCCGAGTATGTGTAGATTGAGTCGCGTTTCATGTTCTACCCCTTCCTGAGACGGAATTTCGACGGCACCTCCCTGTTGTTCTTCGGATGCACACCCTCTCGGCTTGATAAGCTCGAGACGTGTATTCTGAAGAACAGCGGGGAGGTGCTGCCGAAATTCCATCTCGGGTCGGGGTAGAACATGGAACGCGACTCAATCTGCACATACTCGGGTGGGATTAGGCCCCTACCTATTAGAACTGTAGGTGAACCCTTGCATGCTTTGAAACATAAAATTTGTCCGTAATTAAATTGACGAAATTGAATAATTTTATTATTACTTGCTTCATATTACTTGGCGACATCGTAACAGCTGTCAACCAAAAGAGTCGAGGAAGATGACTGACCGTGAATGGATGTACATTGGCCGGGAAAGTGAAACCAAGATTAGTCCTCACTGGTTTCGTAAGGTGGATGGATTCTTGGATCAAGCGTTTGCTGAGGGGAAATCTACTGCTTGGTGTCCGTGCGGTAAATGTAGGAACAACAGAATAAAAGTCAGGGATTCGATTGGAATAGACCTCGTTAAATATGGGTTTGTGGAGAACTACTATGTGTGGACGTACCATGGTGAGCAGGACCGTGTCATAGTGGAGGAGGCGGGAGAAGATGAGTCCGAGTCCGAGGACGACCGTGATAACGGGTTGTTAGGAGACATGGTAAATGACTTCCGTGATGCACAAGTGGAAGAAGAGGAGCCAGAGGGTGCCGCAAAGGCTTTCTATGATATGTTAGAGTTCTCGGCTGCGCCTCTTCACCCCCACACGGAATACAGGCAGCTGAAGGCCATCGGTGATATTATGGCTATCAAGGCCCAGTATAACCTTCCTCGAGACTGCTTTGATGACATAATGAATGTCGTTGGTCGCTGGCTCCCTGAAGGTCACATTCTGCCTTCGAGCTTCTACGGGTCGAAGAAAATCCTCCGTGCACTTAACATGTCATACGAGCAGATCCATGCCTGTCCGAAGGGATGCGTCCTATTTAGGAAAGAACACGAGCACTCCGGATACTGTCCCAAGTGCGGATCCTCAAGGTATGTGGAGGTAGACCCGGGTAATGGTCAAAAGAGGCAGAGCGCCGTCCCCGCCAACATCCTTAGGTATCTTCCGGTCGTACCAAGGATTCAACGACTT
Source organism: Alopecurus myosuroides (assembly GCA_028641055.1). Lineage (NCBI taxonomy): Eukaryota > Viridiplantae > Streptophyta > Magnoliopsida > Poales > Poaceae > Alopecurus > Alopecurus myosuroides. The sequence continues at coordinate 481,582,103 of CM054058.1, forward strand.
TTCATGGACAAGGACACTGCGAAAATGATGACATGGCACAAAGATGGGAAAAGATTCAAGGAAGACGCAAGCAAGAGGAAGATGATGGTACATCCGTCGGACGGTCAAGCATGGAAGAATTTTGACAACAAACATCGTGTGAAAGCAGCCGAGGCTCGAAATGTGCGAATTGCCATGTCGACCGATGGGTTCAATCCGTATGGTATGACGGCTGCCTCATACAGTTGCTGGCCCGTGTTTGTTATCTCGCTGAATCTCCCACCCGGCGCCATTATGCAACGCAAGTACATGTTCCTGTCGTTGATAATTCCGGGGCCCAACTACCCGGGAAAAAATATGAGTGTGTACATGCAGCCGTTGATGGATGAGCTGAAAGAAGCTTGGGTTACGGGATTCCGGACATACGACCGAGCTACCAAGACACACTTCAATATGTTTGTCTGGTACCAGTACTCATTGCATCACCTACCGGCTTATGGGCTGTTCATAGGCTGGTCCGTTCACGGAAAGTTTCCATGCCCGCAGTGCAAGAGTGTCATGGAGTTTTATTGGCTGAGTGAGGGTCGCAAGTATTGTTGCTTCGATCTGCATCGGCAGTTCCTTCGTGCTGACCATGAATTCAGACAAGACACTAAGAAGTTCATGAGAGATACCGTTGTCACAAAGACGGCACCTCCTAAATTGACCGGCGAACAGATACTCGCTCAGTTAAACGCCCTCGAGGATGATCCCGAGAAACCAGGCAAGTTCAAGGGGTACGGTGTCACACACGCCTGGACTCACAAGCCGTCCCTGTGGGATCTCCCTTACTTCCCGGATCTCGAACAGCCACACTACATAGATGTGATGCACACCGAGAAGAATATCGGGGAGTCCGTTTTCGCTATACTGTTTGACATTCTTGATAAGTCGAAGGATAACGTCAAGGCTAGAGTCGATCTAAAAAAGCTTTGCGATAGACCAAATCTTGAGATGCAGCCACCCGGCGGGGGACAAAGATGGAGGAAGCCAAAAGCCCCTTGGGTTCTTACAAGGGAGCAAAGGAGGATAGCGCTCATGTGGATCGCCTTGTTGATGTTCCCCGATGGGTACGCGGCGAATCTAAAAAGGGGTGTCAGGATTGATCTCATGAAAATCATCGGGCTCAAGAGTCATGACTACCACATATGGCTTGAGCGGCTACTCCCAGTAATGGTTCGAGGCTTCATACCCGAGGTAGACTGGAGGGTCCTGGCGGAGCTGAGCTATTTCTTCCGTGTTCTCTGTGCTAAGGAGGTATCTCCAACCGTTATTAAAGACATGGAAAAGGTGGCTCCAGAGTTGATCTGCAAGTTAGAGGCAATGTTTCCGCCTAGCTTCTTTGTTCCTATGGCACACATGATATTACACCTCCCCACCGAGGCGCGAATGGGAGGTCCCGTGCAAGGCCGTTGGATGTACGGAACGGAGAGGCTACAAAAGACCCTACGGAGCAAAGCTAGAAACAAATGTAAGATTGAAGCATCGATAGCCGAGGCTTTCATAATCGAGGAGGTGGCGAACGTCATCACAACGTATTATCCGCCGGATGTTCCCACCATGCACAATCTAGTGGCTCGTTACAACACTGGCGCCCTCGAGCACCAATCCGAGCTTAGCCTCTTCAAAGGCAAACTTGGAACTTCTGGCAGCCACAAGATGCAAGAATTGAGTCACAGCGTGTGGACCGATATAAGCTTGTATGTCCTTACAAACCTACAAGAGGCGGCAGAGTACCAAGAGTAAGTGCTCTCCACGGTAATTGTATCGCAACTCTTCACAAAATTCTGGGACCAAAACACTCAAGTTTCCCTTATTTTTTTGTAGGGAATTTGTGGTGAAATATTGGTCGAGTGCCGACGAACCTACCATACACGAGGAGGACAAGTTACTCCGTGAGGGTGCCGGTAGCAACCAACCAAATTACATTGATTGGTTACGAGGCAAAGTACTTTCTATTTCCCCTCGCTAATGTTTAACATACCTATCACGTCTTACTTGCCGCTAATTAACGCTTTCCGGTTGAACCTACAGGCTAACGTAGACCATGATATGAACGAAGAGCTGAGAACCGTTGCCATGAGTTTTCACTATAAGGTCCGTAGGTACGACACTTACGACGTCAATGGGTTTCGCTTCCGAACCAACATCTACGAGCAGCTTCGGCCTAATCGAAGCACAACAAATAGCGGAGTGTTAACCGTATGCAATGGAGTAGAATACTACGGAATACTTGAAGAAATATACGAACTACAATGGAAAAGACTAGGAGGACCGCATCCTAAGGTTGTTATTTTCAAGTGCAAGTGGTTCGATCCGGTGCATTATAGAGGAGAACCGGCTGTTGGGCTAGTCGAAATTAATCGAGAAAAGATATTGGACTGCCCAGATGTCTATATCGTGGCTCAAGAGGCGACGCAAGTATATTACCTCCCATACGCGTGCACTATCCCTCGTCTGCGGGATTACGATGTCCCGTACAAGGTGTCGCCATATGGTAAATTGCCAATGCCAATCGACTCCGACTATAACCCTCTCATAAACACGGACACATATGAGGGAGAATTCTTCCAAGAGGACGATGGTCTCACCGGCCATTTCGTGATCGACTTGACGGGAGGTGAGGATATGGAAGTAGACGTTGGCGGTGATGACGTCGAAGAAGAGGTTGAGGACCTTGAGGACTTGGCATTTCTCGAGCGGTTAAGTGCACAGAACAACCACACCGCCGAAGAGGGGGAGCCCGACGTTGATAACACGCGTGATAGTGATGATGAGGCCGACGTTGATGACACTAGTGCTCCAGATCCAGATGATCCCGACACAAACCAATATATGTATGCTTTATAGTAAATTTACTTAGTTTATTTTCTTTCCATGCTTTACATTTATTTCTGTTTGCTCCACATGCTTTTCATTTATTTCTTATTTGCCTCAAATGCTTTATATTAATTACTAATTGGTTTAATGTTTGTCATTGCAGGCCACAGCAACATGGTAGGACCCAGAGCCGGCAGGAGGACCCCCTTGGGCGAGCCCGATTCGTCCAGGGGCGGCAGAAGGGGCACGAGGAAGGGGCGGCAGATCGATGCGGTGTACCAGGAGTCCCTCCGGCAGGCCAGAGCAGGAGCGGAGGGCACAGGAGGGAAGCGGCGGAGGTTCCAGAACCGCCCCTACGTCGACTAGGACCGACAGTACTAGGAGGAGGAGGCAGAGGACGGAGAGGGAGACTGGCCGAGGGAAGGAGGTCAGGGTGGAGGAGCCGCAGAGGCACGAGCAGGACAGGGAGGAGCAGGAGAGGGAGCTAGAGGAGGACTATCTCCCGCCACCTGATGGCACGGAGGAGGACGAGGAGGAGGAGGAGGGGGAGAGCAGGAGGTCACCAGCAAGGTGTACCTGCGGGGTCCGGTGTCGCTCCCAAACGACGTGCCCACCGCGTCTCGACCTTTGCTTCAGCCACACGGCACCGGGTAAGATTTATAGTAATTATATTTTATTTCGCGCTACTCTGTCTATTGTTTTACAATTATTCTTGTATTTTGCATCATACATCTATTGTAAATATTGGAACTAATATTTTTTTGCTCTCTGATCTTACAAACAGGTTCAAGAAGCTCGGTCCGGGGCGTAGCGTGTCGCACGTCCTGGGTGCTCTTCTCAAGACCCACTACCCCGGGATGGTGTCACGCGGTGATGGCACTCCAGCAGTGCCAGCTGTTCGCTGGTTGGACTACAAGCTCGGCGCGGACACCACCCGCGGCACCAAGTATGAGGCCGTGCTCCAGGATTTCTGGGTAAGTAAAAGCTACCATATTTCCTGAACTACATCTCATCGAATGAACTAACACCACATCTTTTGTTTAATTGTAGCGGTACTTTCAATGCGCTGAGGGGCAGGAGGAGCTGTCCCGGAAGATCCTCATGACGAAGGCGGTCAATACGGTAACGGACATGCTCTACGAGGCCCGTGTCGCCGCCGTGGTCCGGATCGAGGCGACGAAGGTGGTGGTCTGCGAGAGGAAGACCGCCATCAAGAAGTACCCCTCCGCCCAGGAGTATAACTCGGTAAAATTGCTTCTTCTTATTCCTCATGCATGTCAAACACTTGTACTTTTTGTTCATACATACTAACCTCGTAATCTTTTATGTAGGCGGTGCCTACCTGGTGCGCCCACCACGCGGAGGCGTGGTCCCAGCTGTCCCACATGTGGGACTCTGACGCGTGGAAGGCCAAGAATGCCGCCGGTAGGAAGAACTGGCTCCTGGTGAAGTCCTATCACCATCAGGGTAGCCGGTCTGTTTCGGGCTACGCCGAGATCTATGTAAGTGCAATTTCTTTCTGCAAGTTCTTCATGCATTCTTACTTATGGGTGGAACAATATGTGCTCTTCTAACCGTGTTATTTTCTATTGCAGGCGGCTCACAATCAGGTGGCGGTGCCAAACTCCTACCAGGCCTTCTTCATGGCGAAGGTGGCACCCGCCAAGCAGGCGAAGCCATATGATCCCAACCTCGGAGAAGAGGCGTATGGTAAGCCCACCTATCAGCGCAAGGAGAACTACGACGGCTCCTTCAAGGGCAGGGAGGGGGAGGACGCTGACCCGAGCTCCCAGGACTTTGACCCGTTCCTGGTCATGGTGTCTGGGGGCGGGAAGAGGCACGGACGGCCTTCTGTTGGAGCGAGCGCCTTCCCCGTCGAGACCGAGAGCCTCCCTGCCATCAAGGCTCGGGCGACGAGCTCCAGCCTCCCGATCCCGAGGCGCGACGAGCCTGCACGTGACTTAGCTACGGTTAGTTTTGTCAACCTTTCATTTATTCTTTTTGCATGTTTTCGTCCTAACAACTACAAACCATGTCACCTGAATAGGAGTTGGCGGCGATGCGGCAGCAGGCCGAGGAGCAACGGCAGCATGCCGAGGAGCAGCGGCAGCAGGCCGAGGAGCAGCGGCGCCAGCTCGAGTTGCAGCGGCAACAGATGGAGGAGCAGGCGAGGCAGATGGCAGCGATGCAGATGCAGATGACGTGGCTAGCGGTGAGTTTCATTCAAATTGCATAGTAGCGGTAGTCTTCTCGGCTATTACTAACCCGGTTTCTAAAACATACTATGCAGTCGCAAATGCCGCAGATGCCGCTTATGGGAGCCGGAGCCGGACAGATGGTGATTCACCAATCACCGAACGCTACCGTAAGTTAACATTTCCTTCTAACTTGTGTCATTTCCTTCTAACTGGTGTCGTTTCCGTCTAACTTGTGTCATTTCCTTCTAACTGCTTGTAGGGTACTGGTGCCTCTGCCGCGGGGTCGAACGCATCGCCCATGTCCACTACCGCACCTCAGCCACGAGAGCAGACAGGAGCAGAGTGGTGAGTTTGCTAAACCTACTATATTCCGCGTCAAAACTTACTTTCATGTCTCACTTAGACTTAGATCCATCTGTCGACTTGCTACTCGTCAGGTTTTCCGAATTTCTCGCTTCACTACCTGAGTGGTGAGAGTGCAAAGTTTGATGTCCATGTCAATTATGTGTCATTCTGCATTCAAATGTTTTCATTCTCATGTCAATGTCGCTTTCTCTCGTGTTCTAGATGGATTGGAGCTCGGAGGGGACATCGATGGCATGAGGACTTCCCGGATGTTTCCATTTGTCATGCAACATCGATGTAATGATGAACCCATTGTAAATAATGATGATATGGATGCTATGTATGAAATTTGTGCTATTATGGATGATTTTGTGGTGTTTCAATGCATTTTGGATGCAATTGGGTTTGCTGTGATCAATATTGATTGTTATATGTTATGTGCAGTGTATTGTGTCATTTTGAACTGTAATGTTGAATGAAAAAAAAAAATTGACCTCTTTGCCGTGTGCTTGCACACGGCAAAGAATTTTTTCACTCTTTGTCGTGTGCAAGCACACGGTAAAGAGGCCACCTCTTTACCGTGTGCTTGCACACGGCAAAGATCGCCACGGATGACACGATGGTGGGAGGGCCAGCGGGGCCCATCTGTCAGTCTTTCCCGTGTGCAAGCACACGGCAACGATTTTTAAATTTTTGCCGTGTGCTTGCACACGGGAAAGACTGACATGTGTGACCCACGGTGGGCGAAAAAAGTGGGCCCAACATGTCAGTCTTTGCCGTGTGCTTGCACACGGGAAAGACTGACATGTTGGGCCCACCTATTTCCGTTCCCGTTTCATGCGCGGCTAAGTGGGGGTGGGACCCATTTTGTTTCTTTACCGTGTGCCCCGACAATATGCACACGGGAAAGATTTTTTTGCCGTGCAATTATCTACCGTGTAATCTTTGCCGTGTGCCACGACGAAAAGCACACGGCAAAGACTTTACCGTGCGTTTTGTTTCCTTTACCGTGTGCTTTTGGCACACGGGAAAGGGGTTTTCTCCCGTAGTGAATTGAACGCCCAAGGCCAACCGGCGTGCCGGCTGAAGCACTGGTTTTCTTCCGCTTCTTGGAATGAGCACTGGCCGCTTCCGCCTCCAGTTGGCATTTCCTTTTCGCCTCGGCTTTCCCGGGCTGGGCAAGATCTGTCTCAGTTAACTTGGCAATCTGCAAAAGAATAAAATTTTGCATTGATTAAACGAATAAGCTAAGAGATGAAATAATAGGATGCTGAATCAACTAATGTTTTACCTTAGGGGCGGGGTTGTTGTAATCGTACATTGGGCGCCCCTCAATGAAGTGAGTGCACTCAGTGACGATTTGATTCGTCCACCATTCCAAAGTCTTCTCCGCCAAATTATGGTCGGAGAAACGGAGGTCATCCGTCTCGTCGTTGTAGTGGCAAAGCAACCACTTGCCGTGAAAAGTGCATGGCTCACCGGTGAGTTTCGGCTCTTGGCAATTCAGCCGCTCAATGCGGCACTAGATCTTCTAAATTTCGTCTGGCAAAGTATCTACCGACTCTTCATTCCAGCTCGCCTTTTCCTTTGCAGCCACACTGCGGAAAGGCCGAATACGGTGGCTTTGCTGGGAAGTGGGACATCCTTGCAGTAGAAAAAGGTTCCCGTCCATTTCCTAAACGAATCTATTTTCAGGACCTTCGGGAACCATTCTTCCCTATCTCTGCGAAGGTTGATAATGACGGATCCACAAATCAAAATTTGTTAGTTTCCCATCTCGCGCTACAGTTTGCTTTCGGATATGAAAGCAATAAAGAAATATAGGCGCGGAGCTATTCCTAACCAACCCTCGAACATCGCCTAGAATCTGGCTATGTAGAGAACGTTGTCCGGGGTTAGGTTGTGTGGCTGTACTCCATAGTACCGGCACACAGAGATAAAAATGGCGGAAGGGGAGAAGCCTAACCCTCTAATGATGTAAGAAACGAGCATTAACCATTCTCCAGGACGAGGCTTTGGCTCTGTGTCTCCTTCCGTGGATCTCCAACCTCCATCTTCTTGGGATGGAATGAGACTCTCTGTCTCCATCGTTTTCAGGTAGGATTCTGTGATGATGCAGAGACTCCAATACCGCTCCCCGCCGTCGGTGTTGTCCCTTGCGGCGGATGCAGTGTCACCGCTGGTAAGATCCACCGTGTCTTCCTCCGCCTGAGATTGACTGGAGGCGGCAATGTCTAAGGCTGCAGGCGAACGGGCAAAGGCGGTGGAGGCCTGGGGGCCCCACACCCGTAGCTGGCGCGACCAGGGGGAGGGCGCGCCAGCCTATGGTGTGCCCCCCCCCCCCCCGGTGCCCGTCTTGGACTCTCGTTCAGTCTTCTGGATGCTTCCCGGGAAAATAGGAACTTCGGGCTTTGTGGGGTCCAATTCCGAGAATGTTTCCAGGACAACTTTTCTGAAACCAAAAACAGCAGAAAACAGGGAACTGACATTTGGCATCTTGTTAAAAATGCTATAAATAAGGAAGAAAACATGTAGCAATTGGCATAATATAATCATGGAGCATAAAAAATTATAGGTACGTTGAAGACGTATCTGTTAGGAATAGAGCAACTTGTCTATATTGATAGCCCATGGGGCATACATATATTACATATGACTTGGGATAGAAGTAATCTAGACTAATACGAATTGGACTCCTAGACCTATACTAATACTACTTAACACCCCTCGCCCCCCCTCAAATGCAAAGCGTATGCAATAGCATTGCATTTGAAGAAGTGTACACTAAAAAACAAAATGATAATCGAGAATCCACATCTTGAAAGTGTCTTGTAGCATGAAGAGTCTTCGAAAGCTGTAGAGTCAAGCCAGAACGAAGAGCGAATAGAGTCGATCGAACAATGAGACCGACAGAGACCGATATTTGATCAAGAGAAGAGCATGTCACAAACGATCATAGCACAAGAAGCCCACGACATAAGAAGTCCAACCGCGAAAGAATGTGCGTATATCAATGACAATGCAAAATGAGGCCACAAAAATCCCATAGAAAGGAGTAGGACCAAAAAAATGAGGCCAAAAAATCCTATAGAAAGGACCAGGACCAAGAATAGGAGGCCACTAAAGGACCAAGATAGGATGCCACAAAGGACCGAGAAAGGGCACAAAAGGACCGAGAATAGGAGGCCACAAAAGGCCGATAAAAGAGGCTGACAAGTAAAAGTATGGTGTACTCTCATGACATAAGAAACACAAAAAGAAACAACGGATCTGGTGGACGCAACGGAAATATAGAAAACTAGAAAAAACGGAGAGACTAATGGTGGTGCGGCAGCGGAAGTGAATCATGGTGGCGAGGGCCAGAACCAACCAAAGTTCCCGTGTTGTGCTCCTGGCTGTGAAGAAGGTGGTTTCTCTGAACTAGAAGAGTAAGTAGCAACACCGACAGAACCTGTCAAAGAAGAACCCGAAGCCATAAGTTGGCGCAGGAGGCGCACAATATCCTGACTGCTGAAGGGGTCGGGTAGGAGCGCGAGTAGTTGAAAGCTCCGAATAAGTACCACGTGACATGTCCCGCATCTTCTTGAAACAGGTAGACTCAATGTGACCGGGCTTTCCACAATAGTCGTAATGGCGACGGGGACGGTCTCCACCATTGGTGGAAGACGACATAAGAGCCAGAGCACTAAGGTGGGAAGGCACTGGTGGAGCAGTGGACAACGGAGGAGCTGGTGGAGTAGGCAACGAAGCAGGACCACAGGGGACTGGGCAGGTCCACGGGCAGCCAGAACAGAAGGAACATTAAGCAGACCAACGCCATGAAGGCGAATCTCCTCAGCACGAAGCTCAGACAACACCTCTGACATAGGAATACGACCACGGGCAAGCAGCTGAGCACGACGAGCCTCAAACTCAGAACAAAGGCGCGACAAGAACTCATAGATGCGCTAAAACTCCAAATCGGAGCGCACAGTCTGACAACACGGGCAGGTGCCACACACAGCAGTGCGAAGAGAGTCGAGCTGACGCCAGATAACAGAACTCTGCATGTAGAACTGATCAACGGTGGAGTCACCCTGCTGTAGAGCATGCTCCTGGCGAACCACAGACAGATAAAGAGCATCCCCGGATGGCTGATAGCGCTGACGAAGGTGAGCCCACATGGCAGCGGCAGTTCCAAGCCCCATAAACTCACTGGCAGTAAGGACAGCCGTAGCACGAGCATCATCATCCATCCACTGGGTGTATAAAGTCATGTCCTTCTGATAGGTGGCAAGAACAGTAGAGTCGTCCTTAACCTTATGCTCATACGCCGTAACAGCAGCATCATCAGCACTCGTAGCTGCATCCTTTTCGGCCTGAGAAGCACTGACTGCAAGGACTGGTGGCGTCGGAGGAGTAGGAACCATAGGATCAATGGGGCACGTCGGACAGGGGACCTCGCCCGAAAGAACACCCCACAGACGAAGGCCACGCATATGGACGCGCAGAAAGGCAGCGAAATCCGGGTAGTTGGTGCCATCAAACATCACAGAGCACCGCGGAATCACGACGAAACCAGCTGCAGACATAGCGGATTTTTTTTTTTGGGAACAGTAACTAGATCGGTCAACTCCCGGATCCAATCGAACACAACCGAACACGGAAGCCTCAACGAGACCAGCCGCAACAAGCAGCACGGAACCTCAATGGGACAAGCAACCAGCAGCACAGAACCTCAATGGGACAAGCAACCAGCAGCACGGAACCTCAACGGATTGGAGCCGGCTTGGAGATGTGACGGACGGATGCTCGCTGGGGCGGAGACAAACGGCGGCAGGCGCGGCCTGGGAGCTGAGGCGAAGGCAGCGGGCGGCGACCTGAGGGCGAATGGCCGGGAACGGGGCTAGAGGAGGCGATCTTTGAGGCAGGCGGCGACGGGAGCTGCGTTGAGGATGCCGGCAGCCGTCCCGGAGAGCGGCGGAGGAGTGGAGACGGACAACGACGAAGTGGCCGGTACGGACAACACGGACCTCACGCTGCCTTGATGTGCCGGTGACGAAGGAGATAGCAGGGTGTCGGGAAACATAGACCAAAAATTTGATTGGGAGAGACCGGAATCGATCGAGGACGAGTTGCGGCGTCTGAAAAAAAGTCTACAACCTGGGCACTGATACCATGTTAAGCTTCATGCACTAGCCAACTATGCCAAAAGTCCGAACTAATGGAAATGATAGTGCAATCCACATATACTATAACATGTTAAGCTTCATGCACTAGCCAACTATCCCAAAAGTCCGAACTAATGGAAAGGATAGTGCAATCCACATATACTGTAACATCCCCTCTCACGTGTGACTCGGAGAGGCCAACACGTGCAACCGGAAGAGAGCGACGGCGCGCAAGTCTCAGAGGTATACGCCTCGGCCAATACGTGGACTCAGAGGTATGACTCAAGAGGTCTATACGTGGACTCAGAGGTATGGCTCAAGAGACGTATACGTGGACACAAAGAGGGGCTACAAATATATTTTTAAATAAAGTGCGGAAGTTAGGACTCGAACTCGAGACCCTGGGCCCATGGGACATATATATATATTACATATGATTTGGGATAGAAGTAATCTAGACTAATACGAATTGGACTCCTAGACCTATACTAATACTCCTTAACATTATCAATAGGCAAAGCAGAAGCATCAGAATGCACAACTAATCTTGCAAGTTCAGCAGAGGCAACACAATTTAAAAACAAGCAAGCAAAATTTAAAAAGGAAAAAAGGGGCAGTGTATATCCTTAAGTACTCCATAATTTGAAAAAAGAGCAACACATATCACAAGAAAAAATAGGAGTGGATATTCCCGTGATAGTTCACAGTTAACTCATTGTACAAATTACTGCAAATTCAGTACACAATCAAGAACTTAAGTTACTGCGGTACTCCAGTTCAGTACTTCAAGTTCAATACACAAGAAGTCAAGAATTACCCCAAGCCAAGCACTACAAGCACGGTGCAAATCCTATAGATACTGCAACCAATCTTGCAAGTTCAGTACAAGTATTGCAAATCCTACCAAATTTAGTACACAAGATAAAAAAAATATGTATATGAAGAAACATGCAGCAGTAACTTGCATTGTTTATCTAAGCTCATGCAAACCTAAACTACTGCAAGATGGAGTTTTTCACTCGTACCCCAAGCTGCAACAGTAACTTTCACTAGTACTCTACAGCAGCAACTTTCACTCGTACTCAAACCTAAGCTACTCCAAGATGCCGGTGGCCATGATACAAGCGCAAGAGAAGAGAGATGAGGAGCTGACGCCCGGAGCCGTGTGTGGCGTGGCGGGGCAGGGCCCATGAGGACGACGACGCTGTCTTCACGCTTCTCCACCAGTCCGATGCTCCGGCCGCTCCAGATCCACAACTTGTGTCGGCGCCGCTCCAGAGAGCAGATCAAGCGCCGGCGCAAGCAGATCCAGCACCCGCGTACGCAAATCCACTGCCTCCTTGCCCTTTGACCACCTGGTGCGAGAGAACTTGGGTTGAGGGGTGAGAGTAGGCGCGGTGGTGGGAGAAAGGAGACCATGGGGAGGAAGAGGACATGGAACGACGACGGCGAGCCAGGGAGAGCTGCGGCAACGAGGAGCCAGAGGGAGAGAGCGAGAGGAAGCGGGGAAGAAGCCGTGCCTTCGCGAGAGAGAGGAGGATGGAGAACGAGAGAGCGAACGTCTGTGCGAGGGTAATACGGGGAAGTCCGAAATATTTTGCACGTGAAAAAATTTGTACACCGAAATGTTTAACGTCTTACTTTTCAAAACAGATGGAGTAATAACAACGGGAAAACCGCTACATTAGAGCATAAGAGGAGACGATGAAGATGACTTAATTGATCCAATTTATATAGAAAAAAGGGCACAACATCCGTACTAAGTGATCCTATTTTGCGGAAGCTGGGACTAAGAACCGCACAACTAACGGGGCATCATCATCCACACAACACCAAACCAACGTCACACAAAAAACACACACCCATATCTGCAGTTGCCGCTCCGATTTCCCCCACTCCGACCTGAGCAGCAACCTAGATGCCATGTAGCCCTTGCTACACGACACGATAAAGCACTCATGCACAACTATAGAAAAATCTGCCACACCACAAGGGTCAAGGACTCCATAGGAGGCGACTTCAAGAAGCTGACGACGTAGGTGTCATCGTCGTCTGCTTCAAAGGAGCCCAGGATTTCATCGTAGGCGATCGGAACATTTAACCTCGCACGCCATTCGATTATTGATTCAGAAAGCCCAGTGGCGGACCCAAGAATGATTTTAAATCTATATCTACAAATTAAACTCCTTAGGATGCTATGTGTTGTTCATATTGTCTCGAATATACCCTTGAGCTAAGGCAACACGCCATCATCAAGCCTGGCCATTGTTGGCCGAAGGGTTGCAAGGTCTAGCCATGCGAAAAAGAAGTAGGAGCCTTAAGAGAAAGAAGAAGCAAAGCATGAAGAAGAAAAAAAAGAATGAGCCTAATTCACCGTTGACTTGCCAATGGTAGTCGGATAAGAGCTCGCTAGTGGCTCCTTTGCTGGACGAGGAATATCGTGTCTATAAGAATAGATGGATTGTGTCCCAAAAGAACGCTGGCGATGACAGACGAGAGTTGCAACAAGGAGGGACCTATGGCGTCAACGTTGACGATGTGCAACATTGGACAACGAGTGATGCCCTGAAGTTGATGGCAATTGGCAAATATGCAACCAAAAAAAGGAGAAGGAGGATGTCGAATAATCCGACACAATAATCTAGGCTTTGAAGGGACTTGAAATGAAAAGTTCAAGGAAGACGATGAGTTGATTTTATCACCTAACAGCGAGGCGTAATTGGTAATGCACAATCTCTTTAATCATTACTTTTTTTTTTAGTGTTAGCTGATCATCGATCATATTTCATCTCACCCGGCTAAATCTAATTGCTTTGAAATTAGATTGAAATGATTAAATTATATGGAGACCTATGAGAGGAAACAAATGATAGAAATGGAGTTGAAAAGTGTAACAAGGGATGGCGAGGAAGAGGCCACGTAGGGCTATGTCCCCGAAATAATTTGGTCGTGTCCCGGGGCGCGCGGCGAAAGAAAATAAACGTGCCGTGTGCGGACTTCCCCGCCAAAAACGGAAAGAGCCCGAGCGATAAATCATCACTCATTTTCTCCGTACGCGTTACCACCGGCCGTCAATACGCACGTTCCATCGGAAGCCCACGAGCACGAGGCCCGGCCGGCGGCTTGCACCAAGCTGGCTGCCTCGGCCTAGCAGCCTGCACCATGTAGCATCGCCACTTTCATGCAAGCGCCAACTGTACACGCTCTCACGCCTCGCCTAATTCCTATTAGGCCACGCCTTGAGGAAGCTCCATCTCATGCCACCGATCCGTGTAGAACTGACAAGACCACACATCCAAATCCTTAACCAGCAAGCTGCCCTCCAAATCCCAAACCGCATACAAGAAATGGATTTGCAGCCCAGCGCGTGCGTGCCCTGTGCAGTATATATAGACGTACGCGGGTGTCCGGGCATCGACAGCGACGAGCAGCAGCAGAAGAAGAAGAGAGCTGCTTCCAGGTGGTGGGCGACCATGGCGGACAGGGGCGCCGGCGAGGGCACGTCGTCGCTGGGTAAGAAGGCGAGGAAGCCGTACACCATCACCAGGCCGAGGGAGCGGTGGTGCCCCGAGGAGCATGAGCGCTTCCTCGACGCCCTCCTCAGGTCAGTACGTGCATATATGCATGATGCATCACACCCTGCTCTGTTCTGCTCTGACATCTCTGAAACTCTGGATTTATCGTGCGGTTTCTCTGCTCAGGTTCGGCCGCGACTGGAAGAAGATCGAGGAGCACGTCCGCACCAAGACAGCGGTGCAGGTACTCAAGCTCAGTCTCCGAGCAACTGGAGGATTAGAGAAATGCCGTGATGCTGAACCACTTACAGCATGCGCATGTGTGATTCTGTGCAGATACGCAGCCACGCCCAGAAGTACTTCCTCAAGGTCCAGAAGCTCGGCATCGCCGCAGGCCTGCCGCCGCAGTACACCAACCGCAGCCTCGCCGTGCCGCCACACCCGTCCGGAGTGAAGACGGTGCTGCACGGGCACCCGCAGCAGAGTCCCATCGGGTGGAACTGCCCCGGAGTCCTTCCTGGTGCATCCACTGGCAAGCGACTCCTATCACGGAGCTTCTGATCTTCTCAACACCGTGTAACTTCATTACCCTTCCATGATTGCTGATCAGGCATGAGTGACACTGTTCTGAATTTTATTTCAGACATGCACAACTTGGACTGGGCAGTCACTTCTTCAGCGTGGGTGGTGAACTACGGAGGTACAGGGAGCCAGACTGAACCACATCAAGGTAACTGCAATACCTCCAGGTCTGGACACCCCAGAGCTGCCACCAAAACAACACGACCATAACCTTACGCATTGCAATACCTCCAGGTGGCAGCTCATTCATGGGGACGCCCAGCTTCAGGAACACGCCCATGGACTGGGCTGGCACTGGCGGCGCAAGCAAAGCCTCAGCTAGCGCCGATGACCAGGACGAGACGATCCCGCTTCCGCTGTCTCCTGGTAACAAATCTTTGTTTTCACCCAATCTTGTGCTAGTACAGAAGCTTAGACTATGTGCTGAAATATAATATCTGTGGGCTGAATCACGTTTCCTCCTGTTGTTGTTCCTGCAGACGACATGCACTTCGCGCAGGTGTACCGCTTCATCGGCGACATGTTCGACCCGGCCACGCCGTGCCCCGTCGAAGCCCACCTGCAGAGACTCAAGGACATGGATGGCATCACCGTGAAGACGGTAAGCGTTCCAGTTTATTTCTTCAGCATGGTCATTTGCTATGCTCCTAAGTCACCCCTGCTCTGCTCCCGCGAGCAAAATGAATACCGATAAACGGGCTCAATGTTGCTTGACATGGTGCAGGTCTTGCTGGTGCTGAAGAATCTGGAGACCAACTTGACAGCCCCTCAGTTTCAGCCCATCGTAAGTCGTCCTCTGAATTCTCACACATTTCTCTGGAAATTACATTACCGAATTTGTAACAAGTACTCATTATTATTTACCTGGTGAGATGGCAATTAACTTTAATGTGTTTGTGTTTGTTTCCTAATGTTTCAGAGGAGACTGCTGTCGAGGTACGACCCGGCGCAAGGCTTGTCTGGACAGTTATAGAGCGGGCAGGCACGCAACCTGAGCGGAAAACCGTACTAGCTAACATGGATGGCAAAAGAAAGAAAAATCCGAGCGTCTCTGGAGGACTGACGAGTTGATTGGAAAGTTGGAATAGATACATGGTCGGCCCCGACATACTACAGATATAGTCTGATAATGAACGATTATTCTGAAGTTCTAGTAGGCTAGCAGATTTATCTTCAGGGGGGCAACTCAGATGTCATAATGTGTCTTCAGATTGCAGACTGTCTATTACTGAATTTGTGTTGCACCAAATTGTACCGTGTGTTAACTTGGAAAAAATATCTCTTACTTAAAACATGAGATATACGAAATTCTTTAGTTTTGTCTGGGAATTTCTCAAGGCTCCATGTATGTCTGAACTTAATTACTCTGACTCGATCTTGGAATTATGAGGCTACGCTTACCGTCGTGGCAATTTTCTTGAAGAATGAATTTTCCTAGCACATAACCAGTTAGTCAGTTACTACAGCGCTTGCTCTGTTGAGGTGAGTAGAACCGCGCCAAGACGGCGGTGCAGGTTTGTTTGCTTGCAACGCTTGTCCCTGTCTCTCTCAAGCGGCCTTGATTTATAAATCTTATACTCTGTCATCTTTTGATTTTACTGGAACTGCTTGTTGTATGCTATATAGCCTACTGCATCACCAAACTCAAGTGACATAGGCAGTGGATCCAGAGAATAACGGCAAGGAGGACAGTGCAGATAGGTTCAGTGCAGGTTCACATAAGAATGGAGAGATGGTGATCCTGGGAGTGATGGAACAAAGATAGGCAGCGGAATGCACAAGTAACTGTACATATTTGTCGACGACAGCGTAATATATTTATTTTCAAGGATGACCTGAACCTTGCCAGGAAAGACAAGGCTAATGTGCATCCGCTAAGAGATCCAGAGCAGGATGCAGCTTTAGACAATGTGGTTCATGCATGTACTTACTAGAGTTCCATGTGATCCTGCCCAAGAGTTCATCCATGCATCTCACAACATTTTGAACTCCCGGTTGAAGCAGCACATATAGAAAAGTAGTAACACAACACAACAGAAAGGTGTACAGATTACCTGGAGACATAAATGTTGTCTCCCAACAAATAACCTGAATGGCATGAGGGAGAGAATTAAACAGATAGGTTCAGTTTTCCGAAATTATATAGGAGTATGAAAGGAGTTGTTTTAGCACACAGAAAATGTTCACCGGTTAGCTTTCTCTTCTCATGCTCATAGCAGGGTGTGCAAGAGAGTTAAACCCACGGAACATATAGATAGATAGACAAAAAATCTACCAAGTGCTCAAGACTCGAGAGCTACGGCTGTGGCCTGCGAATCACATAGACGGTCATCTTGAGATCATCGGTGTTGGTGTCTTCTAGCTTGAAGAGGCACGTGTCTCCCACCTTCAGGTCATTCTCCCTGGAGAATTCCTTCCAGCCTCCTGAAATACGCCTCTGTTTCTTATATCGAACGTAGTCTCCCACAGCCTCTTTTTGCCCTCCAGTTGAAGGAAGAGCGTTTTCCTTTTGTCCGGGAGACATGCTGTCGTGGGATAATCACGGCAGACGTTACCGGGGGTAACTGATCTTGGGGCAAGACGACACAGGCGTTTGGGAGAGGGTTTAGCTCAGAGGAAAACATGATGGAACTCGATCTGGTAGCCGGCAATCAAGTCGCCGAGTCTCCGATCTCAATATATTAACTCGATCTTTTGTATACACTGGATGCTCGATATCAAGCGGCACTATTAGGGCTCTTGGATTCTCCAACTAGACCTATGGGTCGGTTTATAAAGCACCCGTACCCCCCCCCCCCCGGCTTGTCCTCCAAGACGCACCCTGGATCTTACCCGGACACGACATGCGAACCCTAACCTTCCTTTACCTTAACCCACAATCCGGGTTACTAGGCCTACAAACTTGGGCCTTCCAGAAGTTTCTCTACCCTTAGTCGGATCCTGCACAAAGTCCTTTGGGCCGGATTACACCTTGGAGTTGGCCTACCGGGTTATTATCCCTCCATCACCTCCATCAGTAGTCCCCAGAATAGCTTGGGCTTCACGGATCCTTCCTTGAAGCGCTCGCTATTCCCTGTAAGAATATCAAACACACAAGTATATGGAAGCCGGGTTAAGGTGCTTTGATAGTTAGCTAGGCCTTACTCCATGGTGGCCATATAGTAACCCGGCTTTTTCCCCAAATATCGGGCTTAGCTTTCCAGGTCTAAACCCTAATAAAAATGTCAAGATTCTATACTTGATAATTGACCCTGATATCACGGGGTGGATCTCCTTCTCTTTTTCGTCCAGATACCTTGCTTGATACTTGGAGCATTTCTCGTAAAATCCGCGCGGATAACCATTCCCCCTGATTTCCGGCTTCCGGCCGTTAAGATAAGCTCACCCTTGCCTTATAAATAGCGTTCAGGGAATGACCTAGAGCCCAACGCCTCACTCCATCCTCCTCTTTCCTTCTTCACTCCTCGCGCCCTCGTAACACCTCCGCAGAAATTTCGGGCTCGCCGCCGGTGCAAAGCCACCGCCGGCCGCATCCGCTTTCGAGCCATCCCGCGCCGCCGCCAAACTTCACCGCTGCGCGCTCGCCCCGCTCGCCAAGAATCGCAAAGGGGCGCTCGAGCCACGCCGTCCACAGTCGTCGCACTAAACTCCAAGATCTCCCAGTAAGTTCCTTGTTCCTGTTTAATTTGGCCTCGCAATTTCTCGATTCATCCCAGATTGGATCTAGGTCAACCTGTGGGCCGTTTTTCTCGTCACACCAATTTTAGACGGCTTAGATGCTTGCTAACTTCTTCAACAACCTGTTCGATGATCACACGTCGCCCTCATACCATCATTAATCACCAATCTCTTCGTAGAAGCGTTCGCAAGTTTTCCAATCTAGATCCATTTCCCCTCAATTTTCCGCTCATAATATTGACACCCGGAAAATCCTCCTTTTCCGGCTATTTTGCTTGCAGTAGATACATGGGCAACCATCCGTCCTCCCTAAACACCTTTCCATTCGTAAGTGACCAATAATCTCCATAGTTATACTTAATACCCGGATACCTTGCAATCTCCACTTCATGGCGTGACACCCGGATAGTTCTTAGTTCTCACGCTTTCCTGATACCCCAATACTTCCGAGTCTTATTTTCTGTACCTCTTTTTCTTGTGTTTTGCAGGTCGATCCCATGGCTCCCAAAAGGCAAGGGAAGCAGTCGGCCCAGGCAAGGACAACACAATCCATATCCGCCGATTGGGGGCGATCTACTGTCACCAAGGCCAAACTGGAAGAATTGGCCGAATTAGGGGTTCTCCCCCCTCAGAAGGACATTCACTGGAGGGAGCCGGGTGACGAGACCCGGCCTACTCCCATCGACGGCGAGGTAATATGCTTTGTAGAGCACGTGACCCGGGGGTTCCGCCCTCCGGGTCACCCTTTCTTTCGCGAAGTCCTGAGCCACTATGGCCTCCGGGTGTTCGACATAGGGCCTAACTCTATGTTGAATATTGCCCACTTCATTGTCCTATCCGAGTCATACTTGTGCACTCCGCCAAGTTTGACTCTCTTCATCGAACTATTCCAATGCAAGCCGTGTCGTGAAAGCGGCGACGGAGCACTTCTCACATGCGGCGGGGTATCCATCCAACGTCGTAAAAACTCCCCAATGCCAACCCTCAATCTGAACTCTCATGTCAAACACTGGCAATTATCCTTCTTCTACTGCCACGATACTTCTCCACCCGGCGAGAAGAGACTGCCGGGTTACTCGGAGGGCCTCCTCGAGCCTTCCGAGTCTTTCAATGCCTTTGCCCCTGACTCAGACAGGGAGGTGATCCTTCCCTTGTTAGCTAAAATAGCCATCCTCTCAGCCCAAGGCCTCCTTGCGCTCAATTTAGTGAAAACATGGGTTGATTTTCGAATCCAACCCAACTCCATCCGTACCAAATTAATGTGCGAGTACTCGGGGCATACCACGGATGCACTCCGATACTCCACCAAGAGCTTCGCGACCGGCGACACCAACAAGATCATCAAGGGCTTCTTGACAGAGAAGCTAGAGGTGATAAAGAACATCGCCGGGTTACCCCCATTCACTCGGAACAACCCGGCTCCAGCGGTAATACCCGATATTCACAACTTACTTCCACACTTCGACTTGATACAGCTTCTAACCCTTAATTTCATCGTTTTGTCTTAGGCTGATGATCCCTTCTGGAGAGTTGAACCCTCCCCCCCTTCCAGAAACCCGGAAGAAGAGGACGAGCCGGCTGATGATAGTGAAGGTACTTGCCCGGTACTTGTATTTTTCACTTGCATTATTTTCCTCCCATTTAATTTTTTCCCACGGACACACACTCGGTTCGCAGGGCTGGAGGACGAAGGTGAGAACAACGAGGATGACCCGGAGGCTACCGAATCTGATCAAGAGGCAACAGTTGGAGCTAAGAGGAAGACCAGAGGGGCAGTGTCCAAGGTTCCTTTCTCCTCGTTATCCTCTGAACCTTACTCCTTTGACACCATGCGACAACTTAACCATCAATTATCGAACTCGTCGTACTTGAAGGATTCTCTTCCAGTCAAGCGCAGAGTAACTCGGAGCTCCCCGGGTGAAGATCCCCTTAACCCGGGCATCTCTACCTCCTTCGTCCATCGTGCCAGTGCTCATCCGTCTCATCCTTCCAACTCCCCTCGACGCCACCCTTCTCCGAATCATCCACGTGCCGGGCAATTCCGGGTTCCGTTAGTGGTCCCCGTGGCGACTTCATCTGCTTCCAGCGGAGAGCTCCCGCCAGACACACCGTGAATGCCGGGTAAGTTTTTGCTGTATGACTTCCTTTGATGCCTGAAAATTTTCGATCACCACTGCTAACTGCCTCCTCTCATCTTTCTTTTAGCACTCAAGCCACCGTCAGTGACCCGGAGAATGTAGAGACGGATAACCATCGGACAGAGGAGCCGACTGAGAACATAGATGTCGCGACTGGCGGTGACACTAAGAATAACCAGAAACAAGGCCCCTTGGGCAATCCACTTCACCGAGCCACCGGGTCTCCTTCTTCGTCGGAACCAGTGGACGAGGAGATCGAGGTTCTGGACACGAGGATGGGTTCTCCCAACCCGGATACTCAAACCGTCCGGGTCTCGACTCCAAGGGCGGGGGGAGCTCCCCCACCAGGCGATCAGGCTGCCGGATCTTCCGGTGCCCGGCCCGAGGACCTGACGTTTACCCAGATGCTCGAAACCCTGCGCACTTTGAGGGCTAACGAAGAAAACATCTTGGGGGCTTTAATAGCCAAACACGAGGTAAATCCGACTAACGCTACTTGTGTCCTTATCCAGTCCCCAAGTTCCGAGTGAATTGATTCATAATTTGCTTGGGACTTTATGATACAAGCGACTGATAACTCGCCCCTTTACCCGGCTAATCCTTCGTTTCGTCCATGCAGTCTTTCGTGACTCAATCTGAGGAGAAGCTGGCAGAGGCCACCAAGCTCATTGAAAAGGAGGTGGTTCTGCGTGAAGCAGCCGAGGCTGAGGCCAGGAGGAATAGGATGATAATGAGGAAGTATAGGAAAAGGGCTCACAAAGCCGAAGATGATCTAACAAGCCTTTCTATCCAAATTGCTGACACGTATCGTGCTTTGCTTGGTACGTTTCTTCCTCTGGGTTATCTTTTTGATAAATAGCCGGAGTTTTCCCGACTTATGTTTCCATTTCTTCAGGCCCGGACGAAGTGATGCCGGATGAGGATGACATTGCCAGGCTGAAAACCATCAAGAGCGTCATCCGGCAGCTATGCGCCGGAACCAAATGGATCCTTCAGGAATTACGGTGGCCGGGTAAGGGACATGTCGATCTGAAGAGAATGCTGGATGCCTTCTCCACTATTCCTGAGTGGATTTGGCACTGGAAACGCTCGTCTTGCCGGGTTGGAGTAACCCGGGGGCTTGCACTTGCTAAGGCTTATTTCCCTAAGCTCGAGCTAGTGAAGCTTATGGGCGGCTTTCCGGAGTTCAAGCTTGATGGGTCCAAGTTCTCAGTGAAGGATTTTCAGGCTGTCCAGAAGGAGGTCCGTTACCCGGCCAGCGTGATCGCTGACGACCTGGATGTTGATTCCCTCGTTCCTGCATATGATGCTACTGGTGAAGCTGTTAAGTCGGATCTTCCCGAGCCGTATGATATGCTGGCTCGGTGGAAGGAGGAAGCTGCTGCGTTGAGGGCGGAGGCTGCCAAGAAGCGAGCTGAGGCCGGTTCTGCCCCCGCTACCTCAACACCGGTCGTTCCACCTCCTGCGCGGGCTGGTACTACTGATCCGGGTGCTGCTACTACCACCAATGATGGCAAGGGAAAGGCCAAGATGGACGCCGAGTGATACCTGATATTTGATGCCTCTTCTTATGCGTCAGTTGGCCGATGTGATGTTTAAACAATTATATTTTGGGTGGTGCGCCTGTGCACCTTTGATATCTTTCACCGGGATTTTGTGATGTACGATAAGGTCTTGATATACTCTATGCCTCTTCTGGCCTTTTAAATTTATCCACTTTTGAACTCATCTGCTCTCGATATCCGGCTTTCTTTATTGTTCCTTTTGTGAAACTCGGTTTCCGGGTCTCATGGGTGTTGACAAGCGGACTTGCTGCAAAGTCCCCAAGCCCCCAAGACTCGGATTTTTGGATTTTTGAACTTTAACGATCAAACATTTTTTCTCGTTTTCGAGATCCCGAGCCCCCAAGACCCGGATTCCGAGTCTAGGAAACGTGATCTCTCAAGGAGAACGCATTTGCTTGTTGCTAGGTCAAAAAGGCCCGAAGCTGTTCCACATAGGTTTTGAAGTTATGCTTAATAATCGTTGAGTTTCCGGCTACCAGCCCTTTACTCTGCATAACTTGTGGTTTAGATGACCCTTTTGACTATCTGATACTATAAGTCGGCTTTCGCATGGATATCATGTTGTTACATCTGTACGAAACAGGGTCAACCAAGTCCCATTGGGCTTCATGGCTGATTGTAATCGCAAGCGAGCAAATCATGCCATTTTAGTGCGAGTCACATCGAGCTTAAGTAAGAAAAGTCAAGAAAATTTGGCTCCTTTGTCCGGTTATAAGATTGCAGCCGTACTCGTTTGCGAGTAACCGGCCCTTATAACTCATAGGCATCGAGGCCGGGTCTTTGAGTTTTCAACTGTGCTATTCAAGCAATCAGCCCCCAAGACCTATATATGCGACATGCTGAGAGTGAAGGACATGAGAATAACCACCTCTTTACTTGATATGAAAAAGTTAGGTCAACAGGCCGCCTCATTAAAAACCCATCCAGTCCCCAAGGGTACCCTGGATAGGAAAAGAGTACGTCTAAAACCTGCTGCCGGTTACATCGTGCAATTCCACTTGCCAATATAATCTTTACTAAGTATAATACGGACGTAGCTGCGCCACGTTCCATGGTCTGTCTCTTTCTTGCATAGACAAAGTGGTACGAGCGTGTCATTAACTGTAGCCGACTCTTCCCTTGCATCTACCAAGTAATATGATCCGTTATGCAGATTCCGGCTTATGATAAACGGTCCTTCCCATGGTGGTGATAACTTGTGTTTTCCTTCGTTTGACTGTACCAGGCGCAGAACCAGGTCTCCTTCCTGGAAGACCCGGGTTTTCACGCGCCGGCTGTGATACCTCCGTAGATCTTGCTGATATATGGCTGATCTTTCCAGGGCTTGTTCCCTTTGTTCTTCTAACATATCTACGGCGTCCTGCCGGGTTTTTTCATTCTCCACTTCAACGTAAGCTGATATTCGTGGTGAATCATGAATAATGTCACTCGGTAACACTGCTTCCGCCCCCATGAAGAAGGGTGTCATGTGAGTGGATCTGTTGGGTGTAGTGTTGATACCCCAAACCACGGAAGGAAGTTCTTCGACCCATGCGCCAGCAGCCCTGATACAGAGGACTCGCAATCGTGGTTTCAACCCGCGGAGCAATTCTTGGTTTGCCCTCTCCACTTGTCCGTTGGCCTGTGGATGAGCCACTGATGCTACATCAAGCCGGATTCCATTGTTGCCGCAGAACTTTTCCATCTCACCAAGGGACATGTTGGTTCCATTGTCGGTAATTATGCTGTGAGGATACCCAAACCGGTAGATAATTCTCTTCAGGAACTTGACTGTTGTAGCTGCTTCACAATTAGTAACTGGCATAACCTCAACCCACTTGGTAAATTTATCAATGGCCACTAAAAGATGTGTCTTTTTGCAAGGTGACATATGAAAGGGTCCAACCATATCCATCCCCCAGACAGCGAACGGTCAAGTTAACGGGATGGTCCGTAATTCCATAGCCGGCACATGGGTTTGGCGAGCGTACCTTTGACATCCGTCACACCTTGCTACTAATCTTTCCGCATCTGCTAGAGCCGTCAGCCAGAAGAATCCGTGTCGATAAGCCTTGGCCACAAGGGATCTTGTGGATGCATGATGCCCGCAATCGCCTTCATGGATTTCCTTGAGAATCTGTCGGCCCTCTTCTGGTGCTACGCAGCGCAAAAAGACTCCTGCTGCACTTCTTTTGTACAACTCCCCGTTAATGATGGAATATCCCTTTGCTCTCCGCAAAATTTGCCTTGCTAAAACCTCCTGTTGTGGTAACTCGCCTCGTGATAGGTAGGCCAAAAACGGTTCTGTCCACTCGGGAATAGCGCGTATAGTGGCCACGAGTTCCGTATCCGGGTCTTTACTTGCCAGTTCCTCCTCAGACTCGATTTTAACCGACGGTCGCCATAACTCGTCCAGGAACACGTTAGGTGGAACCGGCTCTCTGCGCGAGCCGAGTCTAGCAAGGGCGTCTGCTGCTTCATTCTTTCTTCTGTCTATATGCTCCACCTCATACCCGGAAAAGCATCCTGCAACCCTATCAACCTCCCTGCGGTATGCTGCCATGGTTGCATCCTTTCTATCCCAAGTTCCTGACACCTGCTGTACCACAAGGTCCGAATCTCCAAAGCATCGTATCCTCTTAATGTTCATCTCCTTGGCTGCCTTCAAGCCATGCAATAGGGCCTCATACTCGGCCACGTTGTTGGAACAGTCAAAGTGAATTTGTAATACGTAACTTAATTTATCTCCTTTGGGTGACGTTAGCACCACTCCAGCTCCTGATCCCTCGTATTGCTTAGATCCATTGAAGTGCATGATCCATGACTCGAAGTTTGGAACCGTTGTAGTCATGCCTGTATGTGTCCAGTCGTTAACGAAATCAATTAAAGCTTGAGATTTGATTGCTGACCTGGGCTCGTAACTGATGTGATAATCCCCCATTTCTATTGCCCATTTGGCTATTCTTCCAGTCGCATCCGAGTTTCTGATGATATCCGACATTGGTATTGAGCTAACCACCGTTATGGGGTGTTCCTGAAAATACGGCTTCAATTTCCGGCTGGCCATAAAGACCCCGAAAACCAGCTTTTGCCAATGCGGATAGCGCTGCTTTGCTTCCGACAATACCTCACTGACATAATAAACCGGCCTCTGAACTGGGTAACCTTTCCCATCTTCTTTACGCTCCACGACCACTACTGCACTGACGGCTCGGGGGCCTGCTGCCACATATAGCAACATAGGCTCTTTAGGACCCGGGGCCGCTAGCACTGGTGCTTCCGATAACT
The DNA here is from genome assembly GCA_028641055.1 of Alopecurus myosuroides. Taxonomy (NCBI): domain Eukaryota; kingdom Viridiplantae; phylum Streptophyta; class Magnoliopsida; order Poales; family Poaceae; genus Alopecurus; species Alopecurus myosuroides. The sequence continues at coordinate 481,607,379 of CM054058.1, forward strand.
GCTTTTTTAGTGCCTCGAACGCCTCATCCGCCTCCTGATCCCATACGAATTTGTCTGACTTTCTCAAGAGCCGGTACAAGGGTATTGCCTTTTCTCCGAGTCTTGATATGAATCGGCTCAAGGCTGCCACGCAGCCCGTGAGTTTTTGAACGTGCTTCAAATTTTCCGGCTTTTTCAGACCCTGGATAGCTTTAATTTTGTCCGGGTTTGCCTCAATTCCTCTCTCAGAAACGATAAAGCCGAGTAATTTCCCGGCTAGAACTCCGAACACGCACTTTGTCGGGTTAAGCTTCATCCGATACCTCCTCAAGTTTTTGAACGTCTCCTTTAGATCATCGATAAACGTCTCCGCCTTCCTGGTCTTGATAACCACATCATCCACATAAGCATGGACGTTGCGTCCAATTTGGTCCTCGAAGCACTTTTGAATACACCGTTGGTAAGTTGCGCCAGCGTTCTTCAATCCAAACGTCATGGTTCTATAACAGAAGGCCCCAAAAGGGGTTATAAATGATGTTTTCTCCCAATCCTCCCTCTTAAGCTTAATTTGGTGGTATCCGGAGTATGCGTCCAGAAAGCATAGCAGGTCGCTCCCGGCTACTGCGTCCACGATCTGGTCTATCCTTGGTAGCGCGAACGGGTCCTTTGGGCAATGCTTGTTGAGACTCGTGAAGTCGATGCACATCCTCCACTCGTTAGTCTTTTTCATCACTAGAACCGGATTTGCTAACCAATCCGGGTGAAACACTTCCATGATAAAGCCGGCTGTCAGTAGCCGAGCAATTTCTTCACCAATGGCTTTCCTTCTTTCCTCATTCATCTTCCTCAAGCCCTACTTCACAGGCCTAGACCTGGGATCCACGTGCAAACTGTGCTCCGCCAATTCCGTAGGGATACCTGGCATATCGCTAGGTGTCCAGGCGAATACGTCCGCATTTGAACGAATAAACTCCACGAGTGCCTTCTCCTGCTCTCTTTCCAAATTAGACCCTATAGTGAATTGCTTAGTAGAATCACCTTCAACAAAATCTATCTTCTTGGTGTCTTGTGCTGCCTTGAATTTTGCTCTCTCGTCCTCAGTATTTGGCCTTTTCAAAGTTGTTCTATCATCCGGATTTACTTGAGACCGGTAATACTCAAGTTCTTCTTTTCTACACGCTTGCTCGACCATTACCGAATCTCCTTCGTCGCACTCGGCCGCTATGTCCCGGTTCCTATGTACGGTGATGGTCCGTTTAGGACCCGGCATCTTTATCTGCAAATACACATAACACGGCCTAGCCATGAATTTAGCATAAGCCGGTCTTCCGAACAGCGCGTGATAAGGACTGCGCAATTTGACCACCTCGAACGTGAGCCACTCAACTCGATAGTTATCCGTCGTTTCTCCGAAAGCGACCTCCAAGGTGATCTTTCCTTCGGGGCTCGCCGAGTGACCCGGCACGATCCTGTGGAAGACCGTCGAACTTCTCTGTAGCTGGGACTCTTTGAGACTCATGCGTAAGAAAGTTTCCCAGTATAGGATGTTAATGCTACTTCCACCGTCCATCAGGACCCTTTTCAGCTCGTAACCATTGACCTGTGGCGCAACCACCAATGCCAAGACCCCTGGGCGCTCTATTCTTTCCGGATGATCTCTTCTGCTCCACGTTACCTCTTGCTCCGCCCACCTCAGGTATCCCGGCACGGCCGAGGAAACCGAGTTTACCGCTTGTTTTAATGTCTCTTTGTCCCTGCTAGAAGTTCCTGTAGTATGCACATGATATTGTCCCTTTAAATCAGGCGTACGTACCATACCGATGAAGATGTTGATCTGGCCGATCGTCACAGCAGATCCGGACTCGAGGTGATCCGACTCTGGCCCCCAGCCAGAATCGTCCACCACCTTTTCTCCTTCGTGGTCGATGTAGATCTCGCCGATGACCAGATTCTCCATATTCTTCCGAGCTTCTCCCGTGATGTAAACACCTTTGGACGCAGGCCCCACGGTGGGCGCCAACTGTCGTGGGATAATCATGGCAGACGTTACCAGGGGTAACTGATCTTGGGGCAAGACGACACAGGCGTTTGGGAGAGGGTTTAGCTCAGAGGAAAACATGATGGAACTCGATCTGGTAGCCGGCAATCAAGTCGCCAAGTCTCCGATCTCAATATATTAACTTGATCTTTTGTATACACTGGATGCTCGATATCAAGCGGCACTATTAGGGCTCTTGGATTCTCCAACTAGACCTAGGGGTCGGTTTATAAAGCACCCGTACCCCCCCCCCCCGGCTTGTCCTCCAAGACGCACCCTGGATCTTACCCGGACACGGCATGCGAACCCTAACCTTCCTTTACCGTAACCCACAATCCGGGTTACTAGGCCTACAAACTTGGGCCTTCCAGAATTTCTCTACCCTTAGCCGGATCCTGCACAAAGTCCTTTGGGCCGGATTACACCTTGGAGTTGGCCTACCGGGTTATTATCCCTCCATCACCTCCATCACATGCATCCGCATATTCCACGCAGAAAATCTATCCAAAAAGTACACCAATGTCAGGATGTACCAGTTCTCCGAACTCAGATCGATCACTAATTCGGAATTTTTTTTAGAAATGGAGGTCTACCCCCAGCCTCTGCATCAAAATGATGCACACAGCCGATTTTTATTAAAAGATAGGACAGAAAACACTGTCTTACAAGTAGATACAGTAAACAACTAGACCTGAATCCACCAAACTAAGCCTACCAAAACCGATAAAGGGGGTGGACAATCACAGAGCCGATACTCTGAGAACCCACCAACGCGCCTCATCCAAACACCGAAGGCCTCTCCATGCCGCCCGATAGCGAGCAAGGGGCATAATCGGTCCAGCACACCGCAGCGTGTACCAATATACACGCTCGGAAAGTAGCCGCCGCCGTCTTCCGCTCACCCGTCTTCAGGACAACGATCAAAGTACCCACCATGTCAGACATGCCGTCGATACCACCATGGCACCAGACAACACCAACTTCCTGCGCGTGTCCAACATCCCGCAAACAACACCGAGACCCCACAACACCAAGCTGTCGAGAACCGCCGTCGTGAATGTTGTTGAAGAAACACCACATCCTCTCTAGGACCCTCCGGCCTCTGCTCCAAAACGATGCCCTCAAGAGGGATAGCGACACCGGCGGTGTCATCATCATCCAATCCGGGAATCCCATATTTAGGGTTTCCCCCGGAGCGGGCCGAAGCAAGATAGCTTGTCGACGTTGCCGTTGCCGCGAAGACCATCGAAGGACCTGCATCCACCACCGTACTCATCCTCTGGTCCCTTCGACCGGCGCACTCCTCCAAGAATGATGCCCCCAAGGAGGTAGCGACGTATAAGCGCCGCCATCATCCGATCGACTGATCAAGGGTTTCCCCCGGAGTTGACGGGAAGAGCTGCGGGGCTTCCTCGATGATGCCTTCAGGAAGGAAACGACACTCGAAATGTCGCCATCACCGGCTCCCAGTAATCGGAGACAAGGTTTTCACCTGGAATCCATCACGCTCCATCAACGTCAAAGGCGCCAGATCAACCACCATTAGGATCGTCCATCCTCGAGTATCGGCGCCAAGGCATCGAAAACGTCCCACGGAGGGACGCCTTCGACAACCTCAGCCCCTCACCGCCACCACGCCGCCACAAGTCGCACCGGGAGAAGACCAGGCGGACCACCGCCATAAAGGGCGCGCCAGCCCTGTTCGAAGGTAGCCCACGCATGGGCGCCGCCGTCAGCGGCCTCGTCGTCCGCAGACAGGTGCACCACGTCGCCATCTCCGGCGCATCGTGCATAGGGTAGGGCGGGAGGTCTGGAGGGCGCACCCGTCGCATCGTCTCCGACAGCGGTCGCCGCCCTCAGGTCCGACTTCATCGCCAGGGTCAGGAGGCAGAGCGTGGTACCGATCTGGTCGATCCCATCCACCAAGGTAGAAGGGCCTCGACCATGACTAAATTCGGAAATGGTCGGTGTATTTCTAACTGTTCTGTAAGCTCAACATTTCATTAACAAAGCCAGCAACAAACAGTTGATAATGGGCCGAGAACTTCATCCATATTTGCAGCTAGCTGTAGATAAAAGAGTAGGTAAAACTCACCATTTCACATATCTTACAGCCAGTGACATCAACATCGCTAAGTTTTCTCCCATATTCAAAAGTGGAATGAATAAATTCATTCACAATCCTTCTTCTCCTTTAGTCATTAACAATGACAAAACTCCCAGAGTTTTTACCGGAGACGAAAACAACATTAAGATTGGTGCCCAATTTCTTGGGAGATGAGGACATCCAACATCACCAATCCTTGTATGTACTAAGCTTAGGGTGTATTTGTTTGAGCTTTTTCTGGCTTTCCACGAAATTAAGCCTGGCAATCGAAACAAACGGGGTGACTTCGTGAGCTGCTTTGCCAAAGCCAACGCCACAATTACACTAAGCGTATGGAGGTGCTTCCCGCAGCTTTGGAACTTAAAAAATGAAATGGTATATAGGACTGCCACTAGCGTTGGTCGTATTTACGAAGATTTGCCACTCAATGCTCTCGTTTGATTCTTTTCCGTCCTTTCTCAGGCGAGGGACGTGCAAGTGACGTAAATAATTTGTGATGTTGCTTGCTAGTATCGTGGTTGGATGAAACTCGTACTACTGCTTGCTATCATGGTTAAATAAAATACATCTCAAACTACCATATATAAGTACGTCCGCATGTGCATGTATCGATGAATGAAATATGTATACGTGAGTATTGATTCATAGCTTATCACTCATTCCATAGCTTTTTTATTTCTTGGAAGTTTTTTATCTTGATAGATAAGAAACTAATTTTACTAGTTCACTCTGAGGATATTTCAGACAATTCCTCGCCACACAGCTAGACAACTAGCCAAGTCGCCAAATAGTCACATTCAGAAAAGGGGCTTCCACTGCACAACAGTTTTCCCTCCACAACTGCACAGCCAGCCACAACCAGCCAGCCAGCCACAGCCCAAACAAACACCCCCTTAGTACACATACTTTTCTTCACCAAATTTAATCTTTGTTTCTCTTGTATACAATCTAGTTCTTGAGATATATTATATCTTGTTTGTATCTGAAATAACTTTTTCAGCTCCTTGTTTGTTAATATACATATATCTTTCAATAGCATGTATGTGTTTATAATATTATACACACACGTCTTTATGTCAACAAGTGCATGTCACACTTCGAAACGTTGATAACTTTACGGTGCTTCAATTGAGATATCCTTACAGAGACAAGCTTAATTGGAATCAATGCTCTTCCGACTATATCCATGTATGTCCTGAATCTCATCCATACACATACGTTGAGAAAATCTATCGAAATATTTCAATTGGACTTTAATTTGACATTTTGAGGGCAATCCTCAAATTACGAAAGAAGTTCATAAATTTTTCTTAACCAGATATCTAAATGACTCAGCCAACTAAAAGTGTAGGTGGGATACTGATGCCAACTCTATAAGAATAAATTAAAATTACCCTAGTTGTTATGATGATTAATTGCACTTGGTTAAAACCAAATATTTGAACAATAAGTGCACTCCCACTGAAATTGATATTCCTCAAAATTAATATTCAGTTACTCGAGATCCACATTGGACATATGATTAGAAGGATGTATACATCTTGGCAACTAATCATAATCCAAAGGGTAGGTCTACTGGCCAATCAAATCTCATGTGACTCTCGTTCATGTTTCGATGTATGTGATCCGAGTTCAGGACTATCATTCCAGAACGTCAAGACAACCAACTAATGTTCCTGCTTGTATGGTATTGACCCTTGGATACAAGTGATCAATCCATACCCGCCTATAAGGTCATAAGAACACGTTGACCCTTGGATACAAGTGATAGACGTGGACCCAGACCAGTTTGACGGTGCACAGTTTTGAAGAGAACGATCACCTTGATATTTTGAAGTGAGGAATCACCCTAATAATCACAACTATTGTGCAATCAAAATGGTGCATAAAAAGGATTAACCATCATAGGCAGTTAAATAGTTATGTAGTATAGTCCTCTTCGTCTTCTGGGCTTAGAACTCTTTTGATACATAGATCATTGTCGAACTCTACAAAATTTGGTCACCATATCCATTGTCTTATCCTATCGCTAAGATACTTAATGAAAGCATGGGGAACGCAGGCCAAAGATAGCAATCATATGGTTTCCAACCATCATGCTTTAAACTGACTCGCAAGTCAAAATAAATACAGTAGATAACATTTCATACAACTCTTGAATAATAACGTACTATAGCATATCACATCTCATGCTCTGCAAAAACAAGTTAGACGGATTTAACTCTTGTGTTTGCAACTTTTACGTCGTTTTAGGTTCTACATAGTGAACCGTTACAACCTACGAACAAAATTAGGCATAGATTGTTCATGTTGCTAGATTGACAATGTGGGATGATTGAAACACAGACATTATGAAAGCGTCTAGAGCCTCAATCTAAACTTATTCATAACCATGACCCTCATGTGGATCCAATCCACATGCCCCGTACATTATGCCATCCATGAATCCAACTATAGCAAGACCCAAAGCTACTGAACCACTTCTCTGGACTAGACGGGATATGCCAGGTGTAACTCGGATGTCCTCGGATTTCCAGAAGTTTGTAAAAATCTCACTATGTCGTTGAAAACAAAATGACACAACTTATTGGTAAGAAATCATAAACAATCTGAATATTAGAGAATTTTCTAATATACTTGCACAAACTTATAAAATACCCCCCACACACACCGGTGTTCTCTATCGTACATGCACCTACGCATAGACCGCTCTGATACCACTATTGAGTCACTTAGTAGAATTTAATATTTTTCGTCCTACGTAACACACAGGATCTGCTATACAGGTAAAGGCGTGGATATATCTGATTTGTTACCTAATACGTCTCCAACGTATCTATAATTTCTGATGCTCCATGATGATATTATGCCAATTGCTACATGTTTTCTCCCTTCTTTGTAGCATTTTTACACGTTTTCTAGGACTAAGCTATTAACAAGATGCCAAGTGACATTTTATTGTTTTCTGCTGTTTTTTATTTCAGAAAAGTTGTTCTGGAAATATTCTCGTAATTGGACCCCACAAATCCCGAAGTTCCTATTTTCCCCGGAAGCATCCAGAAGACCGAAGAGGAGTCGAAGACAGACACCAGGGGGGCTCACACCATGGGGTGGCGCCCCCCGCCCCTTGGTCGTGCCAGGGGGTGGTGTGGGGCCCCTAGGGCTCCATCGCCTTTTCCCTTTCGCCTATTTATACTCCCTCGAGGGAAAACCCTAAACACATCGACCTTTTCCACAAAATACATCCATAACTCCGCCACCGCCACCGACAAGTTTCGGGGGACAGATCACTGTTCTGGCACCCTGCCGGGACGGGGAAGTGCCCCCGGAACCATCTCCATCGACTCCACCGCCATCTCCATCGCCGTTGATGTCTCCTATGAAGAGGAGGGAGTAGTTCTCCCCCGAGGCTGAGGGCTCTACCGGTAGCTATGTGGTTCATCTCTCTCTCCCATGGTGTGATCTATATGTGATCGTGATCTTTGTAATCTAGTTGAATTCGTAGATGTTACTCTTCATCTTTTGCTACTCAAGTGCTTTATTAATATGAACTTTGGAGTCACCTTGTCCCGCGGTGTGAAGGTGACAGTGTGCACATCGTGTGTGTCTCCTCTATGAACTGTGGTGTTTGTCTACTACCATCTAGGGCGCTCATAGTGACAACGCGGGGTTCACTAGACATGGGAATGCTTACTTTAAGGAATGCTTTTTGCAGCCCTACGCAATGATTAGTGTTCATTATTTGTTATGATATCTCCATAAACACTTTGATCACGGTGTAAAGGTGACAGTGTGCGCACCATGTGGTTTAGCATTATATTTATATTTTGTGTTGGATAACCCTATGAAATTGTGGTGTTTGCGTGGAACCATCTGGGTCCCATGGTGATAGCATGGGGGTTACTTAGTTGGGAAAGTGCTTACTCTAAGGAGTGTTGTTAAAGCCCTACGCATGGATTGGTGTTGTTATTCAACCGGAGAGTGGTTCGGAGTAGCATAGTGAATAGAATATATTTTATTAATTCAATTATGTGATCATTGTTGAGAGTGTCCACTAGTGAAAGTAGGATCCCTAGGCCTTGTTTCCAAGCATTGAAACACCGTTTTCCGCTTGTTCTGCTACATTTTTGCTTGCTGCCATTTTTATTTCAGATTGCTATTATCACTTATTATCATCCATATTACTTGCATTTTACTCTCTCTTCGCCGAACTAGTGCACCTATACAACTGAAAATTGTATTAGGTGTGTTGGGGACACAAGAGACTTCTTGTATCTTAATTGCAAGGTTGCTTGAGATGGATATCTTTGACCTCTACCTTACTGAGTTCGATAAACCTTGGGTGATCCACTTAAGGGAAACTTGCTGTTGTTCTACAAACCTCTGCACTTGGAGGGCCAACACTATCTACAAGAATAGAAGCGTGCGTATACATCAAGCTCTTTTCTGGCGCCGTTGCCGGGGAGGTAAGGTAAAAAGTACTCACATCCTCGGGGGTGAGTGCTTAGAGTTATTTCCTTTAGATCCTGCAATTATATCTTTTTGTTTCTAGTTTTTATTTTCACTAGTTAGGCTTAATGGAAAACAACAAAAATATGAGAGAGATTTATAATATTTATCTTGAGTTAGGACATGAAGTGTTTGAAGAGAAAATTAAAAAAACTTATGGAACTTTATTTGCATGCCAATAGCAATGTTATTAGTATGAATGATTTGAACACTATTTTTTCTAATGCTATGGAAAAGTCTAAACTTGGGGAAGCTAGTCTTGATGAATATGATATGTTTAGTCCCCCATACATGGAGGAACAAATTTACTTTGATGATACTTTGCCTCCAGTATATGATGATTATAATGATTGTGGTATTCTAGTTCCACATGTTTACAATGATGAATATGATATTTTCAGTCCACCTACAATAGAGGAAAATATTAATTATGGTTACAATATGCCTCCTATATTTAATGATTATGGTGATGATAATAATAATGATAGCTATTTTGTTGAATTTTCTCCCACTACTATTAATGAGAATGACTTTGCTTATGTGGAGAGTAATAATTCTTTTATGCATGTGTCTCATGAGAAGAATGTTTTGTGTGATAGTTATATTGTTAATTTCATTCATGATGCTACTTGAAGTTATTATAAGAGAGGGAAGTATTGTATTATGCATCTTAACAATATCAAGTTTCCACTCTTTATGTTGAAAAATTTGAAGTTGCACTTGTTTTGCTTTCCTATGCTTGTTGATTTATGTTTTCATGACTTGTTTTTTCTACAAGATTATTTTTCATAGGAAGTGGGTTAGACTTAAATGTGTTTTCTATTTTCTTCTTGATGCTCTATTATTGTTCTTCAACTATTATTCTCATGTGAGCATCTTCTCAAATTATCATGCCTAGCTAAAAGGTTTTTAAGAAAAGCACTTCTTGTGAGATAACCCATGTTTTTATATTTGCATTGTTTTTCTCTGTTTTCTTTGAGTCAAGGGGTTTTATACTTCTGTAGCAACTCCTTTGTATCTTTGTTTTCATGTTTTAGTAGTGGCAAGTAAAGTTTCTGACGAAAGTTGGAGTTGGTTTTCGGATTTCTGCGTAGAAAACAGATTTCTTCTGTCCACCGTAAAACATCGTATAAAATCCTGGAAGATCAGAATTATCTGAAATTGTTTGTGCTTATTCCTCAGCTAATTCCTCAACTTTTCTTAGTTAACCACTTTTTTATTTAAGCAACAGAAGATGTTCGAAAAAAAACATCTTTACCTGTTGTCCTGTTTTGACAGATTTCTGCCAATAATTGCATTTGCATCTTAATCTCTTTATTTTGGTGTTCTTTTGAGAAAAAAAGTTTTAAAAGGAGTTGTGACAGTATCTAATGTGTTTATGAGTGTTAGGCTTGTGTTGAAACTGAACCATGTGAATTTATTATTTTGATTGCACTAACGTTGCTAATGAAGATTGTGAGAAGTTTGGTGTGAAGGAAGTTTTCAAGGGTCAAGAGAAGAGGATGATATGACGTGATCAAGAAGAGTGAAGAGCCTAAGCTTGGGGATTCCCCAGAGGTACATCCCAGAAAATTCCAAGAAGACTAAAGCATCTAAGCGTGGGGATGCCCAAGGCATCCCCTTCTTCATCGACAAATTATCAGGTCACTTCTAGAGAAACTATATTTTTATTCGGTCACATCTTATGTGCTTTACTTGGAGATTTTTTCTTTTTTCTTTTAGTTTGTTTAGTTTTCTTTGATGTAGTTTATGGTTAGATCTTATCATACTTGTGTGGGATATAGACACGCTCCGTTTTCATTGCTTAGAACACTCTAGTTTTCATTCTTATTATTCTATGAGTGTTCACTTTTTGCTAGTACTGTGTTTAGCCTTTGTTTTCATGCATATCTTATTCAGGGCTGTTAGTTTTAGTATTGTTATGTGAGTACTCTCATGTTTGCTTGCTGTATCATTTGGAGAGTTTTTGTTCAAGCATGTTTTGTATGGTGCTTGTTGGGAAAAGAAATTGCTGCTTGAAGTAGAATTTTTAACGGTGCAAGTAGAAGCTTGTATAGACTGTGGCTAGAAATTTTTCATGCCATGCTAAATGTTATTTTAGTTTTAAAGTATTGTGGTTATTGAGTATCATGAATAGCCTCAAATATCTGAGAGTGTTTAATATGCCATTGAAAGAATCATGAGTTGTTCTTGTCATATTAAAGCATAAATTTGTGGTATTCACCTTTGAATGTTTTATTTGGTTGACTTGGCGCATGCTCACACCATGTTTATGACTATGAACCAGTCACGATTAGCCTCCATGATCACTTAGTTTTTGAACTTGTGATGCCACTTATGCTTTTATTAATGATGTTTATGTCGATATGCATGATTATGGCTCTTATGCTCTCTTGATTTGTCGCTCCCAGTCTTTTGCTAGCCTCCACCTGTACTGAGTATGGAATTATACTCGTGCATCCAACTCCCTAAAACTAAAATTTCCCCATTGTGTCCACCATACCTACCTACATGTGGTATTTAACTGCCACTCCAAAGTAAATTGCTCATCTGCTACCTTTAAAACTTTCAAAATTACTCATGTTTTGTGTTCCTGTTTTTGCACGTAAATAGAGAATATTTATCTCACTTGCTTATTGGATTTCACACCCTGCACTAGTGGCTTCATCCGCTTATCCAATTGATAGAAGAACTGGCATGGGGTGCCCAGCCCCAAATTAACAGAAACAAATTCTCTTCTCTATTTTTTCCCCTAATTTATCACTCAAAGCATAATTGTGTAAACAAAAGAGAAAGAGGGATGACCTTATACCCAGATGCGTCCTTCATATGGGAGCCGCTCTTGTGAATCCAGTTGGCTTGTGACGTACTGTATTTTCTGTTTACCATTCGTTGACATTAGCATACATCTCCCAAAATATAGACACTCCTCCATGGTATGTAATTGTTGGCGGGCACCCGAAGATTCGGTTAGCCATGGTTTGTGAAAGATGTATGGGAGGAGTGTCAAACTTTTAATACCTCTGTTTAATAAAATAAAAATCTCTAGCACATGAGTGATCCTTGCTTCCCTCCGCGAAGGGCCTTTCTTTTACTTTTATGTCGAGTCTCCATCTTCTAACTTTATGCACAGTTGAGAGAGCATTTTTTTCATTCTGAGTTTTATGTGCATTTGTCCTATAAACATCATTAATTGATTCATGATGTGCTATTGTTTGTTCTCAAATTATTTTCTCTAGTATTCCTCATGAACTTTGAAGGTGTCCTGGCATTTATGTTTTGCCCCACTCTTAAGGACTAGCGAAATACCACTTTGCCATGCTTTCTCTATACTTGAAACAAACGTATATCTTTGTTTGCATTATTATTCATGATCATTTATTTGAAATACTCCTCATGATGCAAAGTGATTGCTATGCTTTATTATTAAAGTTCTATTATCATGTTTGTGTTTAAAGTTCTATGATCTTAGCTTACATATGCTTTTACATTATGATGATCAAGTTTATGTTAGTAGCATGTCACCTCAGAAATTATTTGTTTTTATCGTTTTCCTACTCGAGGACGAGTAGGAACTAAGCTTGGGGATGCTTGATACGTCTCCAACGTATCTATAATTTATGATGCTTCATGATGATATTATGCCAATTGTTACATGTTTTTTCCTTCTTTATAGCATTTTTACACGTTTTCCGGGACTCACCTATTAACAAAATGAAAAGTGCCAGTTCCCAATTTTCTACTGTTTTTTATTTCAGAAAAAATTGTTCTGGAAATATTCTCGGCATTGGACCCCAAAAATCCTGAAGTTCCTATTTTCCCCGGAAGCATCCAGAAGACCGAAGAGGAGTCAAAGACGGGCACCAGGGGGCCCACATCATGGGGTGGCTCCCCCCCTTGGCCGCGCCAGGCGGTGGTGTGCGGCCCCCAGAGCTCCACCGCCTTTGCCCTTTCGCCTATTTATACTCCCCCGAGGGAAAACCCTAAAAACATCGACCTTTTCCACAAAATACATATGTAGCTCCACCGCCGCCACCGACAAGTTTCGGGGGACAAATCTCTGTTCTGACACCCTGTCGGGACGGGGAAGTGCCCCCGGAACCATCTCCATCGACTCTGCCGCCATCTCCATCCCCGTTGCTGTCTACTATGATGAGGAGGGAGTAGTTCTCCCCCGACGCTGAGGGCTCAAACGGTAGCTATGTGGTTTATCTCTCTCTCCCATGGTGTGATCTATATGTGATCGTGAGCTTTGTAATCTAGTTGAATTCGTAGATGTTACTCTTCATATTTTGCTACTCAAGTGCTTTATTAATATGAACTTTTGAGTCACCTTGCCCCGCGGTGTGAAGGTGATAGTGTGCACATCGTGTGTGTCTCCTCTATGAATTGTGGTGTTTGTCTAGTACCATCTAGGGCGCTCATAGTGACAGCGTGGGGTTAACTAGACATGAGAATGCTTACTTTAAGGAATGCTTTTTGCATCCCTACACAATGATTAGTGTTCATTATTTGTTATGAGATCTCCGTAAACACTTTGATCACGGTGTAAAGGTGACAGTGTTTGCACCGTGATCAAAGTGTTTACCGAGATCTCATAACAAATAATGAACACTAATCTGTGTGCACCGTGTGGTTTAGCATTATATTTATATTTTGTGTTGGATAACCCTATGAAATTGCGGTGTTTGCGTGGAACCATATGGGTCCCATGGTGATAGCATGGGGGTTACTTAGTTGGGAAAATGCTTACTCTGAGGCGTGATGTTAAAGCCCTACGCATGGATTGGTGTTGTTATTCGACCGGAGAGTGGTTCGGAGTAGCATAGTGAAGAGAATATATTTTATTAATTCAATTATGTGATCATTGTTGAGAGTGTTCACTAGTGAAAGTAGGATCCCTAGGCCTTGTTTCCAAGCATTGAAACATCGTTTTCCGCCTGTTCTGCTACATGTTTGCTTGCTGCCATTTTTATTTCAGATTGCTATTATCACTTATTATCATCCATATTACTTGGATTTTACTCTCTCTTCGCCGAACTAGTGCGCACCTATAAACTGACAATTGTATTAGGTGTGTTGGGGACACAATATACTTCTTGTATCTTAATTGCAGGGTTGCTTGAGAGGGATATCTTTGACCTCTACCTCCCTGAGTTCGATAAACCTTTGGTGATCCATTTAAGGGAAACTTGCTGCTGTTCTACAAACCTCTGCACTTGGAGGCCCAACACTGTCTACAAGAATAGAAGCGTGCGTAGACATCATTACCGACACGAAGCATGGAGGTAGTGTCGATGACGATGTCAGTTATGCATGATGAAGAGTCCCACGGCTAAGCCTAGCGGTGGGACTGTTGCCAATTCCCTGTATCCCACCTTCTGATTCCAACAAAGTGAGGTAGCACATGTTACCCCTCTGAGAGCTCAAACACATACGTCTGTCAAAATCCTGTAGCACTTTCGCCGTCCAGGACTAGGCACCGTAGGTTCACAATTGAGGTGAAGAGATCCCAACACATGGGAAAGAGAGGGAGTGAGATTAGAGCTTGGTCATCGAGACATGATCATCGTCTCCCAATTATAAGAAGCCCTAAACCAATTAGAGGGCCTCTAATCAAAAGTTCGAATACGACTAGAAGAATTCTAATTAGAGGCTCTAATCCAATTAGAGAGGTTCTAATTAGATCTCAATTACGTGAGAGAGAGAGAAACGCCTTAAGGCCAATTGTGTGTCCTCCAAATAGAGAAGGGAGTGGGTTTATATAGTGGGACAAAGGGGAGAACTGACATAGCGGGAGAGGTCGGTGTACCCTCTCCCTCCTTGGCAGCACCACGCCCCCTAGGGGGAATCGGACTGGACTCCTAGATGGAGTCCAATCCCCCTCCCTTTTTTCTTTCTTTTTTTTATTTTTCCACTTTTTCCACCTCATTTATTTATCAAACAAATTAGAGAAAAATTCCATGGGATGGTGATGCGCATTGTGAGACTATGGACCCCACCTGACAGCCCCTAAAATTAGGGTTTCCCCATAGGAGGAAATTTGTACCCCTCCGTCATCCCCCCCCCCCCCCCGCGGTATGTAAAGTCCCCTGAAACTCTTCTTGATCTCCATGACCCCTATAGATAAAATAATCGACCTTATCTACTGATGTTATAAACATATTTCTAACATCCTAAGACATCTCATATCCTCCATTATAACTCATATAACATTATGCCTTACACCGGCATTATTTCTCTCTTATGGTAATTTTCCCGAAACGACTCCGATTGGCACCAGACTTCTTTCTGTGATATCGTAATGACATCGACCATTACCTATTGATGTAAAAAAAAATTCCAACATCCTGGGACGCCCCATTTCCTCCGCAATATATCTTGAATACTAATTCTATCACGTCGGAATTACCTGTATGATACCCTACTCTCCTCTGGACCATCCAATGTAAACAACAGACTTTGATGCCTTAAGTGTGTGATCCCTACAGGTTCGATAAATAGTAGACATGATTTTGAAAACCATTTTCCTAATCAATAATCAACATCAGGACCGTAGACATTTATATTGATTCCTACAAGTTATACGAAGAAAACTGTTGAACGTGTCAGTTGTTAAGTAAGTTCTTATTACTTCATGATACTAATTAAAACCCCGGTATAAGATAAATTATAATACCGTGATTAAAATCTTTAATCATCTTATCACATTATTCCTGACATCTGACTTGTTACTTTGACATAGTATCCCCATGACTAGTGTCATTTCATTGTCTGTGCAGACTTATTTACCGATAGTATTTCACCGAGTGGATCCTCGATGTATATCTCTATAAACTTGAGGAGTAATTCCCAATCTTGAACTATCACAGTGAATGAGTACTTTCGTGGCCACCCAATGTTAGACTTTTTGATCACCCAGTTTATGGTGTGATACTTGATTATACCAAAATGATCCTTACGGTAAACATCATTGAATATTCTCATGGTCTAAGAAGCAAACAAAACGGCCATTCTGTGATGATACTATTTACCAAAACTAATCTCGTAGTATCTCAACTATTTAGGTCTACCCAGCCACAATGTTGAAACAACATTGTGCTCCCATTAATACTGACATAACAAATGTCCATGACGAGGAAAACGTGGTCATCTAATATTAACGAGTTTTTCTGTGAGACATGACAAAGGGTTATAATGGTGTGTTTATGTTTCTACACATGTGTATGGGTTTTTTCTCTGAATCTCATATTAAGTGACCACAACAGTTGTAGCATAAAACATATTACATTGATCATTAAATTAATGTATTTTATTGTCTCTTAGGCATACATCCAACACCGGCTTGTATCGAACTCTAATAATTCTCAAAGCTCGATGGAGGCACTATTCACATGAGATCCCATAGAAAATTGCCAATTAGAAAACAAAGATGCTTTTAGCTTAGGTGGATCTCCTCTAAGGTTAATAGGAGGATTAGGTATTGGTGGATTAGGAGAGTACCAATGAGGGACCTCATGGGACTCCCCCTTCTTGTTCGAAGTTTTAGGGGGGCATCATTTTTATGTTGTTGGACTCCCCCTTCCTTTTCCTTCATGGTGGACTCCTCCAGAGTAGATGAGGGCATGGTGTCCTTGGCTTTCAAGAATTGCGCAAATATGTCACACATCTCATTCGTTTGGGCTTCCATGGAAGAAATCAAGGATGTTTCCATGTTCTTGAGGCCCTCCATGGTAACCTAAGTGTCGGACAAACTACATGTTGATACGTCTTAAACGTAACTATAATTTTTGATGCTCAATGCTTGTTTTCTTTATGTTCTTACATGTTTTACTTTGTTTTCCGGATTATTTCATGGACTAACTTATTAACAAGATGCCCAGAGCCAGCTTCAGTTTTATGATGTTTTTATGTTTTAGAAATGTTTTGAAGAAAATATTCACCAAAAGTCCTGAAAATTCACGGAAGTCATTTTTCCCCAGAACGAAGACAGAGTCCAAAGGAGAGCCGGAGGGGAGCCAGAGGGCCACCACGGGGATACCAAGAATGGGTCACCCTGGGACATGCCTAGTGGGCCCCTCATGGCCCAGGCCACCGCCTCGCGCCGCCTCTTCTCCTATAAATTCACATTTACCCTAAAAACTTTGGGGACGAAGAAATTTTCTATGAAAATCATACAAAAGCGATGTCACCTCGAAAGTACAATCTTGGGCTTCCAGAGTCCTTCTCCGGCACCCTGTCGGAGAGGGGGATCGTCACCTAAGGCCTCTACATCGCCATGATTGCCTCCGGAAGATGTGTGAGTAGTTCATCCGAGACTACGGGTCCACAGCAGTAGCTAGATGGTGTTATCTCCGCCTTGCGCCACCATGTTTCGATCTTGTGAGCTGCCTAACATGATCAAGATCACCGTTATGTAATTGCTACATGTTGTGTTTGCTAGGATCCTATAAACTATGAGATTATGATTACTTTGTTCATGTCATATTGAGTTTCTTCCTTATATCATTTCTGATTTTTAATCTTGTCTTTCAATGCTCTCCGGTGTGTATAATTTTATTGGCCAAGTTATTGTACGCACCTTCAAGAGAGGGTTTATATGCTAGATAGTGGGTTCATGCCTTCTTTGCATCTGCGCTCGAGTGACTGATACATGTAAGGTGGAGGATGTGTTGTTTCCACTAGGGAGAGAATAGTGTGTTCTTGTCTGTGGATGAGGATTATTGCTTACATTACATATTGTTCTTAATGCATTTGTCTATTGCACACAAGCAATCACTTCGTTGTTGCAACTTAATACCAGCGAGATTTGATGGATTTATGTCTCAAGGTAGACTCTTAGTAATAGATGATGTCGGATGGTGGTCTATTTATATTGACGTAATGCCTACAATATTAAAACCCATGAACTATATTTCGTCATACTAGTATTGTTATATGTTCATGATTTATTAATTGCCGAGCTATAATTTTTTCACCCAACATGTTTATTGTTCTTAGGAGAGACAGGCCCTTGGTCATATTTTCCTCATTAATTACAACCTTGTTTACTTTCTTTCATCGTCACTTGCTCGCTGTTCCATTTTCATTTAATATTCTCCAACCATTCGATACAATTAATTCTCTAATTTCAAGCAAGACGGGAAGATTGACAACCTTCTTGGAAAGTTGGGAGCAAGAGAGTGTTTGTGTGCATGTCCACGCTTGTTGAAGCGCCAAACAACAAGCAGCCTACTGAGAGACTTCGAAGTCCTACTCGATTGATCACCCGGGTTCCTTAAGTGGGGGAAATTTGCTGCTGACTACATCATACCTTCCTCTTGGGGTCTCCCAACGGGTGTGTGATTTCACGCCAACAGTCGTCTCCTCATCGTTACCCATACACCCTTAGGCGGTTAAGCCCTAAATAAAGATCTGAGGCTCTCATAATAATTGAAAGAATCATATGGGCACCTAGAGGAGGTGGGGTGAATAGGTGCTATTCCAATTTTAATACTTTTTTTATTTTGGCTCGAAACAAAGGTAAATTATCTAGATATGCATCTAAGGTGAATTTACCTATATGATAAGTTTAACACTAAACAATATACACGATACAAGTAAAGGCTAGACGATAGAAGTAACTAAAATGGAAGCACGCAGAGACAAGGCTGTATTCCCGAGTTCCTCCTTTTGAGGGGAGTACGTCTCGTTGGAGGGGTGTCAGCTTCGCCACAACATGGTTACTCAACGCAACAAAGGCCTCACCCTATTCTTTGATGAACCTCGCCACAAAAGTCTTGATTCACCTTCCACTATCGAAATCCTTCAAGGAGGAATACGGAGACTTTACAATGAGTTTGGGGCACACACACACAACTTAATTGGGGGATCCCAAGTCACCACGAATATGTCACAAGAGACAACAAGTAAGGAACAATAGGCTTAGGTTTTCCACAAGTAAATCCTAAGCATGAATTCCTCAAGTGAATGACGGGGAAATGTAAATTGCTTTGGTAGGCTTGTAGATCTTGCCCTTATCCTTCGAATCTCTAGGTTTGAGCTTGATTGAGTGGGTGGATAGGGAGATCGGAGGGCTTGAAGCTCTTGGGAAATGATGGAGAGAGAATGATATTCGTGTTAGCTTTCTCGAGAAAGGAGAAAGCTATTTATACCCCTCCACCAAATCTGGGGCCGGTAATACTGGACATCACCCGGTAGTACCGGATGTAGCTTCTTTGATCTTGGTCAACGCAGAAACTGAAAGGACATTTGTTCCTAATCTTTTTTTCGGTGTTTGATCACAACATATGAAAGATCTAATCTTTTCTCTAAGTGTGTTCAGAATCTATCATGGAGAAATGCAAACATATACCACCTTGGTCATCCATGTGATTGACCAAAAAATGTTGAAGTCTGTGCAAAAAGGAAGAAAAGAAATGGGAAAAGAAGAAAGGGAAAATAGGGGTGCCGGCCTCCCTGGTCGGCCTGGACGGGCTCTCAGGCCGGGTGGCTCTGTCTGTGCCTCATCCTAGATCATCTCCACGCCGGCCCCAGGCCGGGAACGAGGTCGGACCGTTCGGGCACTGCCCCGACCTTGGTCTTGCTCCATGCCGGCCCCAGGCCGAGCACGAGGCCAGGTGTCTCAGGTACTGCCTCGGCCATGCTCCATCTCCACGCCGGCCCCAGGCCGGCTTCAGGTCGGGGGGGACGCCAGCCCAGGCCATCTCATGTGGGCCTCAGGGAGATCCAAGGCCGAGGTGGGATGGGGGCACCGGCCCCTGGCCGGGTGTCAGCCGGCCCCACATAGGCACGAGGCCGTGGTGGGATGGTGGCAATGCCCCATCCTTCCTAGGCGGCCTGGCCGCCCCTCTAGGCCGGGGTGCTCTGCAGTGAAGGGGATCCCCCCCCCCCAACGATCGCTTTTTGTCTCCGGGTATAGAAGGGACTTATCCCCTACCTTTAGAGAGGGTCAATTAAACTTACTCTCTCCACCATTGTTGACCACATCCAAGCTCAAGCATCTCCCCAAATCCCCAACCAAAGCTTGTGATACTTTGGGATTTGGAGGAGACATTCCCTACCTACAACTCCACCAAGCCGATTAGAAATCACCCCACTCATCCTTTAGGGATCTTGTTGTTGTTAGTTCATCGGAGCCAAGAACCTTGTTGCTCTTAGCTCATCGGAGCTTGGAGCCTTGTTGATAACCCCGAAGCTCTCGTGCTCATGGATCTTGTTTCTCGGAGTCTTGGTGGCTCTCGGGATTTGGTGAGGACCCTCCAAAGTTGTCGAGTGTGCCTCATCCTTGTAAAGGTTCTAGTTGTCAACCTCAACGGAAACATAGTGATTAGAGCCTCTCCACATCGGTGGAAGGACTCGAAGGAGATACGATGTGCCATTTGAGGGCTACTCGGTGTTCCACTTTGGTGGCACCGCACCGCTCCAACGGAGATTAGCTTCCATTGGGAAGTGAACTTCGGGATAAATGTTCGCGTCATTGTGTTCGGTTATCCCTCAACTTACCTTTACTTGTTGCTACTAGCTTAGTCATATATATACCTTGTGCTAGTTGTACTTGCTCAACATATAGGATTGTTCACCTAGTTGCATAATCTAGACAATCTATATTTGAGCACTATCTTGCTAAATCGAAAAAGAAGTTAAAACTTGTAGTTAACCTATTCACCCCCCCCTCTAGTCAACCTCTCGATCTTTAAATTATTATCATAGCCTCGTTTCTTTATTACCGCCTAAAGAGGAGGAAAGGATGGCTAATGATCTCATCACCATGGAAGGATTCAAAAGCTAATCCAAGCTATGATTGATAGATCCGATAAAAAGATGGAGGGACTAATAAAGGAATTGCCATCTTCATCTAATCAATCTAGAGAGAATATTGTCTTAGTTGAACATGGAAATCCCATTGCATCTAAGGAAGCAACCGCAACATCGGCACCTGGAAATGGTAGTAGTGGAAATTCTTTTGGCTTTTCTTGTAACAATGCTCCTAATGTTTAACATCCACATGTTAATCATCTTGGTCCACCTCCTATGGTAGATAGGAATCATTTTACTAATTGGAAAGCTTCCATGAAGTCTTACATGTGCATATCTTCAATGCAAATATGGAGAATTGTTGATGAGGGGTATGAGCCAAAGGATCCCTTGAACATAAGCTCAAGTGACATCATAGATGATCAACTTAACGTTCATGCCATGCAAATGTTGGAGAAGGCAATGGAAAAGGAAGGAGTTGAGCACATCCGGTCCTTCTCAAGTGCAAAGAAAGCTTGGGATTGCCTTGTTGATATGTATGACGACAACATCAACCTTCAACGATCCAAGAAGTCAATCATCCAAAGACAAGTTGAACACTTTCATTTGAGAGATGGAGAGAACATTGAAGACATGTTTAGAAGACTCAAGGCTCTCATAAATGACATGAGAGATTGTGGATTCAAGGATTGTATGGAGAATTGGTTCAAGGAGAAATTTCTATTCACCTTGATTCCATACATTGAAAACATGGTGATGAATGTGCAATCAAGGGCCGATTACTTGGATCTATCCCCCAATGATGTTTTGGGTCTCTTCATCACTCTAAAAGTCTTGAAGCAAACCTCCGATGACGTCATGGCCCATGTAAACAGAGTGAAGAGACCCTCTCTTGCCTTGAAGGTCAAGGCCACTCCCCATGAAGAGAATGACTCAAGTGATGATGGTGGATCCACACATGAGATCTCCGAGAAAGAGATGAAGACATCACATGAAGAATGCTAGGCCCTTGCTCGACACAAGTGGTGGAAGAAGGGATATTTTAGATCAAATGCCACCAAGAACAAGGGAAAGGAAGTCTCAAGCATGAAGAAGGAAAGGACTTTCTTCAATTGTGGAGATACCGAGCACTTTGTTGCCGAGTGTCCCTGCAAGAGTAGAATTGAAAATGGTGGAAGACTCATCAAGAAATCCACTTTCATTCCCAAGTCAAAGAACTTCATCAAGAGAGTCCCTCCTAGTGCATTGATTGAAAAGAAGTTGAGTGCATGTCCGGTGGTGAAGATAGTGATGGTGATGATGAACAAGTAGGTATGGCGGCCATGGTTAGGGGCGTCGTACCTCCTAACTTAAGCTCTCTCTTCTCCATCCCTAATGATAACAAGGGTCCCTCGAGTCACAAGTGCTTCATGGCTAAGGGTGTATCCTCAAAGGTGACTCCTACACTCAAACTTGCAAACTCTTCTACTCCTTCACTATTAAATTGTGTCGAGGAAGACCCCTTGACAAACTTTGTGGAGAAACTAAATCTATATTTGTCTCTATCATGGATCAATTAAGTGAGGCACATGGTCTCATTGATGAACATGAGGAGAGAATAACATTACTTGAAAAATTTTCTCGTGATGATGCTAGTAAAATTGAGGAGCTTGAGAAAGCTCTAGATGAATCACATTGCTTTAGAAAAAGCATAGAGGATACCTTTGCAATTGACATAGCTAAAGTAAAACTTTATTATGAGCATGCTTTTGCTAAGGTAACAGAATTCATGGCCTTAAATGATGCAACTAACCAAGGTTACAATGAACTCATTAAGGATTTTGATAAGCTTAAAGTTGATCATCGAACAATTTCAAATGAGATCAAAACCTTAAAAGGGTTAAAGAATGTAAATGCAAACTCTTGTGTTACTAACCCTTTGTGTGTCAAGGAAACTCTCATTGAGGAGAATAATAGGTTGAAGGAACAACTCAATAAAGTTCTTTCCACATGCATCCAAGGGGAAAAGAACCTTAATGATTTTTTGAGTAGTCAAAAGAGAGTTATTGGCAAGGAAGGCCTTGGTTTTGGTTCCACTTCCAAGGTGGCCTACAAGAAGAAGTCAACTCCCTCCAATAACTCTATTGTTTTTGTGAAGGAGGGTGAGTTGTCTAATGATCAAGATGAGTTTGATATGATTTCTAAGAGTATTGTTCCTAGGAACACCACTACTCACAACAACTTTGAGGGAAAGTATAACCCATATTATGTGCTTCTTAAATCTATTGATGGTCATGTTTATGCAAAATATGTTGGGACCTCATATGGTGATGATTACAAGTATTCTATTTGGGTTCCTAAGACCCTTGTGACTAACAAGAAAGGACCCATCCAAAAATGGGTACCTAAGACAAGAAGTTGATTCATTGTAGGGTTGTGCTTCCGGAGGAACATCATGGATGATTGATAGTGGTTGTTCCGCACACATGACCGGAAGAAAGGAAGTGTTGAATGACTTAAAACTCCAACTCCTCAAATTTTCTCATGTAACTATTGGTGATCGCTCACAACTTAAGGTATTGGGACATGGCAAGGTGGTCATTTCTCCGGATCCATCCATTGAGAAAGTCCTCCTTGTTGAGTCCCTTGGTTATAATCTTCTTTCCGTCTTGCAACTTTGTGAATGCAATTTTACATGTGTCTTTGGGCGTCATCACGTGCTTGTTCTTCACACAATTTCTATTAAAGTAGCCTTTGTTTGATTTGTGGAAAACGATATGTATATAGTGGATTTCTCGAAAGAAACTACACATATCGCCACTTGTCTAATGGCTAAATCCGACGTGGGGTGGCTTTGGCATCGCCGCTTGGGCCATGTCGGTATGAGAAATCTAAAAACTCTTGTGAAGGGTGAGCACGTGGTTGGACTAACAAGTGCGAATTTTTCCAAACATCGTCCTTGTAGCTCTTGTATTGCCGAAAACATACATGAGAAGAATCATCCCAAGACATCAACCATCTCCACAACAAGGCCCTTTGAGCGTATTCACTTGGATTTATTTGGGCCTCCCACATATGATAGTATTGGTGGCAAAAAGTATTATTTGGTGATTGTTGATGATTATACAAGATACACTTGGGTATTCTATATCAAGAGGAAGAGTGAGACTCAAGAACGGTTCATATCTTGGGCCACGGAAGTGCAACGCCAATATGACACCAAGATCTTGTCAATTAGGAGTGACAATGGGTCCGAGTTCAAGAACTACACCATGTATGAATTCTTGAGTGAAGAGGATATAAGACATCAATATTCCGCTGCGTACACCCCTCAACAAAATGGTGTAGCGGAGAGGAAGAATCGCACACTTGTTGATATGGCAAGAACTATGATGGCCGAGTTCAAATCCCCATATAACTTTTGGGACGAAGCCATCAACACCGCTTGTCATCTATCTAACCGACTCTTCCTTCGTATGATGATTGGTAGGACTCCATATGAACTCCTAACCGGTAAAAAACCCAACCTCAAGTATCTTCGAGTTTTTGGGTGTAAATGTCAAGTTTACATTAAAGGTACTAGACTGCATAAATTTGATCCTAGAACTTTTGAAGGTATATTTGTTGGTTATGCCACGAACTCTCACACTTATAGAGTCTACAACATATCCACCGGGTGTGTTGAAGAATTTATGAATATGGAGTTTCATGAGGATAATGGCTCCCAACTGGAGCAAATTGATTGTGATGATGTAGGTGATGAACCTTCCTCCATAGCCATAGGAAGAATGGGTAGAGGTCCACTTATACCCATTGAGGGACACCTTGTAGCAAATGTGGATGGGACTAGCTCTAAGCAAGTGGAGCCATCTACATCAACCACCAATCAAATGGTAGACCAAGAACAAGAACAAGACATTCAGGTGGATACCACTCATCAATAAAGTGATCAAGATCCACCCAATGATAATGGTGGAAATGATTTTGGTGATTCTTGACCAAGAACTCCACTCCGGATGGATCATGGTCTTGATGAAGGAAATGATGAGAATATTCCTCCAAATGAGAATGTCGATGATGCACTAATTTATATCATTACTTGTGAAGCCTCAAGATTGCAACAAAAGTCACATTATCAAAATAATATTATTGGTGGCTTGGGAAGAAGTGTCTCCACTCGTGGACAAGTACTCAAGTTTTGTGGTATTCATTCTTATGTCTCTCATGTTGAACCTATCAAAGTGTATGATGCTCTTGGAGATGAATATTGGGTTCAAGCCATGCATGAAGAGCTCCATAATTTTGAAAGAAACAAAGTATGGTCACTAGTGGAAAGAACCAAGTATCATAATGTCATTGGAACAAAATGGGTGTTCAAGAACAAGCAATACTCTCATGGGCAAGTGATTCGCAACAAGGCTCGATTGGTTGCTCAAGGCTACTCTCAAGTCGAAGGACTTGACTACGGTGAAAATTTCGCTCCCGTAGCTAGACTTGAATCCATTCGTATATTACTTGCATTTTCCACTAGCCATAACTTCATCTTGCATCAAATGGATGTTAAAAGTGATTTTCTAAATGGTCCTCTAAATGAATTGGTATATGTTCAACAACCCCCAGGGTTCGAGGATCACAAGTATCCTAATCATGTCTACTACCTCCATAAGGCTTTGTATGACCTAAAACAAGCCCCACCTGCTTGGTATGATCACTTAAAGGAGTTCCTAGTAGATCGTGGTTTCGTATTTGGGGTAATTGACCACACACTCTTTACCAAAAGTGTAGATGGACATTTCTTCATATGTCAAGTATATGCTTATGATATTATATTTGGATCTTCTAATGTGAGTTTTGTAGACCAATTTTCCAAACTAATGACAAGTGAGTTTGAGATGTCTATGATGGGAGAATTGAAGTTCTTTCTTGGTTTTGAGATCAAGCAACATTATGAAGGGACTTTTATTTGGCAAGCAAAATATATTCAAGACATGCTCAAGAAATTTGATATGAACAATGCCAAGCCACTAGCTTATCCAATGTCAACAACCGTGAATCTTACTATGGATCACAAAGGTATACCGGTTGATCCAAAAAAATTATCATTTTATCATTGGATATTTGCTTTATCTTCGTGCATCTAGACCGGATATTATGTTTAGTGTGAGTTTGTGTGCAAGATTTCAATCTAACCCCAAGGAAATCCATATGATTGCGGTCAAAAGGATTCTTAGATATTTGGTTGACACTCCTACACATCACCTTTCGTATCCATCAAACACAACTTTTGATCTTGTGGGATATTCGGATGCGATTGGGGAGGTGAAAAGGTGGATACAAAATCAACCTCGGGTGCTTGCCAATTCCTTGGCAGGTCACTCGTGTGTTGGTCTTTCAAGAAGAAAAATTGCATTGACACCTCCTCCATGGAAGTGGAGTATGTTTCCGCAGCTAGTTGTTGCTCTCAACTCTTATGGATGAGGCTAAAAGTAAAGTATGGGCACCTAGAAGGGGGGTGAATAGGTGCTACAACCAATTTTAATTTTTCTCGTAGTTTAGGCTTGACACAAAGATAAATTCTCTAGATAGTGCAACTAAGGTGAATTTACCTATATGACAAGGATAGCAATAAATACAACTAGTACAACAATTAATGCAACAAGTACAAGTGAGTAAAAGATAAGGGAACGAGATAACCGACGGGGGGACACGGAGACATGATGTATTCCCGAGTTCCTCCTTGTTAAGGGAGTACGTCTCGTTGGAGGGGTGTGAGCTCGCCACGAAGGCCTACTCAACGCCACAAATGCCTCACCCTATTCTCCGATGAACTCTGCCACAAAGTCCTAGTTCACCTTCTACTATTGAACCCCTTTGAGGCGGGGATCGAGTCCTTTACAAACAAGCTTGGGGCACACACCCACAACTAAATTGGGGGCTCCCAACAATCACAAATCATCAAGAGTAGCAAGAAGCCAAGGTTCTCCACAAGAGGAAACCCTAGGCAAAGATCCCTCAAGCTAATGAGGGGGAAATGGAAATCCGGTTGCTGAAGATGTAGATCCGGTGCTTCTCTTCCAATCCTCCAAGTTTCAACAAGATTTGGTGGAGCAGGTGGGAGATCTAGCTTGGAGGTTGAGCTCAATCAATGGAGTCTTAAATGTTGGAGGAGCTAACCCTTGGGGAAGAAAGAGAGCCTCTATTTATAGTCCCCACTCCAACTAGCCGTTTTCTGCTCAGTTTGCGACCATTCCGGAATCACCCGGGATAAATCCGGACCCCGAAATAATTCTGGAGAAATCCGAATAGCAAACAGAGAGATTTGCGTTCATGTCGGAATCCACCCGGATTACTCCGGATTGGTCCGGAATAATTCCGAATTGCAAACCGAGAGTTTTGCGTTGAAGTCGTAATTTCTCCGGGATAATTCCGGCACCCGGAATCACCCGAAACTTTTCCGAGTTGCAAACAGAGAGATTCGCGTTGAAGTCGGAATTCACTCGGAATGATCCGGATTGCTCCGGATTGATCCGGAATAATTCCGGGTTCCCAATTAGAGCTCTTCTTCGGGCCAGAAAAACATCTGAAGATCTTTAAACTTCTTCACCATTTCTTTGACACCGTATGTGTGCTGATTATGACTATAACCTCTTAAGAAAAATAGAACACATGGTTAAAAGTTCTTTATGTTGTTAACAAACACACAAGAGATATCGAAAATGCGCTTTCAATCTCCCCATTTTTGGTGTTTGATGACAACATAAAGATTCACGGGGATAAACAAGATGAGCGTAAAGAAATGGTCTCCAAAAAATAGATGGAGCTCTTCCTTGATATCTGTCGGGAGGTACATACTTCATAGGCTTTTCTCCCCGTATGTTTTAGACACCTGATGCACCCAAAATGCATCTACTTTTCCAAGCACTTTGCATCGTATTTCTCTCCGGAGTCCCCCCATAATTGAATAAATCTGCAGAATCTGACGCTGTTTTTAGCAAAAGTCTTCTTTCCGTCTATTTTCGCAGGACTTTTCACAGGGGACCAAAACCACGTAACTTTTTATGGAAAAGAAGGGGAATGAGCACCAGATGGGGTCGGGGGGCGCCCGAGGGCCAAAAGGGGGCCCCACACGCGGCCAGATTCCTTGGCCGCGTGGGGTCACCCCTTTTGGGCCCAGATGGCCCACTACGGCTAGGTCTTCGACGTACCCTCCATATATACGAGAAACTGACGGGTTTCGAAGGGAGGGCAGTTCGCAAAACGGAGCGCCGCCGCCACCACGATCTTCGATTTCGGAGTCAGATTGATCCGGGATTTCACCCCCGGAGGTGCAATTCGAGGGGCTTCGTCACCATCATCATCACCACCATCATCTGCATCAACCATGAGCTCCATCACCCCCTCCATGTGTGAGTAGTTTCTGTAGGCATGTGAGGTGTGAGGGGTTTTGGATGAGATTGATCATGTAATTGCTACCCGGTATGCGGGATCTAGGGGTTTGTCTTGAGAATTCTTATGTCTTATGTTGATGCACTATTGCTAGGCTTAATGCTTGTTACTAGGGCCCAAGTGGCATGATTTCAGTACTGAACTTACATTGCTACATCATATATTTGAGTTTGGTATCTATCTGCAATGTGTATTACCTGCTATTATGTTGAACCTGCGAACCCTAAAGTGACAGCTAGGGAAAACAAGGGGGATATGTTCTAGTTTGAGGATTATGTGTGTTCATGGGGTGTTAATGCGTTGGTACGGGCTATTCGAAAGGGTAGACCTTAATTACCTGTAGTTCCAAATTGGCCCTGGTGAAATGGGCAGGTAGGACAATAGGCTTTGTGCAAATTCTCTTGGTTAGTACGCACAATAATTTACGGAACACACACCTACATAAAACTGAGATAGAGAAAGGCCCCGCTGCTAGCAAAACATTATTACATGATCAATCTTATCCGTGCAACACCCCGCTGTCACCTCATGCCTGCGTTTTAGTCTCTGGTTTACTTTCACTCTTTTCCGGTGAAAACTGGGAAAACACTTGCTCTCCATTTACTTTCTGTTTGTTTACTTTCACTGCATTATTACACTCACCACTCTCGCTGCAAGTTTGTTGATACAGAGGTGTGGTTGGGAGTGACGTCCCAATTGCTAAAGTCTCACCGGTATTCTTGTGTTCCCACTGAGTCGAACTACAAATTTGGGTAATACTTCTCATCGAAGACTACGATTGATCTCCTGCACTTGGGAGCCATCAAGACTGTTTTCTGGCGCCGTTGCCGGGGAGCCTAGCTTTATTGGTAAGACCACTTGTTATTGTCTACTTCCTGCACTTTCTTGTTCCCTACAATGGGAAAGGGAAAGGACACTTCGAAGGAGGTAATGCCTTCGACTACTCGTTCTGGTAATGATTTGCCTAGTTAGACCAAATTTTTCACCTAATATTGTTTCTACTGTGGCTGCTAAGAAAAAGAAAGGAATAGCTGGTAAATCACCATTCTCAAAAATGTCTACTAGTACATCTAATGATCAAACACTTAATAATGTAGACAAAGAACTAGCTTCTGAAATTCCTCCAAACTATTGAAACACCTGAGGCAAATGAAACACCTGAAACAACTGAAATTCCTGAATCTTCTGTAGATGAAAATGTAGAACTTGAGCTAGAAAGAAATGAGACTCGTAGAGAGTATGAATATGGGGCCTCTTCTGTATAAGAAGAAGCATTTATTGAGGCCTTTATATCACCTGATTATAAAAAACTTGATAAACTCTCTATTTATGATGATGCATCTCTTGGAAACTGTTTTGCTGCTACTAGGAATTTGTGTGGCCCAGCTATTAGAATAGAGATAAAGATTATGAATTCAATGTTAATCCTGAGATAATTGAGATAGTTGAGAAGTCTAGATTCTGTGGAAAGGATGAGGAGTCTCCTCTTGATCATATTGCTGAATTGCATGCTTTATCTACTACATTTGGAAATGATGAAATCCGTCGACATTATTTATTCTTAAAATTGTTTCCTTTTTCTTTGGATGAAGATGCTAGAGTTTGGTATAATCGTTTAGGACATGCATGTATTACTAGTAAGGAAGAATGCTTGCAATTGTTTTTCAATAAATATTTTCCTGATGAAAGGATACATGCATTAACTGTTGAAATTGGCAATTTTAAACAAGATAAGAAAGAGAGTCTACCCCAAGCTTGGGGGAGATTTGGTGAAATGTGTAAGAAATGTCCTGGTCATGGTTTTAAACCTCATGAATTGCTTGATATATTCTATAATGGACTAATGGGGGAAACAAGAGACTACCTTGATAGTATTGCATGGAATATCTTTAGGGACAGAAGTGTTGATGAAGCAATTGAATTACTGGAGTCTATTCTCGAGAATGAAGCTGATTGGAACATTGAGGAGATAGATAAAAATGAGACACTCCGAGAGAAGAAATGAGGTATACTCGAATTGAACCAAGAAACAATGGCTGAAGCTTCCAAGGATATTAAAGAGAAGGGAATTAAAACCTCTCATCTCAAGGAATTATCTGAAATGGGTATTAAACTTCCTACTGATGAACCATGCTTTCCAATTCAAGTGAACTCTATACTCCATATGGAAGGTAATGAGGAGGTAACACCTCCTGTTGATGTCTCTTATGTTAACAATTTTGCTTATCATGATAATCCTGAGGAGCGTAAAATTAGAATGACTATCATGGAAAACCATCATAAAATTAATTTCCTCCGTGAAAATTTAAATGCTAGTGTAGGGGAAGTTAAAAGAATTGTTAAACATTGTGAAATGATGAACAATCAAGTTGAGCAAATGATTTCTTTACAAAATCAATTGTATGAAAATCTGAATAAACAAAAACAATTATGTGGAGTTAATACAAGGGGAGGTGCAAGCACCCAGGATCCTGATTATCCTGATGATCATCCTAAAAGAAAAGAGCAAGTTGCTCTTAAAGATAAATCTTTTGCAGGAAAATATCCCAATGAAAATGAGCATGATGATGACTCCAATGAGCAAGACAATGATATTTCTATTTGTGATGCTGAAACTGAGGATGATAATAATGAAGAAGAAGAATCATCTCCACCTGATATTGAACAACATGATGATAATAATGAAGAAGCTGCTGGTAAGGAGGATCCTCGGCCTTCTATTGAGAAGACCAAGAAGAAGAAGAAACCAAATAAAGATAAAGATAAAGGTAAAGAAAGGGATCCATGGGTACAAAGACCCATTCCATATCCCCAAGAGGTATCAAAACCAAAAGATGAAGAGAGGTATGGGCAATTTTATGATATGATTAAGAATATGAAATTAGAGATTCCACTTATTGATGCTATTAAGAATCCTCCATATTCAAAATACATTAAAGATATTGTCACTAATAAAAGAAAGATACCTACTGATGCTATTACTGCTATGCTTGTTGATTATTCATTTAAAAGAAAATTGCCTGAAAAACGTGGAAATCCTGGTATTCCTACTATTCCTTGCAAAATTAAAGAAGCCTATGTGAAATATGCATTATGTGATTTAGGAGCTGGTGTTAGTGTTATGCCTTTCTCACTATATAAGAAGCTTAATTTGAACAAACTAGTTCCAACAGAAATATCTTTACAAATGGTTGATAAAACAACTGCTGTACCTATAGGAATATGTGAGGATGTTCCCATCTCTATTGCTAATGAGTTGATACCTACTAATTTTGTTATATTAGAAATGCCTGAAGATGATAATCTATCTATTATTCTTGGTAGACCTTTTTTGAATACTACAGGAGCTGTGATAAATTGCACTGAGAGCAAAGTGACATTTAATGTTAAAGGCAAAGAGCACACTATTTATTTTCCCAAGAAGAAACATGTTACAAGTATGAGCACAAGTGTGAATGCTATACAAATAAACTCCATTAAGATTGGTAGCATTGAAATACCTATACCACCTCTAGCACCAAGGTATGAAATATTGATGATTGGGACCATTCCAATCAAATATGAGGTAACTTGATTTATTGTTTTATAATAAGTAATAATAAGAATCATGAGCTATATTCTTCTTTACATGTTGCTAATGAGTCCTGATCAACCTCATTACTAATGTGGAAATGATAAAGGCACGATTCACAAACATTTAAATTGCATTTTTTTTGTTATTTGCTTTAAAATTGTGAGACATAGACATAGTATTAAAAAATTTAGAATCAGAAATCACAGAATATGAAGTTTTAGAAATTCTCTGTAGAAAAGTTTCACGTAAAATTCCAGAAAAAATAGGGGGTCAGTTTTTTGCCCGAATGGACCAGCAGCCAGTGGGGGGGCACCAGCAGGCCACCAGGGGCCAAAATAGGTACCTCCACACGGCCAGATTCCTTGGCCGCGTGGGATACCCCATTTTTTGCCACAAGTGGATGCTGGGGCCCATCTAATGCTCATCTGCTCCCTTTCGACCGAAAACCAACCCCGGTTCATCTCCTCCATTTTTTCCGTGCTCTGTTTCTCCGTCAATCCTCGATCTCCACATTTGAGGCAGATTTTTCAAATCTGTTTGATGGAATCACTCCTTGCAAGGTAACATGCTGAACAAGGGAAAGGCATTGCTTGGGATGTCCTCAAGGACAAGGAGAAGAGAATCAAGGGTGTCCAACAATCATGATGATAATCAGTTATGGGAGGATGAATTGGTTTTTGCAGGTGAAAATCTGCGTGTCCATACCACAAGATGGCAAGACCCCGAAGTTCTTGAACATTGGGGGATTGCTGAAGATTTACAAGCCTTTGCTGCAACTACGGGGCTGCTTGAGTTATCACGGCATCCACGCAACACATATGTGGAACTCTCGAGGGAATTCCTCTCTACATTCAGGTTTGAGGGACCGGTGGTGCACCGAAAAAGTAAGTCTAAGAACCCTCCTCCAGCTACTTTGTCATTAAATTTACAATGAGGGGGAAGCGTTTAGTCATGTCATTAGAGGAATTCTGTAAGGCTATACGTGTACCAACTACGGGGTTATGGGATGAAACATATGCTGATTCTAGAGAAGAACTTGTCACATTCTGGCGTAGCATTGCTAAAAATATTCCTGAAAGAATGAATAGAGGCAAGCTCACATGCATCCAACACCCGGGCCTTAGATATTTTGCATTGTTTCTTGCTAGAGGATTCCTTGCTAGGGATAACACTTTTGCTTGCACTGGTCCTATGATCTATTTATTAAAATGTGCAATGGAAAATACAACACCTATGTATAACCTGGGAACCATACTTGCTAGAACTTTGCATTTAGCTGTGAGTAGGAATGGCACGGATAAAACTCCTTTATATGTTGGTGCCATTGCCACTTTAATCCATGAATACATTATGGCAGAACGAGGTTTTAATGATAACTTGGGTACCATGGGAAATGAGTCTCGACTGCTGGATTTTGGTTTACTTTTTCGCATGGATATGAGCAGGGCTGAGAAAGAATATTTTTCATATTGCTATAAGGATTCTAATGGGCACATTGTGTCTGTTAGGCTCCCTTGTGCTGACTTGTTTGACAGGGAGACAAAGTGGACTGTGCAAGAAGAGCCACAACAAGAAGAGCAACAACAGGAGGAGCCCCAATACCAGGCGCCTATGGCATATCCCTGGGGCTTCCCTGAACCACACTTTGGAGCACAGGCATGGCAGGATACATCCTTCTTCCAGGGAGGTTCGTCGAGTGGTGGACATGATTACCACCCAGGATACTAGCTTGATCACAAGCTTGGGGGAGTATTTCTCTCCCTCCTCATTCGTTGTGTTATATCACTTGCATGTTATTTGTTGTTTTATGTTCTTTAAATCTGAAAAACACAAAAATATTTTTGTTATTTGTTAGCTAGTTTACTTCTGGTTATTTACATTATGTTTCTAAAAAATCAAAAACCACAAAAAGATTTTTGTTTTCTTGAGTTTAGTATAAATACGGAGCTGCAGGAATTGCTGGAATATGTTCACTGTTATATGCTTTAATCTTTACTTGTGACTCCGTTTGAGCTGAAAATTTAATCACTACTGCAACTTTTATGGCCTTCACCTCTGTAAAACATGAGAAACTTTTGAGGTTTTTAGGTAGGTAAACAAATTGCTGAATGCAGTAACTTTTTATAGCAAGATTTGAGTTTTTATTGAGCAGTTCAAGTGGGGAGAGGAGAACAACAATGATATGATAATGTGCTTGAAGGGATGAAAGGTATGACACCTTTGCCGTGCTTATGTATGCTTTTTAATAACAGCAAGTGCACACCTTATGATTCCCTTAACACTTAGTGACATAATAGCCATTGTTTATCTTCTCCGTGGTTTAGTAGAATATATTCTGATGCAACTGAAATATTGTTTAGTGTCATTACTTGGCTGATGGATTGAATAATTGTAGCCTTAAGCAAAGGTTTACGCATCCCATTGTGCTTACTGAACTTGCCAACCAAGGAAAGAATTAAAATAGAAAATTTCATGAATGATAAAAGTGGAGTCTTATGCTTGACGAACTTATGGTTGGGGGTTAGTCTAAATGTGTATCACATGGAAAACTTTCAACGCTGCACTAAGAATTCTATATTCAAGTTGATATCATGTTCTTTTAACTGTGGATGTCTGTCATGCCGAAATGTGGTAGAGGAATAGTAAGTCTTGATGAGTAAGTATATATGATTAGAGAGACGCATTGGGCCGCTAACCCAAGCCATGCGATATCATGGTGGAAATTTACTTATAGCTAGAATGGACTCCGCAACATATCCTATAATAAAATAAGAAGCTATGCATATAGTGAATGAAATAAAAAAGGATAATGAGTCCATTCCATTTGTTTGTCTTGCCATTTTGACATGGACTGGTTTCCATGTCATGGGGCAAGAGGTACCCCAATTGCTGCTCTCTATGATGTCATTAATACTTACAATGATTGTACAAGGCTTATTAGGAATCTAGAGTTGAGTAATCATGGTGCGGGACTTCGCTTTTAAGGGGCATGAGGCTTTCAACTTGTAGTTTGTCAAGCATAAGAATCAAAATGAAAAAAATTAATGCTTTAGCAAAACTGAGAGCAAGGTAGTAAGCACAATGATTTTACTTGTCAACATATGAAAGAATCAGAGATCTCAAAAATCTTGATATGATTCAATCATCAGCGATGCACAAGCCTTTGTTTATGTCTACAATTGTGTAAACTCATTCAAGTATTAACACTTCATGTTATTTCTATTGCAACAAGTATATATGCTTCAACGCTGAGTAGATGCACACTTGCTAGTATTTTGCTACTTATTATAGGAATCATGTCTTGAGTATTTGCTAGTATTAATTGATGATGCATATGCAATGCAAAGTTCTTGCCAAAGTTTTTATCGCTTCTGCACTGCGTTTGAGTTGTTCGAGGACAAACAACGAGCTAAGCTTGGGGGAGTTGATGCACCCAAAATGCATCTACTTTTCCAAGCACTTTGCATCGTATTTCTCTCCGGAGTCCCCCCATAATTGAATAAATCTGCAGAATCTGACGCTGTTTTTAGCAAAAGTCTTCTTTCCGTCTATTTTCGCAGGACTTTTCACAGGGGACCAAAACCACGTAACTTTTTATGGAAGAGAAGGGGGAATGAGCACCAGATGGGGCCGGGGGGCACCCGAGGGCCAAAAAGGGGCCCCACACGCGGCCAGATTCCTTGGCCGCGTGGGGTCACCCCTTTTGGGCCCAAATGGCCCACTCCGGCTAGGTCTTCGACGTACCCCTCCATATATACGAGAAACTGACAGGTTTCGAAGGGGAGGTATGTTCGCAAAATGGAGCGCCGCCGCCACCACGATCTTCGATTTCGGAGTCAGATTGATCCGGGATTTCACCCCCGGAGGTGGAATTCGAGGGGCTTCGTCACCATCATCATCACCACCATCATCTCCATCAACCATGAGCTCCATCACCCCCTCCATGTGTGAGTAGTTGCTATAGGCATGTGAGGTGTGAGGGGTTTTGGATGAGATTGATCATGTAATTGCTACCCGGTATGCGGGATCTAGGGGTTTGTCTTGAGAATTCTTATGTCTTATGTTGATGCACTATTGCTAGGCTTAATGCTTGTTACTAGGGCCCAAGTGGCATGATTTCAGTACTGAACTTACATTGCTACATCATATATTTGAGTTTGGTATCTATCTGCAATGTGTATTACCTGCTATTATGTTGAACCTGTGAACCCTAAAGTGACAGCTAGGGAAAACAAGGGGGATATGTTCTAGTTTGAGGATTATGTGTGTTCAGGGAGTGTTAATGCGTTGGTCCGGGCTATTCGAAAGGGTAGACCTTAATTACCTGTAGTTCCAAATTGGCCCCGGTGAAATGGACAGGTAGGACAATAGGCTTTGTGCAAATTCTCTTGGTTAGTACGCACAATAATTTACGGAACACACACCTACATAAAACTGAGATAGAGAAAAGCCCGCTGCTAGCAAAACATTATTACATGATCAATCTTATCTGTGCAACACCCCGCTGTCACCTCATGCCTGCGTTTTAGTCTCTGGTTTACTTTCACTCTTTTCCGGTGAAAACTGGGAAAACACTTGCTCTCCATTTACTTTCTGTTTGTTTACTTTCACTGCATTATTACACTCACCACTCTCGCTGCAAGTTTGTTGATACACAGGTGTGGTTGGGAGTACGTCCCAATTTCTAAAGTCTCACCGGTATTCTTGTGTTCCCACTGAGTCGAACTACAAATTTTGGTAATACTTCCCATCGAAGACTACGATTGATCTCCTGCACTTGGGAGCCGTCAACACCAAGCAGTCTAAACAAGTTCACACAACATGCATAGAGATAATAATAATAAAGCAAGCATGATAGTAGCATAACCACGGGTAGGGTGACACAACCAAGTCACAAGGTTCCACACACGAATAATAAAAAGTTTGCAATCACGAGAAACAAAACTAAAGAAACCGGAGCACAAGACTATAAGATCGAGAACGAAAAGGCAAAAGACTCGTGCTCCCACCCTTGCAACACCCGTGACAACCTAATAGAAGACTCCTTCTCCCCCTTTGGCATCAAAGACGCCATAAAGGGAAAACGAGTCCAACTAGCATTCCGAGGGATCACTCGATGTCGTCATCTCCTCCTTGATGATCATCTTCATCTTCCTCTTCATCTTCCTCTTCCTCCTCTGGATGCTCACGCTCACCACAGTTGCCAGCATCATCAAATTCATCCTCATCAGAAGCTTCCTCATCATCAACATCAGCTGGAGGCACCCCGAAGTAGAAGTCATCATCATGGATCTCGGGCATCTCAATGGGAACATACTCAGCAGCAGCAAAAGAGTCAGGATCAACAGGCACTTCTATCCCAGCAGCTCTACGGTCAGCGTTTTGAATGCGCCGACTCTCCTTGGCCAATTCCCTAGCATCATGGGCAATCGCCCTAGTGTCACTGCACATACTGAACATGATCCGGAAGAACTTGGCAATGCCACTAGAGGGACACTGAGAGGCACCACTCGAAGAAGCAGAAGGAGTAGCCATAGGAGACTTGGACTTGGCCTTGGAGTACTCAGGAATCTCCACACCAAGAATGAGAGATGGCACCATCCTCTTGCCCTTGACGATTGGAAATTCTTCCATGATGTCAACTCCCAGCTTGGCATTAATGAACCTCTGAATCAGTGGGCCAAAAGCGGGCTTCCTCTTCTCCATGACCCCAATGCAAATCTCACGGTATACAAAGTCCATCACATCAATCTTCCTCTGGTTTTGAGGCCTGGTGAGAAACATGAGGTTCACCATAAAGGCCCTAATAGCAGAGTAGTCACCAGCCTTGATCACAATGGTGGCACGGAAGATCTTGGACAACAGGTTGTAGTAGGGGTACATGTTGGAGTTCAAGGGCCTAGTCTTGCCGTGAGCATAAGGAGGATAGCAGAAATTAAAGCTTGAGCTGTCATACTCTGGGTTGTCATGAACTTTGAAACCATGATTACCATAAGTGGCAGTCCACCTGTATCCTAGTGCCTCAGCAAACTCACCCAAGTTGCTCGAGATCCTCTGATCTCCAGATATCCAAGTCATAGAGCGCACAACATCACCCGTGTAGTGGAGAGTGCAATAGAACTGAGCAATAAGATCCGGGAAATACTCGCACTCGATCTCCAGAAGTGGTGCCACACCTAGCTTCACCAAGCAAGCATGAACATGACGAAGATCACCAGTTTTGTGCCTATGATAGAAGTCCATGTCAATCTGAGTCTGCTCACATACAAGTGGGTTCTGAAGAGAATAGAAGTCCTCCCAAGTCTTGAGCTGAAGGTTTGTCCAAAAACGAGAATCCGTACAAGTGGACTCAATGAAGCGGTATGGATTCTACCGCTTGATATGATTCCACTGAGCAATGGTGTAGGACTTCAGATCCCCTTCGGGCACCCTCTCAATCTGATCATCATCACGATTCCCTCCACGAGAACCGGAGGTGCGACCCCTTGTAAGGCGAGCACCCCTCCCAGCAGAGGACTTCCTCTTCAAACCTGAGCGTGAGCCAGTACCTGTGAATAGAGGACATATGAAAAGAAAAAGATGAGTGCATATGCCAAACTGGAAACAAAGGAACTCCAAAAAGTTAGATGTAGTGCAAGTTGTCGAGATTCTGGCAGAATCCGGAATTATTCCGGATGAGCCCGGAATTATTCCGACTGAGTCGGATTTATCTGGAAAAAATCCGGGATCCTTGATCTGGCCCGAGAGATCCCCAAAAAATAGAAAACTTGGCTCACTAACTACACCAAACTTTGAGGAAAAACCATGGAAACGATCCTAGATGAGTTCTATAGTGCTGGAATTTTGTGGGAGTGGCAAAATACATGATAGATCTAAGTCTAGATTGGAAGTGGTTAGACTAGATCTAAGAAGCCATGGTAACTTGGTAGGGAGATTAGCAAGATGAACAAGTTGACATGAACTCGGATCTAGATCAAACCCTCGGTGAGATTTCATCTAGAACCAAAATCAACCAATAGAAACAAGAAATAAGAGGTGCCAATCACAATAACTTTCATGGGGGGATGTACTTGTCCAAAGAGGGACAAAAAATCCTCCCTAAGGGCAACGGGGACGGATGCTACGAATTTTGGTGGCTAGGGCATGGGAGGAGGGGGAAAAGGTGGAGGAAAACTGCCTCCCATGCGTGTGGGTCTATTTATAAAGAAAACTGGCACGCCCGGAATGGCCCGGAATTAATCCGATTCGGTCGGAATTATTCCGGAAGTACCCAAAAATTTTCTGGTTAGGTCGGATTCTTCCAGAATCATTCCGGCCAGAACAGGATTTGCTCCAAACAAGACCAGAAATGACAATTTGGAAAGGCTAGGATCGATGTGTCTTTGTGTGGAGTAAGGCATATGCAGAAGAACATGAGGAGGGGACAAAATAGAGCAAAACACAAAGGGGTTAGATTTCCTAGTCTTACTTCTCGGGGAAGATGCAAATAAGATTTGAGATAGCAACGAGAAGTAGTGTTCAGAAAGATAACACAATAAACCAACCAAAACATCCAACTAAGAACCAACTCTTCAAGAGAGAATAGGTTGTGGCCTAAGCCACCGTGTAAGAGTTTTCATGGTATGCAAGCGCGAAGATATATCTTGGGGGCATTGCCATTACTCAACATTGAAGCTCACAATTCAACATTAGAAAAAGAGAGATAACAATAAATTTTTGCTTTGGGCATAATGGGGGAGGGAGAACCGAATGTGTTAGGATAACACCCCCCCTATGTACATGCCTACACCTAAACTCGAACACGTTTCATCTATAGGGGTGTGTGCAAGATCCTCAAGTCAAACTCCTAGAATCAATGACATTTAGTTCATTCCTCGAGAACAAGAATCTTGCATCATAAAGTGGCTTCGTGAAAATATCCGCAAGATTGTCCTTGGTGGGCACATAAGATAGTGCAATATCCCCTCTTGCCACATGGTCTCGGATGAAATGATGGTGAATCTCAATGTGCTTCGTTCTTGTATGTTGCACGGGATTGTATGCGATCTTGATGGCACTTTCATTGTCACACAAAAGAGGCACCTTATCCATATGAACTCCATATTCCTTGAGAGTTTGCCTCATCCATAGCAATTGAGTGCAAGAACTTGCGGCGGCTACATACTCGGCTTCGACGGTGGAGAGAGATATGCAATTTTGCTTCTTGGAATACCAACTCACTAAGGACATACCAAGAAATTGGCAAGCCCCAGAAGTAGACTTCCTATCATCTTGATCACCCGCCCAATCGGAA
Organism: Alopecurus myosuroides; assembly: GCA_028641055.1. Taxonomy (NCBI): domain Eukaryota; kingdom Viridiplantae; phylum Streptophyta; class Magnoliopsida; order Poales; family Poaceae; genus Alopecurus; species Alopecurus myosuroides. The sequence goes on from CM054058.1 coordinate 481,647,061, forward strand.
TCCGTGTAGCCATTGAGAGAAAATTGTGCCCCCTTTGGGTACCACAAACCAAATCTTGGGGTATGAACCAAATAACGAAAGATCCTATGGACCGCCATCAAATGGCTATCCTTAGGAGCCGCTTGATACCTTGCACACACACCTACACTCAAAACGATATCGGGCCTAGATGTACAAAGATAGAGCAAAGAACCAATCATAGAACGGTACATCTTTTGGTCCACATCTTTACCCTTCGGATTATGTGATAGGTGGCACTTCACTTGCATAGGAGATGTCTTGATCTTTGCATATAGGAAGTTAAACCTCTTGATCATGTCTTGGGTATACTTGGCTTGAGAAATGAAAGTCCCACAAGCCAATTGTTTGATCTCAAAGCCAAGGAAGAATTTAAGCTCACCCATCATAGACATCTCGAACCTATCAGTCATAAGCTTAGAGAACTCATTATTGAAAGCTTGGTTAGTTGAGCCAAAGATAGTATCGTCCACATAGAGTTGGCATATGAAAAGCTCTCCCTTTACTCTCTTGGTGAAGAGAGTGGGGTCGATCTTCCCAACTTCGAAACCACGGTCATCTAACAATTATCTAAGGTGTTCATACCAAGCACGAGGTGCTTGTTTGAGGCCATAGAGAGATTTGTCAAGTTTGTAGACATGGTTAGGAAAGTTGAGATTCTCGAACCCCGGAGGTTGCTTCACATATACTTCCTCTTTTAGTGGACCATTCAAGAAAGAACTTTTAACATCCATTTGTTGAAATTTGAAATTATGAGAAGAAGCATAAGCAAGGAGGATACAGATGGACTCAAGGCAATCCACGGGTGCGTAGGTTTCATCAAAGTCAACTCCTTCAACTTGAGTGTAACCTTGAGCAACCAATCTAGCCTTGTTCCTTATGACAATTCCATGCTCATCTTGCTTGTTCTTGAAAATCCACTTAGTGCCAATAACATTGTGGCAATCTTTGGGCTTCTCAACTAATCTCCAAACTTTGTTGCGCTCAAAGTTATTGAGCTCATCATGCATTGCTTCAACCCAATCGGAGTCCTCAAGAGCTTCAAACACTTTCTTAGGTTCCACCGTAGAGATATGATCTCGATGCTCACTAAAATGTGTCAATTGCCTTCTTATGGATCTTCTAGCTTGAATATCCTCCAAGACCTTGTTGTCTTGGGCATCAATATGCTTCAAAGCTCTTCTTATCCTTTTGAAACGACGGGCTTCGATCTCCGCATTATTGCGCGGAGGGCTCACTTGATCATCTTGATCATTTGGGTCCCCATCTTGACCAACTTGACCTTGATCATCATCATCATCAACAACAATATCTTCAACACTTTCTTCAAGTTGAGGAGAGGATGAAGAGGATGGTTGATCTTGGCCTTGACCTTGACTAGCATTAGTGATAGGAGTGGGTACGACTTGCGTAGAGTCTTGGTCAATGAGAGGAGGGTCTTGAACATGTTCTTGGTTAGGTGTAATACTTGGCTCATTGGCTTGTTCTTATATTGTAGAGGAGGGCTCCACTTGAGTAGAGCATAGTCCTTCTCGAGTCGCCATAAGGTTTCCATCAATGGGGCGGAAAAATCCCACACCCATCCTTGAGGTATTTCAACATCTACATTAGAAACATGAAATTGCGCCACTTGGGAGCCATCATTTTCCTCGAAAGACACACTACAAGATTCTATGACAATCCGTGAGGCTTTGTCAAAGACTCTATAACTGTGGGATTCGGAATCGTAACCAACAAAAATACCCTCAATAGTTTTGGATTGAAATTTAGACAACCTAACACCCTTGATCAAATAGAAGAACTTACAACCGAATACACGGAAGTAGGAGACGTTGGGCTTGTTGCCGGTGAGGATCTCATATGGAGTCTTGTCCAAGCCTTTGCGGATGTAGAGGCGGTTGGAGGAGTGGCATGCGGTGGATATGGCCTCGGCCCATAAGTATTGGGGAGAAGTGTACTCCGCCAACATGGTCCTTGCCATATCCAAGAGAGTGCGATTCTTCCTTTCGGCAACACCATTTTGTTGAGGAGTGTAAGTGGAGGAGTATTAATGACGAATGCCTTCTTCACTAAGGAATTCATTCAATGTATAGTTCTTGAACTCCGAACCATTATCACTCCTAATAGCCATGATTTGCACATTGTGTTGACGTTGCACTTTATTGGAGAAGTCGATGATGGTTTGTTGAGTCTCACTCTTGCACTTGAAGAAATAAACCCAAGTGTATCTTGAATAATCATCGACAATCACCAAGCAATTATTTTTGCCTCCAAGACTTGCTTCGGGCACGTCACCAAAGAGATCAACATGGAGAAGCACCAAGATCCTCTTTGATGAAATAATAGTCTTGGACTTGTGCAACTTATCGTGCATCTTTCCTTCAACACACGACCTACAAACATGATCCTTTGAAAAGGAAACATTTTCTTTTAGTCCGACAATAAGGCCACCTTTGTAAAGACTTTGCAAAGTTCTCATGTTGACATGGGACAAGCGACGATGCCACAACCATCCCACGTCCGCCTTTCCTAAAAGACACATTGTTTGAGAGTTGGTAGACTTCGAAAAGTCCACCACGAACAACTCATTTTCAACATGTACCACGTAAGCAACGTCAAGAGTCTTGCTCCTCAAAAGGACCACAATATCAACATCAAAAAAGATGGAGAAACCCATCTTTCCAACAGAGCGGACGGAAATTAAATTATAACCAAGGGATTCGACAAGCATGACGTTCACGATAGTGATATCGGGAGCCACCACAACATTTCCGAACCCGAATACCTTAGACGAGGACGAGTCTCCATAAGTGACGGTTGCTTGTATGTCATTTGGGCGCAACTCCGTCACAAGTTCTTTGCTTCCGGTCATATGGCTAGTGCATCCACTATCAATTATCCATTTAGTCCCACCGGAAGCATAGTCCTTCAAGAGATCATTGACTAGAGTTAGGACCCGAGGAGGGTCCCTTCATGTTAGCAACAAGGGTCTTTGGAACCCAAATAGTATAGTCAATGAAACCCTCAATAGGATCAACATATTTAGCTTGCACAACACCATAATAATCAACATATAAGAAATGGTGTGGATTGTTAGTTCCCGCGGAGGTGCTACGAGTAGTGTTGTCCCTCATGACACTACTACTCGAGGCAACATTGCTTACTTGAGCGGGTGTGCTACGAGTAATGTTGTCCCTAACGACAATACCACCCGAAGCACCATTTTGGGTCTTCTTCTTGTTCTTCTTCTTGGCTACATAGCCAAGACCTTGCTTGCCCACTTGTTGCCTTGGAGCACTCAATTTTGGTCTAGCAATGACCACATTAGAGCTAGGGGAAACCACTTGGGGGGTAGGGATCACAACCTTCTCAACTTGAGGGCCTTTGCCCTTGAGACTTCCTAGCTCATCCTTCAACCTAGCATTTTCCTCAATAATATTTGCATGATCACAAGAAGAAGTAGAGGTGCTAGGGTTGTTAGGTTGATTAAGTTGAGTTTGAAGTTGTTCATGCAACTCTTTTAGGGAAGAGTGTTGCCTTTCCAAAGCTTTGTGAGCCTTGGTTAGCTTTTCAAACTCCTCAGTTAGTTTACCATGACCAACCCCAAACTCGATTTTATCCTTTTTAGCCTTTTTATATTTAGCAATAGCAAGATCACGTTCCTTAGTGATGTTATAGACAAGTTCATTATGAGTTAATTCAATAGATTCAAGTTCATCCTCTAGAGAAACTCTACCATCTTGCTCTTCCTCAAGAGTCATAGAGAGGGATGCAATTTCATCCGCATCCCTTCTTTCAACCTCACCTTTCTTCTCAAGAGCATCTTGGGCCTCTCCCAATTGCCTCATGAGATACTCAAATTACTTCTTGGTCTCCCCTTGCATGTTAGACATAAAACGGTCCAAGGAGACCCTCTCATCTTCTTCTCTAAGACTAGCAAGATGTTCTAGTTCACTAGGGATCTTAGAGTTGGAAGAAGGTGATACCTCCGTGGCCTTAGCCATGAAGCACTTGGCATTACGTCGAGGATGATCGTCATTGGGGGATTCAAAGAGAGATGAATATGATGGAATGGAAGCAATAGCTAGAGCGGCCACTTCACTTGTGGTTTCTTCTTCTTCATCACTCCCGGAATCATACTCCTCTTGAGTCAAGAGCACAAACTTGGTGGGAGACTTCTTGTTGAATGGTTTCTTCTTGAAGTAAGGTTTATTGTACTCAACCTTGGACTTGTCCTTGCGAATAAGCTTACCACTATGGAGCTCTCTATTCTCATAGGGGCACTCCACAATGAAGTGGTGTTTATCTTGGCAATTTAAGCAAGACCTCACTTTTTGAGCCCCATCATTTCCATAGCGAGACTTGGTCTTCTCCTCAACAAATTTCTTGCCCTTGGGAGGATTGTTCCAAAACTTTTGCACGGTGAGAGCAATGAGATCCTTTAGCACGGGATCATAGTATTGTTCCTTCAAGGGAAACAATGCCTCTTCTCCTTCTTCTTCATACTCAACCTCTCTTTACAAAACCTTGTCCTTCAAATCAACGGATGCTCCTTTGTGAATTCCAATGGCCCTAGCACGGTTGTCAAGAGCCTTCTTGGTTTGCACTTGATACGAGCACATTTCTTGCATCACTTGAGTTGAGGTCATTGAAGAGAAATCATGTCTTCCTTGAATTCTCTTCATATCCACGCCCTCAAATGGCATTATAGCAATCATGTACTTCCTCTTGATCCAAGCATCATCAATGTACTTGGAACCAACATTTGAGAAGGCGGTGGCAAGAGTCTTGAGTCTCCGGTACATGTCCACATGGTCCTCTCCGTCATGCATATAGAAACCTTCGGCCTCATTGGTCAAGGCATCATATCTATTCCTTTGCATGATCTAATTGCCCACAAACATGATGACAAGAGCGTCCCATGTTTCCTTGGCGGTGGAATATTGTTGAAGACGTGGCATGTGGTTAGGACCCACGGCTTGTTGAAGAATGGACAAAGTGGTGTAGTTGAGTTGGCAATCTACGGCTTCTCTTCTTGTGAGGTTCTTGGGGTCATGAGGCTTGTATCCATCACGAGTGATCCTCCAAAGATCTATACAAGAAGATTTCAAGTGAGTCTCCATGTAGTATTGCCATTCACGAAAAGAAAAAGCATCAATTTTAGGTGGATATCCCCTAGGGATTATATGAGGATGAGGGACGGGTGGATCGGGAGAATATCGTCCTTTTACGGCATGATATTCTTCTTCTCCATCCGTGCCCTTCTCGGTGGAGTTTTCGGCGGAAGCATTTTTATATGTATCACCATCTACCCCTATCTTAGCGCCCTCCAAAATGGTTTCCAGAGGAGAAGTCTCGGATACCTCCGGTCCTTTGGCTTTGAGGAGTTGCGACAAGACTTGACGCAACTCATCAAATTTAGCGTCTATGGATGAGGTCAATGAGGTTCTCAACTCATTGAGATCATCCATGGACACCCTTGCCTTGGACGATTCGGTATCCGATTCTTCTGCCATACTAAAACTCTTATGCGGTTAAGCCCAATAGAAGAGCCGAGTCTCTGATACCAATTGAAAGTAAAGTATGGGCACCTAGAGGGGGGAGGGTGAATAGGTCCTACAACCAATTTTAATTTTTCTCGTAGTTTAGGCTTGACACAAAGCTAAATTCTCTATATAGTGCAACAAAGGTGAATTTACCTATATGACAAGGATAGCAATAAATACAACTAGTACAACAATTAATGCAACAAGTACAAGTGAGTAAAAGATAAGGGAACGAGATAACCGAAGGGGGGACGCGGAGACACGATGTATTCCCGAGTTCCTCCTTGTTAGGGGAGTAAGTCTCGTTGGAGGGGTGTGAGCTCGCCACGAAGGCCTACTCAACGCCACAAAGGCCTCACCCTATTCTCCGATGAACTCTGCCACAAAGGCCTAGTTCACCTTCCACTATTGAACCCCTTTGAGGCAGGGATAGAGTCCTTCACAAACAAGCTTGGGGCACACACCCACAACTAAATTGGGGGCTCCCAACAATCACAAATCACCAAGAGTAGCAAGAAGCCTAGGTTCTCCACAAGAGGAAACCCTAGGCAAAGATCCCTCAAGCTAATGAGAGGGAAATGGAAATCCGGTTGGTGAAGATGTAGATCCGGTGCTTCTCTTCCAATCCTCCAAGTTTCAACAAGATTTGGCGGAGGAGGTGGGAGATCTAGCTTGGGGGTTGAGCTCAATCAATGGAGTCTTAAATGCTGGAGGAGCTAACCCTTGGGGAAGAAAGAGAGCCTCTATTTCTAGTCCCCACTCCAACTAGCCGTTTTTCTTCTCGGTTTGCGACCATTCCGGGATCACTCAGAATAAATCCGGACCCCGGAATAATTCCGGAGCAATCCGAATAGCAAACAGAGAGATTGCGTTCATGTCAAAATCCACCCGGATTGGTCCGGAATAATTCCGAATTGCAAACCGAGAGTTTTGCGTTGAAGTCGGAATTTCTCCGGAATAATTTCGGCACCCGGAATCAAACAGAACTTTTCCGAATTGCAAACAGACAGATTCGCGTTGAAGTCGGAATTCACCCGGAATGATCCGGATTGCTCCCGATTGATCCGGAATAATTCCGGGTTCCCAATTAGAGCTCTTCTTCGGGCCAGAAAAACATCCTTTGATCTTTAAACTTCTTCACCATTTCTTTGACACCATATGTGTGCTGATTATGACTATAACCTTTTAAGAAAAATAGCACACATGGTTAAAACTTCTTTATGTTGTTAACAAACACACAACACACAGAGATATCAAAAATGCGCTTTCAGAGGCAATGTCTTAAGGATTTTGGAATTGAGATTAAGACAATGATCTTTTACGTGACAATGAAAGTGCTATAAAGATTGTTCACAATCCGGTACTTCATGGCAAGACCAAGCATATTGAGATTCGGTATCATTTCATTCGAGATCATGTGGTCAATGGAGATATCTCACTTTCCTATGTCAACACCAAAGATCAACTTGCCGACATCCTCACAAAACCTCTATATGAGAAGAGATTCAAGCAATTAAGGAGTGAGCTCAACATCGTATGTGCAAGCAATTTTAGTTGGTTGAAAATCTTGCATACACACCTCTACTAGACTCTTATTTGGCTCTTAGATATACGCATAGACATATGGGGAGTGTAGCTCAATCAATGAGTCGACACTACTCCTATAATGCATAAATAAACAAATCATACATAATGGTCATTTCAGATTATATAATGTGCTTCAATGATGAGTTTCGATAATGCACCCAAGATATATATATTCGCGGTGTCATATCGAGCATACTCATACATGGTGGCTTGTAGCGCCCTCACATTTAATAATGTAAGAACTATTGTGTTAAGTGCTAGTCCCTGGATCAATGCTAGCACCACAGAACAAAATGTAAAGTATCATTGCATGAGTATCAAAATTATTACAAAGGATCCAAAATAGCCAAGTATAGCTTTATTACAAAGTGCATAGTCTTGAAAGACTAGCAAAACTCAGAGTTCTAAACAGCAGAAATAAAGGTAGCAATGAGCCTCCATCTTCAATCATGCGCCACAGGCATTACATGTTGGGTGTAGACTCGAGTCCAAGCAATTGATCAAACTTCATCCTCTGAATTTCCTGCACGTTGGAATATGCAGCCCCCGAAGGATATTCAGTACAAACAATGTACTGGCAAATGACACTATGGTGGATATAAAATGGCAAGGCTAAACTACATGCATATCTGGCTTGGTGGAGTTTAGGCTATTTGCAGAAAGCAAGTTTTTCCCTAACACTTTTAAAAAAGATTTTTCTTTCAAAGATTGGCACCATGGGACACACCCATGAGCACCACAACTAATATTTCCTTAGCCAAATTTTACTTCTTCAAAACGGTGTTGAGATTTTTCTGTCCATCCTTGTCCAGCTGCTCGAAGTCGTCCATTACCGGGAACACGGCTATGATCATAGTTTCTAACTCTGCAGAGGTTGTGCACTTTCACCCTTTGTCTTCAATTATCCCAAACATCCTATACACCCGGAGTGCATCATGGAAAGGAGAGAATTGAGACGGGAACTTTCAGAAGCAAGAATTCAACCCAACCAGCAAGACCCGTTCCACCTATAATTCTGCTACATCTTCATGTGAAGCATGGGCTGAACTCTCACAACTTAGTTGATCAAGATAGAGCCCATATGTCAAAGGGCTGCACGAAAAGCTACTAAACTTAGAGGGACTTGGTAATCTCTTTGTTCCTGGGTGACAATCCACAAGTGAACACCCCTTGGGGCGACACTCAACTCTCATCAACCACACAACCAAATCCACCCAGGTGGTTCATTGAAGTTTATACTTAGAATTTTTCACAACATTGAGTAAAACAAATTTGTAGCAAGGCTAAGCATCTACTAAGTACCAAGTCTCAAAAATAAAAAGTCTAAAAGATGGCTACACACTACTTGGGATTTTGCATAGCATAATAATAACTTAGTAAAAATTCCCTTTCATGCATACTACTCAAAACGCTAGTAATGCATAGTGAAAATATGGGAGATTTGATGGTGTGTCACTTGCCTTGACAATAGGATCAATAATCACAGCAGGAATAACAGCCACAAGAGTAGACTTCTCCTCTTCACAATCTAAACAAGCAAAACAATCCACACATAAACATACAAGACAAACATAACATAGAAAACAAAATAACAATACAAAAACATGTATGCATGTTATGCAATGATCAAATTAATGCACAAAGTTCACAACTAGCAATACTTACTAACAATCATGTTCTCTGATGTTAATAACATGGTTATGATGCATGAAAAAAAATTGATTTTCAAATTATAATTATAAGCATTATTAGGGTTTTATTATGGGCAAATATCAACATTAATAGAGTTTCTGTTACAAAGTTGTATAAATAATTTTTCCAACGCATCTACTGGATAGAGGACATCAAAACAAAACCATAGCAATTGATTTCACCTAAAAAGGATTTATAGATTAAAGCTATGCCCAAATTAGTGGTTATTAGAGATCTACAAATAACATGTGAGTGCACGTTTCAAAATTGAAATTTGAATAGCCTATATTATTCTAGACATTGTGCTGATTTCAAAAAGTCCAAAATCATAGAAAAAGAATTTATAAAACTCGAGATATGAATTTTACAAGTTTTGAAACAAAACTGTTATTTTCTGTTTTTGTAAAAGAACGTGATCGATCCGAGGCGCTCCCGATGGTGGCTTCTGATTGGTCGAGGCTTCTCCGCGCGGATCGGCGTCGTGGTGCGTCAGATTGATGTAAGAATGAACGGCCGAGATAAAAAATACCTTTTCGCGTAAGCCATCTAACCTAGGCCCTAGGATTTAGATCTAACGCTCGAGATCAAAACGCGAGGGGCAGTGGCGGTGGACTCACCGGAGAAGGACGACGACGGCGACGGAAGGCTTGGTGGCGGACGGTGGGGACGTTGCGGCGTGTTCCCGGCTTGACGAAGATGTTCACGAGGCTCAGCAGAGGACTGCGGTGACGATGGTGGTCCCTGCGACTGATCCCGGTGTCCTGGACGGCGCCGGCGTGCGGTTTATCGTCGCGGCCTCCGGCGGTCTTCGGGTGGATGGCGCGTTCGCGGTGGCGGCTCCTTCCTGATTTTGAGGACGGTGGCGGGTGCGAAAGCTCACGGCGGTTCTCCTGGAGACCTCGTCTTCTCCTCCCGGGGTTTTTTTCGACGGCGTTGAGGAGATCCCGAGGCGGAGCAACAATGGCGCGGCGGCGGCGGGTGGGTTCTAGGGTTTCCGGGTGAGATCGAGGTGCGGGGAGAGCACGGACGTCGGAGGCGGCCTTATATGGAGGGAGGAGGCGTGGGAGAGGGGGCAGAGAGGCGGTGGCGAGGCCGTGTCCGTGAGGGAGTCCCAGGCGGCGGTGAGATCGAGCGGGAGATGGAGTCCGTCTCCAGGACGACGAAGGGTGACGTGTGCGCGACGTCACGAGCGCGTCATGGGTGGGGCCCAGTCGTCAGCGGTAGAGAGAGAGAGCATGTGGGGCGGGCTAGCGCGCTGGGCCTCCTCGGTGGGCTCGACCCGCTCTGTTGGCAGTTGCGCACGCGCGAGAGAGAAGTCAGAGGGGAGTTGGGCTGGGCCCAACAGAGAGGAGAGGTGGCTGCTGGGTTGCGTTTTCTTTTTTTTCTTCCTTTTTTTTTATTTAAGCAAAATGATTCAAAAACAAACCAAAACTTGTCAATACTCTTCAGAAAATTTTGAGAAAATATGTTTTGGAAAGCTTGTGAAGAATAGAACATTTTGGTACTATTATTTCCCAAAAATAAAAAAATACTTACTTGTGAAAAGGTATTTAAATTCAAAACGTGGTTTAATAGGTAATGACACCTAAAATTTTGTCTTTAGCAAATTAAAAACCAATTCTTATGCAAAACAAAATGCAAGTATTGCTATGATGATCATGTATGCATGATGGTTTGAAATTTTTCAAAATTTTTAAAATCCTGGGATGTTACATGGCTAAGGACACCGCCCAAATCAAAGATTCGAGTTTTGTTTGGTATTTCACATTGATAAGACATTTTGTGTTCAACTCATATGCATTTTCGTTCTTCATATTTCATATTGCATCCAATGTTGTTTGTTCACTTCTCTATTTTTCTCCCATTGGATGCATATGGAAACCATCATGTCCATTTCATCTCATCACATTTGTGCACATGGTCAAGTAAAACACTTTCACAACAATGAATTAAAACTTGCTAAAATAAAAGTTCTTTGCATCACTCGTTTAAATAAATTTTTATTTTTACAAATATTATGGGGAGGAATTATGCTTAATTTTTTTTAAAAAATGGGGAAGATAAAAAACTGCCTGGAACCGGCCTGAACAGCCGGCTACCCCAGCCACACGCCCGGCCTCTCCCCCCAGCCCACGCCGGCCTCAGGCCGGAACCCAGGCCGGGTCGCTCGGCTGCGCGCATGGTCTCGCTCTCGCCCACATCGGCCCTAGGCCATGTTTTATTTGCTCTCTCTCTCTCTCTCTCTCTCGGTATGATGGCTTGGTTCATTGTTTTTGGGGCTCCAATCGCATCTAGGTTTTATACTAGTTCTCACCTAGGGTTCTTCATCTAGTTCATATGTCACACTAACCATAACCTAGTCTTATCACTTTCCTCTAGTTGTGGTACTTCCGATGTAGTCCAACCTTATACATGCCACTCTACTCTTGCCATGCCCATATAACCTAGGCTATATATTTTTATATGTCTTATTACTCCCTAGATGTGTTTGTTCCCGCTCTTGTCATTATAACTCATCTCCATGTAACATGTTTTTATAAACACAACAACGACCATGTGCACTTACTGTCATTGTCCATATCCATGCATCATTCCTCTCAGGCAATGCCGATGCACCACAACACAAGGGACCACATGCTCTTCGTCCCCGCAAGAAAAGTGCTGCTAATGTTGCTGGCTCTACTCCTTCTCAGAGACAGGGTGGTCCACTTCCTGTCAATCCAGATGAGCCCATGTTTAATAATTGGGGCGGTCTAAGCGCAGATGATTTTGAGACTGCTCGTCTGAAGTTCAATCCTTATGCTTTTGGGCAGAGTGCTTGTGCCGATCCCCGGTTCTATTGCAAGATGCATTAGATTGTGTATGACTTCGTCCTTGGTAAACTTCAGAACACTCATGTTGATCATTATTTTTTTGATGTGGAATCTGCCCGCAAGCATTGGACCGGGATTATGGAGCTCATGGATTTTCATGGTATCACTGCTCTCATAGGGACCTCTAACTATTGCCCATTTGCTCCTGAGCTGCTTAAGGAATTCTATGCCACTGTTTACTTCTCCACTGAGGGTCCTCGCACTTTGACTTGGGTAAGTGGTGGTGTCCAATGTACCCACCATGACTGAGTTTGGCTCCCTTCTCGGTCTTCCGCCGGTTGTCTTTCATGCCATGCCCCCACACTAGAATCCATGGTAATCCGAAGCAATTTCTCAAGGCTCAGGATGGTCTGCGTCATTGCTACCCGCCAGGTACTGGATCTCAGCGTATTCCCAAGGTCAAATATTTCACTGATTTCTGGTACATTGTGCACACCATTCTAAGGAACACTATCAATGTCAAGTTTGGTGAGAAGGGCGAGGTCCGCAAGTGGTTGGTGAATCTAATCTTCCATATTTTCCCTGCTATGAAGAACAACAAGCCTTTGGATAATCTAGATTACATGTGGAATGAGATGAGGACTGTGGTTTGTGATAAGAGGGTTCCCATCTATGCATCATACCTTCAGATACTCATTGAGACTAAGATTCCAGCTGGTCTCATCAACAACTACTCCAAGGTGACTCCCAAATAGTGTGTTCTTCTCACGGCTGTTGAGGCTGAGATGGTTGTTGCTCAACGCCCCAAGCGTACCCGCACATTGTCCACTAGGCCTAGTATATCTCATGGTATCCCCAGCTCTTCTTCTCTAGACCCTACTGTCCCAGTTTCTGGCACATTCAGCATCAAGGTGGCTCTTTAGAAGATGAATTGCTTCTTCATTGACAAGCAGCAGCGAGACTATCAATCCTATAGCAAGGGCAAGGCTTCTCGTCGCAACCAGCGGGCTATCATGACAGCTCTTCAGCTTCCACTCGGTTCTTCTAGCTCGGAGGATCTCACTGAGGACGCATGGAAGTCCAAGCACACCTTCTGGCTTGGAGAAGATGCTAGTTCTCTCGGACGTTTTGGGGCCTCCTTTGCAGCGGCAGCTAGCTCCATTCAGGCACCTACCGAGGAAGATCCAGCGCCCGATGATGAGATGGATGATGATGAGTGATTGGACGTGCATCATTTTCTCCCTTTTTGGTGTCTTGATGCCAAGGGGGGAATATTAGGATCCTCAACGCTTTGCATTCGAGTCATTGCATATCATGCATCCATTTGCGTCTTATCATCGTTATTGCTTTCCTCGATCTTAGTTGATCTTACTATTTGTGTGTTTCGTTGAACTTTGTTGTTATTGTAAGACTATGTCTCTACTATCTATCGTATTATCTATCTACCTACTATTTGATGTGATGAAGATCATAGTGACGTCATTTTTCATCTATCTATCTACTATGAGATGAAGGCTATGGTGAGATTTTTTTGCAATACAATCACTTATATAAGATTTCATCATGCCTATACATGTATTTTGGCAACTTGGTTCAAAGTTGATTCGACAAACTCATAGTTTATACATATCCATCTATAGTGCTAGATCATTCTCTAATCATCCTCACATTCACATATGAATATCATGTTCACATCACATATGCTATTGACCTATAAAACATAAAGGGATATAAGAATCATAATCATTGCATTCCGTTTGTTCATCAAATATATATCTTATGATTGGGCACACAAATAGGGGGAGTACCTCTATAAGTTTTATCTCCTTGCAAATAGCCATGATAAGTTATTCGTAATGCAAATCCATGCGTTGTCATCAAATATCAAAAAGGGGTAGATTGAAAGGACATTTGTTCCTAATCTTGTTTTTGGTGTTTGATCACAACATATGGAAGATCTAATCTTTTCTCTAAGTGTGTTCAGAATCTATCATGGAGAAATGCAAACATATACCACCTTGGACATCCATGTGATTGACAAACAAATGTTGAAGTCTGTGCAAAAAGGAAGAAAAGAAATGGGAAAAGAAGAAAGGGAAAACAGGGGTGCCGGCCTCCCTGGCCGGCCTGGCCGGGCTCTAAGGCCTGGTGGCTCTGCCTGTGCCCCAGCCTAGATCATCTCCATGCCGGTCCTAGGCCGGGCACGAGGCCGGACCGTTCGGGCACTGCCCCGGCCTTGGTCTTGCTCCATGCCGGCCCCAGGCCGGGCACGAGGCCGGGTGTCTCGGGCGCTGCCTCGGTCGTGCTCCATCTCCACGCCGGCCCCAGGCCGGGGTGGGATGCCAGCCCCAGACCGGCTCATGTCGGCCTCAAGGATATCCAAGGCCGAGGTGGGATGGGGGCACTGGCCCCTGGCCAGGTGTCAGCCGTCCCCACATAGGCACGAGGCCGTGGTGGGATGGTGGCGATGTCCGAGCCTTCCTGGCCGGCCTAGCCGCCCCCTAGGCCGGGGTGCTCTGCAGTGAAGGGGATCCCCCCAACAGTCTCTTTTTTTCTCTGGGTATAAAATGGACTTATCCTCTACCTTTAGTGAGGGTCAATTAAACTTACTCTCTCCATCATTGTTGACCACATCCAAGCTCAAGCATCTCCCCAAATCCCCCAACCAAAGCTTGTGATACTTTGAGATTTGGAGGAGACATCCCCGATCTACAACTCCACCAAGCCGATTAGAAATCACCCCACTCACCCTTTAGGGATCTTGTTGTTCTTAGTTCATCGAAGCCAAGAACCTTGTTGCTCTTAGCTCATCAGAGCTTGGAGCCTTGTTGATATCCCCGTAGCTCTTGTGCTTGTGGATCTTGTTTCTCGGAGTCTCGGTGGCTCTCGGGATTTGGTGAGGACCCTCCAAAGTTGTGGAGTGTGCCTCATCCTTGTAAAGGTTCTAGTTATCAACCTCAATGACAACATAGTGATTCAAGTCTCTCCACATCGGTGGAAGGTCTCAAAGGAGATACTGTGTGCCATTTGAGGGCTACTCGGTGTTCCACTTTAGTGGCACCGCACCGTTCCAATGGAGATTAGCTTCCATTGGGAAGTGAACTTCAGGATAAATCTACACGTCATTGTGTTCGGTTATCCCTCAACTTACCTTTACTTGTTGCTACTAGCTTAGTATATGATTGTTCACCTAGTTGCATAATCTAGACAATCTATATTTGAGCACTATCTTGCTAAATCGAAAAAGAAGTTAAAATTTGTAGTTAACCTATTCACCCCCCTCTAGTTAACCTCTCGATCTTTCAGAAACTTCGAGCAGAAAAACCACACTCGGTAGTACTGGACATGCGCGATAGTACCAAGCGAGGGTCCAATTTCCTTCAGTGCATCCAGTACCGGTTCTGGATAAATCGGTAGTACCGCACTAGAGCCTAGTACTTGTTTCGTAGCAAGGTACTACCACCATTTTGGCACGCTCGGGCTAGTACCCTTCTGAAACTTTCGGAAGTACCGACTGAGCCCGGTACTTGGAGAGCGGTACTACCGCATGGCACCCGATAGTACCGGCTTTGGCAGAACTCCCATAATCTGCTTGATTGTTCGAGGATGTTATTATGGGATTAACTTAGGGATCAAAACATTTAGCAACAATGCTCATAAATATAAATCCCTGCACCACTTAGCACACATTAGAATGCTCATTGTGTTGTCAACCAACATCAAAACATTCTAGGGATAGAAATGCTCTTTCAAGAGGCGCACCACAAGGTGCAGTATTGCCATGTCAGAGGGAAGCAGCGGCGAGCCGCCACAAACTTACGGTCAAGTTGAAGTTCTTTGTGTAGAAGGGCACAACGAGACTAATAATTCGATTTTGGTTGGATGCGGCCAGGGTTAGAATCGTCCTCCAGATTTGTTCTATACCTTCACAAGAAAATAAAACACCTCAAAAAGGCAAATAATCACCGAAGTAAATACTACCTCCGTTTCGAAAAATAAGGCACATTTTATTTCTTTTGACCAAGAATTGCGTATTTGATATGTGGCAGAAATCATAATAATAGTAAACTACTTTTGAATAGAAATATAATATTATTCTATGTCAATTTTTTATATATTACTCCCTCCGATTCCATAATATAAGATGTTTTAGCATTTGGCCACATTCATATGTATCTACATGTATTAGTATATATGTTCATTCATTTGAAGCCACACCTAGTCACCATGTGATGGAGCTAATACGTCTTATATATTGAAACAAAGGGAGTAATAGACTAGGGTCCGTTTGGGAGTTCAGTTTTTTTGAAGTATTTTGAGAATACTTCAGTTTCTGAAAATACCAAAGTATTAAATACTTCAACCTGTTTGGCACCAATGAATAATGCGTTTTTATATACTTCAGTCTTGCAAGAAAATGTACTAATTTTCAAGCATGTGAAAAAGAGGTCCGGACCTTTTTCTCCAAAACTGAAGTATTTGTTTGCCAGGCATGTAAATACTTTATTATTTGTATACTTGGGTTTTAGAAAAACTCTGTTGCCAAACTAGCCTTGGTTAAAGCATCGGTCAAATCAAATAAAGTAGGCCATGTATTTTGGGAATGAAGAGGTCAAGGTAAAGAGGGGCAAATCGAAATCAGATGGTTTCAAAGTAAAGTGGGGCAAAACAAAAAAGAAAATCAAATTCCCCCATGAACGACGCTCTCCCTCATCTCCGTTCACTCCCTCCAATCTTGGTTTCTCCCAAAATTTCTTCCCCATCCGCCTCCTACGCCCAGAAACGCTGCACGCCGGAGTTGTCGGACCTGCGCAGTACTGGACCTGCGGCTAGAACCTGTGTGGAGGGCCGCATCCACGTGAGGAGGAGAGCGAGCGACTGCTTCTCCGCTGCTAGGCTGCTAAATTTCCGGCCGCCGTCGCCAGCTGCTTGACGTGAGAGAGATTGTCACGCAAGGGATTTTCAGCTCGTCGGGTTGCTGAATCCAAGAGACCAACGAGCGCCCACACGCGTCCTGCCGACTGAATCCTGGCCTTTGAGGAGCCAAGATACCCGTTCCGTAACTGAATCGAAGAGAAGACTGAACTTTTCGACACTTCGTCAGATACTTCAGTTCCGCGAGCTCACATCCGGCCACCGACGGACCTCCGCGCCGGCGACGCCACCTACTTTCTACCAGCTCGGCGCTGCCCGTTTCCGACCTACCGCGCCACTCTCCCGGTCCCGTACCCTGCTCGACGCCGCCCCGTTCCCGTCCGCCCGCCGCCGTCGGAGCTTCTCGTAGAGATCTGCCCCACCTTTGTCCGCACTGACTGCAGCCCCGCCGGACCGGAGCTGCCCTTTCCCGCACCGCCCTCCTACTCCGCGGGTCCTCCTCGTCCCGGCTCTGCCTCGTGCCCTGGCCACGGGGAATCCCCTCCTCCGCCGCCGGCCCAGCTCCTCTCTTCCTCATCTCTCCGCCCGCGCCGCCCTCCTCCTCGGGTCTTCCTCGTCCCGGCTCTACATCGCGCCCTCGCCACGGGGAACCCCTCCTCCGCCGCCGGCCCAGCTCCTCTCTCCCTCATCTCTCCCCCCGCCTCGCCTCAGGTATGCACCCGATTCCCTCTCCCTGGCTACTGCTTCTTGTTTCTCTGTCCCGTGTGTGTGCGTGTGTGTGTGTGAGGCTGTGAGCCGTGTGGATGACCCGTGAATGTGAGGGTGAGGCCAAGACTTGGGTGAGGCACAAGCCCAGTGTGCCCGTGTGTGTGTGTGTGTGGCTGTGTGCTATTGCTTGTTTCAGTTGTTTGCAGAATGGAGAATGCAGATAGATACACTTGCTGCTGTATAATCATTTGATTAGGGGCTTGGATATGATCATTTGATTAGGCTAGAATCCATCCCTATCTTCTGTCCGTACACATCTGTACGGAACGCTTAAGCTGTAGTTCCTCTGAGCGGAGCCTCACCGCTTTCCGCTTTTTTGAAACATATATTGGATTGTTTC
Organism: Alopecurus myosuroides; assembly: GCA_028641055.1. Lineage (NCBI taxonomy): Eukaryota > Viridiplantae > Streptophyta > Magnoliopsida > Poales > Poaceae > Alopecurus > Alopecurus myosuroides. The sequence continues at coordinate 481,664,700 of CM054058.1, forward strand.
AGGACTGTCCATATATGTGCATTGGATGAATGTGTTTTGGTTATATAGAAATTGAGTGTTACAGTTGTCTCTACGCATGTGTACCTATGCAGTCAGTATTCGATTTCGGTTCCGTTTGCACATGGTAGTTCCTTTTTTGGTAAGTGTATCTTCATAGATGACAATGGGAAAAGTAGTGGCAACATGGGATGCCGCTGCTCATGTTGAATTCAGAGAAGCATTTATTGAGAAATAAATATCTTTTTTAAAGATAAATGAGACCATTTAAGGACTTACGTTGAGGTTATGTTTCGTGCTTGTCTAGATACCAGTGCAGTAGCCACCAAAAAATACCTTACTCCGAGATCCATCTGTTAGTTCACGAGGTCATGTTTTGTGTTTGTCTAGATGACAGTGGTATATTTTTACCAAATCCCCCTTATGTCGCAACCATACAGATTCGGGCGCCAGGTAGAGCCAAGCTGCGAGGCGGAGTGGAATTCGGCGGAAGAAGTTGGTGCCAGAGGGGCTGTGGAGGACGCTTGAGGTAATGTGAAGACATAACGTTGAGTCAATAATCACCGTCACCACCGGAGGAAGAAGAAGTTGCCATCGTCGAGGTAGTCAACAATGGAGGGTCTCCTCGACAAGCCTCTGAACCCGAACAAGCTCCTCAAGGAGCAGTAAGTGCAAAGTCCAAACCCTGCCCACGATCGCCACTACTCTACTCACGCCCATACTGTTGTTCCCCACTAACTTGTAAGTATTTCCCCTCACGACGCAGGTTCGTGAGCAACTTGGCTGGGTCGTCCCTTCTGGAGATTGCGGCGCTCTCCACTATCGTGCCGGTGACTGATTAGCTTAGATCCCAGTATTTCCTCATGTAGGTAGTGCACGGGTTGTGACCTGATTCGGTTTCTTTCGTTCGCAGGCAGTGGTGGTTTTAAGGAAATGGAGCAGTGGAGGTCAGTTGGTTAGAGATATTGTGATTCTTTATTTACCCTTCCTACCTTTTAGTGCAAAGTGTAGAATACTTTTGTGCAACAAATGGGAAAGTGAGATAGTATGATATGAGTGGAAAGTGGAATCTCAAGTTACCAATACACAATGCAGTTTTGTGAATTTAGCGTTTTGAGCTTCTAATCATAAATGTGTATGCTGTGAGGTTCAACCATACAGCCCAAAACCCTTTCATGTCCCAGCATCTATATAGATAAGTGTTTACTTCATCATGGTAAACTAGCATGCCATCTACTTTCAAATTATGCTAGCTCTGCCATAGCATTCTTTTCTGCTTTTTTTATGTTTTTTCTTACTCTGATGGAATTTTGAGTTTATTCATAATAACACATGCTTCTTTAACTTCCATGCATGACAGAGCTTGCTGCTTCCTTGTTTCTATCTGATTTTAGATAATACCAGGAGGGATTTTGTGAAGAAAAATGATGATGCTCTTCATGGTCATAAAGGTCGGGTATATTACTTCTCAGCGTTGGCCATAGACTATATCACCGTTGTATTACCAATACTTCTGATTTTCACGGTAAGTGCCCTCTTTGCTGCATTGATATGCTTACATGATGAAATTCTTAAACAACGCAAATAAGGGAATTGCAAAGCACAAGCTTATACTGAAATATTCAGTTGTCATCAACCAATCATTGCATGAACTTCAACAATTTTAACTGAAGTGAATTGAACAAGTGGTATTCTTTTGGTTTGTTGCAGGTCTTAGCTGGATGGGCCTATACCTGTGCATTTTTTCTTGTCATTATGATGTCTATCTATATCATGTTTAAAAGGTATCTGGTATTATTGATTACTCCTATTTTTGTTACCATGTTTGTATTTTCCAGTTCTAAAGTTCAGTTCTGATATTCCTTTTTGTGAGACGCAATCCATGCTGACCTGAAATATTGTAATACTGCATTTTCAGATCTCAGCCTCATCTCAACGCTCGACAACATAACCTTCCTTCGCTAAGGACAGATATATCTTCTTACCGAGTATCAGTGGTATAGAAAAGTTTATAGATGATGATAATATCACTCTTTCGGAATTACTAGAGATGTACCTGTACTATTGCGGTATTAATGCCTTAATGGTGACTTCTCTTTGTAGGTTTTAGTGACTTGCTTGTCCATATTGGCTGTGGACTTCAAAATCTTCCCTAGACGGTATGCCAAGGCTGAAACATATGGTAGTGGCATTGTAAGTTGTATCTTCCAGGAAATTTCCTTGGTTTATCCTCAGTTTATAATCAATATGGTCAACTATTGCACATAATCACGAACTGGTCGTGGAGAAATTGGGAGCAGCTGCAAATTGTGCTTTAGATATAATCTTATTTGGATTGCTAATGATTACCGCTTCATCTGGTTGCTTAAATGAATCCATGGTTAGTCATGGACCTATAATCATCTGTTGTCATCTTAATTTTTATCAGTCAGTTTTCAATGCCTTTCCCTTGTCATGGCCCCGGACCACTGTTCATCATTTGCTTATCTTTGTTTACAATAGATCTTGCTTCCTTTTGTTAGGTTGTCAATATGCGTCTCCCTTCGTGTAGGATTGTGGTCGCCATTTATTCTGACAAGCCATCTGCTGTTATTTTGAAAGCTTAGAAATCTGATCTGCGTCTCATCCCTATTGAATGATTAAGATATTGACTCATGGCCTAACAGATGGATCTTGGAGTAGGCTCTTTTGTGGTGGCTAATGCACTGGTATCTAGACAAGCACGAAACCTAACCTCAATGTAAGTCCTTAAATGATCTCATTTATGTTACAAAAAATCTATTTATGGCTTAATAAACAGATCTTTCTATTCAACATGATGCGTTCTGTTTGATTTCATGTTTTTCTTTGGAAGACAACTGTAGTTTCTGACTGACACTATTCAGCCACATAAGTACTCGTTATCTTACAGTAGACTTTCATTTTCTTAGGAGTTGGAAAACAGCGTTGAAGTCCATAAGTCCTCTCGTATTTCTTGGCTTTGCTCGTCTGATCTCCACATCCGGCGTTGATTATCAGGTAGTTTTCTTCTCTGTGCCAATTAACTATAGAACACATTCGTCATAAATTGTCATCTACAGTCTAATGAAGCATGTCATAAAATACCATTTGTGGAAAGTTGTTATCCTTTTTATTGTCCTTTTAGTCCCTGTCAATTATCATATTTTCATTTCCTTGTTTTCCAGATACTGATACAGCAGATACTTATAGCATGTTTAGCCTCGTGTAGTAACTGAAGTGTGGTGATGGGGTGTCAATTTGTAGGGAACAATCCAAATTTAATAATGGAACTGGAGTAATTGGATTACAATTTTGCAGGGTATAATCGAAAGTTATTTAATCAACTTTTCCATATTACAATGAAATCTTCCTGATGCATGCTCTGCTTGTTACCTTGTAGGTCCATATAGGAGAATATGGTGTCCATTGGAACTTCTTTTTCACCCTTGCGGCAATTTCTATCCTCACATCCATTATCAGGATCCATCCTAAATATTGTGGGATTGTTGGTATGCTTGTTCTTTCAGGTACTAACAGCTCTAGTTTGATAATTTGGCAAGAATTCTTAAAAGTGTAGTGATCCTCCTTTTCAAGAATTAATTGCTATTATCTGTTTTGACAGGATACCAAGTATGGCTAAATTTTGGGTTGAATGAGTACCTCATTTCAAATGAGAGAAGTTCTGATATCATCAGCCAGAATAAGGAAGGCGTGTACAGCATATTTGGTAAAAATAATTTTATGCACATAGTTTCTTTGTCATTTCTTTGCTGGACGAAAGATAATTTCCGGTACAGTTGTTATGCTGGGCTTACCAGCTCATGATTACAACCAAACTAATCACCCAAGAGTTAGAAAACACGAACACAAATATACGCAGTTTAGATTACATTAAAGCCAACTTAGCACCAGGATAAAAATAGCTATATACAGCACTGCCACTAAGTAACAAAAATCATCAATAAAGATAAGCCAATCAGCCTACACCAGTGCTTCTTGCAATATACTGATAACCTGTACTATTTATTCATATTTATATCTGCATTCTCCATCACAGATTTGCATACACCATAATACGCAATCTAATCAGTTTCTTCCTTTGACAGGGTACTGGGGTATGTACTTGATTGGTGTTTCTCTAGGTTACTACACGTTCCTTGACATTAGTTTAAAAGGCAAGAGTAGGAGTACTCAAGTGGTAAAAGTATGGGTTCTTGCGGCATCTTTTTGGTAGGAAACAATAATAACAGAAACATCTATGGTTTGGAGCTACAATGTATCTTCATTGTTAACATTTTCTCCCTGACATCTTCATAGGATTTTGGCGATCATTTTCGACAGTTACGTTGAAAGAGTTTCTCGACGAATGGTAAGGCACTCTACTCGCTTGGCTTTATTTGTAATCTGCCATTAAAAAATGTAAATTCGAAACTTTTATGGTAGTTATGATGTAGAAGAAGCAGCTTTATGTTACATGGAACACCGTGTTGTTCTCATAATATCTGAATTGGCAGATTATGCTGGTTACGGAACATGTCAAATGAATAAATGGAGTATGACATTCAAAAAAAAAATCATAAATAAGAACATTTGTTGCATGCTGAGATGTAAACGCTCCAGTCGTACCTAGATGGCAGCGCAGAGATGTACCATCTGCAAACAAATGACTTCTACTGATATGTGTTTCTTGAGAGTTTAGGGTCTTCTTTGTGGTCTTGTGCTGCAAAACATGTACTTCCATGTCCTCAGTTGCCAAATTAAGCATGCTTCTTTTTATGCATCCTTTGTTTCAATTAGATGTCGCTAAATTGGTGTATGTTGCTTCTGAAATATGTACGCAGGTTAATTAAGTCTTTTCTTATAGTGAAAGGGTACATACATTGGTTTTATGCCCAAAACTCATGTGTAATTAGGGCCGGGAATCTAATTTTGCTCTTTTACCTTATGGAGTAACAATGATTTGACCATTTCATTTGCAGTGCAATTTCGCTTATGTTATGCTTGTGTTTGGCCAGAATTTTCAGGTATTAGTTTTCTCTTTCTCACTCTTATGAACTTGTAATGTGCATTTGTGGTCAGATTAAGTCAAACTAGCCTTTTTATTCCATTGGGATGATATACCCATTTGTACCTGCAGCAGTTATTAACAGTTAAGCCACATGGTGAGTCAAAAACACAAGAACAATGTGTAATTTAAATCATAGCACCTTCAAATTATTTAATAACGGCCCCCAAAATGGCTAGGATAGTGTTTGTTTCTCATTTCATCTTCCTAAATAAGGATGGCATTCCAATTTTTAAACTAATGTGCACAGCTGGGTCCAAAATTATAATTTTGGCATCCATATTCTTCTTCTAATTTTAATACTTTGATGATGATTTGAATCTGCTATCAGTACCAGGAAAATTAGCAAGAGGCACAACTTTCACAAGTCACATGCACCTTACTTGATTACATTCAGGGTATATTGACCTGTTTCCTTACGGGTTTAACAACAATGAATCCCGCTAACCTTTATGATTGCATCGTTACTAGGTAATATATAGTTTTTTTTTGTTCAGGCTCCACCGTTGATGTTAAATGTTATCAATGATCAGGTTATATCAATTCTCACACTTGCGGGGTCCACCTCAAATGACAAGAACCTGGTCCTTGAAGACGCGTTCAACCAAAATATGCTCGTCTCATTCCTTCTGGTAAGAAACATTTCCTGCTTTCCTTGGTAGTGATGCTATAATGGAAATACCAGACTAGTGCGAACTGAAATTTGAATCAATACTAGTAGAAATATAATTTCTTTAAGCAGTCGGCACAAAGGAACTGACATGTACTTCTCTTGCAGGCAAATATCCTAACCGGTCTAGTAAATCTCACAGTCGATACACTTTCTGCCTCTTCCCTTGCCGCCTTTACGATTTTGTCGGTGTATACGTTCGTGTTATGCACGGTCGTCGGTCTTGCTCAGTTTTGCGGTGTTAGGATGAAGTTTTGGTGAATTGTGAATTTACTTATTACTTTGTATGTATTAATTATTATTTTTCAGCAAGCTAAGCCTACTCTTGGAGAATAAGGCCAAGTTGCTGATCGACCTAATTTAGTTTTTCCTGTCTGATGTAACCTCTTCCTATATTCTGGATCTGATTTGGAACATTTTGACCACATGAAAGCACTTTCCAAGAGCTGTGCTCAAATTTCCTTCCCCCCATTTCTTTTGAACAAGTTCCTTCCCGTTTGAAACCTGAGTTTCCCCAAAAACATAGCAAAGCTCATGTAGAAAGCAACGCTACCCAGCTCACAGCATACTGGAAAACACACGACAAAAAGAACTACTACTACTACTCGGTCGAAATACTCTCTCCCAACTCTTATAAAATGTTTTCATAGTTTGCTCATGCTGTTTGGAAAGATGAAACAGAAAGTTTGATTGTCTGTGTTCGTATCCATGGGCAGAGGAAAGAGGGCTTTCCACCTCTGAAATCCCAGAAGAAAGAAAGAGTGCGCTCCACTTCCACATATAGCTTCCCCTCCAGCTTCTTCTACCTGCACCAAGGGAGTGGACTCAAAGCCGTCAGTGCCAGCACCGCTTCTCCAGTTAAACTAAGGGAGCTTGAGTTTCACGATGATCTAGCATGCTGACCTTGCTAATTGTCAGATTTTAAATTTGGGATACAAGTTGGTACTCATATAAATTCCATACCCTGTTGAGTGTTGAGACATGCTGAAAAACATATCTATGAGATTTCTCGGAAATGTCAAGTAGATTTCTGTTTCTTTATACATACATGTCCATGACAAAGAACAAACAAATAGAAAATGACTTGTCAAGGGTACTGTTTACATATCAGCACCTCTCTCATACAATAAGAGCAGAACGAAACAATGGACACAATAAAACAACACTATGTATGTACATTCGGGTGCTTCAGCAATGCGCAGTGCCCAGCAACATAGTATACATATCAGTGGTGCGTGCAGGGTGGCTATTTTGTACTGCTCGACTTGGATATGTCGGCTCTCAGCTCCTCTTCGAGCTCGTCGAACTCCCACCCGCTTATATCCTCGGTGGAGTACCTGTTGGATTTGCCGAATTCTAACTCCAACTCTGCAAGCTCCGGGTGCGGCGTCTGCTCAGGTTTCGCTGGCGATTTTGGAGAGCCCAGAGGTGCGGCTGCAGGCGAAGAGGGCGCATGCACAGGCGAAGAGGAGCTCGATTCAGAGCGCTCCTTCGTTGGCACCTTTGCTCTGCGGACTTCGATGTCTAGCGTTGGCCTTTCTATGGAATCGAATGCCTCTCTCAGCTTATCTATCTCAGAAAATAAGCTCCGGACCTCTGGATCATCTCTCCTGAAAAGAAAACAAAACGTGTCCAGCTGCAGGGATCAGCGACGAGTTCCAACCGAAACGAATCATAAGGACGAGCAAGGGATAACAGTATATAAAGTTTAGGAGTACCTGGAACTGGCCCCTTGTTCGGAATAAAACAGCTTCTTCATGTGATCAGTGATGCTGAAGGCAATTACAATCTGAAAACATTGCAACATCAACGGCTTTTATAAGCAAATCTGAACTCAGCTCAAAAGCGTATCTGTTCATGATGTGATTTCTACTGCACAACTACAAGTTTTGGAAAAGAAAGTAAAGAACACATAGATATGTAGGGATGTTTATTTAAATAGGTTGATGGGCTTAAAAAAATATTAATTACATGTTCAATTATAAAACAAAAGGTAAGAAACAGTGGGTACTCGATAGGAACCTTCTTTTCAGTTTCCAGATATTCCTCCTCAAGGGATTTCTGCGGGCTTGTCTTTTCTGATACTTCTTCATCTTCAAGTTCTGTTGACTCATCCCTAGAATATTTGGTCCAAATCACACGATGGCAATGTAATTAGGACATATATTTGTACCGAAAAGGATGGTCCATGAGTATATGAAAGACTTAAACAACTGATCAACCTTGAATTTAAGACTGCCAAATTATCCACGTATGAGTGGATCCGCTCAATTGATGGGCTGAGAACTTCCTGTCCAAGACAGAAGATCCACATAAGAGAGTGAATCAAAGTTAAACTTTAATAGTACAGTGTGTTTGCTAGATGCAACAAGGGCTTTGAAATTTTATGTCCAACCAAGTACCTTGAATGTAGAAAGGTGATATTTTGCCAACTTCATATAATTGCTTGTGCATCTCTCTAGCTCATCACTACGGATATAAACCAAAAAATAAAGCTGAATGGATCAAAATAATGTAGCACCAGTTTTTATCACAGTTTTACAAAAAGAAAATAGGATTAAATGGTTGCAATCAAAGGTCAGTATGGGCATAGTCACCACATACTTGGCTTTCTTTTCATTCTGTTCATCGTATGATGACTGAAGCTGCCAAGTATCTTCGAGGAAATTGATCCAAGTCTTGACTACACCAGCCTCCACATTACATGAGGCAATAGTTTTTGAAAGTTCATTCTTCTGATTAATGCGAGAGAAGAAAACAACAAGCTCAACAATAAGTTAACAGAAACAGCAAAACTTGATCTCATGAAATATTACTGGAAGAGAAAAAAATTGGGTCAATCAGAAAAGTGACAGGACCTTTGCTTTTAGACTAAAGATCATCTGGTTGTTTGCTTCATCAAATTGATCCCTCTCTTCTCTCGTGACCTTGAGCCGTCCAACAGCAGCATTTAGTGAAATGTTGACCTGTTGGAGAAACAGATAAATGAGCTCAAAATAAAATTTAACTCTTCCGGTAGCAAATTAATAACAGGACTCCGTCTGGGGGACAGCTGGCATTTGGTGGGAAAACGCCTCCTCTACTCTATATAGATGTGCATAATGAGATCGATACAAGGCAGGAGTTCAATGGACAAAATGAATCTTCCATTGTTTGCGAAAGTATTCATGTTTTGGGATATCTTCGTTGATACATACTCTCCTGAAACTCTTTATCCATAGGACTAAAGAAAAGCTCATGGGGATACTTTTAAATTAGCAAAACGATAAACATCACTGCTAACTCAACACCTCTATTACAACATTGCAATCTACGGTAATCATGTATCAGACCTTTGCCATTATGGGTTAAGGCGACTAATGAAGAACTCATTAGTCTGCTGGATGATATGTCTGTTTCCATGTCAAACCTAGGCCTAGACGAACTCTTTATGAAAATAATAATAATAAAGAAGATTTTATTAAGGAAATGGTAAAGTACCTTCTTCAACTGAGCCTCGAGTTCATCCCTTTGTTTCTCCAATTCAGAAATCTCAGCAGTCAACTCCTATATCAGGGACACATTAAATATAGTTTTCTCAACTGGACCATCAGCAGAATATGCGTCAAGCAAAATTTATCCATATATGCATTTTTTATGATGTGGGTGTGCCATGTATGTATTGGCACGAGAAGTGCTTATGCTCCACAAATATAGGTAGACATCTTAATGGCCTTGTAAAAAATGTGTGGGCTCGACACACTATTTGATCTCAGCTAAAACTAGGCTCAATTCAAGCTTGGCTCAAGCTCAAAATGAACAAGCTATTCCATAAACCTTCTGTGCATACTCAAGTTCTATTTTCCGTCAGTCAAATGGTAATCATCGGCTTGATGCTACCTCACTCCAATAGTCCAGCATATGTGCAAATTTCATTTCCCCTGACCCGTGTCTGACTGAGCGGTAAGCAGCCCAAACCCAATCACTAGTCGCAACAAGCGAGCGAACTTTAGCCTGACGAGGCACAGCAGAGTTGGATCTGACCCAACATCCAACTGTAGCAGCACAGGCCACGACACCAGATTGCACACAACACAGTTCATAGGATTTATTGTTTCTGAATTGAGTTTCTTTAAGGCATTTGTCCAAGAGCTGATGATTTCTTGAGAACCCATTTTTGCCTCTGTCCCATTTATTTGGAGTGGATTATCTCGATGAAATTAATGGAAATTATGGGTCTGGAACAAGCTGAGCTCAGAGTGGAAGTCATTTTCTTCATTTCTTTAATATATATGACCTCCTTGCTGAGGTTCTAAGAGATGATCCCAACCTCATTTCATTTTGCCTAACTCTAGGCTCGAACCACACCATTGCCTGGCTCGAGCTTGACTCTTTGGCAGCTTTTTGTCCCAAGGACACTGTGCACATGCATCATGGCTTCCTTACAGCAGGTATTAAATGCAGTTGTCATGATATAAGAGTACTGTCCAAAGGTGCATAGCTGAAACTAGGTGCTAAACGAAAATCACAATGAATGTCCTATGTTCTAAAATACGAGTTTGTATCAACGAGTACAAACATACTCTAGTTCCACCATATGAGCAAGGATTCTTACTTTTTCAACTGCACTCACTTCATTCTCCTTTTTGGCACGGAAGTTAAGAGCCTCCTCTTTCTGGCGTCTAGCAGCATGCAAAATAAAATTTGAAAGTTCACCTCAAAATTCTTTCTACAATGAATGGGATAGTTCAAAACAAAAATAAACCAGAAAAGTCCATAAAAACACACAGCCACAATAGGAAGAAACGCGACAGATGGTCTACCCAAGTTTATGAATTCACCCAAAACAAAAAACTTTAAGGAATCGCAATAAATGAACATGAATTAAAAAATTGATAGAAGATGCTATGAAGTATATCAAAATGGCATGAAAAGAATCATATAGAAAAATTGTAGAGAAGCTCCACCTGTGATCCACAATACGCTTCTCTGCCTTGGAGGATGAATTAGCTAGGGAAGATGCTAAAACCTTCAGTTTGTCAACCTGCAAAATTTACCAAATGGTATTTGTTATCACAATCCATGCTTCACCAAGTTGCATATAAAAGCAACATTGATGCTTAGTGTCCACCAAGTCAATATCAGAAGTCTAAATTGAATAAAAGGTAACACGAAAGCTTGACACTCTCACGGTGTAACCAATGCACATTGGTAACTGGTCCTCTGGAACCGCAGAAAACATCAGTGAAACTTTAGCAGAAGAATCAACTTTTACAGCCCTCAATTCCAAGTGTCCAACAAATATGGGTAATAGTGTATATTGTAGAACTATTCATTGGTAAATATATCTAAGAAGGAATACATTATAGCATAGTCCCATGACTCTTCTTTTAGTAATTAAGTCAACGAATGAAGTTGCACCAACAAAAAAAAGTAGAAGTCTTATATTTACAGCGCATAGCATGAAAACATGTCCCGATTGGAGACCTAAAGTATTACTTGCTTCAAAAAATGCATGAGTGTGTTCATTTATGTGAACTGTATTTGTTTGGTCATTTGTCCAAAACTGGATAGTTAATTTCAAAATACGAAGATGTCTAGCTTAACAAAGATATACATATAGATCACATATATACATGCCTTTTGGAAATGGATCTCTGGGGAATCCCCAGCACTAATTGATCTTTTCTTCAGTAGAATGTCTTCCATTCTAGAGCAGAACCGGACTTCAGTGAGTGCTTCTTTGAAAGACTGGCCAAAGGAGAGAGAATGCAGTTAGTGCCTCACAAGAACTGTGAAACGAAAAACATGTAACATGTCAAAACAAACCGAACATGTGATACTGAACTTGACTTTGTTTAGATGAGAACTACTGACTATCGATGCAGTGAGCATATTTAACATGATCAGTGAAACCATGGTTGGCACATCCATTCTTTATAGTCAATTAGTCATTTGCATTTGTTTTCAGGGCGAATCTATCTGCCAGGTGTGCTTCCCTGGCCCGCATTTGCTCAGTAAGGTAGAATAAAAATAAGAAATTCTAAAGAAATAATTGAAGTTCTCAGGCTAAACATGTGCACTATGCACATCATACTGTACTCTGACGTGACAACTAGGGTATATCAAGAAAATTTCTGTGAATATGTAATTACTAAAGTATAATATGTTCACAGAGGCAACACCTCAACGATTGCAACAACACTATTTTCTGATACTTTTTCTGGACCTTGAGTTGATTGAACTCTCAATGCCTCCTTCTCATCTAGTTTTTTCCATAATTCTATGGCTTCAGCATCTATCCTGGAGTGAAATTAACAAATTAGAGTAATAACAAAAGAAAGCTACCAATTGCCTGCAAAAATAGAAGCAAAAGAACCACATGCACAGAAGAATGGAAATGGAGGGTCCAGATTTATGATTCAAACCATTGGTAGTTTAGTTGACATTTATGAAATTAGTACTACAAAAATACATGGTGTACATTCATTATAGCATATAATATTCAGAAAATGTAGACAATGAGTAGGATAATCAGAGTTTGGCAGTTGGTTAGTACATAAATGCTCACCTCACAATGTCAGCACTCCTCTTTAGCCCTGAAATAGCACTTTGGGTAAACTGAAGCAGCTCTTCACGTTTCACCTAAATATGTGAAGGAACATAATAAGTCAATTTCTCAAAACTTCACCAACTTGTGCATAACATCAATTTTTCTCCTAACGGGAAGACATTAAAAATATGTAATCGTGAACAATTATGTCCTCTCTCCATAGAAGAGCATACCCCGAGTCCAGAGATGGTGGAATAGAAATGCATCATCACATTAGGCTCTAGTTCTTCAAGCAATAAATCAGTAGAGCAGCAAAGTACCTAACATATCAAATGACTGGCCTCGCCATCTACGGTTATTGGCTCGTAAGAAACCTAAAGAATCTTCTCAAACAATAAAGTGATAACGCATCATTTCCCCTTTTGGTATGGGTCTTATGAGATTACGAAAAAAGTGATAACAAATCCCGCGTGGTGTAAAACAAAGATCACACAAAAAAAAATAACATAAAAAAAAAGACAAAGGAGTGATTGCGAAAAAAAGAGGATGTGAGCTATGGTAAAAAATTCTACTCCCTCCGTTCCATAATGTAAGCCTTTTTAGAAAGCTAAACTAGCTTCCTAAAAAGGCTTATATTGTGGAACAGAGGGAGTACCATTTTAACAGTAAGCAAGAAACTTGAGATAAAACAGAAAAAATAAACTTAATACATCGAGAAAGAAGAAATCAGGAATAGATATGTGAACGTTGTAGAGTGTAGACTGCAAGTTGGTTATCAGATATGTTATATCCACTGAATAACCAAAAATCATTCGTACAAAGTATTACTCCCTCCGTATCGAAATGTAAGATGTTTTAGCATTTCTTAGACAAAACGAATCTAGACATGTTTTAGTGTAAGATGCATATGAATCTATACACTAAAGCATGTCTAGATACCTTTTGTCTAGAAAATGCTAAAACATCTTATATTGTGATACGGAGGGAGTACTTTTTAACGTCATCTTATGATTTATTAATTTAAATGCCATAAGAGTGTAAGATGTCCAACAAACGTACCAGGACTTCATCGTGGTAAACTGAGAATGATTTTGCCAGGTCTTGTATACTGCTCATGATCGCATTATTGATTTCTTTCCCTCCTGTAAGACATAGACTAGAGGAAATGACAAATAGTTAAAATGGAAAGGTTATTGAGATTCAGAAAAACACTCAGTAACACGGGAGAAGTGAACATAATCATGCAAGGTCTTCATAACTGATGGAGTTGTTCAGAATACGTGGGAAACTGTAACTAGCTTAGATTGTTCCATGATTTCATTACATGAATTATAGACCAAGCATATTTTCTCAGGGATAATAACAACACGTAGAAACTATACGAGAATAAAGTCTTATCTTAATTGTGCATGTTCAGGAAGAATATACATTATTTAAACCAAATAAACTATAGTGATATAATAATAATCGTATATCCACATTTTGCAAATTGACAGTTAAACAGTACAGCATAAGAACAATCCTGGAAATTTCAAAGCAGTAAGTGTAACATCCCAAGTCTGAAAAATAGCCATTAGAATGTTTGCTCCCTGTTATTTTATGTTTTGCATCATAGCATCATGTTGATTGCATTTGTTTTGCTTGTTTTCCATTTGTTTTCCTCTGTTTTCATTTGTTTTCCTTTGTTTTCTATTTGAATTTCAAACCAAAATTCAACCCTTTTGTTTCATCCTTGTGATGTTACAATTTCCAAAGTGTTATTTCAAATAAAAACAACCAAATTGTTTTCCTTTTATTCCAAAATGCTCACTTGTTAAGTTAATGGTTTTAAGCAATCAATTGTTTCCAAATCACATTCAAAAATTCAATACATTGTATAAACAACACTCAATTGGAATGTTATGAAAATTACCAAAACTATCTAATCTGTTGTTTCCATGTATTCCATGTTGGTTCAACTAATAAAATGGTGGTATTATTTCAATTAATTAAATCCAACTTGGTTTCAAATTCAAAGCAATTCTTCAAATCAGCACCTCATTTGAAAATTATAAAAATACCAAACAATTTATAAACACATTTGCTCTATTTAATCAATAGGGTCACCCTAATAAAAACATGGTTTCCATCAATAATCATTTGATTCCAGTTAAACCTTAAGGTTCAACATATTTAAATTCTTGTTTTCAATAATGTCACTTAATCCAAAATTCATTTAAAATTGAACCAATTACAAACAGCACTACATTTTGAAATTTATGGAAAACAAAACTTGTCAAATGGGTACTGACACAATAAATAAGCAACACAATTTTTCCTAGTATTTTCCTAACTCCAAACCCTAGCCTTTTTCTTCCTTTTCCAATCAGCCAAAAAAAAAACAATAGAGCAAAAAAAAAAAAAAAACAAGGGAGATAGGGGCAGCCAGGCCCAGCCCAACTCTCCCTCAGCCCGTTACCTTTCTTCCCCAACCTCCGTACGATGACGAACGCCATGGAGACAGCGACCTGCAGCACGTGCTGCTCCCCCCATCCCCCCTCCTATAACTACCTCCTAGCCCTAGAAAACCCTAACCCTAGCCGCCTCCACCCCTCCCCTCTTCTCCCTCTGCGCCGCCACCTACTCTTCTTCCTCCTCTGTTATCCCCCTCCTCCTGCAGTTCTCTGAAGAACTCAACAGGGAGCTTCCATGGCCGGATGTTGGCATCCACGCTGCCGCCGCTACGGTCGTCGCCAGGCCACGCCGCGGCCGGGAATGGAACCGGGGTGGTTTCCTCGTCAAGTTTCATGAAGGCGCCGAGGCGGGAGGAGGCCCGAGTCGCCGCCGCCGTCCGCTCCAAGCCGCGGTCGCCCCCTGTACCTGCGCCCCGACCTGCTCCCGATCGCTCGAGGTGAGGCCCGCGATCCCGTTCCCCTCGATCCCCTCTCCTCTATTTTTCCCTTGGCCGCACCGCCACAGCACCCTCCGGCCACCGCGGGGACTGGCAGCAAGCAGCAGCCCGCCGATCTTTCTCTCCGTCGAGGATACAGCAAGCGCACGAACAGGTGCAGTTTTAAGTTCAGAAAATTCCGCTCGCACCACACCTTAACCACCCCCGTTTCCTTTCTCCTTCACAAATGCAGCAGCAGCCGCACTGGCAGAGGCCCTGTGCGCGCAGCCTCAGGTTGCAGGGTCGAATCCCCCCAACCCCACCTTTTTCCCTTTATTCCGAATTGTTCAGTGCAAATTTCGTGAGCCTTATCCTCACCGCTGCTCCCTCTCTATCACAACTCGATCCACCACCCTACTGGTTCTGTTCCCCCAGCGTAGCAGGAGGTGCAGGGATCAATTCCCACCCCCTGCACAATTAAAAACCTTTTTGTTTTGCAATGTTTTGGTCCTAGAACTTATAGGAAATCACACCTAGGCCCCTGGTATAAAATCTAGACCCCTGAAATAATATTTCCAAGTCCCTAATAAGTTAAAAATGGCAGATTTGCACCCAATTTTGGAAATTGCCTAAATAAATCATCCTAACTCCAAATTCAACATTTTTTATATGTTTTCAATACCAAATTAAATGTTCTATCCAAATATAAAATTTGTTTACTGTTTTGAATATTTTAAATTGTTGAAATATTTGAAAACTTGTCAAATTCACTTAAACTTGCAAAATTCATAACTTGTTCATAAAAATTCCAAATTTCACAAACCAAATATGTTTTCCAATCAATTTTTCATGTACTTTCCAAATATAAATTTTGTTTGCTGTTTTGAATAATTTACATTGTTGAAAACAACTGTTTCTTGTTTATTGCATTTAAAATTGCCAAAATAATAACTTGCTCATTTTAAATCCAATTTCCACAAATGAAATATGTTTTCCATGCAAAATTAAACCCTCTTTCCAAATATAAAATTTGTTTCATGATTTGAATAATTAAACTTGGTTAAATAATTTAAATCTTAATTAATTCATTTAATATTGCTAAATTTATAACTTGATCAAAACAAATTCTTTTGGGACATATAAAATATGTTTTCAAACCATAAAAGCATAAACTTTTCAAATATGAATCTCACTTAATGTTTTGAACAAATAAAAATTCAAATAAGTTCATGTTTGAATTAAATTCATTTAATTCTTGCTTAAACTTGTTTAATTCATAAATAATTTATTTGAAATCCTTTTTCAACAAGTGAAACATGTAATCCAACTAAAATATTGTTTTCTTTTCAAATATAAACTTTGTGATCTATTTTGAACAAGTAAAAGTGGTGAAAACAACAAATACTTGTGTGACATGTTTTAAGTAACCAAACTTTCCAAACTTAATCAATGATTTCCAAAACTTGTTCCAATCCTTTTTCACTTGCATCTATCATTGTTATTTGTTGTTATTTTGCTGTTTTCCTCATCCATGCATCATGCTAATCCACTTTCATATGATGATTAGTTGTAAAACAATTAATTCAACCATAATTCATGGGCTTTCCATATGCAATCCAATTGCATATGGGTCCATTTAATCCTGTTTCTATCTTGTCAACTAGTTTATTTTGATGCACCCATTAACTTGACATGCATCATCTTTGATTGTGCACAATGCCCTGATATTGATTGTTTATCTTTCTGCAATGTTTGTTTCTTCTTCCCGGATACACGACGACGTTGAGACCGACGATCCTTACGACACCCCTTCTAAGGAGTTAGCTCAGTACCAGGCTACTGGGTTTTGCAGGCAAGTTATCACTCACATGAACCACTGTGTTCCTTTCAACATTGGTTACCGATACTTTCCGTTGTCTATTTCTGCTAGCCTTAGTAGTAGTTGTTTCTGTTGCGAACCTATCACATGATACCCTGAACCCTGATATTGCCTCACCTCCATACCTATAACCATTGTTTGAGCCCGTGTCTTACTAGCATGCTTAGGTTGTTTTGTTCGAGTCTGTTACCCGTTACTTTCTGTTACTATTTCATTATGTTCTGGGGGCTCGATGTTAATCAATCAATCATGCTAATGATATTGTTAAATAATAATTTGATGATAAGGCACCGGCAGGAGGCCCATGAGAGGTTTTGAAGCCTGCTAGTGTCGACCCTAATAGGAAAAGGGTCTTGTCTACTGATCCATGATGAGCGCACTACCCGCATTTGGGAAGCGAGTATGGGCGCCCCCCTCAACTTGACCTGATTCGCATCTCGTCCAAATCGCCTCATTTAGTTCGTGTTTTCCATTTGCCGCATGCATGTTTTTGCGAGCCCAGGCCAGGGTGGAACTTTTGTAGTCGGCATATAGGGGGACACGTTCTTAGAGTGCTATGAGGGTCCATTTTCTTCTGGGCTCGATTAGCCGTGCGCCCAAGGTTCTTTGGGCTTGATGCGAAGAATGGTTGGTTGTGTTGAGTGCCCCGCTTGGTGGGGTGATCTCCCATCTGGCGGGATATTCATGAGTGTACGGCCAAATTGGTGCAACCCTGCAGGGATAATCTTCTCGAGAAGCCGTGTTTTCCGCGGTTATGGATTACTTGGTGAAAGTACTGGCTAACAAGTACTCAGGACAACTTAAACCTAATGATCAAACATGTTACACCCAATGGTTAATAACTTGACTAGTAATAGGTTGATGACACAATAACTTGATTCACCTTTAATACAACTGTGTGAGTTATCTTCGGATTGCTTCTTTGGATAAGGGGCGAGATCCAGGATGGGTTTGTTTGAAGTTATCTTCCAGTTGGTTACAATCCTCGATCTTATCTCCTTTCTGTTAGCCGGAAGTGGTAGAATCTCTGTAGTTGGTTAGCGCAGCCAGTTGCAGCACCTTCTATATCCCCTCTCTTCCGTTGAACCCAAGGCATCTGTGCTTGGTGTTGACGGGTTACACTTTGGTGAACTGTGAGTCTTGCTTGCCAGTACGTTTATGTACTGACCCCTTTGGGGCTGTGGTTTCCGCAGACCTACGTTTCCGAAGATCTACATGGTGGCTACTACGTGGAGTATGACGAGACTGTTGACGAGTAGATAGCGGACCCGGGCAGGATCCGAGACTTCGTGGATGGGCTCCGTCTGTTGTTTCCGGCCTCTTAGGCCTATTTGGTTCTTGTCTGTACTCAGACATGTTGAATGCTTCCGCTGTATTGTAATGATGTATTGTTGGGGCATGTGCCCTCTGAATGATTGTATTTGCTATCTCTGCTCTAATGAGAGCTATTTGCAACTTATTTCAATCTTTTGTGTCGTAGAGATCTGTTGTGATATCAGTTGTTAAACGCCGTTGACGTACCATGTGTGTATGGTTTGAAGTACGTCGACGGAAGTGCCTTTGATCTCTAGTGGATAGTTTACATCGACGATGGAATAGCAGGGCTTGTGTTGTCGCGCATAAGCGCAGGCCTACCAGGAAGCTGGGACGTGGGAGCAGTTATGCCCCATAATCCAAGCATCTGCTATCCAGTTCGTACGGTGAGTATCCCCTAGAAATCAGGGTGCGACAAATGGTATCAGAGCCTGTCTGCCTGTAGGATCCCTTTTTACTGGTCGCAGTTGAGTCTAGAAACTATTTTGTAGCTATATAGGAAAAATGAAACGTGAGAGTAGGAATTCTGTTCTTTTTCTTCTTTTCCCCACCCACCCTCCCTTTTCTGGTAAGGAAGTGTAACGCTGTTTTCCCTTCTCATCTAAACTTTCAAGTTAGGATTTCACGAATTCTGGTTTCTCTAGGATGGTTATATCTACTAGACCATAGGAATGGAGGTGGTTGTGACATGATTTATCATGTTGCCTACTCATGATTGAGAACGGAGGCGTGTAAGCCCCGGAAGCAAATCCTCTATCCCTTAAGCAGTAGATATTGATCCTTTAGAAGCCCGGATGGGTTTTCCGTAGTACCTCAGGAGTTTTGTTCTCGTTTTCCCCGATGTTGATATCCTGTTCTTCTCAACATCCTTTTCGTCCGTTGAAATCTTGTTGTTGTTTTCCACTTCAATTCTTCTACCGGCGTCTAATCAAAGTTTCCCCGTTCATCTGCTAAACTCTATTCCAGCTAAAGTGTTGTTTCATACCGGAGCATCACATTCCTTTGTGTTAACAATCTTTCCACAACATACAACCCAATTCTGGTTCCACTAAGCAATCAAAACTCTGTTCACTCCCCGGGATCTCAAATGTTGACTTCCAACATAAGTAAGAACAATCCAATTCTAATGGGAGGCCACATATTCCTCGTTACTCTCATGTTGATGATTCTGACATTGATGATTATTCTTGGTGTTGCATTGATGTCAATAACTCTGTTCCACCAATCTAGCCAGATAATCTATTCTCCAAATGAGTCAAATTCTATCCAACTATACACCCTCCATACAAAAACCTCTCCCTTTACTTGAAAATGTTCCGGTGGTTTCCAAATTCCCTGACGTCTATCCACTGTGCAAGATGTATTTCACGTGTCACAGTTCAAGAGGATCTTCCCAAGAAGTTTCCGGACCTTTTCTTTTCTCAGTAGGAATCTCGGGGCGCGATTCCTTCAAGGGGGGGCGTTTTGTAACATCCCAAGTCTGAAAAATAGCCATTAGAATGTTTGCTCCCTGTTATTTTATGTTTTGCATCATAGCATCATGTTGATTGCATTTGTTTTGCTTGTTTTCCATTTGTTTTCCTCTGTTTTCATTTGTTTTTCTTTGTTTTCTATTTGAATTTCAAACCAAAATTCAACCCTTTTGTTTCATCCTTGTGATGTTACAATTTCCAAAGTGTTATTTCAAATAAAAACAACCAAATTGTTTTCCTTTTATTCCAAAATGCTCACTTGTTAAGTTAATGGTTTTAAGCAATCAATTGTTTCCAAATCACATTCAAAAATTCAATACATTGTATAAACAACACTCAATTGGAATGTTATGAAAATTACCAAAACTATCTAATCTGTTGTTTCCATGTATTCCATGTTGGTTCAACTAATAAAATGGTGGTATTATTTCAATTAATTAAATCCAACTTGGTTTCAAATTCAAAGCAATTCTTCAAATCAGCACCTCATTTGAAAATTATAAAAATACCAAACAATTTATAAACACATTTGCTCTATTTAATCAATAGTGTCACCCTAATAAAAACATGGTTTCCATCAATAATCATTTGATTCCAGTTAAACCTTAAGGTTCAACATATTTAAATTCTTGTTTTCAATAATGTCACTTAATCCAAAATTCATTTAAAATTGAACCAATTACAAACAGCACTACATTTTGAAATTTATGGAAAACAAAACTTGTCAAATGGGTACTGACACAATAAATAAGCAACACAATTTTTCCTAGTATTTTCCTAACTCCAAACCCTAGCCTTTTTCTTCCTTTTCCAATCAGCCAAAAAAAAACAATAGAGCAAAAAAAAAAAAAAACAAGGGAGATAGGGGCAGCCAGGCCCAGCCCAACTCTCCCTCAGCCCGTTACCTTTCTTCCCCAACCTCCGTACGATGACGAACGCCATGGAGACAGCGACCTGCAGCACGTGCTGCTCCCCCCATCCCCCCTCCTATAACTACCTCCTAGCCCTAGAAAACCCTAACCCTAGCCGCCTCCACCCCTCCCCTCTTCTCCCTCTGCGCCGCCACCTACTCTTCTTCCTCCTCTGTTATCCCCCTCCTCCTGCAGTTCTCTGAAGAACTCAACAGGGAGCTTCCATGGCCGGATGTTGGCATCCACGCTGCCGCCGCTACGGTCGTCGCCAGGCCACGCCGCGGCCGGGAATGGAACCGGGGTGGTTTCCTCGTCAAGTTTCATGAAGGCGCCGAGGCGGGAGGAGGCCCGAGTCGCCGCCGCCGTCCGCTCCAAGCCGCGGTCGCCCCCTGTACCTGCGCCCCGACCTGCTCCCGATCGCTCGAGGTGAGGCCCGCGA
Source organism: Alopecurus myosuroides (assembly GCA_028641055.1). Taxonomy (NCBI): domain Eukaryota; kingdom Viridiplantae; phylum Streptophyta; class Magnoliopsida; order Poales; family Poaceae; genus Alopecurus; species Alopecurus myosuroides. The sequence continues at coordinate 481,685,848 of CM054058.1, forward strand.
TCCCGTTCCCCTCGATCCCCTCTCCTCTATTTTTCCCTTGGCCGCACCGCCACAGCACCCTCCGGCCACCGCGGGGACTGGCAGCAAGCAGCAGCCCGCCGATCTTTCTCTCCGTCGAGGATACAGCAAGCGCACGAACAGGTGCAGTTTTAAGTTCAGAAAATTCCGCTCGCACCACACCTTAACCACCCCCGTTTCCTTTCTCCTTCACAAATGCAGCAGCAGCCGCACTGGCAGAGGCCCTGTGCGCGCAGCCTCAGGTTGCAGGGTCGAATCCCCCCAACCCCACCTTTTTCCCTTTATTCCGAATTGTTCAGTGCAAATTTCGTGAGCCTTATCCTCACCGCTGCTCCCTCTCTATCACAACTCGATCCACCACCCTACTGGTTCTGTTCCCCAGCGTAGCAGGAGGTGCAGGGATCAATTCCCACCCCCTGCACAATTAAAAACCTTTTTGTTTTGCAATGTTTTGGTCCTAGAACTTATAGGAAATCACACCTAGGCCCCTGGTATAAAATCTAGACCCCTGAAATAATATTTCCAAGTCCCTAATAAGTTAAAAATGGCAGATTTGCACCCAATTTTGGAAATTGCCTAAATAAATCATCCTAACTCCAAATTCAACATTTTTTATATGTTTTCAATACCAAATTAAATGTTCTATCCAAATATAAAATTTGTTTACTGTTTTGAATATTTTAAATTGTTGAAATATTTGAAAACTTGTCAAATTCACTTAAACTTGCAAAATTCATAACTTGTTCATAAAAATTCCAAATTTCACAAACCAAATATGTTTTCCAATCAATTTTTCATGTACTTTCCAAATATAAATTTTGTTTGCTGTTTTGAATAATTTACATTGTTGAAAACAACTGTTTCTTGTTTATTGCATTTAAAATTGCCAAAATAATAACTTGCTCATTTTAAATCCAATTTCCACAAATGAAATATGTTTTCCATGCAAAATTAAACCCTCTTTCCAAATATAAAATTTGTTTCATGATTTGAATAATTAAACTTGGTTAAATAATTTAAATCTTAATTAATTCATTTAATATTGCTAAATTTATAACTTGATCAAAACAAATTCTTTTGGGACATATAAAATATGTTTTCAAACCATAAAAGCATAAACTTTTCAAATATGAATCTCACTTAATGTTTTGAACAAATAAAAATTCAAATAAGTTCATGTTTGAATTAAATTCATTTAATTCTTGCTTAAACTTGTTTAATTCATAAATAATTTATTTGAAATCCTTTTTCAACAAGTGAAACATGTAATCCAACTAAAATATTGTTTTCTTTTCAAATATAAACTTTGTGATCTATTTTGAACAAGTAAAAGTGGTGAAAACAACAAATACTTGTGTGACATGTTTTAAGTAACCAAACTTTCCAAACTTAATCAATGATTTCCAAAACTTGTTCCAATCCTTTTTCACTTGCATCTATCATTGTTATTTGTTGTTATTTTGCTGTTTTCCTCATCCATGCATCATGCTAATCCACTTTCATATGATGATTAGTTGTAAAACAATTAATTCAACCATAATTCATGGGCTTTCCATATGCAATCCAATTGCATATGGGTCCATTTAATCCTGTTTCTATCTTGTCAACTAGTTTATTTTGATGCACCCATTAACTTGACATGCATCATCTTTGATTGTGCACAATGCCCTGATATTGATTGTTTATCTTTCTGCAATGTTTGTTTGCTTCTTCCCGGATACACGACGACGTTGAGACCGACGATCCTTACGACACCCCTTCTAAGGAGTTAGCTCAGTACCAGGCTACTGGGTTTTGCAGGCAAGTTATCACTCACATGAACCACTGTGTTCCTTTCAACATTGGTTACCGATACTTTCCGTTGTCTATTTCTGCTAGCCTTAGTAGTAGTTGTTTCTGTTGCGAACCTATCACATGATACCCTGAACCCTGATATTGCCTCACCTCCATACCTATAACCATTGTTTGAGCCCGTGTCTTACTAGCATGCTTAGGTTGTTTTGTTCGAGTCTGTTACCCGTTACTTTCTGTTACTATTTCATTATGTTCTGGGGGCTCGATGTTAATCAATCAATCATGCTAATGATATTGTTAAATAATAATTTGATGATAAGGCACCGGCAGGAGGCCCATGAGAGGTTTTGAAGCCTGCTAGTGTCGACCCTAATAGGAAAAGGGTCTTGTCTACTGATCCATGATGAGCGCACTACCCGCATTTGGGAAGCGAGTATGGGCGCCCCCCTCAACTTGACCTGATTCGCATCTCGTCCAAATCGCCTCATTTAGTTCGTGTTTTCCATTTGCCGCATGCATGTTTTTGCGAGCCCAGGCCAGGGTGGAACTTTTGTAGTCGGCATATAGGGGGACACGTTCTTAGAGTGCTATGAGGGTCCATTTTCTTCTGGGCTCGATTAGCCGTGCGCCCAAGGTTCTTTGGGCTTGATGCGAAGAATGGTTGGTTGTGTTGAGTGCCCCGCTTGGTGGGGTGATCTCCCATCTGGCGGGATATTCATGAGTGTACGGCCAAATTGGTGCAACCCTGCAGGGATAATCTTCTCGAGAAGCCGTGTTTTCCGCGGTTATGGATTACTTGGTGAAAGTACTGGCTAACAAGTACTCAGGACAACTTAAACCTAATGATCAAACATGTTACACCCAATGGTTAATAACTTGACTAGTAATAGGTTGATGACACAATAACTTGATTCACCTTTAATACAACTGTGTGAGTTATCCTCGGATTGCTTCTTTGGATAAGGGGCGAGATCCAGGATGGGTTTGTTTGAAGTTATCTTCCAGTTGGTTACAATCCTCGATCTTATCTCCTTTCTGTTAGCCGGAAGTGGTAGAATCTCTGTAGTTGGTTAGCGCAGCCAGTTGCAGCACCTTCTATATCCCCTCTCTTCCGTTGAACCCAAGGCATCTGTGCTTGGTGTTGACGGGTTACACTTTGGTGAACTGTGAGTCTTGCTTGCCAGTACGTTTATGTACTGACCCCTTTGGGGCTGTGGTTTCCGCAGACCTACGTTTCCGAAGATCTACATGGTGGCTACTACGTGGAGTATGACGAGACTGTTGACGAGTAGATAGCGGACCCGGGCAGGATCCGAGACTTCGTGGATGGGCTCCGTCTGTTGTTTCCGGCCTCTTAGGCCTATTTGGTTCTTGTCTGTACTCAGACATGTTGAATGCTTCCGCTGTATTGTAATGATGTATTGTTGGGGCATGTGCCCTCTGAATGATTGTATTTGCTATCTCTGCTCTAATGAGAGCTATTTGCAACTTATTTCAATCTTTTGTGTCGTAGAGATCTGTTGTGATATCAGTTGTTAAACGCCGTTGACGTACCATGTGTGTATGGTTTGAAGTACGTCGACGGAAGTGCCTTTGATCTCTAGTGGATAGTTTACATCGACGATGGAATAGCAGGGCTTGTGTTGTCGCGCATAAGCGCAGGCCTACCAGGAAGCTGGGACGTGGGAGCAGTTATGCCCCATAATCCAAGCATCTGCTATCCAGTTCGTACGGTGAGTATCCCCTAGAAATCAGGGTGCGACAGTAAGTTACTCAGATGTTTCAGAAGATCATGTACTACTAGCATAATCTATACAATGGCCATGCTCTTTTTCCCTGTACTACAGTATTTGAGCAAGTAATATTCCTAATTTCCTATTATGCCAACAAAGGAGAAAAGGAAATGGGATTTTAAAGGTAGTTAAGCCCGTTGGACCAACATATCATAAAATTAGCAACACTAGCCACCAAATATAAAGCTAAATCACGTACACACAATAAGCTCACCCGAAAATTTCCAAAAGCAGGGAGACCTCTTCTTCATTAGGAGCTTCAAGAACCTGAAGATGAAAAAAACTAAATGAATTACTTAGTCAGATGATCAAGCAATAGCATCACACAACGATAAACTCAAGCCCGGTTGGTTAAAAAATATATTGCTTAGTCAGGTGAAGTAGGATAGCATGGCTGAACCAACTCACCATGGACAGCGTGATACCCTCAAGCGCTTGGCTGTAGAGGAATACATCCCGGAAGTTCATAGGAGCGCCTCCAACGTCAGCGTCATAAAACAAAACCTGCGCACGGGAGTCAACATCAGTACAAATGAATGGAACTAAGAAAGCATAGCAGGCATAAGAGCATGGCTATACATAAATGAACACACAAAGCCAATATGACAAGCAGATGCATACTCTCGCTAATGTTGTTTTCCGTGTGTTTGGTTCAGCTGAAGAGGCATTCGGTGAGGCAGTCCCATCCGAACCTCCGAGCGCAGCCTCGATCTCTTGAAGCGCCCTGAGCCAGCGCCTGAGCACCTGGACCCTCTCGTCCCCGCGTGCTGAGACTGCCGCCTCTTCCAGGCGCTTCACCGTCTGCTTCACGCTCTTGTAGTTCTGCATGCTCTGCAAATCACATCAAACACTCGAGTAACTTAGGAGAAATGTTCAACCTAGTGGGGCGGGGTTTTTGATATCTTCAGTGATGTACAACACACTGCAGCCAAACAGCGAAGTCTAAACTAAAATCGCAAATCCCCGAATTTGTTGACCTGTCCCCCCCTTTGTGGCAGCCATTTATGAAATCGTCCATTGCTGTGAGATCTCCTCAATTCGTACAGATTGAGCTAGTATCAGGACAGCTCGAATGATGTTTTAGCTAGCTAGCTAGCAGAAAATCGCGCGTTTGACTGACTAATTTCTGAGTTCGCGTCGCACCTCCCCAACAGGTAGGCAGCTAACAATTTGGACGGAATCGAAGGGGGGTTTCCGGAGCAGGTACGTGGTGAGTCGGGGGGCGCGCTCACCATGCGGTCGTTGAGGATCTTGGTTCCCTCGGCGACGGCCTGGCCGGCGTGGTGGGCGACGGCGTCGGCGTAGCCCAGCACGGCGCGGGTGACGCCGCTGCGGCCGCCCGCCTCGACGGCCTTGCTGACCGCGGTCCGCAGCCACGACGACATCGCGGGATCACGGGGGTTCCGCCTGGGGAAGGGCGAGTAGGTGGGGGAAAGGGTTGGACCCTCGTCTTGAGGTAGGGGCTTCAGTTCAGAGCTTGGCTGTCGGAGGAGAAGGGTTTCGTGCTCGCCCTGTTCCTTTGCGGTTTCTGCCCGGTTTTTATTCATTTTCCGATAGCTTGTTTGAGATGTGTCCAAATTGCTCCGGTTTCGTACGTCAATGATTAACAAGACCCAATATTGGGGAACATGACTATCATGTCTGTGTATCCAGTTTGTTGTGTATCCATTCTTCCACGTCTTACATAGGGCATACCCAACGGCCCCCAAATCGGACAGAAAGCGGTCGTGTTTTCATCCGTTTAGGGTGATCCGCGGCCTTGTGTCGGCTCGGACCTCCGATTTAGGACCAAATCATCCCAACGTCCCCTCCCCCAATTTTCTTTTTTCAAATTGGACCGATACGAACTACGAACTGAAACTTACTAGATTCGGTTAATATATTTACAAAACATTGCGCATTTTCAGCAGGGCCTAGCCCATTTACATAATTTAGACAAAAAAAAAGTCCCTACAGGGGCTTCGTCGGTCTTCCTCGCCGCGCTACCGCCGCGTGCGCCGCGCGGACTACTCTAGGATGACGTAGTCCGACACCACGTAGAGGTGCACCGGGGGCCTCCGTCATGCGCCTATGGCGCTGGTGGCTGCGGCGCGCCCTTGACTGTGTCGTCATCGCTAGGACCGCCCATTGCCCGAGCTCGTGCAGCTTGGGCTCCTCCATGGCAAGGCGGAGCTGCTGCTCCTCCTCCCCCTCCGTCTGCGGCACAAGGAACGCCGCCTCCTCCGCGGGCGCCGCCTCCTCCATCCCCACCACCTCATGCCTTCATTGGGCGCTCCGGCCGGTAGGGGCACCCCTCGCGAGGCAAGGAAGGTGCGGATGCGCGCGTTCGAGACCTAGCCGGGGATGAACCAACGGTCCCAAAGACCGATGTCATCCGCGAAGTGCGGGTCCGCGCGGAGTTGCTCACTGATGAGGGCGCGTCGCCGCTCGTTCTCGCTCCGCTGCGCAGCTCCATACGCGGGCAGGGGGGCACGCGCCGTGGGCTGAGATGCCATTGCTCCGGGAGCTTGACATCCGGCCACGACACCGGTGAAAGATCATCGTCCGTTTTGATAATTATATAACAATATACCTATTGGACTAATGTTTATTTGATATATGAAAATGTCCAGGTTCATCAAGTTTACTAATTCTATGGGCTGCAAACTTGGTTGAAATGAAAAGAGCTAGAAGAGGCAAAACTAAGAAGTAGTTTTTGCATGGAGCGGAGGCTCCGGTGAAACCACCGGAACCTCCGCCCCAGCCTCCGGTGCGGGTCCGCCCAAACCTCCCTCGGGTGCATAAGAGCGGAGGCCAGAGCGGAGCCTCCGGTGAAACCACCGGAACCTCCGTCATCTCCACCAGGCCCTACAAGGGATTGGCCTCCGGTGCGCATCCGGTGGAGGATCCGCCAAAATGGCGCTCTGTTGGATATGAGAGGATCCTCCAGCGGAGCCTCCGGTGGGCGGAGGTTCTGGTATAACCACCGGAGGTTCCGCCCTCTCAACTGGCACGCTAGGGGCTGGGCCTCCGCTGCGCTTTCGGTGGTGGCTCCGCCAAAACCTTGTTCTGTTGGATAAGAGCGGAGGCTCCACCGGAGCCTCCGGTGCAGCTCCGGTGGGCGGAGCCACCGCCCAATCCACCGGATCCTCCGCCCCACTGGCCCATCCTCATAGCAGATCTGGGTTGCGCGGCTGCGCACAGAAGAAGGCCACCAGAGCCTCCGGTGAAACCACCGGAGCCTCCGATGCATCCAAGACTGCACAACGGCCACTTGTGGGAAGGGGTATAAATATCCCTTCCCCTTCCTCATAAATGCTAAGCTTTTCCCATTCTCTCTCCTGGCCATTAATGAAAGCTTCACCCACCTAGATCTCCCTCTCCACTCACCCACTCACTCCCAAACTTTGTGGAGAGTTAGAGGAGACCAAGATCCACACTTCCACCAAAGGAATTTCGAATCCATTCACCACAACCTAGTAGATCTAGAATCCTACTTGAGGCCTAGAAACCTTAGTAGATCTTGTGCTTGTAGCTTCCACCTTGTTGCAAGAAGCTACGGATTGCTTGAGAGCATCCATCCATCTTGTGGAGTGACCTCGAGCTTATGTAAAGGTTTGGTCAACGCCTCCAAGTCGACCTCATAGTGGAAACGAGAATCTCCCTCACCGGAGAAGCTCAAGGAGAATAAGGTGTGCACAACCGTGCTATTGAGGAGTGCCTAGGTGGCTCCCCACCTCTCCAACGTAGACGTACTTCTCATTGAGAAGGAACTACGGGAATCATATCCTTGTCTCCTTGTTTACACTTGTGGTTTATCTTGCTACCTTTCGTTTTACTTCCGCTGCGCATATTATCTTGTCCACATAGGTTGCTGATAGCTAGGTTGAGACTCCAAGTGCAGAGTGTGTAGCTAGTTGCAAGCCTTCTTCCCCACGAGGGTGACTCGAGGGTTTATATCGAACTCTTGGGGAGCCAGTATTTCAGCAGTTGTCTTCCAAGCTTCCTCCAGGATCCTGCAAACAAGTAGAGAATTTTGTGCCCTCAACCTCACCAAGTGGTTTTCAAGCACAAGATGTGAGACTTCTAAATTGCAATGCAAAACTGAAAGTAAATGTGCAATAATTAAATCTACTACTAAATGCAAATGAGAAAATAAATATGCAATAGATTGTTTTTGTATTTTTGTGATGCAAGTGGTGATGGAGATAATGTAAATTCGAATTGGAGATGCAAATAAAGTAGAGTGCAAGTAAAGTAAATTGCAGCAAAGTAACTAGAGTGTTTTCTTATATTGAAAATAGGACCGGGGTTCATGGTTTCACACTTGCATTCTCTCAAATAAAGTAGTAGACGGTGGACATAAATAATTACATATGAGATTGTAATAACATGTTTAACATTGAGTACTTTCATATGGGCATCACGTCCTAGCATAGAGATCTCTACGGTCATATTGATCCCTGTTATACTCCACCGAGATGCGAAATAAATCATAACACCTCGATAATTAAGGAAAAACCAGAGTATAGCTTTAAGCAATGTGACATGAAGTTGAAGTAAGAACTTGCTAGATCTAGTCATGGAGATTGATTAGTGTCACTTCAAATCCCCGGTAACAAGGTACTCCTTTTTATCCCTAGTGAGGTAACTAAGAAAGGTTTAACAAAACCTAAGTGGATCGCTGAACTTCTGTCACTTTCACAGCACTAGCCACCCCCGTTACTCCAACTAATGCACCCATCACCCCACACACGCTCTCAAGAACTTCTGTTCCTTTTTCTTTTTATTTTGCTTTCTCCTTTTTTTTTGTAGCAAGTTAGAAAAAGAAGAAAAACATGAGGTTTTGGGTAGTAAAAATTCTAGGAAAATTTAGGTTAGTTAATTAGGTTAAAAGAAAACAATTTCCAAGATTTGTTTGCAGAAAGGTGACATTTTAAAATAGTGTTTGCATTTGAAACCCAATTTGAAAGAATTTTTCAATATTAAATAAACCTTATTTAAAACAACATTTTTAATAGGGTTACCCCTAAGATTAATTTGATTGAAATTAGTTGATTGAATTGATAATGTTTATAAATTGGTTATAACTCAACTTGGGTGCTGTTTGAATGAATTTGATTTGAAATTGGAATATTTTGTTAATTTAATATAGAAAACAACCACTTAATAGGGTGAACCCTATTATTAGTTGGATTAGAAACATTGGAATGGTTTGATATTTGATAATTTCCAAATGAGTTGTTGCTGATGATTTTGCTTTGAATTTGAAAACCAATTTGGAATTAATTAATTGAAATAAAAGCACCATTTTATTAGTTGATCAACATGGAATAAAATGGAACAATTTGGTTGTTTTCACTTGTTATTTTTATTCCAAAAGTTGTAACAGAACAAGTATGAAAACAAAGCAGTTGAAATTGTTTGATTTTCCTTATGAAAACAAAGAATAACAGATGCAAAACAAAAGGAACAAATGCAACAATATGATGACATGATGCAAAACTTTAATTAAACAGGAAATCAAACATTCTATGGGGTAGTTTTCATACTTGGGCTGTTACACCTACAACCCAGTTCTTCACTCCAAGACGAAGCACATTGAGATCCGTCATCATTTCATTCGGGATCATGTTGAGAAAGGTGATATTGATCTCTCATATGTCCCCACTAAGGATCAACTTGCCGATATCTTCACGAAGTCCCTTGATGAACCAAGATTTCGAGCTTTGAGGAATGAACTAAATGTCATTGATTCTTCCAACTTCACTTGAAACCTTGCATATGTACCTTCATTATGCATGCTATTAGATTTGGATGTAGGCATGGAAATAGGGGGAGCGTTACTCAACTCATGAGTGTACACTCCTCTTATTATGCGAATATCAATCCATCATTGAATATCTAGTCAATTTGTGACTTATTGTGCTTAATTGTGAGTAGTATTTTTTGACCCAAGATATATCTTCGCGGTGCCAAAGTACACACTCAAACATGGTGGCTTCGGCCACCAACCTTTGGTATTTTTGGCTCTTTCACGCGTATCATACTTCTTCCTTGACAACTCGTACGGGTTCGGTCTTCTACTTTTTGTGATTCTTGCGAACCCCTCAGAGTAATGTCTCTCGTATATCAGTGACTATTTTCCAACCCAAGGTTCCTTTGCCTAAAACATTATTCCACTCTTAATGCTCTTGTTTTTATAATCTTGGCGCGCGAAAACTTGGTCGGGCAGAGGCTCCGGTGAAACCGCCGGAGGCTCCGACCGAGGCGGTTTTGCGGGATAAGACCTAGGAAGAACGAGGGTCAATGAGATCCAATCTCATTTCCCCCCACTCGCCCTCCCTATTCTCCCTCTCAACCGTCGCCACCCCCAAGACCTCCGCCGCCGGATTTGGGTGCTCCACCGCCGGGAGCCCTCATTCTTGCCTTGGACCACCCCGGGCTCTTCTTCCTCCTTCCTTTCTACCATGGATGGTGCGGGTATGTGCTCTCTTTCTCTCTCTCTCTCTCATCTAGTTGATGGATGGGGATGCATAGGAGTTCCATGTTCTTAACATCTAGATGTGTGGATTTTGAGTTTTGGGAGTAGGAGATCTCGAGTACAAACCCTAGAAACCTAGATAGTGTGTATTAGGCTTGAATCGTTACGGTTGTAGGGTGGATTCATATGCCCTAACCCTAGTTATTCAACCCTAACATCATGTATATCTTTGTTTCTTGTATTTGTGCGTCTTTATCAACTTGAGCATTACCTTTTCTTCATGCTACCCTTGCTATTTCTTTCTTAGATGCTTCCGGCTCCAAAGGGAAGGGCACTCGCTCCAAGAGTGTGGCTCGTCGCAAGACTCCTAGGGTTGATGAGATTGAGGAAACCCTGGACCCTTCTCAGCCCAAGCGCAAGAGGTTCGCGGCTCCCGAGAAGAAATTGCCTAACAGGAACAGGGAGACAACTGCTTCCAAGATGTCCGAGGCGGCATTTCTGAAAGAACGCCGCGAGAATCCGTATGTCATTGACCGCGACCACTTGATGCCACAGTTTCGGAATAAGGATGCTCGCTTCCACACTGTCTTCGAGAGCCAAATATATCACGAGATTTTGATGAGGAAGCCAAAGGACAATGTTGCCCCTCAACATGCCATTAACTGTGGGCATATGGAAAGGAACCCCAATTACTTTGGGGAGGCACTTGGGCTTGTTGATAGGTTTGCATTTGCTCCTATTATGAGTATCCAACAAGACTATGATGAAGACCTTGTTTGTCAGTTCTTGGCCGCAGTTCATCTCTCCAATGAGACCGAGCGTAATCTTACTTGGATGACACAGGGGAGGAAGCTGGAAATCAAGTGGTCTGATGTTGGCATCATTCTTGGAGGATGCCCGTACTTTGGACCATTTGCAGATAGTGAGGAGTTTGCCAATGGTTGGTTCTGTGTTCACATCATCAACACTCCATCTCTTGCCAAGGATCAACTCACCCCACTATATCACTGGAAGAAATTCGCCATTGGGTTTATCAAGGGTCTCTATCCCACTTATGATATCATGATGCGCATCTATAGAGAGACCATCAACCCAAAGACGGTGAATGTGGATGAAATCCAAGTCTTTCTAAAGAATCTCTTGCTTCTCGCTCATCAGAAGCGGCTTGCCGATTCCCCTCAAAAGCTTGATGTGCTTGACTATATATGGAATGAGCTATGGCACGTCGTGATCAATCACAAGAATGCTTGCTTTGGGCCCTTCATTATGAAGATCATCTTGCATGTGTGGAAGGACAAGTTCCCGGATGAACCATTTGAGGATGATAATTGGATCCCTCACATGGAGAGGAAACTCCTAATCAAGGACCACATCGAGCCCCCTGAGCATCCCACTCCTGCTCCTCGCAGGAACAAGGCCAAAGCTCGTGTCATAGTTGATGAGGAGGAAGAAGAAGAAGCCGGTCCATCTCGGCCTCCTCCTTCTGACAATGCATTCAAGTGGATGGCTAGGGCCCTCAAGAAGGTGTTCAGGTTGAACAATAAGATTGAGCAGCGTCAATGGGAAGCCCATTATGATAAGGAGCTCAAGAACCGCAATAAAGCACGGGCAGCTCGTCAGCTTCTTCGTGATGGTGGCGAATCCGTGGACTCCCCGGTTCTTCCAAGCATCACCAACTGGGACAAGTGGCAAGCAAAAGACTCCAAGGGCAAATTGATTGAGTGGTCTGAGGAAGAAGGAGAAGAAGCTACCAGTTCTCGTCACCGTGCCCCCTCTCCGGAAATGGACATCTCCTCCGAATGATCTTCGGGGCGTTAGCATCGGTTTCTCCCTATTTTGGTATCTTGATGCCAAAGGGGGAGAGAAATCTATTAGGATCGGGTATTTGCATATCTCTCCCTCAAGCATATTTTTTGATTTGCATCTTTCTCTTGCTTGAGGGAGTTTGGTTTTTCATTTGGAACTTCGGTTGTTTACATTATTCTTATGTGTCGTGAACCTCGTATCGTATTATATTATGCTTTGTGAACCTCATATCATGCTTCGTGAGCTTATGAACTTATTATATTATGTGTTATGTGCTCACTTTTATTCATATTGCTCATATAAACATTGTGCCTAAATTCTCTCAACATGAAGGGAGCCTATCTTTAGGGGGAGCTCCGTTCATGTTGTGTTTTTTTTATTATGCAAATAGGGATGTTGTCATCAATTACCAAAAAGGGGGATAATGAAAGATCATCGTCCGTTTTGATAATTATATGACAACATACCTATTGGACTAATGTTTATTTGATATATGAAAATGCCCAGGTTCATCAAGTTTATTAATTCTATGGGATGCAACTTTGGTTGAAATGAAAAGTGCTAGAAGAGGCAAAACTGAGAAGCAGTTTTTGCATGGAGTGGAGGCTTCGGTGAAACCACCAGAACCTCCGCCCCAGCCTCCGGTGCGGGGTCCGCCCAAACCTCCCTCTGGTGCATAAGAGCGGAGGCCAGGGCGGAGCCTCCGGTGGAGTTCCGGTGGCGCGGAGCCTCCGGTGAAACCACCGGAGCCTCCGCCATCTCCACCAGGCCCTACAATGGATTGGCCTCCGGTGCGCATCCGGTGGAGGATCCGCCAAAATGGCGCTCTGTTGGATATGAGCGGATCCTCCAGCGGAGCCTCCGGTGTGGCTCCGGTGGGCGGAGGTTCTGGTATAACCACCGGAGGTTCCGCCCTCTCAACTGGCACGCTAGGGGCTGGGCCTCCGCTGCGCTTCCGGTGGTGGCTCCGCCAAAACCTTGTTCTGTTGGATAAGAGCGGAGGCTCCACCGGAGCCTCCGGTGCAGCTCCGGTGGGCGGAGCCTCCGCCCAATCCACCGGAGCCTCCGCCCCATTGGCCCATCCTCAAAGCAGATCTGGGCTGCGCGGCTGCGCACAGAAGCAGGCCACCGGAGCCTCCGGTGAAACCACCGGAGCCTCCGATGCATCCAAGACTGCACAACGGCCACTTGTGCGAAGGGGTATAAATACCCCTTCCCCTTCCTCATAAATGCTAAGTTTTTCCCATTCTCTCTCCTGGCCACTAATGAAAGCTTCACCTACCTAGATCTCCCTCTCCACTCACCCACTCACTCCCAAACTTTGTGGAGAGCTAGAGGAGACCAAGATCCACACTTCCACCAAAGGAATTTAATCCATCCACCACAACCTAGTAGATCTAGAATCCTACTTGAAGCCTAGAAACCTTAGTAGATCTTGTGCTTGTAGCTTCCACCTTGTTGCAAGAATCTACAGATTGATCGAGAGCTTCCATCCATCTTGTGGAGTGACCTCGAGCTCATGTAAAGGTTTGTTCAACGCCTCCAAGTCGACCTCATAGTGGAAACGAGAATCTCCCTCACCGGAGAAGCTCAAGGAGAATAAGGTGTGCACAACCGTACTATTGAGGAGTGCCTAGGTGGCTCCCTAACTCTCCAACGTAGACGTACTTCTCATTGAGAAGTAACTACGGGAATCATATCCTTGTCTCCTTGTTTAAACTTGTGGTTTATCTTGCTACCTTTCATTTTACTTCCGTTGCGCATATTATCTTGTCCACATTGGTTGCTCACCTAGATGCACATCTAGAGAACCTTATCTTATCTTGCTTAGCCCTACTAAAATGAAAAGAAAAGAAAAATTGGTAGTCAACCTATTCACCCCCCTCTAGTTGACCATAGTGCACTTTCAACCGGCTTGTCCCACGCCCAAAGTAACTAGGTGTAATCTTAGCTCACCCCTTCCTGTCGCGGGGGCGCTTGGGGCCGTTGGACGGCCCCGCCTCATCGTGGTGCTCCTGGGGGATGCGCACTTTGACACACATGCGGTCCCATTAAAAAGGACCAGTCAAGCGACGTGCGGCTGCCAGGTGGGCCAGGGAGGACGCGGCGCGCGTCCGCAGACCACCCCAAATGTGGACCAAACTTGGGCCACATTTGGGGGAAACTCGGCATGTCCCCTCTCCCCCGTGTCTGTTTGGGGGCCGTTGGAATGGGTATTTTACCCAAATCGGTCCGCAGGGACCGAATCAGACCATTTGGGGGGGGGGGGTCGTTGGATTTGCTCTTAGCGCTTAGCAGAATGTCACAGGTTCAACTAACCCACCACAGTTCAGGAAGCATGAACAGCTAAACCTAGTTCAGTATGCTGAGATGAATGATTCCTAACTCATTCTCCTTTTTTATTCATAATAAGACATTTTTTCTTTAAGGATAACTAACGGTTTGTGGAGATTGCATTTTACCACCTTACCCAAGAAAAAATCTTAGTGTATCATGGTGCCTAGTTTGTAGGGATGTAAAAGGTACGAATAATTCCGCTCCAGATCAACATATGCGTCCCTTTTTAACATACGGTATGCACTTTAAAAAAATATGGTGGATGTAGATATTGTTCAATAGGATATATTCGGTGGTTACGGTTGGGATATTTGTATTGTTGATATATGTGTGGATATGAATTATTCGATATTTTTTTGCACTATATTGATTTTTTCCCGTAAAATTAGGGAGAATGATCTCGTCTAGGTGATCGATCGATGCCTCGCAAGGGTGTCACTGCAAATGTGCCAGTAGCCCTACCTTGGCTGGGTCTTGTCCCTTCAATTCAAATCCAAGGAACCATAATAGACCGGTGCAGCTGGTGCATTAGTTTGGTCATTTCACATTATACATTCTCAGCGACGGTGACCACGCCTGGTCCTATATCAACGAGGCAAGAGCTGGCCACCTCGTCATATTCTCCAATGTGTTGTAGGCTTTTCTGACTAGGTTGATTTGGGTGCCGATAGTGGCTAAATTTTCCTATTCCTTCATTATTATGTGCATACGACTTGTCCCTGCCATTCTCATTTCATTCTTAATGCTAGGTAATTGATTTACAAAATGATGGACCTAGACAAGTAGACAACTACAAGTGGTTCATGCTTGGTATTCCAGCGATTCGGCAAGAACACCATGGGGGAACCTGTTCAGTGAATTCATTACTCTACAGAAGTGCAATGGCCATGGTTATTGTTCAACGATGCCTCTTTTGTAGCTAGGTTTCTTACTCAACGATGCCTCTTTTGTGGATCAATACAAAACCAAAATGTTGTTGCCTTTATCTAATGATGAAAACCAAGGTAGTTCAATCATTGTCATACACATTTTCAAAGATAATAGTTTGTGTGGTACTTGGATGGTTTCGCATCAGTGTGTATGAGTGGCATGCACCACGTTCTCCACATGATACAACGACGAACTATATTTTTAGGAACATTCCCTCGTTTTGAGAAATTAGGGTCTAATAATATCTATCGCCTCTAGCCACCTCTAAAGCCTAATGGATAAACCACCTAGTCATGTTCGTCGGACATGACAAAAAAAGGGGAAACAATTTTCTCTCGCTTTGAATACTCATAACCCATCTGGCGATCAGAGTGGTTCTATGAATTCTTAGGCCCTTGACAAGTCGAGATAAATACAATTTGTACTAAACTTTTATACTTCTCTAGATCTTATTTTAATCATCTTAATTTTCTATTTGTTCACGCGGTTTAACCATATAATGACAATATTATTAAATATTAGTTTGTGTGTTTTTATTGGTACTTAATACTAAAACTTATTTGTAACAAAATTCAGTTTTAGGTTTTTTACAATGCATAATCTATATAATTTATACATATTTATGGTAAAGACATGTAAAGTGTCTGATCGAACAAATATGTCCTATCGATTTCTAGTGTATGATTAACTAATCATACTTATAGAAACTTCTAGGTTATAAACTGAAATAATGCAAATACTTTTTTATATTCAAAATTTTCTAGAAATTCCAAATTAAACAAAAGTGTGCTTGCTTTGTACTTGGTATTAAAACATCATTGTTTATAGTAACCAGCAATGTAGATAAAATAGTGTGGATTCTAATATGTTTGCATATGTAAAAAAATTATATGCGCTTTTGTAATGTGGTTATTATCATTTTGTGTACAAGTAATTAGCCAGTTTATGAAATAAAAATGTGTTGCTTCGAATTAAACATGAAAATCTAGTATGGAGATTTTTGTGAAACCTGCAGGACTTCGCACCTATCATGCTAACTAAACTTGTTTTCAATTGTCAAATTTGTTTTTCTGACATTCTAAGAGGATTCTAGTGTGAATTTTCTTATGAAAATTGTAACATCCAAGTATGAAAAACTCCCTAGTTGTTTTATTTCTTGTTTAATTAAATCAATGCATCATATCATCATCCTCATTTCATTTCTGTTTGCATTGTTTTCATAATAAAATTCAAACATTAATCAACCTTTATTTTCATACTTGTCCGTTACAATCTTTTCAAATAAAGAAATGCAAATCAAAACCTCATTGTTTCCAAATACTTCAATAATGATCAATTAATAATTTGTTGGTTTTAAGTCAAACAAATAATTCCAAATCACCTTCAAATTCAAACCAAATTCATCAAACAGCAACCAACTTGAGTTATGAAGATCTCTAAACCAATAAACTAATTTAATCAACTTAACCATAGGGGTCATCCTATTAAAATGGATGTTTTCATTAATGTTTAATTAATATTAAAATTCCTTTAAATTTGGTTTAATTCCTAAACAGCAATAATTTTGAAAACTTTGTGAAAACAAAAGTTAGCATTTGTTTGCTATTAACCTAATAAGCTTAACCTAATTTTTCTAGAAATTTTACTAACCTAAAAACCACCTTTTTCTTCCATTTCTAGTTGCTACAAAAGAAAAACAGAAAAGCAAAAAAAAAAAGATGAAAACAAACGCGCGCGCAGCAACTTACCTTCCGCGCGGCCCAGCCCAACTAACCCGCGCGTACCGGTTCAGTTAGCCGCCGCCGTCGCCCCGCGGTACGACAGCTCATCCGAGCATGCCACGGCGGCAGGGGGACGACGCCGACGGCTACCCTCGTTCCTAGACCCCCATAAAGGCAGCCCTAGGCGCGCGCCGCCAACCCTAGGCCCTAGGTACCCTGTCCCATCGGATCCGCCGCCAGTCCACCTCTCCTCGTCGCAGTTCATCTCTGTACCCACCTCGCCGTCGTTTCCCCTCTGAAGCCATGGAGATCACCGGCGCCACCGTCCATCTCCACCCCAACTAACTACTGGAATCGCACCATCTATCCACCCTCTTCCTTTTGGACACCGGAGGGAGCACTGGGAGCCACGGAATCCGCGCCGCCGTCCTCGACCACGCCGCAGCTGTCGCCGTCGTCGTTCGTCACCGAACCTCTGCTTCCTCTACGTACGCCGGTGAGGCCACCGTCTCCTTCCCCTCTCTGTTACCCTCTGCTTGCACCAGCTCTGCACACGCTTCCAGCACACGCACGCACCACCAATTCGAGCACGGTCCCGTGGATCCCCGCCGGCGATCGCAGCTCTGACGAAGTGCAACCTTGCGCGCGCGTCAGCAAAATTCAGATAACGCCGATCTGAACCTTAACCTAGCTGCGACGCTGTATCTGTCAAACGAACGCATCCACCGCATTGGCTTCAGTCCAACGAGCGCGCAGCGAAGGGCGTGGGTTCGATCCCTCGCACCCGCACGGTAAAACCCACCTTTTTGCACTCACCCCTGACGAGCAGGCCCCACCCGTCAGTGGGCTGCGTTGCCACGCGCGCGCACCGCCTCCACGCTGTCCCCCGTGGCCCACACATAGTGGCTGCGGCTAGGGTGCTGTGATGTAACAAATGTTTAACACGTTTCCTGTTTAAATTCCAAATACTTTTAAATGGCAGATTTAAACACTAAAACTAAAGCATGAATAACTTTTAATCTATAACTCCAATTACTAAAAGTTGTATATGTTTACTGATCCAAATTTAATGATCTTTCCAAATAATCCAATTGTGTACTGTTTTGACAATTCCAAATGCATTTAAATTTCAAATTCCAATAATTCAAATGCAAATTTCTAAATTCCATAACTAATTCATCTTTAATCCAATAAATGCAAATAAAATATGTTTTCCATACCATTTCAACTCACCTTTTCAAATATAATTTTTGTTTCCTGTTTTGAATAATTAAAATTTCCTAAACAATTTAAATCTTGTTTAATTCAATTAAAATTGGTAAAATCATAACTTGCTCAAATTTAATTATTTTTGAACATGTAAAATATGTTTTCCAACCAGAAAAGCATAACCTTTTCAAATATCAACTTTGTCAATTGTTTTGGGCAACTTAACTTGATGAAAACAACAATTATTTGTGTACCATCATTAAGTAACCAAATTTCCAAACCTAATAATTAATTCCTAACTTGTTAATTCTCATTTTCAATTGCATCTAATATTGTTACCTATTTGTTTTCATCATGCATGCATCATGATAAACCACTTACACATGTTAACTAATTGTAGATCATTGCTTCAACCTTAACCATGTGCATCCATGTGCAATTCACATTGCATATGGGTCCAATTAAATGGTGTTATCTTGTCGAGTAGTTTACTTTGATGCATCTATTAACTTGACATGCATCATCCCATGATTGTGCATTACATTATGTTATTGATTGTTCGTCTCTTTCGATTGGGTGTTTGCTTCTTCTCGCTTTAGACGACGACGCTGAGCCCGACGAGACTTACGACACCACTACCCAGGACCTAGCCCAGTACCAGGCTGCTGAGCTTCCAGGCAAGTTATCACTCACATGAATCATCGAATTCTTTTCCACACTTGTTGTCGATACTATCCTTTGTCTACTTTTGCTAGCCCTATGTATCGTTGCTTGTTCTCCGAACCCATCACATGATACCCTGAACCAATGATATTGCCTCACCTCCATACCTAAAACCCCTTGCTTGTTGCCTTAGTCATATTTAGCATGCTTAGGGTTGCTTTTGCTCGAGTCTGTTGTCGGTTACTTCTTTTACTATTATTATTTTGTTCCGGGGGGCTCGATGTTAATCAATCAATCCTGTTAATGCTAATGGTAATAATAATTTGATGATAAGGCACCGGCAGGAGGCCCTAATTGGTTTTGAGGCCTGCTAGTGTCGACCCTAATAGGAAAAGGGTCTTGTCTACTGATCCATGATGAGCGCACTACCCGCATGTGGGAAGCGAGTATGGGCGCCCCCTCAGTTTGACCCGATTCGCATCTCGTCCAAATCGCCTCATTTAGTTCGGGTTTTCCATTTGCTGCATGCATGATCTTGCGAGCCCTTGGATCCCGGGTGGAATTTTCGTAGTCGGCATATAGGGGGACACGGTCTTAGAGTGCTATGAGGGTCCCTTTTCTTCGGGGCTCGATTAGCCGTGCGCCCAAGGTGCTTTGGGCTTGATGCGAAGAAGGGTTGGATTGTGTTGAGTGTCTCGTTTGGTGGGTTTGATTCCCATCTGACGGGATATTCTTACGTGTACGGCCAAATTGGTGCAACCCTGCAGGGATAATCTTCTCGAGAAGCCGTGTTTTCCGCGGTTATGGACTACTTGGTGAAAGTACTGGCTAACAAGTACTCAGGACAACTTAAACATAATGATCAACCATGTTCCACCCAATGATTAATAACTTGACTAGTAATAGGTTATTCACACAATAACCTGATTCACCTTTAATCCAACTGTGTGAGTTATCCTCGGATTGCTTCTTCGGATAAGGGGCGAGATCCAGGATGGGTTTGGTTGAAGTTATCTTTCAGTTGGTTACAAATCCTCGATCTTATCTTCTTCTGTTAGCCGGAACTTGTAGTTATCTTCTGTAGTTGGTTAGAGCAGCCCGCTGCAGCTTTTATAACACCTATCTCTTCCGTTGATCCCAAGCATCAATGCTTGTGTTGACGGGTAACTCTTTGATGAAGTGTGAGTCTTGCTTGCCAGTACTTGGATGTACTGACCCCGTTGGGGCTGTGGTTTACGCAGACTACGACTACGGCTACGATGATCACCAGGATGGCTACTTCGTGGAGTTCGACGAGACTGCAGACGAGTAGACTAGCTGGACCCCGGGCAGGATCCAGGACCTACGTGGATGGGCTTAATTCGTCTTCTTTATTTTCCCCGGCTTCTTAAGCCTTTTGGATTTGTCTGTACTCAGACACCTTGTTTGCTTCCGCTGATGTAATGAATGTTATGTTGGGACATGTGTCCTCTGGATGAGTGTATTTGATATTCTCTGCCTTAGTGAAGGCTATTTGCAACCTTATTTCAATCTTTTGTGTCTTAGAGACATTCTGTGTTATCATTCCGTTTAACGTTGTTGACGTACCCTGCGTGATTGATATGAAGTACGTCGACAGTAGTGCCTTCGATCTCTAGTGGATAGTTTACATCGACGATGGAATAGCAGGGCTTGTGTTGTCGCGCATAAGCGCAGGCCTACCAGGAAGCTGGGACGTGGGAGCAGTTATGCCCCATAATCCAAGCACCTGCTATCCAGTCCGGCCCGATGAGTATCCCCTAGAAGTCAGGGTGCGACAAATGGTATCAGAGCCTGTCTGACCGTAGGATCCCTTTTACTGGTCGCAGTTTGAGTCTAGAAACTATTTTGTAGCTAGATAGGAAAAATGAAACGTGAGAGTAGGAACTCTGTTCTTTTTCTTCTTTCCCCACCCTCCCACCCCTTTTTCTGGTAAGGAAGTGCAACGTTGATTTTCCCTTCTCACCTAAACTTTCAAGTTAGGATTTCACGTGTTTTGGGTTCTCCGTAGTATCTCAGGTTTTTGGTCTCGTTTTCCCGATGTTGCTTCAATGTCATGCTTTCTCTCAAGAACCTTTCGTCCATTGAACCTTGTTGTTGTTTCCACTTCCATTCTTTCTACCGGAGTCTAATCAACTACCCCAAATCATCTGCAGATGGATATCAGGTTCTACCCGCAGGTGGTTCGGATGACCCGTTGCGAGAACACTGCCGGGTATCCGGAGACGCTGAGAGACATGGTCACGTATCTGGGGTTCCATTGGGCACCAGAGTACCAGGTCTACGAGCACCAGCGCGAGTTCGAGCAGACTTACTACCGAGCTATCGTCTACATACTGTCGAATGATGGAATGAGCATAGTCCACCGCTACGAGTCCGTAGGTTCCACAGTGGACATGGCAGTGCAGCAGGCAGCTTACGTGAGTCTCACCGTCCTACGTGCTGACTACTGGGGGTTTGATGATTCCATCTATCGTCACATCCCCCGTGGTTACATTACGTCGGCAGGTGTTCACTTCACTCTCCACGTCAACCTGGATACCGACGAGAATGATAGCTCCAGGCTGCACACCACAGCTCAGTTCGAGAGGCATAGTGATGTCGTTGCTTCCACACTAGCCCGGGAGTTGGCTACAGTCAGGGAGCAGCTCTACCTTGCTCTGACGCGTCTGGCCACTTACACCACAGATTTTGTTGGAGACGAGCGCTTTGCGCGTTTCCAGCAGCCAGTTGGTCTTCCTCTGCCAGATGCTGGAGGTTACGAGCCGATCAGAGGTCCACTTCTCAACCTAGGAGTTGGTTACACTGGTATTCCTCTCTTTGGAGCACAGGGAGAGGACGCTTTCTACTTCACCACACCGAGGGTCCCTCTCAGAGCAGTTCCTATCTACAGGGATCGTCGTGATACTTACTTCTGTGAGCGGACTCCTCCTCGCCGTACCACTCGCCGTACTCCTAGACGCCGTCCTGCGTGATGAGCATTGGAGTACCGTTGTATCCATTACTAGCTGTGTCTAGTTATCTTTTCGTTTTCGAACCATGTATGGTGTGAGATTCTGATGTATTCGAACCTATGATGTACCTGTTGGTTATCTATTCATGCGTCGGAATAATCTCTCTTTCGGTTGCTAAGTTTATCCCTTCCTATTGTTCTGCTAAAATGAATTTCAATTCAGGATGCCTCCAACAAGGAACAGCCCGCCTGAGCCACCGCCAATCGCGGAGCTCTTGACTCAGATGACCCAAGTCATGGCTCAAATGGTCCAGGTTCAGAACCATCAGCAGAATAACCAGACTGCTCCACGGGCCAACATCAAGGACTTCCTCGGTCTGGGCCCGAAAGCTTTCGTGGCAACACGTGAGCCTCTGGATGCTGACGACTGGATCCGTGACGCAGAAAGAGCTCTGGAGATTGCTCATGTGACTGAAGAGGACAAGGTCAACTATGCTACCTACCTACTGAAGGGTCAGGCAGCCTCGTGGTGGGAGAACTACAAGGCTATGAGAGCTGGCTATCCTATCACCTGGGGTTGTTTCAAGGATGCCTTCCTGAAGCACCACATCCCAGATGGTCTCATGGATAGGATGCGTGAAGAGTTTTGCTCTCTAAAGCAAGGCAAGCTCGACGTCATCGGCTATCAGAA
The DNA here is from genome assembly GCA_028641055.1 of Alopecurus myosuroides. Taxonomy (NCBI): domain Eukaryota; kingdom Viridiplantae; phylum Streptophyta; class Magnoliopsida; order Poales; family Poaceae; genus Alopecurus; species Alopecurus myosuroides. Next base: position 481,708,244 of record CM054058.1, read on the forward strand.
CGAGTTCAATCGCCTCGCTCGATATGCTGGAGACGAGGTGTCCACTGAGACCAAGAAGATGGCAAGGTTCCGCAGAGGTTTTAACCCGGAACTGAAGTACGCTCTCACAAATGTCAAGTGCAAGGACTTCGTGGAGCTCGTCAACACCGCGCTCAATGAGGAGAATGGGCGCAAGGCGTTCGAGGAGTCCCGCAAGCACTCGCGTGAGGGTGGTTCCTCCTCCAACATGACCACCCCTCCACAGAAGCGCCGCATCTGGGTGCCAAATGGTGCCGTCACTCGGGCTCCATATGCCCAAGCTTCCCCAGGCTCCGCTCCCCGCCCACCCAACCCAGCTCAGATGCATGGGCAGAGGTTTGCAATGGGGCAGCCAAGGCCAGATCCTCCTCGTGTCGTCACTTGCTTCAAGTGCAAGCAGACGGGGCACTATGATGACAAGTGCACTCAGAGGGTGCTACCTCCTCCACCACCTCGCCCCAACACCAACCAGGCAATGGTCCGCGCTCCTCCGCACAAGGCCTTCAACTCCAACAACAGGCCTGTCGGGAGGAACGCAAGGGTGAACCACGTCAAGGTTGACACAACTGAGGAATCTGCCGACGTTGTTCTCGGTACATTACCCGTAAACTCTATTCCAGCAAAAGTGTTGTTTGATACCAAAGCATCGCATTCATTTGTGTCAAAAATCTTTGCCTCAACATACAACCTAACTCTGGTTCCACTAAGCAATCAAATCTATGTTCACTCTCCGGGAACTAAAATGATTACTTCCAAGATAAGTATGGACAACCAAATTCTGATTGGAGGTCGCATATTCCTTGCTTCACTCATGTTGCTGGGAAATTCTGACATTGATGTCATCCTTGGTATGGATTGGTTGAAGACCAACAAAGCTAAAATTGACTGTGCTCAAAAGTCAATAACTCTCTCCCACCCTTCTGGCCAGATAGTCTATTCTCCATATGGATCAAGTTCCACTCAGCTATACACACTCGATGCTAAACCTCTACCTCTACTCGAGAATGTTCTGGTGGTTTGTGAATTCCCTGACGTCTTTCCAGAAGAATTGCCAGGGATGCCTCCGGACAGAGCAGTTGAGTTCGTGATCGAGCTTGAACCAGGTACTGCTCCAATCTCCAAGCATCCATACAAGATAGCTCCTCCTGAACTAAAGTTGTTGAAGGAGCAAATCGATATGTACATGGAGAAAGGTTACATTCAGCCTAGTTCCTCCGCTTGGGGTTGCCCAACTCTGTTCGTTGCCAAGAAAGACCAAACAAAGAGACTCGTGGTGGACTATCGTCCTCTTAACGAGAAAACAATCAAGAACAAATACCCAATTCCTCGTATCGATGATCTTTTTGATCAACTTGATGGAGCCTCAATATTCTCAAAGTTGGACTTGAGGATGGGTTACCATCAAATAAAGATCAGAAAGGAAGATATTCCAAAGACAGCCTTCACCACTCGCTACGGTCTATATGAATACACCGTCATGTCCTTTGGTCTCACCAATGCACCGACGACCTTCTCTCGACTAATGAATTCTGTCTTCCATGAATACCTCGACAAGTTCGTTGTGGTATATCTTGATGATATCCTTGTCTACTCAAAATCCGAGGAAGAGCATGAAGAACATCTTTGTCTCACTCTCATGAAACTCCGCGAGCATCGTCTATATGCCAAATACTCCAAATGTGAGTTCTGGATTCCAGAAGTGGCCTATCTTGGTCATATCATCTCTGCCAAGGGCATAGCCATTGATCCTGAAAAGGTTAAGGCAATTGTTGATTGGAAACCCCCTAAGACGGTGAAGCAAGTCAGAAGTTTTCTTGGCTTGGCTAGCTATTGCCGTCGTTTCGTCGAAAACTTCTCCAAGATTGCCAAACCTCTCACTGATCTCACCAAGAAGGACAAGAAGTTCGTTTGGTCTCCACAGTGTGATGAAAGTTTCAATCTCCTAAAAACTAAACTCACTTCTACTCCAGTTCTAGTTGGCCCAGATACCACCAAACCTTTCCAGATATTCTGTGATGCTTCTCTCCAAGGCCTAGGTGCAGTTCTTATGCAAGAACGTCAAGTTGTGGCCTATGCTTCACGTCAGTTGAACCCACATGAGCAAAACTATCCCACTCATGATCTTGAACTTGCAGCAGTTGTGTTTGCCCTCAAGAAATGGAGACAATACTTGTTGGGTAACCGCACTGAAATCTTTTCCGATCACAAGAGTCTGAAATACATCTTCACTCAACCAGATCTAAACCTCAGGCAAAGGAGATGGATTGAAAAGATCAAAGACTTCGATCTTACCATTTCTTACACTCCAGGCAAGGCTAATGTTATGGCCGATGCTCTCAGTCGCAAGTCCTATTGCAATAATCTCATGATCATGGACAGCCAACCTCCACTTCATGAAGAATTCCAGAAGCTGAACCTTGGTCTTGTTCCTCAAGGTTATCTTGCTAGCTTGACAGCCACTCCAACTCTCGAGGACAAGATTCGTTCTGAACAATTTCGTGATGCTGAAATCAAGAAGATGGTAGAGCAAATCAAAGAGGGCAATGATAAATTCAAGTCCTTCTCAATTGATGACAAAGGAGCTGTGTTCTTCGAAGGACGCATTGCAGTTCCTAAGATTCAAAGTCTCAAAGATATCATTCTCAAGGAGGCTCATGAAACTCCTCTCTCCATCCACCCTGGAAGTACAAAGATGTACCAGGATCTCAAGACACTCTATTGGTGGCCTAGCATGAAACGTGAAATTGCTCAATACGTTTCTGAATGCGACGTTTGTCAACGTGTCAAGGCAGTTCATCAGAAAACAGCCGGTCTTCTCCAACCTCTCAAAATCCCCGACTGGAAGTGGGACATGATTGAAATGGACTTCGTTACTGGTTTTCCAAAGTCCAAGAAGGGCAACGATGCAATCTTCGTTGTCATTGATCGTCTCACTAAGGTTGCTCACTTCTTTGCTGTCAAAGAGACAATATCAGCTAGCCAGTTAGCAGAGCTCTACACAACAAAGATTGTTCCTCTTCATGGTGTTCCATTGGAAATTAGCTCAGACCGTGGAAGCATATTCACTTCTCATTTCTGGAAGAGTTTTCAAGAAGCATTGGGCACCAAACTTCTGTTCAGCACAACTTATCACCCTCAGTCTCAGGGGCAAGTCGAAAGAGTCAATCAGATTCTCGAGGATATGCTCAGAGCATGTGGTCTCTCCTTTGGCATGAAATGGGAGGATTGTCTTCCATATGCTGAATTCTCCTACAACAACAGCTACCAGGCAAGTCTAGGCATGGCACCATTTGAAGCACTCTATGGCCGCAGATGCAGGAGTCCAATCAATTGGTCTGGAGCTGGTGAACGTTCACTCTTAGGCCCTGACATTGTGAAAGAGGCCGAAGAGAAAGTTCGCATCATTCGTGACAATCTCAAGATTGCTCAGTCTCGTCAGAAGAGTTACTATGACAGCAAGCACAGGGACATGATCTATGCTCCTGGTGACAAAGCATATCTCCGTGTAACTCCCTTCAGAGGCACTCATCGTTTTGGTGTGAAAGGAAAGCTGGCACCAAGATACATTGGTTCTTTCAACATCCTGTCAAGACGTGCGGAAAATGCCTATCGTCTTGAGCTTCCAGAAAAACTATCCAAGGTGCACGATGTGTTCCACGTGTCACAGCTCAAGAAGTGCTTCAAGGATCCAGATCGTGCAGTTGATCATGATGCCATTGAACTGCAAGATGATCTCTCTTATGAGGAGCACCCTATCCAAATTCTCGATGAGACCGTTCGCAAAACTCGCAACAAGAGCACCAAGTTCTTGAAAGTGCAATGGTCGCATCATTCCGATAAAGAGGCAACATGGGAGACCGAAGAGGATCTTCGCAAGAAGTATCCGGACCTTTTCATTTCTCAGTAGGAATCTCGGGGCGCGATTCCTTCAAGGGGGGGCGTTTTGTAACATCCAAGTATGAAAAACTCCCTAGTTGTTTTATTTCTTGTTTAATTAAAGCAATGCATCATATCATCATCCTCATTTCATTTCTGTTTGCATTGTTTTCATAATAAAATTCAAACATTAATCAACCTTTATTTTCATACTTGTCTGTTACAATCTTTTCAAATAAAGAAATGCAAATCAAAACCTCATTGTTTCCAAATACTTCAATAATGATCAATTAATAATTTGTTGGTTTTAAGTCAAACAAATAATTCCAAATCACCTTCAAATTCGAACCAAATTCATCAAACAGCAACCAACTTGAGTTATGAAGATCTCTAAACCAATCAACTAATTTAATCAACTTAACCATAGGGGTCACCCTATTAAAATGGATGTTTTCATTAATGTTTAATTAATATTAAAATTCCTTTAAATTTGGTTTAATTCCTAAACAGCAATAATTTTGAAAACTTTGTGAAAACAAAAGTTAGCATTTGTTTGCTATTAACCTAATAAGCTTAACCTAATTTTTCTAGAAATTTTACTAACCTAAAAACCACCTTTTTCTTCCATTTCTAGTTGCTACAAAAGAAAAACAGAAAAGCAAAAAAAAAAAGATGAAAACAAACGCGCACGCAGCAACTTACCTTCCGCGCGGCCCAGCCCAACCAACCCGCGCATACCGGTTCAGTTAGCCGCCGCCGTCGCCCCGCGGTACGGCAGCTCATCCGAGCATGCCACGGCGGCAGGGGGACGACGCCGACGGCTACCCTCGTTCCTAGACCCCCATAAAGGCAGCCCTAGGCGCGCGCCGCCAACTCTAGGCCCTAGGTACCCTGTCCCATCGGATCCGCCGCCAGTCCACCTCTCCTCGTCGCAGTTCATCTCTCTACCCACCTCGCCGTCGTTTCCCCTCTGAAGCCATGGAGATCACCGGCGCCACCGTCCATCTCCACCCCAACTAACTACTGGAATCGCACCATCTATCCACCCTCTTCCTTTTGGACACCGGAGGGAGCACTGGGAGCCACGGAATCCGCGCCGCCGTCCTCGACCACGCCGCAGCTGTCGCCGTCGTCGTTCGTCACCGAACCTCTGCTTCCTCTACGTACGCCGGTGAGGCCACCGTCTCCTTCCCCTCTCTGTTACCCTCTGCTTGCACCAGCTCTGCACACGCTTCCAGCACACGCACGCACCACCAATTCGAGCACGGTCCCGTGGATCCCCGCCGGCGATCGCAGCTCTGACGAAGTGCAACCTTGCGCGCGCGTCAGCAAAATTCAGATAACGCCGATCTGAACCTTAACCTAGCTGCGACGCTGTATCTGTCAAACGAACGCATCCACCGCACTGGCTTCAGTCCAACGAGCGCGCAGCGAAGGGCGTGGGTTCGATCCCTCGCACCCGCACGGTAAAACCCACCTTTTTGCACTCACCCCTGACGAGCAGGCCCCACCCGTCAGTGGGCTGCGTTGCCACGCGCGCGCACCGCGTCCACGCTGTCCCCCGTGGCCCACACACAGTGGCTGCGGCTAGGGTGCTGTGATGTAACAAATGTTTAACACGTTTCCTGTTTAAATTCCAAATACTTTTAAATGGCAGATTTAAACACTAAAACTAAAGCATGAATAACTTTTAATCTATAACTCCAATTACTAAAAGTTGTATATGTTTACTGATCCAAATTTAATGATCTTTCCAAATAATCCAATTGTATACTGTTTTGACAATTCCAAATGCATTTAAATTCCAAATTCCAATAATTCAAATGCAAATTTCTAAATTCCATAACTAATTCATTTTTAATCCAATAAATGCAAATAAAATATGTTTTCCATACCATTTCAACTCACCTTTTCAAATATAATTTTTGTTTCCTGTTTTGAATAATTAAAATTGCCTAAACAATTTAAATCTTGTTTAATTCAATTAAAATTGCTAAACTCATAACTTGCTCAAATTTAATTATTTTTGAACATGTAAAATATGTTTTCCAACCAGAAAAGCATAACCTTTTCAAATATCAACTTTGTCAATTGTTTTGGGCAACTTAACTTGATGAAAACAACAATTATTTGTGTACCATCATTAAGTAACCAAATTTCCAAACCTAATAATTAATTCCTAACTTGTTAATTCTCATTTTCAATTGCATCTAATATTGTTACCTATTTGTTTTTATCATGCATGCATCATGATAAACCACTTACACATGTTAACTAATTGTAGATCATTGCTTCAACCTTAACCATGTGCATCCATGTGCAATTCACATTGCATATGGGTCCAATTAAATGGTGTTATTGTCGCACCCTGACTTCTAGGGGATACTCACCGTACGAACTGGATAGCAGATGCTTGGATTATGGGGCATAACTGCTCCCACGTCCCAGCTTCCTGGTAGGCCTGCGCTTATGCGCGACAACACAAGCTCTGCTATTCCATCGTCGATGTAAACTATCCACTAGAGATCACAGGCACTTCCGTCGACGTACTTCAAACCATACACACATGGTACGTCAACGGCGTTTAACAAGTGATATCACAACAGATCTCTATGACACAAAAGATTGAAATAAGTTGCAAATGGCTCTCATTAGAGCAGAGATAGCAAATACAATCATTCAGAGGGCACATGCCCCAACAATACATCATTACAACACAGCGGAAGCATCCAACATGTCTGAGTACAGACAAGAACCAAATAGGCCTAAGAGGCCGGAAACAAACAGAAGGAGCCCATCCACGAAGTCTCGGATCCTGCCCGGGTCCGCTATCTACTCGTCAGCAGTCTCGTCATACTCCACGTAGTAGCCACCATGTAGATCTTCGGAAACATCGTCTGCGTAAACCACAGCCCCAAAGGGGTCAGTACAACAACGTACTGGCAAGCAAGACTCACAGTTCACCAAAGTGTAACCCGTCAACACCAAGCACAGATGCCTTGGGTTCAACGGAAGGAAGGGATATAAAAGATGCTGCAACTGGCTGCACTAACCAACTACAGAGATTCTATCACTTCCAACTATCAGAAAGGGGATAAGATCGAGTGATTGTAACCAACTGAAAGCTAACATCAAACAAACCCATCCTGGATCTCGCCCCTTATCCAAAGAAGCAATCCGAGGATGAACTCACACAGTTGTATAATGATGGTTCAAATTATTGTGTCAATAAATCTATTACTAGTCAAGTTATTAATCATGGGGTGTAACATGTTTGATCATTATGTTTAAGTTGTCCTGAGTACTTGTTAGCCAGTACTTTCACCAAGTAATCCATAACCGCGGAAAACACGGCTTCTCGAGAAGATTATCCCTGCAGGGTTGCACCAATTTGGCCGTACACGCAAGAATAACCCGCCAGATGGGGAGCTAACCCACCAAGCGAGGTACTCTACACAACTCAACTCTTCTTCGCATCAAGCCCAAAGAACCTTGGGCGCACGGCTAATCGAGCCCCGAAGAAAAGGGACCCTCATAGCACTCTAAGACCGTGTCCCCCTATATGCCGACTACGAAAGTTCCACCCGGGTACCAAGGGCTCGCAAGATCATGCATGCAGCAAATGGAAAACCCGAACTAAATGAGGCGATTTGGACGAGATGCGAATCGAGTCAAATTGAGGGGGGCGCCCATACTCGCTTCCCACATGCGGGTAGTGCGCTCATCATGGATCAGTAGACAAGACCCTTTTCCTATTAGGGTCGACACTAGCAGGCCTCAAAACCACAAAGGGCCTCCTGCCGGTGCCTTATCATCAAATTTATTATTAATAGCAACATTAGCATGATTGATTGATTAAACATCGAGCCCCCTGAACATAATAACGATATAGTAACGGAAAGTAACGGGTAACAGACTCGAGCAAAACAACCTAAGCATGCTAGTAAGACACGGGCTCAAACAATGGTTATAGGTATGGAGGTGAGGCAATATCAGGGTTAAAGGATACATGTGATAGGTTCGTAACAGAAGCAACTAATCATAGGGCTAGCAGAATAGACAACGGAAAGTATCGGTAACCAATGTTGAAAGGAACACGATGGTTCATGTGAGTGATAACTTGCCTGCAAAACCCAGTAGCCTGGTACTGAGCTAAACTCCTTAGAAGGGGGTGTTGTAAGGTCGTCGGTCTCAACGTCGTCGTGTATCCGAGAAGAAGCAAACAAACAAGGCACAAATAAACAATCATTATCATGGCATTGTGCACAATCAAGGATGATGCATGACATGTTAATAGATGCATCAAAATAAACTACTTGACAAGATAACACAATTTAATTGGACCCATAGGCAATTGGATTGCACATGGAAAGGATCCATTGAAATAAGTGGAAACAAATGATTTACAATTAATTTTTATGTGAGAGTTGTTAGCATGATTCATGCATGATGATAACAACAAGATAACAACAAATAACAATGATAGATGCAAGTGAAAAAGGATTGGAACAAGTTTTGGAAATCTTTGATTAAGTTTGGAAAGTTTGGTTACTTAATGATGTTATACAATTAATTGTTGTTTTCAACAAGTTAAAGTGTTCAAAACAAGTAACAAAGTTTATATTTGAAAAGGTTATGATTTTATGGTTGGAAAACATATTTTATATGTCCCAAAAGAATTTGACTTGATCAAGTTATAAATTTAACAATATTAAATGAATTAAATAAGATTTAATTATTTAACCACTTTTAATTATTCAAAACAGAAAACAAAGTTTCTATTTGGAAAGATGGTTTAATTTTGCATGGAAAACATATTTCATTTGTTGAAATTGAATTTAAAATGAGCAAGTTATTATTTTGGCAATTTTAATTGCAATAAACAAGAAACAGTTGTTTTCAGCAATTTAAATTATTCAAAACAGCAAACAAAATTTATATTTGGAAAGTACATGAAAAGTTGATTGGAAAACATATTTAGTTTGTTGAATTTGGAATTTTTATGAACAAGTTATGAATTTTGCAAAATTAAGTGATTTAAACAGGAATTCAAATATTTCAACAATTTAAAATATTCAAAACAGTAAATAAATTTTATATTTGGATAGATCATTCAATTTGGGGCAGAAAACATATTTAAAAAGTCAAAATTGGAGTTGGGATGAATTACTTATGCATTTTAGAACATTTGGTGCAAATCTGCCATTTTTATTAACAGCTAGGGACTTAGAATTAATCAACAGGGATCTAGAAAAGATTAGCAAGGACCTGTGTGTGAATAGAAGGTTGTGTTGGCCAGGAAAAATAAAAATGGAAAAGGTTGGGTTTAATCCCGGGGATGGGATTCGAACCCACACCCCCTGGGTGCTGCGCGGTAGCTACTGCCACTGCGGTGGTGAAACGGATGGTGACAGTAGGGAGTAGTGGGGAGGTATGAGGTGTGGTGCGAGCTGGTTAACTGAATCAAAAGGAGCAGAAAATAAAAGGGGTGGAGCTGGGAATCGAACCCGGGTGCTCCAGGCTCCGTGCGCGCATGCGCTACCAGTGGGGCTAGTGCATCAGTTGTAACAGAAGGGGATCTCGGGGGAAGTTATGGTGTGGCTGCGGGATGTTTCTTTTCTGAAACTGAAGATGTGCTCGCTGCCTGTCCTGTAACTCGACAGAGACAAGGATCGTTGCGGCCATGGGGCGCCGGTGATCTGCTGGTGCGGGGAGGTGTGGGGATCGTGCAGGTGGACGTGGTGACGCTGCCAGGGTGCAGACACGGAAGAAACAGGCGAGGGAGGAGGTGAGGAGACCGATCGAACCTGCTGCTGCTGCTGTCGACTGCCTGACGGCAGTGGCAGAGGTGCTCCTCTCCGGCGACGGCGCGGGCACTCCGGTTGCTCCCAGCAACCGGCGAGGGAACGGAGAGGTAGCTGGAGCACGCACGTATCCATTCCCGCCCTCCGGGCTCCTCGGAGAGGGCCACCTCGGTGGCGCCATGGAGGCAAAAATTCGGCCACGAAGGGCTCGGTGGTGAGGTTCAGACAAGCCGCAGCGTTCTTGTGTGGAGATGAGATCGAGGGGGAGAGAGGGATGGCGGCGCAGGTGGGAGATGTGGTTAGGGTTAGGGTTTTCGGAGAGGGATAGAAATAGGGGAGGAGGGGGAGCAGGTGAGGCAGCACACCATGGCTGACGTGGGGTGATCTCACCTGTACGGAGGTGGAAGAAAAACGACAGGAGGGGGTATTGGGCCAAGGAATTTGGGCTGGGCTGGGAGAAGGAAAATGGGCTGGGAGTTGGGCTGCTGTGCTCTCCCTCTCCTATTTTTTTTGTACTGATTTGATTATTATTATTATTTTTTTGGTATTAAAGCAAAATGGAAACAAAGCAAGGTTTTGTTTAAGGAAAATTTTGGAATAAAAAATAGGATAAATTTCTTAGTTGAAATGCAACCTTTTGGTGGTTTTTGTTTTCAAAACTTTATGGTTTGCTTGTTGTTTTAAAATTAAACCAATTTAATTGAGATTTCCAATATTAGTTAATTTTAGAGAAACAAGGTATTTTCAATAAGGTTTTCTTTAGGGTTTAAAAGGGATTTAATGAATTCAAATTAGGGGTGCATTTCATGGATTCAAAAGGTTAATGAATTGAGAATTGGTTTGAGTGTGGGTAATTTGATAATTAAATAATTATTTATGAAAACCATGTTTTTATTAGGGTGACCCCTAAGATTCAATTTGATTAAATTAGTTGATTAAATTCATAAGTTCAAGTTGGTTCTGCTTGATGCATTGATTTGAACTTGAAGGTGATTTGAAAATCATTTGTTTGATTAAGCCCACAATTTTAATGAGTGATCAACATTGAATAAAAATGAAAGCAATTTGGTTGTTTTTATTTGAACTCTCACTTTGGAAATTGTAACATCACAAGGATGAAACAAAGGGTTTGAAATTTGAGTTGAAATTCAAACAGAAAACAAAGGAAACAAATGGAAAACAAACAAAACAAATGCAATCAACATGATGCCATGATGCAAAACATAAAATAACAGACAGCAAACATTCTAAAGGCTATTTTTCAGACTTGGGATGTTACAAAACGCCCCCCCCTTGAAGGAATCGCGCCCCGAGATTCCTACTGAGAAAAGAGAAGGTCCGGAATCTTCTTGGGAAGATCCTCTTGAGCTGTGACACGTGAAACACATCGTGCACATTGGATAGACGTCAGGTAATTTGCAAACCACCGGAACATTTTCAAGTAAAAGGGGAGATATTTTGCACCAAGGGTGTAAAGCTGAGTATAGTGATTCATTTGGAGAATAGACTATCTGTAATAAGGTTTGAACAGTGTTATTGACATCAATGGAACACCAAGAATAACATCAATGTCAGAATCATCAATCATGAGAGTAACGAGGAATATGTGGCCTCCCATTTGAATTGGATTGTTCTTACTTATCTTGGAAGTCAACATTTGAGATCCCGGGGATTGAACAAGATTGGATTGCTTAGTGGAACCAGAATTGGGTTGTGTGTTGTGGAAAAGATTGTTGACACAAAGGAATGTGATGCTCCGGTATCAAATAACACTTTAACTGGACAAGAGTTTACGAGGAAGTTTTGATTAGACGCCGGTAGAAGAATTGAATTGGAAAACAACAAGATTTCAACGGACGAAAAGGATGTTGAGAAGAACAGGATAACAACATCGGGGAAAACGAGAACAAAACTCCTGAGGTACTACGGGAAAACCCATCCGGGCTTCTAAAGGATCAATATCTACTGCTTAAGGAATAGAGGATCTGCTTCCGGGGCTTACACGCCTCCGTTCTCAATCATGAGTAGGCAACATGATAAATCATGTCACAACCACCTCCATTCCTATGGTCTAGTAGATATAACCATCCTAGAGAAACCAGAATTCGTGAAATCCTAACTTGAAAGTTTAGATGAGAAGGGAAAAACAACGTTGCACTTCCTTACCAGAAAAGGGAGGGAGGGTGGGGAAAGAAGAAAAAGAACAGAATTCCTACTCTCACGTTTCATTTTTCCTATATAGCTACAAAATAGTTTCTACACTCAACTGCGACCAGTAAAAAGGGATCCTACAGGCAGACAGGCTCTGATACCATTTGTCGCACCCTGACTTCTAGGGGATACTCACCGTACGAACTGGATAGCAGATGCTTGGATTATGGGGCATAACTGCTCCCACGTCCCAGCTTCCTGGTAGGCCTGCGCTTATGCGCGACAACACAAGCTCTGCTATTCCATCGTCGATGTAAACTATCCACTAGAGATCACAGGCACTTCCGTCGACGTACTTCAAACCATACACACATGGTACGTCAACGGCGTTTAACAAGTGATATCACAACAGATCTCTATGACACAAAAGATTGAAATAAGTTGCAAATGGCTCTCATTAGAGCAGAGATAGCAAATACAATCATTCAGAGGGCACATGCCCCAACAATACATCATTACAACACAGCGGAAGCATCCAACATGTCTGAGTACAGACAAGAACCAAATAGGCCTAAGAGGCCGGAAACAAACAGAAGGAGCCCATCCACGAAGTCTCGGATCCTGCCCGGGTCCGCTATCTACTCGTCAGCAGTCTCGTCATACTCCACGTAGTAGCCACCATGTAGATCTTCGGAAACATCGTCTGCGTAAACCACAGCCCCAAAGGGGTCAGTACAACAACGTACTGGCAAGCAAGACTCACAGTTCACCAAAGTGTAACCCGTCAACACCAAGCACAGATGCCTTGGGTTCAACGGAAGGAAGGGATATAAAAGATGCTGCAACTGGCTGCACTAACCAACTACAGAGATTCTATCACTTCCAACTATCAGAAAGGGGATAAGATCGAGTGATTGTAACCAACTGAAAGCTAACATCAAACAAACCCATCCTGGATCTCGCCCCTTATCCAAAGAAGCAATCCGAGGATGAACTCACACAGTTGTATAATGATGGTTCAAATTATTGTGTCAATAAATCTATTACTAGTCAAGTTATTAATCATGGGGTGTAACATGTTTGATCATTATGTTTAAGTTGTCCTGAGTACTTGTTAGCCAGTACTTTCACCAAGTAATCCATAACCGCGGAAAACACGGCTTCTCGAGAAGATTATCCCTGCAGGGTTGCACCAATTTGGCCGTACACGCAAGAATAACCCGCCAGATGGGGAGCTAACCCACCAAGCGAGGTACTCTACACAACTCAACTCTTCTTCGCATCAAGCCCAAAGAACCTTGGGCGCACGGCTAATCGAGCCCCGAAGAAAAGGGACCCTCATAGCACTCTAAGACCGTGTCCCCCTATATGCCGACTACGAAAGTTCCACCCGGGTACCAAGGGCTCGCAAGATCATGCATGCAGCAAATGGAAAACCCGAACTAAATGAGGCGATTTGGACGAGATGCGAATCGAGTCAAATTGAGGGGGGCGCCCATACTCGCTTCCCACATGCGGGTAGTGCGCTCATCATGGATCAGTAGACAAGACCCTTTTCCTATTAGGGTCGACACTAGCAGGCCTCAAAACCACAAAGGGCCTCCTGCCGGTGCCTTATCATCAAATTTATTATTAATAGCAACATTAGCATGATTGATTGATTAAACATCGAGCCCCCTGAACATAATAACGATATAGTAACGGAAAGTAACGGGTAACAGACTCGAGCAAAACAACCTAAGCATGCTAGTAAGACACGGGCTCAAACAATGGTTATAGGTATGGAGGTGAGGCAATATCAGGGTTAAAGGATACATGTGATAGGTTCGTAACAGAAGCAACTAATCATAGGGCTAGCAGAATAGACAACGGAAAGTATCGGTAACCAATGTTGAAAGGAACACGATGGTTCATGTGAGTGATAACTTGCCTGCAAAACCCAGTAGCCTGGTACTGAGCTAAACTCCTTAGAAGGGGGTGTTGTAAGGTCGTCGGTCTCAACGTCGTCGTGTATCCGAGAAGAAGCAAACAAACAAGGCACAAATAAACAATCATTATCATGGCATTGTGCACAATCAAGGATGATGCATGACATGTTAATAGATGCATCAAAATAAACTACTTGACAAGATAACACAATTTAATTGGACCCATAGGCAATTGGATTGCACATGGAAAGGATCCATTGAAATAAGTGGAAACAAATGATTTACAATTAATTTTTATGTGAGAGTTGTTAGCATGATTCATGCATGATGATAACAACAAGATAACAACAAATAACAATGATAGATGCAAGTGAAAAAGGATTGGAACAAGTTTTGGAAATCTTTGATTAAGTTTGGAAAGTTTGGTTACTTAATGATGTTATACAATTAATTGTTGTTTTCAACAAGTTAAAGTGTTCAAAACAAGTAACAAAGTTTATATTTGAAAAGGTTATGATTTTATGGTTGGAAAACATATTTTATATGTCCCAAAAGAATTTGACTTGATCAAGTTATAAATTTAACAATATTAAATGAATTAAATAAGATTTAATTATTTAACCACTTTTAATTATTCAAAACAGAAAACAAAGTTTCTATTTGGAAAGATGGTTTAATTTTGCATGGAAAACATATTTCATTTGTTGAAATTGGATTTAAAATGAGCAAGTTATTATTTTGGCAATTTTAATTGCAATAAACAAGAAACAGTTGTTTTCAGCAATTTAAATTATTCAAAACAGCAAACAAAATTTATATTTGGAAAGTACATGAAAAGTTGATTGGAAAACATATTTAGTTTGTTGAATTTGGAATTTTTATGAACAAGTTATGAATTTTGCAAAATTAAGTGATTTAAACAGGAATTCAAATATTTCAACAATTTAAAATATTCAAAACAGTAAATAAATTTTATATTTGGATAGATCATTCAATTTGGGGCAGAAAACATATTTAAAAAGTCAAAATTGGAGTTGGGATGAATTACTTATGCATTTTAGAACATTTGGTGCAAATCTGCCATTTTTATTAACAGCTAGGGACTTAGAATTAATCAACAGGGATCTAGAAAAGATTAGCAAGGACCTGTGTGTGAATAGAAGGTTGTGTTGGCCAGGAAAAATAAAAATGGAAAAGGTTGGGTTTAATCCCGGGGATGGGATTCGAACCCACACCCCCTGGGTGCTGCGCGGTAGCTACTGCCACTGCGGTGGTGAAACGGATGGTGACAGTAGGGAGTAGTGGGGAGGTATGAGGTGTGGTGCGAGCTGGTTAACTGAATCAAAAGGAGCAGAAAATAAAAGGGGTGGAGCTGGGAATCGAACCCGGGTGCTCCAGGCTCCGTGCGCGCATGCGCTACCAGTGGGGCTAGTGCATCAGTTGTAACAGAAGGGGATCTCGGGGGAAGTTATGGTGTGGCTGCGGGATGTTTCTTTTCTGAAACTGAAGATGTGCTCGCTGCCTGTCCTGTAACTCGACAGAGACAAGGATCGTTGCGGCCATGGGGCGCCGGTGATCTGCTAGTGCGGGGAGGTGTGGGGATCGTGCAGGTGGACGTGGTGACGCTGCCAGGGTGCAGACACGGAAGAAACAGGCGAGGGAGGAGGTGAGGAGACCGATCGAACCTGCTGCTGCTGCTGTCGACTGCCTGACGGCAGTGGCAGAGGTGCTCCTCTCCGGCGACGGCGCGGGCACTCCGGTTGCTCCCAGCAACCGGCGAGGGAACGGAGAGGTAGCTGGAGCACGCACGTATCCATTCCCGCCCTCCGGGCTCCTCGGAGAGGGCCACCTCGGTGGCGCCATGGAGGCAAAAATTCGGCCACGAAGGGCTCGGTGGTGAGGTTCAGACAAGCCGCAGCGTTCTTGTGTGGAGATGAGATCGAGGGGGAGAGAGGGATGGCGGCGCAGGTGGGAGATGTGGTTAGGGTTAGGGTTTTCGGAGAGGGATAGAAATAGGGGAGGAGGGGGAGCAGGTGAGGCAGCACACCATGGCTGACGTGGGGTGATCTCACCTGTACGGAGGTGGAAGAAAAACGACAGGAGGGGGTATTGGGCCAAGGAATTTGGGCTGGGCTGGGAGAAGGAAAATGGGCTGGGAGTTGGGCTGCTGTGCTCTCCCTCTCCTATTTTTTTTGTACTGATTTGATTATTATTATTATTTTTTTGGTATTAAAGCAAAATGGAAACAAAGCAAGGTTTTGTTTAAGGAAAATTTTGGAATAAAAAATAGGATAAATTTCTTAGTTGAAATGCAACCTTTTGGTGGTTTTTGTTTTCAAAACTTTATGGTTTGCTTGTTGTTTTAAAATTAAACCAATTTAATTGAGATTTCCAATATTAGTTAATTTTAGAGAAACAAGGTATTTTCAATAAGGTTTTCTTTAGGGTTTAAAAGGGATTTAATGAATTCAAATTAGGGGTGCATTTCATGGATTCAAAAGGTTAATGAATTGAGAATTGGTTTGAGTGTGGGTAATTTGATAATTAAATAATTATTGATGAAAACCATGTTTTTATTAGGGTGACCCCTAAGATTCAATTTGATTAAATTAGTTGATTAAATTCATAAGTTCAAGTTGGTTCTGCTTGATGCATTGATTTGAACTTGAAGGTGATTTGAAAATCATTTGTTTGATTAAGCCCACAATTTTAATGAGTGATCAACATTGAATAAAAATGAAAGCAATTTGGTTGTTTTTATTTGAACTCTCACTTTGGAAATTGTAACATCACAAGGATGAAACAAAGGGTTTGAAATTTGAGTTGAAATTCAAACAGAAAACAAAGGAAACAAATGGAAAACAAACAAAACAAATGCAATCAACATGATGCCATGATGCAAAACATAAAATAACAGACAGCAAACATTCTAAAGGCTATTTTTCAGACTTGGGATGTTACAGTTATCTTGTCGAGTAGTTTACTTTGATGCATCTATTAACTTGACATGCATCATCCCATGATTGTGCATTACATTCTGTTATTGATTGTTCATCTCTTTCGATTGGGTGTTTGCTTCTTCTCGCTTTAGACGACGACGCTGAGCCCGACGAGACTTACGACACCACTACCCAGGACCTAGCCCAGTACCAGGCTGTTGAGCTTCCAGGCAAGTTATCACTCACATGAATCATCGAGTTCTTTTCCACACTTGTTGTCGATACTATCCTTTGTCTACTTTTGCTAGCCCTATGTATCGTTGCTTGTTCTCCGAACCCATCACATGATACCCTGAACCAATGATATTGCCTCACCTCCATACCTAAAACCCCTTGCTTGTTGCCTTAGTCATATTTAGCATGCTTAGGGTTGCTTTTGCTCGAGTCTGTTGTCGGTTACTTCTTTTACTATTATTATTTTGTTCCGGGGGGCTCGATGTTAATCAATCAATCCTGTTAATGCTAATGGTAAAAATAATTTGATGATAAGGCACCGGCAGGAGGCCCTAATTGGTTTTGAGGCCTGCTAGTGTCGACCCTAATAGGAAAAGGGTCTTGTCTACTGATCCATGATGAGCGCACTACCCGCATGTAAGAAGCGAGTATGGGCGCCCCCCTCAGTTTGACCCGATTCGCATCTCGTCCAAATCGCCTCATTTAGTTCGGGTTTTCCATTTGCTGCATGCATGATCTTGCGAGCCCTTGGATCCCGGGTGGAATTTTCGTAGTCGGCATATAGGGGGACACGGTCTTAGAGTGCTATGAGGGTCCCTTTTCTTCGGGGCTCGATTAGCCGTGCGCCCAAGGTGCTTTGGGCTTGATGCGAAGAAGGGTTGGATTGTGTTGAGTGTCTCGTTTGGTGGGTTTGATTCCCATCTGACGGGATATTCTTACGTGTACGGCCAAATTGGTGCAACCCTGCAGGGATAATCTTCTCGAGAAGCCGTGTTTTCCGCGGTTATGGACTACTTGGTGAAAGTACTGGCTAACAAGTACTCAGGACAACTTAAACATAATGATCAACCATGTTCCACCCAATGATTAATAACTTGACTAGTAATAGGTTATTCACACAATAACCTGATTCACCTTTAATCCAACTGTGTGAGTTATCCTCGGATTGCTTCTTCGGATAAGGGGCGAGATCCAGGATGGGTTTGGTTGAAGTTATCTTTCAGTTGGTTACAAATCCTCGATCTTATCTTCTTCTGTTAGCCGGAACTTGTAGTTATCTTCTGTAGTTGGTTAGAGCAGCCCGCTGCAGCTTTTATAACACCTATCTCTTCCGTTGATCCCAAGCATCAATGCTTGTGTTGACGGGTAACTCTTTGATGAAGTGTGAGTCTTGCTTGCCAGTACTTGGATGTACTGACCCCGTTGGGGCTGTGGTTTACGCAGACTACGACTACGGCTACGATGATCACCAGGATGGCTACTTCGTGGAGTTCGACGAGACTGCAGACGAGTAGACTAGCTGGACCCCGGGCAGGATCCAGGACCTACGTGGATGGGCTTCGTCTTCTTTATTTTCCCCGGCTTCTTAAGCCTTTTGGATTTGTCTGTACTCAGACACCTTGTTTGCTTCCGCTGATGTAATGAATGTTATGTTGGGACATGTGTCCTCTGGATGAGTGTATTTGATATTCTCTGCCTTAGTGAAGGCTATTTGCAACCTTATTTCAATCTTTTGTGTCTTAGAGACATTCTGTGTTATCATTCCGTTTAACGCTGTTGACGTACCCTGCGTGATTGATATGAAGTACGTCGACAGTAGTGCCTTCGATCTCTAGTGGATAGTTTACATCGACGATGGAATAGCAGGGCTTGTGTTGTCGCGCATAAGCGCAGGCCTACCAGGAAGCTGGGACGTGGGAGCAGTTATGCCCCATAATCCAAGCACCTGCTATCCAGTTCGGCCCGATGAGTATCCCCTAGAAGTCAGGGTGCGACAAAAATTTACCTTTTTTATTATGTTAAGATAATCACTCGGTCCCAAAATGTAAGGCATAGAATCATCTTTGGCGTTTTTGTATTTTATATTGTGGAATACTTTTTGTATGTATTTATACTATTTTTAGACATACTATAAGTCAAAATCATAGTCAAAGTTATGCATTGTTCACCGGACGAAGTCATTTTTTTATAGGGGGTTATTAACAAGTTTCCTGGTGTAATGGATAATCTCAAGGTTCTATTAAGCGTTAGATGTTATTGAGCATTTAGCCTATGCATGCTTTCCCCTTTTGTGAAGTATTAAAGCGTTGAGCGCAATTAAGCGAACGTTTAAGAGCAGTTAAGCGTTAGGCGTTTTGACTTTGCTCAGCGTGTAAGCGAGCTTAGACGTGCTTTTTATAACCTTGTAAAATATATATAGCATGGTGATTATATATATATATATATAGGACAAATTTATGCTACTCCCGGGTGTAGCTACACCCACATGTGTTTAGTATGATGTATGTAATATCTATCATACTGAAGAGTATGTACAGCTAGTAAGCAGTATATACTACTCCCTCCGTATCAAAATATAAGATGGTTTAGCCATTTCTAGACAAACATGTATCTAGACATGTTTTAGTGTAAGATACATATGAATCACACACTAAAACATGTCTAGATGCATGTTGTCTAGAAATGGCTAAAACATCTTATATTTTGATACGGAGGGAGTACTATTTTGGCAGTATATATACTATTTTTTATGTAGTATGCGTAATTTTTCTACATACTCCTTTTATGCGTACATATATACCGGTATTTCGAATACATAGTGCAAACTACATGTTAAATTTTATAATTTTCACGTAACTTGATTTGGAGTATCTTAGATATAGTATATGAACATGCTCGTATCGAAAAGTATGACACATACGTCCGTAGGGCAGTATATGAGACGTGGGTGTAACTACACCCGGGATATATATATATATATTTTTTGAACGGTACATGTTTTTTATGTCACGTAAATTTTGGTGTATTTCTTATGTCGAGTAGAACGTAAGAAAATATTTACATGACATAAACCTTTTATTTACGTGACTCCATAAAAAAATTAAAAAAATTACACATTTTTACGTTGTTTTTATGACTTTTATGTTGCTATGACTCATATTTTTTCATTTTTATAACGAATATTCTCTTATGGATGAAACATGAATGAAAATAATTATATACCTAACATAATTTTTTTACTTGGGAACATAAAAAAATTGTGGGTGCAAAATAAGTTTTTTACACCCAGGGTGCTGAATAGGGTTTATATATATATATATGTGTGTGTGTGTGTGTGTGTGTGTGACAAATTCATGCTACTCACGGGTGTTGCTACACCCACATGTGTTTAGTATGATGTATGCAGTATCTATCATACTAGAGAGTTTGTACGTGTAGTATGCAGTATATATTTCTATTTCGGCAGTATATATGCTACTTTTTATGTAGTATGCATAATTTTTTTTACATACTCTTCTTATACGTACATATATAACGGTATTTTAAATATATAGTGCAAACTACGTACTCATTTTTATAATTTTCATGTAAACTGTTTTGGAGTATCACTAGTGGAAACAGGGCCTTTTGTCCCGGGTCGTAAGGGCCATTTGTCCCGGTTGCGCAACCGGGATGGGCTAGCCGGGACAAATGGCCCTCCCCATTGGTCCCGGTTGTGCCAGGACCCGGGATGGTAAGTCTGGCCCACGTGGCGACTCTGGTCCAGGGACCGCGAGGGAGTTCGTCCCGGTTCGTTTTAGGGACCGGGATGGATGCCTTCTTAAAAAAAGAATAAAGTCCGTCCATTTTCCCTGCCGCGGCAGGTTTTTTTTGTTCGTTTTTTTTTCTCCTGCCTCGCAATCGCCAACCGGCCTCCCCTTCCCCAACCGCTCCAGGCCCACGTCTTTAATTAAGCCCACTGACACATTTTTTAGTCAAAAAGGCCCACTGGCCCGCGTCTTTTATTTATGGACAGTCAACGGTTCGAAGGGCCCACTGGCCCGCGTCTGTTATTATGGCCAGTCAACAGGGGCCACTGGCCAGCGGCCTGGTGGCTGATTCGCCTGGTCCATTAAACTAAGACCGAAGGACGGTCAAAGGGCCGATGTCCGCCTCGTCTTCCCGCCCCGCCTCGGCTTCCCGCGCCCCACTCCCCACGCGCCACGCCTCGGCTCCCCGCATTCATGGCCGCCTGCAACCGCCGCCACGTTCAGGCCGCCGGTTGGCATGCCAGCCCACCCCGGGTCCTTTTTAAAGGCCCCCCGCCGCCCGTACAACCCACCCACCCCGGACGCGTCCCTGGCAAAGCAACCCTAGCCGCCACCATGTCCCGCTGGTTCTCGAACTCCGGCAAGCGCCCAAGGAACGACGACGGAGGCTCGTCCAGCGGCGCCGGCCGCATCCCGCCCCGCCGGCGGAGGCCTTCGGCTACGGCCCTGGAGGTGTCCGCCTCGGCGGGGTGCCGCGTGTCCCCGCGCCACCACCGGCTGCACGCCCGCCGCCCCGCGCCGCGCCCCCGGGCAAGCGGTTCCGCCGGTACGTCCGGGTGGACGAGGCGGAGTGGCACTGGAACAATGCCACTCCGGTGTTCTACAACGACGTGCACCTCCCGGACGGCTGGCACCTGAATCCCCAGCGGATCCCAGTGCCGCCGGCCCCGACCGGCGCGGCGCTGCTCGAGGAGATCGAGCGCCGGCGCGAGCTCCTGCCGGCCCCCGTCCGCAGGGAGCGGATGTACGCGCGCGGCTCCCCCTACTGGGCCGCCTGGCTCGAGCAGGAGCACGAGCAGCGCCGCCGCTCCTTCATCCCCGCCCCCCTCGAGGCCAACGTGGACGACTACCCCCCGCCAGCGCCCGGCCGGGAGAGGGAGCTATGGCTCCTCGTGGACGAGCCGGAGGACTTCTCCGGGGAGGAGGACCCCGAGCTCCGGGCCGCCATGGAGAAGGCCTGCGAGGCCTCCCGCCGCTCCCTCATCGACGACGAGATCAAGAGGTGGGAGCGTGTCGTGGCCGCCGCCGCCGCCAACGCCGCCGCCATGCCGCCGCCGCCGCCACCCCCTAACGAGCCTGCCATCCCCTGGTGGCAGGCGATGAACGCCGAGCTGGAGGCGTCCGAGGACATGCCGGAGCCGCAGCCGCTCCCACCAGGCCTGGAGTATGGCATGAGCTGGGCCTGGACCGGCGGCGTTTGGGCGCCGGGGTCGCCGGAGCAGGAGGAGGAGCTGCCCCCGCCGCCGCCGCTGCCGCAGGAGGTGCTGCCCCCGCCGCCGCCGTACGCTCCCCCGATGCCCCCGATGTCTCCAGCCCCGGCGAGCCCGGCCCAGCCGCCTGCTCACCTGTGGCAGCCACCCGCCTACGTAAGCCTCTCCGACGACGAGGACGACTAGATTGGCGCCGGCCGCCTGTGGCCGCGCCCCCGCCCCCCTATTCTATATAGACAACGCCCCTAGCTACCCCCCCAAGAAACGGCCGGCCGCCTGTGGCCGCGCCGCCGCCCCTTATGCAAGTACGGCCGGCCGCCTGTGGCCGCCCCGCCCCTATGTAAGCAAGGCCCCTGGCCTTATTTTAATAGAAGTTGTGTTCCCTAATCTACTGTGTCCCTAGTCCATTCGTTCCCGCCGCCGCCGGCAGGGCTTCGCCCAGCCATATCCACTCGTTCCCGCCGCCGGCAGGGCTTCGCCCAGCCATATCCACTCGTACCCGCCCCTGGGGTGTCCGCTCGGCCTGGAGAGAGGGCCGCGCTTTTTATACACTTGGGCCTTTAGTCCCGGCCCGTGCCACCAACCGGGACTAGAGCCCCTTTGGTCCCGGTTGGTACCACGGCCCGGGACCAAAAACAAATTTCGAATTTCGGTGGCACCCCTGCGCGCCCAAAATTTTTTAGCGCCAAAATTTGAAAAGTGTTAAGTTTGCACATTAACAACTTTTATATACTTCCAAATTTGACAAAAATTCCAACATGAAAAATGCTAGAATTTGCAAAACTAATTTAAATCCATTTTTCGTTTAACTAAATAATTATTCTAACTATTGAAACTATTAATTATTTTTTCATTTGTATATAATTTGAATATAAATTATGGAAGTTATGGATGTAGCCTCTTTCTTGAGCAGCTGCACAGAAGTGCTTAGAATCCACAAACTCCGGCTCTGTGTCATACAAATTTCTGGAAATTTCCACCCATACACTTTTTGGAGCTAGGGCCTCATTTTCATAGTAGAAGTAGGGTGGCTTGTTCATCCTCTAGAGTCGATGTCAGTCCTGGCTGCTTGTCCATCCTCTAGAGTCTGCTCTGCTCTGCTCTACTGCTCCTTGCGGCTGAGGTTGGTAACGGTCAATGTTTGCGTATGCTTTGTGAACTTATGGTTTGATTTGAGAATTTCAAAACTTTGATTTGATAATCTTTTGGCCAGAAGCACCTAGCAATATCTTTTAAACCTTGTTTCTCTCCATATGATATTTGTACTTCTCATCGGCTCTAATGTTTCTCTACCTGATTCTACTTCTCCTCTGCCTAGTTTACAGATGTTTGCTCTTTTCTGTAGATGTTTCTACACTGTAAAATGGGCATGTCCTGCGAAACATGCAGACAAGGCGCTGAGCACCACTACTGGGACATCTTGGACGATCAAGGCAAAGGTTTTTTCAAGATTATGCAATTCTATCATTAGTGAGAGACTTCACGTCGGCAATCTCAATTAAAGTGCCAGTTTGTGTCTGATCCCACCAACCCCTCAGAATCCTCCTATTAACTTCACCTATCTCAACTGAAATCACTGTCTTCATGTGGATGCCAAGCCTGTGCAAAGCTATCTCTCCTCCTCCAATACCGGAGAATAAGGACACCACATTAACACCATTGGGAAACATGTTCTTGAACACCGACAAGTGGCAACCCACAGTATCAATTTGGAATGAATTGCCTTCCGTGTACGCTATCATTAGTGAGAGACTTCACGTCGGCAATCTCAATTAAAGTGCCAGTTTGTGTCTGATCCCACCAACCCCTCAAAATCCTCCTATTAACTTCACCTATCTCAACTCAAATCACTGTCTTCATGTGGATGCCAAGCCTGTGCAAAGCTATCTCTCCTCCTCCAATACCGGAGAATAAGGACACCACATTAACACCATTGGGAAACATGTTCTTCAACACCGACAAGTGGCAACCCACAGTATCAATTTGGAATGAATTGCCTTCCGTGTACGCTATCATTAGTGAGAGACTTCACGTCGGCAATCTCAATTAAAGTGCCAGTTTGTGTCTGATCCCACCAACCCCTCAAAATCCTCCTATTAACTTCACCTATCTCAACTCAAATCACTGTCTTCATGTGGATGCCAAGCCTGTGCAAAGCTATCTCTCCTCCTCCAATACCGGAGAAAAAGGACACCACATTAACACCATTGGGAAACATGTTCTTCAACACCGACAAGTGGCAACCCACAGTATCAATTTGGAATGAATTGCCTTCCGTGTACGCTATCATTAGTGAGAGACTTCACGTCGGCAATCTCAATTAAAGTGCCAGTTTGTGTCTGATCCCACCAACCCCTCAAAATCCTCCTATTAACTTCACCTATCTCAACTCAAATCACTGTCTTCATGTGGATGCCAAGCCTGTGCAAAGCTATCTCTCCTCCTCCAATACCGGAGAATAAGGACACCACATTAACACCATTGGGAAACATGTTCTTCAACACCGACAAGTGGCAACCCACAGTATCAATTTGGAATGAATTGCCTTCCGTGCACGCTATCATTAGTGAGAGACTTCACGTCGGCAATCTCAATTAAAGTGCCAGTTTGTGTCTGATCCCACCAACCCCTCAAAATCCTCCTATTAACTTCACCTATCTCAACTCAAATCACTGTCTTCATGTGTCTTCTCCTCCAATGCCTCAAATTAATATGGTGTGCCTGCAATGTGTGCGCGGAATATATCGCTTGTTCTATACCGTGTGTCAACAGATACTACATATTAAAAGTAGTTATAATCCTGCAATATCTGTGAGGATGTTATCCGTACTATCACTTCGAAATGTATTCGGACATGGGTCATAGTTGTCAGCTATTTACCGGTCAATACAAAATACTAATCAAACAGAACTATATGATCATGTATTCCACGCTTATTATTACACATCACCAACATACGGAGGAGAGAGAAACAGAAAAGTGGGATGGTGGAACAATAATGCTTGCCAGCTTTTCTTCGTGTCCCTTGCTTATGATCGCTTCGGCCGTAACCATGGAGCATCTTCATTATTTAACGGGATGGTGGGGTCAGATTTCACTGTGAAGGGTGGAATTTCAACAAACTTATTGTAATCTTCTGACATGTCTGTCG
The DNA here is from genome assembly GCA_028641055.1 of Alopecurus myosuroides. Classification (NCBI taxonomy): domain Eukaryota; kingdom Viridiplantae; phylum Streptophyta; class Magnoliopsida; order Poales; family Poaceae; genus Alopecurus; species Alopecurus myosuroides. The sequence goes on from CM054058.1 coordinate 481,733,365, forward strand.
TGTCCTCGATTCCCACGATGTTTCTTTTCCCTGAGAGAACTATGTGACGCTTCGGCTCATCGTATGATGAAATTGTTCCCTTATTTTTTCTTTTCTTCGGTCTGGAAGACATGTCCTTCACATAGAAGACCTGAGCCACATCATTGGCTAGAACGAATGGTTCGTCATTGTAACCAATACAGTTGAGATCCACTGTTGTCATTCCATAAAGCGGGTCTACCTTTACCCCTTCTCCATTCAGGTTGACCCATTTGCACTTGAACAAAGGGACCTTAAAAGAAGGTCCATAGTCAAGTTCCCATATCTCCTCTATGTAACCATAGTATGTGTCAGTTTTTCCATTCTCGTTTGTTGTATCAAAGCGGACACCACTGTTTTGGTTGGTGCTCTTCTTATCTTGGGAGCTCGTGTAAAATGTATTTCCATTTATCTCGTACCCTTGAAAACTCCCAATAGTCGAAGATGGTGACCCTGCCAACATGTATAGCTGATCTTCAACAGTGGTGTCATTTATAAGACGTGTTTGCAACCAACTTCCGAAAGTCTCCATGTGTTCGCGTTTAATCCATGAGTCATCCTTCCCCGGGTTTGCAGACCGTACAATATTCTTGTGTTCCTCGACATACGTAGCCATGAACAAAGAATTTTGTAGAACTGTGTAGTGTGCTTTGGTCAAAGAATGCCCGTCCCTAGGTATCATTGTTTTCTTTCCCAGCGTTCCTTTTCCCCTCAGTCTCCCCTCATGCCGCGATTCAGGAACACCAATTGTCTTAAGGTCAGGAATAAAGTCAACACAGAACCCAATGACCTCCTCTGTTCCATAGCCCTTCGAGATGCTTCCTTCTGGCCTAGCACGGTTATGAACATATTTCTTCAAGACTCCCATGAACCTCTCAAAGGGGAACATATTGTGTAGAAAGACCGGACCGAGAATATGAATCTCTTCACATAGGTGAACAAGGAGATGAGTCATAATGTTGAAGAAGGATGGTGGGAACACCAACTCAAAACTAACAAGACACTGGACCACATCCCTCTGTAATCTTGTCAGAATTTCTGGATCGATTACCTTCTGAGATATTGCGTTCATGAATGCACATAGCTTCACAATGGGTACTCGAACATTTTCCGGTAGAAGCCCCCTCAATGCAATCGGAAGCAATTGCGTCATAATCACGTGGCAGTCATGAGACTTCAGGTTTTGGAATTTTTTCTCTGCCATGTTTATTATCCCCTTTATATTCGACGAGAAGCCAGACGGAACCTTGATACTGTAAAGGACTTCAAAGAATATTTCCTTCTCTGCTTTAGTAAGAGCGTAGCTGCTTAAGGAATGGCGCTCTGTATCTGTGTGCTTGTTGCTTGGGTCTTTCATACGTTGTTGGTCCTCCCGTGCTTCAGGCGTATCTTTTGACTTCCCATACACGCCCAGGAAGCATAGCAGATTGACACATAGATTCTTTGTCACGTGCATCACGTCGATCGAAGACCGGACATCTAAAACTTTCCAATAGGGTAGCTCCCAAAATATAGATTTCTTCTTCCACATGGGTGCCCGCTTATCAGGGCCGTACGGAACTGGTTGGCTGCCAGCAGCCTTACCAAAGATTACTTCTAGGTCCTTGACCATATCGAATATATCATTACCACTACGGAGCTCAGGCTTCTTTCGGTTATCTGCCTCACCTCTTAAATGCTTCCCTCCTTTTTTCCTTAAGGGATGCTTGATCGGAAGAAATCTACGATGCCCCAGGTATACAACCTTTTTACATTTATCCAAAAAAACACTGTCAGTCTTATCTAAACAGTGTGTGCATGCATTGTATCCCTTGTTTGTATGACCGGAAATGTTACTAAGAGCTGGCCAATCATTGATGGTCACGAAAAGCAACGCCCGTAGGTCAAATGGCTTTTGTTCGTTCTCATCCCACACACGTACACCTGGTTTGCCCCACAGTTCTAAGAGTTCTTCCACTAATGGCCTTAGATACACATCAATGTCGTTGCCAGGTTGCCTCGGGCCTTGGATGAGAACTGGCATCATAATGAACTTGCGCTTCATGCACAACCAAGGAGGAAGGTTGTACATACATAGAGTTACAGGCCAAGTGCTATGACTGGAGCTCTGCTCCCCAAAAGGATTAAAGCCATCTGTACTTAGACCAAACCATAAGTTTCTCGCCTCTCCTGCAAAGTCTGGAAAGTCTCTCTCGATCTTTCTCCACTGCGATCCATCGGCGGGGTGCCTCAACTTTCCATCTTTCTTACGGTCTTCTTTGTGCCATCGCAACAACCTAGCATGCTCTTTGTTTCTAAACAGACGTTTCAGCCGTGGTATTATAGGAGCATACCACATCACCTTAGCAGGAACCCTCTTACGGGGGGGCTCGCCGTCAACATCACCAGGATCATCTGCTCTGATCTTATACCGCAGTGCAGTGCATATCGGACATTCATCCAAATTCTCGTACTTCTCACCGCGGAAGAGAATGCAGTCATTAATGCATGCATGTATCTTCTGCACATCTAATCCTAGAGGGCAGAGAGCTTTCTTTGCTTTGTACGTACTCTCAGGCAATTCGTTATCCTTTGGAAGTTTTGGCTTCATTAGTTGAAGTAAAGTCTCAAATGCCTTGTCAGTCACACCGTTTTGTGCCTTCCATTTCAGCAACTCCAGTGTGGTACCAAGCTTTGTGCTACCATCTTCGCAATTTGGGTATAACAATTTTTTGTGATCCTGTAACATGTTGTCCAGTTTCAACCTCTCCAATCTATTTTCACAGTCTTCCCTTGCATCAGCAATAACTCGGCCAAGATCATCATCGGGCTCTTCTGATGCCTGTTCTTGATCACCTCCTTCTTCTGCATTCTCTTCCATTGCAGTATCGTCGTATTCAGGGAACAAAGGATCTTCTTCTTCTTCTTCTTCATCGTCTTCCATCACAACCCCTCTTTCTCCATGCTTGGTCCAGCAATTATAGTTGGGCATGAAACCTCTCCGAAGTAGATGGCCGTGAAGGATTCTTTCGGAAGAATGTTCTCTGACGTTCCGACAATCAACACATGGGCAACACATGAAGCCATTATCTTTGTTCGCCTGAGCTACAGCAAGAAATGCATTCAGGCCTGCCATATACTCGGAGGTGCGTCGGTCACCGTACATCCATCGCTGTCGTGCATCCATCTGCATCATATAATTAAGTTTATCAAAATACATATTAATACAGAGATAACCACAGTACATCGACAAATAATACTTTTTTATGTATCAGTTACAGATGAAAAAGATAATTTGTTAACCTCGGTCGAAGAAACCATTTTCAGTGAGCTTGTGTGCGTCTCGGGAATTTCGTCGAACACCTCGTGTGCATAGTAAAAAAAAAACAGCAACACCACACTCTCTCACACCTCCAAGCAAAAAAAAAGATGGAAGGAGGGGGGGCTGGGGCAGTATATATAGAGGAAGGGGGCATTGGTCCCGGTTCGTGGACTGAACCGGGACAACAGGTCATGCGCGTGCCACGTGGCCTGTGGCTAGGCATTGGTCCCGGTCCGTGGCACGAGCCGGGACCGATATGCCCCCCACGAACCGGGACCAATGCGCCCAGGCGATTCCTGTTGCCCCGGGCGCACGAACCGGGACCAATGCAGGGCATTTGTCCCGGATTTGGTTGCAACCGGGACAGCTGCCCCCCGGCCCCCTGGACGAGAGGGGTTGTTTCCACTAGTGTATCTTAGATATAGTATATGAACATGTTCAGACCAAAAAAGTACGACACACAACTCCGTGCGAAAGTATATGAGATGTGGGTGTATCTACACCCAGGAGTAGAAAACATTTTCCATATATATATATATATATATATATATATATATATATACACTTTACCGGTTGGGTCATTCTCTTCTCGAGCCCTAGATGGCAATTTCTGCCCAGACTATGGGCCGAACCGGGGCTACGGCGACGGCCACATGGTGGCATGGTCTTAAGGTGCCAAGCAAAGGTTGTAGGGTTGTCTGTATGTAAAAAATCGCCTTACAACATAACACCAAATAATCTATGAAGATGCAACTAAGATATTAGATTTAGCACTCACTAACACCTTTGGCAGAAGTAGATGCCGGTGTATCCCCATGAAGTTTCTCATATCTCAGCCTAGCGGTGAGAATGTCGCTCGTCCATTTCCCGCTCCCACGTTACAAAAATTAAAGGTACGGTCTCTTCACCGGTATCCAAGTGTCTAGAGCTTCAACCAACCAGAACTCCCTCGTCCAGGATTTAATGCTAGCGATGAGAGAGCAGCTGAAAGCGCATGGTTCCCCCATATATGGTTTTGGTAATTAATGACAATCCTTATGGAATAATGTTTGCATTGAGTTATCCTTGTGGATCTTGTCCATAGGAAATAATGGAATTCATGTGTTGAACTCTATTAGCTTCCTTGATGGTAATTGTTATATGCAAGGATTTATATGAAGAATGATCATGGTTTTAGTTGAGCTTATTGCTAGTGTGTCTTGAAGAAAAGGATTGAGTGATCTTTCATTATCATCTTCAAGACATCATCATTTGTAGTGAGAAGAAAATATACAAGGTTGATCAAGCTAGTGATCAACACACAAAGCTACAAGTTGTACCAAGTGGATTATGTATCTCATTGTATGGTAAGCAATTGTCAATATAGCTTTGTGAACTAACCCATGATATGTGTGTGTCGCATCTCTATGTGTGGTTAGGTATCTTTCCATGGGCATGAACCAAAAGGAAGATTTCATATAGCCCATGGTCTATGTCGTCGTCAAGCGGTGTTCGTCATCTTGCTTGAACGTGGAAGCTCAAGTGAACCATATAGAAAATATCCTATGCTTGATGATTGCCACCCTTTTGGAGATTGTGTCCTTGTGAGGGTCTCTCCCATAATGGTGTATGGGGGAGCGAGTCTCTCCCATAATGGTGTATGGGGAAGCAACTTGCAAGTCTTCATCAAGCGGAGCTTGTGCTAGCAAGCGCAATCAAGAAAGAAGATCCAACTTGAGAGAGTCAAGATCGTCATCATCTAGCTCAAGTGGAATGCTCAAGGCAAAGGTATAGTCTTGATAGGTTTTCTATTTTACCGGTCTCGTGTCTTTGTGAGACCGGGTTACACGATAGATAGTCGTACCATCAAGAGGGGCTCTCAAGTGAGTAACTCGATCGAATCGTTATGGAGAGCTCAAACCTTTGCATTCTTTGCATATCATCTTTCTTGGTTCTTATTTGGCTTTTCTCTCCTTTGGGTTCTAGTGCTTGTCGTGATGTTCATGACAAGCCTTGGTTTCTCGAAAACGGATTTCGTAAGAAAAATTTGTTGCGTTTTCGGTGGTGAAAATATTCTGTTCGTCTTTGAGAATGTTCCCACACCTTCCATGTGTGGTAACTTCTACATACTTTGAGGTATCGATATTCCTTGCTGTTATCTTTCCAATGCAATTGGATTTACCTCGTTCGGAGTTCATTCGCAAAAGTTATGAAGTTTCTAGTTCAACCTCTCTGTTTCAGAACTCAACCGGATTATTCTAACCGGATTATTCCGGGCAACCGGATATTCCGGTTAGGATAGTTTTGGTCCTTATTCGGGACAGAGACGAGCCAGATTATTTGGAACCGGAATATTCATCTCAAACCGGATATTCCGGTTGTGGAGTTTTGCTCGAAAACGGCTAAGGACCGGAGTCAAAACTGACAGAAGTGAACCGGATTATTTGAACAGGATTATTCGGTGCAGACCGGATATTCCGTTTTGGGCAATTTTCGGACCATATTTCACACTGTCATGGACCGGATTATTTGTACCGGATTATTCACTTTAGACCGGATATTCCGATCAGACCGGATATTGCGATCCAGTTTTGAATCGGATATTCCAGTCTACTCTGCACACAAAACGGCTAGTTTTTGTGGGGACCTATTTAGGGGGGCTTTCTTCCCCATTGGTCCCCAAGTCTTCCAAGCACGAAATATCCTCTCTCCCCCACCATTGTTGACCTTGGAAAGCTTGCCCCTCTCCCAATCCCTCCTATGATTCTTGCATATCTTTGAGGGAGAAGGTAGAGGAGATCTAGATCTACATTTCCACCAATCCATCTTCCTTCTTAGTGAGGGAAACTTAGTAGATCTTGATCTTGGAGTTCTTGGTGTTTCTCCTACTTTGTTCTTCCTCTCTTATTCCCCCATAAGCATTTGTTGCTTTGTTGGAATTTGAGAGTGAAGGATTTGAGCACTTGTGCTCTTGCCTTTTGCATCGGTTGCATAGGTTTGCTCTCTCCACGAGGATTCGCGGAAGTTGAAATTTTGTGAGCTTGTTACTCTTGGGTCTTGGACCCTAGACGACTTGTGGTGTTCTTGGGAGCCTCCAATTGAGTTGTGGATGTGTGCCCCAAGATTGTGGTGACACCGAGAGCCTCCAATTGAGTTGTGGATGCGTGTCTCGGGTTTGAAGGTTGCCAATAGTGGAAGGTGAACTAGGCCTTTGTGGCGGGGTTCATCGGAGGATAGGGTGAGGCCTTTGTGGCGCCGAGTAGGCCTTCGTGGCGAGCTCACACCCCTCCAACGAGACGTACTCCCCTTCGTGGGAGGAACTCGGGAATACATCTTCGTCTCCGTGTGCCTCGGTTATTTCTATACCGAGCTTTTTACTTATGCAATTTACATTGTGATAGCCTTCGAGCTTGAAGTTATATATCTTGTTATCACCTTGTTAGTTGTCTTGCTTAGCATAAGTTGTTGGTGCATCTAGTTTACCCTAGAATATTTAGGTTGTATACTTGTTAATTTAAACACCTAGTTTATTTCCGCATTTAGCAAGCATTAACCGGAAAAGTTTTAATCTCCTATTCACCCCCCTCTAGGCGACGTCGTTGTCCGTTCAACAGCCTTTTGTGGTAGGTGTAGTTTAGATGTATATGAGAAATACAGAGGTTTTCTCAACACATGAGAATAGGGAGAGAGAGGGGAGATTCCAAAGGTGTGCCTCTTACAAGGAGATGGGTCAGTATATATAGGTGGAAGGGGAGGGGACGGAAAACCGACTTAGGGAAGGACCCCCAAGTCAGTCGCTGCCACCTAGGGAAAGGAGTAGGTGCGTGTGACGCCCCGAGATCGGGCACTATGCAGATTTCAGCATTTCCGCCAAAATCCACATAATAACCGATTCCAGGTTGCCACTTGTGATAACATTACAACAGTTCACGAATATTTCACAACAACAGAAGAGATATATATACACACTACCAGGAAAAAGCTTACCCGTGACGCACCAATAGTCTTATCCGTGACGCACCAGGGCGCGTCACGGCTATCACGCCGCGCCTATTGGTTTAGCCGTGACGCACCGAGCTGGTGCGTCGCGCCTATTAATACCCGTGACGCACTGTCACGGTGCGCCGCGGCTATCTCTAGGCACGTCACGCCTAACTGAGGAGGTGCGCCACGACTAGGAATATTGGTGCGTCACGGCTAAGTAATGCCTCCACGGCTAAGTTACTGGGTGCGCCACGGGTATGAACTTTCGCGCGTCACGCCTATCTTCCATGGTGCGTCACAGGTATGCTTTTTGGTGCGTCACGGCTATACTGTGCTGTATTTTTTTGAAATACGCAGTATCGTATTTATACAGGTATATACACAGCTCAAATACAGTAGAATATCAGTAAACAAAATGTATCAAAACAGTTCTCTGACGAACAAATGATATATCATATACTGCTTAGAATTCCGAATAGCTACATCAAACAGGTTATTATGAATACAACAAAGTGTTTATCAGAGTCAAATAGATACAAGTGACCTACATCATACGGTTAATCATCGGGACCGATTAGATCGATCGATGATGCTTCATCATCCGGACAAGTGACCTATCTAGTCGTCGATAACCTAATCATCTAACTAGGAACCATAGCATGACGAGCGAGGCGACGGCGACAAGAGCGGCTGCGATGGTCTTCATCCACTTGTTGTTGTTCTTCTTCTTCTTTTGTTCCTCCTCGAGATGGATGAACCACCTAGCTTCCGCCGCCACTCTTGTGTTGTAGGATTTGTAGGCATTCCCTTTGAACTTGTTCACCTGCTCGAAGCAGTCTTCCCAGTGATCGTAGACTCCTGGAACCCTGCCTCTAAACACCACGTAGCACCTCGGCATCTGTAATGACAAGAAAGAAAAACAAAAACAATAGTTTTAAACATGTCTGCAATAGTAGTAAGTGGAGAAATATGACATAAATAAGATGAAAGTTAAACACAAAGGAACAAGATGATCATCTTTTAATCATCGGCATATTTATTCAAAAGATCAAACGAACATCACAAAGTAAAACTGCAATAATAAAAAGCAAGATAATCAAGCCATGTACGATTTATATCCGTAACGATGTGTGCCTCATATTTAGGGTGGACACATACAAGCGGCCTTGAGGGAACTGGTGCGCCAAGTGGGATGCACAAGATCCTAACTTTGTGAAAAGCACAAGGCGCACCAGACCACCAAGGCCATCTTAGTGTGAACCAACCCTTGTAATCATCGGCATTTATTTATTTAAAAGATCAAACGAACATCACAAGTAAAACTGCAATAATAAAAAGAAAGATAATCAAGCGATGTACGATTCATAACCGTAACGATGTGTGCCTCATATTTAGGGTGGACACATACAAGCGGCCGTAGGCGGTGCCGCTGCGCCAAGTGGGATGCACAAGATCCTAACTTTGTGAAAATCACAAGGCGCAACGGACCGCCTAGGCCATCTGAGTGTGAACCAACTCTTTTAATCATCGGCATTTACTTATTCAAAAGATCGAACGACCATCACAAATAAGACCGCAATAATGAAAAGAAAGATAATTAAGCATTGACATAATAAAGCATCTGTTACACGATGGACGATTCATAACCCTAACGATTGAGTTCGACTAATTTCCGAAAATGTAGCAAGCCTTACAATAGTTCTCACTCCTTCTGACTCATCCTCCCAGGGATTACAACGGGACAGCCCTCCTGAGTGATGAAGGGCCTGTCGTCACAGGCAGTTTCTAGGTAGGTATCTATGTCGCGGTTCGGCATGTTGAACCGGCAGTAAAATGTCCCACTCTTGTTCACCACTTCATGAACGATTTTCGTGGCAAAGCACTTCTGGATATCATATATCTCTTCTCTAACCTTGTCATCGCCGACCATCGACAAGCGGGAGGCCCATTGTTGGACTTGACTAGGCAGGGTAAGGAACTGTTGATCCCGTACGTACGCCCGCATATGATGGAGGACATAGTAGGTGTCTCGGTTACTGCCTGCCAGCTGCTTGACGCACGCGAAATTAGTCGTGTGGGTGAACACCCGAGCGCCCTGAACGACCTTCTCCCTAGTGATTATGCCCCCCCTTGCGTGGTAGCCGGTGAGAGCATTATCCAAAACTTTCTTCACCGTGGAGTAGTCTTTCTTCACCGCACTCCCTGAGTCGAGATACGTCGCATGCGAATGACTGATACAAATGCAGATGAGTGTGCATTGTGTATATCTGCGCGGAACAATCCAAACAAAGTGTTGGAAAGGAGCGATGAAAATCTAAAGAAAATCCCTTTAGATTCGGCTAAGAATATTGACTTACCCGGTAAAGTAAGGCATGAGGATGTAATCCTTGGTCTGGTTCGCCAGCATGAAGTCCCGGAGATATGTCGACGCGACTGCCTGGTTCCCAACGGAGCACAACACGTCGTGGCGCATGTAGAAGGGGTCCACTATCGCGATGCCCGGTGTACTATCCCTGCTGACTTGCACCGCTAGACTGAGCGAGTATAGGCGGACCATGGAGTAGTGCAGCGGATTGCTATGGAACATATCAAAGATGTCCGAAAACCGCAGTACTATCCTATCTGCGCCGGTTGATTCGACGAAACCCAAGTCCTTTGGCACCATGGCAACGAAAACCGGGTATGATGGATCCTTGGTTTGAACAAGGCGCGTTTCAAGAAAAAGAATGCTGTCATGCAAACTCCGCATATCCCCACTTGCGGCCTTGAGCTTGCTCTGGCTAAGCATAGGCTGACCAATCACATGCATCTTCGTATGCTTAGATGTAGGTGGGCCGTCCTGAACACGGAGCGGCATCTTAGCAGGCTGGCTCGCGGACTTTGCGGCCTTGGATCTAGGTCCTCTTTTCCGCGGCTTCGGCGCTTTCGGAATGATCTCCTTCTCAATCTCCTCATTAGCCGCCTTACGGATTGTGCTAGGGCTGAAAATAACTCCACCCTTCGCACTTTTCTGAGTCTCGGTGCAGGGGCCGACATCTGGAGGCGTGTCTTCCTGAGAACCGAAGAGACGCTTGCAATTGGATTTATCCGCAGGAGGAGCCTCACCACGAGCCTCCGTGCTATGGTAGGGTTCTTCTGGAGGAGGAGCAACGTAATCTCCGCCATCAAAGTCATCAGCGATGAAATCCATGGCATCAAGATCAACGTCATTCTCCTGGTCTTGTGCCATCTCCATGTCACGGGTAGGCGACGGCGCGGCGACGGTCTTGCCATGGCTCCGCTCCGGAGCTTCTAGAGGGGTTGTCTTTGAGGTGGTGCCTCGCGCCGGTAGTTCTAGAGGTGATGTCTGCGGGGTGGCGCCCCTCTTCCCCAGGCGAATCTGGCTCTTCGGCCATTCCATGTTCCAAGGTATGCACTGGAGCAGCGTCAGGGTATCGGGGTCATCTTCTTCTTGGTAGGGTTGAATGGGAGGCAACAAGTCGTCGTAGCCCGCCAGCACCCGAAGCAATCGAACTCTATATACGTCTTCGCGCATCGGCCTGTTGTGGAACCTGCGGGTTGACGGTTGAACGATCATACCCACAGCAACATCCTTCAACACGCCGTCCACTGTGTGTAAGAGAGTGCATGGAACATCGTCGTTCTGCGGAAAACATGTAGGGCGTCAGAGATGCCAGTCTAAGGCAAAGGAAGATCGACGCTCCAACGCTTAACTATTTACCTGGCTGGCGAGGGCGTCGAGCTCCTCTAGTGGCGAGGGGCCAACGACGGCGGCGGGCGTGCTACTGTTGACTGGTGAGGGAGTACCGGCGGCGGGCGTGCAACCGATGGCCAGGCGGCGGTTGTTCGTTGGTGCACGCTCTTCATTCGGCGGAGGACCGCCCACTGTGGGCGTGCAACGGATGGTCAGGCGGGTAGAGGCGGGCGGAGTCACTATCGGCGCCGTGGTGTAGGCGGGCGGAGTCACAAGTGGGTCCGCCATCGTGGCGTTGGCCGGCGAGACTCTGGACAAGTCTCTTGAGTTGCTGCCCTGCACGCTAGGCACCGGGCACGGCCCCACTCGACCTCCTTCATTCCATCGAGTAACCACATCGTAGATGGTAGGCAAAACGCTGCCCATTTGTTCTGCCAAAGTTGTTTTGACAATATTAGGAATATCGGCAACTTTGGCCTTGAGGTCTGCAATCTCACGATCGCGGGCTTCTTCACGTTGGATATCTTCGATGGTCCTCTTTCTATTCCTTCTCGCCTCCCTGGGCTCCTTGAAGTACTCTCTGAGCTTCGTCGTCGTGCCCATGCCACAAACTCGGCCACCTGACGGCCTTTTGTGCTTTTCCTTCCCCTTCGTCACGTTCACCGCCCTATTTAAAGTGTCGTCCCACGGGCCGTGCAGCCTCGGCATGGATGACGAGGTTCGACCACTATCGATTTCTAAGTTCTGCACAATTAGCGTGAACCGTTTAGAATTCCACCAGTACACTATAATGCAATCGACTAGATCGTCGAGAGCAAACTAACTAGGGTGGTGTATTTACTTACCAAGTTGTCATACAACGTCTTCACCTTCTCATCATCGGTAGTATATTCATTAGCTACCGGGTCATATTTAAACCGGGCCCTGATGAAGTTTTTCGTCCGTGGTGAGTACTTTGCGAGAGGGTCAGGGATGCCCTGTTCTGCACGTTTGGCGTCCTTCTTCTCCCAATTGGGAATCGCCGCTCTGTAACCGCCGTATCCCAGTTTGTGGGAACCAATGTTCAACTTCCGCATCCTCTGCCCCCAATCAGCATTAGCCATGGCGACTTCGCTCTCGCAAATTACCTTGAAGTCCCGGAGTTCAGCTTCGGTGATTCTCGGCTCACTCGCTAAAACATCCTGCAAGCTATTTTCGGGGTCCAAGACCTTAACCTTCACCCGGTGTTTCCAGTTGGCCAAGGCGGTGTTCATCTTACCAATGGCGCAGTGGTTGACTATATTCCCCGCCAGATTGTCGTTATTGTACTTAAACGGCTCGTCTGGCGGATGCGGGTACAAGTATCGTCCGTGCAGCTTTCTAAAGAGAAGAACCCGATAATGTTCATTCTCTTTTTTCCTTAGATCATCGGTTAAGATCCCGACAGTGTCCCGGACAATGCAACCAATCTGGTTGCCGAATCCTTTGACCACCGCCTCGGGCGCGATTGGATACCCAAAACTATCAATTTCCGTGATCTCTTCACGGTAGGTGCGGAGAGTGTTACTTTTCCGTTTTCTCGTTGCCGTCCTCTTCTTCTTGGCTTTGCTACCACCATCTGTCTGACCGCCGGCATCAGTGGTGTCATTTCCGCCGGCGGCGCCACTAGTGGTATCACCGGCGCCACTAGTCGTGGCGTCATCCTCCTCGCCACCGGTAGTGTCCGCGTCAGCCCAGGCATCCGCCGTCGGGTCGTATTGCTCATCTTCTTCGTCGGTGATTTGCCAGAACGGCTTAGAACCGCCGGCCTCGTCGTCGTGTGCCATGTTCTGAAGGGGGAAATTATTGGTTAATCTAAAGGAAACAAAAAATCGACATACTACTCGATCACGGGAAAACGGCTAAGTCCTGAATTCACGGGAAAATTTCGGCATGACTGTCGTGGGATAATCACGGCAGACGTTACCTGGGGTAACTGATATTGGGGCAAGACGACACAGGCGCTTGGGAGAGGGTTTAGCTCAGAGGAAAACATGGTGCAATTCGATCTGGTAGCCGGCAATCAAAGTCGCCGAGTCTCCGATCTTGATATAATAACTCAACTCTGGGATTACACTTGATGCTCGATATCACACGATGTTACTAGGGTTCTTCGATCTCTGCCTAGACTAGACCCGGGGGTCGGTTTATAAAGCACCCGCACCCCCTGGCTTATTCTCCAAGGCGCATCCTGAATCCTACCCGGACCCGGCGCACAAACCCTAACTTTCTCCTACCATAACCCACAATCCGGGTTACTGGGCCTACAAGCTTGGGCCTTCACAGATTTCCTTATCCTTAGCCGGGTCCTATGCACCGTCCTTTGGGCCGGGTTACTCCTTGGAGTTTGGCATACCGGGTTATCGTCCCCCCATCAGTAGTCCCCAGAATAGCCTAGGCTTCATGGATCCTCCTTGAAGCGCTTGCTATTCCCTGCAAAGATATCAAACGTACGGGCATATAGAGGCCGGGTTAAGATGTTTTGATATTCAACTAGGCCTTACTCCATGGTGGCCATATAGTAATCCGGCTCTTTCCCAATTACCCAACTTACTTTCCCAGATAAAATCCCAAAATGCCAAGATTTCGCACTCGATAATCGACCCTGATATCGCGGGGTTAATTTCCTTCTTCCTTTTATCCAGATGCCTTGCACGATATTTGGCGCATATCTCGCCAAAACTCAAATTAATAGCCGTTTACTCCCGTAACTCCTGGCTCCTGCTCACTGAGCTAGGCTTATCCATTCGCACTATAAATAAGCCCCTTGGGGTTGACCCGAACCCCAACGGCTCATTTCCCCCACTCCATTCCTTTCTCCCTCTGAGATCTATCTCTCACTGAGCGCCACCACGGAAATTCCGCGCGCATCACCGGAGCTCATCGGCCGGAGGCTGCGCTCCGCCACTGCTCGCCCCGCGCCGCCGCCAAGATCCGCCGGCGAATCCTCATCCGGCCCATCAAGAACTGCGAAGGGACACCAGGCCTGCGCCATCTGCCTCCGCAAGGCTTCCCTCAGATCTCCTCCGGTAAACCTTTTGCACCTATTAATTTGCCCTTGCAACTTTTGATTTTTCCTCAGATTAGATCCAAGTCAGCCCGCCACGGATTTCTCGGCTATGCCGAATTAGGCTACCCATAATCTCTTCTAGCTTGCCCAAAGGATAAAGCGCGTACTCCAATCCACTCTCCTACTACCCGCAATCATTATTCTTGCTACAAATCTGAAGATAGAACTTCCAATCTAGGCTCGAACTACCCAGGGTTTCCGCCTTTGCATCAATCACCCGGCTGGACCTTTCCTTTCTAGTTCCTTCCATTCACGTTAAGTGCCTAAGCAGCCGCCCATTGTCTTCAAAAAAACTTCTTCACCATTTAGATCCCATAATTTTCACCATAACGCTTGACACCCGGGTAATTTCGAACTTGACTCTGCGAACTAACACCCGGATCATTCGCAATTTTTCACATCTCAATATTACCCGGCCTATACTTGGCAGGCTCGCAACTTCCATGTCTTAATCCTCTTTTATCTTGTACTTTGCAGCTCAACCACATGGCTCCCAAGAAGCAGGGGAAAACTCCAACCAAGGCTAAAGCCACCAACTCCATATCTGCCAACTGGGCGCGGTCTTCGGTCACAAAGGCCAAGCTAGAGGAGCTGGTGGAGCTGGGAGTTCTTCCTCCTCAAGAAGGTATCCAGTGGAGGGTGCCGGGCAAGGAGACCCGGCCTACCCCAACAAAAGATGAGGTAATCTGCTTCGTGGAGCATGTGACCCGGGGTTTTCGACCGCCGGGTCACCCCTTTTTCCGTGATATCCTTAGTCACTACGGCCTTCGTGTCTTTGACATTGGACCCAATTCCGTACTAAACATTTCCCATTTTATTGTCCTTTCCGAATCCTACTTGTGCACTCCGCCAAGTCTAGCTCTTTTTATTGAGCTTTTTCAATGCAAACCGTGCCGCGAAAGCGGTGATGGGGCGCTTCTTGCTTGCGGCGGGGTTTCTATCCAGCGCCGCAAAAACTCTCTGATGCCACCTCTCACCCTTAATTCCCATGTCAAGCATTGGCAGCTCTCATACTTCTATTGCCAAGACACTTCCCCACCCGGCCAAAAGAAACTTCCGGGTTATTCGGAGGGTCTCCTTGACATTTCTGATAAGTTTAGTGCCTTTGCCCCTGACTCGGACAGGGAGGCAATTCAACCTTTACTAGCCAAAATCGCCACTCTCACAGCCCAAGGCCTCATCGGGCTCAACCTGGTGAAGACCTGGGTCGACTTCAGGATTCAGCCCAACTCCATCCGCACAAAGTTGATGTGCGAATATTCAGGGGAACCTTCAGACCCGCTCCGGTACTCCGATAATATCTTCGCAGCTGGCGACACTCATAAAACCATCAAGGGTTTTTTGACAGAAAAGCTCGAGGTAATCCGGAACATATCCGGGTTAGAGCCCTTCACACTTGAGAACCCAGCCCCCAAGGTAAAAATCCGACTTTGATGCCTTTACTTTTGCTCTTTCCACTCAATGCGGTTAATAACCCTTATGTCAACACTTTCCAGGCTGATGATGATTTTTGGAAAACTAATGCCTCCCCTAGCTCCGAAAGTCCAGAGGAGAAAGATACGGTTAACTCGGAAGAAGGTACTCTCCGGATTTTATTTGGTTCCCTTGAACTCACCATAACCCCTTCCTTTCTAACCATAACTTTGATGATATCCAGAACAAGAAGATGACGAGGAAGAAAACTCCGATGGCAAGGTGGAATCTGCCAGCGACGAGGAAGAACTGGAGCCGACAGTCAAGGTCGGATCCAAAAGAAAAACCCAAGAGGCCACCTCCAAGGTTTCATATCTCCCTCTCGCATTACTTTAATGATATACTTGAGCTAACTTGACATTATCCCGCTGGCCGTTCTTGAAGGAGTCGCCCGTGCCCAAGCGTAGGTCAACTCGAAATCACCCGGGTGATGAAGCTCTTAACCCGGGTATTACATCGACCCCCCCACGGCGGGATGGTAATTACCCTATCTTTTCTGGGTCAAGACATTCTCTTTAAACCATTCCCATATGACATCTAACTTGATAATTTCCAGCTTCTCCCGAGTCCAGCGACGGATTTCCTTGTGACTTTGCGGTGAATACCGGGTAAGATCCCTTTCCTGATGTTCCACCATATTTCATCACCCTTTCTTGACTGTGTATTTAACTACTGACTGACAACACCTTATAGGGCCACGGTCGTCGTCAGCGATCAAGAGGAAACGGAGACCGAGGGCCCGGGTAAGGGGAGCCCGGCTGATAAGACTACAGCCGCGTCCAGCGGTGAAAAACAAGCGTCGCCGCCAAACCCGGACACGCAAGGAGCCGAGTATCCAATTGCTTCTCATGCAAGCAAGAAGAACAAAACCACCGTCTTGGGTGAAGAAGAAGGAGCATCGGATTCCGACACACGGATGACTCGGGCTCCGCCTCCTACTAAGAAGAAAGCTCCTTCCCGGAATTTCCAAGGCCCCGGGTCTTCTGATACGAGTAAGGATACTTTCGATCAGTTGATGGACACTCTCCTTACTATGAAGACTTCGGAGAGCCAGATCTTGGAGCGCATGGCTGCAGAGCACCAGGTAAGGACACTTTGTATCTCATATTGCATACCTAGTCCCCAAGTTCCAAGTATGACTTGCAAAAGTGATGCTTGGTACTTTACACTACATTCGGCTTTCCATACAATCCAACTAATACTTGCATTCCTTGCTACTTACAGGCACAGATAACCCGGTCTGATGAAACTTTACTGAGGACCGAACAACTTCTTCTTGCCGAGATGAAACGAAGGGAAATCCTTGAGGATGACATGAAAACCTTGAAGAAAGACGTTTCCAAATACAAGAAGAAGTGCAATGCCGCTCAGACCGAACTAAAGAAACTATCGGACCAGGTCTCCGATACTTATCAGATTTTGCTCAGTAAGTTTTCTGCTGCCGATTGGCTTCATGTCTTTACTTTATTATAACAGACTCGGGATTACTGACACGCTCTTTCTTTTATTACGACTGCAGGTCCCAACCTTGCGGCCCTAGAGGAAAATGCCATTGCCAAGGCTAAAACCCTCAAGACTGTGCTCCGGACGTTCTTTGCCGGCACAAAATTTATATTGGATGCTGTGAAGTGGCCTACGGAAGTATACCCGGGTGAAGAGAATCTCGTTCAAGCCTGTTCTACTGTGCCTGGGTGGATTGAAATCTGGAAACGCTCATCATGCCGAATTGGAATGACCCGGGCTTTTACTCTGGCCAAGGCTTTCTTTCCAAAGCTTGACCCGGCAAAGGTAACATCCGGGTTTCCCGAATTCAAGGCTGACGGTTCCAAATTTACACCCAAGGATTTCAAAGCCATACAAAGCCGCAGTGCGCCCCTCAGCTACCGCCTTGGCCGATAGCTTGGATTTAAATACGATTATGAGTGCATATGACGCTGATGGCAAAGTTATTACGGAGGAAGCGCCCCTGCCTTTTGATATCTTGGAGAAGTGGGTTTCTAGCTCGGCCAGGAAGAGGGAAGCGACTGCGAAGAGGGAGGCCGAGTTAAGATCGGGCCCGTCTGCCTCTACACCAGCCGTCCCTCCACCAGTCCGCCCTGATGCAATGAGTCCGGGTAAGGGTGCCAGGAAGGCTAAGCAGCAAACCCAGGACTCAGACCCGGAAGGCCGTACTCAGGAGGCCGAATAGGGCCGTATTATCACAATACCTTGTAATACTTTGTAATCACACTGTTATGCTTTTGATGGTGCGCCTGTGCACCCCTGATACTGATGTCGTACCTTGTAACATACTTTTTAGTCCGTGATATACTTTGCGGCTTTTCTGGTCTTTTGATAACCGTATTGCTTGCCTATTCTTTGAACTTTTTCTCGATACCCGATTCTCTATTTTGGCTCCCTTCGGAAGACTCGGTTTTCCGGGTACCAGAGGCTTTGATACGTGGACTTTTTCTTTAAGTCCCCAAGACTCGGATGGTGAGGTTTTTCGAACTGCGATAGCCAAGTAGTTTGTTTCTGTTTCGAAGTCCCCCAGTCCCCATGACCCAAAGTCCGAGTCATGGGGGTGTGGCCTTTCTCAGAGAACAAATTATTTTTTACCGAGTCGCAAGCCTAAAGCCATTCCGTGTGAATACTGAAGTTATGCTTGATAGTTGTTGAGTTTCCGGCTTTTAGCCTTGTACTCTGCATAAACTTGTGGTTTAGATGACCCTTTTGACTATCTTGTACTGTAAGCCGGCTTTCGCGTGGATACCATGTTGTTACATCCATACGAGAACAGTGTCAGGCAAGTCCCATTGGGCTTCATGGCTGATTGTAATCGTAAGCGAACGAATCATGCCACTTTAGTGCGAGTCACATCGAGCTTAAGTAAGAAAAGTCAAGAAAATTTGGCTCCTTTGTCCAGTTATAAGATTGCAGCCGTACTCGTTTGCGAATAATCGGCCCTTATAACTTATAGGCATCAAGGCCGGGTCTTTCGGGTTAGTGGTTGGTCACTTAAGCAACCAACCCCCAAGACCTACATGCACTTGATGCTTTTAATGATACTGAATTACTGATGTCGTATGGATACTACTTACTTGTAATCAGGATGTAATGATATAGGACTTGATAACCATCTCTTTATTGATACTAGAAATTTTGGATCAGCAGGCCGCCTCATTAAAAACCTTCCAGTCCCCTTAGGTACCCTGGGTAGGAAAAGAGCGCGTCTGAAACCTGCTGCCCGTTACATTGTTTAGTTCTTCATGGGCACCGGTCCCAGGCCGGCTTGACCGACGCACATCCTCCACGTGTTGGATTTTTTCATGATGAGTACCGGGTTCGCTAGCCAACCCGGGTAGGGTGTTTCCATGACCTGGCTGGTTGTGAGCGGTCGTGCAGCTTCTTCTTCTATGGCAGATTGTTTGGAGGAGTCATCTTTGATAAAAGCCACCATTTTAGCGTCTTGTGCTACCTTGGATTTTATTCTTTCACCTTCAGTACTCGGCCTTTTTGATGTGGCTCTATCCTCCGGGTCTGCTTGAGACCGGTAATGCTTGAGTTCTTCTTTTCTACAGGCCTGCTCGGCCATTGCTGCATCTCCTTCGTCGCATTCAGCTGCTATGTCTCGATTTCCATGTATGGTAATGGTCTTCTTGGGACCCGGGATTTTTAGCTGTAGATATACGTAACACGGCCTAGCCATGAATTTGGCGTAAGCCGGCCTTCCAAATAGCGCGTGATAAGGGCTGCGCAATTTGACTACCTCAAAGGTAAGCCACTCAACTCGATAGTTATCCTTTGACTCTCCAAAGGCTACCTCCAATGCTATTTTTCCCTCGGGGCATGCTGAGTGACCCGGCACTATCCCATGAAAAACTGTTGAGCTTTTTTGCAGCTGAGATTCCTTGAGACCCATGCGTAAGAAGGTTTCCCAATACAGTATATTGATGCTGCTTCCACCATCCATTAAAACCTTTTTCAGTTCGTACCCATTGACTTGCGGTGCGACTACTAGTGCCAAGACTCCTGGGTGCTCCACTCTTTCTGGGTGATCCCTTCTGCTCCATGTTACTTCCTGTTCTGACCATCTCAAGTATCTCGGGACGGCTAACGAAACTGAGTTGACCGCTTGCTTCAGTATCTTTTTGTCCTTGTTAGAGCCTCCTGTGGTATGCACATGATATTGACCCAATTGCTTGGGGTTAGCCTGGAAACCTCCTGCCCCCCCTTGGTTATTACCTTGATTTCCAGCCGCCGGGTTACCAGCTGGGGGTGGGCCGTTGCCCGGGTTTGCCCCTGGACCCGGTCCTCCTCCCCGTTCTGCACCTCGCATAGCTCTGTGCACTTCCTCATTTTTCCATCTTTGTAAATCGGCGCATTGTTCCAGGGAGTGGTTAGCTGGCCTGCCATTCCTGCTGTGTTTTGGGCATGCCATCCTGAATATGTCCCAATTGTTACCCGGCCTTGGTGGACCTTGATAGTTTCCTCCATTGTGGTTACCTCCGTTGAAATT
Organism: Alopecurus myosuroides; assembly: GCA_028641055.1. NCBI lineage: Eukaryota > Viridiplantae > Streptophyta > Magnoliopsida > Poales > Poaceae > Alopecurus > Alopecurus myosuroides. Next base: position 481,753,400 of record CM054058.1, read on the forward strand.
TCCTTCTGCTCTGGGCCTCGAAGACCCGGCTTCTGTGTTGGCGACAAACTCGGAGCCTCCTTCGAAAGGGCGCTTGTTCTGGCTATTTCCATTGTTACCTGATGCTGATCCATTGCCGGTTCTTCCGTTACTACTTGTGTTTGCTTTTGCCTTCTTGTCATCAGCTTCTTCTTCTGTAGTATCTGTTGCAGCGTGTTTGTTGCACGCATCCATCAATTCTCCCATTGTGACTTCCGACGCATTTCGACTGGACTTCATGCGAGTTAACTTTTGCACTAAAGGTATATACTTGCATGTTTTTGCCATGGCCTGTAGTGCATCCTTGGGCTGGATATCCGTGGATGAGTGAAGTATCTCCATAACCCGGCGCACCCAACTGCGCGCCGATTCTCCCTTCTTCTGGACGCATCGCTCTAGATCATCAATAGTGAATAATTTCCTGCAGGTCCCGTGAAAGTGTTTGACAAACGCGGTCTTCAATTCCACCCAAGACTTGATCGATCCCTCTGGTAAATTGGTGAACCACAATTTTGCTGCTCCTTCCGACATCATCAGATACATGAACTTGGCTTGGAGGTTCTCGGACGCGTTGCGAATTGACATTGCCATCTCGTAACTGCTTAGCCATGTTTCGGGATCCATAGTTGGCTCATAATTCACTACTTTCCCTGGCTCTTTGAATTTTTCCGGGTAAGGTTCAGCTCTAATATTGTCCGAGAGACACTTGGGTCCCGCAAGAACGGTTGAAGCCGGCCTTGCTCTAGAAACGTGTGATGCCGCGGGGGGCGCGGCTGGCGCGGTGCTGCGGGAAGTCCATGCGCTGCAGACCCGGCCGCGGCCCTCCGAGCCCTAGAACTGTCCACGACGGCCTGTGCTGCTGATGCTGCCTGAGCGCGGGGAGGAGGCGGCATTTGCTGCTGCTCTTCCCTCCGCCGCGCCGAACTTGTTTGGATATTCCCTTGCTGCTGACTGACGTATGGCGTCCCGTGCATACCGCTTCTGTGATCCGGATAATTGGCTTGCTGCGCCACCGCCGTGTGCAACAGATCGATGGCTTGCCGAGTCTTCTCTGCATGGGGTGACTCTCCCATGGGGATCTGATTTAACGCGAGTGTCGCCGCATACACATTGTCCATGGGGTTATTGTAATGGCCGGCTGGTGTGCGGAATCGTGATGGTGGCGGTGGCGGTAGATCGTTGCCGGTTGTGACTCTAGTTCGTGGTGGGGGTAACCCGGTCTGCTCATTCGCCGGATGTGTTGCTGCCGCCACCTGCTGGGGCGCGGTTTCCTGGTTTGCTACTGGTATCGGCTGGTCCTGAGGCGTGATAAATAAATTAGCCGGGTTGATGACCCCGCCCATTGCTGGTAACCTGGTGTGGTGCCTTTGATGTATTCTAGATGTTTGCTCTCGGAGCCGGGTTTCCAATGCATCCAGCTCACGCCGCCGCGTGGCCATCCCTTGCCTTTCTGCCTCTACCTGCCTTCTTTGCTGTTCCACCGCACGACGCGCCACATCCAAATCCCTGACGCGTTCCGCTGCGTTTTCCGGAGTGATAACCGTTGCGAGAACCGTGGGGTCTAGAATCAGATTGTTATCGAATAAGGCCGGGTGGCGCGGGTTCGAAGGACCCGCCCCTGGTGTCCGGTTTTCCAAGAATCCGAACGTGTTTGCGTGCAACTCCTCATCCGCTGCTCTGCTAGTTACTGACGCCGACTCTCCATCAACCCGGGTCAAGACCGGGTCTCCGTTAGCCGCGCCCTGTTGCTGGGCCACTGCCTGAGCCGCCCCGACTGATGCCGCGGTTGCGTTTCCTTGGTTGGCCGCAGGGGCCGCATAGACTGCAACTCGGCGTACGATATCCGGTGTAAATTCAGGCTGTTCTCCCTCACCGCTTTCCTTATACCGGTTTTCCAGCAGACCCAGGATAGACCCGGTATCGTCTTCTTTCTCGGCCCGGTCGCGTGGGGTCCATGCCGGCTCCCCCGGCTGTTCCCACTCCGCGATGGGTTCTTCTGCCGGATATGTCGTTCCAGTCGATTCTTCATCATCTGATCGGATAGACGTGGCTTTTCCTGGCATAGAATCAGATCCAACGTTGTCAGGGATCGAATTGGAAGCACATACCATACCGATGAAGATGCTGATCCGGCCGATTGTCACGACGGATCCGGTTTCGAGGTGATCTGACTCCGGCCCCCAGCCGGAATCGTCCACCATCTTTTCTCCTTCGTGGTCGATGTAGATTTCGCCGATGACAAGATTCTCCATGCCCTTCCGAGCTTCTCCCGTGATGTAAACACCTTTGGACGCAGGCCCCACGGTGGGCGCCAACTGTCGTGGGATAATCACGGCAGACGTTACCTGGGGTAACTGATCTTGGGGCAAGACGACACATGCGCTTGGGAGAGGGTTTAGCTCAGAGGAAAACATGGTGCAATTCGATCTGGTAGCCGGCAATCAAAGTCGCCGAGTCTCCGATCTTGATATAATAACTCAACTCTGGGATTACACTTGATGCTCGATATCACACGATGTTACTAGGGTTCTTCGATCTCTGCCTAGACTAGACCCGGGGGTCGGTTTATAAAGCACCCGCACCCCCTGGCTTATTCTCCAAGGCGCATCCTGAATCCTACCCGGACCCGGCGCACAAACCCTAACTTTCTCCTACCATAACCCACAATCCGGGTTACTGGGCCTACAAGCTTGGGCCTTCATAGATTTCCTTATCCTTAGCCGGGTCCTATGCACCGTCCTTTGGGCCGGGTTACTCCTTGGAGTTTGGCATACCAGGTTATCGTCCCCCCATCAATGACCTTTGCTAATTTTCTAACACTAGAGTGCCCGATTCTCGCCGAAACGGAAATTAATCAACATTTCGGCGAAAATGGGCAACTCATTTGAATTCCCTGCAAAGTTTTAAACGGCTCGATGGCCGGACAGATTACCAAATGTGGTACCAACACCAAAAGTGGTACCAGCACCAGCACGAACACAACACCAACACTAGCAAGCAGTACCAGCACGAGCACCAACAAAAGAAAACCAGCAGCAGAACACCAGCACCAGCAAGCAGTACCAGCACAACAGCAGTACCAGCACAACAACACAATTTTTATTATCTGCAGAATTTTATCCAACACCAGCATCCTATACAGCAATATCCTCCTCCGGAGGAGTAGTCCAAGTACAGCTACAACATCCTAACAGCAACAGCTAGCAGCCTAGTGGTACAACATCCTAACAGCAACAGCTAACAGCAACAGCTAGCAGCCTAGCAACAAGATGAAAACAACAATCAACACATATATAATATTGCATTTTCACTTATTGCTATCAAAAAACGCATAATATCATCTACTTATCAACTGGTAGGCTAACTTATCTATAATCAGATGATTCTATGATGCAAAATTTCCTTTGGCTGCATGTCATTCTGAAATCTATAATTTTTTCAAGCAGTTTGCTCCCATTTTAAAACTCCAGTCTAAGGCCTCCTTTGATTTGTAGGAAACATAGAGGGTTATAAATTTTTCAAGAGTTGGTTGTTCACTCCTTGGATTCATATGAATGGTGTGAAGGAAAATCATAGAAATTTCCCCCCTAGATCTCAGTTTCAGTACAAAAGGTAGAGGAAAAACAAACGAACTTAGACCTCATGCTTTATTTCATGTGCACAAGGAATAAAGCAAAGTTTTGCACCTGCCATCGTTTCCTATTCCTGCCCCTTTCATCTTCCTTTGAAATTTCTACCCTATGAATAAAAGAAGCCCTAACTGAAAGAGCAACTCATGCTGGTAGGGAAAAAAACTCAGAGAGCTACTCAAGTAAGTACGTACTACTTGATTTAGCTGCAACTATTCTCTTGGCTGGCCCAATTAATTACGGAGTAGACTATACAAGCCACACATATACCAGCTAGCTCCCCTTTGCACAATCTGCTCTATTGTAGAGCTCATTTTCCCTTCGAAATTGTAAGGCAGGTATGGTTTATGGCATAATATGAAATCCTCATCATATTCATGTATACAACTAGTTGAAAAATCAAATTTTCAGGACCAACAAACTCTCTCGAGTGCATCCCTGAACTTGGAAGGTAAGGGAGGGGCTTACCCTGTAGGTGGATGGCGTCGAGGAAGTAGGTGGAGGTGGAGGGCGTCGAGGAAGCCGGCACGCGATGCTCCTTGCGGTGGTGGCTCCCTCCTTCTCCTGGATGGCGCGTGACGAAGACGGCGCGGTGGTGGTGACTCCTCGCGGTGGTGGCTCCCTCCTTCTCCTGGATGGCGCGTGACGAAGACGGCGCGGTGGTGGTGACTCCTCGCGGTGGTGGCTCCCTCCTTCTCCTGGACGGCGCGGTGGTGGATCCTCCTTCTCCTGGATGGCGTGTGACGAAGACGGCGCGGTGGTGGTGACTCCCTCCTTCTCCTGGACGGCGCGGTGGTGGTGGCTGCGTCCTCGCGATCGATGCAGAGGCTAGGGCTTGGTGGTGGTGGCCGGCGCGATGAGAGGGAGGGTAGAGGCTAGGGCGTTGGGCGGTGGCTCTTCGTCGTCGATTGGGCACGGCGACGGCAATTGGGAACGGGGAGAAGAACGACGCGATTAGATCTTACGGGAGCTAGAAGAAGAGTGCAGAGAAGAAAGGGGAACGGCCGGCCTCGCGATCCAATCTGTACTCGCAAAAGGCGTGGCGCACCGCGCCTCGGTGCGTCACGCATAGCTTAGCCGTGGCGCACCGCGCACGGGTGCGTCACGCCTAGCTTAGCCAAGGCGCACCGCGCGTGGATGCGTCACGCATAGCTTAGCCGCGGCGCACCACGCCTCCGTGCGCCACGCCTATTGGTAGCATCTATTCAAAAGACGTGCGCGCGGTATTGTATCAAAACTTGTGACTTAGCCCAGTGGCTGTTGCCCCCTGTTTCCTGCTGTCCACCCAGGTTCGAGTCCTGCCCCCCCCCTTTTACTTAATTTTTCTTACCTTTTTCAATTAATTTTTTCTTGCCAAATAAAATATAGTATTTTAATATAAATGCAAAAATCTCAAATAAAGTGTTGACTAATTTAGAAATCATAAAATCTCAAATATTCTTATTACATCATCATAATTTTGTCGAATTCACGCACACACATGACAACATAATGATTCTTGTATCTCTAGCTAGCGTTTTACAATTTTCTTTCCCTTCTTTATCGCGGTTGAGTAATTCAGTCCTGGAACACCGTGACTTCTTCGGTGGAATGGGCGACCTGTAGGTAGCGTTGTCCTGCTTCTTCTTGTTGTGTATTTCGTTCCATCGTCATTGTCATCTTCCATTTTCGGGTCGCCGTACTGGTCAAAGTCTTGCTCGTTGGCTACTCCATCCATTCCGATGATGTTTCTTTTGCCTCTCCGCACGACAACACGGCTAGGCCTTGTCGGGTCAGTAATGAAGAAGCATTGGTCCACTTTGTTAGCCAAGACCCATGGCTCATTTTTTGCGGTGACATTCGTGCCGGATTTGGCTTCAGGTATCACCATGGTGGTGAAATATTGTCCTTCTTTCCTGACGCTCTTTGCCCATGTGACACGGAACATTGGCACCTTCTCTCCGCAGTAGTCGAGTTCCCATATCTTGTCGATCCTACCATAGTATCTTTCCTTGACGTCACATGTTAATGATTCCATCGTTACCCCCGAGTTCTGGTATTCGCAGTTCCGGTCCTTATTTGCCATGTAGAATGTGTAACCATTGATATCGTATGCCTGATATGTCATGAGGTTATGTGCGGGGCCTTGTGACAATGTGAGTATGAGTTTTTCTTCTTCAGAATAAGGCGTCTCCGGTTGATCGGTCATAATCTTCTCCCTGAACCACTGTGTGAAATGGATGTTGTGCTCTCTGATTATTTCTGCTTCGGTCCTATGTTGTCCCCGGTCACTGTAAAACTTCGCGATTAGCAATTTGTGCTTTTCCAACCAAGGATCGACCACTGTTAGATGTTGTAGCGCGACTAGGTTTGCTCTGTCAAAGTCGTTGCGTCGGCCCTGAAAGTCGACATTCATTTCGCGCTGGCCCTCGCGGTGTCCCCATCCACCGAGCCTGCCAAAGTGCCTGTTTACGGGCAGACCAGGGTTCTCATCTTTGTCTAGAAAATTCGTGCAGAAAGAGATGCACTCCTCTGTCAGAAAGCCCTTCGCAATGCTTGCGTATGGACGGGCCCTGTTGCGGACGTATCCTTTGATGGAACCATTCATCCTTTCGAACGCCATCATGGAGTGTAAAAACGACGGCCCGAGCTGGATGATATCATCCACGACATGGACAAGGAGATGCACCATAATGTCGAAGAATGCTGGCGGGAACTATATCTCAAGCTCGCATAGTATCACCACGATCTCTTCCTGTAGCCTTGCGAGTTTCTTCACGCCAATCGACTTTCGAGAGATGACGTCAAAAAAGTTGCAGAGTCCAAACAGCGTTTCGCGGACGTGCTCGTCCATTATCCCTCGAATTGCAACTGGAAGTATCTGCGTCATCATCACGTGACAGTCGTGAGACTTCATTCCGCAGAACTTCTGCTTTGGTACGTCTAGGTATCTGCTTATCTTCCCCGCATAACCGTAAGGAAATTTGACTCCAAGGAGGCACTTGAAGAATTGGTCGATCTCCTTCTCGCATAGCGTGAAGCACGAAGGGGGACAGTAATATTCCGTCTTCTTGGCCTTTTTGCCCTTGCGGCGACCTTCCGTCCCATCTAACACATCGTCATCGTCATCGTCATCATCATCCGGTTTTCCTCCGTGGAGCTCGCCCCTGATATTCAAAAATCTCAAGTCGTTCCTTGCTTTCGGCCCATCTTTGGTCCTCCCCGGCATGTTGAGCAGGGTGCCAAGCAGACTCTCGCACACGTTTTTCGTGATATGCATGAGGTCAAGGCAGTGGGGTGTGCGGAGAATCTACCAGTACCTCAGGTCCCAGAGAACAGACCTTGTTTTCCATACACCCTCCAACGGCGCCGGCGCCTTTCGCTTCTTTCCCGGCGCAGGGCACTCTTTCCAGTTCTTCAACAGCTCGTCGATTTCCTCGCCGCTCCTTTGACGTGGGGCTCTTCGCATCTCAACTTCATTGTTGAACAGATCTTTGCGTTTTCTCCACGGGTCATCCTTGCGAAGCCACCTTCGATGCCCCAAGAACACGGTTTTCGAAGACCCGGGGTTTCTCTCTAGCTGGAGATACGTAGTGTCATCCATGCACCTAACGCATGCACAAAATCCGTGCGTCACCTGCCCCGCGACATATCCGTAACCGAGGTAGTCATGCACCATCGTGATGAGCGCGGCTCTCATTGGGAAAAACGTTTCTCCATAGGCGTCCCACGTATTGGCTGGCTCGTCCCATAACGTGGCTAGCTCCTCTTCCAACAACTAGCCATACAGATTGATGTCGTTACCTGGTTGTTTCGGCCCTTGAATAAGCATACTCATCTGTATGTACTTCCTCTTCAAGCACAACCAGGGGGTAGGTTGTATATACATACAAACACGGGCCAGGTGCTATGGGTGCTGCTCTGGTTGCCAAAAGGATTTAATCCATCCGTACTCATGCACAACCTGATGTTCCTTGGATCGTCGCCGAATTCGGGGTATTCGATGTCTAGCGCCTTCCACTGGCTAGCATCTGAGGGGTGTGTCAGCATCGTGTCATCATTCTCCGGATCGGTTCCATCATGCTCTTTTGGCTTCTTCCTTTCCGCGTGCCATCGCATGAGCTTCGCCTGTGTGGGGTCTGCGAAATACCGCTGCAGACGGGAAGTTATCGGAAAGTACCACACCACTTTTCGAGGAGAGGCCTTCTTCCCTGTCTTGTATCGAGTTGCGTCGCACACCGGGCATATGGTTCTCTCCGCGTCCGCGCCCCGATAGATGATGCAGTCATTAATGCAAGCATGGTATTTCACGTGAGGTAAATCCAGAGGGCACACGACTTTTTTCGCCTCCTCGATGCTCGTTGGACACTTGTTCCCCGTGGGAAGACGGCCGTGCCAGAATGCCATGTTCTCATCATAGCTCGCATCGGTCCATCGGTGTTTTGTCTTCATCTCGAGGGTCCTTAACGTTACGTTCAGACGGGTATCCTCGCTCACGCATCCTTCATACAATGGAGTAACGGCGTCTATCTCCAGTTGCGACAACTTCGATTTCTCTCTAGCAGCAGCTCTGGTGTTGCTAGTCTCCTTGAGAAGCAGAGCTTGGACATGAGGGTCCCGCACCCAGTCCGATGACGATGTCACGACATCTTCATCATGATGTCCTTCGTCTTGATTATGATCATGTCCGACATCTTCATCACGATGTCCTTCGTCTTGATTATGATCATGTCTTTCATCTTGATCATTATGTCCTTCATCATGTCCGGGCGACTCTTCATCTTCATCACTTGTCGGGTAAAGAGTGTAGCCATCCATAAAACGACGACGGATAAGGTGCGACTCCAAGTCACCAGAATCGTATCTGATCAAGTGTTTCAGTTTGCATCTTCGACAAGGACATCTTATCTCCGTCATGCTATTTCGAAACATTTCGTCCGTCGCATGTTTCATAAATCTAGCCACGGTGCCTGTGCTTATATGCATGGTTGCCTACATAGTAAAAAAAGATCAAATGAAAAATTAATTAGAATCAAATTACGTAATATATGGATGATGCATGCATGGTCGTCGACGGAAAAATTCGGCATGACCTATGCTAAAAATAGGACATTCTCGGAGTGCGTGGTCGCCGAAATGGAAATGAATCAACATTTTGGCAACACTTGTCAACTCATTTTTAAGACATCCACAAATTTCATCAAAAATACGCAACACAATTTCGCATATGTATATATGCAACCATATGAATCTTTTGTGACGACGCACGGCGCCGATACCGAGCGAGATCGATCTATGAGAGATCTAGCGAGATCAACACACATACATACAACACATATACATATCCCTCCAACAACTCACCAACTATAGATCTTGCCGACACGAGACCGAGAGAGTACGTTTGTATGTGGCTATAGGAAGTGAAAAGATGGAAGGGAAGTGGTAATAAAGTGAGAGATGGGGGTGGAGACAAATGTTTACTAGATTCCCCACACATATATATCAAATAAAATAGGTTAAATAAGTTTTAAATGGTGGGAAAATGGGGGAAATGGGGTGGTGAGGAGGTGGGGGCGACCAGATCTAAAATGGGGTGGAGATATGGGGGGATGGGAGGTGGGGGGTGGTCCCAACCAGTTAAATTCGTTCCAGGTATACCCGTGACGCACCTTGGTCGCGGTGCGTCACGGCTATGTTGGGTACCCGCGGCGCACCTTCCAGTGGTGCGTCACGGCTATAGATGCCACCCGCGGAAAAGATAGCCGTGACGCACCACTGAAAGGTGCGCCGCGGGTACCCAACATAGCCGTGACGCACCGCGGGCTGGGTGCGTCGCGGGTATGCCTCGGAGGCTCGCCACCCCGGCCCCACACATACGCGCGACGCGCCTTTCATTTGGTGCGCCGCGGGTATGCCTTTAGGCGCGACGCGCGAAAGCATGGTGCGCCGCGGGTAATAGGCGTGACTTGCCAAATTAGATGTGCATCACGGGTATCATCACTCCTATAGCCATTTTCCTAGTAGTGACAAGACGACTCAAACGAGTCAAGGATACAACTGATACAATACAAAGATCCAAATGACAGCGGAAGAAACAACATAGTGTCCGACTACGGACAAGATACAAATTGGACTAAGAGTCCTGAAGATAACCGATGGCGTCCAATCCCTGCCCAGGCCAAGCCGGAGTGATTCCCAAGCTAACGTCGTCAGACTTCAAACCTGTTGACTGCAATGTGGAATATGCAGCCACGAAATGGATTCGTGGGTCAGTACTGTTAAGTACTGGCAAGTGGATACTCACAAGATACCAGAGTAACCAATCATCACAAGATACAAATACTTTGGGTACAACGGAAGGAAGGGATTATTGCAAAGAAGCGGCAGCGGGCAGCACTAACAAACTAAAGAGACGCGCTACAACTTCCGGCTAAAAGAAAGGGATAAGATAGCGTGACAAAACCAACTATAACTACTCACCAAACAATACCCATCCAGTGTTACCCCCTACTAAGGAAGCAACCCAAGGAAACTCACACTGTTGATTAATGAGGGTTCGGGTTATTGTGACAATATGCCTATTACTAGTCAAGTTATTATTAATTAGGTGTAAGTTGTCTGAGTACTTGTTAGCCAGCACTTTCACCAAGTCGCCACATAACCGCGGACAACACGGCTTCTCGAGAAGATTTATCCATGCAGGGTGCGCTACAGTACCCGTACACACTCAAGCCACCAACTAAAACTCAGGTTGGCTCGACACGACCCAAACCGTCTCTACAACCCATCCTAGGAGCCACGGAGCTATAAGGTCCCGGCCAGTCCGACCTAACCTAAGCGCAAGGGTGAGAACCACACCCCCCGACACCACAGGCCTCGCCCTATATGCATCATCATCATAACCATCATAATCATCATCAACCATGGGGGCGCCTCCCATTATGCATATGCGCAAATGGAACGCCCGAACTAAGTGTGACTCTTCGGACAAGCTGCAAATCAGGTCTAAGTCGAGGGGGGTCCCATACTACCTCCCGGATGCGGTTAGCGCGCTCATCATGGATCAATGGACAAGACTCTTTTCCTAGTTTCGACACTAGCAGGCTCCAAAACCACGCCGGGCCTCCTGCCGGTGCCTTATCATCAAATTATTATTACCCCAAACATTAACATGTTGTTGATTAAATTGAAACCCAACTATCAAACTAAACAGGTGATATGAAAAAGGACAACAAGACTCGAGCGCAAACAACACTAAGTATGCAACTACGACACGAGGGCCAACAAGGTAAACAAGCAACAATTGATAGGAAGTGGAAGCAAGGCTATATCATGGCTGCAAGGTAAACATATGATAGGATCGAGACACAAGCATCAAATCATAAGGATAGCAGATTAGACAACGGAAAGAATCGGTAACAAGTGAGGAAAGGCAACATAGGTAGCAAGTGAGTATACTTGCCTGGAATCCAGCAAGTAGAGGTACATCCGAACTTGTCGTTGCTCACATCGTCTCAACGTCCTATCCGAGAAGAAGCAAGAGCTAAAAGAAACACCGGATGCAACAATTACTACTACGGCGAAAGATCCAGCATGATCCTATTGTTATATGCATGACATGGCAAGATGCAACACCAGATGCAAATTAGGCAATTTAATCGGAACCGGAGTCCGGACAAATAGTTATGGTTCAAATTGTTTAGCTACCCATCATATTAAATGTTGATTAACAGCTTTAAGCGAGGAAGGGGTGATCTATTCAATATTAAATGGAATAGGGCACAATTTAAATTAATTACCCCAACACATTCCATATTTAATTATTAGGTGATAATACTATACCCCGAAACCCACAAGATGCAAAGCAACATGATGATATGATATTTATAAAATAGATTGCATGTTGTAGAAAATAGGGCGTATAGGTATAGGGGATTTAGGGTTTGGGTTCGCACGTTGGAAAGAGATCTTCGGATTCAACGCCGTAGAGGAAGGAGACGAAGGCGAGATGTTCGGACCGTAGGGAAAGTAGTCGACGTCGAGGAAGTAGTGGAAGTAGTCGTTCTCGTTCCGTAGCCGAAGTAGTCGTTCACGTCATCGGTGGTCGTTGTCGATCTTTTCATCGAGGTCCGAAGAGGAAGTAGACGTGGTCGAGGTACTCGTCGCATCCATGTAGGAGATCATGGCGGTTCCCGTCTTCATGGCGCGCACGAAGGCGACCAACACAACGTGGACACGGCGAGGATCTTGGCGCATCGGCGACGAGGTACTTGTAGGTCGGCAGTATTCGTTCTCGTTTCGAAGATCTTGGCGATGGTCGATGTTCGACCTTCGAGTCAAACACATTTCCACGGCCGTCGTCGGTCATGGCGTCGTGGCGGATCTTGTCGACGAGGTACATGTGGGGCGGCGGTAGTCGTTCATGGTGGTTATTGTTGATGCATCGTCGACGAGCTTGGTGTGCTATCTTCCGAAGATCTTGACGATGTTTTAGCCTTCGTGGTCGAGGGTGTTCTTGTCGATGGTGGTCATGTATCGGGCACGGGCACGAAGGCCTCGGCTAGAGCAAACACAACACATGCACGGACGGGTGCTCACGGAGCACCAAACCTCTCGCAGGCCTTGTGTCGAACACCAAGAGGGCAGGGACGGTGAAGACGCCGTCGGCCACTGCAGCAGCTGCGCGCTGCCCGGAGAAGGACACCCGAGGCGGCGTAACCGGCCGTGGCAGTGAGCAGAGAGAGGAGGGCGACGGGGCAGCACCGTGCCCGTGGATACAAGGGCGCGACGGGGCGACGGGGGCGCGGCTTTCGGCCATGGAGAGGAGGCCACGGGAGGAGGCAGTGGCGGCGCACGCGAGGGAAACGGTCTCGGGCGCGGGAGGGGGGTGGCCGGAGCTCGGGGAAGGGGGAGGAGAGCCGTGGGGCAGGAGGTCGGAGAAGAGGCCGGAGGAGGAGACGAACGGCGGCGGGGCATGGCCTCCTGGCCATGGAGAGCGAGGAAGGGAGGCGAGGGGGAACGGGTTGAGGAGGAGGTTGGGGGGCAGACGGGATCGCTGGGCTCGCCCCCCTGGCGGCGCTCGACGGGAGGAGGCAGGAGATGGGTGGGGTTCGATCCCCTTCTGGCGTCGCGTGCGTGTGTGTGTCGTGTGCGTGCGTTTCTGTGTGGATAGAGAGAGGGGCAGGAGGCAGAGAGCGAGAGGAGCAGGGAGGCGGCGCTGGGTGTAGGGGATCGATCGATCCCCTTGCCCTCAGGTGCGTGCGTGTAGAGTTAGGGTTTGGGGTGTGTTAACAGGCCGGTTGGCCTGTGGGCTGGCCGGCCCTCAAATCCCCCCCTTTTTTTTTGACAAAACTGTTTAATAGAAAGAAAGGAAAAAGAAACGTTTTGAGGCACAACACCTCTTTTAAAAAAATATTAGAAAACAATATTTGTTGGCAATTTAATTATTTGCAAGAGAAATGTTTTTGAGTGCACAATGATGCATGAGGATGCGCAATGCCATGCGATGCGAGAGAACAGAAAAGAGCAAACAATCTATTTGGGGAACCCCGGGCGTTACAGACGACACCACTAACAAGGGATTGCGCCCTCGCAATCCACCCAAGGCAAGGGGAAGAGAGGTGTCAACTACGGAGTCTTCGTGCTGCGGTTGATTTCCCGGGTCAGTGGGCGGATCTCTTCTTCTCGACACCACTAACAAGAGATTCTTGCTCGGGTTGATGACGATGTTCTTCCACCAGGAATCTTCCGATGATCGAACCTATTAGGTTAAAGGCTCAGAAAACGTCCACCCACGTAGGATCCTAGAACTTTGAAAGATAGATAAGGGAAGAGACTCCAAAACAAATAAGATGAGAGGAGAAATAGAATAGAGATAAGGAGAAAAAAAGAATCCTATTGAGATGTTTCCAAAATAGTTTAGCAGAAATAGTTTTTGACACTCCAGAAACAACGACCGGTAGCGAGGTTATCCTACAGGCTTTGCGGACCCGTTGCTTCGATAACCATTCGTATCGAAACAACATCGGGAATCAGAAACCATGCTCTGATACTATTTGTGACGCCCCGAGATCGGGCACTATGCGGATTCCAGCATTTCCGCCAAAATCCACATAATAACCGATTCCAGGTTGCCACTTGTGATAACATTACAACAGTTCACGAATATTCCACAACAACAGAAGAGATATATATATACAAGACGACTCAAACGAGTCAAGGATACAACTGATACAATACAAAGATCCAAATGACAGCGGAAGAAACAACATAGTGTCCGACTACGGACAAGATACAAATTGGACTAAGAGTCCTGAAGATAACCGATGGCGTCCAATCCCTGCCCAGGCCAAGCCGGAGGGATTCCCAAGCTAACGTCGTCAGACTTCAAACCTGTTGACTGCAATGTGGAATATGCAGCCACGAAATGGATACGTGGGTCAGTACTGTTAAGTACTGGCAAGTGGATACTCACAAGATACCAGCGTAACCAATCATCACAAGATACAAATACTTTGGGTACAACGGAAGGAAGGGATTATTGCAAAGAAGCGGCAGCGGGCACTAACAAACTAAAGAGACGCGCTACAACTTCCGGCTAAAAGAAAGGGATAAGACAGCGTGACAAAACCAACTATAACTACTCACCAAACAATACCCATCCAGTGTTACCCCCTACTAAGGAAGCAACCCAAGGAAACTCACACTGTTGATTAATGAGGGTTCGGGTTATTGTGACAATATGCCTATTACTAGTCAAGTTATTATTAATTAGGTGTAAGTTGTCTGAGTACTTGTTAGCCAGCACTTTCACCAAGTCGCCACATAACCGGGGACAACACGGCTTCTCGAGAAGATTTATCCCTGCAGGGTGCGCTACAGTACCCGTACACACTCAAGCCACCAACTAAAACTCAGGTTGGCTCGACACGACCCAAACCGTCTCTACAACCCATCCTAGGAGCCACGGAGCTATAAGGTCCCAGCCAGTCCGACCTAACCTAAGCGCAAGGGTGAGAACCACACCCCCCGGCACCACAGGCCTCGCCCTATATGCATTATCATCATAACCATCATAATCATCATCAACCATGGGGGCGCCTCCCATTATGCATATGCACAAATGGAACGCCCGAACTAAGTGTGGCTCTTCAGACAAGCTGCAAATCAGGTCTAAGTCGAGGGGGGTCCCATACTACCTCCCGGATGCGGTTAGCGCGCTCATCATGGATCAATGGACACGACTCTTTTCCTAGTTTCGACACTAGCAGGCTCCAAAACCACGCCGGGCCTCCTGCCGGTGCCTTATCATCAAATTATTATTACCCCAAACATTAACATGTTGTTGATTAAATTGAAACCCAACTATCAAACTAAACAGGTGATATGAAAAAGGACAACAAGACTTGAGCGCAAACAACACTAAGCATGCAACTACGACACGAGGGCCAACAAGGTAAACAAGCAACAATTGATAGGAAGTGGAAGGAAGGCTATATCATGGATGCAAGGTAAACATATGATAGGATCAAGACACAAGCATCGAATCATAAGGATAGCAGATTAGACAATGGAAAGAATCGGTAACAAGTGAGGAAAGGCAACATAGGTAGCAAGTGAGTATACTTGCCTGGAATCCAGCAAGTAGAGGTACATCCGAACTTGTCGTTGCTCACATCGTCTCAACGTCCTATCCGAGAAGAAGCAAGAGCTAAAAGAAACACCGGATGCAACAATTACTACTACGGCAAAAGATCCAGCATGATCCTATTGTTATATGCATGACATGGCAAGATGCAACACCAGATGCAAATTAGGCAATTTAATCGGAACCGGAGTCCGGACAAATAGTTATGGTTCAAATTGTTTAGCTACCCATCATATTAAATGTTGATTAACAACTTTAAGCGAGGAAGGGGTGATCTATTCAATATTAAATGGAATAGGGCACAATTTAAATTAATTACCCCAACACATTCCATATTTAATTATTAGGTGATAATACTATACCCCGAAACCCACAAGATGCAAAGCAACATGATGATATGATATTTATAAAATAGATTGCATGTTGTAGAAAATAGGGCGTATAGGTATAGGGGATTTAGGGTTTGGGTTCGCACGTTGGAAAGAGATCTTCGGATTCAACGCCGTAGAGGAAGGAGACGAATGCGAGATGTTCGGACCGTAGGGAAAGTAGTCGACGTCGAGGAAGTAGTGGAAGTAGTCGTTCTCGTTCCGTAGCCGAGGTAGTCGTTCACGTCATCGGTGGTCGTTGTCGATCTTTTCATCGAGGTCCGAAGAGGAAGTAGACGTGGTCGAGGTACTCGTCGCATCCATGTAGGAGATCATGGCGGTTCCCGTCTTCATGGCGCGCATGAAGGCGACCAACACAACACGGACACGGCGAGGATATTGGCGCATCGGCGACGAGGTACTTGTAGGTCGGCAGTATTCGTTCTCGTTTCGAAGATCTTGGCGATGGTCAATGTTCGACCTTCGAGTCAAACACATTCCCACGGCCGTCGTCGGTCATGGCGTCGTGGCGGATCTTGTCGACGAGGTACATATGGGGCGGCGGTAGTCGTTCACGGTGGTTATTGTTGATGCATCGTCGACGAGCTTGGTGTGCTATCTTCCGAAGATCTTGACGATGTTTTAGCCTTCGTGGTCGAGGGTGTTCTTGTCGTTGGTGGTCATGTACCGGGCACGGGAACGACGGCCTCGGCTAGAGCAAACACAACACATGCACGGACGGGTGCTCACGGAGCACCAAACCTCTCGCAGGCCTTGTGTCGAACACCAAGAGGGCAGGGACGGTGAAGACACCGTCGGCCACGGCAGCAGCTGCGCGCTGCCCGGAGAAGGACACCCGAGGCGGCGTAACCGGCCGTGGCAGTGAGCAGAGTGAGGAGGGAGACGGGGCAGCACCGTGCCCGTGGATACAAGGGGGCGACGGCCGGAGCAGAGGAGAGGATGCCGGCGACGGGGGCGCGGCTTTCGGCCATGGAGAGGAGGCCACGGGAGGAGGCAGTGGCGGCGCACGCGAGGGAGACGGTCTCAGGCGCGGGAGAGGGTTGGCCGGAGCTCGGGGAAGGGGGAGGAGAGCCGTGGGGCAGGAGGTCGGAGAAGAGGCCGGAGGAGGAGACGAACGGCGGCGGGGCATGGCCTCCTGGCCATGGCGAGCGAGGAAGGGAGGCGAGGGGGAACGGGTTGAGGAGGAGGTTGGGGGCAGACGGGATCGCTGGGCTCGCCCCCCTGGCGGCGCTCGACGGGAGGAGGCAGGAGATGGGTGGGGTTCGATCCCCTTCTGGCGTCGCGTGCGTGTGTGTCGTGTGCGTGCGTTTCTGTGTGGATAGAGAGAGGGGCAGGAGGCAGAGAGCGAGAGGAGCAGGGAGGCGGCGCTGGGTGTAGGGGGTTGATCGATCCCCTTGCCCTCAGGTGCGTGCGTGTAGAGTTAGGGTTTGGGGTGTGTTAACAGGCCGGTTGGCCTGTGGGCTGGCCGGCCCTCAAATCCCTTTTTTTTTTGACAAAACTGTTTAATAGAAAGAAAGGAAAAAGAAACGTTTTGAGGCACAACACCTCTTTAAAAAAAATATTAGAAAACAATATTTGTTGGCAATTTAATTATTTGCAAGAGAAATGTTTTTGAGTGCATGATGATGCATGAGGATGCGCAATGCCATGCGATGCGAGAGAACAGAAAAGAGCAAACAATCTATTTGGGGAACCCCGGGCGTTACAGTGCGTCACACCCCCTTTCCTTGTGGGGATTGGATTCCTATCCATTTCGACTAGGGCCCTCATGGGCTGCCTTGCCCCACAAGGCAAGTGGGAGGAGCCCATGGAGGAGCGCGCCCAGCCCTGGAGGGCCCATGCAGCCACCACCTTGTGGGGTGAAGCCCTAGGGCAGCCCATTGCCCCCTCTGTCACTTCTTCCCTCTTTCGGTGTTTTTCCAAAATCCCGTCGGATAAGAATTTCCCTCCTATATAAAATATACAAATTAATCTGAAAGTGATAGAAACAATATCTATAACCCTAGGACATCTTATGATCGCCTATAAAATTCTCGGAACACTTATGACGTCGCTCCGACATCATATGTCCTCTCTAAAATATTTCGAAACACTCATGAAGTCTTCCTGAAACTATTTTGATAACATCAGGACATTTCCGATAATTCTCACATTCAATAGCATCCCACTTGCACTGGAGTCAATAAACTAGGTATTATGATTAACAAACACCGGTGGGACTATGGTGTTTTATTCACACTTTGTGTGTGTCTTAGACTTTTTCTCACATATCTGATCCAATCAAATTTGTGTAAAACTTCCAGGTCCTTTTGCATGCCAATCTTCTCCATGTAAAAGGAAAATATTTTAGTAACTGGAATTCTTGTCAGTTCCGGCTTCATGGTTGTACCATAATTCCAGCTACGTCCAAAATAGGTTCATTATGATCCCAAATAATTATGAAACCTCATCAAGTTTGTATGTAGACTTATCCATCCAATTACCTTACACCCATAATGTTGAAACATTAGTGATGCAACATTCATGAAATTTTGTAGAGTCCTCCCATAACACACTTATTTTGATAGCTTTCAACTTAATGTATCGTCATTTGAAAAAGGCATAATCTTACGAGATTCTAAATCAAGGGAGTTGTCACAGCTATGGCAATGCAACCCATAAACCACAAATATTCCATAAGAACTATTCCTCATAGTATTCGGGATGTCTCACAATAACAATTAGCTACTTTATGAGAAAGTCTTGCTAATTTTGGTGGCTAATAAATTATCAAATTGGAAACTTTATTGTTTTTGTACAATTCATGGAAACAAGATTGGTCAAATCACTTGATGTTTGATCTTCAATCCATTCTACCCACTCACCAGTGTCGAAGTTGACACTATCTATTGCAAACTATCATGTCATGTGACTTTGGACTAAATTGCTCTATTCCACTCTATAACATCCTTTTAGAATATGGTCACAATACCTTACTCATATTCCTATTATTTAAAATACCAATTTATCACATAGATCATGATATTAATAATGTATTTTTATTTACACAACTTAATATTCCATTAAGACATATATCTTCTAATTCAGTCCAGCTAGATTTTAGAAGATAATATTAAACTCCCACTCACTTCAAGTTCCTTTGAATTTTAATGAAATAAAACTAAGTATTGTGTTTCCATTAATGTGAATAACTTAAGCTCATACTCCACGTTATTTCTCAGGCTAACAAGGTAATATGAATATTGCATTTATCCCGACAATTTATTTTGCCATTTAGATCCCTTACAGTCTCAAGAAATTGATATGACAAGTGTTACTTTTTCACTGTCATATTTTCGTACTTGATGATACTTAGACTAGCTATATTAACGTCTAAACATTCATATTTATTTTCTTTGAAATATTAATTTCATGTGGTACAATACCGCACGATCTAACTCTAAATTCTGGCGTTCACGAACATTTCTTACTTTAAGATCCCATGACTTCAGAGAATTTATGATCTTTTAAAATTCTTTATAATATTTTTTATGAATATTGCTGGCATGTTAATAAGGTGGTTTTTTTATTTTTGCTCCCGGCGACCAACTTTTACTCCCCGCGCCAAACACCAACTTCTACTCCCTGCCAAACGGTTGCTTTCCTTCCTTTAGCGGCTAGAAACAGATAGGGGTTGTTTGGTTTTTGTCTGTGCCAGCCACGCCAAACATTTGGCGACCCATTCCTCCGCCCACAATTTGCCAAAATTTTGGCAGAGAATTAAACTATGGGAAGTAGTGTGGGCTGGGCACGCCAATTAATTGGCAGCAATCCAAACTTGCTATAAAGTTTGGTCAATGACCAATTTTTTGGCCGGGCAGCCTAGGGCTTGAATCCAAACATGCCCTAAACTACGGGAGGTAGGGTGGGCTGGCGCGGGCTATAAAGTCTGGTCAATGACCAATTTTTTGGCCGGGCAGCCAAGGGCTTGAATCCAAACATGCCCATAGTCTCCCGCTCTCCTACTCCGATGATTGGGCTGGGCCCATATTGTGACTGGGAACCTGGTTCTACCATTCGACAGTTCAAAGCCTTAAAAATGCTGGTTTGTAGTACAACCAACCAAATTACCTAAAGCTTTACGCCGGGTGCTCACGATGCATTCTCAGCGCTTCTGTCGTGATGGGTGTCGCTGCTTGTGGGCCACTTGTCCACTGCCAGGTGGGCCCGATAGACAAAGAAAAAAGCGCTCACGATTTTCCCAAGCTTCCGGCCCCCTTTCTCCAAGAGTGCGCCGGAAACCCCACCCTTCCCCCAAGCTCGTGCTTGCCGCCGGCAGCCCCCTGCCTCCCAACCTCCTGCGCGCCGTCAAAGGACATCCGTTCCGCCTCCCAAACTCCTACACGCCGTCCTCCGCCCTCCCCCAACTTCCTGTGCGCTGCCGGCGTGCCATCCCCACCACCTCTGAGCCTCCTCCCACCCCAAACAACTAGGAACTCACCGTGTCAGGGACGAGCGCATGGATGCAGTAGTTATCCTCACGGAGCAGACCGTGGCAGCAGCCCAGACTCTCCCCGCGCCCACATCTCTCGCAAATCACGCCGGCGCCGCCCCGGTCGTCGTGCCCTATCCACCACACCCACCCAGGTCCATCTCCCCAGATCCAATAGGATCGTCTATGCTCGTGGGAGAAGGCCATCGCTGCATGGAGGCTCGCGGGGCGACAAAGGACCACTAGCCGGAGTGCTCGGCTTTTCCCACGGCGAACCTAAAGCTTTACGCCGGGTGCTCACGATGCATTCTCAGCGCTTCTGTCGTGATGGGTGTCGCTGCTTGTGGGCCACTTGACCACTGCCAGGTGGGCCCGATAGACAAAGAAAAAAGCGCTCACGATTTTCCCAAGCTTCCGGCCCCCTTTCTCCAAGAGTGCGCCGGAAACCACACCCTTCCCCCAAGCTCGTGCTTGCCGCCGGCAGCCCCCTGCCTCCCAACCTCCTGCGCGCCGTCAAAGGACATCCGTTCCGCCTCCCAAACTCCTACACGCCGTCCTCCGCCCTCCCCCAACTTCCTGTGCGCTGCCGGCGTGCCATCCCCACCACCTCTGAGCCTCCTCCCACCCCAAACAACTAGGAACTCACCGTGTCAGGGACGAGCGCATGGATGCAGTAGTTATCCTCACGGAGCAGACCGTGGCAGCAGCCCAGACTCTCCCCGCGCCCACATCTCTCGCAAATCACGCCGGCGCCGCCCCGGTCGTCGTGCCCTATCCACCACACCCACCCAGGTCCATCTCCCCAGATCCAATAGGATCTTCTATGCTCGTGGGAGAAGGCCATCGCTGCATGGAGGCTCGCGGGGCGACAAAGGACCACTAGCCGGAGTGCTCGGCTTTTCCCACGGCGAACCTAAAGCTTTACGCCGGGTGCTCACGATGCATTCTCAGCGCTTCTGTCGTGATGGGTGTCGCTGCTTGTGGGCCACTTGTCCACTGCCAGGTGGGCCCGATAGACAAAGAAAAAAGCGCTCACGATTTTCCCAAGCTTCCGGCCCCCTTTCTCCAAGAGTGCGCCGGAAACCCCACCCTTCCCCCAAGCTCGTGCTTGCCGCCGGCAGCCCCCTGTCTCCCAACCTCCTGCGCGCCGTCAAAGGACATCCGTTCCGCCTCCCAAACTCCTACACGCCGTCCTCCGCCCTCCCCCAACTTCCTGTGCGCTGCCGGCGTGCCATCCCCACCACCTCTGAGCCTCCTCCCACCCCAAACAACTAGGAACTCACCGTGTCAGGGACGAGCGCATGGATGCAGTAGTTATCCTCACGGAGCAGACCGTGGCAGCAGCCCAGACTCTCCCCGCGCCCACATCTCTCGCAAATCACGCCGGCGCCGCCCCGGTCGTCGTGCCCTATCCACCACACCCACCCAGGTCCATCTCCCCAGATCCAATAGGATCTTCTATGCTCGTGGGAGAAGGCCATCGCTGCATGGAGGCTCGCGGGGCGACAAAGGACCACTAGCCGGAGTGCTCGGCTTTTCCCACGGCGAACTGCAGCTCAGGCCGCCGCTGCGCCCAATTCTGGTCGTAGCCACACGCCTAGCATCTTCTCTTCCCCGACTCTCCGTTCCCCTCCGTACCATGTCCATATGCCGTATGGATTGGCGCGGGTGATGTGGACGGAGGCATCGGAGTGTCGTCGTTGTCTGGTTCTTGTTCGTCGCAAGGCTGGTTCTCAGGACGTCCAGCCCCCTTTCTCTACCTTGACCTCGAGTGGCGCAGGCAGGGCGACTTGCCATCTACCTGCGGGTGTACCTACGGCGTCGCTTCCTCCCTCCCTCTTGGTCGGTTGATCCTTCCCCGGCAGGTACAGTATGCCATTCCCGTCCTGTCGTAAGCTCCCCTCCCCATAACCACTATGCAATTCTTAGTTCTTACTCCATGCTATCATTGATGTGTGTTCTGTTCATTTTCGATTTGTGCGTTAGGTCATGAAAGAAAATACAATGTTTGATTACGTCACCAGCTGCAGACTATTGTCTTACCAACTACAGACTTTTATCTGCAGATTAAGTCAATGGTGTGGAGCACTTGGCCTTGATTTAGTTGAACATGTGAGATCGACTAAATGCACTCATACAGCCACAAATTTCTCTAATGATCATGGGTGTATGGTCAGTTAGTAAGATAAATAAAATCTATTTATTGCTGATCATGTCATTTCCTTACACAGGATTCGCCTAAATTACCTATACAATTTAAAATATGTTTAGTTATTTTTTCTGCAATTGATACTCTCGGAGTTATCAAGAAAAAGAAACTGCAATTTCTGTAACCAGGTTTCAGTTATGTCCAACTATATTTTCTTGTTACTCTTGTTCGTTTTCATATCAATTGTAGATTTATTTGAAAATAGTAAAGCGCGTACAAGATGTAGGATGTTGGGAGGACGATACAAACTACAAGGTGACAAGTTCTGTGCTTGTGCCTGGTAGTGGTGACAGTTCGCGGCTGGAGTCTCTATTGGGGCTGCGGCGTGGTTGTTGGTTGTAGTCGTTGTTGGTAATGTAGATTGAAGGTATGTTCTTTTGTTCTTTCTCTTCTGTTGTGTTCCTTTATTATTGATTTTTTTTTCATGGTGTGTTGTGATGCATGCCTAATTGTTGTTTGTTTTGCCCGTGGCTTCTGTTTGCAGGTCGTGCCATGCATCGGCTAGAAGACGTTGTTTTTTGTATGATCATCGGTGATGCTTTTGTCCTTCTTTGGTATGAAATATTTGGGTGTTGGTGGTGCTTTTTCTGTGTAGATCTGAAGTCTATGCTTGAGTATTATGCGTACAGGTGTCCTTATAGAAATGGTGAGATGAAACTCTATTTGTATCGTGGGCAAATCTCTCAGCAGTCGTGTGTAGATTCTTATGCATGTGGAGTCCAGTAGACTTCATTTCATTCTTAAGGATCAACATAAACTATGTAGTGCGAGAGGATTTTAGATGCCATGGGTCAGGGTTTGAGCACTGGCACGAGTGTTGGTGTTATGTTGGTATTACCTTCTTGCTTTGTTGGTTCTCAATGCTATATGTCCCCGAACTATCAGGATGCTATGGGTAGTTGTCATTTTTATGACCCGCATGATCTACTTGATAATTTCACTTGTAATCCGAAGTGGGACGAGAAGGTGAATGATTGCCATCTTTCAGTTTGTATTTGAGTTGGTCTATAGAAAGACTCTATATGTGTTCTTGTTTTCTTTATTGTTATGTTGAAGGTCGATGGTTTCTATGTCTTTATGGATTGCAGGGCTGCTCTATGCAAGGTTCTGTAGCAAAAGATCATATAGACATGTTTGCAGGAAGGCTACTTGAAGGGTATTGTTATTATCTGCAAAGGACTGTTATCTGCATGCTTGGAGTTCAAGCAAGAAAGAAATGTTTTTTTTATTTTCTGGATCGTTGTTTTACGGCATGGTTGACAAAATGGACAGAAATAGTTGAGGTAACTCCTATCCCGGTGAAATCGCCTTTGTATGCTTATAAGAACATTTCATTCCAGAGTCTGCTCGAAAATGCGAATGGTAGGAGATATCTCGCAGGGCCATGCCTTACTTTCTTGCTATGTTTATTCTTTACTTGCTTATACTGACAAACATGATGATGGCTTTCGGTTTGTTGATGACCACAGACATGATATGCCCACGCTACAGGACTGGGCTCCTGAAGTCTTCGAAAGAGTCGATGTCAACCAGGCTAATATAGCTCCTCTAATGGTTGCTTACAAATTTAATAGGGAATCTTACTTTCCTTTTTTTCCGCAACACCCTCGACATTCTGTATTTTCTCAGCTTTTCACAAATTTTGTACTTTACACTTATGGGTTTGCCATGCCCTATGAATCCTGTGGGAAACTTACCTTCCCGTTATTTAAATTAAGCAAGGTTAGGCAATAAATACCACAATACTATGCAAAGATCTTTTGTGCTTGCAGCCTTGGCTTGCACACTTTTTGTAGAATGGCATCCCAATTTTTTCTCTTTTATTATACAGGCTGATGAAGTTGAAGCATTTGTGGCAAGTCAAAGCAAATTCTTAGGGCATGAGCATCGGAGGCAGCAGCATGCGGTGGTATCACCCTTTCCACCTAGGTTCGTAGTACTGAAGCAATTGTATGGTCTAATTTTCTGCCAACGGAAGCAGCAGCCTGTAGACCCACATGTCCTCTCTAGTCGTTTCCTTCTTTTTCCCATTTTCAACTCGAGGAGGCGGCCTCCTCTAAACGATTCACATATCATTTGTGGGGAAGTACCGGTACAGCACCGAGACATCCGAGTCTAGCTGGCTCTAGGAATGCAGTAGGTTGGGGCGGCCCGCTGGACATGCCCTTAGCCAGTTTCTCAAGT
This sequence comes from Alopecurus myosuroides, assembly GCA_028641055.1. Classification (NCBI taxonomy): domain Eukaryota; kingdom Viridiplantae; phylum Streptophyta; class Magnoliopsida; order Poales; family Poaceae; genus Alopecurus; species Alopecurus myosuroides. The sequence goes on from CM054058.1 coordinate 481,777,926, forward strand.
CAGGTATCCATTCAGAACAAGATCTAAAACATATTTAGATTGGAATTTTTTCCGTACTCCACTCTTCTAAGCTTCTAGACTGTTGTGCTCGATTATAAACAAGACTTGAAAGTGTAAATGAGTGACCAGACTACTTTAATTATTTGTCCAAGATCTGTTTTATAGTATACCATCCAAAACTGCTAACTATGAATCCCATCATGTCAGTCACCTTCTAGCTTATGCAAATTTGCCACCTCCTATCTGAATACATAGGATAATGTTCTTACTGCATGCGTGTCTTCCTTCAAAATCTCAGAGATGAAGCAATCCAGTCCACTCCTTTCAATCCTTGTAAACCACTGGCAAAATGTTTGTCTGCAAAATTGAGGATCTAATATTTGCAAGGGATTATGAAACTGCCATGAAGAATTTTGAAGATCTTCGAAGTATTACTCTTGCTGGTATCCACATTTTCAAATATATGACCGGTTCATGTTAATGACAAAAATTACCATTGGATATATTGGATGGACGGCAAACCTCATTGTACATGCATGGGCTACAGTCTTATGCAACATTTCCTGCTGATCTCTTAAAGAGGACTCAAGTGTATCCCTTGAATACCTACATGAAAGTAGGATGTGCTGCCAAATCTTTGTTTTGAATTTATGTCTATAACATTGTCTGAAATATACTCATGTTGCTATTTTCTAGCTTGCTAAATTTCGATTGCCCTTAATATTATTTTATGTACTATATTATATATTTTTGTTTCCATTTGTCCCGGATTCTCTTATTTTTTTATAATGAAATCCGGCATAAATGTTAAATTTGCCTAAGCGTTTGATTGAATTTTTTTCAGGATATAATATTGTACAAGTTACTACTAATTATAGAGAAGTAGTGAATTACATATGTTCCCAGTATAGCCAATTCTTGGTGCTGCATGCGCGGAAGTTTAAAGTCCCAGCTCTGCAATGTTCACCGAGGGATCAATTCGTTTTTGTAATCACACAACTTCTGCATCACAAGGAGGAGACTAAGAGGATGTTTTTTTCCTGAAATATAAATGTATACACTTTTGCATTTCTGAACTGTTCAAGTTGCATTCGAAATAGAGCCCTGGATTCAGGTTTCTAACTATCAATTTACCATGCCACTTAAGTTCCTTCTTCTGTTTTACCAGAGAAATATATATGGTTTTCACGTACCATGTATACAACCTATCAAATCTCTGTTTCACAAAATTGTTCCCTTTCTTACTATAGATCATTGCTGCCTAAATTGTCAAAAATTATAGCCGTACAAACTAAGAAATGCGTCAGGATGCTTTTGTAACGTCAACAAGTCTTTCGAAATGAACTAATACTGCTTTACTGAAACATGGCGTCATCATGCATTTCCACCTGGGACTTGCACCGAACCGTTTTCATAATGTATCTTAGCCAGATAATCAAACAACATTTTTTTAAAGCTATCAGGCTGTCAAAAAATATGTGATCGCTCACGTAAATGACGAAAACAATGATGTCTGCATCTCCCTTGATGTCGAAAGTGTTGATGTGTTGTGAATAATCTCTATGAAGCCATGCACTTACATGACAGTATGCCGGTTCATCCATGTAGACCATGCCCTCCACAGCTTCAAGTCCAACTTTACGGTAAAACAAACCGCTGGCAGCATGATACTCACAAAAAACCGCGAATACATGTTTCACTGACCACACCATGCAAGAACGTTAGACAGACGGCGCGGCGAAGCGCGCTAATCTGTCTAGTGTGAAGGAACCGTATAGCTCTTGCTCGCAGAGAAAATACAGGCGTGGAACAACAAAGAGAGATGCACGCTAGTTGTAAAAAAAAGAGAGACATACACACTACAGAAGAACAACAAAGCTTCGCAATTACTCCCTCCGTGTCAAAATATGCTAAAACGTTGAAGGATTTTTCCAACAAGGTGAAAAACTGGCAAAATTACATCGATACCTTCGCTTAACTCGAATCGCGACGCTACGCTACCAGATCGTCGTCTTCCTGGTCAACATGGAGGAGGCCATGTCGATCAACATGGTGATATCAACATGTAAGAAGAGGGCGTCGATCCCGGTCAAGATGCAGTCGGTGAGCACAATTTTGTCCACTGCAGCACTACTCATGTACTGCTTGTGAATTTATACTTGTTCAATAATGTGCAAGAGTAGTTCAGTCACTAGTTCTGGACTTTGAAACGTCAACCATGAATAACTGGAGATGACATGGTTTTCTTAAAGAAAATCAGCAGATGACATAGTTTGTATATACAAGAGTAAAGTATGTTTTAAACCCTGAATTGGTGGAGCTAGTCCAAATCGAACCCCAAACTTTCGATCCCTGGAATCGGCACCCTGAATTCTTAGTTCCATGTCCATACTTTGCCTGACGCTTGTTTTAGGCCGGGATTGGTGACGTGGCCATGGTCATTACCGGGATGTTTGAGTAATAGGATAATAGCTGACTCGGCAATCTTTATCGTTGTATCTCCTCCGTGCTCCTCTTAAAGGCAGCATGGTGCCCCCGTGGCCTTGCGCGAGTGCGCCGTTGGTAGCCACAGAAGACGGCTTGGGAGGTGACGTGTGAGCATCAGCTGCAGCTCCTTGAGAGTCCCGAGACACAGTTGGACACACAGGGCAGCTCCACAAGTGACCGCCCGCGCATGCTCACCTCCCAGCGCGCATGGCCCCGGGGATACACCTGCTGATCACTGCATCGCCTGCGACTACTCCAGCGCCCCGCTGCGTCGACATGACCCATGAAGATGCTCGCCGTTCAGCCCGCGCGTGCTCTCGGACCCTCCGTGACAAGCTACTCTCAATGCTGCTGTCAGCTGTGTGCTCTCCGGCCGCGTGCAGCTCCCAGAACTCGCGATTGTTCCTTGTGCAGATGAACAACTACTTGATGTATCTTGCACTGGTTCAGAGCTTGCCTACTACAGTACCATGGCGCATCTCATCTTGGTCGACATGCACCACACCATAATACTTCAAATCTTCAAAACTTATCCATTCGATTATATTTCTTCAAAATCTTAATTTCTACCTCTCAATCCAGGCTTACTTGATTCAGTTCCACACGAGTGGGGTGCTCCTACCAGGGAAAATGGCGTCACCGCCGTGGGTGCTTGGGACAGGGGCAGGCACCGTCGCTGGTACTTGGGATGGTTGGCATGTTGCCGCAGCTGTGCGGTGCGGGAACGTCGCCGCTGCTCGAGATGGAAGGCGCCGCCGCTGCTGCCCCGGACAAGCGAGTCGCCGTGGACAGAGATTGATGAGAAAAGCAATTTAGAGCACTGGGTAAATTAAAATTTAAGTGGTACTCCTAGTAGTGACATCAACATATGATCGAGGATGCATATGAACTTGGGCCAACAAAACAAACTTCTAAGTTTCGATAAAATCTAAAAACACACATGTACAATGTTGAATGACGTCAGAACATGTAAATTTGAGATCACAAATATGACTTTGTATGCTGGGCAGAGAAAAGAGCTGTGTAAAGTTAGGGTTGCTATATTGGACCTTCCTGTCATGAGTCAGAACAATTAAGAAATTTGCAATTACACACCTATTGTATGGCCAGGAGTTTACATTACAACAACTTGATGACCAGCAAACAGCCACGTGTGACCTACGCTTAGGGTTATGTCAATGCAAAGAATTCTATCTTTATCCTTCTCAGAACCAATCACCTAGTAAAAATATTATTCCTCGTTTGGTTCATGTTTCTGTTGTAGGGGAAATCCAGTGGAGACACAATGATTCATCGATCATGTATTATGTAATTCAGCTTCAGTTTATTCTATACTAGTACACATTTTAATGGCTTCACGCAGTCCCTGAGCAATAGAAAAGGAAATAGAAAGAACAAAGAAGATTGACTGTATACCTTAGCACCATACTTTGCCTTCAGTTCCAAGTTGCCATCAGTATTATCATAGTGTTGATGGGTGTTCAATATATAGGTGAAATTCTGGTTTCTCTTTTCCAATGCGTTTATGACAGGCCTCGCCTCAGAAGGGTCTAAAACTCCAACTGTTCCAGTATCTACACCATGCAAGATGTACGAATAGTTATCTTCAAGACAGGGTACCTACAGAAGATGCAGAGCACAGTTAAGAAACATCAGAAGGAAATGCAAGAGTATGAATGACAAGCAAGAAACATCTACAAGTAGGCCTGTAGTACAACAAGTTTCAGGAACAGAACAAGCAAGGAGTGTACTTGGGTAGGAGTATTCTACTACTAGCAAGAAACAGGTTGTATATATTAAAATGAAAATAATGTATATATTAAAGCAGAGAAATACAAGAAATGCTGTTTAGTCATTTGCAAACGTGAACACTCTTTACTAGTATTAGGAATGGCCCTTTTCTTTCCAAAAGCAATGCTGGCAGCAATCCCCTTCTACAAACATCATTTTACTGTTGAACTGTCTAGTAATGCGAACACTTGAAGTACAAATTAATTACTGCTACTAAATGTAACACTTGGAATACAATTTAATTACTGCTACTTAAATTGTCACAGAACTTTCAGACAGAAAATTGTCCAAGAAAATTGTCAAGTAGTAGTTATGGTGCAATTTTGTTTTACAGAAATCTGTCACTAGCTTGATAAAACCTGGAGTATGATTCACACATGTAAGTATGGTGAAACCTGAAAACTGGAGTGCTACAACTAGTAGAGAAATTTTTAGAGCAGTTTGTGTGTTACTGTGAATTTCAGAGCAAGCAATGCACTGCAAGCTACTGCTACTTCATTTACTGTTTCTTGCTACTGCAAGCAATCTTTAAGGGCTGCTAACAAGCAGTACAAGCTACAGATACACCACTGCTATATGCAGGAGTACAGCAGAATTACTGACGGGAGTACACAATACTGCTATTTTCAGGAAAGAATCACAAAGTTCCAGATTTGAATGTGCTACAAGAAAGTTTATTTAAGCAAGCTACACCACTACAGCAATCAAGTTTATTTAAGCAAGCAGGAGTAGTTTATTTAAGCAATATTACAGAGAAATGTCAGTTTAATTTGGTACAGAAGGAATTCAGTGAAATTGTTACATAAGGAATTTTCTACAGATACTCCAAGTTTACTGTAAGTTTCAGAGTACATTAATGTTCGTGTCACTATGCAAGGTACTATACAGGATTGATTTACTGTTAGAGCATAAATATCCCAATTTTTTTAGAGAATTGACCAAAAACGCAATCTGCATTGAAGCAGCTTCATTCAAATTATGGAATCTCTGCTTGCAAGTTTTAATGTTCAGTTTGTGACACTATGTTAACCTTCAGAAAATGACAATATGGGACTTCACATTATTCCACTGCTTTGTGTCCCCAAAATGTTACTAGATCACCATCCCTTCCAGTTATAATTGTGTGATCCTTAGATTATTTGTCAACAGAGAAATAGACCAGTCTCTTTCTACATTCCTCTCAAACCACGATCCCGTTTTTACTTTGATTATTGTGTTACCTTGGCCAATGTAGCCGTAGGAGCCGGCGATGGCGGACATGCGCTCGGAGGCACGACCGCAGGTTGGTCTCGTGGTTGGAGGCGAAGCGCAGCAGCCTGACGATGTTGTGGTGCCGGATCGCCATCCTCGGCCTCTCCATCCTCTGATGGTAGCAAGCACGTGAACATCTGAACCAGTATGTGTGTGTGCAATTATAAACTCACTCACAGTAACAAGTTACTCCATGGAGTAGCAAATTTAAAATTTACTGCAAGCACATGGAGTAGCAAGTTTAAAATTACAGAATGTATTCCCACAAGCAAATGTACTCCAAATGGCACCGTCAGTTAAGCATGTACTCCAAAACATTCAAGACAGAGCATTCATACAGAATGTATTACCACAAGCTAGTACTCCAATCTGTATATAAAATGTGCTCCTACATGTAAACCAGGACATTATGCCTGCCAAATCTTGCAGTTCTCCTTATCAACCTACCAGCAACAAAAAAACTCATGCAGCGCCTCTGTTCGGATGAATGTTCACAGTAGACAAGTTTTTATTTTATGTTTTTGCTAGTTTGCATTAAGATATGAAACACAAGATGAGGTTATTTATTTCTTACACAGTGCACCATTTTAAAGACATTGATGTGATTATTTCTCTTCAAGACACCCTTTGTACTGAAAGCATCATACCTCGACGTATGCTTTCTAATGGTTCTTGGGCGTAAGCACGACGAGTTGCGGCGTCGCCGGGGTCGGCCTGGCCTTCTTCCATGCCACCTGCAGCTCCTTGTACCTTGCTTCACTAACCCCAAAGACGGAATTTATAGAAATAAAGGAGTCGTCCCAACATCTTGCAATCGCAGCCTTTTCTGCTACTGACGAGTGTTCATCATTCATTAATTTCAGGAAACTTCCCGGAACCTCCTAGTTTTAATTTCATTTCATGGTTTAAATATTTAATTACCGGTAACTATGTCCATTGTCTCCTTTAACATCTGAACTTGATTTAACGGACCGACCAAGTTCTATTTCTATCGATACTTCATTAATTCCACATTGCTAACTCAATAACCCATACTCACTCTAGTTAGATTCAGAGTACAAAAACTGTCAGCTTAAGTAATTGCAAGTTGACACGTCAATATTAAACCTTCAAACATCAATATTCAGTGTAACAATTCGACAAGGAAGACAGAATTTGATTATTCAGGTTTAACAAGACAGAATTTGATTATTCAGGTTTAACTTGACAGACATTTAGCTAGATAAGGAGTATGATGGATTTAATTTGAGTAGATAAGCTTGCTGGATTATTGCTTGCATATATTCTTATATTGTCACTCAAACAAGCTTGGTTAGAAGATACATTTCCTACTCATGTTGCTGATTAGACTACTTGGTCACTTACGGTTAGAAGATAAGAGAATACAGTTAGACTTCTTGGTCACTTGACTACAGCCACTTGACTGCACTAGATCTGCAGTTGACTGCACTACAGCAGGATAGCTCAATCACTTCTGCAAGATTAGCCTGATAACTCAATCACTTACCGCAGTAGTAGTTATTAGTTTTGAGAATTATACATATACTTGTACATAGTACAATTGTCAAAGATTTACCCGAGTGATACAGTGGTTGACAAGGACTGTTATAAATTTCTGAAATGAACTAGACTTGTGTTATAATTTTTTTATGAGATATTTTCATGCTTGGTACTGTTAATCTGTTATTCTAGAGTAGGTCACTAGAGTAAACAATTTCACACTCGTACTGTTATTCTAGCAAACAAACTTTTGTAAGTACTTCAAACCTACACTATTAAACTTAGTCTGACTGTTAGTCTGTTATAAGTACTCCAAGATCAAGCATGCTACTGCAAACCTACCGTTAATCTTAGTCACCAAGCTACTGCAAACCTACTGCAGGCAACAGCAGTGAGATTTCTTGCTACTGCTACTCCAAGACATAGCACTACAGCAATGCAAGTTTAATTTCAGTTAAGATTCATGACTGGGACTAATTTCCATGCACACACAAAAATTAATGCAAGCAAGGAAGCAAAGAAACTGCTACTGCTACTGTTGCACTCCAGCAACATGATTACTCTCTGATTCCAGCAAAGTTAGAAATGACACATGATTATTCTCTGATTCCAGAAAAGTTAGAAATGAAGAGCGATTTCATATACAAATTGAATGGATGGTAAAATTAATTACTCCTTGTATGATCACACAACATCATGGTTTAAATGTTTAACTATGTCCATTGTCTCCTTTAACATCTGAACAGATATTAGCACTTGATTGAACCGACCGACCAAGTTCTATTTCTACCGGTACTTCATTAGTTCCACATTGCTAACCCATACTCACTCTAGTTAGATTCAGATTACAGAGCTGTCAGTTTAAGTAATTGCAAGTTGACACATCAATATTAAGCCTTCACACATCAATGTTGAGTGTAACAATTCAACAAGAAAGACAGAATTTGATTATTCAGGTTTAACTTGGCAGACATTTAGCTAGATAAGGAGTATAATGGATTTATTTGAGTAGATAAGCCGGTAAAAATGTCACCTTCGAGTCTTTGACCAAGCCCTAGCAGGCGGGGTGCTAGGGTTAGGAGTGCGAATCGGGTCGGTGGAGCCGCATCAGCTAATACAATATTGTTTTACTCATCAGAGTAAGAAAGAATTTAAAAGAACCCCAAGATTGCAAACTGGGATGAAAATTCCTAGGATACATTGAACTGTCAAGTCACCACCTTACAGCAACTAATATAGCTCACTGCATCCACCATGCGTGCTTGCCAGGTAACAGCCTCTTAGGCTCAACACTAACCTAAATGATCCACAAAGCATCTAAGATATACGGACCATACAAACCATCCCCAGTTACATCGTAATATCATCCATCTAATACTGCATGCCGTCATCCCCATCTGCTTCCCCTGGCACTTCACTGAACATGTATTGGTCCTGGTACTCCCTCAAGTACTGTGACGATCTCTTGACGTCCAGAAAGAGCTGGTAGACCCGGCTGATGTCCTCCATCTCCACCACCTTGCCCTTGCGCTTCTGGCAAGCCAAAGCAGCGGAAGTGATCAGGTGGATTGCGTACCGGAGGGAGGTCTCGGTGCCAATCTTTGTGAGCAAAACCTTGGCATCAGCAGACATCTCAACGTCTTCTTCGTCGCACCTGATGTCCAATATCTTCTGGATCTCACCCTCAGTGTAAGGCTGTGTTTTTATGATCAAAAGGCGGTCGAGGAAATCGGGTGGTATACCATGTGGTGATTCGTCGTTGGTCCCACGGATGGCTGTGATTCCTCGATTCGTCGCAACAACTAGGATTGGAGCCATGTCATTCTCCAAAGCACCGTTTAGGAAGGAGAAACATTCAATGTCTAGCATGTGGGCTTCATCGATAAACAGAACACCAGGGACAATCTCAGCCTTTCCTTCCTCTCTCCACTCAGCAACTTTTGTATTGATCTGCTCCCTGACCTCTGCACGAATCTCACCAGTGTCACCAGTGAAAAGTGCAAGAAAGCCTTGTGTCCTGAACATGAGTAAAAAGATAATAACAGTGAGTTGGGCGGAGACACTTAAATCCCCACTTGCATATGGAATACAAAAAGCATTTAGCTGGAAAGGAGATGTGGAGTTACCTGCTATTGATGACATCAATCTCATGCAAGGTTACGCAGTGCACAACCTCCTTGCGCTTCTGTAGCTCTCCTTCAGGGCACTTGACAAACTTGGTGTGCGCACCAACGGCGTCGTAATCCCGTGACCTCCCGATGGAGCGTCCAAGCTTGGTAACCTTCCCAGATGCCTTGTCGAGCGCAATGACATCCCCGCTCTGCACCTTCTCCTTCCCCAGGGCCTCAATCATCTTTCCGCCAAGCTCGTAGACCGTCTCCATGTCGGTAGTCTTGAGAGTGAGCCTTCCGGTCTTCCCGGGCGCGGAAGCACCTGAGCCAGCGGCGGAGAGAGGGCGGTCGATTGAGACCTCGACGACCTCGCCCTCGATGATCTCGGCCTCCTCCTTGATGCGGACGCCGATGGCGCGGCGGAAGGCCTGGGTGATGGCCTCGGTCTTGGAGAGGTCGAGGGAGAAGAGCTCGGAGGCAGCGAAAGAGGCGAAGGGCGTCTCGGCGCCGAGCGACTTGGCGATGCCCATGGCTATGGCTGTCTTGCCGGTCCCTGGCGGCCCCGCGAGAAGGATGGAGCGGCCGGCGATCTTGCCCTGGAGGATGAGCTGGAGCATGATTCCGGCGGCGCGGCGCGCGGGGAGCTGGCCGACCATCCCCTCGGAGGAGTCGCGGGCCTGGAGGGAGGAGTCCAGCCCCAGGCCCCGGATGTGGGAGTGGGCGCCGATGCGCTCGATGCGGGTCAGGTCGCGGCTCTCCGACAGCCGCTTCAGCTCCGCCATGGTCACAACTCGCCGCCGCCGCTCACCTTTTTGTGGAGACGGAGGCGAGAGGGTTAAGGGGATGTTTGGCTGGGGTTTGGAGTTTTTGTGGAGACGGAGGCGAGGGTAAGAGGGACGTGGATGCCTGTCGTCCGTTGGTTGCGCATCCAACGGGCCTGCTCTCTCATTATCTCGGTTGGAAACTGAAAATAGCGGGCCCAGTCTGAAGCTGGACATGGGTCAACGCCGTCCAGCCCTTGAGGCCACGAATCCAACGCCGCTGTCTTCTCGGACGACTGCTCTGCTCCTTGCATTGCGTTGCTGCTGCTTGCGTTAATGTATTCAGCTTCAGACTTTCAGTTTGCAGAAGCGGCATCAGAAGAAGAAGGAGGTTTACACAAGACAAGCCAAATGCCAAACTGAGATTGTACTCGTTGATGTGAATTGAGTGTATAACAGCGACTAGTGTGACTGAACGTTAGATTCAGATTGCAGTCATGTGATTTGTGAGTGGAGTTCTTTGAGTGACCAAATGTTTTGGTCAGGTTGTATGTTAACGTGAGGTGGGATTTGCCAGTACAAAATATTGAATGTGAATCAGTGTGCTGTGACCAGTGTAGCGTTGTAGTCAAAGATTGCCCGGTGTCAATTATGTTATCAGTGTGAGAGCATTATATATCGAGTGGAACGGCGACCATCCTTTCCCTCTTCCCTTCTCTCTGCCGGCGGATCGCCCGTTGAATATTCAGGACACGGTTAGTAGCCATGTCATATTACACCCGCATTTCATTCTTCTTTTATCGGAATCTATATATGGAGCTTCTTATCTAATTTTGGAGCCTGTCGTTTTAACCGTTTTATTTATTTATTTTGGTGCTTTATAACATGTGATGCAAGAAATTAAGTGGTTCACTTACCTTCTCTATTGTAGGCTGCAATACTACTGCCGCGGTGTTTTTCTAAATAGAGGGGACTAGTGCCTTCGAGGGTGTTTTTTTTTTAGAAATGGGAGCCTCGCCCCAGCCTCTGCATCAGGACGATGCACACAGCCAGAGTGCCTTCGAGGGTGTGATCGTCAGCTTTGTGAAAGTGGTTGTGGCAAAACGGGTGGAAAGACTTCTCATTTTCAAGATGAAATTGAGAGCCCTCAACTGAAAAAAAAAAAATCCTCTAATGATTGCAATCTGGAGCTTTTTCTACTTGTAATGTTCCTACGTCTATGTTATGACTAAATTTACACTTTTCCGATGTGTATGATACGACTATGAAGTGTTACCTTGTTCTAATTTGAGCAGCACATGTGATATTTGGGGGTACCCAAACCAAGTTTGCACCAATTTCTCTATTACTCTGTAACCACCATCAGCAACTCTACATATTTTTGTACTGGTCAGAACCATGGTTTTCACCCCCAAAACAACATGGTAATCTTCCAAGAATCACACACCATATTCATACAAATATTTGGAAGTATAAGACAACATAATCATCTGATTTTACAACAGCACAGGACGCACACAAGATTCGGACAAAAAGAAAGATATATTCAGACAAGAACCTGATATATGCATCCAATTTTATAACCACATACAGGACATAAGATTTGCTCCAACAAATTCCAAATTAAAGGCTTGCCAACATTTGCATCCAATATATCTAAACATGAAAGCTTGACAAGATAAACATGTCTAGAATTAATATTGCCAAATAAGAGTTGTGGCCTCTGCTCCAGCAAAGTCGAGGTTAGGGTCACCTCCTCTGGCTCCGGGTCGCGTGAAAGCTTAATGCCCCTAGGTGTACACAGCAATGTACTCCCTCCGTCTCATATTAATTGTCTCAAAGTTGGACAAAATTGGATATATCTAGACATATTTTAGTGTTAGATACATCCACTTTTGTCCAAGTTTGAGACAATTAATATGAGACGGAGGGAGTATTGCATAAATTAAGCCATGCAATTTTCTGTTTTGTTCTTCTTGTCTCAGATTTGAAGAGGGTGGATGCATGCTATGGGGTCTCAGGCATGGACGTGTTCTAATTTACCATATTCCATCTACAATCTAACTATCAGACTAAGATGTATAATTAATCAACTTGTTATACAGCCTTCTGTATAATCAGCATGCTAAAATATCTAGTTTTTTTGTTGCTTTACACAATCTTCTTGTTAACAGTATGGACAATCAAGCCATGGATCGTGCTTACCGCATTGGGCAGACCAATGATGTGATTTTATACCGCTTGATGATGTATGGAACCATAAAAGAAAAGATATATAAATTGCAGGTTCTAATATGATGTACTCCGTAGAATTTTTTTACTTCAATGCTTCCAATATGACACTTCTAGCTTGAAGTTTTATACTTCCCCTTCCTAGAATCACATAATGTTTTTTCCCGATCTTCCAAGGTTCTTTGTTTCATACAGAAACAGAGCAGAAAGAACAATGTCTACTTCAGCAAGAGGGTAATGATCCCGATACCCTTTGTTGTCATGTTTAACGAAATCTATTTCCTGCTAATGCTTGTTGTATGTCCTACTGGATACTATGGCTAATTCTTTTGTGTATCTTTAGGACATGAAAGAGCACGGAAAGCAACTTGTCATGTAAGACAATATTATTTTTTCTATTAATTATGGGCGAGCTACTTTATTGGGCAGAAGCGCCAATCTATGTTTCCCTTCAGGCCTTCACACAGTTAAGCCTCAAGCGGCAGTGGCTCGACCTCCCTACAGAAAATAATAATAATCTATGAGTAAGCGACAAATAGATAGATGGTACTAATACTACACAGGAATATGCCATTACCTCAAATATTAATCTCAGTCTTTCCACCTCTTCATCAGACTGCAAAAGGCATGTACTTAGCGATGGACATTAAAACAATAACAAATGTTAAATGCTAGCTTGCAATGAAATAAACAAATATGCGTACGTCTTCTTCATAGACCCAAGTAGCTTTTGCAGAAAAACTGCCGAATGGTCGGTTACAAGAGGCATTCATCAGACCGCCAGTATATGCACTACGATCACTGGGGTGCTTCATAGCAGTTCCACAACCAACGCAGCGACCTTTATTTAAAAGAGGTGGAAGATCGTCATTTAACAGCCAGAAAACCAACCAGGCACAAACGCATAATAACAGCCTCACAATTGAAGGTAATAAACCGTGTATATGCATTCATTACATATTGCTGTGCATGAACCGGATCAAAATATTACAAATGTAAAGCTCAAGCATAATGGACATAATGAAACAGGGGAAAACAAACAGGTTAATACATCAAGGAACATTCACTAGAGACAGAAAGAAATTCACAAAACCGTCTAACATATAAGTTCAAGTTACTACTCCCTCTGTTTCTCAAATTAAGGAGTATATTTTTAGTCAAAAGTCAACATATATTAAGTTTGACCAATAATAATAATATAGATAAAAATATTAACATTTAGAGAACCAAATCAATATCAATAGACGCGCCACAAAATATATTTCATAGTATGTTCATAAAATCTTGTAAATGTTTCTATCTTTGCCTATAATACTGGTCAAAGTTACACCATTTTTGACTTTTCACTATTTTGAGGAATGGAGGTAGTATAAATCAACAAAATGTATTTCAACAGTACATAAGTTAAGATAAAGAGTATGGAATACCATTATCAAAAGGTTTGACCATGCAGCAACAGTTCACCACATATCCATCATCTCCCCTCCCACATGTGACTTCAGCAAAGAACAGATTATCACTGCCAGTGTCAAAACCATCCGATCCTTTGGTCTTTGCAGTGAAATTCATATGAAAGTACAACCTGTCGTTTTCTTCTTCCCAATATTTCGGCTCCAGAACATCTTTGAGTTCATATGCAAGATCCTAAAATAAGAAGCATGTATCCAATCAGTGACTGCCATTAATTGTTACATAAATGGGCAAAACAATGGAGGACAGAGAGCAAACCCCAATAAGATTGTGATGGTCATTGTACTTGTACAACAAAGCTTCAACCAATTGGTAATTCGTATCACGCTTTTTATCAATTGGTTGTCCTGCTTTCAAACGCTTCGAGCCATCAGGATAGTAACGTGTTTTCTGTATAAGCGTATCCACTTCAGAAAGGCCCATGCCCCTGTTCAGATTTAGAGTGTTCTATATGATTAGCTAGCTGTACCTCTTGAAACATGGAAGAATACAGTGTGATCGATTACAGACCAACACATGCGTAAGAATGAATTAGTTTATGTGGAGAACTGTTGAAAAGGAATCAAACAACTCCAAAATTATCTCCAATCCATCAACAAAAACAGAGCAACTGTTTCCACGCCTGCCGGTACTCTAATGCCTTTTTTTAATGCATATATCTTTGTTTCGTTTCAGGTTGTTTCACACTGTTTTGATAAGTAGATGGAACTTATTTTGAGATGTAATGTTCACTTAACATAATAAGTACTCTCTCTGTCCCTAAATATAAGAAGCCCTAATTGTTTGAACTGCAAGGACATCTTATATTGAGGGAAGCAGGAATATTAATTCTAATCTAGTCTCGTCCTTTTCTTCAACCAACTAAAGATAACTTTAAGGGCATGCGTGTGTTTACTGCTTTGTGTGATAATCTTTTCTGGCGTAACGTCATGCAAGCTTGGTCTGAATATTTCAGTTCCAACTATGCAATCAGATCCGGGGGAGATGAATCAATGGAAAGGAAATATATACACAAGTTGAGAAACCTCACATTGTCAAATCCCTGTTGTCAGTGAGGTAGCGGTCAATAGCCTTGTTAACTTCGTCTTTGCTCCGAAACGGTCCACCCACTTGAGGAAAAGTGTGGAAATATCCTCTAAGGTCTTTTATGGTATGGAATGTGATTCCCCACTCAAAGTCACGCCGTTTCCAAATGGGTGACAAGGAAAGAGGAAGCCCTGATGTCGGCGAGGCCTCAATGGTGTAATGTGGAGAGGGCGAGGATGCGGCAGCGGTGGACAATCCCTCCATTGTCGTAGCGTGGCGCAGATCCTTCAAGGACAAGGCATCCAGTTGTTGCAATGTTTGAGCAGGTGCAGGCTCAGCCACATGCTTCTCCTTACAACTGGATTTGAACAAGCAGACCCAATGAGTAGCAGAGCAACGGTCTATGTCATATTAGGAGGCGAATGAAACATCCACAATAACATCCTACTGTAGGTAGGGTAAAGAAACTTATTTTGCGTTCTATGAAAATTCTTTATCAAAAAGCCAGAGACCCTACAGATATATATATTGTACGGAACAGTCAACCTCCTGTGCTATCAAGAGAACTCTCTATCCCTTCAGTACAAAAAGACATTTTTTTTTCCGACTAAATCAGGTACAATACGAAAGAAAAACATGATTAAACGAGAGGGAGAGGGGGACTGCAGTGGACATACGGCCGCGAACTGAAGCCTGGATGCTGGGGGCTGTATGAACAAGGCATTTGCACATAATATGCGCCGCCTCCCACAGCCTGCACCTCGCACCTGAAGTTGAACAAGCAAGCAAGGCTGGATGAGCAATTGTGCCTTTTTTAGAAGATGAGAAACAAATGCCAATATCCCGCTAATCAGGACCGTACAAACAACCAATCCACATAGATCAATAAACACGATGAAGCGGTCGAGAAGGGCATACGGTGTGCGCTGGCCGTGGCCCGGACGGAGGGTACCATCGAAGAGGCTGCTGGCGCGGTCGCTGCGATGGGTCGCCAGGTGACTGGTGGAGGATTCGCGTTCGCAGCCTGATCGAGGGAGCGACATGTCAAGGGTGTGCAGGAAGATGAGGATTAGGGTTTGGAGGACGGTGAAGAGGACGAAGGGGAGGCGAGCGTTCTGTTCTCGCTAAGCCCTTTTTTTAATATAAGTACTCCCTCCGATCAATATTAATAGGTGCTGAAGTGGATGTATTTAGACATGTTTTATTGCTAGATACATCCACTTCAGCACCTATTAATATGGATCGGAGGGAGTATTTATTATTACTGGCGCGTCGACCGACTCTTTTCTTTTTGTTGAAACATAGTCACTGATCGGGCTAGAACAATCCATGGTGGGCGTTTCGCTGCCTCGCGATTCAAAATCGTGCCAGATCTTCCCCACCATAATTTTTGTTTATGATAGTTGATCGATGTATTTTCAAGGATAATCGTAGGAATTTTGAAAGTTCATTTTGATAGTAATATTGGCTCGCCAAACATCTCCCCTTCTAGTTACACGCTGCATGAATCTGTGGGTCGCGGTTGGAACTGGAAAAAAAATCACTAGTGCAAACCTGACTATAGAAGACGCTCCTAGAGCTGGTTAGACAAAAAAAAAACGACTGCGAAGTGAGTCCTTAGAGCATCTCTAGCAGTCGCGCTGTACCTAGACCTGTAAATGGGCGTGCCCACTAACCCCACTTAATTATCATCATCCAAAAATTTAGCTAGAAAAGTACAAAGGTGTACAAATTGACTACTTAATTGAACTAAGCCTAAAAAAGTGGGCATCCCACGGACAGCCCGGGCGCGGCCCAACGACACCTTCTACGCCGAGATCAGAAGCGGCGACACGAGCATCGGCCTCGGCACCTTCAAGACCGCGCACGAGGTCGCCCGCGCGTGGGACACGGCGGCGTGGAGGCTCGGCCGGCCGCGCACCAGGATGAACTTCCATGACGTGTGCACGCGGCAGCAGGCGGAAGACATGGCGCCGCCGCCGCGCGTCGTGACGGCGGAGGACAACCGTCACCACCGCCTCACTCAGCGCCGCCTCGCCATCGCGGAGGAAGACAAGCGGGCCATGGCGCTTTGGCGCCAGCGCTTTCCGGAGGACGTTGCCGCCGAGCGAAACTTCTACGAGCAGCGCCGGGAGGAGAGGCGTGCCAGGCACGATGCCGCCGTGGCGGATCTCGCACTGTCGGGCGAGGACCACCTAAATTTTGGTTGGATTCCAACGCTCCGGAGCCCCTCTCCGACCCTTCACCTTTATTGTTGGTTCCGTCTTTGCTCATGGAATATTTTTACAAAATATAGATTAAACAATATGCATGATGATGTTGATCTATTTCTCCTTTTCGAAACGAGCTAAAGAATGTTAAAATCAGAGTTCAAATGCAAAAGTTATGTTCAAAACGGCGATTCAGTAAAAAAACAGACCTAGGCTAAGCCGACGGCATTGCCGTCAGCGTAGCTCAAAAAAAGATAGGTCGACGGCATTGCCGTCAGCGTTGCTCTTTTTTTTTTTGCAATTGAGGTAGGCCTCTTCCGGGTGTACGCCGTCGGCGTATATCTTGGCCGTCGGCGTCTTTAGTTATTCCCGTAGTGGGAATTCCATTGAACATGTTGCCATCATCCACAATGCATCCACCACCATCACCGAACAGCTGCCAGGTAGCTGTGGTAGAGATGGCGAGTCACTATAGGTGGCATCTTGGTTGAGATCGGGGCATTTTCCATATTTTTTGGCATGGTCGACAGGCGCAACCGGGGAGAAGAGCGGGGACTGAAACCGGCCAGCCAAGTCGGCTTCGGCAGACACTTGGTCGAGACCCAGGTGAAAGATGTCGCATAGAGGGGGTGAATAGGCGACAAAAATATTTATAGTGTTGTCCTGAATAAACACGGAAGTAAACTATCGCTTAATTTATCAAGCAAAAATATCTAAATAAGTTAGACTCAACTATATGCGCCAACAATTTATACTAAACTAGAAAGATATCCCGCGCGTTGCTGCGGGGGTCGCTTTAGAAATTACAGAATATTATAACAAAAGTTTGTAAGAGATGCAACATATATGTTTTATAAGTGAATATGCAAATTTTAATTTATCATAGTACATATATTTTAGATTATTAATATGAACTATTGGATGATTTATGAAATGAATGATGTGTAGTTTGCATGAAGTGGTTAATAATTATTAGTGGAGATGACATGGCCAATTGATTGGCTAGGAGAATGGATGATGTGGATAGCTTGCATGTTGAGATAGAAAATTCATTAATGCATGTTAGTGGGGTTTTACTTTATAAAAAACTAGAAGGTTACCCCGCGCGTTACGGCGGGGATCCCTTATAGTAAATGACATGTGTTTTTTTTTTATGTAGAGGACAAGTATTTAACCTCCTTTTCGAAAAAATAGCATAATACGTCTAAATAAATATGAAAAATTCGGTTGATTATACTCGAGATACTAACTTTTATAGACATATGATGTGTATTATAAACCATTAGTTTAAAAAATGGATGGTTTAAGGAATGTACTATTTAGCTTGCATAAATCATTAAATTAAAAAAATGATGTTTAAAAAAAGTATGATATGTAGCTTGCATGCAATAATTAATAATATTAGAGGAGATGACATTGACAATTGATTGACTAAGGCTGGTCACAGTGGGGTGGAACTTAATAGTAACATCGATGACACGTAGGACAAAAATCTGATGTGGCAAGCATTTAATAAGGAAAGAGAGGGCAGTGGTAACATAGCTAGTTACCGGAACATCACATATTTCAAGACAGTATGAGTCTATAACCTAATAAATGGATGTTTGCATGGTAACATAGCATAGGATAACGTGTATGTTACTGCTCAATGTTACTCCCCATTGTGACTAGCCTAAGATGATGGATGACGTGGATAGCTTGCATGTTGAGATAAAAAAATATTTAATGCATGTTAGTGGGGTTTTACTTTATAAGAAGTATAGATATAGATAGATATAGATAAGATATAAAAAATTATGTGACAACGATATAGCAAGATATATAACATCAAATTGGATGGCTATCACACTTGAATTCGAGCTCGCATTCATACTACAACAACACATGTAGTACATGGCGTTTTAAATCGTGGATCCACACATCTAAATAGCACAATTACGGCTCGGTGGCGCTGAAAAACTATTAGAAATAATTTCGCCATAGAAATTGTGCATGCAGCGTTCTTTTTTGACTCGGGCATTGCGAACCACTACACGACGATATGTTCGCCGGCATTTGGACCCTGTGCCTCGGTAGATTAAAAACGATTTTTCAAATCATAAAAACGTATAAATATGTCGATTTTCAAAGGACAAAGAAAAACAGGCGCACAATCATCTGAATCATAATTTCTGTTTCATTAGAGTAGTATAAAAATTCCATTAAATTAGCTGTAACCACTTGTTTGAGATGAATCTCATTAACCCTTTCCCCACGCTTTTTTGTAACTACTACTCCCCTCCGTTTCAAAATGTAACCCTTTTTAGCTAACTATTTTAGTTAGCTAAAAAGGCTTATATTTTGGAACGGAGGAAATACTATACAAGGTAATGTGTGCTCTGCCATATCGGTTTCTTCCTACTGTTGTAATAAAATCCAAAACGTGTTTACTGAGGTCTGTTTGATCCTATCAGTGGCGGAGCTTACTCCAGCGATTTCCTAAATACAGGAAAAAATTATTAAAAAACTGTGTAAGTTGGCTTGCCTCATAGTTGGGTATAAATTGACTATGAACATCACCGCTAACCATGGATTTGGTTACCGGTCGCATTACTACGGTTAACGCCTGGTAACCGGAATTCTCGACCCCTTGTTAACTGAGTTTACGGGTCGAAAAATCCTGGCTGTTTGAATTTGTGTCGATTTCCTTGCAGCTCGTAGATATTTCTTAGCAAAATTATAAAAAGTTCAACAAACCTTTATTTCAAGTCTAATTCAATTGCTAGCTAGGTTGAACAACAGTAACTCATTCTCTTATTTTGAACAGAGAGTGATGAGCTATAAACAAGTATACATGCATCCCTTTGATCTTTCTTCTAGGACTGACACCTGGATCTTCCTTATGGTACTATTAATTGAGTACATTAGGATTTAGTACAGTATATAAGAAAATGAGTAATAACGATAAATCGATAACTAACGGCTTGCAGAGAATGTATTTTACACCCTGCAGAAATGACAAATCCGGCTAGACAAAGAAGACGAAGGACGATGAAAGCGATGGCAAAAGGCGCGAGCTTGCGGACGCGCGGGCGCGCCACATGGTGCTAGGTGTCAGGGCGGTGCCCCTGCCTTGATGTCGGTTCGTCGGAGCCCTGGCGTCGGCGGCACCTCGGAGATGGTAGGTCACCGCGAACCGGAGGCTCCCGTCGTCGAACACGTGCCGGATTCGCTCGATGGCCGGAGTTGGGCGGATGTTGCCGATGTGGAGGACGCCGAGGAGGCAGAGCGGCTGGAGGTGGAGCGAACGTGCTCGCCACCGGGTTTGCCTACTCTGGTTGTCTTCCTTGAGGCAGCGGTGCGCTCAGCTCGGCGAGCTCCGGTGCGGCGTCCGTCCAGCTTGAGTCGGCGCCCTGCTCCCGGGGGCTCGAGGCCGAGTCAATGTGTGGCGAGGACGCCCTCTGGAGCGACAGACGCGGGGACTCCGGCTGTCGGCGGCGGGGCTTCGCAGAATCCACGGCGGCGGCCGCCTTTCGTGCTGCGGCTTAGAGTCGAACGGGGGAGGAGGTGTCGCTGCTTGGGCCGTGGCCGGGAGCTGGGCCGGCCTGCGTGGTGTGCCCTAAGCCTGCCAGGGTGGACCCGGTAGCCCGTCCCATTATGGGCTGGCGCAGCCAGGACCCCCGGGTGGCTCATGGGCCGCTGGCGGGCCAGGCGGAACAGGTCGTTTCTGCATGGCTATGGCTACCGAGGGGTGCCTGGACCTTAGGTCAAGGAAAGCCCGCCTCGGAGCGACAGATCGCTCGATTCGGCGCCCAGGATCGACGCGTCTCCCCTACGCCGCCGCCGCCAGAGCTGACTCGCTCGTTCGCCGCTGTTGTCAGCGCTCCGATGAAGAGAACCAGGGCCGACCGCTCCCCGCCACGCCAGGAGGCTGCTCCACTGTCCCGTTCCCCGCCGCCCTCTGCCGCGTTGAGGCCGTCTGCGACCTACCGCCCCCCCCCACGCCGGTCACCGGCGCGCTCGCCGGAGCGGCGGCCGTCCCTTGGTCGTCACGGGCGCCCGGAGCGGGTGGCGTCGCCGCGTGGCCTGCCTGCCCACGGGGAGGGCGCGTGTGAGGAAGGCCGCACCTCGGAGGCCCGCGCTCGCGGTGGTTCACCGGATGGACGCACGCGGGAGCTGAGCCTCTGCTCGGACCTGCTGCAACGTCCACAGGGAGGCCAGCCAGCCGGGCCGGATGGTCGCAGGGGTTGGCAGCAGCGGTCGGTGGACAGGGTTCGGAAGCCGGTCCGCTCGGATAAGGTGGCGGAGACTGGTAGGCGGGAGATGGGGATGGTGTCGATCGCGAACTCTCGCGATCTTCCGCGCTCGGAGACACATGGTGGGTGGCGTGCGGGTGACCGTGGCGGTGATTGGCGCCGCGGCCGCTCCCCACACTGTGACGTTCGGCCACCACCTCCCGCAGTCCCAAAGAAGAAGAAGAAGAAGAACAAAACGAAGAAGAAGAAGATTATGCCCGGCGTGATTGAGGGAGCTCCGTCGGTTGCCCCTACTGGGATGGTGTCTCAGGAGGTGGTGACCGGAGGACCGCCACGAAGGGAGGCACTAACGCTGCTGGGGCATGGCATTGACTCGGGCTTCTACTACATTGTAACACCTGGGGTGTTATCCCTAATTTAGAAAATTGATTGTTTTCTTTTTTGGCATTGCATCACATGCATCATCTGCACATTGTTTGCACACCAATTCAAAAACGAAACAAAAATTCAAATCAATTTAATTTTTTCAAACAATGCACCTGTGTTTTTCATACTCAAATTGTTTTTCAATATAAGTTGATTGGAATTAATTTTGCTTGGTTATTTCAAAAATCATTTCTTTATGAAACACTAATTGAAATTGAAATGGCAAATTCAAATCAATTTGGCAATTTGAAATTTTTGAAAATAAAGTTAACAAACATTTGATCTTGCTGTTAGGTATTTCAACAAAAATTATTCATAAAAGTAAAACCCTAAAAACCTACTTCTTTTCTCTCTTCCTATTTCTTTACAAAAAATGGAGAAAGAACAAAGACAAAAAAAAAGGTGGGGAGGCAGGCCACAAAACGGCCCACCTACAACCCACCGTAGCAGCCCAACCCCCCCTTCTTCCTCGTACAGACAGACAGGAGGGGGAGGTCGCTGTCACCTCCATGGCCCCCACCTCCCACCTGCTCCCTCTCCCCCCCTTATCTACCTCCTTCCCAAACCCTAACCCTACTAATCTCCCTCTCCTCCTCCTAGCCGCCGCCCCCTCTCTTCTTCCTCTCCTTCCTCTCTGTTTCTTGCCATCACCAACGACACCACCATGGCCTGAGCTTGAGGCCATGGCGCCGTCGCTACGGCCCCCTTCCGGCCAAGGTGACCGCGGGAATGGAGAGCCCTCGGCGTCCTCTCCCTCCTCGCTACCTCGACGAGGGCCGGGAAGCACCGAATCGCCGCCGCCAAGCACCGGTCGCCGCCGTCGACCGCCTCCCTTTTCTCTGTCGCTCGCCACCGCCTACTGCCTCCGATCGGGCCTGCGGTGAGCTCTCCCCTCTCTCCTCTCTCTCCTCTCCCCCTCTCCCCACTCTCCTCCTCTCTGCCCCGCGGGCGAGCGCCGCGCGCGGCACAGGCCGCAGCAGCCCGGCGGTCGATCGCCGTCGTGCTTCTCAGTTCGCTTGCAGTTAACTGCAACGAGTTGCAGTTTCGTCAGGCTTAAGCCGGGAACCTTACCTCAAAAGCACGCGCACTCTGTATACATCACAAGCCGAGCACAACCCAGTTGGTAACACCCCGTGCGCGCAAGCCCGCGGTCGTGGGTTCGATTCCCCCCCGGCGCAAAGCCACCCCCTTTTCTCAGCTTTTTTTCTTTTATCTCTCGAATTCCAGAAAACAGATCTGAATCCTTACTTGTAAAATCCATAAAAAATTGAATATTGCTCCAATTTCAATGATTCAAGTTTCTGTGGTTTCATAATTTTGTGCTCTTCCTGTTAATGTCAAGTTTGCAACATGTTTCTGTAATAATTTTTGCACTAAATAATTAAATACAGAAAATGCAATAAAAATGTGAAACTTTGGAATTTCATAACTTGAGATCTGTTCATCCAATTTGAGCAAACTTGGGCTCTAAAAATTTGTCTTAACAAACCATACACAATGGTATTTTATTTGGTCACAATTGAATTAAATTTGAACATGTTTCCTTCTGTTTACTAAAAAGGGCAGAATAAAAATGGTTATGAAAAATTGCATAATAAATTCAATAATGATCCAAAAATTATGTTTAATAGCTCAAAATGTTCAGTGAAACATTTGCTACATGTTTTCAACCTTTTCAATACAATTTGTTTACTGTTTTTCCTAATTAAAAGTGGTGCAATAATTCAATGCTTTAATTAAACCTTTTAAATTGCAAAATTCATAACTTGGGCAATTCAAATCCAATTCCAACATGTAAAATATGTTTTCCATCCCATTTTTCATGAACTTTGCAAATATCAACTTTGTTTTCTGTTTTGAATAATTTAAATTGCTGAAAACAACTATTTCCTAATTAATGCATTTAAAATTGTCAATTTAATAACTTGCTCATCTAAAATCCAAATTCAACAAATGAAATATGTATTCCATCTAAAATTTTGTGTTCTTTCCAAATATAAAATTTGTTATCTGTTTTGAACAATTAAAATGGGTGAAAACAATAAATGTTTGTGTAACTCATTTAAGAAGTCAAATTTCATAACTTAATAAATAAAAGTTCCAAACTTGGTAAACACCTTTTCAAAATTGAAGCTATTGTTGTTTTCTCATTGTTTTCCTCATCCATGCATCATTCTAATCAACTTTCACATGATGGTTATTTGTAGATCATTTAATTCAAACTTAATTCATGGGATTTTCTATATGCAAACCAAAATTGCATATGGGCCCATTTAATTATGTTACCATGTCAACTAGTTTATCTTTGATGCATCAATTAACTTGTCATGCATCCATATGTCGATCATGCTGGATCTTTTGCCGTAGAAGTAATTATTGCATCCGGTGTTTGTTCTAGTTCGTTGCTTCTTCCCGGATAGGACGTTGAGATGATGTGAGCAACGACAAGTTCTTCGGATGTACCTCTACTTGCTGGATTCCAGGCAAGTATACTCACTTGCTACCTATGGCTGCCTTTCATCACTTGTTACCGATTCTTTCCGTTGCCTTTATTCTAGCCTTATGATTCGATGCTTGTGTCTCGATCCTATCATATGTTTACCTTGCAGCCATGATATATTCCTTCCACTTCCTATTAACTGTTGTTTGTTTACCATGTTGACTTTGTGTCGTAGTTCCATGCTTAGTGTTGTTTGAGCTCAAGTATTGTTGTCCGTCTGATCACCTGTTTAGTTTGATAGTTGGGTTTCAATTAAATCAACAACATGTTAATGTTTTGGGTAATAATAATTTAATGATAAGGCACCGGCAGGAGGCCCGGCGTGGTTTTGAGGCCTGCTAGTGTCGACCTAATTAGGAAAAGGGTCTTGTCCATTGATCCATGATGAGCGCACTAACCGCATGTGGGAAGCGAGTATGGGCGCTCCCCGCAATTCTGATTCGATTCGCATCTCGTCCAAATCGCATCATTTAGTTCGGGTTTTCCATTTGCCGCATGCATATGCAGGTGCGAACCCTTGGCGCCAGGGTGGAACTTTTGTAGTCGGCATTTAGGGAGACACGTTCTTAGAGTGCTATGAGGGTCCCCTTTTCTTCGTGGGGCTTGATTAGCCGTGCGCTCAACTGCACGGGGTTCTTTGGGCTTGATGCGAAGAAGAGTTGGGTTGTGTTGAGTACCTCGCTTGGTGGGTTGATCCCCCGTCTGGCGGGTTATTCTTACGTGTACGGCCAAATTGGTGCATCCCTGCAGGGTTAAATCTTCTCGAGAAGCCGTGTTGTCCGCGGTTATGGATGACTTGGTGAATGTGCTGGCTAACAAGTACTCAGACAACTTACACGTAACGATGATAACTTGACTAGTAATATAGATTACCTCCACCATAAAAATGAATGTCACCTTAATCAACCGTGTGAGTTTCCTTGGGTTGCTTCCTTAGTAGGGGGTAACATTGGATGGGTATTGTTTGGTGAGTAGTTATAGTTGGTTCTGATACGCTATCTTATCCCCTTTCTTTTAGCCGGATGTTGTAGCGAGTCTCTGTAGCTAGTTAGTGCAGCCCGCTGCCGCTTCTTTGCAACAATCCCTTCCTTTCCGTTGTACCCAAAGTATGTGTATCTTGTGATGATTGGTTACGCTGGTATCTTATGATGATTGCTACCTCGACGAGGGCCGGGAAGCACCGAATCGCCGCCGCCAAGCACCGGTCGCCGCCGTCGACCGCCTCCCTTTTCTCTGTCGCTCGCCACCGCCTACTGCCTCCGTGAAAGTGCAAACGCGCTTAAATCATCTTGTTTTGGTGTTTGTTAACAACACATGTACTCTAAAAGGTGTTGATGTATTTCAGGGGATTAATTCAACTTATTATCGATGGTGGTGCTGTGGTACAAAAAGGAGCTAGATGTCCAAGTCTCTGTTCACTGGAGTTTTCTCCAGGCCGGAGTCTCCGGTCCACCAGACCGGAGTCTCCGGTGTGGAGATTTCTCCCTGGTTTTACTGCTATGGACTTGTCGTGTCGCGTACTGTACCCACACCGGAGAGTGTCCGGAGACTGTCCGGAGTCTCCGGTGTGGGATTTGCTCCAAGGATTTCGCTAAGGACTTGGTGGTGTCGCGTACTGTACCCACACCGGAGACTTGCCGGATACTTACCGGAGTCTCCGGTGTGAGTACAATTTTCCTTCAACCGCAAGACCACAGACTCCCTCTGTGCTAATTCGCAGCGCCAAGACCGGAGTCTCCGGTGCACCAGACCGGAGTCTCCGGGGTGAAGTTTCTCTGATGAAAAAGGGACACCGGAAACTGTCCGGAGTCTCCGGCCCAGACCGGAGTCTCCGGCCTTTACACCGGAGTCTCCGGTGTGATTTCGCCAGATCTGCTCCAACGGCTCTTTGCATTTATGAGGGGTATAAATACCCCCTCCCCTCCACCTACCTCAGTTTAGCTCGACCAGAATCAAAGACACCATTGTTGGAGCTCAACCACTTTGCTAGATCTCCCAATCCAACCACCCAAAAGCCTAGATCTTTGGAGGATTGAAGGAGAAGGCCCCGATCTACGTCTTCACCAACTGGATTTCATTTCCCCTCTCTTTTGCTTGAGGGATTCTTGCCTAGGGTTTCCTCTTGTGGAGAACCTAGGCTTCTTGCTACTCTTGGTGATTAGTGAGTGTTGGGAGCCCCCAATTAAGTTGTGGGTGTGTGCCCCAAACTTGTTTGTAAAGGATTCGATCCCCACCTCAAAGGGGTTCAATAGTGGAAGGTGAACTAGGCCTTTGTGGCGGAGTTCATCGGAGAATAGGGTGAGGCCTTCGTGGCGTTGAGTAGGCCTTCGTGGCGAGCTCACACCCCTCCAACGAGACGTACTCCCTTAACAAGGAGGAACTCGGGAATACATCGTGTCTCCGTGTGCTTCCTTCGGTTATCTCGTTCCCCTCTCTTTACCTACTAGTACTTGTTACATTTATTGTTGTACTAGTTGTATTAAGTGTTGTACTAGTTGCATTAATTGCGTGCCTTGTCATATAGGTAAATTCACCACTAGTTGCACAATCTAGAGAATTTACCTTCTTGTCAAGCCTAATCTTTAAGAAAAATTAAAATTGGTCGTAGCACCTATTCACCCCCCCTCTCTAGGTGCCCTTACTTTACTTTCAATTGGTATCAGAGCCTCGGCTCTTCTATCAGGCTTAACTGCCTAAGAGTTTAAGTATGGGAGATGATGTGGTTGACACTCCATCCGATGTCAATGTGACCATGGATGATCTCAATGAATTGAGAACTTCATTGACCTCATCCATAGACGCAAAATTTGATGAGTTGCGTCAATTCATGGCACAACTCCTCAAAGCCAAAGGACCGGAGGTGGTCGACTCATCCCCTCCGGAGACTAATCCGGAGGGTGCCAAGAAAGGGGTAGATGGTGAACCACTTAAAAATGCTTCCGCCGAACAATCCGCTAAGAAGGGTGCGGGTGATAAGGGAGATTATCATGCCGTTGAAGGCCTATATTCTCCCGATCCCCCCATCCCTTTTCCCCATATAATCCCTAGAGGAGATCCACCTAAAATTGATGCTTATTCTTTTCGTGAATGGCAATACTATATGGAAACTCACTTGAACTCTTCTTGTATAGATCTTTGGAGAATCACTCGTGATGGATACAAGCCATTTGATCCAAAGAATCTCACAAGAAGAGAGGTTGTAGATTGCCAACTCAATTACACCACTTTATCCATCCTTCATCAAGCCGTGGGCCCCAATCACATGCCGCATCTTCAACACTTCTCCACCGCAAAAGAAACATGGGATGCACTTGTCATCATGTTTGTTGGGAATGAGAGCATGCAAAGAAACCGATATGACACCTTGACCAATGAGGCCGAAGGATTTTTCATGCGTGATGGAGAAGATCACGTTGACATGTATCGAAGACTCAAAACTCTTGCCACCGCATTCTCTAGTGCGGGTGCAACACATATTGATGATGCTTGGATCAAGAGGAAGTACATAATTGCCGTGATGCCTATTGATGGAGGGATAATAACCCGGTAGGCCAAACTCCAAGGAGTAACCCGGCCCAAAGGACGCTGCGCAGGATCCGGCTAAGGATAAAGAAACCTTCGGAAGGCCCAAGTTTGTGGGCCCAGTAACCCGGATTGTGGGTTACGGTAAAGGGAACTTAGGGTTTGTGCGCCGTGTCCGGGTAGGATCCAGGGTGCGCTTTGGAGGGAAAGCCTGGGGGTACGGGTGCTTTATAAACCGACCCCTAGGAGTAGTTGATAGAGATCTAAGAACCCTAGCAATATCGTTTGGTATCGAGCATCTAGTGTAACCCCAGAGTTGAGTTATTATATCAAGATCGGAGACTCGGCGACTTTGATTGCCGGCTACCAGATCGAGTTACATCATGTTTTCCTCTGAGCTAAACCCTCTCCCAAACGCCTGTGTCGTCTTGCCCCAAGATCAGTTACCCCCGGTAACGTCTGCCGTGATTATCCCACGACAGTTGGCGCCCACCGTGGGGCCTGCGTCCAAAGGTGTTTACATCACGGGAGAAGCTCGGAAGAACATAGAGAATCTTGTCGTGGGCGAGATCTACATCGACTACAAAGGAGAGAAGATGGTGGACGATTCCGGCTGGGGGCCAGAGTCGGATCACCTCGAGTCCGGATCTACGGTGACGATCGGCCGGATCAACATCTTCATCGGTATGGTACGTACGCCTGATTTAAAGGGACAATATCATGTGCATACTACAGGAACTTCTAGCAGGAACAAAGAGACATTAAAGCAAGCGGTAAACTCGGTTTCCTCGGCTGCGTCGGGATACCTTAGATGGGTGGAACAAGAGGTAACGTGGAGTAGAAGAGATCATCCGGAAAGAGTAGAGCGTCCAGGAGTCTTGGCATTGGTGGTTGCTCCACAGGTTAATGGTTACGAACTGAAAAGGGTCCTGATGGACGGTGGAAGTAGCATCAACATCCTTTATTGGGAAACCTTCTTACGGATGAGTCTCAAAGAGTCCCAGTTACAGAAAAGTTCGACAGTCTTTCATGGGATCGTGCCGGGTCACTCGGCGAGCCCCGAGGGAAAGATCACCTTGGAGGTTGCTTTCGGAGAATCGACGGATAATTATCGAGTTGAGTGGCTCACGTTCGAGGTGGTCAAATTGCGCAGTCCTTATCACGCGCTGTTTGGAAGACCGGCTTATGCTAAATTCATGGCTAGGCCGTGTTACGTGTATTTGCAGCTAAAGATCCCGGGTCCTAAACGGACTATCACCATACATGGGAACCGGGATATAGCGGCTGAGTGTGATGAAGGAGATTTAGTAATGGCCGAGCAAGCGTGCAGAAAGGAAGAACTCGAATATTACCGGTCTCAAGTAAATCCGGATGATAGAACAGCCTTGAAAAAGCCGAATACTGAGGACGAGAGAGCAAAATTCAAGGCAGCACAAGACACCAAGAAGATAGATTTTGTCGAAGGTGATTCCACTAAGCAATTTACCATAGGGTCCAATTTGGGAAAAGAGCAGGAGAAGGCACTTGTGGAGTTTATTCGTTCAAATGCAGACGTGTTCGCCTGGACACCTAGCGACATGCCGGGTATCCCTACAGAGCTGGCCGAGCACAGTTTGCATGTAGATCCCAAGTCCAGGCCCGTGAAGCAGGGTTTGAGGAAAATGAATGAGGAAAGAAGGAAGGCTATAGGCGAAGAGATCGCTCGGCTATTGGCAGCCGGCTTTATCATGGAAGTATTTCACCCGGATTGGTTGGCAAACCCAGTTCTAGTGATGAAAAAGACCAATGAGTGGAGGATGTGCATTGATTTTACGAGTCTCAACAAACATTGCCCAAAGGATCCGTTCGCGCTACCAAGGATAGATCAGATTATAGACGCAGTAGCTGGAAGCGATCTATTATGCTTTCTGGACGCATATTCCGGGTATCATCAGATTAAGCTCAAGAGGGAGGATTGGGAGAAAACATCATTCATAACCCCTTTTGGGGCCTTCTGTTATAAAACTATGACGTTTGGATTGAAGAACGCCGGCGCAACTTACCAACGGTGTATTCAAAAGTGCTTCGAGGACCAAATTGGACGCAACGTCCATGCCTATGTGGATGATGTGGTCATCAAGACCAGGAAGGCGGAGACATTTATCGATGATCTAAAGGAGACGTTCAAAAACTTGAGGAGGTATCAGATGAAGCTTAACCCGACAAAGTGCGTGTTCGGAGTTCCAGCCGGGAAATTACTCGGCTTTATCGTTTCCGAGAGAGGAATCGAGGCAAACCCGGATAAAATCAAGGCCATCCAGAGTCTGAAAAAACCGGAAAATTTGAAGCATGTTCAAAAGCTCACGGGCTGCGTAGCAGCCTTGAGCCGATTCATATCCAGGCTCGGAGAAAAAGCAATACCCTTGTACCGGCTCTTGAGGAAATCAGATAAATTCGTATGGGATCAAGAGGCGGATGAGGCGTTTGAGGCACTAAAGAAGCAGTTATCTGAAGCACCAGTACTAGCGGCCCCGGGTCCTAAAGAACCTATGTTGCTATACGTGGCAGCCGGCCCCCGAGCCGTCAGCGCAGTAGTTGTTGTGGAGCGCAAAGAGGATGGGAAGGGTTACCCGGTCCAGAGACCGGTTTATTACGTCAGC
Organism: Alopecurus myosuroides; assembly: GCA_028641055.1. Taxonomy (NCBI): domain Eukaryota; kingdom Viridiplantae; phylum Streptophyta; class Magnoliopsida; order Poales; family Poaceae; genus Alopecurus; species Alopecurus myosuroides. Next base: position 481,808,087 of record CM054058.1, read on the forward strand.
GAGGTATTATCAGAAGCAAAGCAGCGCTATCCGCATTGGCAAAAGTTGGTGTTCGGGGTCTTTATGGCTAGCCGGAAATTGAAGCCGTATTTCCAAGAACACCCCATAACAGTGGTTAGTTCAATACCAATGTCGGATATCATCAGAAACTCGGACGCGACGGGAAGAATAGCCAAATGGGCGATAGAGATGGGGGATTATCACATCAACTACGAACCCAGGTCAGCAATCAAATCTCAAGCTTTAATTGATTTCGTTAACGACTGGACACATACAGGCATGACTACAACGGTTCCAAACTCCGAGTCATGGATCATGCACTTCGATGGATCTAAGCAATACGAGGGATCAGGAGCTGGAGTGGTGCTAACGTCACCCAAAGGAGATAAATTAAGTTACGTACTACAAATTCACTTTGACTGTTCCAACAACGTGGCCGAGTATGAGGCCCTATTGCACGGCTTAAAGGCAGCCAAGGAGATGAACGTCAAGAGGATACGGTGTTTCGGAGATTCGGACCTTGTGGTACAGCAGGTGTCAGGAACTTGGGATAGAAAGGACGCAACTATGGCAGCATACCGCAGGGAAGTTGATAGGGTTGCAGGATGTTTTTCCGGGTATGAGGTGGAGCATATAGACAGAAGAAAGAATGAGGCAGCCGACGCACTCGCTAGACTCGGCTCGCGCAGAGAGCCGGTTCCACCTAACGTTTTCCTGGACGAATTATGGCGACCATCAGTTAAAACCGAGTCAGAGGAGGAATTGGCAAATCAAGACCCGGATTCAGGACTTGTGGCCACTGTACGTACTATTCCCGAATGGACAGAACCGTTTTTGGCCTACCTATCGCGAGGCGAGTTACCACAGCAGGAGGTATTAGCAAGGCAAATTTTGAGGCGAGCAAAGGGATATTCTATCATCAATGGGGAATTATATAAGAGAAGCGCAGCAGGGGTCTTTTTGCGCTGCGTAGCGCCAGAAGAAGGCCGACAGATTCTCAAGGAAATCCATGAAGGCGACTGTGGACATCATGCGTCCACAAGATCTCTCGTGGCTAAAGCTTATCGACACGGATTTTTCTGGCTCACGGCTCTAGCAGACGCGGAACGATTGGTAGCAAGGTGTGACGGATGTCAAAGGTACGCTCGCCAAACCCATGTGCCGGCTATGGAGTTACGGACCATCCCGTTAACTTGGCCGTTCGCTGTCTGGGGTATGGACATGGTTGGCCCATTTCATATGTCACCATGCAAGAAGACACATCTTTTGGTGGCTATTGATAAGTTTACCAAGTGGGTTGAGGTTATGCCAGTTACTAATTGCGAATCAGCCACAGCAGTCAAGTTCCTGAAAAGGATTATCTACCGGTTCGGGTATCCCCACAGCATAATTACCGACAATGGAACCAACATGTCCCTTGGTGAGATGGAGAAGTTCTGTGGCAACAATGGAATCCGGCTTGATGTCGCATCAGTGGCTCATCCGCAGGCCAATGGACAAGTGGAGAGGGCAAACCAAGAATTGCTTCGCGGATTAAAACCACGATTACGAGTCCCCTGTATCAGGGCAGCTGGCGCATGGGTCGAAGAACTTCCTTCTGTGGTTTGGGGTATCAATACTACGCCTAATAGATCTACTCAGATGACACCCTTCTTCATGGTCTATGGCGCGGAGGCAGTACTACCGAGTGATATTATTCATGATTCACCACGAGTATCAGCATACGTCGAAGTGGAGAATGAAAAAACCCGGCAAGATGCCGTGGATATGTTAGAAGAGCAAAGGGAACAAGCCCTGGAAAGATCAGCCATATATCAGCAGGATTTACGAAGGTATCATAGCCGGCACGTGAAAACCCGGGTCTTCCAGGAAGGAGACCTGGTTCTGCGCCTGGTACAGTCGAACGAAGGAAAGCACAAGTTATCACCACCCTGGGAAGGACCGTTTATCGTAAGCCGGAATTTGCATAATGGGTCATATTACTTGATAGATGCAAGGGAAGAGTCGACCACAGTTAATGACACCGCTCATACCACTTCATCTATGCAAGAAAGAGACAGACCGTGGAACGTGGCTCAGCTACGTCCATATTATACTTAGCAAAAATTGTGTTGGCATATGGAATTGAACGATGTAACAGGCAGCAGGTTTTCAGACGTACTCTTTTCCTATCCAGGGTACCCTTGGGGACTGGACGGGTTTTTAATGAGGCGGCTTGCTGACCTAGATTTTTCATATCAAGTAAAGAGGTGATTATCAAGAAAAGAGATGATTATTATCAGGTTCTGTACTCTCAGTATGATGCGTATATCTAGGTCTTGGGGGCTGGTCGCTTGAATAGCACAGTTACGAACTCAAAGACCCGGCCATGATGCCTATGAGTTATAAGGGCCGATTACTTGCAAACGAGTACGGCTACAATCTTATAACCGGACAAAGAAGTCCAAATTTCTTGGCTATTCTTACTTAAGCTCGATGTGACTCGCACTAAAGTGGCATGATTTGTTCGCTTACGATTACAGTCAGCCATGAAACCCGACGGGGCTTGACTGGCCACGTTTTCGTATAGATGTAACAACATGGTATCCACGCGAAAGCCGGCTTACAGTACAAGATAGTCAAAAGGGTCATCTAAACCACAAGTTATGCAGAGTACAAGGCTAACAGCTGGAAACTCAACGATTATTAAGCATAACTTCAAATCCTATGTGAAACCACTCAAGGATCTTTGTGAATTTAGCAGCAGGCAATTCGTTCTCCTTTCAAGATCAAGTGTCCTAGACTTGGAGATCCGGGTCCGGGTGACTTGAAATCTTGAAAAGAGAAAAAATTGCTTACTTGTTAGAATTCCAAAAACCCAAATATCCGAGTCTGGGGGGCTTGGGGACTTAGAAGCAAATCCGCTTGTCAACACCCATGAGACCCGGAAATCGAGTTTCACAAAAGGAACAATAAAGAAAGCCGGATATCGAGAGCAGATGAGTTCAAGAATGGATAAATTTAAAAAGGCCGGAAGAGGCATAGAGTATATCAAGACCTTAGCGTACATTACAAAATCCCGGTGAAAAGATATCAAAGGTGCACAGGCGCACCACCCAAAATATAATTGTTTAAACAGCACATTGGCCGACCGGCGCATAAGAAGAGGCATTAGATATCAGATATCACTCGGCGTTCATCTTGGCCTTGCCCTTGCCATCATTGGTGGTAGCAGCAGCACCCGGATCAGTAGTACCAGCCCGCGCAGGAGGTGGAACGACTGGTGTTGAGGTAGCGGGGGCAGAGCCGGCTTCAGCTTGCTTCTTGGCAGCCTCCGCCCTCAACGCAGCAGCTTCCTCCTTCCACCGAGCCAGCATATCATACGGCTCGGGAAGATCCGACTTAATCGCTTCACCAGCAGCATCATATGCTGGAACAAGGATATCAACATCCAGGTCGTCAGCGATCACGCTGGCCGGGTAACGGACCTCCTTCTGGACAGCCTGAAAATCCTTCACCGAGAACTTGGACCCATCAAGCTTGAACTCTGGGAAGCCGCCCATAAGCTTCACTAGCTCGAGCTTGGGGAAATAAGCCTTGGCAAGTGCAAGCCCCCGGGTTACTCCAACCCGGCAAGACGAGCGTTTCCAGTGCCAAATCCACTCAGGAATAGTGGAGAAGGCATCCAGCATCCTCTTCAGATCAACATGTCCTTTACCCGGCCACCGTAATTCCTGAAGGATCCATTTGGTTCCGGCACATAGCTGCCGGATAACGCTCTTCATAGTTTTCAGCCTGGCAATGTCATCCTCATCCGGCATGGCTTCGTCCGGGCCTGAAGAAATGGAAACATAAGTCGGGAAAACTCTTGCTATCTATCAAAAGGATAAACCTGGAGGAAGAAACGTACCAAGTAAAGCACGATATGTGTCAGAAATTTGGACAGAAAGGCTTGTTAGATCATCTTCTGCTTTGTGAGCCCTTTTCCTATACTTCCTCATTATCATCCTATTCCTCCTGGCCTCAGCCTCGGCTGCTTCACGCAAAGCCACCTCCTTTTCAATGAGCTTGGTGGCGTCTGCCAGTTTCTCCTCAGATTGAGTCACGAAAGACTGCATGGATGCAAACAAGGGTTAGCCGGGTAGAGGGGCAAGTTATCAGTCGCTTGTATCATAAAGTCCCAAGCAAATTACGAATCAATTCACTTGGAACTTGGGGACTGGATAAGGACACAAGCAACGTCAGTCCGATTTACCTCGTGTTTGGCTATTAAAGCCCCCAAGATGTTTTCTTCATTAGCCCTTAAAGTGCGCAAAGTTTCCAGCATCTGGGCAAACGTCAGTTCCTCGGGTCGAGTACCGGAAGAGCCGGCAGCCTGGTCGCCTGGTGGGGGAGCTCTCCCCGCCCTTGGGGTCGAGACCCGGACAGTTTGAGTATCCGGGTTGGGAGAACCCATCCTTGTATCCAGAACCTCGATCTCCTCGTCCACTGGTTCCGACGAAGAAGGAGATCCGGCAGCTCGGTGAAGTGGATTGTTCAGAGGGCCTTGTCCCTGGTTATTCTCAGTATCACCGCCAGTCGCGGCATCTACGTTCTCAGTCGGCTCCTCTGCCCGATGGTTATCCGTCTCTACATTTTCCGGATCACTGACGGTGACTTGAGTGCTAAAAGAAAGATGAGAGGAGGCAATTAGCAGTGGTGGTGGAAACTTGTCAGACGTCAAAGGAAATCATATAGCAAAAACTTACCCGGCATTCACGGTGTAGTCCGGCGGGAGCTCGCCGCTGGAAGCAGATGAAGTCGTCACAGGGACCACTAACGGAACCCGGAATTGCCCGGCGCGTGGATGGTTAGGAGAAGGGTGGCGTCGAGGAGAGTCGGAAGGACGAGACGGAGGAGCACTGGCACGATGGACGGAGGAGGTAGAGATGCCCGGGTTAAGGGGATCTTCGCCCGGAGAGCTCCGAGTTACTCTGTGTTTGGCTGGGAGAGAATCCTTCAAGCACGACGAGTTTGATAATTGATGGTTAAGTCGTCGCATGGCGTCAAAGGAGTAAGGTTCAGAGGATAACGAGGAGAAAGGAACCTTGGACACTGCCCCTCTAGCCTTCCTCTTGGCTCCAACTGTGGCCTCTGGATCGGATTCGGTAGCCTCCGGGTCATCCTCGTTGGTCTCACCTTCGTCCTCCAGCCCTGCGAGCCGGGTGTGTGTTCGTGGGAAAAAAGTTAAACGGGAGGAAAATGATGCAAGTAAAGATTATACAAGTTCTGTGCAAACACCTTCACTATCATCGGCCGGCTCGTCCTCTTCTTCCGGGTCTCTGGAAGGGGGGGAGGGTTCAACTCTCCAGAAAGGGTCATCAGCCTAAGACAAAAGAATGAGACTAAGGGTTAGAAGCTGTATCAAGTCAAAATGTGGAAATAAGTTATGAATATCGGACATTACCGCTGGAGCCGGGTTTTCCCGAGTAAATGGGGGTAACCCGGTGATGCCCTTTATCACCTCTAGCTTCTCTGTCAAGAAGCCCTTGATGGTCTTGTTGGTATCGCCGGTCGCAAAGCTCTTGGTGGAGTATCGGAGTGCATCTGTGGTGTGCCCCGAATACTCGCACATCAATTTGGTGCGGATGGAGTTGGGTTGGATCCGAAAATCAACCCATGTTTTTACTAAATTGAGCCCGAGGAGGCCTTGGGCTGAGAGGATGGCTATCTTGGCTAATGAGGGAAGGATCGCCTCCCTGTCTGAGTCTGGTGCAAAGGCATTGAAAGACTCGGAAGGTTGGAGGAGGCTCTCCGAGTAGCCCGGCAGTTTCTTTTCGCTGTCTGGGGAGGTATCATGGAAATAAAAGAAAGACAGCTGCCAATGTTTGACGTGGGAGTTTAAATTGAGGGTTGGCATCGGTGAATTCTTGCGGCGTTGGATGGATACCCCGCCGCAGGTAAGAAGTGCTCCGTCACCACTTTCGCGGCACGGCTTACATTGGAATAGTTCGATGAAGAGAGTCAAACTTGGCGGTATGCACAAGTACGACTCGGATAGAACGATGAAGTGGGTAATGTTCAACATAGAGTTAGGCCCTATGTCGAATACCCGGAGGCCATAATGACTTAAGACCTCCCTAAAGAAAGGGTGACCCGGAGGACGGAATCCCCGGGTCACGTGCTCTACGAAGCAGATTACCTCGTTATCGGCGGGTGTGGGCCGGGTCTCGTTGCCCGACGCTCTCCAGTGAATGTCCTTCTGAGAAGGGAGAATTCCTAATTCGGCTAGCTCGTCCAACTTGGCCTTTGTAGCTGTGGAACGCCCCCAGTTGGCGGATATGGTTTGGGTAGTCCTTGCTTGAGTCGGCTGTTTTCCTTGCCGTTTGGGAGCCATGGGATCAACCTGCAAAACACAAGAAAAAGAGGCATAGGAAATAAGACCCGGAAGTGTTGGATTATCCGAGTATAAGGTATCAAGAAGGTATGAAGCTAAGAACTATCCGGGTATCACGTTATGAGGTGGAGGTTACCAGGTATCCGGGTGTTAAGTATAACTGTGCAGATTATTGGTCACTTACGTATGGAAAAGCATTTGGGGAAGATGGATGGTTGCCCATGTATCTACTGCAAGCAAAATAGCTGGAAAAGGAGGATTTTCCGGGTGTTAATGCAGTGAGCGGAAAATCGAGGAGGAATGGATCTAGATGGAAAAATTTGCGAACGATTTTACGGGGGATTTGGTGATTAGTAATGGTAGGAGGATGAGTTGTAGTTATCAAGCAGGTGGTTAAAGGAGTTAGCAAGCATCAAATCGATCTAATTCGATGCAACCGGAAGAACGACTCGCAGGTTGACCTAGATCCAATCCTGGATGAATTGAAAAATTGCGGGGCTAAATTAAACGAGTGCAAGGGGCTTACTGGAGAGATTGGAGTCTAGCGCGACGGCGGTGAACGGCGTGGCTCGAATGCCCCTTCGCGACTCTTGGCGAGTGGAATGAAGGCGCGACAGTGAAGCTTGACGGCGGCGCGAGATGGCTCGAGGGCGAGCGCGGCCGGCGGCGGCCTTGCTTCGAAGGCGAGCACGAGCTTCTTGCGGTGGTGTTGCGAGGGTGTAAGGAGCAAGGAAGGAAAGGGGAAGCTGAGGCGGAGTGATGGGTTTAGGGTTACCCTCTGAGCACTATTTATAAGGTGAGGGTGAGTCTATCTCAACGGCCAGAAGCCGGAAATTGTGGGGTAATGGCTATCTACGTGGATTCTGCGAGATATGCGCCAAGTATTGAGCAAAGCATCTGGACAAAAGAGAGAAGGAGATCCACCCCGTGATATCAGGATCGGTTATCGAGTATGGGATCTTGGCATTTTTATTAGGGTTTGGACCTGGAAAATTAAACCAAAGTGTTTGGGGGAAAACCCGGGTTACTATATGGCCATCATGGAGTAAGGCCTAGCTGTATATCAAAGCATCTTAACCCGGCCTCCATATGCTTGTGTGTTTGATATCTTTGCAGGGAATAGCGAGCGCTTCAAGGAAGGACCTGAGAAGCCCAAGCTATTCTGGGGACTACTGATGGAGGGATAATAACCCGGTAGGCCAAACTCCAAGGAGTAACCCGGCCCAAAGGACGCTGCGCAGGTTCCGGCTAAGGATAAAGAAACCTTCGGAAGGCCCAAGTTTGTGGGCCCAGTAACCCGGATTGTGGGTTACGGTAAAGGGAAGTTAGGGTTTGTGCGCCGTGTCCGGGTAGGATCCAGGGTGCGCTTTGGAGGGAAAGCCTGGGGGTACGGGTGCTTTATAAACCGACCCCTAGGAGTAGTTGATAGAGATCTAAGAACCCTAGCAATATCGTTTGGTATCGAGCATCTAGTGTAACCCCAGAGTTGAGTTATTATATCAAGATCGGAGACTCGGCGACTTTGATTGCCGGCTACCAGATCGAGTTACATCATGTTTTCCTCTGAGCTAAACCCTCTCTCAAACGCCTGTGTCGTCTTGCCCCAAGATCAGTTACCCCCGGTAACGTCTGCCGTGATTATCCCACGACACCTATTGAGGGCACGGATATGAAGAGCATTCAAGGGAGACATGATTTCTCCACCATGACCTCTACCCAAGTGATGCAAGAATTGTGCTCCTACAAAGTGCAAACCAAGAATGCTCTTGACAACCGTGCTAGGGCCATTGGAATGCATCAAGGAGCTTCCGTTGCTTTGAAGGCCAATGTGTTATCAAGAGAAGTTGAGAATAATGAAGATGGTGAAGAAGCATTGCCCCCATTTAAGGAACAAGACTATGATCCCGTTCTAAAGGATCTCATTGCTCTTACCGTGCAAAAGTTTTGGAACAATCCCCCCAAGGGCAAGAAATATGTTGAGGAGAAGACCAAGTCTCGTTATGGAAATGATGGGGCTCAAAAAGTGAGATCTTTCTTCAATTGCCAAGACAAGTATCATTTCATTGCGGAGTGCCCCTACGAGAATAGAGAGAACCATAGTGGCAAGCTCATCCGCAAGGACAAGTCCAAGGTTGAATACAAGAAACCTCATTTCAAGAAGAAACCTTTCAACAAGAAAACCCCCCACCAAGTTTGTGCTCTTGACTCAAGAAGAGTATGATTCCGGGAGTGATGAAGAAGAAGAAACAACAAGTGAAGTGGCCGCTCTAGCTATTGCCTCCACTCCATCTTCGTCATTCCTCTTTGAATCCCCCAATGAAGATCTCCCTCAACGCAATGCCAAGTGCTTAATGGCCAAGGCCACGGAGGTATCATCTTCCTCTATCTCTAAGACCCCTAGTGAACTAGAACATATTGCTAGTCTTAGAGAAGAAGAAGAAAGGGTCTCTTTGGACCGTTTTATGTCTAACATGCAAGGGGAGACCAAGAAATACTTTGAGTATCTCATGAGGCAATTGGGAGAGGCCCAAGAGGCCCTTGAGAAGAAAGGTGAGGTTGAGAGAAGGGATGCGGATGAAATTGCATCCCTCTCAATGACTCTTGAAGAAGAGAATGATGGTAGAGTTTCTCTAGAGGATGAACTTGAAACTATGGAAACTACCCATAATGAACTTGTCTCTAAAATCATTCAGGAACGTGATCTCGCTATTAATAAATATAAAAAGGCTAAAAAGGACAAAGTGGAGTTTGGGGTTGGTCATGGTAAACTAACCGAGGAGTTTGAAAAGCTAACCAATGCTCACAAAGCTTTGGAAAGCCAACACTCATCCCTCAAAGAGTTGCATGAACAACTTCAAACTCAACTTACTCAATCTAACCATCCTAGCACCTCTACTTCTTCTTGTGATTATGCAAATATTATTGAGGAAAATGCTAGGTTGAAGGATGAGGTAGCAAGGCTCAAGGGCAAAAGCCCTCAAGTTGAGAAGGTGGTGCTAGCCACCCCACAAGTGGTTACCCCTAGCTCAAACGCGGTCATCACTAGACCACAATTGAGTGCTCCAAGGCAACAAGTGGGTAAGCAAGGTCTTGGCTATATAGCCAAGAAAAAGAACAACAGGAAGAAGAACAAGAAGAAGAACCAACGTAGTGCTTCGGGTGGTATTGTCATGAGGGACAACACTACTCGTAGCACCTCCGCGGGAACTAACAATCCAAACCATTTCTTATATGTTGATTATTATGGTGTTGTGCAAGCTAAATATGTTGGTCTTATTTAGGGTTTCATTGACTACACTATTTGGGTTCCCAAGACCCTTGTTGCTAACATGAAGGGACCCAACTTGGGTCCTAACTCTAGTCAATGATCTCTTGCAGGACTATGCTTCCGGTGGGACTAAATGGATTCTTGATAGTGGATGCACTAATCATATGACCGGAAGCAAAGAACTTGTGACGGAGTTGCGACCAAATGACATCCAAGCTACCGTCACTTATGGGGACTCATCCAAGTCTAAGGTATCCGGATTCGGCAAGGTTGTGGTGGCTCCCGATATAACTATCGTGAACGTCATGCTTGTCGAATCCCTTGGTTACAATTTACTTTCCGTCCGCTCTCTTAGTAAGATGGGTTTCTCCGTCTTCTTTGATGGTGATATTGTGGTCCTTTTGAGGAGCAAGACTCTTGACGTCGCTCACGTGGGACATGTTGAAAATGAGTTGTATGTGGTAGACTTTTCGAAGTCAACCAACACTCAAGCAATGTGTCTTTTCGGGAAGGCGGACTTGGGATGGTTGTGGCATCGCCGCCTATCCCATGTCAACATGAGAACTTTGCAAAGTCTTCACAAAAGTGGCCTTATTGTTGGACTAAAAGAAAATGTTTCCTTTGCAAAGGATCGCGTTTGTAGGTCGTGTGTTGAAGGGAAGATGCATGACATTGTGCACAAGACCAAGACTATTATCTCATCAAAGAGGATCTTGGAGCTTCTCCATGTTGATCTCTTTGGTGCCGTGCCCGAGGCAAGTCTTGGCGGCAAGAAGTATTGTTTGGTGATTGTCGATGATTATTCAAGATACACTTGGGTTTATTTCTTCAAGTGCAAGAGTGAGACTCAACAAACCATCATCGACTTCTCCAATGAAGTTCAACGTCAACACAATGTGCAAATCATGGCTATTAGGAGTGATAATGGCTCTGAGTTCAAGAAATATACATTGAATGAATTTCTTAGTGAAGAAGGCATTCGTCACCAATACTCCGCCACCTACACTCCTCAACAAAATGGTGTTGCCGAAAGGAAGAATCGCACTCTCTTGGATATGGCAAGGACCATGTTGGCGGAGTACTCTTCTCCCCAATATTTGTGGGCCGAGGCCATATCCACCGCATGCCACTCCTCCAACCTCCTCTACATCCGCAAAGGCTTGTGAAAGACCCCATATGAGATCCTCACCGGCAACAAGCCCAACGTATCCTACTTCCGTGTATTCGGTTGTAAGTGCTTCTATTTGATCAAGGGTATTAGGTTGTCGAAATTTCAATCCAAAACTATTGAGGGTATTTTTGTTGGTTACGGTGCCGAATCCCACACTTATAGAGTCTATTACAAATCCTCACGGATTGTCATAGAATCTTGTAGTGTGGTTTTCGAGGAAAATGACGGCTCCCAAGTGGCGCAATTTCATGTTTCAAATGTAGATGTTGAAATGCCTCAAGAAGCCATAGGAAGGATGGGTGTGGGATTCTTCCGCCTCATCGAGGGACACCTTATGGCGACTCGATAAGGACTATGCTCTACTCAAGTGGAGCCCTCCTCTACATTAGAAGATCAAGCCAAGGATACTACTACAACACCTAACCAAGAACATATTTAAGACCCTCCTCTCATTGATCAAGTGACTCCGCAAGTCGTACCCACTCCTCTCTCTAATGCGAGTCAAGATCAAGGCCAAGATCAATCATCCTCTTCATCCTCTTCTCAAGTTGAAGCTAGTATTGAAGATATTGTTGATGACGATGTTGATGATCAAGGCCATATTGGTCAAGATGGGGACCCAAATGATCAAGATGATTAAGTGATCCCTCCTTGCAATAATGAGGAGATCGAAGCCCGTCGCATCAAAAGGATAAGAAGAGCTTTGAAGCAAATTGATGCCCAAGATGACAAGGTCTTGGAGGATGTTCAAACTAGAAGATCCACTAGAAGGCAATTGGCTCATTTTTGTGAGCATCAAGCTCATATCTCTATGGTGGAGCCTAAGAAAGTGTATGAAGCTCTTGAGGACTCCGATTGGGTTGAAGCTATGCATGATGAGCTCAATAACTTTGAGCGCAACAAAGTTTGGAGATTGGTTGAGAAACCCAAGGATTGCCACAATGTTATTGGCACCAACTGGATTTTCAAGAACAAGCAAGATGAGAATGGCATTGTCATTAGGAACAAAGCAAGATTGGTTGCTCAAGGTTACACCCAAGTTGAAGGCATTGACTTTGATGAAACCTACGCGCCCGTGGCTCGCCTTGAGTCCATCCGTATCCTCCTTGCTTATGCATCCTCACATAATTTCAAATTGCAACAAATGGATGTGAAAAGTGCTTTCTTGAATGGTCCACTAAAAGAGGAAGTATATGTCAAGAAACCTCCGGGATTCGAGAATCTCAACTTTCCTAACCACGTTTACAAACTTGACAAGGCTCTCTATGGTCTCAAACAAGCACCTCGTGCTTGGTATGAGCACCTTAGGGAGCTGTTAGATGATCGTGGTTTCGAAGTTGGGAAGATTGACCCCACTCTCTTCACCAAGAGAGTAAAGGGAGAGCTTTTCATATGCCAACTCTATGTGGACGATATCATCTTTGGCTCAACTAACCAAGCTTTCCATAATGAGTTCTCTAAGCTTATGACTGACAGGTTCGAGATGTCTATGATGGGTGAGCTTAAATTCTTCCTTGGCTTTGAGATCAAGCAATTGGCTCGTGGGACTTTCATTTCTCAAGCCAAGTATACCCAAGATATGATCAAGAGGTTTAACTTCCAAGATGCTAAGATCAAGACATCTCCTATGCAAGTCAAGTGTCATCTCTCTCGTAATCCAAAAGGGAGTAAGGATGTGGACCAAAAGCTTTATCGTTCTATGATTGGTTCTTTGCTCTATCTTTGTGCATCTAGGCCCGATATCGTTTTGAGTGTAGGTGTGTGTGCAAGGTATCAAGCGGCTCCTAAGGATTGCCACTTAGTGGCGGTTCATAGGATCTTTCGTTATTTGGTCCATACCCCAAGATTTGGTTTGTGGTACCCAAAGGGGGCACAATTCTCTCTCAATGGTTATACGGATTCCGATTGGGCGGGTGATCAAGATGATAGGAAGTCAACTTCCGGGGCTTGCCAATTTCTTGGTAGGTCCCTTGTAAGTTGGTCCTCGAAGAAACAAAATTGCATTTCACTCTCCACCGCCGAAGCCAAATATGTTGCCGCCGCAAGTGCATGCACTCAATTGCTATGGATGAGGCAAACTCTCAAGGAGTATGGAGTTCATTTGGACAAAGTGCCTCTTCTATGTGACAATGAAAGTGCTATCAAGATTGCATACAATCCGGTGCAACACACAAGGACGAAGCACATTGAGATTCGCCACCACTTCATCCGTGATCACGTGGCGAGAGGAGACATTGCACTAAGTTATGTGCCCACCAAGGACAATCTTGCGGATATTTTCACGAAGCCACTTGATGATGCAAGATTCTTGTTCTTGAGGAATGAGCTAAATGTGATTGATTCAAGGAGCTTGACTTGACTATCTTGCACACACCCCTATAGATGAAACGTATTCGAGTCTAGTTGTAGGCATGGACATAGGGGGAGTGTTATCCTAACACATTGGGTTCTCCCTCCCCCCATTATGCCCAAAGCAAAAATTCATTGTGATCTCTCTTTTTCTAATGTTGAATTGTGAGCTTCAATGTTGAGTAATGGCAATGCCCCCAAGATATATCTTCGCGGTTGCATACCATGAACTCTTACATGGTGGTCTAGGCCACCAACCTCTTTCGTGAAGAATTGGCTCTTATTTGCGAGATTTTTGGCATTTTGTTGAGGGATGCACTCACCATTTGATGTTCTTCGTTTTTCTCGTTGTTCTTGAGTACATTTTCCCTCCTTGTGTTGCTTCTGTTTTTCTTGCCAAAATCTCATGTTTGTTGGTTTTTTAGCACTACATGTTCTCTTGGGAATTGTTTCTGGCGAAAGACCGGAGACTCCGGCCAGACCGGAGACTCCGGTGCTAACACCGGAGACTCCGGTGTGCTGCGCGCGCTATATAAGCTGGGGGCTGAGGGAAGTTAGGGTTTCATTCCCCACTTCCCCCACGCCCCCCATAGCATTGTTGCGCCGCCGCCGCTGCCAGGAGCCTTCCCGGGCGATTTCCACCGCCTGAAGTCGTCCCCCAGCCTCCCCTAGCCTCTCCCATCCGTGGGAGGCACAATGGCCGGCCAAGGAAGCAAGGGTACAACATCTCCCCATGATTTTTCTCTGTTTTGCATCTAGATCTGAAAAACTAGGTGGTTCCTTTGGGGATGTTGCATTTGCTGTTGGTAGCACTTCCTCTGGCTAGTTTATCTTGTGTAGAACCTGCTTAGATTCACCAGTAGCACCCCCTGTTAAGAACCTTGCACTCTGCTGTATATCAGACCGGAGACTCCGGTGTCTCAGACCGGAGACTCCGGTGTGGTTCTTCCAGTTGCGTCTTCTGTTGCATCAGTAGTGTTTCTGCACCTATTTGGACTTGTGTGCTCATTTTTGTTTTTCTCTGTTGGTGTGTTTTTTTTCGCTTTCAGGAAAGAAGAAGTCTGTTGTTAAGCGTGGTTCTCGTCCTCACTCCCGCAACTACTTGGTTATTGATGAAGCCACCGGTCTTTATGGTCAGAGGGGTGCCTTTGAGAGTGAGAGGCGTCAAAAAAAGAAGCACGAGCACAGAGTGAATGCTGAAGCAACAAAGAAGGCAAGATTTGATGCTATATCCTCAGTGGTATCCTTGAGCAAGAAGGAATACAGGCTTATGAGGGGTCGTCCTTTCTTCGAAATGACTCGCACTGCTCTTTCAGCTCACTATTGGAGGAGGGAGTCCGAGTTGATCATGGAGGAGATTTATACTCGTTTCAGGCAGCCTGTATGTCCACAGAAAGTCCTTGACTTAGATGCACTTGGCAGCTCTCAGTACTTTGAGGAGGCAGTCTGGATCACTAGGAAGCTGGGTCTCGCGCATCTTGTAGGCATTCAGCAGAACTACAACCCTCCTATCATTCAGCAGTTCTTCGCCACTGTCACTCTTGCTGAGGATGATCAGGTCACTATGAGGTGGATGTCTGGGACTGTGGAGTGCGAGTTGTCCATGGAACGGTTTGCAGAGCTTCTTGGATACCCTTGGGGAGAAGGGAATGGTGAGCGTATGCACGTTCACGGAGTGGCTTATGACAAGAAGCGCATGGCTCCTATGTATGACAAGCTCTCCAGCTGCGGCACTGCCAAGAATCTGAAGAGGGTTTACAACATCTGCCTTCGCCTTTTCCGCTGCAACATTGCTCCCAAGGTTGGGAATGTTGATGCTATTCGTGGTGGTCTTGTGAACCTTCTCTATCAGGCCTTCCAGTGTCACCTTGCTGGCCCTGATGGAGAGGGTTTTGAGATTGATGTGATGCACTTCATTAAGGAGGAAATATACTGTGCCATGATCGAGATCAAGAAGGTGCCTTTCTATGCCCCCTATGTGATGAAGCTCATTCTTGACCAGCTGCCTGGCTTAGCTACCGAGACTCTGCACCCTGTTGGCTCTCTCCAGATCTTGTCCTCCCGCTCTCGTGGTGATGACTCTCCCGTGGAGGATGCTGAGGCGCCATCTCGCTCTAGGAGGAAGAATGCTGATCCTCCCTCTCGCCGCTCTAGCAGGGAGGAGACACAGGATGAGATGAAGGAGCTCACATGGTTCCAGCGCAACATTCTATGCATGACTGTGGCTGTGCACAAGGAGAATCATGCTGCTTATAAGGAGAGACGCGAGTTGAAGAAGATGGTCACCAAGCTGCATGACCATGCGGGTATTGGTGCTACACCTCCTATGGGTACCCCTCCCACCGCTTCTGTGACCATGTCCTATGAGGAGTGGAACGTTGATCAGTTTCCGTGGGGTGACTTTGAGGATGTCACCTCGGCACCGTCAGCCTCGACACACCATGCTAGGACTCCGGAGATTGAGGAAGACTTTGTTGATGATCAGCCTGAGGGTAATGATGAGGATGAGGACCTTGACGACTTCGCCTCCGGTGACGAGGGTGATGATGATGATGAGGGAAATGATGATGATGATGAGAGTGGAGCTGATGATGATGATGCAGGAGACACGGACCCAATGGAGGATGAGGACGAGGACTACGAGGATGAGGACTGAGCTTTTGGACCACGTTGCTCTCTTCGCCCCTTTTTGGTGTCTCGATGCCAAAGGGGTAGAAGTAGCCTTGTCTTCTCCACTTTGCTTTATTTGCTTCGGAACACAAGTTGTTGAACTTGATTTGCCTCTTATGGCTTGTGTTCCCACTATCTTAGTTGATTTCGATTTGCGTGTTTAGTGAACAATGGTTGTTATTTGTGAGAGACCTTGTGGTGAAGCTATCTTTTATTTATAATTATTCAGTATGCCTTCTCCTTGTCTCTACTTACATGTAATTGTTCACTAATGCTTGCTCTAGTAGGGCTGGGTTTGTGAAATATAGGGGGAGATCACTTTGTGAGTGCTCTATCTTTTACAAACTTAGTCTAGCTATGTTTTAAATTGCTAAAATATGTGTGTTGTCATCAAACACCAAAAAGGGGGAGATTGAAAGTGCAAACGCGCTTAAATCATCTTGTTTTGGTGTTTGTTAACAATACATGTACTCTAAAAGGTGTTGATGTATTTCAGGGGATTAATTCAACTTATTATCGATGGTGGTGCTGTGGTACAAAAAGGAGCTAGATGTCCAAGTCTCTGTTCACTGGAGTTTTCTCCAGGCCGGAGTCTCCGGTCCACCAGACCGGAGTCTCCGGTGTGGAGATTTCTCCCTGGTTTTACTGCTATGGACTTGTGGTGTCGCGTACTGTACCCACACCGGAGAGTGTCCGGAGACTGTCCGGAGTCTCCGGTGTGGGATTTGCTCCAAGGATTTCGCTAAGGACTTGGTGGTGTCGCGTACTGTACCCACACCAGAGACTTGCCGGATACTTACCGGAGTCTCCGGTGTGAGTACAATTTTCCTTCAACCGCAAGACCACAGACTCCCTCTGTGCTAATTCGCATCGCCAAGACCGGAGTCTCCGGTGCACCAGACCGGAGTCTCCGGGGTGAAGTTTCTCTGATGAAAAAGGGACGCCGGAAACTGTCCGGAGTCTCCGGCCCAGACCGGAGTCTCCGGCCTTTACACCGGAGTCTCCGGTGTGATTTCGCCAGATCTGCTCCAACGGCTCTTTGCATTTATGAGGGGTATAAATACCCCCTCCCCTCCACCTACCTCAGTTTAGCTCGACCAGAATCAAAGACACCATTGTTGGAGCTCAACCACTTTGCTAGATTTCCCAATCCAACCACCCAAAAGCCTAGATCTTTGGAGGATTGAAGGAGAAGGCCCCGATCCACGTCTTCACCAACCGTATTTCATTTCCCCTCTCTTTTGCTTGAGGGATTCTTGCCTAGGGTTTCCTCTTGTGGAGAACCTAGGCTTCTTGCTACTCTTGGTGATTAGTGAGTGTTGGGAGCCCCCAATTAAGTTGTGGGTGTGTGCCCCAAACTTGTTTGTAAAGGATTCGATCCCCGCCTCAAAGGGGTTCAATAGTGGAAGGTGAACTAGGCCTTTGTGGCGGAGTTCATCGGAGAATAGGGTGAGGCCTTCGTGGCGTTGAGTAGGCCTTCGTGGCGAGCTCACACCCCTCCAACGAGACGTACTCCCTTAACAAGGAGGAACTCGGGAATACATCGTGTCTCCGTGTGCTTCCTTCGGTTATCTCGTTCCCCTCTCTTTACCTACTAGTACTTGTTACATTTATTGTTGTACTAGTTGTATTAAGTGTTGTACTAGTTGCATTAATTGCGTGCCTTGTCATATAGGTAAATTCACCACTAGTTGCACAATCTAGAGAATTTACCTTCTTGTCAAGCCTAATCTTTAAGAAAAACTAAAATTGGTCGTAGCACCTATTCACCCCCCCTCTAGGTGCCCTTACTTTACTTTCACTCCGATCGGGCCCACGGTGAGCTCTCCCCTCTCTCCTCTCTCTCCTCTCCCCCTCTCCCCACTCTCCTCCTCTCTGCCCCGCGGGCGAGCGCCGCGCGCGGCACAGGCCGCAGCAGCCCGGCGGTCGATCGCTGTCGTGCTTCTCCGTTCGCTTGCAGTTAACTGCAACGAGTTGCAGTTTCGTCAGGCTTAAGCCGGGAACCTTACCTGAAAAGCACGCGCACTCTGTATACATCACAAGCCGAGCACAACCCAGTTGGTAACACCCCGTGCGCGCAAGCCCGCGGTCGTGGGTTCGATTCCCCCCCGGCGCAAAGCCACCCCCTTTTCTCAGCTTTTTTTCTTTTATCTCTCGAATTCCAGAAAACAGATCTGAATCCTTACTTGTAAAATCCATAAAAAATTGAATATTGCTCCAATTTCAATGATTCAAGTTTCTGTGGTTTCATAATTTTGTGCTCTTCCTGTTAATGTCAAGTTTGCAACATGTTTCTGTAATAATTTTTGCACTAAATAATTAAATACAGAAAATGCAATAAAAATGTGAAACTTTGGAATTTCATAACTTGAGATCTGTTCATCCAATTTGAGCAAACTTGGGCTCTAAAAATTTGTCTTAACAAACCCTACACATTGGTATTTTATTTGGTCATAATTGAATTAAATTTGAACATGTTTTCTTCTGTTTACTAAAAAGGGCAGAATAAAAATGGTTATGAAAAATTGCATAATAAATTCAATAATGATCCAAAAATTATGTTTAATAGCTCAAAATGTTCAGTGAAACATTTGCTACATGTTTTCAACCTTATCAATACAATTTGTTTACTGTTTTTCCTAATTAAAAGTGGTGCAATAATTCAATGCTTTAATTAAACCTTTTAAATTGCAAAATTCATAACTTGGGCAATTCAAATCCAATTCCAACATGTAAAATATGTTTTCCATCCCATTTTTCATGAAATTTGCAAATATCAACTTTGTTTTCTGTTTTGAATAATTTAAATTGCTGAAAACAACTATTTCCTAATTAATGCATTTAAAATTGTCAATTTAATAACTTGCTCATCTAAAATCCAAATTCAACAAATGAAATATGTATTCCATCTAAAATTTTGTGTTCTTTCCAAATATAAAATTTGTTATCTGTTTTGAACAATTAAAATGGGTGAAAACAATAAATGTTTGTGTAACTCATTTAAGAAGCCAAATTTCATAACTTAATAAATAAAAGTTCCAAACTTGGTAAACACCTTTTCAAAATTGAAGCTATTGTTGTTTTCTCATTGTTTTCCTCATCCATGCATCATTCTAATCAACTTTCACATGATGGTTATTTGTAGATCATTTAATTCAACCTTAATTCATGGGATTTTCTATATGCAAACCAAAATTTCATATGGGCCCATTTAATTATGTTACCATGTCAACTAGTTTATCTTTGATGCATCAATTAACTTGTCATGCATCCATATGTCGATCATGCTGGATCTTTTGCCGTAGAAGTAATTATTGCATCCGGTGTTTGTTCTAGTTTGTTGCTTCTTCCCGGATAGGACGTTGAGATGATGTGAGCAACGACAAGTTCTTCGGATGTACCTCTACTTGCTGGATTCCAGGCAAGTATACTCACTTGCTACCTATGGATGCCTTTCATCACTTGTTACCTATTCTTTCCGTTGCCTTTATTCTAGCCTTATGATTCGATGCTTGTGTCTCGATCCTATCATATGTTTACCTTGCAGCCATGATATAGCCTTCCTCTCACTTCCTATTAACTGTTGTTTGTTTACCATGTTGGCTTTGTGTCGTAGTTGCATGCTTAGTGTTGTTTGCGCTCAAGTCTTGTTGTCCGTCTGATCACCTGTTTAGTTTGATAGTTGGGTTTCAATTAAATCAACAACATGTTAATGTTTTGGGTAATAATAATTTGATGATAAGGCACCGGCAGGAGGCCCGGCGTGGTTTTGAGGCCTGCTAGTCTCGACCTAATTAGGAAAAGGGTCTTGTCCATTGATCCCTGATGAGCGCACTAACCGCATGTGGGAAGCGAGTATGGGCGCCCCCCGCAATTCTGATTCGATTCGCATCTCGTCCAAATCGCCTCATTTAGTTCGGGTTTTCCATTTGCCGCATGCATATGCAGGTGCGAACCCTTGGCGCCAGGGTGGAACTTTTGTAGTCGGCATTTAGGGAGACACGTTCTTAGAGTGCTATGAGGGTCCCCTTTTCTTCGTGGGGCTTGATTAGCCGTGCGCTCAACTGCACGGGGTTCTTTGGGCTTGATGCGAAGAAGAGTTGGGTTGTGTTGAGTACCTCGCTTGGTGGGTTGATCCCCCGTCTGGCGGGTTATTCTTACGTGTACGGCCAAATTGGTGCATCCCTGCAGGGTTAAATCTTCTCGAGAAGCCGTGTTGTCCGCGGTTATGGATGACTTGGTGAAAGTGCTGGCTAACAAGTACTCAGACAACTTACACGTAACGATGATAACTTGACTAGTAATATAGATTACCTCCACCATAAAAATGAATGTCACCTTAATCAACCGTGTGAGTTTCCTTGGGTTGCTTCCTTAGTAGGGGGTAACATTGGATGGGTATTGTTTGGTGAGTAGTTATAGTTGGTTCTGATACGCTATCTTATCCCCTTTCTTTTAGCCGGATGTTGTAGCGAGTCTCTGTAGCTAGTTAGTGCAGCCCGCTGCCGCTTCTTTGCAACAATCCCTTCCTTTCCGTTGTACCCAAAGTATTTGTATCTTGTGATGATTGGTTACGCTGGTATCTTGTGAGTATGGTTTATCCACTTGCCAGTACTTAACCGTACTGACCCACGAATCCTTTTCGTGGCTGCATATTCCACATTGCAGTCAACAGTTTTGAAGTCTGATGACGTTAGCTTGGGAATCCCTCCAGTTTGGCCTGGGCAGGGATTGGACGCCATCGGTTATCTTCAGGACTGTTAGTCCAATTTGTATCTTGTCCGTAGTCGGGCGCTATGTTGTTTCTTCCGCTATTATTTGGATCTTTGTATTGTATCAGTTGTATCCTTGACTCGTTTGAGTCGTTTTGTATATATCTTTTCTGTTGTTGTTGCGGAATATTCGTGAACTGTTGTAATGTTATCACAAGTGGTCACCTGAAATCGGTTATTATGCGGATTTGGGTGGAAATGCAAAAATCTGCATAGTGCCCGATCTCGGGGCGTCACATACATCGACATGGGGGCATCACGCTGTCATCGATGGAGTTTATGGCAGTTGTGACTGTCCTCCCGGAGCCCGGTCTCTTTCCGTGGTGGTTTCCACGGAGACCATTCGTGCGGCGTTCCTCCTGTTGGATCCCGAGGCACCGTGGGTGGTGACTGAGCTCTCCCCCTCCGAGTTCGCAGTGGAGTTCCCGTCGCTGAGCCTCCTCAATGCTCTGGCATGGGGAGACTCGACCACTCTGAGGTGATGCAACATCAAGGTCAACATCGAGCGCTCCTACACCGACCCGACCGCGCTTCCTTCTCTTGCCTCTGTCTGGATCCGGATCACGGGATCCCAATGGAGGCAAAGACCTTCTCCTTCGTTTCCATGATCTCGTAGGCTGTAGGACGTCTGGTGGAGGTGGATGAGGCCTCGCTTCCGAGTAGGGGCCCTATCCGCCTGCACATGATGGTCCCAAATGTCTCCAAGCTGGAGGGCCCTCTGCCTCTGTTCTACTTCGATGGGGTGGAGAAGCCCCTATCTGTGGAGGTGGAGGCGAAGGGAGACCTGCCCAGGGCATAATCACCTCCTCCTTGTCGCTCTCCGTCACCCCACCACGACAGCTCTTTGGGGGACGAGGAGGACTCGGACCCAGGGACGTCGCACTCCCTCCCGTGGGGGCGGCCAGTCTTCCGGGGGCCACTCCACCGGTCGGTGTGACATCCCAGCTCGCCACTACGCTCCAGGTTTCGCCTCCTCTGCCGTCCTTCACAGCTCCGACCACTCTCTCTCTCTCAGTGCGTCGACAAAGCTGGCCCTGGTGGATGTATCTCGTCAGGTGGCGCAGAGGTTGATGGGTCCTTCGCTCTCACAGTACGGGTCGAACCTTTGTGAGGGCCCAGGTTCCGTTGACCTTGCGAGCTTGGTTGCTGACGCTCTTCACGCCCTGCCCTCGCCTTAGTCGGGGTCGGAGACGGCGGACTCAGGGGGTGTGAGTATGGAGGTCGCTGCGCCGGTCTCTCCTCGCTCCCCGGGGGTGGTCTATTACTCCCGCTCGCCAGGGAACCCTCCTACTCCGCCTCAGGGGTCCCCGGTGCGGCTGCCAGCCACTCCGGCACCGGACACTCGTGCCCTGGGTGCGGTCATCACCGCCACTGCCGTGCCTGGGGCCACGACTCGCTGCAGTGCTCGCCTTGCCCCGTGCCAGGTCGGGGGCGGAGGTGGTCGAGCCGACAATTGGGGAGGTTACGGCGCGCCGCCAGTCGGTCCGCTGCCTTGAGACTGGTACTTCCCTTTCCTCTTCCCTTATGTCTATTGTTTCTTCGCCCCTTCTGGATCCAGGTTCTCGGTTCTCGATACGGTTCCTTTGGAACATTTGGAACAGGTTGCTGCCGGTTGTGGTATAATCTTTCGTGGGGAATGTGGTCCCAGGATAGAGCAGATTGAGGCTATTAGGGCTAAGGAGATTTACGAGGGTTTTTTGGCAGCTGCTCGTGCTCAGGAGGAGCGTGAGCGGCTGGCTACCTCGACGTCAGTTGGACCATCACGGGTAACACCAGGGTCTGATAATGACGGTTCTTCTAGGCCCTTAGAGCAGGCTCCCCCCCACAGCTCCTCCACAGTCGGGGAGGAAGCGGGGTAGACCCCCCAAGGCGACGTCTAGGCCCTCGACCGGCGGTAGGGCCCCCTCGGTCCCCCTAAGGGGACCACCCCTGATGATGGTTCCCAATGAATGTCTCTACATTTATCTGGAACATGCGGGGGTTTGGGGCAGACGGTCGTCAGCTCCAACTCGCCGATTATATACGGCAGGAAAATATGGACATCGTGGGTTTGCAGGAAACAATTAGACAAGACTTCTCCATTGCTGAACTACAGAGATTGAGTCACTTCAAATTTGCTTGGCATTGGCTCCCTGCCGTGGGGCACTCTGGGGGAATCCTCCTTGGTGCAAAGGAGGATACCTTCCAGGTGGATGACATGGACCGTGGGGAGTTCTTCGTCGGCATGGCGCTCACTCATAGACGATCTAACCTCCGATGGGAGGTTATCATTGTCTATGGCCCTGCGGATCATAGGAGATGCGCTGAGTTCCTGGCCGAGCTAACGGCGAAAGTGGAACGTTGCCCCATTCCAGTGGTGGTGGCGGGGGACTTTAATCTAGTTAGATCCCCGGATGACAAGAGATCGGACAACGTAGATCTCCCTAGGATGAGGATGTTCAATGACTTCATTGCTAACCTTGCACTACATGAGATTGACAGGGTGGGGGCCCGGTATACATGGAAGAATAACCAGGTGGATCCTATTAGGAGTACCCTGGATCGAGTCCTAATATCGGTTGAGTGGGAAATTGCTTTCTCTCTATGCTCTCTACGGGCCCTCACCAGCGTGGGTTCTGACCATACCCCCTCCTGTTCTCATCTGGAGGGGGTAGCCCCGAAGCCTAACCGATTCCACTTTGAGGATTTTTGGATTGAACAGTCGGGCTTTGTGGAGTCGGTGGGCCTCAAATGGAATGAGGCGGCCGCCTCTCTGCCCGAGTGTTTAATGCGGTGGATATTTGGCACCACTGTGCTAAGATGATCCGCCAATTTATGCGCGGGTGGGGGGCGAATAGGGGAGCGGATATCCGGAGACATAAAGCCTCACTTCTATCGCAGATACAATCGTTGGACTCTGTGGCTGATGCAGTGGGCCTTTCCCCGGATGAATGGCTCCAACGTTATGCTTTGGATGCGTCGTTGATGAGCGTATATAGGGGAGAGGAGATCTTCAAGCGACAGCGTAGCCGTCAGAAATGGCTGTTGCTGGGAGACGCCAACACGGCGTACTTCCATGCTATTGCTAACGCCGACGCCGGAAGTGCTCGATCCCGTGCCTATGTGCGGATGGCTGCCTCCTAGAGGAGGCGCATGAGCTATCTGCCCATATTTACTCCTTCTACAAGGAGCTTTTTTCGGCGGGTCCCCGTGGGGGGATTGCATTTTCCAGAGATCTTTGGCATGATGACGCCTTAGTCTCGGATATGGAGAATGCGGATTTCACACTCCCATTCCTGCCGGAGGAGGTTAGAAGCGCCATAATGGACATGAGGCGACTTCTGCCCCTGGCCCTGATGGCCTTCCGATTTCTTTCTTTCAAAGATTTTGGAACCATCTTCAGGCGGTGATAATGCCAATGTTTCAAGAATTCTATATCGGAACATTGGTAATGTCGCGTCTAAATTTTAGGGTAGTTACTCTAATCCCCAAAGTAAATGGGGCTACGGATATCCGCCAATTTAGGCCAATCACGGTCATCAATGTCATCCAGCGTATCTTTGCTAAAGTGATGGCGCTAAGATTGGCACCGTGTTGTTTTATGGTGATCCAAATTCATATGAAGATAAAGGAAAGTTCGGCCTCCGCTACGCGAGGCCCGTCGCCGGAGTTGTTGCCGAGTTCGAGTTTTACGGTACGAGTTGTTACCGAGTTCGAGTTGGATTCACCGTTACCGACCTAGTTAGGTCAGGACCGCCTTTATATACCTCTTGTAAGCCGCCGCACGGGATAAGCCACATATTGTAAATCCCGACGCGTTTGTAACCTCACCCGAAAATAGTGAAGTATTGCTGGCTGGCGCCCGTGGTTTTTTCTCTTTCTTGTTGGAAGGGTTTTGCACGTTAAAATCTCGTGTCCCCGTTGGTTCGATCTTGCTTAATTTCATCGTTGTTTTGCTATTGCGTGTAACACACCGGTGGTGCAACGGTTAACTCACCCCAACACTTTGTCTTTACTAAGGGTCGTCATATCCATGATGGGATCCTGGCGCTTCATGAAATCGTCCATGAAGTGAAGGTTCGACACCTAAAGGGTATCTTCCTAAAGCTGGATTTCCAGAAAGCATATGATCGATTGGACTGGGCGTTCTTACGCCAAGTCCTCGAGCTTAGGGGATTTGATGACCGAGTCATATGTTGGATTATGCAGATGGTTACGAGCAGCAACACGGCGATTAACATAAACGGGGAGATTGGACCGTCTTTTAGGTCCTCCTGCGGGGTTAGACAGGGGGATCCTATATCCCCCATCTTATTAAACTTGGCAGTAGAATCCCTTGCGGCTATTTTGAACTTGGCTAAGGAGGCCGGCCACATCTCGGGTGTGGTAGGCCACCTTATCCCAGGAGGAGGGGTAACCCTCCTACAGTATGCGGATGACACGATGATTATGGTGGAGGGATCATATCTCGATATTTCTAACATCAAGTTTCTCCTCCTTTGCTTTGAAGCCATGTCGGGTCTCAAAATAAACTTTGACAAGAGTGAGGTGGTGGTGTTGGGGTATCCCCAGGAGGAGAAACAACGGATTGCAGATAATTTCAATTGCAAACTATCTGCTTTTCTGGTGGAGTATCTGGGGGTTCCACTTGGGATTCTAGGATCTTGATGAGAGATCTTGAACCCCTCATAGGCCGGGTCAGGACTAAGGCGGAACCATGGTGTGGTCGGTTCACCTCTAAGGGGAGCAAATCCATACTTATTGATTCCTGCCTCTCCAGTCTTCCCATGTATATGATGGGCTTGTACCTTCTGCCTGAAGGGGCCCATAAGGTGTTTGATAAGGAACTCTCAAGGTTCTTCTGGGCGGCCTCCAATGAACATCAGAAATACTATATGGTCAAATGGGATCATGTGTGCGGCCCCAAGGACTTTGGGGGCATAGGGATCCTCGCATCACGTAAGATGAACATCGCCCTCATGCTCAGATGGGTATGGCGTATCCTACAGGACGATGGAGGGCTTTGGCTCCAACTTATCAAAGCAAAGTATCTGCAAGGTTGCCCTCTATTGTCATGCGATTGCCGGGAGGGATCCCAATTTTGGAGATCCAACCAATCCATTAAGCTTGAGATCTGGAGGGGGGCGAGATTCCTTGTGGGAGATGGGACCCACACCCTCTTCTGGACCACTTCAACTGGTCTACCCGAGTCTTTATGTGATTTGTTCAGACCCGTTGCTGTCAGTACGCACATCAAAGAAACATCTCAATCATCCAAGCCAGCCAGCACGCACCAAGCTCATTATACTGACCAAACAGGAGATGATTGAGATGTTTCTTTGATGAAGTGTTGATTGTTGAGCTCCTCTCTGCTTTGGCATGGCCATGGTGGCCAAGCTCCGGCGTCCTGGAGATCTTCTCCGTCTTTCTTATCATCGGCGTTGCGGCGTACACATCGGAGGACAATTACACCCTCAACTGCGACTCCTCGGTGTACACACTGGTCGGTGATGCATGTAAAATGCATACATGAACTTTGCATGTTATTACTTGTTTTTCCTACATATTAGCAACTTATATTCATGTTTTATAATGATTTGGGGGATTTTCTAAACAATCCCCCTTCTTTTGTTTCTAACCCTGTTTTTCCAGAAAACGTACTTTTTAGTGTTTCAGACTTTCCGGGAGCTTCGGGACTCCAAAAAGGGAAAGACCAAAGAGCACGGTTCAGAATTTTCGAGACGAAGACCATGGGCCAAAGTAGAGGGCCAAAAGGCCAACCAGGTGGCAAAGAAGACCCTCCACGCGGCCAGATTCCTTGGCTGCGTGAGAGGCCCCCTTTTTGCCCCCGTGGCTCCGATGCCGTCGATCTTTCTTCTCCCGAGTGTCTCGTGACCTAAAAACGACTATATAAAGGGTCCCCTGGCCTTTTCAAGGAAGAGACGGCGTCGAGAGACGAAACCACAAAACATAGAGACAGAAGGCTGCCGCCGGAGAAGATCGGAGGGGGGAAACACCGCCGGGATCACCCCAGGAGGGCTCCACCCCCTCCGGCGTGTTCATCATCAACATCTACAGCAAGATCAGCTCCATCTCTCCACTGTAATCTCTTGGCAATACTATATTCCCTTGATGTATTGTGTCTCCCCGTCTATGTTTGAGTAGTGAATTGTTCTTGGCAATAGTGAAATAGTTCGTTGATTGGTTGCATACAAGTTTGTTATCTTCTATGATTGTCTTTATGTACAATATATGAGTGCACATATATGTTGGGGAATGCATGTAAGGTGATCACCGGTAGCATAATGGAGTGGTGGTGACTTGGGAGTGACAGTAACCTGAGACCAAGCCACAAAGTTAAGTTATTGGGGGATATATATAGGGGACCTTAGAACATAAGGCTATGGTGGGACTTTATGTCTTAATCAATCTTGTGCAGTCATTTACTTGGCCACATGATCCATCATAAGGGGTTGTAGATCATTTACTTGACTATACCTATTCATGGCTCCTTCCTAGAAGAAACAACTAAGACTAAAACATGTGCTTCACTAATTGTGACAACCACACGAATGAAACACCTATTGCTAGAACACTTGCTCCCTTGAGATACGTGAGATATTTGCTGCTTGCTACTTGTGAAACTTGCTTAGAAACTTGCATTTAAAACTTGCTTCACTAGTTACTAGACAAACCACACTCCACGTCACTTGCTTTTAATTAGTTAGTTCCTTTTAGTCAAACTTATTGCTTTGCATAAACAGCCATATAAGAGGGTTATAGGGCTTTAGAGAATAGATAGCTTACCTTCAGCTCCTCGTGGGTTCGACACTCAAATACTTATCGAAAGGTACTACAATTGATCTCCTGCACTTGGGAGTCATCAAGCACTTTTCTGGCGCCGTTGCCGGGGAGCGTTGTGCTAAGCTTTTATTCTTGTTTGCATTGCATACTACATATAAACCTAAAACACACAAAAAATTATAAAATGGAAAACAACAAAACAATTTTAGAACTGTATAATATCTACCTTGAATTAGGACATGAAGTGTTTGAGGAGAAATTGAAAAATTATTTGCACAACAATCATATTTGTGGTAGTACTAATTCTTTGAACACCTTTATTGCTAAGGAAAACCTTGAGCTTGGGGAAGTTTGTCTTGATGAATATGATATTTTTAGTCCCCCTACTATTGAGGATAAAAATGATATACTTGCTGATTCTATGGAAAGTTTTAAGCTTGGGAAATTGGTTTTGATGAGCATGATATTTCTAGTTCCCCAAGCTTGGAGAAGTGGAATTTTGACCTGGTATATTACGACAGCAATATTTAGTTATCACTACATATTATATTAGTTTTAAGTTTTCTGATTTGAGCAACTTAAGTGCCTCTAAAAATTCACTCTTTACGGGTTGTTCAGTTTTGGGCAGATTATGTCTTTATTTTGCATTGCTCTCATTACTTGTGTTTTGTGTGGTTCTTTTGATCAAGGAGCAATGCACAACTGTAGTAACAGTAGTTAATATTTAGAATCAACTCATGATGTGTCTTTGCTGTACCTATGTGGATTTTATTTATGGAGGCACTAACCCCTCTAATCAAGTTTTATGTTGAGATTTGTGTAAGAAGAATTTTTCAGGAGGAAGAGTTGAGTGAGATGAACAAAGATCAAGAGGGACAACCAATCAAGCTTGGGGATGTACCCCTGGGCTCACCCTACATGTATCAAATAAGTACAAGAATCCAAACTTGGGGATGCCGAGCCACCTCACTCCAACCATCATGATGTTAAGTAAGTAAAGCCTAGCTTTATGGCTATAAAGAAAGCGCTTTACGGGAGGCAACCCGGTTGTTTTTGTTTGGATTTTCCTAGTGTCCTCTTGCTGTCTCAAGAGATTAGTTTTTTTGTTTTAATTCTGGAGTTTTCAATAAAGAGTCAAGTCAAACCCATTTGGACTTATAAGTTGCTATCCTAGTGCATGAAATTTCTGTTTCAGCACGAGTCTTCTCACCGTATGATTTTACGTTTTTTATTGGTATGTCGGATTGAGCAAAAAATTTGGTATGTTCTGCAACTTTTCGTCCTCTGTAAGCACAAAAAATGGCTTAATTTTTTGACGAGTCTATCTTAGGGAAAAACGTTCGTTTTGCTGCTGTTGCTTTTCTGGACAGATTCTGCCTTCTTTTGTTTTATGCACTCTTTGGGCTTGGAATCGAATTTCCATGATTCTTTCAAGCAAGAGAGTGAACATACAAAATAATGAACCTTATTTTCTATCTACTGGAGCATTTGATTTGGAATTTTACAAAGCAAGCATGTGATTTGTTTGTCCTTGCTAATCTCACCCCACAGAAAAAGAATGGGAGAAACAAGTTTTGTGTTGTTTTTTCACAGGGAATAGAGGAGCTGCGCCTCAAGACATCCAAGAATGGTGAAAGCCATAAGCTTGGGGATGTGATGAACACCCCACTGGATCTACACTCTTTTGGTTAGCACACGTCTACTTTCTGTTTTTCTAAGCAAAGCATTTATCGTAGAGACTTGAAGCGTCTAGTTTTTGTTTTTATTTTTGTTTTGATAAGACCACACCCATCATTTTATATGAGATTGAGCTACTGGAGTTTGGGGTTGGAATGTATTGGATGCTAGTATTATGACTTGGAATAGGGATGCCATGGTTGATTTGAAGAGCTACATATGTTTGCATGATTTATAGGCTTTTTATGTGTAGAAATTTGCAATAATGTTGTCTTGAGCTATCTCTTATTCATGTCCTTGATGTTAATTGCTGGTTTATTTAGTTTGTCATGAAATGAGTAGTTCTATGGACATATGCATGCATATTAGCTGGTCAACTATATCCCTCTTGCTAGCCAAAAATTTAAAAATTCCAACAAGTAAAAACTTGTTTCCAACACTCCTTAGCCAAGTATTTCCAGTGAGTCCACCATATCTTCCCATTAGCTTCAATGCTATTCCGAGTATGTTCACCATGTTATTGTGTTATTTATGTTCTAAATTAAGATATTCACTTTATTAATTGTCATGGGTTGAACTTGGGATAGGACTCTCACGAACTTTTGAAGGCACACTTTACTTTTTATGCATCTTATAAACATGACCCAATAATGGGAGCCACAAGTTTTGCGTTTGACAAGTGTGTGGTTGGGAGCTAGCTATAAACGTGTATCACCGGAAAGCTTTCAACATTGCACAAAAATTTACATTTGGTTGATATCATGTACTTTTGTTTTTGGACTCCTGCCATGCCGAAATGAAATAGAGGAATAGTAAGTTTTGATGAGTAAGTATCTATATGACTAGAGAAACGCATTGGGCCGCTAACCCAAGCCATGCTTTATCATGGTGGAAATTTACTTAGAGCTTGAGTGACTCTACAACACATCCTACAATAAAATAAGAAGCTATGCATAACAGTGAATGAAAATAAAAAGGATGATGAGTCTACTCCGTTTATTTGTCTTGTCATTGTGACATGGGCTATTCCATGTCATGGGGCAAGAGGTACCTCTTTGCCGTTCTCTATGATGTCATTAATACTTATTATGATTGTACAAAGCTTATTAGGAATCTTAAGTTGAGTAATCATGGAGTAGGTTTTCACACTCACGGGGCATGAGGTTTTCAACCACCTTGTCATTCACATTACTTCAACATTCACCATTTAAGATGCTAGTGATAAAGGGGCAATGAGAGTCCTAGATCAATGGATACCACATTGCAATTAGTAATTTTAGTTGAATAATTTAGAGGCTAAATAAGACTTGATCATGTTTTACCTCTACTCAATTTTCTCCAAAGTGTCCACCATATTTTCTATTTTCCATTATGCTATTCTTTGACCAATATAGGATTTTATTTTTCATTTTGTGTATGCATTTGGTCCATAGTGCTTTTATTTCATTATACACTTTGTGAACTTTCATGAAGCATCTTTGCTTGCATATTTGATATTTCTTACAACATGAATTGTATATTGCTACTCATTTCTAGTATTAATCATTTGATTATATGTAGCATGAATAATCCTCCTTGATATCCCATGATTGTTTCAATATGCAAAGTCCATGTTAGTTTTATCACCTTCATACTCGAGGACGAGCATGGGTTAAGCTTGGGGATGTTGATGCATGTAAATTGCATACATGAACTTTGCATGTTATTACTTGTTTTTCCTACATATTAGCAACTTATATTCATGTTTTATAATGATTTGGGGGATTTTCTAAACAGTCCCCCTTCTTTTGGTTCTAACCCTGTTTTTCCAGAAAACATACTTTTTAGTGTTTCAGACTTTCCAGGAGCTTCGGGACTCCAAAAAGGGCAAGGCCAAAGAGCACGGTTCAGAATTTTTGAGATGAAGACCATGGGCCAAAGTAGAGGGACAAAAGGCCAACCAGGTGGCAAAGAGGACCCTCCATGCGGCCAGATTCCTTGGCCGCGTGAGAGGCCCCCTTTTTGCCCCCGTGGCTCCGATGCTGTCGATCTTTCTTCTCTCGAGTGTCTTGTGACCTAAAAATGACTATATAAAGGGTCCCCTGGCCTTTTCGAGGAAGAGGCGGCCCCGAGATACGAAACCACAAAACAGAGAGACAGAAGGCTGCCGCCGGAGAAGATCGGAGGGGGAAAACACCGCCGGGATCACCCCCGGAGGGCTCCACCCCCCTCCGGCGTGTTCATCATCAACATATACAGCAAGATCAGATCCATCTCTCCACTGTAATCTCTTGGCAAACACGATGTATGATGCAATACTATATTCCCTTGATGTATTGTGTCTCGCCGTCTATGTTTGAGTAGTGAATTGTTCTTGGCAATGGTGAAATAGTTCGTTGATTGGTTGCATACAAGTTTGTTATCTTCTATGATTGTCTTTATGTACAATATATGAGTGCACGCATATGTTGGGGAATGCATGTAAGGTGATCACCGGTAGCATAATGGAGTGGTGGTGACTTGGGAGTGACAGTAACCTGAGACCAAGTCACAAAGTTACGTTATTGGGGGATATATATAGGGGACCTTAGAACATAAGGATATGGTGGGACTTTATGTCTTAATAAATCTTGTGCAGTCATTTACTTGGCCACATGATCCATCATAAGGGGTTGTAGATCATTTACTTGACTATACCTATTCATGGCTCCTTCCTAGAAGAAACAACTAAGAATAAAACATGTGCTTCACTAATTGTGACAACCACATGAACGGAACACCTATCACTAGAACACTTGCTCCCTTGAGATACTTGAGATATTTGCTGCTTGCTACTTGTGAAACTTTCTTAGAAACTTGCATTTTAAACTTGCTTCACTAGTTACTAGACAAACCACACTCCACGTCACTTCCTTTTAATTAGTTAGTTCCTTTTAGTCAAACTTATTGCTTTGCATAAACAGCCATATAAGAGGGTTATAGGGCTTTAGAGAATAGATAGCTTACCTTCAGCTCCTCGTGGGTTCGACACTCAAATACTTATCGAAAGGTACTACAATTGATCTCCTGCAGGGAGTCATCAGTCGGCAAGAGGCACTTCCGATGCCGATGCGGTCACCCTAATGACGCCCTCATATAACACCACGGTGGATGCCTCGCCGAGCTCGGTATCCGGGTTCCACAACGCCTCAGTGTACCAGGGTGTTCTAAACGTTCGTGATCAAGCGCCCTGGCTGCCACTTCCCTTTTGCGAACGGTGGTGGCGACGACCTTGTCGTGGCAGCCAGGTCGTTCAAGCTGTCCACGCATGACACCATTTTGCTCGACCCTTTCATCGTGTTGTTTGCCTAGGATTGTTCTCTCCCTTGGGGCTAACTTGTGAGACCAATGGCAGATCATGGTGTTTGAGAAGGTGGAGCGGCATGGCACAGGGAGTCTCGCGCCGAGGCGCACTGATGGACAAGCGCGAGCCGTGGTGTTGTCTGGCGTCATGGCGGTGTCGACGGTTGGCCTGGTAAGGCCAATAAGCTGACCCCTTCCTAAAAATGGGTTGGCGTAAGGTGACGGCACGACTTCTAGAGTGTGCCCATGATGTGCGCGCTGAGAGTCTGCTGGAGGGTGCTCCGGTTTTAGATTATCTGTGTAGCCGTGAGGAGAGAACAAACAGTCCGGTCCTGATCATGGCCACTATCATCGTCAAGCTTATGGAGTTCTGACTCTTATCGTCAAGAGGGTGGCTTCAATTTGATACAAGTCACTTTGTTAAATACTAAAAGAAGCATTTTGTACACGAGGGTTTAACACCATTTAAAAAAAACACACACATATTTATTCGACAATCGTGTCTTTCTGATCTAACTACGAACATTTTTGTTCTAAATATAGGCCTTTATATGTAATCTACATTGAAATCCTCATCCGACCATGACCAAAAATCTGATCTCCCTTAGCACTCTTGATGTTGAGGGGTATAAGCACATCGGTTCGCGCCATGTGATGAAGGTATCTAAAGGTTCTCTTATTCATATGGTTGGTGAATAAATTTTGGTAAATTATATGTTCCTAGAGGTAGTACTTTACATGGTTCGGTTGCTGCCTCTACTGTCTCTAATGATGAACCAAATAATACTAACATGTGGCATATGCATCTTGTACATATGAGTGAACTTTGTATGGCAGAATTGATGAAGAGAAACCTGGTGAAGAGATGCACAATGAGTAAGACACCATTCTGTGAGTATTGCGTGTTTAATAAACACAATAGAGTAAAGTTCAATTCTTCCGTTCATACCACCAAAGGTATACTTGATTACACGCATCTTTATTTATGGGGGCATCCTGTAACCCCCTTCATGGTTGATTACACGCATACCATTATTGTTGATTACTCTAGAAAAGTGTTCCTTTATTTCCTGAAAACTAAAGATGAAACATTTGTTGCGTTTAAAGAGTGGAAAGCTATGATAGAGAGACACACTGAAAGGAAGATTAAATTACTTCGTACTGACAATGGTGGAGAATTCTGTTCGGACATAACTAAGATCTCCAAAGCATGTTGCATGATATCCAACGCTCGTGTGAGAAAACGTTTTTGGCTGAAGCATTGATGTCTACGCATGCTTCTATTCTTGTAGACAATGTTGGTCCTCCAAGTGCAGAGGTTTGTAAAACAGCAGCAAGTTTCCCTTAAGTGGATCACCCAAGGTTTATCGAACTCAGGGAGGTAGAGGTCAAAGATATCCCTCTCAAGCAACCTTCAATCAAGATACAAGAAGTCTCTTGTGTCCCCAACACACCTAATACCATTTTTAGTTGTATAGGTGCACTAGTTCGGCGAACAAAGAGTAAAATGCAAGTAATATGGATGATAATAAGTGATAATAGCAATCTGAAATAAATATGGAAGCAAGCAAACATGTAGCAGAACAGGTGGAAAACGGTGTTTCAATGCTTGGAAATAAGGCCTATGGCTCCTACTTTCACTAGAGGAAACTCTCAACAATGATCACATAATTGAATAACTAGATATCTTCTTTTCACTATGCTACTCTTAACCACTCTCCGGTCGAATAACAACACCAATCCATGCGTAGGGCTTTAACAGCACTCCTCAGAGTAAGAACTTTCCCAACCAAGTAACCCCCATGCTATCACCATGGGACCCAGATGGTTCCACGCAAACACCACAATTTCATAGGGTTATCCAACACAAAATATAAATATAATGCTAAACCACACAATGCACACACTGTCACCTTTACACCGTGATCAAAGCGTTTACGGAGATCTCATAACAAATAATGAACACTAGTCATTGCGTAGGACTACAAAAAGCATTCCTTAAAGTAAGCATTTCTAAGTATAGTTAACCCCACGCTGTCACTATGAGCGCCCTAGATGGTACTAGACAAACACCACAATTTATAGAGGAGACACACACAATGTGCACACTGTCACCTTCACACCGCGGGACAAGGTCACTCCAAAGTTCATATTAATAAAGTACTTGAATATCAAAAGATGAAGAGTAACATCTATGAATTCAAATAGATTACAAAGCTCATGATCACATATAGATCACACCATGGGAGAGAGAGATGAACCACATAGCTACCGGTAGAGCGCTCAGCCCTGGGGGAGAACTACTCCCTCCTCATCATAGGAGACAGCAACGGCGATGGAGATGATGGTGGAGGCGACGGAGATGGTTCCGGGGGCACTTCCTCGTCCCGGCAGGGTGCCAGAACAGAGATCTGTCCCCCGAAACTTGTCGGCGGCGGCGACGGAGCTACAGATGTATTTTGTGGAAAAGGTCGATGTATTTAGGGTTTTCCCTCGGGGGAGTATAAATAGGCGAAAGGGCAAAGGCGGTGGAGCCCTGCGCCAGGGGGTGGGGGGCGCCACCCCATGGTGTGGGCCCCCTATGGCCCCCCTCCGGGACTCTTCGGGACTTCTGGAAGCTTCCGGGACTTCTAAGAGTTCTGGCTTTTGAAATTTCCAATTCCGAGAATATTTCCAGAATAAATTTTCTGAAACGAAAAACAGCAGAAAACAACGAACTGGCACTTGGCATCTTGTTAATAGATTTGTCCCGGAAAACGTGTAAAAATGCTATAAAGAAGGGAGAAAAATTGTAGCAATTGGAAAAATATCATCATGGAACATCAGAAATTATAGATACGTTGGAGACGTATCAAGCATCCCCAAGCTTAGTTCCTACTCGTCCTTGAGTAGGTAAACAATAAAACAAAATTATTTCTGAGGTGGCATGCTACCACACTATCTTGATCATAATATATAAAGTAGAGCATGTAAATTAGGATCAAATGAACTAAATATGTGATCTATATTTGATATCAACAAGTAATGCATAAACAAATAAGAAGAAAGAAGCAAAACTTTTAATGAATTGATACTATAAGACTATCAACCGTGCAAAGTTTATTAGAGATGATTTAAGATTTCAAGAACAACAATATCACGCACGTCAAACAATGTTCACAACCCCTGTTAGGATCAAGTCAAGCTTTCCACACGACGCAATGCTTGAATCTTAAACTATTTGTGCACTAAAAACAAGCAAGTGTTCTGCGTTGGTCCCTGGCACCGAGATGTTATGGCAAAGAGAACATTATTGGGGGTTTGAAAGGTCAATGGAAGAAAGGCTCACAAAGCTGAAAGTGGTCATTAGACAAGAGAAAGTCTTACAACCGAAGCTATGTAAGGAGTAGGGATTGCCACACAATGGATGCACATAGAGCTATAAGTGTATGAAAGCTCTCCAATGGAACTAGTGGGGGTGCATCCAACTTGCTTGCTCACGAAGACCTAGAACTCATTTGAGGAGGCACATCATTGGAATATACAAGCCAAGTTCTATTATGTAAAGTTCCCCACATAGTTATGAATGAAAGATAATATGAAAACTCTATCCAAATTGAAGTATTGGTGCTAAACATGAAGCACAAGTGTGGTATAAAGGATAGTGATGCGCCCCCTCTCTCTTTATTCTCTCTTTGGCCTTTTTTTCTTTTGGGGCCTTTTCATATTTTATTTTATTTTATATATCCTCACCGGTAGGGGCAACATCCTATATTACAATTAATCATCACACTTTTATTACTCATAACTCATAATGGAATATCTCTGATGTATCCAGCTGCATGCTCCTGCCAGTGTAGCAGTATGCATAAATAACCATGAAGCTCATCATCAAGTAACATAATGGAGGTGGATGTTGTGCAGCAATATATCTCGGAATGGCTATGGAAATGCCATGATAGGTAGGTATGGTGGCTGTTTTGAGGAAGAATATATAGGCTTATGTGTAGGAGAACAAAGTCCTCCCACGGGATTTGGATACACTGGCGAAGTTTGCACCAACTCTCAATGTGAGAAAGGGCAATGCACAGTGTTGAAGAGGCTAGCAAATATGGATGGTGGAAGTGCCAGGAACCGCAACATAGACTCACGAGTTAAAAGGTTGCAACAAGCAAATCATCTTACAAGGAATAATGCAAATCACTCCAAGAGGGTCCGTGGAAGTGACAAGTCACTATTAGCTACCCCGACCGTAGCGCGTAACAAAAGGCCGATCAGAAATGTATCACTCGTAGCAATCATATACCATTGTTTCTATCAGCTAGTAATTTAAGTGTGGCACAATTTCAAGTTTCTTAGACCAACCATTAAAAGCTTCTACTTACTAGTCCTTCCCGTTTATCCATTAAGCAAATTAATATCTCAAAACAACAGCAGTGACTCAAGTGAAGAAGTTTAGTGATCTACAAGACCATGCGAATTTTTCCACTATACCAACTACCACATAAGCATTTCTATTCCCAACCAAGCACATATATGAGACAACAAAAACTCTCTACATGATACAGCAAGCAAACATGATAGTACTCACATAACACTACTAAAACTAACAGCTCTGAATAAGAGATGCATGAAAACAAAGGCTAAACGTAGTACTAGCAAAAAGTGAACACTCACAGAACAATAAGAATAAAAACTAGAGTGTTCTAAGCAATGAAAACAGAGCGTGTCTCTCTCCCACACAAGTATGGTAAGATCCAACCATAAACTACAGCAAAGAAAACTAAACAAACTGAAATAAAAAATGAAATACGCTCTAAGTAAAGCACATAAGATGTGACCGAATAAAAATATAGTTTCACTAGAAGTGACCTGATAATTTGTCGATGAAGAAGGAGATGTCTTGGGCGTCCCCAAGCTTAGATGCTTGAGTCTTATTGGAATTTTCTGGGATGTACCACCGGGGAATCCCCAATCTTAGGCTTTTCACTCTTCTTGATCACACCATATCATCCTCTTCTCTTGACCCTTGAAAACTTCCTTCACACAAAACTTCTCACAATCTTTATTAGCAACGTTAGTGCAAATCGAAATAATAAATTCAAATGGTTCGGTTTCAACACAAGCCTAACACTCATAAACACATTAGCTATTTTCACAACTTCTTTTAAAACTATTTATCTCAAAATAACACCAAAAGAAAGAGATTAAGATGCAAATGCAATTATTGGCAGAAATCTGTCAAAACAGGACAGCAGGTAAAGATGATTTTTTTCGAAACTCTGCTGTTGCTCAAATAAAAAAGTGTTCAACTAAGAAAAGTTTCGTATATATCCCAGTATTACGCACAAAAAAACTCAGATCATTATGAACTTTCTGTGATTTTATACGGATTTAACAGTGGATGGCAGAAATCTGTTTACTGCGCAGAAATCCGAAATATAGTCTCAACTTTCCACTAGAGCCTTTACTTGGCTCAACAAAGACACAAAAGAAAAGATACAACAGGGTTGGTAAGGAAATATACAACACCCAGGCGCAAAGAAAACAAAAATAAACGATGGAAAATGGGTTGAAAACGAAGAAATAAAACGGGTTGTCTCCCAGAAGCGCTTTTCTTTAACGCCTTTTAGCTAGGCATGATAATTTGAGAAGATGCTCACATGAGAATAAGAGTTCAAGAACAATAAGAGAGCATCAATAAGAAAATATAAAACACATTTAAGTCTAATCCACTTCCTATGAAAAATAATCTTGTAGAAGAACAAGTCAATAAAGCACAAAGTGACTAGCATAGGAAGACAAAATAAGTGCAATTTCAAAAATTTCAACATAAAGAGGGGAAACTTGATATTGTTGAGATGCATAAAATTATGTTTCCTATCTCATAACAACTTTCAGTAGCATCATGAATGAAATCAACAATATAACTATCACAAGAAACATTCTTATCATGATCCACATGCATAAAAGAATTATTACTCTCCACATAAGCATAGTGATTCTTATTAATAGTAGTGGGAGCAAATTCAACAAAATAGCTATCATCATTATTCTCATCACCATAATACTCAAATATAGGAGGAATATTATAATCATAATTAACTTTCTCCTCAATAGCAGGTGGACTGAAAATATCATATTCATCATTGTAAACATCATATATAGAAGGCATATCATGATCACAATAAAATTTATCATTCATAGTAGGTGGAACTAGAATACCACAATCATTATAATCATCATATATTGGAGGCAAAGTATTATCAAAGAAAATTTCCTCCTCAAAACTTGGGGGACTAAAATATCATATTCATCAAAACTAGCTTCCCCAAGCTCAGACTTTTCCATAGCATTAGCAATAATGGTGTTTAAAGAGTTCATACTAATAACATTTCCACTAGCATGCAAATAAAGTTCTATAGGTTTTTTAATTTTCTCTTCAAACACTTCATGTCCTAACTCAAGATAAATATTATAAAGCTCTATCATATTTTTTTTGTTTTCCATTAAGCCTAACTAGTGAAAAAAAAGAAACAAAAAGATTTTATTGCAGAATCTAAAGGAAATAACTTCGAGCACTCACACCCGAGGATGTGAGTACCTTTTACCTTACGTCCCCGGCAACGACGCCAGAAAAGAGCTTGATGTCTACGCACGCTTCTATTCTTGTAGACAGTGTTGGGCCTCCAAGTGCAGAGGTTTGTAGAACAGCAGCAAGTTTCCCTTAAGTGGATCACCCAAGGTTTATCGAACTCAGGGAGGTAGAGGTCAAAGATATCCCTCTCAAGCAACCCTGCAATCAAGATACAAGAAGTCTCTTATGTCCCCAACACACCTAATACAATTGTCAGTTGTAGAGGTGCACTAGTTCGGCGAAGAGAGAGTAAAATGCAAGTAATATGGATGATAATAAGTGATACTAGCAATCTGAAATAAATATGGCAGCAAGTAAACATGTAGCAGAACAGGCGGAAAACGGTGTTTCAATGCTTGGAAACAAGGCCTAGGGCTCCTACTTTCACTAGAGGACACTCTCAACAATGATCACATAATTGAATAACCAGATATCTTCTCTTCACTATGCTACTCTTAACCACTCTCCGGTCGAATAACAACACCAATCCATGCGTAGGGCTTTAATAGCACTCCTCAGAGTAAGCACTTTCCCAACCAAGTAATCCCCATGCTATCACCATGGGACCCAGATGGTTCCACGCAAACACCACAATTTCATAGGGTTATCCAACACAAAATATAAATATAATGCTAAACCACACGGTGCACACACTGTCACCTTTACACTGTGATCAAAGCGTTTACGTAGATCTCATAACAAATAATGAACACTACTCATTGCGTAGGGCTGCAAAAAGCATTCCTTAAAGTAAGCATTTCCAAGTCTAGTTAACCCCACGCTGTCACTATGAACTCCCTAGATGGTACTAGACAAACACCACAATTCATAGAGGAGACACACACGATGTGCACACTGTCACCTTCACACCGCAGGACAAGGTGACTCCAAAGTTCATATTAATAAAGCACTTGAGTAGCAAAAGATGAAGAGTAACATCTACGAATTCAAATAGATTACAAAGCTCATGATCACATATAGATCACACCATGGGAGAGAGAGATGACCCACATAGCTACCGGTAGAGCCCTCAGCCCGGGGGGAGAACTACTCCCTCCTCATCATAGAAGACAACAACGGCGATGGAGATGGCAGTGGAGTCGATGGAGATAGTTCCGGGGGCACTTCCCCGTCCCGGCAGAGTGCCAGAACAGATATCTGTCCCCCGAAACTTGTCGGCGGCAGCGGCGGAGCTACTGATGTATTATATGGAAAAGGTCGATGTATTTAGGGTTTTCCCTCGGGGGAGTATAAATAGGCGAAAGGGCAAAGGCGGTGGAGCCCTGGGGGCCCTACACCACCCCCTGGAATGGCCAAGGGGGGCGCCACCCCATGGTGTGGGCGCCCCTTCGGGACTTCTGGAAGCTTCCGGGACTTCTAAGACTTCTGGCTTTAGAAATTTTTAATTTCGAGAATATTTCCAGAACAACTTTTCTGAAACTAAAAACAACAGAAAACAGGGAACTGACACTTGGCATCTTGTTAATAGGTTAGTCCCGGAAAACGTGTAAAAATGCAATAAAGAAGGGAGAAAACATGTAGCAATTGGAAAAATATCATGTTGGAACATCAGAAATTATAGATACGTTGGAGACGTATCAAGCATCCTCCACCGTGTGCTACTTGATAAACAGGCCGCCTTGTATCCCGCTCAATAAGAAAACTCCCATTGAGGTATGGTCTGGTACACCTGCTGATTATTCATTGTTGAGAGTTTTCGGTTGCACCACTTATGCTCATGTTGATAATGGAAAGGTAGAACCTATAGCTATTAAGTGCATGTTTATTGGATACAGTTCTAGCATAAAAGGATATAAGATGTGGAATCGTGTGACTAAGAATGAACAGAAATGGTGTGTTCAACGAGTCTGTTTTTTCACTAACAGTTTACCCACAGATGTTTCCCTTGTTAGTTCTGATGATGAGCAGGAAGTTAGCGTGCAGGTGGAGCACGTGGATGACGTAGAAACTGAAACTGATGATGACGTTCATGATATTGTTCCGAAATCACCTCTTGTTTTGCAGCAACAAACTCATTCTCCTACTGCTGGTCGTCCAAAGAGAAATAAACATCCTCCTACACGTTTAATTGAGGAGTGTGATATTCTTCATTATGTTTTTAATTGTGCTGAACAGGTGGAGAACAATCATGTGCCATCCATGCACACGAAGCCATTGGTTCAACTGTTTGTGAGAAGTGGATCTACGCTATGCAAGAAGAGATGCGATCTCTTGAGAAGAATGGTACGTGGGATGTTGTGAGCTTGACTAAGAAGAAGAAGACCGTTCACTGTAAGTGGATTTTCAAGAGAAAGGAGGGTTTATCTTCTAGTGAGCCTCCAAGGTTTAAGGCAAGGTTAGTTGCAAAAAGTTTCATTCAAATCCTAGGTGTTTATTAAAATGATGTTTTCTCTCTAGTTGCCAAGCATAGTTGTATTTGTACATTCTTTGGTATTCTATGCATGATCTCGAGCTTGAATAGTTAGATGTGAAGACTCGTTTTTGCATAGAGAGTTGGAGGAGGAGATATACATGGACCAGCCAGAAGGGTTCATAGTACATGGGAAGGAGGATCATGTGTGTAAGTTGAAAAGGTCCTTATATGGTTTGAAACAATCTCCTTATCAATCGTATAAAAGGTTTGATTCATTTATGTTGTAACATGGCTTTGAGAGATCTGAATTTGCTAGTTGTGTGTACATTTAGTTTGTTGATGAATCACCTATATACTCGTTATTATATGTTGATGCTATGTTGATTGCTGCCAAGAGAAAGAAATAGATCACTACGTTGAAGAAACATTTGAGTAGTGAATTTTCGATGAAGGATCTTGGTGCTGCTAAGAAAATACTCGGTATGGAAATTATTTGAGACGGAAATTCTGGTTTATGATTTCTTAGTCAGCAGAGTTACATTCAGAAAGTTCTTCATTGTTTTAATATGCATGATGCAAAATCTGTTAATACTCTCATTGATCCTCACTTTAAATTGTCAGCATTACAATGTCCTAGCAATGATGAGAATTATGAGTACATGTCTAGATTTCCATATTCTAATGTTGTTGGTTCTTTGATGTATGCCATGGTTTGCTCTCGCCCTGATTTATCACATGCTATGAGTTTGGTGAGTAGATATATGTCTAACCCTAGCAAAGAACATTGGAAGGTTGTTCAGTGGATTTTCAGGTACATTCGTGGCACATCTGACGCTTGCTTAAAATTTGGCAAGCTTGATGAGGGACTCAAAGGCTATGTTGATTCAGATTTTTCTACTGATTTGGATAAGAGGAGATCCCTCACAGGTTATGATTCATGCTAGGTGGTTATGCCGTGAGTTGGAGGTCAACGTTATAGCACATTGTTGCCTAGTCTACCACTGAAGTAGAATACATGCTATTGCAGAAGCATGCAAAAAAAAAACGGTTTGGTTGAAAGCTTTGTTTGCTGAGCTTTGTGGAGATGATATTTGCATTAACCTGTTTTGTGATAGTTAAAGTGTTATTTATCTTACTAAGGATCAGATATTCCATGAGAGAACAAAACACATTGCTGTCAAGTACCATTATGTGTGTGTGATGTTGTTGCACAAGGTAACCTGATGATTTGCAAGATAAACACTCATGATAATCCTGCTGATATGATGACAAAGTAGTTGGTATCATTGTTTAGCCCAAGAGGCTATTTGGCGCCGAAAGTGTTTCTTGTTTGTTTCAGGGTGATGGTTCGTTTTATACTACATGAAGGAATTTGTCTCAAGGGAGAGTGTTATTTTGTGGTGATCCAAATTCATGTGAAGATATAAAGATAAAGGAATATTCGGATGGAGCGAAGCGAGGCCCGTCGTCGGAGGCTTACGTAGCCCCCCACGGTACAGTACGAGTTGGATCCAGATTTACCTTGTCTAGGGTTTACCCCTTTATATATCTCTTGTAAGCCGCCGGTTGGGATAAGTCGCGAGTTGTAGATCCCGGCATTTGTAACACATCCGAAAATAGTGAAGTTCTGCTGGCTGGCGCACGTGATTTTTTCTCTTCCTCATTGGAAGGGTTTTCCACGTTAAAAATCTTGTATCCCCTGTCGTGCTAAATCGTTTTGTTCGTCGTTTATTTGTGATATCGTTTATAACATTGACGATAAACATCACCGCTAACCACGGATTTGGTCACCGTTCGAATTACCATG
Organism: Alopecurus myosuroides; assembly: GCA_028641055.1. Taxonomy (NCBI): domain Eukaryota; kingdom Viridiplantae; phylum Streptophyta; class Magnoliopsida; order Poales; family Poaceae; genus Alopecurus; species Alopecurus myosuroides. The sequence continues at coordinate 481,851,250 of CM054058.1, forward strand.
GTTAATGCCCGGTAACCGGAATCTCGACCCCTTGTTAAATGTGTTTACCGGTCGAAAAATCCGGACCATTTGAATTTGTGTCAATTTCTTTGCAGCTCGTAGATATTTCCTAGCAAAATTATAAAAATTTCAACAAACCTTTACTTTAAGCCTAATTAAATTGCTAGGTTGAACAACAGTAACTCATTCTCTTATTTTGAACAGAGAGTGGTGAGCTATAAACAAGTATACATGCATCCCTTTGATCTTTCTTCTAGGACTGACACCTGGATCTTCCTTATGGTACTATGAATTGAGTACATTAGGATTTAGTACAGTATATAAGAAAATGAGTAACAACGATAAGTCGATAACTAACGGTTTGCAGAGAATGTATTTTACACCCTGCAGAAATGACAAATCCGCTAGCAATTTCCGACTTTTCGAGATTGTTTGGTGGACCGAGCCATCTAGAAAATAAATAAGGGAAAAAACAAACCAAATGTGTCATCTCAAAACACAACAACAAAATGCGAAGCTAAGTGGAAATTCCAGAGCGTGAAGTCAAGACCTGTCGAGTTTGGCATGCATGCGAAATGGAACAGCTTGACTGCATTTTTTCTCTACGCGTCAAAAAAAAAAAATGCATGTTTTCATACACGTGCCAGTTCGGCCGTTGAATTCCCGGCAGCTGAACTTCCGTAGCTCTCACGTCGGCCGGCCGTCTCTGACGACATCTGTCGTGTTCTTCCGGCAATCGTGCTACAAGTGGAATCCTGGCGGGTGACCCAGTTGTACGCACCAAACTGATTATACCGACCAAACCCCAAGCCAGCACGCACCAAGCTGATTATACTGAGTTACTGACCAAAGAGGAGATGATTGAGATGTTTCTTTGATGAAGTGTTGATTGTTGACCTCCTCTATGCTTTGGCATGGTCACCGTGGCCAAGCTCCGGCGTCCTGGAGATCATCATCGGCGTTGCCGCATACACATCGGCGTTGCTGCGTAAACATCGGAGGACATTTACACCCTCAGCTGCAGCTCCTCGGTGTACACACTGGTCGGGAAGAGGCACTTCCGTGTGCACATCGATGCCGACACGGTCACCCTAATGATGCCCTCACATAACACCACGGTGGATGCCTCGCCGAGCTCGGTTTCCGTGTTCCATGACGCCTCACTGTACCAGGGTGTTCTAAACGTTCGCGATCAAGTGCCCTGGCCGCCACTTCCACCACGACCACTTCTCCCCCTTTGCGTACGGTGGCGGCTACGACCTTGTCGTGGCAGCCATGTCGTTCAAGGTGTCCACGCATGACACCATTTTGCTCGACCACGGCAAGGCCATATCCGTGGTCACATTCCCGCAAATTCTTTGATCGTGTTGTTTTCTTAGGATCGTTCTCTCCCTTGGAGCCAACCTGTGGGAGTTGGAACTGACTTGTGGGACCAATATGGCAGATCGTCGAGAAGGTGGATCGGCATGGCACAGGGAGTCTCGCTCGGAGGCGCACTGATGGACGAGCACGAGCGATGGTGTTGTCTGGCGTCATGGCCCCAACACGTTGACCCCTTCCTAAAAATGGGTTGGCGGAAGGTGGCGGCACGACTTCTCGAGTGAGCCCATGCCGTGTGTGCTGAGAGTCTGCTGGAGGGTGCTCCGGTTTTAGATGATGTGCGTAGCCATGAGGAGAGAACAAATGGTCCAGTCTTGATCATGGCAACTATCATCATCAAGCTTATGGAGTTCTGACTCTTATCGTCAAGAGGGTTTAACCACCATTTTCAAAAAAAAAACACATATTAATTCGATAATCGTGTCTTTCTGATCTAACTACGTACATTTTTGTTCTAAATATAGACCTTTATGTAATCTATATTGAAATCCTCATCCGTTATTACGCGCCGGCTCTGAATCCGAAAAAAATGTGTGTTTCTGGAAGAAATAAGGGTAAAAACAAGCAAAATGGGTTGCCTAAAAAAAACTCGAAATGGAGATTTCAGAGTTGCAAAACTGAGACCTCTCGAGTTTGGAGCTTAGTGTGCGGACACTGAAAACAACCAACCGGAGGATGACAAGAAACGCGTGTAGATAACCCAGCAGAAATTTTCAATACGCGTGCCAGACTGTCCTAGAATTCCCGGCACTTCCGACGACCACTGTCGTGCTCTCCCGGCAATCTCCTTCCTTCTCCAAGAAAAAGAGAAATCCTCAGGGTGATTCGAGCTTCCGTTCAAGGCGCGCAACACCACATCCGTGGCCGTCGCCAAGAGCTAGGTAGCTTATCTAAATCAATCGTCTCTGTTCTTTGGATTAGCTAAATCATCTTCTTCTTTCAGCTTCCCATCCTGGGGTTCGATTATGCTCTAGCTGTTGCTCGATGTTCTCTGCCTGTTTCTGCTCTCCTGAATTTGCCATGGCCGGCGTGCCGAAGCTCCGGTCGGCTAGGGGCGCTCTAGTGGTCATCGCGGCCTTTCTCGTCTTCGGCGCCACGGCGTACACGCCGGAGGACAACTACCTCGTCAGCTGCGGCTCCTCGGTGGACACGCTGGTGGGCAAGAGGCACTTTCTCCCCGACGGCTCCAACCCCGGCACGGTCACCCTGACGTCCACACGGAGCGCCGCGGTGGAGGCCTCGCCGGGCTCGGTCTCCCGGTTCCGCGACGCCGCGCTGTACCAGACAGCCAGGGTGTTCTCCGCGCCGTCGTCCTACGCGTTCGCCATCAGGCGCACCGGCCGCCACTTCCTCCGCCTCCACTTCTTCCCCTTCGCGAACGGTGGCGGCTTCGACCTCGCCGCGGCGGCCACGGCGTTCAAGGTGTCCACGCAGGACGCCGTCCTTCTCGACCACGGCTTGCCAGCGTCCACGGATAACTCATCATCGTCGCCGGTGGTCGTGGAGTTCCTGCTGGACGTGGCTCGCGACACGCTCGTGGTCACGTTCGTGCCGCTGGCCGGCGGGGGCGTCGCGTTCGTCAACGCCGTCGAGGTCGTCTCTGTCCCCGACGACCTCTTCACCGCCTCGGTGCCGCTGCAGACGGCCCACCGCGTCAACGTCGGCGGCCTGGCGGTCGCGCCCGACGACGACGCGCTCTGGCGAGAGTGGACCACCGATTGGACATCCCTCCTCCATTCTATGGCCGACGCGGTGACGCGGGAGGTCAGTTACAACGGGACGACGCCGAATCGCCTCCCTGGGCAGGCGACGGTGACCGACGCGCCGGACATCGTGTACGCCACAGCGAGGGAGCTTGTCCTCACGAGCAACTCCTTGGACGGCATGAAGCAGATGGTGTGGAAGTTCGACGTCGACGCGTCCTCCTCGTACCTCGTCAGGTTTCATTTCTGCGACATCGTCAGCACGGCTCCCCACCAGCTCCGCATGAACGCCTACGTCGACGACAACCCCGCGATTGAAGACCTCGACCTCGCCGCCCTCGGCGGTGGCATGCTGGCGTTCCCATACTACAAGGACTTTGTGCTGTCTGCTAGCTCTGTGTCCGGGAAACTCGCGGTGTACGTCGGCCCGTCCGTAAATGAGATCGTGATGCCCGCTGCCGTTCTCAACGGAATCGAGATCATGAAGATGCACACGAGCGCCGGCTCCGTCGTCGTCGTCGAGCCGTCGTCGTGGGCGGCGAGGTCGCGTCTGGCCGTCGTTGTCGGCTCGGCTTGTGGTGCATTCGCTTTCGTGTCCATTGCCGTTGCTCTCGCCACTGTCCTTTGGAAGAAACAGAAGGAGCGTGCTAAAGAGGAGCAGACGAAGCCGACGGAGACACAGTCGTCCCCGCCATGGATCCCGCTCTTGGGGCACATGAGCATCCGCCGCGCCATCGGACCAGCACCGCCGAGCTTCAGCAGTGCCACTGACACACCGGCAGCAGCGAGCCCCGCGGCTTCTGCTACTGCCACCGCGGTAATCCCGAGCTACCGCTTCCCGTTCGCCGTGCTGCAAGAAGCGACGCGCGACTTCGACGACAGCCTGGTCGTCGGAGAGGGAGGGTTCGGAAAGGTGTACGCCGCCGTGCTCCCGGATGGCACCAAGGTGGCCGTGAAGCGCGCTAGCCCGCAGTCGCGGCAGGGCGCGCGTGAGTTCCGCACGGAGATCGACCTGCTGTCCGGGCTGCGCCACCGCCACCTCGTGTCCCTCGTCGGCTACTGCGACGAGCGCGACGAGATGATCCTTCTTTACGAGTACATGGAGCACGGCTCGCTACGGAGCCGCCTCTATGGCCGCGGCGGCGCCGTGGTTCCGGTGCTCAGCTGGGCGCAGCGGCTGGAGGCGTGCGCCGGCGCGGCGAGGGGACTGCTGTACCTGCACACTTCCGCGGCAAAGCCAGTAATCCACCGGGACGTCAAGTCTTCTAACATCCTTCTCGACAGTGGGCTCACGGCCAAGGTCGCCGACTTCGGCCTGTCCAGGGACGGGCCGTTGCTGGACGAGACGCACGTCAGCACGGCGGTGAAGGGGAGCTACGGGTACGTGGACCCGGAATACTGCCGAACGAAGCGGCTCACGGCCAAGTCCGACGTGTACTCACTCGGCGTGGTGCTGCTAGAGGCGCTCTGCGCGCGGCCCGTAGTGGACCGGAGGCTGCCGAGGCCGATGGCGATGCTGGTGGAGTGGGGGCTGCACTGGCAGGGAAAGGGCCAGCTGGAGAAGATCATCGACCGGCGCATCGCCGGGGAGGTGAGGCCTGCCGCGCTGACGAAGTACGGCGAGACGGTGGGCAGGTGCCTCGCGGAGCGCGGCGCCGACCGGCCAACCATGGAGGACGTCGTGTGGAACCTGCAGTTCGTGATGCGGCTGCAGCAGGCCGACGTCCTGGACCTCTCCGACGTCAACAGCCTCAACATGGTCACAGAGCTCAAGCCGCCGGAGCAGAGAAGAGCTGTTGATTGCGAAGCCGGCAGCGTGGACGATGGCGACGGGTTAGCCGACGAGGATTATACCGATGCGTCCATGAGAGGGACCTTCTGGAAGATGGTCAATGTTGGCGACAGGTGAACCGCATACATGGTTTTCAAAGGATAATGGTACCGCCAAAAATGTGCTTGTTTTTTTTAGGATATGTCAGTAGGCAACATCAAATGATGAACATGTTTTTGTACTACTCTATTAGTGCCCCACATTTTATTTTGATGGAATACAGAGCAAGCAAAATGATTTATGTGCACCTAGTACAACAAACATATACTATTATGGTCTACAGAGAGTGGTACCAATACAAACTCATACATATATAGATAAGTCTTGTTCAACATGTTTGGAAAGCTTCATCAGCATTGGAAGAATTCGATCCCATCTTTAAGCGTAGGTCCTGATCTATTTTAGTGTTAGCACTTACATATTCAGATTGCCTTAGACACAACCACAAAATGTAATTTCGTAGCAATTGGGCATTTTTAGAGCGCATTAGGCACGACAACATATGGAAGCAAGACTTACGGTTAAAACTACATTTTTTTTAAATTTTCTTTTGAAAGGGAAAACCAAGCAGAGTCGATGCACACGACTTTTATATTAAAAGAAATAGATGTATCAATATCCAAAGTAGTAGCACGCAGGCTCAACACAGTTTAGGATCATAGAGAGTGGCTATATGAATCACCCACCGAAATTTAGATGAAAATGCAACACTACACATTTGGCAGACGTCTAGTGTGCAAAGATGGCCTCAACGACCGTCATCAGCCCAATGCATCCAGACTCCAAACGTCCTTGCTGGTTATCTGGGGGAAGACGAGACCACATGTTTATCCGGTATGTGGCGTGATGAACAACATGCAAAACATTTCCAACTCTTGCATTGATAAAGATAACATCATTTCCACAATTTCAAATTGCCCAAGGAAAAACACAAACGTAAATACGTGCATGATTTAGTTCTCTTATCAATTCCGTCTAACCAATGACCAAACATATTAGCAATAATATTTGGGGTGCTAATACTAAAGGTAAAATGAACAAGTCTCAAAATCTTTTTAGCAAAATCATAATTGATAAAAAGATATTGAACATATTCATTTGTGTCACAAAAGATACATTTTTTTACTACTTCTCCATCTTCGCTTAGCCAACTTATCTTTTATTAAAAGTTATTTTCTATAAAGGAACTGCATAAAAATCTTAAAATTTTCAACGGAACCTTTAACTTCCACAAATATTTGCGTAAGAACCTAACATTTCATTCATTAGGTGCCCATACATTGATTTAACTGAAAACACACCTGTTGGTGTTACTTTCCACGTAAAAGAACCATGAACATTAGATAAAGAAACTGCCATCAATCTCTCTACTAAATCTAACCATGCAGTCCATTTACCCCCCACCAAAGGGCGTCTAAATTGCAAGTTTGGATGAGCGTGACTAAGAACGTGAGATACCAAAACATTTTTCTGTCTAACGATATTAGACAGGATCGGATATTGAGATGTAAGAGGTTGTTCCCTAACCATGGGTCCTCCCAAAATCTTATTCCTTGCCCATTCCCAAGAGAGAAAGAAGTGTTATCAAAGAAGGCACCTTTAAATCCCATAATCCCTTTCTAAAAAGGAGAATATATGGATTTTGCCTCATTCTGACATAGAGGCTTATCTTTAATGTATTTATTCTGTAGCAACTTATGCCACACTCCTTCCTGAGTTAATAGTTTAAAAAACCACTTACTAAGAAGACACTTATTCTTAATACCCATCACCCCAATACCAAGCCCCCTGGTCTTTAGGCCGACAAATTATATTCCACTTACATAGCCTATACTTCTTTTTATGTTGGTTGTTTTGCCAAAAGAAACAAGATCTATAGAAGTCTAACCTTTACAGTACCCCAAGAGGTACTTCAAGATAGAAGAACATCGGTAGAATTGTTAGAACTTAATTTATTGGAACAAGCATGTCTCCATATGAGAGTAGCTTTCCAATCCACGAGCTTATCGTCTGCTCAAAATGATCCTCAACATTGTTTCCGGAGGCGATCATGGTGATGTAGAGGCCTCCGGTAACGATTCCCCCCTTTGACAGGGTGTCGCAGCAGGACTCCAGAAAACCTTGATTGTACTTTCAAGGTGACGAGGCCTCTTTGTATGTTTCGTGGAAAATAACTCCTCCGTTGATGGTTTTAGGGTTAAAGGCAATTTATAGGAGAAGAGGCGACTTGAAGCGGTGGCCAGAGGCGCCAGGCGGCCGCGCCTGGCACCCTCCTGGTGCCCCCTGGCTTCCATCTGGGTCTCCTTTGGACTCCATCTTCGTTCCGGGTAAAAAACGACTTCCGTGGATTTCCAGGCCTTTCCGAGAACATTTCTTCAAAAAAATTATGAAATAGAAAAACAGCAATTGGCCTCGGGCCTCTTGTCAATAGGTTAGTCGATGAAAACATCCGAAAAAACGAAAGGAAACATGTGAGAACATGAAAATAACATAGGGTACTAGATAGAAAACAAGCATGGATCATAAAAAATTATAGATACATCTGCAACATATCAGCATCCCTAAACTTAACTCCTGCTCGTCCTCGAGTACGGAAGGGATAACAAAATAATTTTTGAGGTGACATGAAGCCAATACAAATCTTGATCAACGTTATGTAAAAGCATTGCAAGATGAGATCGAAGTACTTTAACAAAGGCATGATAAATTATTTCAACTAATGTAAACTTAAGAACCATGTTGTCATATGAAAAGTTACACAGACAAAATATAATGAATAACGCAATTTTTTTTGAAACATTGAATAATGCAACACTGAATGAAATAAGTTTTTTTCCATCATAAAGAAAAACATAACAACATGGTATCCCGCTTGACCTTTGTGTGGTAGAAAAAATAAATTCTAGGACACCTTCAAAGTTTAAATGTGGACGCAATACACACAATTCAAGAATAGGTAATACCAAAAGCATGAATAAATCAATAAGAAATTTTGGGACTATGCACATTATACCTAGAATGACAACTATGCTCTCTAAATAGGTGCATAGAGTAAGAAGATGAAGACTTAGGAAAAAAGTAAAAGAAAGGCCATTCGCACAGGGAAGCAGGGATTACTCATGTCCTAGACTTTTTTTTAATAAAACAGAGATTGAAAACAAATTTTGATAGGGATTTATGTCCATGTCAATGAATGGTAAAGAAAAACTTATGAAAATCCCATGTCGATCAAGGTGTTTAGACTTTTGAGATTAGTTTCCATTCGAATTTTTTTATTTAGTTGGCACTTCCCCCACCTTTTCTTTCACAAACCAGAGCTAGCCATATCCACGGGTGCCCACCAAAATTCATCAAACAATGGGAAAGTGCCTTTTTTATATTTTTTTATGTTCATATTATTTGGCACTAGCTCTCTGCAAACTAGGATGAGCACAAATTCCATACTCATCGGGTGAAATAAGGGAGAATAACCTTGCTTGACACAAACCCTAATAAACTTTAAACTACTTCCTCCTGATCTAAAACAGGAACACAAAACAGGTAATAATTTTGAAGGTTAGAAGGTAGCACATGATTAATTTACTTGGAGTGGCGATGAAATACCACATATAGGTAGGTATGGTGGACACATTTGGCAAACTTTGGTTTTTGGAAATTGGATGCACGACTAAAGCTCATAACCAGTATAGGTTGAAGGCTAGCAAAAGACTGGGAGCAACCAACTAAGAGAGCAATAACGGCTATAATAATGCATAGCGACAAAACAACATTAATGAAAGCATGAATTGATATTACAAGTCAAAAACTAAATAATAATCAAGGCTAGAGGTGACTTTGTTTGTACTCATAACATGGTGTGAGCATGCACCAAGTCAATCCAAGTAAACCATTTATAGGAGAATACCACAATAGTATGCTTCAATATGAAGAAACAACACATGATTAAACTCAATGTCTCATTAAGAACTCTCATCTATTTGAGACTAGTCATGATACATCATAAATAACTAAGCACACACTTAAAATAACATCTAACATGACATACCAAAGTTTAAGCCACACTCAATACAAGCTCCCTTTTGCACCACTATAAGCATGAAACAATTTACTCTTTTCCAATACCAATTAACTTATTTCAAACAACTATCAAAGCAAATAATAATTATATACCAGAGAGATAATCATATATAACTGAACCAAAACAACAATCTCTGAACAAAATTTGGGTGAAGAACAAGAGTAAAACACAGTACTAGCAAAACTGAACACTCAGAAGATAATAAGAGTGTTCTAGGCAATGAAAACAGAGCGTGTCTCTCTCCAAACTAAAAAATTCTAGGATCCAACAATAAACTACAGAAAATAAAAAAAAACAAAATGAATGCAAAATATAAAGACTCTCCTAGAATAACACATATCATGTGAAGCAATACAAATATAGTGTTTTGAGAGAAACGTGATATTTTGTTTGATGAAGAAGGGAATGCCTTGGGCACCCCCCTCCCTCAAAAGAACACCAAAATAAAGGGATTACGATGCAAATGCAAATATTGGCCGAAATCTGTCAAAACGGAATAGTCGGTTAAGATGGATTTTTTCGAAATTTTTCTGTTGCTCAAATCAAAAAGTGGGAAACTAATGAAAGTTAGATAACAAACTGGGTCAGGTACCTAAAACATTTAATTTTTTCTAGAGTTCTGGTTAAGATAATCGATGTTTTTGGTGAAGCTTAAAAATCTGGACAGAAAACAACAATTTCCCCAAATCATACTAACTGTCTATTAGAGGCTACTCTTGGCACAAAAACGAAATAAAAATGATAAGTAGAGGTTGCTATAGAGGTAAAAACTTCCAAGACTCAAAAATAACAAAAGAAAACATAAGAAAACAAAAAAAACAATGGAAAACAAAGTGGGTTGCCCCCCACAAGCGCTTTCTTTAACGACTTTTAGCTAGGCATGAAGAATAAATCAAGTATTATCAAGTTTCTTGTCATTAATATCATCAAAAAATTCTTCAATAACCCCCTCAGAAATTCTAGTTCTTTTAGCAATCGTTATAACACAATAAATTTTATCTACTTGATCGGCTCTCTTATCATCTCTTTTCTTTAGTTCCTGAATATTCTTCTCTATAGCCCCCATTTTTTCTGACACTTGTTCTACTGAAATAATAGCTTTTTTTCTCTTCACAAGGAGTGTTTCCTACTAAATTTCTAATAGCCTTGTAAGCCTCTCATGTCGGGGATCCTATAAAATTTCCTCCTGTTAATGTCTCAAGAATAAACCTATACCAGATGGTGGTGCCCACATGAAAATTCCCAAGGAGGACCTTGGTAGTATGCTTTCTAGTGGATCTATTTTTAGCATCATTAATTCTATACTAAGAATCTCTTAAAATTTCCCCACCTTTTTTTTGAAGGTGAGGACCTCATCCTCGGGAGACATAACAAAAGGAGTAGAGCTAGATACACTAACAAAATAAACTAACAACACAAATAAAAGACTAGAAACTAGAGAACTATTTTTTGGGGGATTTTGATAAAGAAAAACAAGATTAAACAAAAGTAAACTAAGAAAGAACAAAACAAAAGAAAGAGAGTGGACGTGTGAGACTCCCCTTGCAGCAAGTTACAAGTCCCCGGCAACGGTGCTAGAAAAAGTACTTGATGCTAACATGATCACACACTCGTTGGGAGACCCCAGGCAGAAGGTATGATGTAGTCTAGTGTAAAATTTCCCCCATTATAGAACTAGAGTTTTATCGATCCAAAAGGACTTTGTATTCTTGAAGAAGGTTACTTGTATCAACAAAGTCGTTTACCAATGTTGATCAAGCGTGGAACCTTCACACAAGCACAAACTCTCTCTTGCCCCAACTTTCCGGAAGGTTGTCAATCGTTCTTGCTGAAAACAGGAGAATTAAACGTATGGAGTCTTGAAACTAATTAAAGTGAAAACGGTACAACAAGGAAACAATATTGAAATCTCTTAAAAGAAGGTTGTACTTATGAGGAAAATAGGACTAGGGGCCATACGTTCACTAGTGGTGTCTCTCCAAAGAAAGCAATCATGTTGAGTGAAAAATTATAGTTGGGAAATTGACAAATCATGAACGTATAACAATACTATTACGCTGGGAGGGGAAATCATCACCGGAGGGCTCTACCCCACCATGTCCGCCTCCGGAACTATGCGTGAGTAGTTCATCCTTGGACTACGAGTCCATAGAAGTAGCTAGATGGTTGTTCTCTCCTCTTTATGCCTCATGTTTAGATCTCGTGAGCTACCCTACATGATCGAGATCATCTTATTGTAATGTTACATGTTGTGTTTGTTGGGATCCGATTAATATTGAATGGTATGTTTGTTGATTACCAATCTATCATGTTATCTTCATGTGTATGTTATTTATGATCTTGCATGCTCTCCACTGTTAGTAGATGCTCTTGCCAAGTAGATGCTAGTGACTCCAAGAGGGAGTATTTATGCTCGATAGTGGGTTCATGCCTGGGATGTGTTGTTGCCATTAGGGAGAAAACAACGATGTTTACATTGTTTATATTACACACTTTGCTAAATGCGTCTATCTGTTGCTTGCAACTTAGTACCCAAAGATTGTTCGAATGATATTCTGAGGGTGTATTATTAGTCATAGATGAAGTTGGATAACAGTCTATGAGACTTGTTGTAATGCCCACATGAATCACATAGTAATCATCATGTCATGCATATGCACTATAGTGCAGCCTTTATATCTGTCAATTGCCCAGCTTTAATTTGTTTACCCAACATGCTATCTATCTTTTACGGAGAGACACCACTTGTGAACTGTGGACCCTGCTCCGTGTTCTCATACTAATAATACAACCACTCCAATTACTGTTATCACACTGCTTCCACTGTTTTCACATTGCTACTTATGTTTTTACATTGTTCTCGTACTGTTTTTCTACACCATACATTTAACCTCTTTGTTATCATCAAAACCGGTGAGACTGACAACCTCACTGCTTCATTGGGGGCAAAGTGAATTGATTGTGTTGTATAGGTTCCATGTTGTTGCTGAACCGGTAGTGTGCCCTACCTTATCAATTGCATCAACCTTCAGAATTTACTTCTCCTCCTACTGGTCAATTCAACCTTGGTTTCTTTTCTAAGGGAAACTTCCCGCTGCACTCTTCACAACCTTTGTCTTGGGGTTTACCAACGAGTGCAACTACGCACCCCATCAAGTTTTCTATCGTCGTTGCCGGGGATGAAGAGAATTTATGCAAGCGGAGTCTCTCACTTCCAATATCTTTACTTTGTTTTAGTTTTTCTTATTTTATCTTGTTTGCTTCTCTTCGTCAGAAACACACAAAAAATTCTTATTCTAGTTGTTGTTTTTATCCTGTTTTTTATTTTGCTAAAATGAGTACTCATGTTCCTTTTACCATGTCACATGAGGAAATGATCTTCACTTTCAAACAAGGGAGTGATGCGAGTTTTAAGGAAGCCGTGTCTAGAGTTTTTGATTCCTATTGCAGAACTGAACCTAAAATGACTCTAAGCCTATTTCTTTGTAGTTTTTATTTTGGTCTTGTTCTTTGCTATAGATATGCTTTGGATACTATGGTAGGAGGACATTTCCTCCATTACGATGGAGATCAAGCTTTTAATGCCATAAAAAAATTAACTGCAACCTATAGTTCACCTAGTAGCTCTGATAAAGCCTTTGCAAGCATTTATGCTAGATTGAATACCCTTGAGTCACACATGTCTTGTTTAAAATAAGGTTATAACCGGATGCGTGAACATTTTGAATATGTCCCAATAAACTCTGAAGCCTCAAATATGATTCCTACAGTAAAGTTTGAAATAGGTGGTGAAACTTTTAATGCTTGTTGTGATATTTTGTGTGAATTTTGTCTTAATCCTAAAGAAATTTATGAATCTTTGAGTCTTCGGGGATTTACTGAGGGAGGAGAAGAAATACATATCACTAATAGCACCACTATATTGCCCATTTGGATAGCTGAGGGAGTATTTACAAAAATCCTAGGAAGAATGGTATCCACTGATTACCTTGTTATTGAATGTGTAGGAGAAGGAAAAATTACCCTTGGAAGATCTCTACTAAAGCTCTTGGGAGCAACTATTGATGTGGGGAAAGGTACCATGACTTTCATTTCCAAATCATGCTCCAACCATCAGTTTCCCCAAAAGTAAGAATAAGGGTAAGAAAGGTAAACGTAAGCCTCGTACCAATTTGGATGCTTCCTCACTTGAAAACACTTGATTTTCTCTTCTCATGCCTAGCTAAAAGGCGTTAAAGAAAAGCACTTCTTGGGAGATAACCCATGGTTTTATTTTTTTCTTTCTTTTCTTTGAGCCAAGGTGTTGTATACTTATGTAGCAACTCCTTTGTGTCTTTATTTTCACGTGTTAGCAGTGCCAAGTGAAGTTTCTAGCGAAAAGTGGAGTTGGTTTTGGATTTCTGCGCAAAAAACTAATTTTTGGTGTCCACCGTAAAAATCGTATAATTCACAAAAAGATCAAAATGACTTAAAACATTTTTTGGTTATTACTCAGCGGATTCCGAATCTTTTTTGTTCTTTATGATTTTCGATTTGAGAAACTTAAGTGCCCCGAAAAAATTCGTCATTACAGATTGTTCTGGTTTTGACAAATTGTGCCATTTTTCTTGCATTTGCTCTTTTACTATATATAGTGGATTTATTTGCTTCACGAAACATAAGTGGCTGTATCTAATGTTTAAAACTACCAATATCACTTGTGCCCATTCAGAACCCATGAATTTTTTATTGTTGCACTAACCCTCTAATGCGAACTACTTTGAGTGTGGTGTAAAGGAAGTTTTCAAGGGTCAAGAGAAGAGGGTGATATAATGTGATCAAGAAGAGTGCAAGGACAAAGCTTAGGGATGCCCCGTTGGTTCATCCCAGAAAATTCTAGGAAGACTCAAGCGTCTAAGCTTGGGGATGCCCAAGGCATCCCCTTCTTCATCAACAAATTATCAGGTCACTTCTAGTGACACTATATTTTTATTCGGTCACATCATATGAAATTCACTTGGAGCGTCTTTTATTTTTCATGTTTTATTTTTTTTCCTTTCTTTAATAAATATAATTGGAACCTAGCATTCTTGTTCGGGAGAGATACACGCTCCGCCTTTTCATTTGAATACTCGTTCTGCTCGTATTCTTAGTTTTTGTTCTTGGTGCTGCAATCCTTTTAGCTCCTGTTTTTCATGCATCTTTTATTCAGAGATGTTAGTTTTAGTAGAGTTATGTGAGTACTCTCTTGCTTAATTTCTGTATCATTTGGAGAGTTTTTGTTAAAATATATATTGAATGGTGCTTGATGCAAAAAAAATGTTGCATGTGGTAGAATTTATAACGGTGCAAAAAGAAGCTTGTATAGAGTGTGGCTAGACGTTTTCATGTCATGTTACATCTTATTTTAATTCTAAGCCTAGTGGTTATTTCTGTAGCATGACTTTTCTCAAATAGCTGAGAGTGTTTAATGTGCCATTGAAAGAATCATGAGTTGTTTTTATCATATTGAAGCATAAAGTTGTGGTGTTCTCCTTTAAATGTGTTATTTGGTTGACTTGGCGCATGCTTACACCATGTTTATGACTACAAACCAGTCACTTATAGCCTATATGATCATTTAGTTTTTTTTACTTGTAATATCAGTTATGCTTTGAGTAATAATGTTTTTGTCGCTATGCATGATTATGGCCGTTATGCTCTCTTGATTTGTCTCTCCCTGTCTTTGTTAGCCTCCACTTTTACTGAGTATGAGCTCTACTCGTGCATCCAACTCCCAAAAACTAAAGTATTCCAAATGTGTCCACCATACCTACCTACATGTGGTATTTAACCGCCACTCCAAAGTAAATTGCTCATATGTTACCTTTAAATTTTTTCAAAATTACTGCAATTTTGTGATCATGTTTTAACTCATGAGGACCTGAATAGAGAATATGTATCTCATTTGTTGATTGGATTTCACACCCTGGACTAGTGGCGTCATCATATTATCCAATTTATAGAAGAGCTCGCAGCTAGGTGCCCAGCCCCAAAACTTAATACAACAAATTCTCTTATCTATTTTTCCCCTGATTTATGAGTCAAAGCATAATTGTATAACCAAAAGAGAAAGAGGGATGACCTTCTACCCAGATGCGTCCTTCTATGGGAGCCTCTCTTGTGAATTCTAGTTGGCTTGTGACTACTGTATTTTCTGTTTACCATTCTTTGACATAAGCATACACACCTCTCTAAAAAATTGTTTTCCAGACCTTTATTTTACAAAATAAAAAGCTCTAGCACATGAGTAATCACCGATTCCCTCTTCGAAGGGCCTTTCTTTTTTTACTTTTATGTTGAGTCTCCATCTTCTAACTTAATGCACAGTCGAGAGAGCATAGTTGTCATTCTGAGTTTAATGTGCTTTTATCCCCAAAATATTATAGATTGATTCATACCTTGTTATTACTTGTTCCAAATTAACTGTTCTAGTCATCCTCTTAAACTTTGAATGTGTCCTCGCATTTATGTTTTGCCCCACTCTTAAGGACAAGCGAAATATCACTTTGCCATGTTTTCTTGATGCTAGAAACAAACATATTACTTTCAAATGCATTATTACTCATGATCTTCTATTTGTGTTACTTTTCATAATGCAAAATGATTGCTATGTTTCATTGTTAAAATCATATCTATCATGCTTGTGTTTAAAGTACTATGATCTCAACTTACATATGCTTTTACAATTATGATGATCAAGTTTATGTTGGTAGCATGTCACCTGAGAAATTATTTGTTTTGTCGTTTACCTACTCGAGGACGGATAGGAACTAATCTTGGTCCATAACTTCTGATGTTCCATGTTTTTTCTTGTTATTTGCTACATGTTTGCTATACACTTTATATCATTTTTATCTATTTATAGGGACTAACCTATTGACAAGATGCCAGAGCCAGTTCATGTTTTCTGCTATTTTATGTTTCAGAAAAGTTGTTCTGGAAATATGCTCGGAATTGGAAAATTCAAACACCGGAAGTCTTAGAAAGTTGTCGGTGCACACGGAGTCCGGAGGAGACCCGGAGGGGGGCCACAGGGGCCCCACACCATAGGGCGGCGCCCCCCGGCCGCGCCATGTGGTGGTGTGGTTTCCTTGACCACCCACCGACGTTGCCCTTTCGCCTATATAATCCCCCCAGACAGTAAACTCTAAGAAGATCCCACTTTTCCACGAAAAACACCTGAGGCCGCCGTCATCGTCAACCCGAGTTCGGGAGGCTTCTGGAGTTCTCCCCAGCACCCTGACGGGAGGGGAAATCATCACCGGAGGGCTCTACACCACCATGCCGGCCTCTAGAATGATGCGTGTGTAGTTCATCCTTGGACGAAGTAGTAGCTAGATGGTTGTTCTATCCTCTTTATGGCTCATGTTTAGATCTCGTGAGCTCCCCTACATGATCAGGATCGTCTTATTGCAATGCAACATGTTGTGTTTGCTGGGATCCGATGAATATTAAATGATATGCCTCTTGATTATCAATCTATCATGATCTTTATGTGTATGCTATTTATGATCTTCCATGCTCTCCATTGTTAGTAGATGCTCTAGCCAAGTAGATCCTAGTGACTCCAAGAGGGAGTAATTATGCTCGATAGCGGGTTCATGCCTCCCTTTCATTTGTGCTCGAGTGACAGAAACGTGACGAATGGGGGATGTGTTGTTGCCATTACGGAGATAACAACGAGGGTTCATGCCTCCCTTACATTGTTTACATTACACACTTCGCTTAATGTGATTATCTGTTGCTTGTAACTTAATACCCAAAGATTGTTCGGATGATATTCTGAGGGTGGATTATTAGTCATAGATGCAGTTGGATAACAGTCTATGAGTCTTGTTGTAATGCCCGCATGAATCACATAGTAATCATCATGTCATGCATATGCACTACGGTACAACATTCATATCTGTCAATTGCCCAACTGTAATTTGTTTACCAAACATGCTATCTATCTTTTATGGAGAGACACCACTAGTGAACTGTGGACACCGGTCCATTTTCTCATACTGATAATACAACCACTGCAATTACTGTTTTCACTCTGCTTCCATGGTTTTCCCACTACTAGTATTTTCACATTGTTCCTCTACTGTTTTCCACAACATACATTTAACCTCTTTGTTATCTTCGAAACCTCTGAGATTGACAACCTCACGGATTTGTTGGGGCCAAGTTGATTAATTGTGTTGTGTAGGTTCCATGTTGCTACTGAACCGGTAGTGCGCCCATGCCACATCAACTTCATCAACCTTTGGAAGTTGCGTGTCCTCCTACTGGTTGATTCAACCTTGGTTTCTTTTCTAAGGGAAAACTTGCCACTGCACTCTGCACAACCTTTCTCTTGGGGTTTACCAACGAGTGCAACTATGCACCCCATCACTTACAAATGAAAAAACATAGACGCAAACAACTTCTAGCATGCCCCTATTTATCGCTCTTAGCTCCACGCTTCTGGCCAGCTCGCCCATGATGTCGCCCCAGCACACCTTATTTGGGCCGACTTTGATCCAGTTTGTTAGGGCGCCTCCAGTGCGAGGATAAGCCCAAATCATAAGTAATAAAGTAGCCTCAAGACCTGTTCATAAACATTGTGACCATCTACCTTAGCTTAAAAAGGTTAAGAGCCGGCCATACCAGTAAGCCCGACCACAAGAAAAATTTAACATTATTATTCACGGTTTCCTAACAAGATTCATACTGTTTGCATTGCATGCGACATAAGTTTTTGGTTGAGTGGAACAAAGATTAGAAAACTAAAAGGTCAGCTCCATCTTTTGACCCAACTATTCCATAAACATTATGAGAGTTTCAATCTTCTACCCCCTATGTTCACTTTTACAAGGAATTTTAATTTTAGACACATACATCCTAAAATGAGTGAATCTATACTTATTTTATACATAGATTCACTCATTTTATTATGCATGCGGTCAAAATTGAAATGGTTTGTGGCGTGCCTTATAAAAGTAAATGGAGCGAGTATAACCTATCCGGTGGAGCCTACCTTATAGTCTAGTTGGAAAATAACCATTGGAGACACCCTTATCGAGTGCTCTTTGTCCAACGGTTTCTCTTCCCGTAGCTTTTCCATAAAAACAAAAAAAACAGGTAGCTACCCCCTACTAGTTGCCATGATCGACGACATACCAATAGGCCACTCCTCACTACTCACATTCGGTTGTTCACGTATCACGTCCCTAATACCGATACCGATAGATACTTTGCTAATTTCAAAAATTATATTTAACAAATTAATTTTTATGCAATCACTTTTCCATTTTTGCATTTTTTTGCTAGATTTTCCGATATATTTTTAGCACATTAACAATTTTTGACTAATGAACAATTTTCTAGATATGCAACATTTTTTAGGAATATATGATTTTTTTAAAGTTTCCGATAGACTCAAAGTGTTTACCTATGATAAATAATTGTTCAAATAAAGAATGGTTCACAAATTTTTTAAAATATTTATCTATGATAAAAAAAATGTTTTGCCATAAAATAAATAGTGTTCAACTATTCTGAAAAATGTTCACAGTTCAAAATATGTTCACGAGCTTCAAAAAAATATTATTGTGTCATAAATTGTTCACATGGCTAAAAATATGTTCACAAGTTCCAAAAACAATGTTCAAATATCTTTGAAAATTGTTGATGATTTAAAAAATGTTGATGCTTTGAAAAAAAATTACGGTTTATTTTTAAAAAATGTTCATGGTTTGGAAAATGTTCATGAAATGTAAAGAAATATTTTATTATTAAAAAATGTTCACGAAGTTCAAAAAATATTGGCATGTCAAAAAAAAATCACCGAGTCAACAAAAAAATTCACGTTCTAAAAACGTTCACGATTTGGAAAATGTTCACGGGGTTCAAATATATTAGCGTGCCAAAAAATATCACCAAATTAACAAAAATGTTCACACTTTGAAAAATGTTCATGGTTTGAAAAATATTCACAAGGTTCAAAAAAATTATTGTGTCATAACAATTTCACCGACTTAACAAAAATGTTCACGAGGCTAAAAAAATATTAGTGCGTCGAAACATTTTAACTAAACTAACGAAAAAATCACGCTCTACAAAATGTTCAGAGATATTCACGATGTCAAACAATATTAGTGTGGCAAAAAATTTCATCTACATTAAAAAAAAAAGCTCACGTATTCTTAAAAAAAAAATACTGTTTAAAAGATATTCCCGGTTAATTTTTCAAAAAAAATCAAGGTTTGAAAAATGTTTACGAGTAAAAAAACTATTCATGTGTTATCAAAAAAGAAAAAGGAAAAAAGAAGAAAACTTTAAAAAGAGAAACAAAAATATCCACATATTACACCCTAAAAAAGTATAGAAATTAAAGGGTAAAAAACGGGAAAAGAGCGAGTAAAACCCAAGAAATAGAAAAGACGAAAAGAAGAAAGGAAAAAAAAAACAGAGCCAGTATAGCCGTATAGGCCTCGTATGGATCTTTTCTTCGTTACGAGTCCTACTAGGACTCGCAAAGAGGGAGGAATAGTGTCTGAGCAATAAATAGGGACCCAGCGAGAACAGAACGCTCGACCACGCACGCAGCTTTCCCTCCCGGCCCTTCCGTCCTCCAAACCCAAACCCTAGCCTTTACCGGCGACTCGCAAAATAATGGGAAGAAATGCAGCTGTGCATCCATACGTTCTCCAGCATCTAGCCTTTACCAGCGGTCTGCCGTATGTCCACCCTGATCTCTCTCGTTCAATCATGCACCTGATCTTGTTCAAAGCAAACCGTTCTGTTTACTGACGGGGATACAGAGTTTTTCTTGATAGTATAGGAGGTTGATATTATTGACTGTCCGCACATTATATCTCTATACGGGCTCTCCGGCTTTCGGTAAACAGTTTTGATATACAGAAAGCAAAAGAAGTTTATTTTCCCTATCTAAACTAGGATGCTATTGTGGATGTTTCATTCATCTCATAAAATAACGGAAACCATTGCTCTGCTCCTCATTGAGTCTGCTTGTTCAAAATCAGGTGTGAGGAGCAGCATCTGGCTGAGCCTGCATCTGCACAAACACTGCATAAACTGGATTTCTTGTCCTTGGAGGATCCGCACTACGGTACGAGGATGGAGGGATCGTCCAGCGCTACCGCCTCCTTGCCCTCTTCGTGTGACGCCATCGAGGCCTCGCCGCCATCAGGGGGCTGTCTTTCCTGGTCACCCATTTGGACAGACCGGGACTTTGACTGGGGAATCACATTCCACACCATCCAAGACCGTGCGGGATATTTCCGCACATTTCCTCATGTGGGTGGACCGTTTCATAGCAAAGACGAAGCTAACAAGGCTATTGATCGCTACCTCACTGACCAAGAGGATTTGACAATGTAAGGCTTCTCAACTGGGGCATATATTTCCATCGATTCATCGCTTCTGTTCCGTTTGCATAGCTGCAACTGGAATATTCAGAGACACAGCTTGTATGACGTAGGCCACAAAAGATTATCACAAAAACCCATGCGTGACTTTAAATTTGCTTTGGTTGGTTGAATAAAAGGCCCAGAGTAGATTAAAATTAAATACTCCAGCTTGAGAACCGCTCATTAATGTTAAGGCATGGAAACAGTTATGTTCTGTTTTTGTTGATAATTATCACTATGAGCTGTATTGAAAGTAATTTTGGAGCTGTTTGGTTCCTTTTCAAGAGGTACAGTTTAGCTAATTATATACCAATTCACTCTAAACTTTGTGTTGGTTTGATAACTTCGATCGCACTGTGATATTCCACTTTTCAAGAGGTACAGTTAGCTAATCATATAGAATACTCTAAACCTCAACAGGGGCATGGGCCTTTCTGAAGTGGATAGGCTTATACAACACTACCGTTACTTTCCTGATGGCACAAAGAGGCGTTTGAGAAAAGGGCAACCAATTGATAAAAGGCGTGATACGACTTACCAATTGGTTCAAGCTCTTGTGTACAAGTACAATGACCATCACAACCTTTTTGGGGTTTGCTCTCCGTCCTCCTTCCCTCCAGCCTCTTTCTGTCCTGCTACCAGGATTACATTGTTTCATATTGTCTTGCCCGTTATTGTAACCATTAATCACATTCACTTATCAGACCCACGTACGCTTCTTATTTTAGGATCTTGCATATGAAGTTAAAGATGTTCTGGGTGAGCCGTCTACTTGGGAGGAAGAAAACTATAGGCTGTACACTCATATAAATTTTACTGCAAAGACCAAAAGACCTGATGGTTTTCACGCTAATCTATTCTTTGCTGAAGTCACATATGTGAGCGGGGATGATAAAACAGTGGTGAACTGTTGCTGCATGGTCAAACCTTTTGATAATGGTACCCTATACTCTTTTATCTTAACTTATGTACTGTTGAAATGCATTTTGTGAGTTACAGTAACTTGAACTTACATGTTAGCCCGTTTTGTGAATGTGTTTCTGTCTCTAGTAAATGACCCTTAATTAGTTAGCCTGTTTGTTTTCCCCTATTTCATAATATTGTCCATTGTGCTTGAGCTTTACATTTGTAATATTTCGGTCCGTGCACAGCCATATGTAATGAATGCATATACACGGTTTATTACCTTCAATTGTTGAGGCTGTTAAATGACGATTTCTGTCTCTTTGAAACAAAGGTCCCTGCCTTGGTTGTGGAACTACCACGAAGCACCCCAACGGTGGTAATGCATATATTGGTGGTCACAGGAATGCCACATATAGCCTACCAACCAGCGGCCGTCCTGTAAAAGCTACTTGGGTCTACGAAGAGGACGTGCGTATAAGTGTTTATTTCCTTGCAATCTGGCTTTTAACACTTTTATTTGTTTCAATGTTCATCGCTAAATACACCCCTTTTGCAGTCTGATGAAGAGGTGGAAAGGCTGAGATTTCAGTTCGGGGTAATGGCATATATATTCTTGTGCTGTTGTGCAGTATTAGTACCGTCCATCTATTCTTCTTTTACTGATGGCTTATAATTATGCTGTGCTCGTGTATTTATTTTCTGTAGGGAGCTCCAGCCACTGCCGGTGTACCGCCTGAGGCTTAGCTAGTGCGAAGGAAAACTTAGATTGTGGCCAATAAAGATCCTCTTGCATTTTCTAATGAAAGATCTGCCTTTTCATGTCAACCTGCCAAGTTTGAGCTATACTTGTCAGTTGTCACCAGGACATTGAAAAGATAGATTTTTGTTTTGTTTTGGATAGACCTAGTCATGATGAGCAACACTCTGTGAGTAAGTTCATGTATCTATATCATCTGAAAAAAAACCTATTTTGTCCAAAATGGACAGTTCTATGCACACCCATATATAACTTGATTAATTGTCCAGTTATATTGTAACAAGAAGCCGCTTTTGTTATGAGGGGAAATATTTTTTTTCAAACCAAGAAAGCATGCAGAAAGGAAACAACAAATCGGTAAGTATTTTCTGCCAGCCCACCAAATCGAGCTAGAGATTTACTAGAATAAAGACTATATGCATGCTCAATGCTAACTCCTCTGCTCGGTAGCTGTAACTCCACGTCGCAGTAGGGTTGTGCCTCTGTCTTGCAGTTGGCATCATGGTTAGGGGCATGCGGTGAAGAGAAGAAGGCCATGCGGTGAAGAGAATCAAGGGGAAGTACGTAGTTGCTAGTGCATTGTATAGTAAAAAATTAAGCTCCAAGTACTGTGAGTGCTCTTCTTACTAGTGTGCGTGCTCGTTTGGTGTTTGTCGTCCGTCAGAAGCCTCTCTGCCATAGTTGTCAGAATCATGATTTTATCATACGATTTTACGAATTTACGACCCAAATTGACTGGAACGATTCAACGATTTTACTAGGTAGAATCTGAGATTTTACGATTCTGAGAGTTGTGATTCTATTATTTGCGATCCTACAGTAAAGGTTCCGATCCGATTCAGAATCACGAATATGACAACTTTGCTCTCTTCATCTCTTTGTAATCATAACTTCAGTTCTGTTTTAGTTTTGTAAGAACAAGTTAGTCTGCTAGTTGGGACAATGTTATTCCCCAGTGAGAAGCACAATGGGTTGTAGCAGTTCATATCTGTCAGGTCCATGTTGGAATGTGAACCCGCATGCTAAATGCGAGACGCAGGTGTCAAAACTAGGTTTTAACTCTGGTAGGGTGGGGGTACAACCACCCTCCTAACCATCCAACCACAGGTTGGTTCTCTCTCTCCGAGTGTTCCCTTCCTCTCCTCCTTCTCACATGACTTGTCCTTTTGGGCTATGGACATATTCAATGTCTCTTGCAACACGATCGTTGATGCATCACACGCTTCAAATCTAGCATGGAGTTGGTCCTTCCCCTTGGCATCGTCTCGATTGCCGATGGACCAACGTTCGCATTTCCGGTGGTCTTAGAAGTGGGGGAGCTCTCCTCTTGGTGTGCATGCATTTTGCATTCTACAGAAAATTTTCTAACGATGATGACTCTAGAGGGAGCCCGTCTATATTTTATAGATTGTTTTAATTGTCTCGTCATCAAACTCCAAAAAGGGGAGATTGAAAGTGTTTTGGAGTTAATGATGTAACTGTTTTCTAGCAGAATAACAAAATAATTCCTTGCAATGATAACTGATAAAGCCAAGATCTATTACTATACGGATATAAAGTAACATAGGAGATCGGTGTTCATACCCTTGAATACCGAACACGGGGATTAGGCTCCCACACAAGGGCTACTGATGAACACAATGTAGCCGACCTCAAGATCGTGTAGTCATACCGGCGACAAGTGTCCCAAGTGTTGCACCTCCTAGTACTCGCACACATACGGTGCTTGACAACGACTCCCGGGCCTCCTTTCTAGCCGAGGTTCGAAAATTGATCTTCTGGACCGGAATTCCCGTAGCACGACAACGTGTCGCAGTAAAGCTACCTCTCATGAGCACAACCCAGACTTGGGGCTGAGAGAGAGAGATAGGGAGAGAGGGAGAGAGAGAGAGAGAGAGAGAGAGAGAGAGAGAGAGAGAGAGAGAGAGAGAGAGAGAGAGGTGCAAGAGCTGAGAGAGATCTCCCAATTTTATAAAATTAATTTTGTGTTTAAATCCAGGAACTCTTGATTGTTTAAATCCAGGAACTCTTGACGAAGAGAAGGAGGATGAGGAGGCCTGGCCCTGGCGCCACGCCTGGCGACTCCCCGTCGCCCGCGTGCCCCGCCTCGCCGCCGGCGGCCTCCGCCGCCCTGCTGCCAAGTATCCTTGGCGCCGCCCCGCCCCTAGTTCCCAAGACTCCGCCCCCCAGCCACCACCCACCCACCCCCGTCCCCTGGTCTCTGCCCCCGCCACTTCCCTCCCATGCTCGACATCGACGGCTGCTGCTGCGGATGCGGTCGTTCGTGCGGACGCACCGCCGTGCGCCCCTGCTGCCCTGCAGACCACGCCCCCGGCCGCCGTGGAACAACACCAATGCCTCCCCAACCCTGTCAACGCCAACGCCAAGCTCCAGTTCCGCCGGCGGCCCCGATCCGCCGGCACGCCACAGTCCAGCCTAGGTACGGCGTTCCTCTTGCTCACCCTTCGCCGATTCCACACCACGGTTGCATCTTCGTCTGCTTTCGCCTCCTTTCTTTCCCCCGGCCGCTTCTGGATCACACCGGAGAGCCCGGGCGGAAATTGCAATGGTTTCTTGGTTAAAAACGCTCTTAATTTTAATTTCACCGGCTTCCCCGATTCCTTCTTCGTCTGCCAAATCCATCCTGCCGTTTTCACCTCCCTCGCAGCGTCTCCAGCCGTGGCCAAGCTCATCGTCGACCACGGCACCTTCGCCATGGGGACCTCTGTCTTTCGTCTTCACGCTTCGAGGAGTGCCGCGTTGACCGCTGTGGATTTCAGGGGTCCTCAGCGGTGGGCCCGCCGGTCCTGGCCCAGTCAACCATATCGCCCCGTAACTCCGTTTCGCCCCCCGTCTCGCTCGATGCTCGACCTATCGAACCCAACTGCGCCGCACCGCACGAATCTTCGTACGCTCACGCGTGCGCCCCCACGCCCCTCGACACGTCCAGGCCCGATCCCCATGACGTGGCCACCTCGCCCTCCACACTTGAACCTGCCGGCCCCGCGCTCCAGTGCGGCTACACGGAAACAACCCTATCCCCCCGCTCCGTCCCTATCCCCTCGCCCTCTCCCGTCCCCCTGTCACAACCCGCGCCGCCCGGGCCTCCCACCTCCCCATCCTCCTATGTCCCCTCGCCTGACACCGCCGCGCAGGTCCCGTCCGAGCCTACCGCCGAGCTACTGCCCATCACATCTCCGCGCCGTCCGGTGGTCGAGCACGCCGCGCCCCTAGGATATATGTTGAGGCCGCCCGGCTCCATTCCCCTCCACCGCTCACCCCCCGAAGCCACACCCTCTCCTTCTCCGCTGCTCGCCGGCGTAAACTCTGCTTCAAGTGCCTCAGCCCGGAGCACCCCGTCAAGGAGTGTAGGGACCCCGTCCGCTGTTTCTGCGGCCGGTTCGGCCACCGTAGCTGAAAATGTAAGCTCCCTCCATTGAGATTCCTCTCGACTAGGGCTTCTTCCATCCCCCCTGCTCACTCTCTGCTCCTTCCTCCCCCAAGATCTCCGACGTGCTCCGCCAGGGACGCTCGCGCTCAACCTCCCCGCCCCGCGCTGCCGCTCCGGGAGGCCGCCGCGGACCACCGCTATTCCGCCCCGCGACCCCCTACCCTCGCGGCCCCGTCTCGCCCTCGTCCTCCACGCTCTCAACCACCGATGCGCCGCGGGCAGTCGTGGCTCGGCCCCTAGCGGCCGAGTGCTTCATGCCCCTAACGGATGGCTCCCAAAGTCGCCGCTACGCCTTCGCCATCGTCAATCCGCCTTCTGCCAGCCCGGGCTTCCTCCTGCGTCGCGCCTTCGAGGCCGTGGGGGGGGGGGGGGGAACCCCACCGTTGGCCTCGCGGCTTCGCACTACGGGGCCATGCTGCTGGTCTTCTCGTCCCAAGAGGAGCGCGACGCCACCATGAACATCTTCCCCGCCTCGTTCCTCGGCCACACCATATCCCTGGAGCGGCCCGAGCTCGCGGGAAACCGATCCAGCTGGAGGTACTCGCACTTCGCGCAGCTTTGGGCCTTCGGATTTCCCCTCGAGCATTGGACGGAGGGAGGTATACGCACTGCCTTCCGTTCGATCGGAAGCGTATGTTGCATAGACCCCCTCTGTCTAAACGACTTGGACTTCTCCTCCGTCCGTCTGGTCATCCACTTGGAGAACGAGGGCGCGGTTCCCCTCTCCCTCCTGCTCCGCGACTTCGAGGGGGAGACAACTTCGGAGGTCAAGTTGGAGGTGGTCCGCTGCTGGCCTTCATCCCCTTCCGGATTCTCCCACGCGGGCCACTACAACGGCGACGGAGGAGACACACCCCACCGCGGCAATCGCGGCAGCCCCCCTCCACGTCGCGGGCTTGACGGCATCGACTCCTCCTCTGAGAAGGCCAACGAGGTAATCGACATCTCCTCTGACGACTCCGAGCCGCCCGCGAGGGCCCAGCCCGTCTCGGGGCCCTCCTCGTGCCTCCCCGTGGACCTTTGGGGCCGCATCATCGCTAGGCGCATCGAGGGGATGCGCTCTCCTGCGCCGTGGTCTTGCCCTGACGACTACGACAGCGCCGTGGCGGGCGCCACGACTGCGGTCCTCTGGGACCGCATCCTTTCGCGCCGCCTTGCCGCCGAGTTCCCGGAAACAGGGCTTGATGCCGATCAGGTCTGCCACTCTTCCACGCCTTCCCTTCCCCCGGCTCCCTCCCCAATCCCTTTGGCCACTGCTCAACCTAAATCTCCCCCTCTCTTACTTCAGTGGTATGACACGCTGGCGATCCCTCCTCCCCCACCGCTCCGTCTGACCTCGCCCTCGGAGACGACGGGTGCCCGGCGGTGCTTCACGCAGGCCCCGAGGAGCACGAGGACGCGGTCCGCAAGCAGAGGGTCCGGAGCAAGCGCGCGGCCGACTCGGCTTTTAAGGCGAGGCGCAGTGCTCGGCTTGCTGACAAGGAGCCAGCCTTGTTCGTCGACATGATGACACGGGCGAAGGTGGCCAAGGCGTCCAAGTTCGACACCTCCAAGGGCTCGCCGCGCGTTCGCACGGCCCTACCCGCCCTCTGCATCGACGACGGGGTCCCCGAGACTATCAGTCTCCCCTCGCTTCAAGAGCTGGGCGCCGCTTGCGGCGTCGACCCCGCTGCCGTCGCGGTGGGAGGCATGGTGATCCTCTCTGCGCCATGATTGGCGCCGCCCATCAGGGACCTCGCGACGACAACGCTGCACCACCGTCCTCGTCTGCATCCCTCAGCCGCTGTGCCGGCAGTAGTTTTAGGCTAGCCCCTGGTTCCCTTCCGTGTGCCTCAGTGGCTGGAACCATCTCTCTTTTTGGCTCTGTTTGCCGGGGTGTGGCGAGTGATGGCGCTAGGCCGCTCGCGTTTTGGCCCTCCTGCGCTGAGGCACGCTCCATCTTGGTGTACTTTCCCTGCCGATGCGATTGACGGTTTATATTTGCTACTCTTGGAATGTCCGTGGCCTTGGTGATCAGGACAAATGCGCTGTCGTTAAGGCTGACCTCGCCGTCGTCCCCCCTCACGTTCTTTCCCTTCAAGAGACCAAGCTCGCCTCGCTTACGCCCGTGAAAGCAGCTAGCTTCCTCCCTGCCTCTCTTCGCTCGTTCCAATGCATAGACGCTACAGGATCCGCGGGTGGGATCGTCACTGCCTGGAACTGCCAATTTTTCTCTCTCCGCTCCTCACTTGCCACTAAACACGTCCTAAGTGTGGATCTTACCTCCACCGCCGATAACTCCTACTTTAGGTTCACTAACGTTTACGCTCCGTGCGCCAGCCCGGATAAAGCCCAATTTCTTGATGAGCTTCGCAGCCACGAACCGCACGACACGACACCCTGGATCATCTGCGGCGATTTCAACCTCTGTCGGTTCGCCGAGGATCGCAACAACCAGAACCTCAATCAAACGGAGGCTGACATGTTCAATGACTGCATCCGCGAACTTGCGTTGATTGAACTTCCCCTGAGGGACCGAAGCTACACCTGTTCCAACATGCGACCAAACCCCACTCTTGTCCGCCTCGACAGATTCTTCCTCAACAATGCCGCAAACGCTCTCTTCCCGGGCTCCTCTCTGGCCTCCCTTACTAGGGATATGTCCGACCACGTCCCGTTAGCCGCCACGATCACCTCCTCTATCCCCCGATCGACGATTTTCCGGTACAACCACTCCTGGGCTCTCCACGCCGGGTTCTGTTCTTCAATTGTATCGGCCTGGGGGTCTATTCAACGTGCGGACGCCATGGCGCGGGTTGTGGCCCGGCTGCGTAAATGTCGCCTTGCGTGTAAAAAATGGACCAAACAATGCCCCCACTTCCTTCAACGCGAAAACGACGCCCAGACCGTTATTAGCTTTCTCGACTGGATCGAAGAATCGCGACACCTTACCACCCTGGAGAGCGGCCTGCGATCGTTGGTCGTAAAAGCGCTTCATTCTGCCATTTGGGAGCGGGGGGTCTACTGGAGGTCTAGAGCGAAGGTACGCTTCGCTCTCGAGGGAGACGAAAATACAGGCTACTCACGCTCTCGCTTCCTGTCGTCGCCGTCGTAACTCGATCCCTTTCCTCGAGCACGACGGGGCTGTTTTCCACGACCATGAAAGCAAAGCAAAAGCCCTTGAAGCCTACTACAAGCTTCTCCTTGGCACCACCTTCCCCTGCGTCTGGAACTTCGACTTGTCTAGACTCTACCCGAACCCCGCCGCCCTCCCATCGTCCCTTACAGACTCTTTCACCGCGGCGGAAATATTTTCCGCCTTGTCCCACATGAACAAAGACTCCAGCCCCGGCCCCGATGGCTTCGGGCCTCGCTTCTTCTCCTCTTTTTGGACCACAGCCGCCCCTGACATCCACGCGATGTTCGCGGACTTTCACTCTGGTACGATGGACCTCTCCCGTATCAATCGGGCCTTCCTTGTCCTCCTCCCCAAACACGATTCCTCTCGGTCCCCCGGTGACTACCGTCCCATCTCCCTACAAAACTGTATCGCTAAGCTCATTACAAAGTGCCTAACTACTCTCCTGCAAAACTCCATCCACTCCTTAGTTGACCCCGACCAAACTGGGTTCCTTTCAGGACGACGCATCTCGGAAAACATTGTTTACGCCGCCGACATCGTTCGTTCTTGCCACCTTCAAAAAATACCCGCTATGGTTTTCAAAATCGACTTTCGCAAAGCCTTCGACTCTGTGAACTGGAACAGCCTTATTGCTATCCTCCGTGTCCGCGGATTCAATGAGGTATGGTGCTCGTGGATGCTTGCAATTCTTACCTCCGGACACACCGCCGTCCTCCTAAATGGTGTCCCGGGCCCTTGGATCCGGTGCAAAATGGTCTCCGACAAGGCGACGCCTTATCCCCCTACTTGTTCATCATTGTGGCCGACGTCCTCCAACAACTTGTTAGAAACGCCTTCGCTTCGCACGGCCTCGCCCACCCCCTAGACCCTTCCAGACCTTGCCCCGTTCTCCAATACGCTGACGACACCCTAATCATCTGCAAGGGAGACCTTCAATCCGCCCTACTACTTAAAAATATCCTCGATGACTTCGCCGCCGCTACTGGCCTCGCTATCAACTTTCACAAATCCTGCTTCGTCCCTATGCATGTTTCCCCCCAAGTCTCTTCCTCTATCGCTACCACACTCGGATGCGACATATCCAGTTTCCCTCAACCCTACCTCGGACTCCCGCTATCTCCTACCAAGCTTCCCGCCTCTGCGTACTCATCTCTTATCACCTCCTTTGATCGATGTCTTGCTGGTTGGAGTGCGATGCTTCACTCTTCGGGGGGGGGGGGGGGGCGTTTGGTTTTATGCAACGTTGTTCTTAATAATCTTGCAACTTTTTTATGTGCTCTTTTTTACTTCCCCGTGGTGTGGTTGAGGCGATCGATAAGAGATGCCGTGCTTTTTTCTGGACCGGCAAGGACTCATGCTCCGGGGCTAGGTGTCTAATGGCTTGGGAGAAAGTGTGTTTGTCTATGCAGGTTGGAGGCTT
Source organism: Alopecurus myosuroides (assembly GCA_028641055.1). Lineage (NCBI taxonomy): Eukaryota > Viridiplantae > Streptophyta > Magnoliopsida > Poales > Poaceae > Alopecurus > Alopecurus myosuroides. Next base: position 481,881,317 of record CM054058.1, read on the forward strand.
CGGAATGCGGCACTTGCAGCGGGAAAACGTCGGGCTCCTCATGAACTTCGTGCATAAGCTCCACCTGCCGGAGAAGCTGCCGTGGAAGGAATGGTTCCACCGACACTATAACAGAGATCTGGTTGACTACTCCTCTGCCCCTTCCTACCTTGAAAAAATTCTTCACCACTGCCTTCCTACCTAGAGATCCATAACCACGTGCTCCGTGCGCAATGGTGAGCACACCTCGTTCTGGTATGACCGCTGGCGCTCTGGAGACGTGCTGGCCACCACCTACCCAGCCATCTTCTCTCACTGCTTACGACCGAACATTTTGGTCGCCGCAGCGTGCGCCTCCGGCTTGACCTTCCGCCCAAGGCTATCCACTGCCGCCTCGGGGGAACTAGTGGAGATCCGCCGCATCACCTCCTCGATTACCCTAGGCATCGGCGCAGACGAGCGCCGGATGGCTTGGGGCCATGAGTCTACGTTCTCGTCCAGAGCCGTCTACGCGGCAACCGCCAAGGTTGTGCCTCTGGATACCTTCTCGACGATCTGCTGGGGCACTCGTCTTCCTGCCAAGATCAAGATTTTCTGCGCCCTCGCCAACATCGATCGACTCAGCACATGGAGCAACCTGCACTCGAAAGGGTGTGCATCTTCACATTTCTGTGTGAGCTGCGGAGACACGGAGGACACCCGCCATATTCTCTTCCTTTGCACTCGCGCCGTGGAGACATGGAGCCGGGTTACTAGCAGTGCTCCCCCTACCGGCTCCATTTGGGATATTCAGTGTCCCGGACTTGCAGGTGAGGAGGTCTGGAGATTCTGCCTGGCCGCCATCCTATGGCAACTTTGGAAGGCGCGTAACGATCAGGTGTTCAACGCAAGGGACACGTCGCCTTCGGAGGTGCTACGTCAGGCAGCAGACTGCCTCTACCTTTGGTCCCACAGGCTACCCCGCCACCTTAGTGCTCAGGTCGATGCCCTCCGCGGCGTCCTCCTCCGTAGCCCATGAGTTCAGATCTCCACCCACCCCCTTGTACTCATGTTGATGCCCTGCGTGGCATCCTGCTCCCTGTCTTGAGATCACCACCCCCCCTTTTTTTCCCTGTAACTACTGGTTGTAATTTTTAAAACGGTTACCTTGGCCCTTGGGGCTTGCTTCGAGTAATATAACAAACGGTGGGGAAATCTCTTCCCCCCCGTCATTCTCGAAAAAAAAATCCAGGAACTCTTCTGGTTTCCTCTTCTATTTTCTTTGGTGATTCCGAAGATATAAAACGATCTCCTAACATCGTCTAACCCTTAAGTGTGTTACCCTATGATTCGGGATCACTCCAGACATGATCAAGACACCTCTCTAGTCAATGACTAACAACGGGATCTGGAAACCCATGATGGCCCCTGTGCAATCCACGATTAATTTTTTAGCTTGAACCTTAAACATCGAGTCCCCATGTTTTTTCCTAACAATACCAAGTTTGTACGAGACTTGATCTCTTGTATCTCCATACCTAGTTCAATCTCGTTACGGAAAAACGCATTTACTTGTTTCCGTGACATTGCATCCTAGTGACCTAGTCACATGCTTGCAAGCTTATTTGATGCAACATCACCAGTGGGCCTATAATATCTATCCATCACTTGGATTGGCAAATCCCGATCTCAATGGATACGCCTCTATGTATCCCTATGGAAACCTGATAGACACCTTTTGTCGGATGTATGCCCAAAAGGAAGTAATATTTATAATTATATTTCATAATTATGATTCATATTACTATGCTATAGCTCATGTTGCACTTGAGTATGAGATTCAGAAGAAAAATCACCCTCACGTGTAGTCACATGAACAAAGTCTCGAACTCTAGTCTTGACTTTTACGACTAATTCATTGGATGCTTGATGACTGTGTTTTCCTGGTCATGGACATTATTTATGTCGGTATCAACAAATAGCATATTGTTGGAAGGGAAAAATATGGTTGTGTATACTCTTGTAGTTGATATGATAAGGGATTCCATTAAGACATCCTTGTCCTTAGATTCATATCACATCACGGTTATAATACAATGTATCCTTTGACCATGAGGTTATCGGGGTAATATATTCTAGAGATATTACTTTGGTACTGCTCGCGTGAAATCACACACCCGTTGGGAAACCCCAAGAGGAAGGTATGATGCAACCTAGCAGTATTTCCTCCCAGTTATGAAAACAAGGTTATCAATCTAGTAGGACTTTGGATTCTCTCAGTAGGTTGCTTGTTTTCTGGCACTTCAACAAACATGGACCTGCACACACACACAAACCATCTCTTGCTCCCAACTTTCCGAGAAGCTTGTCAATCTTCCCGTCTTGTTGAAAACTAGAGAATTAATTGTATTGAATGGTTGGAGAATATTAAATGAAAGCGAAACAACGAGAAAATGATGATGAAATCAAGTAAACAAGGTTGTAATCAACGAGAAAAATAGGATCGGGGGTCATAGTTTCACTAGTGGTGTCTGTCCTAAAAACAATAAACATGTTGGATGAAAAACTTACATCTGGGAAATTGACAAATCATGAGCGTATGACAATACTATTATGAAAAATATTGTTCACATGATCTAACATTGTAGGAATTACGTCAAGGTAAATAGACTGCCATCCGACAACGTCTATTACTAAAAGTACACCTTGAGACAGAAATCCATCAAATATCACTAGTATTAGGTCGTTGCAAAAAAAGTGATTGCTTGTGTGCAACAGACAAATGAATAAGAACAATATGTAATGTATGCAATAATTCCCATCTGTAGACAAGAACACCGTTGTTTTCTCCCTAGTAGCCACAACACACCCTCCACCTTACACGTTTCTGTTACACGAGCGCATATGAAAAGGAGGCATGAACCCACTATCTAGCATATAAACCCTCTCTTGGAGGTGCATACAACAATGTGGTCAAGTAAATCATACACACCGGAGAGCATGGCAAGACAAGATTAAAATATCTAAAGACATAAGTGAAGCAACTCAATAGGACATGAAAAAAGTAATCAAAATTTCATGGTTCATCGAATCCCAACAAACACAACATGTAGCAATTACATAACGTCGGTCTTGATCATGTTAGGGAGCTCACAAAATCTAAACATGGAGGCACAAGGGAGAGAGAACACCATCTAGCTATTGCTATGGACCCGTACTCCTAGGATGAACTACTAACTCATATGTCAAGAGGAAACCATGGCGATGTAGGGGCCTTCCCCTCTATGGCAGGGTGCCGGAGCACGATTCAAGAAGCCCTAGGTTGGACTTTCGAGGTGACGGCACCTTTGTATCTGTTGCGTGGAAAATTTCACCGTCCCTGATGTTTTTAGGGTTAATGTGATTTTAAAGGTGAAGAGGCATCGTGAGGCGGTGCCCGAGGTGATGTGGGAGCCACCAGGCGTGGCCTAGGGTGGGCCCATGCCTCGTGCCTATCTAGCTACCCCTGGCCCCTCTCCGGCTCTCATTTGGACTTAGTCTTCATTCCGGGGCAAAAATAATTTAGGTAAATTTTTAGGACTTTTCGCAAATATTTTTTTGAGAGCTGTTTCTGAAATACAAAAACAACATAAAACAGAAAGTGGCTCTGGGAATCTTGTTAACAGGTTAGTCCATGAAATCATCCATAAAACGAAGGAAAATATAGAGAAAACATGCAATAACATAAAGAAAACATGCATGGAGCATCAAACATTACATATATGTTTGGGACGCATCAACATCCCCAAGTTTAACTCATGCTCGTCCTCGAGTAGGTCAGTGATAACAAAGTAATTTTTGAGGTGACATGGAACCAACAAAATTTTGATCAAGTAGTAATGTAAAGCATGCAAACTAGGATCAAATGAACCAAATCTGAAATCTATAGTTGACACCAAATGAGTAAAGTCTAAACTCTTTGGAACATGAAAGCAAAAAAATTATGAATCAATACTAAAATACAATCATCCATGCAAGGCATATTAAAGATGATTTAAGGGTCAAGCACTATAATAAAATAATTCAATGCATCAAACACCCCCAGTATTTTTTTTTGTTACGATCAAGCACAGTGATACCAAAAAGTAAAAGATCATTGTATTATCTACACACTTTAGAAGTGTGAGCGTTTAGCATTGGTTCCTGGCACCGGAATGTTATGGATAAGAGAACAATTTGTAGGATTTCGATGGTCTATAACATCCCTGGTGAAAGTGCACTATGGTCAACTAGAGGGGGGGGGGGTGAATAGGTTGACTACCAATTTTTCTTTTCTTTTCCTTTTAGTGGGGCTAAGCAAGATAAGATAATGTTCTCTAGATGTGCATCTAGGTGAGCAACCTATGTGGACAAGATAATATGCGCAACGGAAGTAAAGCGTAAGGTAGTAAGGCAAACAACAAGTGTAAACAAGGAGACAAGGATATGATTCCCGTAGTTCCTTCTCAAAGAGAAGTACGTCTACGTTGGAGAGGTGGGGAGCCACCTAGGCGCTCCTCAATAGCACGGTTGTGCACACCTTGTTCTCCTTGAGCTTCTCCAGTGAGGGAGATTCTCGTTTCCACTATGAGGTCGACTTGAAGGCGTTGACCAAACCTTTACAAGGGCTCGAGGTCACTCCACAAGATGGATGGAGGCTCTCAAGCAATCTGTAGCTTCTTGCAACAAGGTGGAAGCTACAAGCACAAGATCTACTAAGGTTTCTAGGTCTCAAGTAGGATTCTAGATCTACTAGGTTGTGATGGATGGATTTGAGATTCCTTTGGTGGAAGTGTGGATCTAGGCCTCCTCTAGCTCTCCACCAATTTTAGGAGTGATTGAGTGGACAGAGTGGGAGATCTAGGCGGATGAAGCTTTCATTAATGGCTAGTAGAGAGAATGGGAAAAAGCTTGTCATTTAAGAGGTAGGGGAAGGGGTATTTATACCCCTTTCATTTAATGGCCGTTGCAGTCCAGGAGCACCGGAGGCTCCGGTGGTTTCACCGGAGGCTCCGGTGGGCTTCAATCTATTGCACACTGGCGCAGCGCACCAGCTCACCTTTGTTGAGCCACGGGGCGGAGGTTCCGGTGGCCGTAGCGGAGGTTCCGCCCACCGGAGGTGCACCGGAGGCTCCGGTGGAACCTCCGCACCTGTGTAACAGAAACAGGTTTCAGCGGAGCCCCCACCGGAGGTGCACCGAAGCCCATTTGCACTGGTGCCAGGCGAGGCCACCGGAGGTCCACCGGAGGCTCCGGTGGAGCCTCCGCTCTTGCCCAAGAGAACAATGTTTGGGCGGAGCCTCCACCGGAGGCGCACCGGACCCCTCGTGTGCACAGGCCCAGTTTTGGAGGTAGTGGAGCCTCCGGTGGAATTGGCGGAGGTTCCGCCCCACCGTAGCTCCACCGGATGTTCAGCTCGAGCCTCCGTTTGTGCGCTCCAGAGAGAGATTTGGGCGGAGCCCACACCGGACCCCCACCAGAGCCTGAGCGGAGCCTCCGGTGGATTCACCGGAGCCTCCGCTCCTGTGCAAAATATCTTACTGGGTTTCTTTCTCCTTGCTCTTTTCATATAAAACGAACACTCGCCACAAATAGTCAGTGAACCTGATTTAACCTGGGCATTTTCATTTATCTAACAATCATTAGATCAAATAGATATGTTCTCATATAATTACGAAAACGGACGATGATCTTTCATTCTCCCCCTTTTTGGTAATTGATGACAACATCCCTATTTGCATGATTAAAAAGCACAATATGAACGGAGCTCCCCCTAAAGGTATGCTCCTTTCATATTGAGAGTATCTAGGCATAATATATAAGAGTAATATGACGACGATATCACATAACACATAGATAATATGATACGAGGTTCACACATGCATAATATAACGAGGTTCACGATAGATAGGAATAATGTAAACAAACCGAAGTTCCAAATGACCAAATAAGAAGCCAAACTCCCTCAAGCGAATAAAAGATGCAAATGTGAAGAAGCTTGAGGGAGACCCATGCAAATACCCGTTCCTAATATATCTCTTCCCCTTTGGCATCAAGATACCAAAAGAGGGAGAGCAAGATGCTAACGCCCCGAAGATCACTCGGAGGAGACTTCCGGGTCCGGAGAGGGGGCGCGGCGGTGAGAGCTAGTAGCTTCTTCTCCTTCTTCCTCGGACCACTCAATCAACTTGCCCTTGGAGTCCTTTGCTTGCCACTTGTCCCAATCCGTGATGCTAGGAAGAACCATGGAGTCAATGGAGAGACCTTCCTCACGAATACGTTGACGAGAGGCTTGAGCTTTGTTGCGGTTCTTGAGCTCCGTATCATAATGAGCTTCCCATTGATGTTGCTCGATCTTCTTTTTCAAACGAAAAACCTTCTTGAGATCCCTTGCCATCCATTTCAAAGCATTGCTAGAAGGAGGAGGTTGAGATGGACCGGCCTCTTCTTCTTCCTCATCAACAATGATGCGAGGCTTGGCCTTGTGCTTGCGAACGGCGGGAGTGGAATGCTCAATTGGTTCCGTGTGGTCCTTGATGAGGAGTCTCTTTTCCGTGTGAGGGATCCAATTATCATCATCAAATGGTTCATCCGTATACCTCTCATTCCACACGTGTAAGATGATCTTCATAATGAACGGCCCAAAACACGCATTCTTGCGGTTGATCACGGCATGCCACAGCTCATTCCAAATGTAATCAAGCACATCAAGCTTGCGAGGAGTGTCTGACATCCGCTGTTGATGAGTGAGAAGCATGATGTTCTTCAAGAATACCTGTATTTCTGAAGGGGAACGTAGCATAGAAAACAAAAATTTTCCTACACGAGAGACACCCGAAAGGCCAAGATCTAATCTAGGAGACGAATTGCAACGGGCAACAAGAGGGTTAAGGAGAACACATACCCTCGAAGACTCAAAGTGGTACGAGATCAAATCTCGTTGTTGGCGTAGTCGTACTCACACCGATCCCGATAGCGAGAAGATGGCACCGCAATCCGGCGGTGCATCCGTGATCGGTCACACGTACGGTTGATGACGACCTCCGTTCCCTCGTTCCAGCGGGGCGCGGAAGTAGAGGATCCCTCGGAACTCCAGCAGCACGACGACGTGGTGGTGGTGAAGAATCCCACGGTCAGGGCTTCGCCAAGCCGGAGACCATGAAATAGAGCAGCGGGTGGAGGGAAAGGGAAGTGGCCAAGTGTGTGGAGGAGGGAGAGCTCTCACCCTCCTTTTATAGGAGAGGGGGGAGGCAGCCCAAGGGGGGTGCGGCCAGCCCCATGGTGTGCCCCCACCTCTTCCCTCATGATGTGAGTGGACACTCCACTCACACCCACTCATTTTCCTTTAAACCCCACTTAGAAAATCCAAGAGTTTTTCTTTAATAAATCAATAAAACATTTTTATTTCTTTATTTCAGCATTTGTTAATTCTATTAACAAACATTTGCATAAAGCACCTCGAATCATTTGTTAATTCTATTAACAACCATTCGAGGAAAAACCCCTTGAACTATTTCAATTTTCCCCGAAACAATTTCGGTGCTGCCCAAAATATTCTTCGATATTCCGTATCCTCTCAAACGCGTCATCGAACCTTAAGTGTGTCACCCTACGGTTCGCGAATAAGATAGACATGATCGAGACTCCTCTCCGATCAATAATCAACAGCGGGATCTGGAGATCCGTGATGACTCCTATATATTCAACGATGACTCTCGTGATCATGTGAACCAACATCGTCGTGAACTATTCCCTTTGTCTCGCGATATTTTACTTGTCCGAGATTCGATCATTGGTATCAACCATACCTTGTTCAATCTCGTTACCGACAAGTACTCTTTTCTCGTTCCCGTGATATAACATCCTTTGTGATCATATCACGTGCTTGCAAGCGGTTTCGATGTGATATCACCGAGAGGGCCCAGAGTATATCTCTCCGTCATTTGGATGGACAAATCCCACTCTTGATCCATGATCCTCAACTAATACTTTACGAATACTTAACGACACCTTTATAGTCACCCTGTTACGGTGTGACGTTTGATGCCATCAAAGCACTCTTCCGGTATCAGTGATTGACATGATCTCATGGTCTAAGGAATAAGTTACTTCGTATGTTTGATATAACAATGTAAACTAAATGACTTGATCGCATTGCTATATTATCTTTGGGTATATGTTCATCACATCATTCTTCTAATGACATGACCCCGTTATTAATAACATCCAATGTTCATGATCAGGAAACCTTGATCATCTATTAATCAACGAGCTAGTTAAAAGAGAGGCTTTACTAGGAACCATTGTTTGTTTATTAAGCACACATGTATCAACGTTTCCGGTTAATACAATTCTAGCATGAGAAATAAACATTCATCATAAACAAGGAATAAGATAATAACCATTTTATTATTGCCTCTCGGGCATATTCCCTTCAGTCTCCCACTTGCACTAGAGTCAATAATCTAGTCTGTAAGCACTTTAACACATATGGCGTACCAGTGTTATTACCATGCTTCGCATGCGGTAAACATCATCAAAAAGATCTGAACTGTTCAGGTCCTATTGTATTTGCATGTTCTTTGCGTCTACACGCATCACTCATTCTCTAATGAGATGGCTTTGTATATATATAGTCAATTCGTGAAAACTTAATTCCTCAGCTTAAACTGATGTCACTAACATTGTGAAAATGTAGCTTCATAGTGTTAGCATTCTTGGAAACTCACCAAGTTCTGGTGATACCTTAATTCCTCAGCTTAAACTGATGTTACTAACATTGTGAAAATGTAGCTTCATAGTTTCAGCATTCTTGGAAATTCACCAAGTTCAATAAAGAACTCCTTGACACAAAATACGCTTATAATTAGTTGTCAACACAACGATATACTTTAGCCTTTGTTGTAGTATCTGTCACAATATTTTAATTTTGAAACTCTTTCAAATCCAGCATGGAACTTTCTTCCATCCTATTGTGCTACCCTTCATCACATATTTTAATTGAGATAAAATTACTTGAATAAATGACAAGACTATTAGTGTAACATATTACAACTATTATTTTGTCATTACTATATAGGAAAACATATCCTTAGCATTTCTAAAATGACACAAGGATCTCTCCCACTGTTGTCTAATCATCATATGAATTATCCTACTATAACATTTTATAGCATAGGACTCATCTGGTTGTGTACATAGCATGGAAACATGACTTAGAAATCTCAATTTCAATAATGCTCATCATGTGTCAAAACACATGAATCTTGCTCAATTATTTTCCATGTGACAAGAACTCCTTCTTATCAATTTTATATTGACTTACTTCAATATTTCATCTATGTAATTTGGCTTCAATCATATCAGGCGCTTGAATCCATCTTTTATAGACATCGATGCCCAATATCTTCCAAGCCTTTCATCAATATGAAAATCTTAACCGTGTTGATTTAAAATACATATTTTCCAATCAACCATATGTCATCTACATAAAGTATTGGAAATATGTCATAGCGCTCCCACTTAATTTTTTGTAACTTTACAAGCATCTTTATCGTTCATGATGGAATCAAACTCTTTTGATAACTTCATTAAGGTAAAGATTTCAACTCCGTTATGCTCATTTCAACCATTGAAGTGTGTATACCTTTCTAGCAACCTTTTGAATTTTCCAAAACTCTCAGACTGTGTCAAGTACACATCCTTGATCAAACTTCCTTGAGAGGAGAGTTGGTTTTGTTATTCAACTGCCATATCATAATATGTAACATTTTGCTAGAACTATCCGCAAAGACTAAAGCATCACTACGGAAGATCAAAATCTTGTAGTAGTTAACTCTTTGAACTTCGTCGAAAACAACTTTTCGATAAGTACAATTTTAATAACATGTAAAATCCATGTCTTTGTCGCTATATAGACCCTTTTGCTATCGCTAGGCATCATGCCTACGAAAGGACTACCAAGTCACATACTTGATATTCATACAAGGATACTATGGCGGATATAATGACTCATAGTCAATTTTACGAAGTCAGGGCCCATCATTTGCTTCCTTTATAAGGTCCAGGTCCTTTTGTTGTCAAAACAACACTTTACACTTAAACCACAAGTTGTTCTAAGTACAAAGTTTTTGGACTTTTCTGGTACAGTTCGCAAACTCATTTGAAGTATCTAAAACATTTGTAGTGTCTTCTACTTAGTCAAAATAGTAAACCCCGGAACAACTTCCAGTGCTGCGCTACTCTTGACATGATAACGAAGATTCTCTAACCTTGTTGAGTTTGTACTGTGCTCCCACTCACTTGTTTCGCAAGAACTACTTTCTCGAGAAATCAACCCTTTCCGACAAACAACATTTGTCTTTTGGTTCGGTGATAGGAGAAATACCCAATGTTTTATTTGGGATAACCTTATAAACATATATTTATCCTATTTTGGTTGTAAACATTTTACACATGCTATGCATACCAAAACTTAAGAAAGTGACAATTCGGGTCACTACCCAAACCATATCTTATATGTTGTCAATTTCAGCGGATCATGATGGTGCTCTTTTCAGTGGAAAAAACGGTTGTCACTAATGTATAAACTACAAAATTATAATGGCAATTTTATTAATCTTACCATGTCAAACAGGGTTTGATTTTGTCTTTTGAATACTCCAATCTAATGTGGGGTATTCGAGAAGTATAAGTTGTAGAACAATTCTGCAACTTCTCAGATGTTTTGCTAAACTTGTAACTCAAACTTTATCCTTTATGATCCAATCATAAATACTTGATTATCTTGTTACATTGATTTTAACTTCATATTAAGGGCATCTCCAGTCGTCGAGCCCCCCCAGGGCCCAAAACGCCGCCGTTTTGGTGCCGCCGCGGCGCTAAACGGCGCTATTCTGGAACCTGGGGGGGCGCGTTTCCCAGTCGCGTCCCGAGCCCAACAATCGGCCCAAACAAATGCATTTGAAAAACTAGACGAATTTTATTGAAATTTAACAAACTTCGGTACATATTCGGCGCGATTTTGAACCTAAACGATAAATTTAAACCTAAACTAAGCTAGCCCGAGGCTGGCGGCGATCGCCTGGCTGTAGTCGCCGCCGTCGTCATCGTCGTCGTCGCTGGGGGGGTCGCCGGGGCGCCTGCTTCCCCCCTGTCCCTCGTCGCCGCCACCGCAGTCCCACCTGCTCACCTCGAGGGCGTTCTGGATCACGCCCTCGTCGTCGGAGTCCGGGTCGAGTATGATGTACTCGTTCTCCTTCTGCGGCGGCGGGGGAGGGACGCGGAGGCGAGCCGCGGCGGCGGCGGCCTCACGCTCGCGCGCCGCCTTGCGCTGCTCTGCTTCAGCCAGCAGGCGGCGCTGAAGGGCGAGCTCGGCCTCCGTGGTGTCGCGCAGACTCCAACGGGCGGCGGTGTCGACGTCGAGCGGCTGCAGCGTGTCCAGGGACAGCTGCTCCGCCACCCTTTGGTCCGGCCATTCGTCCTCGCTTTCGCCGGCGTCCTCCGTCTTCGGGCGGACCACGCGCTGTGGCTCGCCGATGCGGAGCGCGCCGCCGCTGCGCCTGCGGGAGGACGCTCCGGCGTTCAGAAAGGGGGGGGTGGTGGAGAGGGAATGGCCGGCGGAGGACGAGGACGTGGCGGACGACGAGGACGCGCCGGGATGCCGCGCCACCCACGGCTGGGTGGCCTCCAGCGGCGGCATCTGGAGACGCGGCTGGTTGCCGCGGCGGATGTGCTCGAGGACCTCCTCGAGCGTCCTGCCAGGGGCGCTCCACCAGTTCCGGCGCCCTTTCGAGTTGAAACGGCCCTCGACAGGGCCGTTGTCGTTCTCGTCCTCGAGCTCCCGGTTGCGGCGCGCCGTCAGACGCTGCCACCAGAACTCATCCGCTCCGGTGAGCGGGTAGTTCTCGGGGTTGTTCATCCCGGCGCGCATGTCGTAGATGGCGCGGCGGAACTCCTGGTTGGTGTTGGGAAGGGGAGGGATTGGGACACCGCCGGCGCTGAGCTGCCACCGGCTCGCCCCCGCGGCGGAGCTAGGGAGGCGCATATCCGGCGGGCAAGGGTAGCCCGCGCGGTATAGCGCCATCGCCTGGCCCCGGCGCAGGTTGTGGCGTGGGAAACCGTTCGCTGCCGCGCCGTCAGCCATTGTCGTGGAAGAAAGGGGGAAGAAGGGAGGGAGAGATCGCCGGTGTGAAGAATGCGGGGCGGGGCACGCGGCCGGGGGGATTTTATAGCGCGGCGAGCGGCCGGGCATTTACTGCGTGCACCCGTCCCCTCGCTGCCGCCACGCCATTACGCCGGCAGCCTTTGGGCGGGGCGCATGCACTGGGCGGCCGCCACGCCATAAACGCCGGCAGCCTTTTGACCGCGCGGAAGCCGAGAAGACGATCACGCGCGGTTTCTGTTCCCGCGCTTTCTCGCCGCGTCGCTGACCGATCTGGCCCACGCGCGCAGCCGCGCAGTTTCGCCCCCCCCAGGCCGAACCCAGCGGGCTGGGTTTGGCCTGGGTGCCGCGGCGCTATTTAGCGCCGAAACGGCGCTATTTGGGCCGCTGGGGGGGGCCGAGTGGTGAAGAAGCGGCGCTTTTGGTCGCTTCCGCCGCGAAAAAAACCCCCTGGGGGGGCTCTGGGGGGGACGACTGGAGATGCCCTAACAACCTTTTGAACCAATTCAAAATGTCAAACTCCGTTCCCTTTAAATAGACATACTCACATATCTACTCAAATCATCGACGGAATTTTATGAAGGAAAAATTAATCCACCATACATGACTACACATAATGGACTATATACGTCAATATGTATAATCTCCACTAAATTAGTCGTCCATTCTACTTTGGCCTAAGAACGGAATTCTATTCATCTTTTGGAAGAGGTCTCACAAGCGTCAATTTATTCGAAATAAAATGACTCCGGAAGTCCATCAATATGGAATTCCTTCATGTTTTGCTTTCCGATATGAACTAAAATGGTGGTGTCACAATTTAAGTGAAACTCTTCTACGTCTTGCAACATTTAGCATTTAGTCTTATAGATGTTTACTTTACCAACATGATTTATATTAACATATCCATCAATTATGGAATATGGTCATCGTTTGAACAATCTCATTTGTTCTCACAAAAGACTAGAACAAAATAACAAATTATTAAGTTCTTCAAATAAATCTTGACTGGTTGGTTCGATACGACAATGAACACAATAACACTTTATTTATGTTCTTGTCATAATCGATTCCACATCTATTACTAGTTCCTTTTAGGCCCTTGTATTTCTTTCATTGCGTTGCTTTGTATGACAACTCATACCAACCAATGTGGTATCAAAATACCAAAAATACTTTGTTAACTAGTAATACATCTATATCTTGTATATCAAGTATATACTCCTGAGCTGGACTTTTCCAGTTATCTTCTTTTCTGCCATATATCTATTTGTAATTCTATTTTCAATATTCCCTTTCCTTTATAGAAGAATCATTCAACATCAAACAATGCTAGTATTACTAGCTCATTTTCTTTGGCGTGTTAGTCATATACTATCACCCATTGAGTCATACTTTGAGTTTGATTGTTCTACTAATATCACCATATTAATAGCATTCTTCTAGATTCCACTCTTAGCATTTTCCAAGTAAGGTAAACTACTTTACCCATACTTCTAATCCATCCCATCATAACAATTTTATGATTAAGCTATTATAGCTCGAAGGAAGGAATTTAGAGGATAATTTTTAGCATCCAATTTCTTGGAATATTCAAACGCCTAGCGTCTTCAATCATTGCATATATTCAGATAATATAAGCAAACATTGTCACGCTAAATTATACTCAGTCATGTTGCCACAAATAAGTTTCTAGATATCAATATATCTTTCACTTGATTGTTTCTGAAAACAACTCTTTTCAGTCCCTAAATCACCTTGATCAACAAAACATTCTTTTGAAGATAAAGTAATACGGAAGCAACCATGACTCTGGATTCTAAGTAGGAATTATTTGCTCTCTAGATTAATCAATCATTAACCACATGGAGCTAGGTAGGAAATACCAAAAATTTACAATAGGACTCAATTTTAAATTTCACTAATACGGTACCAATCTTAAATAGTATTTACCAGATCATAACAGTTATATCTCAATTAACAATCTAAGTGTAAGATAGTTATGAGGATGCCAATGACTACTACAAGTTGTGCAAATTCACTTTGATTTGTTGTTCATGATAAATAAGTTCAAGTTAATTCAAATTAAGCCATGAACTCCCACTCAAAAACAACATCCCTCTTAGTCGTCTTTAGTGATTACACGAACCAAATTCACTACACCAAAACCGATCATCACGTGAGATGATGTAGCTTCAAAGGCGAACATTGACATGTTCATCATATCATCCATATGACTCATGCTTTACCTTTCGGTTACGTGTTCCGAGGCCATGTCTGTACATGCTAGGCTCGCCAAGTAGAACCGTAGTATTGCGTGTGTTTCAAGGCCATGTTTGTACATGCTAGGCTTGAAAACACCCGTTGTATGCGAACGTTGAGTCTATCACACCCGATCATCACGTGGTGTCTTGAAACGACGAACTTTCTTAACGGTGCATACTTAAGGAAGAACACATTATTATCTTGATATTAAGTGAGAGGGATCATCTTATAATGCTACCATCGTTATCTAAGCAACACAAGATGCATAAAAAGGATTAACATCACAAACATCACATGAAAGGATAACGTGATATGATATGGTCCTTCTTGCACTTGATCTCCATCATGTGCATTATGGTATGATCTCAATCATTCCACCGGCGTGGTACCAAGTACCACGGTACCCCAAACTTGATTGTCCATCAATAAGAAGACAACCATATGGATACCTTCCGGTATATCAATAATTTACAAAATAGATCATCTCATAATCAAATTTGTAATATTGACCATATCAATTCACATGCCCAGCAAAAACTAGTTAGACGCTTCTAATTTATTTTTGCATATTTTACGTGGCTTAGGGCTTTCGAGGATAGAACCGTTCATACCTACGAACATCAACCACAACGTTGATAAACACATTTTTAACAACCCTTCATAGATTAGATCTTAACTATAGTAGGAGAAACAGACACCCGCAAGCCACTTATGCAATACAAGTTGCATGTCAGTTGTGGAACAAGTCTCATGTACGTGGACATGTAAGGTTAGTCCGGGCCGCTTCATCCCACTATGCCACTAAGATCATAAAATAGTCAAGGAGGTAATAACATGATCATCAACGCCCACATACACCTATGTGTTCTACCCGTACAAAACATCTACGCATAGATCCGGCTCTGATACCACTGAAGGGGAACGTAGCATAGAAAACAAAAATTTTCCTACACGAGAGACACCCGAAAGGCCAAGATCTAATCTAGGAGACGAATTGCAACGGGCAACAAGAGGGTTAAGGAGAACACATACCCTCGAAGACTCAAAGTGGTACGAGATCAAATCTCGTTGTTGGCGTAGTCGTACTCACACCGATCCCGATAGCGAGAAGATGGCACCGCAATCCGGCGGTGCATCCGTGATCGGTCACACGTACGGTTGATGACGACCTCCGTTCCCTCGTTCCAGCGGGGCGCGGAAGTAGAGGATCCCTCGGAACTCCAGCAGCACGACGACGTGGTGGTGGTGAAGAATCCCACGGTCAGGGCTTCGCCAAGCCGGAGACCATGAAATAGAGCAGCGGGTGGAGGGAAAGGGAAGTGGCCAAGTGTGTGGAGGAGGGAGAGCTCTCACCCTCCTTTTATAGGAGAGGGGGGAGGCAGCCCAAGGGGGGTGCGGCCAGCCCCATGGTGTGCCCCCACCTCTTCCCTCATGATGTGAGTGGACACTCCACTCACACCCACTCATTTTCCTTTAAACCCCACTTAGAAAATCCAAGAGTTTTTCTTTAATAAATCAATAAAACATTTTTATTTCTTTATTTCAGCATTTGTTAATTCTATTAACAAACATTTGCATAAAGCACCTCGAATCATTTGTTAATTCTATTAACAACCATTCGACGAAAAACCCCTTGAACTATTTCAATTTTCCCCGAAACAATTTCGGTGCTGCCCAAAATATTCTTCGATATTCCGTATCCTCTCAAACGCGTCATCGAACCTTAAGTGTGTCACCCTACGGTTCGCGAATAAGATAGACATGATCGAGACTCCTCTCCGATCAATAATCAACAGCGGGATCTGGAGATCCGTGATGACTCCTATATATTCAACGATGACTCTCGTGATCATGTGAACCAACATCGTCGTGAACTATTCCCTTTGTCTCGCGATATTTTACTTGTCCGAGATTCGATCATTGGTATCAACCATACCTTGTTCAATCTCGTTACCGACAAGTACTCTTTTCTCGTTCCCGTGATATAACATCCTTTGTGATCATATCACGTGCTTGCAAGCGGTTTCGATGTGATATCACCGAGAGGGCCCAGAGTATATCTCTCCGTCATTTGGATGGACAAATCCCACTCTTGATCCATGATCCTCAACTAATACTTTACGAATACTTAACGACACCTTTATAGTCACCCTGTTACGGTGTGACGTTTGATGCCATCAAAGCACTCTTCCGGTATCAGTGATTGACATGATCTCATGGTCTAAGGAATAAGTTACTTCGTATGTTTGATATAACAATGTAAACTAAATGACTTGATCGCATTGCTATATTATCTTTGGGTATATGTTCATCACATCATTCTTCTAATGACATGACCCCGTTATTAATAACATCCAATGTTCATGATCAGGAAACCTTGATCATCTATTAATCAACGAGCTAGTTAAAAGAGAGGCTTTACTAGGAACCATTGTTTGTTTATTAAGCACACATGTATCAACGTTTCCGGTTAATACAATTCTAGCATGAGAAAGAAACATTCATCATAAACAAGGAATAAGATAATAACCATTTTATTATTGCCTCTCGGGCATATTCCCTTCAATTTCATCCACATTCCCCGCCTTTGGGTTGGTAGTCTCGCACGATAGATGCGCATCATGATATCATAGGTAGGGTAGAGACCCTTGACAAACCCAACTGCGTACTTCTTCCAATGATAGAGTGGGGTGAGTTGATCCTTGGAAAGGGATGAAGTTTTGATAACATGAACCCGGAACCATCCATTGGTAAACTCCTCTCCTTCAGCAAAAGGTCCAAAGTCCGGGTACCCTCCAAGAATAGGGCCAACATCAGACCACTTGATGTCAAGCAGTCTCCCCTGTGTCATCCATGTGAGATTGCGCTCAGTCTCATTGGAGATATGAACGGTGGCCAAGAACTGACAGACAAGATCTTCATCGAAGTCTTGTTGGAGACTGATAATAGGACCAAGTCCAAACTTCTCAATGAGCTCAAGAGCCTCCCCAAAGTATTGGTGGTTCCTTTCCATGTGCCCAAAGTTGATGGCGTGTTGAGGGACGACATTTTCCTTCGGCTTCCTCATCAAGATCTCATGATAGATTTGCCCTTGGAAAACAGTGTGAAAGCGTTGATCCTTACCCCGGAATTGTGGCATCAAGCGCTCACGTTCAATCACATAGGGTTTTTCACGCCTTTCCTTCAAAAATACCGCATCGGACATCTTGGAGGCTGTCTTTTCGATGTTCTTCTTGGACAGTTTCTTCTCGGTGGCCGGGTACCGCTTGCGCTTGCCGTGAGAGCTGTCAAGTTCCTCTTCAATCTCATCCACTTGAGGGGTCTTGCGGCGACCGGTGCTCTTGTAACGGAACCCCTTTCCCTTGGAACCGGAAGCATCTAAGAGGAAAAAGCAAAGAGATCATGAAGAAAGAGTAATGCTCGAGTTGATAAAGCACGCACAGATCCAAGAAACCAAGATACACATGGTGTTAGGGTTGAATAACTAGGGTTAGGTCAAACAAATCTTCCCTACAACTGCAACGATTCAAGCCTAACACGCATTATCTAGGTTGCTAGGGTTTGTACTCGAGAACTTCTACTCCTAGAACTCCAAATCCACAAATCTAGAGAGCAAGAACATGAACTCCTATGCATCCCATCCATCAACTAGATGAGAGAGAGAGAGAGAGAGAGAGCACATACCCGCGTCGTCCATGGTGGAAAAGGAAGGAGAGGAAGGATCCCGGGGTGGCCCAAGGCAAGGAGGAGGTCTCCCCGCGGTGGAGCTCCCTAATCCGGTGGCGAATGGCTTGGGGGCGGCGGTGGTTTGTGAGGAGGAAGAAGGAGGGCGGGTGGGGGAAAATGAGATTGGATCTCACTTGCCCCCGCACGCCCTAGCCCTTATCCGCAACAACTTCCACGGGCGGAGCCTCCGGTGGTTTCACCGGAGCCTCCGCTCCCCCCAGCGGAGCCTCCGGTGGTTTGCACCGGAGCCTCCGCCCCTTGTCCACAAAACAGCTAATTTTATGCCCGCTGAGCAAATGTGTGCCAGCGGAGCATCCGGTGGTGTTCCGGTGGACAGGGGCAGCGGAGCCTCCGGTGGTTTCACCGGAGCCTCCGCCCAGCCAAAGTTTCGCGCGCCAAGATTGTAAAAACAAGAGCATTACGATAGAAACATTGTTTTGGGAAAAGGAGGCTTGGGATGGAAAATAGTCACTAATGTACGAAAGACGTTACTCGGAGGGGTTCGCAAGAGGCACAAAGAGGTGAAAAACCGAACCCATACGAGTTGTCAAGGAAGAAATATGATACGCGAGAAAGATCCAAAAACATACCAAATGTCGGTGGCTTACGCCACCATGTTTGAGTGTGTACTTTGGCACCACGAAGATATATCTTGGGTCCAAAAATAATACTCACAATTAAGCACAATAAGTCACAAATTGACTAGATATGCAATGATTAATTGATTTTCGCATAATAAAAGGAGTGCATACTCATGGGTTGAGTAGCGCTCCCCCTATTTCCATGCCTACACCTAGACCTAATAGCATGCATAATGAAGGTACATATGCAAGGTTTCAAGTGAAGTTGGAAGAATCTATGACATTTAGTTCATTCCTCAAAGCTCGAAATCTTGGTTCATCAAGGGCCTTCGTGAAGATATCGGCAAGTTGATCCATTGTGGAGACATATGAGAGATCAATATCACCTTTCTCAACATGATCCCGAATGAAATGATGACGGATCTCAATGTGCTTCGTCTTGGAGTGAAGAACCGGGTTGTAGGCGATCTTGATAGCACTCTCATTGTCACAAAGAAGAGGCACCTTGTCAAAATGAATACCATAATCCTTCAAGGTTTGCCTCATCCATAGCAATTGGGCACAACAACTTGCCGCGGAGATATACTCGGCCTCGGTGGTGGAGAGAGCAATGCAATTTTGCTTCTTAGAAGACCAACATACCAAGGAGCGGCCAAGAAATTGACAACCCCCGGATGTGGACTTCCTATCCGTCTTCTCTCCCGCATAATCCGCATCCGAGTATCCAATGAGTTGAAAGCTTGAACCCTTGGGGTACCAAAGACCGAAGTTTGGGGTATGAACTAGATATCGAAAGATTCGTTTCACGGCTTCCAAATGACTTTGCCTTGGAGAGGCTTGAAACCTTGCACATTTACCTACGCTATACATAATATCGGGTCTAGATGCACAAAGGTAGAGCAAAGAGCCAATCATGGAGCGGTATACCTTTTGATCTACCTCTTTCCCGTTGGGGTCGGGTTTCAAGTCGGTGGTCGTGGACATAGGAGTCTTCATAGGTTTGGCATCATTCATTTTAAATCTCTTGAGCATGTCTTGAGTGTATTTGGCTTGTTTATGAAAGTCCCTTCATAATATTGATTCACTTCAAAGCCAAGGAAGAACTCCAACTCTCCCATCATAGACATTTCAAACCTATCGGTCATAAGCTTGCAAAACTCCTCATTGAACAAAGTGTTAGTAGAACCAAAAATGATGTCATCCACATAGAGTTGGCATATGAACAAGTCACCTCCAACCGTCTTGGTAAAGAGGGTGGGATCGATTAAACCAACATTAAACCTGCGATCTACTAGAAACTCTTTAAGGTGCTCATACCACGCACGTGGAGCTTTTTTAAGTCCATAGAGCGCCTTATCAAGTTTATAGACATGATCGGGGTGGTTGGGATCCTCGAAACCCGGAGGTTGCTTGACATATACTAACTCATTAATGGGACCACTAAGGAAAGCACTCTTAACATCCATTTGTTGTAACTTGAAGTTATGATGAGATGCATAGGCAAGTAAGATGCGAATGGATTCAAGGCGAGCTACGGGAGCAAAGGTTTCACCGAAATCGATACCTTCGACTTGAGAAAAACCTTGGGCTACCAATATTGCCTTGTTGCGAATGACAATGCCATCTTTGTCTTGTTTGTTCTTGAACACCCATTTGGTGCCAATGACATTTTTGCAATCCTTCGGTCTTGGCACTAATTTCCACACTTTGTTGCGCTCGAAGTTATTGAGTTCATCATGCATGGCCTCAAGCCAATCTTGATCTTTGAGAGCTTCATATACCTTCTTGGGTTCAATGAAAGAGACAAAAGCATGAGCATTGCTAAAATCCGCCAATTGCCTCCTAGTGACCACTCTTCCACGAACTTGTCCAAGAATCCTGTTCTCCGTATGACCCGCTCGTTCAAGATTCTCTAGCCTTCTCTTTGCTCTTCGTGCTAGTATTTACTCCAAAGATTCTTTGGATATGGATTGTGAATCACCTTCTTCATCGGAAACATGTACATCTTCATTTTTTCCTTGATCAATAATGGGTGATGAATCACCACTAGGTTGAGCATTCTCAACAATGATGGAGCCTTGATCGTGATTGAGATGAGTTGCTTGGCCTTGGTCATTACCTTGGCCTTGATTGTTAGCTTGAGGGCTTGGTGCATCTTGTTGAGTAGCTTGATCATCAATGGGTGTAGTCAATGGCTCCACTTGAGTGGGGCATAGTCCTTCTCCCTCCGTCATCCGGTAACCCTCAATAGGGATTATTTCACCAATCCCCATTCTTCTTATGACGATGGGAGGAATTGCATCTCCTACAACACCATGATCTATACGCCCCCCTTGGGAGCTGTTATCCTCATCAAACACCACGTCTATAGCTTCTTCAACTTGTCCGGTGGACTTGTTCACTGGTAGAAAATAGGCCTATAGTCCCGGTTCGCCAGACCAGTAGTCCCGGCCGCGCAACCGGGACTAGCTATGCGCGACTAAAGACCCCCCTATAGTCGCGCCGCTTACGAACCGGGGACTAAAGGCCCGTCCATGTGGGCGCCAGGAGTCCGTCGCGGCGGAGGACCTTTAGTCCCGGTTCTTGTGGCTAACCGGGACTGAAAACCTCCTGCGCAGGTTTAGGGTTTTAGGCCCCCTAAACCTGGTTTCTTTTTAATTTGTTTTGTTTTATTTCTTTTATATTTTATTTTGTGTTTTATTTTAATTTTGATGAAGTTTCAGTACACATATATATATATTTTACGCTACTATATACATGCATATATATATGAAATTTCAAACAAGAAGAATTCAATAGGAATATATAATATATATTCAATCTCGGGTGACCATATACAACTTAGAACAAGTTTCTATATACACAATTAAGATAGATGAACATACACAACTTCGAACAAGTTTCATTCTCGGAGATGCATATAAGCATCATCGTCGGTGGACGCATGGTGTTCTCCTTTGGAATCGACGACATGCCTAAGGAAAAATCCTGCTATTTCCTCTTGAATTGGTCGGAAGCGAGCTTCTGGAGTAAGCGCCCTCCGCAAGTTATTGAGACTCCTCCGCGTGCTATCGTCCTTCTTCCTCTCAGAGATTTGTTTCCGTATGTTCTCACAAACATAGTATCCACATAGACCGGTCCCCGGTGGCTGCTTATCCACACCACGAACCACATTTTTAAATTCTAGCTGATATTTGAATTCACCGACATGTTCATGTGAGAACCGTTTCCAAACTCTACATTGCAAATAAAATTAAATGAACAAGGGAGTTATTAGCTACTGCATATTAGGAAATGAACAAAAGAGACCGATCGATATAGAGCGCAAATGATTGAAAATAATTACCTTTGCATCATTTTTCTCATGTCGATCCAAAGCTTTGTATCTGAATTCATAGAGTCAATGATAAAAACTGTGGAGCTGTGAAGTTCAATTTTTAGCAGAATCCAGTGGAACCTGCGGACACGTTACATGCACAGGCATAACTTATCGATTAGACATACCATGCATGGAGTAAACAAAAGAGAATGGGCACAAGAGAGAAACACTCACCCAAAATGGTAAGGAAATAGAATATGACTTTTGAGTTCATGCTTTTTAAGAAAATTGTACAAGTCTTTCTCCACGTCTTTGGGGTGATGCTCTAACATAGTTCCATTAATGATTTGTGGGTCAATGAACCCAACATCATGGATGAGTCTTATTTTGCATTCCCAAATCTTCAATCTGCATAATAGCGTACGCAACAATATAGTTAGGACAATATATATATATATATATATATAGTGTAGGCAATGAAGAACGAGATGAGGTAGAAATAAATCACTTACAGAACGTAGCAACTCAGGATAGATTTGTCGAGCTCGCGCAGATTGAACAGCTGGAACAATTCACTCATCTCAACTGGTACAGTGTACTTTTTGGTGTGATGCTCCTCTGTAACATCCACATACACATAGTCTCTGTCGAACCATGATATGAATTGTTTGTACCAACGTAGCAGACTTTGCATTTGTGGTGGTAGATCCTTTTCCTGCGTAGGCTCGACGAGAGGCCCTTTCTTCACATATTGTAATGCTACCTCAGCCATTGGCGCATCGTCCAGGCCTAAAAGGGCACGAAGAGACATACTGGCCTCAGACGCATTTTTCATGGCAGTAGCTACAGTCAATCCCATTGCTGCCACAGCTTTTATGACCTCGGGGTCCTGTTCCGGACCGGCTTTCACTATGAGCGGGGGGATCGATTGTTTACTCTGCATCCCGAGCTGGTCAACTTGTTTCCCGCTTTTTTTCATTTTTTCTTTCTCCTCCGCCAATGCTTTTGCTTGCGTACGAAGTTCATTATCATAGTCTTTAGGCAAATTCTTCTCGGCTTGGGACGGTGTTGACAAAAAACCCGTAGTCCACTTGTCTACTATCGGAGGGTATACTTCCTTGGGCTTAGGCTCCTTTCGCGCCTTCTGATTGGCCTTCCATTTCTCAACGTCAGCCTTCGCGGCCAATTTGGTTTCAGCATCACTAAGTTCCCAAGGCCTTAGGGGGATAGGCTTCAGTGATGGCTCCGGTACCCGTGTGGTCTTAGGTACATAAGGCTCCGGGTTAATAGTCCAAGAGCAGGTTCCCTTGCTGTCCGCCTGCTTCTGTTTCTTCGCCGGAGGAGGAATGGGGGGCGACGGCTGCTGTTTATCCGCCGGAGAAGGAATGGGGTGCGACGGCTGCTTACCCGCCGGAGATTGTGGATCGGGGGACGGCGTCGAATGGCGTGAAGGAGGCGTAGGTGAACCAGCACCACCACCACCACCACCACCACCACCTGCACCATCGGAGGGGGTGGACTTGTTAGCCTTGGCGTCTCGCCTGGAAACACTATGTACTTATTTTTCCATAGAATGAACTGGCGCTTGACATCTCCAAGTCTTCTCTCCCCTTCGGGTGTAGCTATGTCAATCTCCAGGTCCTCAAACCCTTGGACTATGTCTTCCACCATGACACGAGCATAGCCATATGGAATGGGGTTGTTGTGATGGAGTGCTCCAGGTGTATAGGGTAAAGCACTGCCTGTAGCTACCTTCATGGAAATGTTCCCCACGGGATAATGCAGATCACATTCTTTCATCTCCTTTACATCATCCACGGGGTAGTGAGGCTCCGGTGCACGACTCTCGATCATCAGTGCATTAGCACCTGCAGGCGGGGCCTCCGTGGAAGCCACGCTGCTTCTCCGCTGATGCTGGCTTCCGAGATCCGCTGCATGTTCTTCATGCGGCCCTGCAGCCGCCGCTGTTTATTTCTCAACTATTCCCGCCACGGTCTGCTTCAACTCACTAACTTCCGTTGCAAGCTTCGACAGAAGATCTACAGCTTCGACAGCAGCCCGGTCCATATTTCTCTTACGGCTTCTGTAACAGTACGGGTCACCCTCCTGGGAAAACCCTACTTTCCACGGCAATCTGCCTTTGCCTCGTATATGTCCTCCGTGTTCAGGATTCCCGAGGGCATGGGTCAGTTGGTCTCTCTCTCTGTTGAACGTGATCCAGCCCTGTTGAGCTTTGGTCATTGCGTCAACAAGGTTTTTTGTGGGAGCAAACGTTTTCTGCCGATGAACACACGCCCCTGTCTCTGGGTCTAGCGATCCCCCATGCCCGTACCACCACATTTTGGCTCTTTCGTCCCATCCCTCTGTACCTAGACGGATTCCTCTTGCCCTCAGGCCGTCCTCCATCGCCTGCCACTTAGGCGCCGAAACGCGGTATCCTCCTGGCCCCATAACATGATGGTACTGTTTCTATTCCGCATTAGCCTTATTTTATTTCGACATTTCCTTGAAATGCTCCGATTTCTTCTGCGTCACAAATTCTGTCCAATCATCTCTCAGTTTCTCGTGTTGTCCAGTGAAAAGCGGAGTCTTGCCCTTGCTGACATATTCACGGAACAATTTTTTCTTGAAGTTCCGGAATGCTTCGTCCATCTTCTGAAGAGCGAACTCTTTGACTAGCCTCCTACTCTGACGTCCACCTGGAACCTCCTCACCGAATTCATCTTTTTTGTTGTATTCCGGAGGTAGAATGAAATGTACCATAAGCTTTCTGAACATCTCCTTTTTCGTTCTCTTGTGGACATAACTGAAACCAAGACGTGCTTTCTTTAGCTCCTTCCATTCCTGGACGGTGATCGGGACGGTGTCTCTAACAATGACTCCGCATTGGTTGATAAACTTTGTGGTGTGCTGTAGGGGCTTGCCGGTTTCACCGACTAATTCGATGGTATATGTTTCTCCATCTTTCATCGCCTTGGATTTGCCACGCGTTGTCGTACTCGATCCGGCCGAGGGCTAAAATAAGAAAGAGAGTCGCGCGCGTTAGTGCATATGTATTCACATTTCAGTAAGTTTGTATCACGAGAGGCTCAATGTATATATATATATATACCTCGCCGGAGGTGGTTGTTCTTTGCAATTGGAGATCGTCGTTTGTCGACGGTTGACCTCCGTCATCAATGTCCATTCCTTCACCTCCTTGATCATCCACAATGTCTGTTCCTTCTTCACCTCCTTGATCATCGACAATGTCCGTTCCTTCACCTTATTGATCATCAAGGTTCAGATAAGAAGAGATTACATCATGTTCTTCGGCTATAATTTCATATATATAACCTTCAGCCTCCTGTTCCGTCAGGTCTCTATTGTCCGCCATATGTCACTTCTGCAGACTTGCATGTAGTAAAAATTAATTAAGTATATAGGAGACTTGGAGAGGTGGGTTGGAGAACCCCATAGCTAGGTTAGAGGTGTGTCCAAGATTAGTTTCTCAAATGACTTGGAGAATCCCATAGCTAGGTTGCATTTGCTTTCCTGGTCATTTTGGTATATTACACTTAATATTCTGAATTTATTGAATTAAAACTTATTTTCATTATTTTAATGAATTTAATTCAAATTGTTTTGACTTTTTTTTGACTTAGAAAAAAACGAGTGTTGAAAAAAAAACTGCCAGCAGCCCAGGAGCCCAGCCCAACTGCGCCACCGCCCTGTCTAAAAAAAACGCCAGCAGCCTGCGCCCCTTTCTCTCTGCCAGGTGGAACCCACCGGTGACGCCAGCGTGACGTCACCCTTCCTCTGTGGGTGGTCGCCGTCGTCCTCACCGTCGCGCGATGGTCGCCGTTCGCGTTCCTTCGTGGTCCCGTTCGAGGTCTGTTCGCGTTCCTTCGTGGTCCCGTTCGAGGGCGGCGAGAGGCTCGCGGGGGAACCTACCGGAGACGGCGCCAGCGCGGGGCGGGCGCGGAGCAGGGCGGGCGCGGTGGATAGAAGGGCGCGGGCGACGGCGGCGACGGCGACGACGCGGTCCTCTATCAGCGGGCGACGGCGGGCGACGGCGACGGCGGCGGCTACGGCGGAATCGGCGACGGCGACGGCGGAATCGGCGCGAGGAAGACGAGCAGTGCGGAGATGCGGTTGGTCCTTAGAAAAAATTCGGGCAGAGAATATATAGGGCCAGCCTTTAGTCCCGGTTGGTGACACCAACCGCGACTAAAGGTCCCCCGGGGTGCCATCCGCGGGCCTTTAGTCCCGGTCGGTGTCACGAACCGGGACTAAAGGTGAAATTTTTGGCGGCGCTTTCGTTCCCGCGCAGAACGAGCCTTTAGTCCCGGTTCGTGACACGAACCGCGACTAAAGGTGGTTATTCGAATACTTTTCCTTTTCCCAATCTTAAAAGTACAAATAATATATCAGAAAATTCTGAAAAATAAAACTAATTCTTTTTCCAATCTTAAAAGTACAAATAATATATCAGAAAATTCTGAAAAATAAAACTAATTCTTTTTCCAATCTTAAAAATACAAATAATATATCAGAAAATTCAGAAAAATAAAACTAATTCTTTTTCCAATCTTAAAAATACAAATAATATATTAGAAAATTCGGAAAAATAAAACTAATTCTTTTTAAAATCTTAAAAATACAAATAATATATCAGAAAATTCAGAAAAATAAAACTAATTCTTTTTAAAATCTTAAAAATACAAATAATATATCAGAAAATTTAGAAAAATAAAACTAATTCTTTTTAAAATCTTAAAAATACAAACAATATATCAGAAAATTTAGAAAAATGTAACTAATTCATTTTAAAATCTTACAAATACAAATAATATATCAGAAAATTCAGAAAAATAAAACCCCTTTAGTCCCGACATGTTTTACCAACCGAGACCAAATGGTTATGGTTTTGTTCCATCCAATCATAAAGATTCACACACATCTTGAATATATATGTAGATAAAAAAGGCAGTACATAATGGCTAGAGTGGATCTAAACCTAAACGGAGAGCATAGATGCATCATCTGATATCTGCTAGTCATACTTCTGCCTAGGCCTATAGTACATGTACTCGTAGTCGTCGTAGTCGCCGCCGTCGTCGTCACTATCGTCTGACGGTGCTCTGCACTCCCTCGGAGGATCACGACTCCAGGACTGGGCCTGAGGGTAGCGCAGGCGGGGGATATCGCCGGCCCTGATGTAGTCCATGACGCTCTGTAGAGTCCGGCCGGACCACCATAGCCGACGACCGGCCTCGTGAAAGTTCCCAGGAGGCAGGCCGTCCTCCTCATACCTGGCGAGCGCCCTCTCACGCCGATTGATGAAGAAGGCATCCCAAGTATGCTGGTTATCGGGATGCCAACTGGGATTCCTCCGCTGCTCCGGCGTGAGCTCGTGATAGTAGTGGTTCGTGATGGCCGCCCGACGCGCCACACCTTGAGGAAGAGGAGGGACCGGCACTCCTCCGGCGCTCAGCATCCAACCGGCGGGAACGTTGTAGCCGCACGGGCAGGGGTAGTTCGAGGCAGAAAGTGCCTCCGCCTGGATGAATGTTAGAGTGGTTACGGTAGAAGCCATGAGAGAGTGGTGAGTTTGTATGTGTTTATGCCAATGGTGTGGCAATGCATACATATATATAGCGAGAAGAAAACATCCCTTTAGTCCCGGTTGGGGACACCAACCGGGACTATTATGGGTTAGGGTTTCGTTTGGACCAATCAGATAGAATCACACAGATCGTGTGTTTCTTTCGAGCTGTTGTGAGCCGTTGGATCCGGGGTGTGTTTCTTTCGAGCTGTTGTGAGCCGTTCGATCAGGGCTACAGTGTGTTTCTTTCGAGCTGTTGTGAGCCGTTGGATGAGGTGGTTTCTTAACCGTTGGATCAAAACCCTAGCACAACACTTTGTGAGCCAGAGGACCCTATTTATAGCCCACCTTCATACACCGGTCAGTTCATCGAGCAAATACAAAACATCCGGATTCGCCATCATACGTCCTGCCGTGCATTTGGTATGCATATATATTGCACCCAGTAGCCACGGTGGGGCTGTATGATGGCGATACCGATTGTTTTGTTCTACACCCCCCCTTTAACACATCCATCCATGCTTGGGTTGTGTTATGGTGGCGCGTGGCACGGGAGTTGTGACGCGTGGCGCGGGAGTTGTGACGCGCGGCCTGGAGGGCGCGGTATAAACTGTCGCGCCTCGAGCACGGCAGAACGGAATGTTCAGCGCAGGTATCCGCTGGGGGGACGACCGCATCCCCCTCGGCTTCTTTGCGACGGCGGCGGAGGCCGCCCGCGCCTGGGACGCGGCGGCCTGGCACCTCAACCGCCCGCGGTCGCTGATAAACTTCAACGACTGCCACACCGTCTGGGAAGCGGAGGCCAGGGCGCCAAAGCCGCAGATCATCACTGCCGCCGACCACCTCCACCTCCGCCACCGCGCGTTTCAGGGCCTAGTTTGGTACAATAAATTATTACACATCAATTCTTCCCTTGTGTCCCCGCTTTCTTACGATTTGGCCGTATCCATGGAGCATCCTCATCATTTAACTTAATGCTTGGGTCAGTGTTGACTTTGAAGGGCGGAATTTCACCAAACATATTATAATCTTCTGACATGTCTGTCTTGTCCTCCACTCCCACGATGTTTCTTTTCCCTAAAAGAACAATGTGGCGCTTTGGATCATCGCATGATTACTGATCGTTTTCTTATTTTTCCGTTTCCTCGGTTTGCTACTCATGTCCTTCAAATAGAAAACCTGAGCGACATCTTTGGCTAGGACGAATGGTTCGTCAAGGTAACCAAGATTGTCGAAATCCACCATTGTCATTCCGTATTGCTCGTCCACCTTTACCCCACCTCCTGTTAGCTTGAACCATTTGCACCGGAACAAAGGGACCTTAAAGGAGGGTCCATAGTCAAGTTCCCATATCTCCTCTATGTAACCATAATATGTGACCTTTTGCCCAATCTCGGTCGCTGCATCAAAGCGGACACCGCTGTTTTGGTTGGTGCTCTTTTTATCTTGGGAGATCGTGTAAAATGTATTCCCATTAATCTCGTACCCTTGGAAAGTCGTTATAGTCGAAGATGGTGTCTTGGCCAACATGTACAGCTGATCTCCAACATCATTGTCATTCATTAAATGTTTTCGCAACCAACTGCCGAAAGTCTCCATGTGGGCCTTTCTAATCCATGATTCAGGCTTCCCCGGGTTGTCCGAGCGTAAAATATTTTTGTGTTGATCGAAGTACGGAGCCACCAAGCTCGAATTTTGCAGAACTGTGTGGTGTGCTTCAGTCATAGAATGACCATCCATACATATCGTTGATTTCCTTCCGATCGTGCCTTTTCTACTTAGTCTTCCCTCGTGCCGCGATTGAGGAATACCAATCGGCTTAAGGTCAGGAACATAGTCAATGCAGAACTCAATTACCTCCTCGTTTCCATAGCCCTTTACGATGCTTCCTTCTAGCCTAGCACGGTTACGAACATATTTCTTTAATACTCCCATAAACCTCTCGAAGGGGAACATATTGTGTAGAAATACAGGTTCGAGAATGGAAATCTCTTCGACTAGGTGGACCAGGAGGTGCGTCATGATATTGAAGAAGGATGGTGGAAACACCAACTCGAAACTGACAAGACATTGGACCACATCGTTCTGTAACCGTAGTAGATCTTCTGGACTGATTACCTTCTGAGAGATTGCATTGAGGAATGCACATAGCTTCACAATGGCTACTCGAACATTTTCCGGTAGGAGCCCCCTCAAAGCAATCGGAAGCAATTGCGTCATAATCACGTGGCAGTCGTGAGACTTCAGGTTTTGGAACTTTTTGGCCGCCATGTTTATTATTCCCTTTATATTCGACGAGAAGCCAGACGGGACCTTCATACTGCTGAGGCATTCAAAAAAATGACCTTCTCTTCTTTGGTAAGAGCGTAGCTGGCACGACCTTGAAACCATTCCGGATGCCGGTCATCTGGGTCTTTCAAAAGTTGCTGGTCCTGCCGTGCTTCCTTTGTATCATTTGTCTTCCCATACACGCCCAAGAAGCTTAGCAGTTTCACGCAAATATTCTTCGTAACATGCATCACGTCGATTGGAGAGCGGACATCTAGGACTTTCCAATACTGTAGCTCCCAAAATATCGATTTCTTTTTCCACATGGGTTCGTGCCCGTCAACTCCCAGCGGAACTGATTGCCCGCCAGGACCCTTTCCAAAGATGACTTTCAAATCCTTGACCATGTCAAATATCTCAGCTCCAGTACGTTCCGCAGGCTTCGGCCGGTGATCTGCCTTGCCGTTGAAATGCTTGCCTTTCTTTCTTACGTTATGATTTCGGGGAAGAAATCGACGATGACCCAGGTACACGTTCTTCCTACAATTATCCAAAAATACACTTTCAGTCTCATGTAAGCAGTGCGTGCATGCTTTGTATCCCTTATTTGACTGTCCCGAAAGGTTACTGAGAGCAGACCAATCGTTGATGGTTACAAAAAGCAACGCTCGTAGGTAAAATTCCTCTTCTTTGTGCTCATCCCACCCAGGTACACCAGGTCTGCCCCACAACTGTAAAAGTTCATCAACTAATGGCCTTAGGTACACATCGATGTCGTTGCCGGGTTGCTTCGGACCTTGGATGAGCACTGGCATCATAATGAACTTCCGCTTCATGCACAACCAAGGAGGAAGGTTGTAGATGCATAGAGTCACGGGCCAGGTGCTATGGCTGGAGCTCTGCTCGCCAAAAGGATTCATGCCATCAGTACTTAGACCAAATCTTATGTTCCTTGCGTCAGCTGCAAAATCTTTGAACTCTCTGTCGATCTTTCTCCATTGCGTTCCATCAGCGGGGTGTCTCAACTCCCCGTCGGACTTATGGTCCTCTTTGTGCCATCGCAACAACTTGGCATGCTCTTTGTTCCTGAACAGGCGTTTCAACCGAGGTATTATAGGAGCATACCACATCACCTTGGCGGGAACCCTCTTCCTGGGTTTCTCGTCCTCAACATCGTCACCAGGGTCGTCGCCTCTGATCTTATAACGCAATGCAGTGCATACAGGGCATTCATTCAAATTCTCGTATGTACCACGGTAGAGGATGCAGTCGTTAATGCATGCATGTATCTTCAGAACCTCTAAACCTAGAGGGCAGACAACCTTCTTTGCTTTGTACGTACTGGCGGGCAACTCGTTATTCTTCGGAAACATATTCTTCAACATTTTCAGCAAATTTTCAAATGATGAGTCAGCTACACCTTCCCGTGCCTTCCATTTCAGCAAATCCAGTGTGCAGCCCAGCTTTTTCAGACTATTGTCGCATCCTGGATACAGCGACTTCGTGTGATCCTCTAACATGCGATCCAAATTCTCCCTCTCCTTGTCAGTTTCGCAGCGTCTCCGTGCATCAGCAATGGTCCGACCAAGATCATCAGCGGGCTCATCATGTGCCTCTTCTTCACCTTCACCAAACCCTTCCCCACCTTCGGCATCATCCTCCATGAAAGTATCACCGAAAGCGTCATGATAGTTGAAATCGATATCATCCTCTTCTTCATCTTCTTCCATTCTAACCCCTTTTTCTCCATGCTTGGTCCAACAATTATAGCTTGGCATGAAACCGTGCCGAAGCAGGTGCATGTGACCGACTTTTGAGGAGGGGTGACCCTTCTCATTCTTACATTCAGCACATGGACAGATAATAAAACCTCACTGCTTGTTCGCATTTGCCACTACGAGGAAATCTTTCAAACCCGTAGTGAACTCGGCGGAGAGTCGGTTACCGTACATCCATTGCCGATTCATCTGCATTATTATTATATAAAGTATATAATTAACCATCATGCATTTGTTAAACTAACTAGCTGGAAATAATAAATGAAAGGTTCAAGTTGCTAACCGCGATCGCGGAGGTAAAATAAATGAAAACGCTCAAGTGCGGCTCGGACACTTCATATCATGTGTGTTTCATGCTCTCGGGCATTTCATCAAACACCTTGTGTGCATAGGAGGAACAAAAAGCAAACCCACCACCCCTTGTGAATATTGTGAGTAGAAGTGACACCAAATGTGGCTAAGTGCAGCCACCTGAGCCCTATATATTGGGATGGGCCTTTAGTCCCGGTTCACCTGGACAACCGCGACTAAAGGCCTTGGGGACCTATTAGTCCCGGTTGGCCAGGCCAACCGGGACTAAAGCCGCTCCCGTCCGCCAGTTGTGGACCGAGCGCGCTGGGCCCAGACTGTTGGTCGCGGGTCTCCTCCCGAACCGCGACTAGAGACCCATATAGTCGCGGGTCGATACTTTTGGGGACTAATGGGGGCGTATGGAAGGCCTATTTTCTACCAGTGGTTGTAGACTCTATAGGCATGAGAATATGTGGCATAGCCAACAAAGATACCCTCATAAGATCTAGTCTCAAATTTTGACAACCGTTTACCTTTCTTGCGAATGAAGCACTTGCAACCGAAGACCTTGAAATAAGATACATCCGGTTTCTTTCCCGTGAGAATCTCATAGGGAGTCTTATTCAAGATCTTGCAAAGATATAACCGGTTGGTAGCATGACATGCGGTGGAGACGGCTTCGGCCCAAAAGTTATAGGGAGAAGAGAACTCCGCAATCATAGTTCTAGCCGCATCCATCAAAGTCCGGTTCTTTCTCTCCGCAACACCATTTTGTTGAGGGGTATAAGGAGTGGAATATTGATGGGCAATGCCTTCTTCACTAAGGAAACCCTCAACGGTGTAGTTCTTGAAGTCCGTGCCATTATCACTCCGAATGGCCAATATGGTAGCATTGTGTTGGCGCTCCACTAGAGTGATGAACTCGATGCCCCTCTTTTGAGTTTCACTTTTTCTCTTGAAGAAATACACCCAACAATATCTTGAATAGAGATCCACAATCACCAAGCAATACTTCTTTCCTCCGAGGCTATCATAGGATAGTGGACCAAAGAGATCTAAGTGAATGAGCTCGAGAATTCTTGTGGTGGAGATAGTTGTCTTGGTTGGGTGTTGTTCTCCATGTTGCTTCCCAAAGGTACAAGAGCTACACACACGATCTTTAGCAAACTTAGCTTTGGTTAGTCCTAGACCGTGATTTCCACTTTGGAGGTCATGTAACATTCTCATATTGGTGTGGGCTAGCCGGCGATGCCAAAGCCATCCCACATCAACTTTAGCCATTAGGCATGTCGCGGCACACGTGTCTTCTTTAGAGAAGTCCACTACATACATGCCGTTCTCGACAAACCCAACAAAGGCTACTTTAAGAGATGTCTCCCAAGTGACAATCACACTCTCTTTATTAAAGAACGAGGTAAAACCAGAATTTTGAAGAACAGACATCAAATTATAGCCAAGGGACTCAACAAGGAGAACATTCTCAATTGATAAATCATTTGAGATCGCCACCTTGCCTCGTCCCAATACCTTAAGCTCGGATTTATCGCCAATAGTAACGCAATTGAGATTAGTTAGAGGAGGTTCAAGATCACTTATTGCGTCATGGCTTCCGGTCATGTGTTGGGATGCACCACTATCCATTGTCCATCTATTAGACCCGGAAGCATTTCCCTACAAGAGATCAATTTCTTGATTTAGGTACCCATCCTTCAATGGGTCCTCTTTTGTTAGTCACAAGGGTCTTAGGAACCCAAATAGTCCAATGATAATCATCACCATAAGAAGTACCAATGTATTTAGCATAAACATGTCCATCTCTAGATTTCATAAGAACATAAGATGGGTTATATTTTCCGGCGAAATCATTATGAGTGATGCTCCCCCTAGAGGTATCACCACCCATAATGGCGTTGGTCTCCTTCTCTTTGGTCACATCACCCTCTCTCACAAAGACAACATTTTGGGAGGGAGAGGTGACATTCTTGGATATCTTCTTTGACTTGGAAACAAAGCCAAGTCCCTCTTTCCCTTTCTTGGCACCTTGAGAGCTTATTGCATCATTGAGAATTCTTTCCTTCCCTACAATGTTAGTCGTAGTAGAAGAGGTAGGCACAATAACAATGCTATTTGATGAAGATGCAACATGCTTATTAGATTGTTGAGCTAGAAGCTTGATTCGAGACTTGGCAAGTTTGTCATGAATTTCTTTAAGAGATGTAAACTCCCTTTTTAGTTTGTCATGCTCCTCGTCAAGTTTTTGGTGAGCTATTCCTAGCTTCAACTCTTCCTCTTCAAATTCTTTAAGTAAAACAAGAGATTTGGCATGTTCTTTCTTAAGCTTGGCAATAGATTTTTCATTATCTTTTGTAAGCTTTGAAACACTAATAGCATAAGTCTCTTGTAGACTAGATAGTTTCTCTTCGAGAGAGGCTCTCATGGATCTCTCCTTTTCAAGAGCCTTGACGAGTTCGTCATCATGATTCTCATTGCTACCGCCATGGTTCTCCAAGGTCATGATGATCTCCTCCTTCTCATCGATGAGGGAGTTAGCATCATCAAGTTGCCTTAGGAGAGCTTTTACCTTTTCTTTAGTTTCACCTTCAAGACTACACAACCAAGATCCTAGATTCTTGGCCTCCTCATAATCAACAATATTTTCAAAACAATCTAATAATGAGGGAGAGCTAGTGATAATAGACTTGGAGGTGGAACATATTACCGCGGTGGCTTTTTCCATGAGACATGTAGGTCGGATCGGTGCCTTCTCATTGGGAGATTCAAATAGAGAGACCGATGAAGAGGAAGTCGTAGCTATGGCGACGTGGGAAACACCTACGACTTCATCTTCTCCTTCATCTCCCAAGTAATATGTTTCCAATGTGGGGCCTTCTTGAACATATAGAGCCCTTGGGACTCTTCTAGCGAGGTTCTTGTTTTGTGGAGCTTTGTTCTTGTCCTTGCGAACAAGCTTCCCTTCATTCTCTTCTCGTGGCTCAAAGGGACACTCTTTGACGAAGTGGTTTGCACTTCCACAATTGTAGCATGTCCTTGGCCGCTCCCCTTTCTTCCTAAAGATCTTGTTCCTTGAAGGTCTAGGAGCACCGGCCTTGTGAGCCTCCCATCTCTTCCAATACCCTTGCATGGCAAGAGCAATATATTTATGGGCACCCTTGTATGTATCTTCATAGTCCTCATCATCATCATCATCCACTTCTTCTATCTTGGCCATTGCTTTAGACTTCAAGGCGAGGTTAGGGGACTTTCCATGTCCTCTTGAGCGAGCAAGGGCATCATCCGCGCTCTTGTATGATAAGGATGTGGCTATGAACTCACTAAGCACACCAATGGAGTTGAGAGAGTTGTAGTCGGATCTTTTTCGAATGCTAGTGGAGAGGTTCTTCTCTAATGGGGTTATGGCCTTGACAAACTTCCTCTTGATCCACTCATCGGAGATTTCCTCTTTTCCAAAATCCCTTAATTGATTGCCAAGGGTGACCACTCTTCTATATATCTCCTCGGGACTCTCGTCTTCAAGCATGACAAAGTTCTCGGATTTGTCGAGAGCAACATCATATTTGGATGATTGAATGCTAGCATTTCCTTGGAACAAAGAGTCAAGCTTATCCCAAGCTTCCTTGGCGGTCTTCATACCGCGGATGTGTTCGAGATGTTCTCTTGGGAGAGCCTTTTGGATAGTCACAAGAGCGGTCTTGTTGAGTTGAAATTCCACATCCTCTCTTGGAGTCAAGTTGTTCGGATCATGAGGATGGAATCCATGGAGAATGCTTCTCTAGAAAGCGGTGCAAGAACCTGAAATGTGAGACTCCATATCAAACTTCCAAGAAGAGAACTCGTTAGTGTTAAGCATGGGAGGAACTCCAACATTAACCATGAGTGGCATTGTGGCAATAGGGTGGATAGAGTCATAATTGTGAGGTGGTGGAACTTTAGAGTTAGACCCTGAACCGTTAGCCGATTGAGACTTGGAACCCTCAGAGCTCCCACCGCCTTTAGCCTTTTTATCGGCTTTTGCTTTGGCTTTCGCCTTAGCTAAAGCGATGTTAGCTTCCATTTCGTCGATGTCCGGAATGGACTCTTCGTCCGAGCTAACATCGTTGGTGGTGAGAGGTGGTTCCGTGGACTCCTTGGTTCTCCCCATCAATACCTCCATCATTTTCTTTATGCTAGAAACCTCCGTACTGACACTAGAGCTAACCTTAGATAATTCGGTTTGGACAATTCCAACCGTGTCTTGTAGGTTAGATATATTATCGGCCATCTTGGAGATTTCCGCACTAGAACTACCAGGGGCATTTTCATCGACCATTGTACTCTTAGGCGGTTAAGCCCTTAGTAAGAGCCGAGGTTCTGATACCAATTGAAACTTCACTATGGTCAACTAGTGGGGGGGGTGAATAGGTTGACTACAAAATTTTCTTTTCTTTTCCTTTTAGTGGGGCTAAGCAAGATAAGATAATGTTCTCTAGATGTGCATCTAGGTGAGCAACCTATATGGACAAGATAATATGCGCAACGGAAGTAAAGCGTAAGGTAGTAAGGCAAACAACAAGTGTAAACAAGGAGACAAGGATATGATTCCCGTAGTTCCTTCTCAAAGAGAAGTACGTCTACGTTGGAGAGGTGGGGAGCCACCTAGGCGCTCCTCAATAGCACGGTTGTGCACACCTTGTTCTCATTGAGCTTCTCCGATGAGGGAGATTCTTGTTTCCACTATGAGGTCGACTTGAAGGCGTTGACCAAACCTTTACAAGGGCTCGAGGTCACTCCACAAGATGGATGGAGGCTCTCAAGCAATCCGTAGCTTCTTGCAACAAGGTGGAAGCTACAAGCACACGATCTACTAAGGTTTCTAGGCCTCAAGTAGGATTCTAGATCTACTAGGTTGTGATGGATGGATTTGAGATTCCTTTGGTGGAAGTGTGGATCTAGTCCTCCTCTAGCTCTCCACCAAGTTTGGGAGTGATTGGGTGGATGGAGTGGGAGATCTATGCGGATGAAGCATTCATTAATGGCTAGGAGAGAGAATGGGAAAAATCTTGGAATTTAAGAGGTAGGGGAAGGGGTATTTATACCCCTTTCATTTAATGGCCGTTGCAGTCCAGGAGCACCGGAGGCTCTGGTGGGCTTCAATCTATTGCACACTGGCGCAGCGCACCAGCTCACCTTTGTTGAGCCACGGTGCGGAGGTTCCGGTGGCCGCAGCGGAGGTTCCGCCCACCGGAGGTGCACCGGAGGCTCCGGTGGAACCTCCGCACCTGTGTAACAGAAACAGGTTTCAGCGGAGCCCCAACCGGAGGTGCACCGGAGCCCATTTGCACTGGTGCCAGGCGAGGACACCGGAGGTCCACCGGAGGCTCCGGTGGAGCCTCCGCTCTTGCCCAACAGAATAATGTTTGGGCGGAGCCTCCACCAGAGGCGCGCCGGACCCCTCGTGTGCACAGACCCAGTTTTGGAGGTAGCGGAGCCTCCGGTGGGATTGGCGGAGGTTCCGCCCCACCGGAGCTCCACCGGATGTTCAGCTCGAGCCTCCGTTTGTGCGCTCCAGAGAGAGATTTGGGCGGAGCCCACACCGGACCCCCACCGGAGCCTGGGCGGAGCCTCCGCTCCTGTGCAAAATATCTTCCTGGGTTTCTTTCTCCTTGCTCTTTTCATATAAAACGAACACTCGCCCCAAATAGTCAGTGAACCTGATTTAACCTCGGCATTATCATTTATCGAACAAACATTAGATCAAATAGATATGTTGTCATATAATTACCAAAACGGACGATGATCTTTCACCTGGTTTTTAGAATGTTCAAAAATCACACAAAAAATGGAACTTTTGTTTTCATGATAATGAAAGCCACCAAAACCAAAAAAAATCAAACACAAATCAGGTAATATGTATTATTTCCAATGTGTTGGAATTGCTAATCCAAGTGCCTCTATTTTCTATAAATCCTAAACCTTATTCAGATAAGTTTTATTTTTTCAAAAGTTATTATTTCTCTTTAGCAAACCCTATTATATAAACCATAAATTCTACTTTGGAAATATTTTCAAAACCAAAATTAACTATTTCACCATGTCAAGTATTAAACCATAAATTGTTTTCCAATAAATTATTTTGGTATCAAAATGGGTTACACTTGGGAAACAACATTTTCAATAGTGATAACTCTCTAAAATTTTATTTATCAACAATATTAATTATGTGACATATTCTATTTTGAAATGGCATTAAGTCGCTATTAGTATTTACACATATTTTCAAAATATAAATATAAGTTAAAATTACTTCCAAAATAATATTTTACTTATAGGATGTCCCTGAAATTTTATTTGACCAATATTTTCATTTAGTTATTTTCTAAATTGAAAATAACATTAAGTTACTATTAGTGTTATTTCAAAATTACAAATCAGGAAAATTCAAATGTGTGGGAAACAACACAAATATGTTTCTATTTGAGGGATTTTGTTTTTACAAGTATTTAGAAATTGGTTTGAGGCAATTTGGAATTGTAAAAAAAAATTATGAATTCTTGAATAAAACATAAAAGGAAAAAAAGAAGGATAAAAAAATGTAAATGGGCCAGCCCGCCCAGCCCTCTCTCTCTGGGGCTGACAAGAGGGACCCACACTGATGTCATCGACGATGTCAGCCATTTTCAATCTCTAGCCGAAAGAAACAGCCGAAGAAACTACCAATTGATTCCTTTGATTGCTCGAGTTAAATACCCTTAAATCGTACCCGAGCCCTCCCATGTTAAAGGCCTACTCCTCCTCTCCAATTGCTCTCTCTTTACCCCTAGAATTGTGCAGCCACACTCGTGTATTTTCCCGCTGGAGATGCTAGGATCTGCCACCGTATTTGCTTGATTGTAGCCAGGTGAGGGAGCCCAAGGGCCTAAGACCTTGATGTTTACGACCCCCTCGTGCATTCGCACCTCCGTGACCACCTTATCGATTTTTTTTGCATGCGTATCGTGGTTTTCGAGCTCGCCGGAGTTCAAATACCACTGCCGCCTCGGGTGCTGCTCGTTGCCACCGCTTCCGCGAGTCCTAGCCATCGACGTGCCCTCCGTTGAATGCGCTACGACGACAAGAGCTCGTCGGTGCCAATCTCGCTACCTGAAGACCACCGGAGGGGCGCCGTTGTGCATTGCATGCAACCATGCAGTTGGCGTATCCATTTCCGGTGACCTAGGTCCTTCCAGACAACGAGCTCTCCTCTCCCTTAGATCTCTGTCGTTAGTTCCACATTCAAGGGCCCTCGTTACACCACTTAAACGAACCGGTATGTCCAATAGAAACATGCTGTCCAGTCAGCCGCCAAGTTAGCACCAGTCAGCAGCCCCATCAGTACGTCTAGCCAATCACGTGATGATACATATTTCATCCTTTTTCTAGATTTATCCCGAATAGAATTAATTTGGCCATTTTGCAGGAAAACCCCCATACCTTAGAAACATCATAACTTTTGATCCAGAAGCCAAAATTTAGAAAACTTGGACTTTATAAAAAGCCCTTGATATGTAGAATCTTTAGCACTGTCCGAATTCAAATTTGAATATTTAAAATTATTCAAATTAAAAAGATCCATTTGGATGAATGGTGCTATAATTCAAATACTACAAATCCAAAAATTGCAAATAATTTTTTTTGGGGAACCTTAGGATGTGTACTTTCATGCACTCTATCCAAAACTAATTTTTCAACCAATTAAATTGAATTTAGAATTTAAATAGCCATTTGAGTTTTTTTTTACATAGATTTAATTCCATAAATAGTTAGAATTTGTTTTCTTATCAAAATTGTTCCCAATATAAACCTTGGAGAAGAGAGACCTTTACCCAACCCATTGGTGACCCTTGAACCTCTTCCATGTAGTTTTGGCCAAATTCCCTCCATGGTGTTAGCCACTTTCAACAATTGTGTAGTGTTGATAAAACCCTATTAGAAGAAATTTGGTGTGATTCTTGATCAAGAACAACACTCAAAATGTGTTAGACAAAATATCTAGTAGCAAGTGGAGCTAGAAACCAATGCCAAGATCAAGATGACATCAATATCAAGTTTCCTCCATGGAGAAGGACCTCTACATCATCAAGGAGGATTGTGGACAATATCAGGAGCTAAAGAATCACTTAAATAAGATGGAAGACCAAGACCTGAACACAATAATTATTTTTCTTTGGTGTTATGTGATGAACCTAGAATAACCCTAATCAAATTGTAAAGCCTAATCTAAACAATTCAATTTTATATGTGAATGTAATTAGTTGTAGAGGATCAACCTCATTATTACATACACTTATTTTGCATATTGAGTGATGTAATGATACTTGACTAGCCTTAGTGAACTATTGGAACTTCCTCGACAAGTATGACCAATTGAGTTGAATCTTTCAAACCCAAGCCATGACCTTTCCTTAACCTCTTTAGATTGAAAAACCTTTTGACTAAGTTGTTGATTGTTATGTTTTGTTCCTTTTTTGTTTGTGAAAGTTTGTCTATTATTATTTCTTTGAATTGTTTATATTGTACGAAGAGGAACGTTCTAGTTGTGAAGACATTATATGTCTACACCAACCTCAACAAGGCAAGTGTCAAACTTCATAAAATTCCTATGATTTATTATGCACTAGTGTTTGATCAAACTGCATGGTTTGGACTTTGTTATACAATGCTATGCAAACTTAGTAGGGATAGTTACCTGTTATCTTGACTAATCCCAGTTGAGACCAAAGTAGAAATTGTTTGCTTATCCATGCTTGCAGACTAGGTTGGATATTATTACAATGAAGATTGGTATATGGGAGATGGATTGTTATTTTACTTGGCACTTCGGATAGTCCAGCATAGCCACTGGAGATAGACCAACACAACCTTTGGAGAAAGACCATTGGTGTTCCAAGGCTATGGAGAAATACCACCATAGCCACAATAGATATACTAGCACAACCTTTGGAGATAGACCATTGGTGTTACAAGGCTCCGGAGAAAGACCAGCATAGCTAGTGGAGATAGACCAGCCAACCTCTGGAGATAGACCATTGGTGTTACAAGGAAAAGGAGAAAGATCATCCCACCTCTATACATATACCATTGATGTTACAAGGCACCGGAGATAGGCCAGCATAGCCTATGGAGATAGACCCATACTGTTGCAAGTCCTTGGAGATAGTCTAGATCTGCCTCTAGAGACAAACCAAATTCTTCATAGTTCACTAAAATGTACTTGTGAACCACTTTATGTGGAAAGTGTTTTATAAAGGATAGGATATAACTAGCTTTCTGCAAAATCTTGCCTTGAACTCCACTTAGCCAAATAATCATGTAGATGATAGAATTTTTTCACACATCCACCATAGTGTCATTTGCTAGTATATTTAATTATACTGACCCCTTGTGGTTGCATATTCCATATGGCAGACAGATCTGATGATGAGTGAGGATTTCGTTTAGGATCTCGAGTCTACAACCAACATGTTTTGCCTGTGTCACATGAAGAAGACGAGGCTCATTGTTGTAATATGTTTTCCGCTGTAATTCTTTATTTTCTTCTAGTCTTCTAAGACTATGCAAGTTATAGTGTTATTTTTTAAAGACCGGATCATGCGATGTAATATAATTTGACGCATTTGCATGATATTTCATTTTGTACTATGGTGCTAGCATTTGATCCACGGACTAGCACAATAACGCACATATTCTTGCATTATTTAAATATGGGAAATCTACATTGCCAATGGAAGAAATTCTCGCACAACTGAAAGTGATCATTAGACAAGAGGAAGTGTAACAGACCATTTTTTGGAAGACAGGAATGTTCGACGAACTTTCGCTCGACGGAAACAAAACAAGAAAATTAATATATGGAAAACACACAACAGTATATGAGAACTCTCTAACATTATTGATCATTATATTGAATACAAAGTACAAGTACATGCTCCCGTGGGAGTTTGCCTATTTTGCCTCCTACGACTATGATTAAGGAGATCTGACTGAAGAGATTGCGTGTAGCCCGCTGATTCCCGGGGCTTTTGCAAAGCGGACGGTTAATTACATCCATAGGTTGAGCCTACGGAAAACCTCCGATTAAGCTGCGCCGTAGTCGTCGTCATTCGAGATGATAATAGGAAAGAGAGTGGCTTTGTTCCGCCAAGATTCCATCACATATGGTATTTCCACGCGAACAATCAGGAGTGAGACTAGATGAAAAGGGTAGCTTTTGCCTCGTCGGTGCCCAGCCAAGACCCTGATTTCATCGGATTGGATATGTGTATGTGTTGCTTTTGCCTCGTCGGTGCCCAGCAACAGCGTGTCCATCTCAGCCAAAATTGGGACGTGTTAATAACATAGTAATCAAACCTTGCCGTCACTCGACGATAATTTCGTCTAGCCTCGTCGGCACTAGACATAAAACGAGTATGGTGAATTCGACTATAGTCACGTAAACACTAGGACGTAGATTCGAGTTAGACAATGGACGAATCATGTCTTTACTCTTTTATTGTAACCACAAATTCTTTTGCAAAGAACAAGGTTGTATACCGCCGACATAGATGAAACAGTCGGGTGATGAACTTTTGTGAGGCTTTCCCTCTACTCCACACGATCGACAACGATGAGTCGGTCAAAACCATGGCATAGATTACACATGGGCGACATTGATGAAGCAGTCAACCCCATGTTTTCTAGATTGAGCATGGGCGGCGTTAATGAGCATGTCATTGCCATGGTCGTAGATTGCACATGGGCGATGTTAATGAGCATGTCGTTGCCATGGTCGTAGATCCGAAATTAATTCCGCATGGACGACGTTGATGAGGCGGTCGTTCCATGGTGATGAAGATGCACGGTCGCTTCCGCATGGCCGACGTTGATGAGGCGGTCGCTACCATGATCGGATGCTCCACGTGAACGACGATGGTGATGCGGTCGTTTCATAGCTATAGATTTCCACATGGGCGACGTTAATGAGCATGTCGTTGCCATGGTCGGATGAGAAGATAGATCAGATCATGCACTCCGTGAGATGCTAGATCAATTTTGCTTCACGCTTGGTCGATTAGTTTTGCCCAAAACAATACTCAAAACTTGTTGATTTCATCATACCAAATCAATCTCACGATCGGATCTTACAACTTACCCTTGCAGCCCACCATCGGCATATTGTTGTAGCTCCGAGACGGTGTCCGCGTATGAGAATAAGGCGGCGACGAGATCTCTCTTGGTCCCTTTGGGTGGAATCTATTTGGGTGTGTGGTAAATTTTGGTTGCAGTTCACGGGGCGAGCCTCTGCCTTCGTGCGCGTACGTGCGTGCGCTTTCCTCCGTGCGTGTTCGTGGCGTCCGCCTCCCTTCTGATCCGTGTGTGCGTATCTGCCCCTTTCTACAGAACGAGCCGATGCTGGCCTTATATAGGCGTAGATGCTGATTAGGTCGGTTCCAAACGCGTGGTATCGTTTAACCCATGACTTATCTCTTGCCATCTGATGTCATGGATGAGGTCAGCCGTACCAAATACGGACATATCCCAACAGTAGGCTCCAGGGAACGTGAACCAAATGAGTCTCTCTTTAATTAACGAGTCGCCTGGGAATCCATGCATGCTACGTGCATGGCACGACTCTGTTTGGGCCAATCGATTGGAATGTTGTTAGGCTGGTGCCAATGCACCACGCACTATTCACGGGCTATAGCCCCGCCACGTCACCTTTTTTCACCACTCTCACGCCACTCTCACGGCACGGTGCCAGTGCACGGGCTATAGCCCGGGCTATAAGATTCTCTCTCTGCCACATCAGCTTTTCTCTCTCCTCCACGTCAACACATATTTTGAAGATTAAAAACGTTGCAAATAATAGAAAAAATTATTTTATTCAACTAAAATTGTACCGATTACATAATAATAAATAAAAATTACATAAAAAAATGAGAAAATTACATAATCTAGTTTTGATGAGCCCACACATGCTCAATCAAATCCTGCTGGAGCTGTGTATACATCGGCGAGTCCTGCATTTCGTTGTCCATCTGAATCCTTGCTGCTAGGCTTGGTGGTGCATTGGTATGTATTGGAGGGCCGACGTTGCTCGCAACTGTCTCATAGCTGTTCTCCAAATTGGTACCACGCTCATCGTCGATGATCATTTTGTGCAGAATGACACATGCACGCACGATCAACCCAAGAGTGCGCATGGAGTAGGAGCGTCCGGGAACTGCTAAAATGTTGAACCTAGACTTCAACACTCCAAATGCACACTCCACATCTTTGCGCCAACACGATTGAGCAGCAGTGAAGACACGTTGCTTGTCACTTTGTGGAAGAGTAACACCCTTCATGAACACCGGCCAGGAGGGGTAGACCCCGTCGGCAAGGTAGTAACCCCAGTTTGTCTAGCTAACTTAAGCCACTCATCTA
Source organism: Alopecurus myosuroides (assembly GCA_028641055.1). Classification (NCBI taxonomy): domain Eukaryota; kingdom Viridiplantae; phylum Streptophyta; class Magnoliopsida; order Poales; family Poaceae; genus Alopecurus; species Alopecurus myosuroides. Next base: position 481,925,709 of record CM054058.1, read on the forward strand.
TCGTATCAGCACCGGATCCATAAGCTAACAGACGCAACGCCGTAGTACACTTTTGTAGGGGAGAAAAACCAGCACGGTTGAGAGCATCAGCTCTTTGGGTGAAATACGGAGAGTATTCACCCAATCTATCCACAATGCGTAGAAAAAGGGATCGCCTCATCCGATACCTTCGCCGGAAGAAGCTCGGAGGATAAGCGCAGTTGGGGGCGAAGTAGTCGTCGTAGAGCCGCTCGGCGGCGCCAACACGATCACGCCTGATGAACTGTCGACGGCGCCGCGGCGGTCTTGGCACCGCTTGGAGCGCCATCTCGTACTCGGCCTCCATTGCCGCCTGCATTGCGGCCATCATCTCACCCTCCAGTCCCTCGCTCGAATCGCTGCTGCTTGACGAAGACATGGCGTCGAGAGGGTGGAAATGAAGACTAGAGAGGATGAAGTTGGTGTGGAATGAGTGCAGCATTTGAGGGGGTATTTATAGGAGGGATCAGCTGAAAATTTCAAATTTTTCGAATTTTTTTCCAATTTTTTTGACAGCAACAGTAACCCCTAACGGCTAGCTGACGTGGACCAATAGGGGGGCGCCACGTCAGCTAGCCGTTGCCCCCCCAACGGATACCCGCTCCCGCCCCCCCTCTCGCCCGGGCCGGCCAACGCCCCGCCCCTCACTCTCGCCCTCTCGCCCCCCCCCCCCTCTCGCCCCGGGCCGCTGCTACCGCCCCGCCTACGCGGGCGGGAGGCCGGGCGATAGCGCCGTCTCGCCGGGCGAGCCAGCAAGCGCCCGGCGGCTCCCTCTCGCCCGCCACCAGGCGGTAGCGGCCCCTATCGCCCCCCTAAACGCCCCGGTTGGCACTAGCCTTAGCTTTGTACGTGTACGGTTCAAAACTTCTGGAGATCATATTTCTCATATGGTGATTCCGTTTATAGCATCCGGATGTGCATGAGAAACTCTATAAAATGATACCAATATCATATATAGATATTTTCGTAAATATTTTGTATGGCGTGGACCCCACACGTCATTGAAAAGAATTAATACATGCATTGTACGTGCATGGTATAAGCCAATCGATCGCAACAGGCCGAGGACCAATCAAAAGGTCAGGATAGCATCCATTCACTATTGAAAAACAGCTTTTACGCTTGCTAACTCTGTACGTAAATGATTCAAACTTTCGAACCTCATATTTTTCAAATGGTAAATCAAAATTTTAATCCATTTGCACCATCGTGATGTGCATGAAAAATTCTACAAAATGATTCCAATATCAATATATATTATTTTTCGTAAATATTTTGTACCCGTGGGACCCACACGGCATTGACAAGAATTTTATTAATTTACATATATATGATATATAATTTTTGGTACAAAAATTCGTCAAACAAGGAAAATCTTTTTTTCAATAACCCAAAAATCAGGGCAACAAAAACTTTTTGATATGTTTGAATTATGCTTCTATTTTTATTTATATTTGCGTGTTGCTTGTGTTTGTGTTTGAGTTTGTTAACAACTAACATAAAAACCAATGATCATAGCTTTCTTAAAAACACAACCCTTGTGATCAAGTCATGACAAGAAATCTTATCACCTTCATCCATCACCCTCTTTTGGCAAGAACCTTTTTGAAAATGTTTTGATTTTAGAAAGAACCCAAAAGCCAAGTTTTGAGAAACTACCTTCATCCATCACCCTCTTTCCAAAACTATATGAAACGTATTTTTGAGGTAATCATCTCCTACGTGTTTCCAACCAAGATGTTTTTGCAAGTATTTCAAAAACTCCTTCTCACTTCCTTATTTTGCAAAAACCATAAGTGGGGGATTATATTACCCATGTGTTTTACCTCAATTATAGTCTTTTGGAAATAACAAGCTTTGAGTTGAACTTCCTGATGAAACCCTCTTTTTATGGTATGTCTTGATAACTACCTTTATCTAACACTTGAGAAAAACATCCTGGAAGTGGAATTGAAGAACTTAGTTGCTTGAGTGATCTTGTGTGTCTTGTTACTTTCCCTGCTGTATGTGTGATCTTTCCCTTTTGTGTGCTTGAAGGGTTTATTTCTGTTTGTTGATGAATGTGTGTTGTTTTAAGTGATTAAAACCTATGAATAACAAGACCAAGCATCAATATCATATTCCATCATATGTCCATCTCATCTTTTGTTTTCTTAAAAACTTCCAACTTTGGAGATATGCCTTTATGTCCAATTTTGTTCTGTTCACAAATGTACCTTCATAAATCTCTTTGTCTATATATATGCTATGCATCCAAGTCATTAATTTGGATATTGAAACCCTTTGGTATCATCTTTCAAAGTCCTTTAGAAGGCATCCCTAAAATAATGATCATATCCATGTTATCTCGATATACTTTGCCCATGTTACTCTAAATCACTCCTTATTGTTTTCAAGCCCCCTCAACCTACCCTTGCCATCTTCACGAGCGTTACTCAGCAAGTTCATGATATATAGTGGGTAGTTTGATGCACTAACTACAGCTTTAGACTCGAAAGAGTCATAAGCTAATGCATGGTTTTTGTAAATCTTTCTTCAAGAGGTTGCTTTGAATTCTGAAAACTATGCCCGCCAGACCATCACAGGAGCTAGAATCTCATGGAGTTTCCTTTCCTGTAGCGTTCGCAGGTTCCTTCCCAGAACAGGGGGTAACTTGCCACATCCTTTTACACTCTACAGAGGTGTGTTACTTTACCCATGGGAGATCAAGACCATGTTGCACAACCAGGTGTACGTTCCTGTCCACTCCCACTTAGGTGTGGGCCCCGGTTGTTGATCCAAGCCAAAACATGCTTATCCGCACAAAGCATGCCCACCCAATTCTGCCAGCGGGTTGAACCCCTGATTCTACCCCTCACGATAGATATCTAGGAGCCCCTAGCAGACCATCATAGACCCCAGAGTCCATGGGAATTAAGGGATCCCACCCATGTGCATGTAGTCTCGCAAGACCTACAACGTACGTCTCTGGCAGCCTGTTGACATGTGAACGAGAGAAGATCACAGCTGACTTACTCGCCCCATACAAGACCCATGGTTAGCGCGGTATTTACGCTGCAAGAATCATGACGGTATTTGTTGTTGATTCCTAGGTAATACTGTAACATGCAGATAGAACCTCCCTTTGACCTATTCATCTTACCATGGTTCCATCCTCCCACTAAACAGAACACTACCACTCGGGTAGTCATTTTAGTAGTCATATTATTGTAAAAATAGGATCATGCATTCTTTTGAGAGTAGGTAATACGATATGGTTTTTTCAAATAGTTTGTTATGAAATACTGCAAAGCATATGAGTAAGTGATGAACTTGCCTGAGATGGAAATAATGAAAAAATAATCCATGTCTTCGGGTTCGAAGGTCGCGTAGAAAATCCCTACATCTGAAAGATAGAAAAGTAGTCTCGGTAAGGACTACTGAAAATACTAGCAATATGATACATGCATAGTAATGGGATGCATCACGAAATACCCTAGAAAATACCCTAGCTTACAAGTGTAAGCTACTTTGATACGATAACTTAATCACACAGGGTTTAGGTGAATTGTTTCATTACTTGTGGTGATGTGGTTATTACTTCCTTTTAGACTTACATGTGTTTCACGTTTACTTAACAAACAATTGTTATCATGTTTAGGTAGAAGTGTTGATTACTTGGTTAGGTAACAAGACAATAGCACATGAAAAACAACTATTGTAAAGATAACACACATATTTTTATTTTATATTAAAAAAGTGTAGATCCTATGACAAAGAGTTGAATTGAAAATGATGAACTAATGCAACTAACGCCATCATCACATAACTTGCTAATGACTAATGATGATAGGTTTAGTAGGTGTGAAAACACTAGGGTTTTATTAATAAGGAAAATAATATTGTGGTGATTATTTATGGTTATAATGGAACATGATAGAATTCCATTATACTTTTAAAACAAGTTTATAAGTTTAAACAAAGTGTTTTATGTTTCACATTTTCGAAATGGAAATATTTTTCTTTAATTTGATATAACATTTTATGCTTTCTAAAAACATTTGAATAAGTTATTGATTTATTAATTTTAAATGAATTAAACGACTTGGCAAAATATTGTACACATGAATACTTGGTCAAATGACTATGAAAACATCATAGATGAGTTGTGTTTGTCATTTGGAAAATTTTGGTATATAAATTGTTTTTTTTTCTGATTTCATGAATTATTTATTCTTTTTCTCAATTTTAAATGATTTAATTTAATTAAAGAAAATGCTTAATTTTAAAATTATCAAACATTTATATTATTTTTTTCTAATCATTTTCATATTTTATTTGTATTTTTCTGATTATTGGATTAAACGTTATTGAATTATTAAGTTTAAATCATTTTGTGCCATTTTAAATTGATAGGTGGGACCCACCTGTCAGTTCTAAATCAAAATTATAAATAAATAAAAAAGAAAATATATATGACATCAGCATGACGTCAGAGGCGACATCTCACGAACTCGAATCCCTCTGTTGATACAAATCCTACGAATTCGTTGGTTTAATCGCGAATTGAGATACACTATGACATACAGCAGAGCACGCTAAGCACGCACTTCGCAGCGCCGCTGCCTTATGGTCACTGGAAGTACGCCGGCGGATGTACGGACTATGGCGACATAACGTATTACTTAGTCAGATGCAAAATGGATAGCACCCCGAGGTTCTGCGGCTCACCAGGAGCGCGATGATGTGGTTGGAGAAGTCTAGTGAGGGCTGTAGCGACGACGGTGTCTGAAATTGGCCGGCGGCCGGATAGGAAACGAACGGCGGATTTCGGCTGCTCTCGTCCCTCCCCACTTCCGTAGGAGATCGAGGGAATAGAGGAGACCAGGACGCGCCCTCCGGTGGCTTCAATTGCGGTAGTGGTGGAAGGAGTTGACGGCGCTCGGCGGTGGCCATATAAACTAGGGTTTTCGATTCCGGCGAGCCGAGCAAATGAGAGAGAGGGGAAAGTGGCCTGGAGGATAGAGGAGAGCAAGGGCAACGTCATGTTGGTCTTCTCTTGTTGAGAGCGACTAGTAGGAGGTGGCACGTCAATGAGTACGATGGGAACACGCACGGTATCTAGTGTCAAAGGTTGAAGATGGAAAAAAATTCACACAACCCCCTACAAGTTCTGGAATTTGCAGAAAGATCCTTCAGTTAAGAAAAACTAAGAGAAAACCTATGTTTTTAGGGCCTATTTGTGAACATAAAAATTATTAAAAATCATATTTATAATCCTTATCAAATTTGACACCTCGCCATGTTTTGTTTTGGTGGATTGGAGAAGATTTAAATTTTAATTCTAGTGTGCTTAATTAAGTGATTTTTGTTATTTTCTCTCATCTAATAAATTATCTGGGTGTTAAAATTATTTTTGTATAAGGTATGTTAGGAAAACAACACCACCAACATGTTACTGTAAGAATGGTGTGTTTTACTTTCGATGATCATAGATATAGATCTTTTAAAAACAACCAATAATACTTCTTATAAGTGTTATTATCAATTATAGAAATAAAACACCAACTTGGATATCATACCAAGTCATACCAAATACTTTAGTTAGAAAATGGACTTGTTTTCTTTTATGTAGTTTTGTTATTTTCATATTTAAAACTCTTAGCAACTTTGGTTGACATTTTACTGAGGTGTGTGTACTCTATGTTTGCTATTTTCAGTACTTGATCAAGTGGAAAACATGAGTGGCCTTTGAAATCTATTTATTTGTTTTCCACGAGGTTCCAAGTATGGATATTATTCCATGTTTGTTTTGAGAAACATGTGATCTTTGCCATGGTTATGTGTATATGTATTTATGTTATTATCTGTTAGTCTTAGGTATGAAAAGGATCTGGAAAACAAGGTAGGTTTCTTGTTACCATCCACCTTTGCATCACACCAGACATTTTATTTCCTAATGATTCACTCGATAATTTCTTATGCTCCCTTACTGAGGCAGTGTTGCTTCTTGTGGTCTTCTGTTGTCTGCAATATCCTTATCTCTAGTTACTACTAGTCTTCAGGTACTGCCTTTGTCACTTGCAAGTAAGATCAGCTCTTGGATTCCAACTACAATTGTCTCAACCTTGAGGTAAAGACAACCATTTTCTCCAAGAAAATATTTCTCTTAGATGATTATAATAGAATGTAAATATATGTTATGACATCAATTTGCACTTATGCATATAAGAATAATTTGTAAACAAGGTAGCGAGTCTTGCCACCAAATTACTACTCATATACAATAGGCTGAGATGTATCAGGTTGTTCAACCTTCTGTTTGTTTGTGTATGACACTCAATTGTTTCTGTATACAAAAGTGATTTGTTAACAAGGTTGCAAGACTTGTTACCAAACTAGTTCTATATAACACTAACATTGGAGTATCACACTATTTCAAGAGAAGTTAATAAAATCAAATCAAGATATAAGAGTTTCCAAATACTCTTATAACAGATTGGAGTAGCACTTCTAGAACACTTTAAAGTATCCTTTTGAAGATCCTCTTGTGGTAGTTCCTCTTTTCTTGTGGGTTTCTTGTCTTGCAGAATGACTTCAAGAAGATTGGGAAACAAGATAATAAGATAATCTAGACAAAGTAGAGATATCTAGATTAAGACTTAGTTAAGCTTTTATTTTACTTCCATATACTTCTTATTTTATTTCCCATAAGCTATGTATTTGTGTCATTATGATTGGTTTTACTTAGCTATCATTTCAATTCCTTTAATAGATGTTATATTTGTTGTTATCCATTTGCTGTATCCAGAGATACCTGATTTGTTGATTGTTGATTTGGATAGAAATGTGGAGTGCTTGTAGAATGAGGGCTTAAGACAATAAGTTGATCAAATGGTTCACTTAATGTGTTGAGATCTCATATGCTCACTTGTATAAGATGAATGAGGCAATGAGCATATGAATGTTATTAGGGTTTAATGACTTAAGTCATAGTTGTTAGTTGTTTTCTCAAGTGTCATGGTTTACTTTATATTCTTCTCTTTATTATCTTTGTCATGCATAATGTAGACATAGAGCTTTGGGAAGATCATATGTAATGATCAGAGTTTATACTAGTTTAAGAAGGTTGCTTTATCTTTTAAATGTTTCCTTTCTTGTTGATGAGATATGTACATATTCCATAAATATGTTATTAATGATAATTAAGTTATTTCCCACTTGTGGGGTTTGAGTTAAAACTTGTTTCTATAATTTGTGTTCCACTAAAATTTTGTGATTTACTTGTGAAGGTTCACTTATTAGTTATTAGATAATTTAGTAAGATGTGGTGTGAATGGTTGATAACTTAAAGAGTTCATGATTAGAGGACATAATGTCTCTACTGATGAGATTCACTTGTGCATTACTATCTTGTGGAAGTGTGATCATCAGCTATGTGATTTGGATACTCACCCTTCTTTGAGTTATACCTAGTGAATCATACCAAGTCACTTATATACTTGTGGTTAAGATTGTTGACAGTTTGTGTTGATCACAATCAATTATGGTTTGTGTAATCAGATGATTTGATTTACCAGATACATATTATAAAGATTACTCTAGATGTACTCTTGATCAAATGATATACACCTATTTCATCATGTCAAGTGAAATATTGGTCACTTTGATTCGTTTAGACTTTCGCGCCAAAATTTCCCGTAATTTTATATGCATGCTTTGCAAATGCACATATTATATTTAGATCCTCCTAACCTCCCAAACACTGGGACGTTACAGCTTCGAGGCGGGCCTCCGCATCCGTTTCTCCATTCTCTACCACGGTCATAGCAGTAGTAAGTTTACCCTCGGCCTTTCTCGCCCGCCTGTAGAGTGGCATGATCTCCTCTTAGAAAACATTCTAGCTAAGTGATCTGGTTCTCCCTCGGCCCCGGGAGATCACCACGGGCACCGGCTCCGCATCGCGCAGAAGCTACCTGTCATGTCGCGAGATGCCGGGGGGGGGGGGGGGGGGTCGATCGAGCTGCGGCCAAACCCGCATATGAGCCAAAAAAAATCGGGCCGAGGGAATTTTACGGGATCTGCTATAGTTTCTCTTAGAACTAGCGGTCGTTCGGTCAAGAAAAACATTGAGTTATGGAGTTGAGTGAGATTTTGTTCTTCGCTTTTATTACATACGTTTTATCTTTTGTGTTTTACTATTTAATATAGAATTCAATTTTGTATTTGAAAAAAAAAATCATGTTTTTAGAGAATCAAGTTCAAGCGTATGCTATACATTGGCTAGATTAATGGACTAGTGATCTTTTCCGGGGTGCGATTAGGGAAAGGGAAACCTTTCCTAACCTTTTGAGAGGGAAAGGAGATGCCTTGCATGTGCGCCAAGTGTCACCACCAGAGAATTTTGGTGGGTTTTTGGTTTCCCACGGGAGGGACGGTATATGGGTGGGCACGTATTTATTTTTAGATTCGTTCTTTCAAAACGAAATATCTCCAGAACCATATTTCGAAATTACTAACCGTTTTCATATTTGAGTTCCTCGCGTCGAGATGTTCAAAACTAGATCCCATGTTGATAGGTTTTGAGAAACAGTTTTTTCGGACTTTGTACACCTTGTTTTATATACTTTATACTTTCGGTAGCACGCGAGTGTGCGTACACCATCTACAGCCAGTAGCAGCGATGCTTGGCTTCGCCTCGATATTTTTTTACGGCTACGGCTCGACGTTGCCTCGTACTACCGCTTGGCTTCGCTTCGAACAGAACGCCTATGGCGCTTCATCTAAAAAGTACACACGTGTTGTATCTGAAAAGTATAAAAGAAAGTTGTTACTGAAAGTATACAAACATTGTTTCTGAAAGTATACATGTTAAATGGAAAAGAATAAAAAATTGCTACTCAAAGTATACAAACGTTGTTCTGAAAGTATACGCGCGGTGTATCTGGGTGTACATCTGCCTGGCGTACATCCGCTTGGGTGCACGTCGGCCTTCATTGGGTGTACAACCTCCTCGGTGTACGTTGGCCTTCGTTGGGTGTACAGAAAAAAGTTTCTCAAAACCTATCGACATGGGATTTAGTTTTGAAGATCTCGACGCGAGGATATTAAATATGAAAACGGTTCATAATTTCAAAAAACGGTTCGCGAGATATTTCATTTGAAAAAACGAATCCCACAATAAATGCATGCATATCCATCCACCCGTGTGGGTGGGAAAGGAAAAACCAAGCAAAATTCTCTAGTGACACTTGCGCAAATGCGAGCACCAGCTGGGATGCTAGGAGGAAGGAGACACTTGTCACAAGCACATCGCGCGGGGTGACCTTCCAAAAAGTTTCTCTTTTTCTAGTGATTTTGTCTTTCTCGCCACACATACAAAACTTCAATCAGGTCTCGCAGGCGGGTCGCCCTATATCCCACCTGTAGCGAGTCATGGATTGGACTCGCTTGCAAGAGAGCATCAGCTAGCTTAATATGGGCCTGGGCGTCTGGTCGAACGCAACTCCCGCCTCCCGGGTACTATGGCAAATGCCCAGCACAGCTCTCGCGTTTAGTTTCTTTTGCTTTCTTTCGTTTTTTTTCATTTTTGCTTAGTAAAACATTGTAATGCATAGAACCATATTTAAGGGGTAAACCAAAAAGATTTGTACCATGGTTTAATTTGAAAGATTTCACTGTAGAAAAATTCGAGAAGCCTTTATACGCGTAGATCTAAAATAAAGAAGTCTTCTAAGAAGCCTTTATACGCGTACGACTATCATATTCATCATCGACAAGAGAACCACCTTAAGTTTCCAAAATTGACTAGTTGTCGCAGAATCAAAGAACGGTGTTGAACAACCGCAGATGCAATCAAGCATAGGAAGCCAGCAGTGTTCTAAGTTGAGCTCAACATCGAGACTAAAGATGGATCGTTCGCCTCTTTCGGATTCTCAAAGCGCATCACGGAGACAAGGGGTCAAAAATCTTCAAGTTTCCCGCCTAACCGGCGCAACAACAAAGGTCCGATGCGATTTTAGAGTGCCAGTGGCAGCATGCATGTCCACTGTCAGGGCCCATATATTTCTAGGATGCACTCAAAAATTGTACACCATCTCGGACCTAAATCTTCGAGAATACCAGTCACCTACAAAGGAACCAAATTGGATCAATTAAACGACTACAAAGGGATAAGTAAATGGCATGGTGAAGAGAGAAGAGAACTAGCATGCATAAGAAGGTCGTTTGCCTAGATAGGAATAAGCATCCTAATCCGACTATGTTCTTCTAATCGTGATATCACGAGGTTATTAGATACAATGGAATGTAATATAAATGACTAAATAAATTCAAAGTACCTCGCCGTGTGACCAATCCTCACTATAGAACAATTCGAGAAGCCTTTATACGCGTAATTCTAAAATCGAGAAGTCTTGATAATGATAACAAAGCTAATCTTGGGGAGTTTAACCAAAAAAATAGGTGAAGCCAAAATAAAAATTGAACCAATAAATAATGACAAAAATTAATGAACAAAATAAGGTGAACCGTAATAATAATGAACCAAAAAATTATGGTAAACCAAATAAACATATGAACCAAAATTTGAAAAGAAAAATTCGACCAAACTAACCGGGTGAAGTATAATAATAGTGAACCAAAAAATAAAATTAATAAAGATGAAACATAACTAAAATTATGGTGGCCCAAAAATAATAGTGAACTGAACATGTCGGTGAACCAAAAATGCCGGTGAACATAAAACGCAGGTGAAACAAAAATTATAGTAGACTAAAATGCTAATGAACTGAAAATTAATAGCCGAAAATGTCGGCGAATAGTAAATACCGATGAATAGAAAATAATAGTGAAACAAAAATGCATGTAAAACGAAAATAATAGTGAACCAAAAATGGCGGTAGTGAAGTAAAAATACATGTGAACTAAAAAATAATAGTGAACAGAAAATGTGTGTGAACAGAAAATGTCGGTGAACAGAAAATTTGACATTTTTTATTCGAACAATTTTTAAATTTAAAAAATTATAAATTGAATTATTTAAAGTTTTAAAGTTTTCCAGTTCGAACAATTTAAAGAAAAATAGGTGAACAAAAATAATAGTGAACAGAAAATAGATGCACAAATAAAAATGGCTGTCGCACCCGGACTTTTAGGGGATACTCACCGGTCCGAACTGAATAGTAGATGATTGGATTACGGGGCTTATCTGCTCCCGCGTCCTCTTACGAGTAGGCCAACACTTATGTGTGACAACCAATCTCTACTATCCACCGTCGATGTAAACTATCCCATAGAAATCAGGATACTTCCATTGACGTACTTCAAACCATACACACATGGTACGTCAACGGCGTTTGAACAAGTGATATCACAACAGATCTCTACGACACAAAAGATTGAAATAAGTTGCAAATGGCTCTCACTAGAGCAGAGATAGCAAATACAATCATCCAGAGGACACATGTCCCAACATCTCATCATTACAACACAGCGGAAGCATCCAAAATGTCTGAGTACAGACAAGAACCAAATAGGCCTAAGAGGCCGGAAACGAAAAGACGGAGCCCATCCACGAAGTCTCGGATCCTGCCCGGGTCCGCTATCTACTCGTCAGCAGTCTCGTCATACTCCACGTAGTAGCCACCATGGGGATCCTCGGAAACGTAGTCTGCGGAAACCACAGCCCCAAAGGGGTCAGTACATAAACGTACTGGCAAGCAAGACTCACAGTTCACGAAAGTGTAACCCGTCAACACCAAGCACAGATGCTTTGGGTTCAACGGAAGGAAGGGGATATAAAAGATGCTGCAACTGGCTGCTCTAACCAACTACAGAGGTACTACCACTTCCGGCTAACAGAAAGAGGATAAGATAGCGTAATGTAACCAACTAACAACTAACTCCAAACAAACCCATCCTGGATCTCGCCCCTTATCCAAAGAAGCAATCCGAGGATAACTCACACCGTTGGATTAATGATGGTTCAGATTGTTGTGTCAATAAGCCTATTACTAGTCAAGTTATCATTAGTTAGGTGTAAGTTGTTCTGAGTACTTGTTAGCCAGTACTTTCACCAAGTAATCCATAACCGCGGAAAACACGGCTTCTCGAGAAGATTTATCCCTGCAGGGGTGCACCAATTTGGCCGTACACGTAAGAATAACCCGCCAGATGGAATGGACTTTCCACCAAGCGGGGCACTCAACACAACTCAACTCTTCTTCGCATCAAGCCCAAAGAACCCCGTGCAATTGAGCGCACGGCTAATCAAGCCCCACAAAGAAAAGGGGACCCTCATAGCACTCTAAGAACGTGTCTCCCTAAATGCCGACTACAAAAGTTCCACCCTGGCGCCAAGGGTTCGCACCTGCAATATGCATGCGGCAAATGGAAACCCCGAACTAAATGAGGCGATTTGGACGAGATGCGAATCGAATCAAATTGAGGGGGGCGCCCATACACGCTTCCCACATGCGGTTAGTGCGCTCATCATGGATCAGTAGACAAGACCATTTTCCTAATTAGGGTCGACACTAGCAGGCCTCAAAACCACGCCGGGCCTCCTGCCGGTGCCTTATCAGCAAGTTATTATTAACCACAAAATTAACAGGTTGATTGTTTAACATCGAGCCCCAGAACATGATAGAAATATAGTAACAGAAAGTAACGGGTAACAGACTCGAGCAAAACAACCCTAAGCATGATAGTAAGACACGGTCTCAAACAACGGGGTTATGGGAGTGGAGGTGAGGCAATATCAGGGTTAAAGGATACATGTGATATGTTCGTAACAGAAGCAACGATTCAAAAGGCTAGCAAAATAGACAACGGAAAGTATCGGTAACCAATGTTGAAAGGAACACAGTGGTTCATGTGAGTGAATACTTGCCTGCAAACCCAGTAGCCTGGTACTGAGCTAAGTCCTTAGAAGGGGTGTCGTAAGTATCGTCGGTCTCAACGTCGTCGTTCATCCGAGAAGAAGCAAACAAACAACACAGAGAACAAACAATCAATAACATGGCATAGTGCACAAACATGGGATGATGCATGACCATTTAATTGATGCAACAAAATAAACTAGTTGACAAGATAACAACATGATTAAATGGACCCACATGCAATTGGATTGCATATGGAAAGCCCATGAATTATGGTTGAATTAATGGTTCTACAACTAATCATCATGTGTAAGTGAATTAGCATGATGCATGGATGAGAAAAACAGAAAGAAAACAACAATAGAAACAATTTGAAATAAGGTTTAACAAGTTTAGGATTTTATTTATTAAGTTAGGAAATTTTGGTTCCTTAAAGGTGTTACACAAGAATTTGTTGTTTTGACCAAGTTTAATTGTTCAAAATAGATAACAAAGTTCATATTTGAAAAGAACACACAATTTTGGGTGGATTACATGTTTCACTTGTTGAAAATGGATTTCAAATAAATTATTTATGAATTAAACAAGTGTAAGCAAGAATTAAACAAATTTAATTCAAACATGAACTTATTTGAATTTTTGTTTGTGCAAAACATTAAGTGAGATTCATATTTGAAAAGCTTATACTTTTATGGTTGGAAAACATATTTTACATGTTCAAAAATAATTTAATTTGAGCAAGTTATGAATTTAGCAATTTTAAATGATTTAAACAAGGTTTAAATTGTTTAACCAATTTTAATTATTCAAAACATGGAACAAATTTTATATTTTAAAAGGTGGTTTAATTTTGCATGGAAAACATATTTCATTTGTTGAAATTGGATTTAAAATGAGCAAGTTATTATTTTGGCAATTTTAAATGCATTATTTAAAAAACAGTTGTTTTCAGCAATTTAAATTATTCAAAACAGCAAACAAAGTTGATATTTCGAAAGTACATGAAAAGTTGATTGGAAAACATATTTAGTTTGTGGAATTTGGAATTTTTATGCCCAAGTTAAGATTTTTGCAAAATTAAGTGAATTAAACAAGATTTCAAATATTGCACCAATTTAAAATATTCAAAACAGTAAACAAATTTTATATTTGGATAGAGCATTTAATTTGGTACAGAAAACATATTAAAAATGTGGGATTTGGAGTTAAGATGAATTAGTTATGCATTTTACAATTTTAGGGTGCAATCTGCCATTTTTATTACCTGCTAGGGACTTAGAAAAATTAAACAGGGATCTAGAAATTACAGCAGGGACCTATGTGTGATTTCTGTGAAGTTCTGTACCAAACAAAAGGAAAAATAAAAGTTTGGTTTATTTGTGGGAGGGGGGAATCGAACCCCTGCCCTCTGTTGTGAGCGCAAGGGACAGGTACCAGTGCGGTGACTGAACTTTGGTGATAGGAAGGGGGCCTCGGGGTGGATATGGTTCAGGAACTCCACCGAATAATTCGGAAAACAAACAGAAAAGGTGGGGGGCTGGGGATTTGATCCCGCGATCTGCTGGATGCGCGCGCAGCGAGTCCACCAGCTGGTCTGCTGCGTCCTTTTGATGGCATAGGGGGATCGATTGGTTTTGAACACAGCTAAACGGGTTAACTGAAACTGCAACGAACACAGCTGCATGTGTTCTTCCTGTCCACGACACAGAACAGCAAACGCCACCAGACATGGAAGAAATTCGCGGGGCAAACAGAAGGGAAACAAGAGGGGGGTTAGGGGAATGGAAAGGGGAAGTTACCCTCTTCGCAGGGGTGGTCGCAGCACGGCCGAGGGGAGGCGGAGTCGCCGGCGGCGAGGGCCGGCGAGCGGCGGTCGTGGCAGAGAGAAACTGAGGAGCCTCCTTCCTCTCGATGGCGGTGGTGGTGGGGAGATAGGAGGGTTAGGGTGCGGCTAGGGTTACGGTTTTCCTAGGGGGTCTAGGAGATAGATATAGGAGGGGGGAAATCGGGTGGAGCAGGGGGCAGCGCCTGTCGCTGTCCACCATTGGTGACGTCACCTGTACGGAGGTTGGGGAAGGAAGGGGGTAGCGGGCTGAGGAAGAGTTGGGCTTGCGCAGCCCACTGGTTTGCCCACCCCCTCTGCGATTTTCCTTTTTGTTATTTATTTTGTTTCTCTTTTTTTTTGTAGAAATAGAATTTGGAAGAAAAAGAATGGTTTTTTGAGTTAGGAAAAATTAGGGAAATTTTGTGTTGCTTAGTTATTGTGTCAGTACCCATTTGACACTTTTTGTTTTCCATAAAAGTTCAAAAATAAAACTGTTTGTAATTTAATTCAAATTTGAATGATTTTTGGATTAAGTGACTTATTGAAAACAAGAATTTAAATAAGGTGAACATATAATTTTAATTGGAAGCAAAAGATTATAATTGTTGTGTAATTTTCATAAGTTCAACATGGTGGTGGTTTTGGACAAAGTGATTTGAATTTTGAATGAGAATTGAGTTAAATGAGTTATTAAATGAAATAACAAGTTAATAGTTCTATTTAAATAGAAACAACTAGTTGTTTTAATTGAACTTTTTATTTGGAAAATGTAACATAACAAGTATGAACAATTATTTGGATGTTGGTTTGGAATTTCAAATGTTTTTGGTATTAGATGAATTATTGTTTAGAAACAAATCAACAGTTTTGAAATCACAACTTTAATGGAAACAATTGATTGTTTTGATTTGAAATATCATTTTGGAAATTGTAACATCACAAGTATGAAACAAAAGGTTTGAATTTTGGTTTGAAATTCAAATGGAAAACAAAGAAAAACAAATGAAAACAGAGGAAAACAATTGGAAAACAAAGCAAAACAAATGCAATGAACATGATGTCATGATGCAAAACATAAAATAACAGAGAGCAAACATTCTAATGGCTATTTTTCATACTTGGGATGTTACAATGGCGAACCAAAAATTTCGGTGAATGAAAACTAATAGTGAACAAAAAAATTGGTGAACCAAAAATAATAGTGAACCAAAATTTACAATGCACAAAAGAAGTCGACTAACCAAAAAAAAATTGTGAAACATAATTTTCGGTGAAAGAAAATGGTTCCAAATTTCAAAATGGTTCCAAACTTAAAATGGTTTAATTTTTAAAAATGATTCATTTTTTAAAATGGTTCCACATTTGAAAAACAGTTCAGTAAAAATAGAAACGAAAAAATGATTCAGATTTTTAAAATACCCAAAAAGAATATTTTCAAATAAAGAAAAAGAGAAGTAAAAAATAAAACATAAAATAGAATAAAACGAAATCTCCTAAAAAGAAACAGAAAAGAAAATTGAAAAAAAAAACAGAAGAAAAAGAAGACAGTAAAAAAGGCTAAAAGAGTAGTATGTATAAGAATCTGATGTAGCCTAGTTGATATGTACATTCATTCGAGAGGTGAGGACCCAGGTTCGAGGTCTCCTTTCTTTTTCCTCTTTTCTCGTTAAATTAGTGGGCCGGCCCATTTATAACTTTTACTGGGCGAGTCCGTGCACCAGCTCGCTATAGGCGTTATAGTGCAAACACAAACAAAGCCATGTTGGGCCGACGAGAAAGGGCCGTGTACTGGAGTAGGGGAAGAATCGGACATGGTATCCGACTCTCTGTCGACGGTCCCAATAAAACGGGATCCCAGCGAGAACAGAAAGCTCGAACACGCGCGCACCTTTCGGTCCTCCAAACCCTAATCCCCATCCAAACGTGTTGGAGAGCGGTTTGAGAGCATCGATCAACTCCTGCACGCATTCGGAACCTCCCCCTGCATCGTTGTCACACAGTATGCCCTTCATTGAGCTGTGTGATGAATTTTGGTTGTTTGGACTATATATATATAGCGGGATGATGGCATGAATTATTTCGCCTCAAAAAAACATGAATTTATTCATCTCCTAAAAACGGCCGAAACACTTGCTCATCTAGCCTGCGTGTTCCGCTTCAGGTGTCAGGACGAGCACTATGTGGGAACTGGGAAGCACTGCATTTGTGCATCCAAACGGGCTCCAGCATGTAGCCTCCAGCAGCAACGTGCCGTACGTCCGCCGCCGCCGCCTGTCGTGTCGTCGTTTAATCATGCCTTTTCATACCTGATCTAGTTGAAAGCAAATTGTTTTGTTTACTGATGGGGATACCGATTTTTCTTGATAGGTTTAGTTTTACTTTCTCTGCAATTTTAGCTTTTGCACTGTACGTTATGAAAAGTAAATGGTACGGGGGAGCGATCCCTGAGAATCTTAAAAAAAAAAAGAGTTTTCTTTGATAGTATAGGAAGTTGACTGTTCCATACATTATATTTCTGTCGGATCTCTGGCTTTTTTGGTAAAGAGTTTTCGTAGAAAGCAAAAAAAGTTTCTTTTCCCTATCTACACTACACTAGGATGTTAATCTCCTAAAATAACATAGACCGTCGCTCTCCTACTCATTGGGACTACTTGTTCAAATTCAGGTGTGAAGAGCAGCATGTGGCTGCGCCTGCATCTGCACAAACACTGCATAAGCTGGATGCCGCTTTGTCCTTGAAGGACCTGTCAATGGAGGGATCGTCCACCACTGCTGCATCCTTGCCCTCTGCGCATGACACCATTGAGGCCCCATCGCCACCAGGACGCTGCCTTTCCACGGCACCCATTTGGACACGGTGTGAATTTGACTGGGGAATCACATTTTACACCGTCCAAGATCGTGGAGGATATTTCCACACATTTCCTCATGTGGGTGGACCGTTTCGGAGCATAGACGAAGCTAACAAGGCTATTGATCGCTACCTCACTGACCACAGGGATTTGACAATGTAAGGTTTCTCAACTTGTCTTGTGTATATATTTCCTATTCTGTTTGCAACTGAAATATTCAGACACAGCTTGTATGGCATAGGCCGCAAAAGATTATCGCAGGAAGCAGGAAACGCACGCATGACTTTAAATTGGTTGAAAAAAAGGACCAGACTAGATTAAAAACTAATATTCCTGTTTGACAACCACTTATTAATGTTAAGGAAACATACTGAGTTGAGGACCTGAAACAAAACAAAGATAGATAGGTAACTGGCAGGCATGGAGCCAGTGATGTTCTGTTTTTGTTGATTATTATTACTAGACTAGAAGCTGTATTGGAGGTAATTTCGGGCCTGTTTGATTCCTTTTCAACAGTTACCCACCTAAACTAATTCACTCTCAAGTCTCAAAGCTTGTGTTGGGCTGATAACATCGATAACAATGTATTCTTCCACGCTTCAAGATGTACATTTAGCTAATCATATATATTTTTTCGCGAAAACGCAAAAGGTTTGCGTTTCGATGCATTGATAGAAAAGAGAGTTTATGTACAACCTTGGGACAGGCGACCCCACACCACACAACTCGACCCACTACCTAGTCTAGGGGAGAAGAAGTCCGAGGCCACGAGCTCCGGCGCACACCCACGAGCGAGCCTCGGTCTTGATAGTTCCTATCAAGGCGCCTACCGAGGGGCTTGCGTTGTCGAAGACGATTGCGTTCCGCTGCTTCCAAATCTGCCACGTCGTGAGCATGATGAGTGAGGAAGTGCCCTTTCGGAGCAAGCGTGGGGTGGAGCGAAGAGCGAGCATCCACCAGTCAACGTAGTCGTCCTCCACAACAGGGGGCCTAGCCGTGGATCGTACCCAGGAGAGAACCTCATGCCAGATGATACGCGAGAATGGGCAGCCAGTGAGGATGTGGCCCATAGACTCTAGCGACTGGTCGCAAAGTGGGCAGCGATCATGGTGTGGAAGCCCACGACGTGCTAACCTCTCTCCTGTCCAACAACGATCCATGCAAGCAAGCCAAATGAAAAATTTCACCCTAGGCGGGGCCCAGGACCTCCAGTTCAACCTCCAGGATCTAGATACTGTCGCTCCATGAAAGAGCGCCTCGTAGCAAGATTTGGAGGAATACGCGGCGTCCGGGGTCTAGCGCCAGATCAACCTATCCGGCGTCTCCTGCAGCTGCACCCTTTGCATCTCCCCCCACACCCGAACATACTGGAGGAGGGCGATCGGGCAGAGCGCTCCACCAATGTCTGAGATCCACTGTCGGTGCAGCACGGCCTCCTTAACCGTTCTTGACTTCTTGCGGCGTTTGGGGATGAGAGCGGTGAGGTTAGGCGCAATGTCCTCCATCGACTTGCCTCCCCACCACTTGTCCTTCCAAAACAGCGCCGTTGATCCGTCCCCCAGGACCATCTCAGTGGAGATAGCAAAGATCTGACGCTCGACGCGAGAGAATTGCATGTCCAAGCCCCTCCAAGGCCTCTGCGGGTCGGTGTGCAGCCGCCACAACCAACGGGTCCGAAGGCACACCGAGGTGCGAGCGAGGTCGGGAATCCCTAGGCCACCAAGCCTGAGGGGCCGGCAAACTCTTGCCCAGTTGACGTGGCAGTGACCCCCATTTGCCACATCCCGACCCGTCCATAGGAAACCACGGAAAATTTTCTCAATCTTCTTCAGGACTTTCTTATTAGCGCTGATGACCACCAATTGGTGTAGTGGGATTGCCGCTAGGACCGCCTTTATAAGCGCAAGTCTCCCTGCTTTGGGCATCATCGCAGCTTTCCAGGTTGGTAGTTTGTCCGCAACCCGATCGACCAACGGTTGTAGGGCTTCGCCCGACAGTCTACGTAGCCCCAGCGGAATGCCAAGATATTTCACCGGAAATTGGGCAAGCTGGCACCCCATAGCCTCTGCAGCTCCCACCGCAACCTCCTCCTCGCACCCGATAGGGGAGACAGAGCACTTAGCGAAATTGGTGTGGAGTCCGGAGGCGTGACCATAGAGCGCTAAGATCTCTCGGAGATTATGCAGCTCTGCAGGGTCTGGATGACAGAAGATGACCACGTCATCCGCGTACAGGGACACCGTGGTGACCAGGTCCTGGCGGGCCACCCTACGCAAAATACCAAGCTCAGACGCCTTAGCTAGCACCCTATTCAGGGTGTTAATCACCAGAACGAACAGCTGAGGCGAAAGAGGATCACCCTGGCGCAGACCGCGTCGGTGCCAAATAGGCGGTCCGGGCTCACCGTTGAGCAACACCCTGGAGCTGGCAGTGGCCAGCAGAATGGCCACCCACTCACAGAAACGTGGACCAAACCCCACTTTCCGGAGCACCTCGAAGAGGAGTCCCCACGAGACTGAGTCGAAGGCCCTCGCTATGTCAAGCTTAAGCATCACCCTAGGCTCCTTGAGCCGATGTAGAAGTCGCGCGGTTTGCTGCACCAACATGAAGTTATCATGGATGCATCGGCCTCGAACGAACGCACTCTGGTTGTTGTCGATGAGTAGGTGCATCCTGGGGGCCAGGCGAAGGGCGAGGGTCTTTGCCACCAGTTTGGCAAACAGGTGTATCAGGCTAATAGGCCGGAAATCGCCGATAGCAGCCGCGTCCGGGCGCTTAGGCAATAGCACAATCAGCGCCTGGTTAAGGCCCTGAAACCCCCTTCCACACATCGTGTAGAATTTGTTGAAAGCTGCCATGAAGTCATCCTTGACAATGCTCCAGCAGGACTGTAGGAACTCTGCTGTGAAGCCATCCGGTCCTGGCGCTTTCCCCGGGGGTAGCTGCCGAACCACCTCCCAAACCTCCCCCTCCGAGAAGGGTTCCTCAAGGCCTGCGAGGTCACAGGCATGTATCCCCAGGAAGTCCAAATCCAAGGAAAAATCCCGCTCCGCCGAGGTGCCGAGGATGTCCTGGAAGTGGTGGTAGGTTGCTTGCGCCATCTCCGCATGCCCAGATACCACGACCCCGTCCACGACGAGGTCCCTAACGACATTTTTCCTGCTGCGGTGCGCGGCGTGGCTGTGGAAGAACGCGGTGTTGGCATCACCCTCCGCGAGCCAGGCCACCTTGGCCCTCTGGCGGGCCACCGTACGGTCCAATGAAGCGAGACCAAGGTGGGCCAGCTTCAACTTGGCGCGCAGCGCTCGCTCCAGGTCCGAGAGTTGTCGTGATTCCATGGCCGAATCCAACCTGAGAACCACTTCCCGCGCTATTAAGAGCTGCAGCTTGACACACCCAATCTTCTTGTCGCTCCAACTCATCAGACTGCGGGCCGTACGCTTCATCTTCGCATGAAGACGCCGGAAGGGGTCCGGATCACCCTCGATAACCCCCCACGCTGCCTCAACAGTCTCGCTGAACCCCTCCATTTTTAGCCAGAAGCGTTCAAATTGGAACCTCTTCCGTCCCCCTAGCTGTGTCGTGCAGTCCAACAGCAGGGGTGAGTGGTCCGCTATCACGGAAGCCAAACAGCGCAATGTGCAACAGACATGCAGCTCCTCCCAGTCCACCGAGCAGAACACCCTATCCAACCTAACCAGAGTCGGTTGACTCCTCTCGTTGGACCAAGTGTAGCGCCTGCCATGAAGATAGACCTCCTTTAGCTCACAGTCGCTCAGAAAGCGCCTCATCCTACCCATCATGCGACGGTTTAAGTTGCCGTTATTTTTGTCTTCATCCTTGTAGATCATGTTGAAGTCACCGCAAAGCATCCAGGGGCCTGGACGAGCCACCCGTATACTCCGCAGTTCCTCCAGGAAGGCGATCTTGGCCGTGTCATCCTGAGGGCCGTACACCCCGGTGAACCACCACGGGGTTCCTCCAGTCATAGGATTGACCCTGGCGGTTATCGAGTTGACGTCCACGTGGATGGTGTCTAGTGTGACTTGGGAGCCCATCCAAGCGAGTAAGATCCCCCCTCTGGTGCCAAGCGCCGGCAAGCAACAGTAACCATCAAACTCGGTGCCGAGGGTTTCATAGATAATGGTGGCGGAAACAACAGCAAGTTTAGTCTCCTGGATACAAACAATGGACGCGCCTGTGGATCTAGCCAGGCTCAGGACATTAGAGCGCCGCGCGCGGTCATTAAGACCTCGCGCGTTCAGCACCAGCACCCTAGGTTCGTACGACATAGAAAATGCGTACACCCTAAACAACCCACCCTAAGATCATATCTCCACGAGGCGGCCACCCTGACGCTCAGGCGCCGGAGGGGAGCACCCTCCCCTCAGTGCCGAGACTGTCCACCCATAGAGCTCTCCAATGGCGTCCACCATCCCCTCCTCAAGCGGGACCTCAAACAATGCGTGGAATGCCTCTACCCTCTCTGTCGACGGTGTCTCATCCTCCCTGATCAGGCCCAGCTTGCGCATCAGGTTACGCTGCGCCCGCTTTTCCGAGTTGAAATCGCCAGGTTGTTTCGCAATCCTTGCGCTACGACGCGGCTGGAAGTTGAGCTCAAGCAGTCTGGTACGAACTGCCGGTGTCTTCAGAACAGCCTCCGCACGGGCCTTAGCCGCGGCCAGAAACCCACCGATAGTGCGAGGAATCTCAGGCTCAGAAGCCCGCGGCGGCGCACCCACCCTAGTGCGTATGAATGTGACGGGTGGAGAGGAAAAGCGGTGCACTCCCCCCTCCGGAATCGTGACATCGCCTTCCACATCCTTAGTAGGCGTGGAATCCACCCTGATGGACTCAGGGGAGGACTCTGGACTCGGCGGGTGACACGGAACTGGGGAGGAGAGCACAGGGCTCAACCCTGAGTCATCCTCGACCCGGTCCCACACAGCAGATGGGCTGAGCGGTGACCCGTTCCTCATCGCCTCCTGATCCGGCCCACCCGGCGAGCGCTGTTCTGGGGGAGGCCCAGTAGCTGCCAGCCCGTCCCTCTGCGGCCCGTCCCTCTCTGGCCCGTCACGCACTAAATCTGAACAGGGGCATGGGCCTTTCTGAAGTGGATAAGCTTGTACAAAAATCCCGCTACTATCCTGATGGCACAAAGAGGCGCTTGAAATCAGGACAACCAATTGATAGAAGACGTGATACGAATTACCAATTGGTTCAAGCTCTGGTGTACAAGTACAACGACCATCACAATCTCTTCGGGGTTTGCTCTCTCTGTCCTGCAACCAGGATTTCATTCTGTTCCCTATCTGTGTAACAATTAATCTCAGTCACTGATCAGATTCACGCTTCCTATTTTAGGATCTTGCATATGAAGTCAAAGATATTCTGGATGAGCCGTCAATTTGGGAGGAACAAGACTATATGATGTATACTCATATAAATTTCACTGCAAAGACCAAAGGATCTGATGGTTTTGACACTGGCAATATATTCTTTGCTGAAGTTACATATGTGAGCGGAGATGATACATCAGTGGTGAACTGTTGCTGCATGGTCACACCTTTTGATAATGGTATTCTATAATCTTTATCTTAACTTATGTGCCGCTGAAATACATTGTGTGATTTGCAGTGACTTGAACTTACCTGTTAAACAGTTTTGTGAATGTGTTCCTGTCTCTAGTAAATGATTCTTAAAATATTATCCGGTTTGTATTTCCCTGTTACATCTTGTGCATTATGCTTGAGCTTTACATCTGTAATTTTTTGAACCGGTTCATGCACAGCCATATGTACTTGTTTTGGGGAGGCAAAGAATGCACAAGATGATTATTGTCATATTTTCGGTTGTGAGGTTGGCAGTTTACCGTTTAAATATCTTGGTATCCCAATTCATTATAGAAAGCTTTTAAATAAGGAGTGGAAACCTGTGGAGGATAGGTTTGAGAGGAAACTAAGTTCGTGGGCTGGAAAAATTTTATCATATGGGGACCGCCTCATCCTAATTAATTCTGTCCTTACGAGTTTACCGATGTTTCTTCTTTCTTTTTTCGAAATACCGATTGGAGTCAGGAAGCGTCTTGATTTTTATCGATCTAGATTCTTTTGGCAAAGTGATACCAAGAAACGAAAATACCGCCTTACGAAATGGAATATTGTATGCAGACCAAAAGATCAGGGTGGTCTTGGCATTGAGGTCTTAGAAATTAAAAATATGTGTTTATTGAGCAAATGGTTGTTTAAGTTGATGCACGAGGAGGGAGTTTGGCAGGAGTTATTAACTAACAAGTACCTGGGGGATAAAACGTTATCTCAAGTGGTAGCAAAACCGTTAGATTCTCCGTTCTGGAAAGGGATTATGAAGGTGAAGCACGAGTTCTTTTCACGGGGTAAGTTTACGCTTGGGAATGGACAAAATATTAGGTTCTGGGAGGATACTTGGTTAGATGATGAACCGTTGTCACAATCATATCCATCCCTCTATAACCTAGTGGTTCATAAAAATGTCACGGTGGCTGAGGTATTATCGCACAATCCTCTGGATGTTAGATTCAGGAGGACTATGTTTGGTGACAGAAGAGGGCTTTGGTTACAATTGGTCGAGAGGTTAATGAGTGTTTCTCTTAATAATGAAATAGACACCTTCCGTTGGAAATTAACGATGAATGGTTCGTTTTCGGTTAAATCGTATTATGCTGATTTGCTACATGGTTCTACAAGTTTTTTGCGAAAATACTTGTGGAAATTAAAGGTCCCTTTAAAAATTAAGATATTCTTATGGTTTCTAAATAGAAAAGTAGTGCTCACCAAAGATAATTTGTTAAAAAGGAATTGGATTGGTTGTAAAAAGTGCGTTTTCTGTGACTCAGATGAGTCAGTGGAGCATTTGTTCATCTCCTGTCCTTTTGCACATGATATTTGGCGTCTGGTTCACTTCACTTTCAACATTTACCCTCCGACTAACATTGCGCATATGTTTGGTAGTTGGCTAAATGGCATTGATAACAAAACTAAGGCACGTATTCGTGTCGGTGTGGCGGCGTTCCTGTGGGAGATTTGGAACTGTCGTAATGATGTTATTTTTAACAAACGAAACAATGCTCACTTTTTGCAGGTTGTAAACAAGGCGGTATATTCCTTACAGACATGGTCCTTCCTTCTACCTGTCGACCAGCGAGGACTTATGGATTCAGGCTGTACCCGGCTGCTGGGGGTCGTGCGGGCTATCTACAGCCGGGCTGGGTGGCTTAACGCAAGACGGATAGATGCATAATTTACTTTTGCTTATTTTCGAGTGGCTGATCTTTGTGGCCACCTTGAGTGATCCGTAAACTGTAATCGAATTGGAATCTGGATTTTTTTATATTTAATAAAGCCAGGCTGTGTGCATCATTTTGATGCAGAGGCCGGGGCAGACGCTCCCATTTCTAAAAAAATATGTACTGAATGCATATATACACGGTTTATTACCTTCAGTTATGACTCTGTTATTATGTGTTTGTGCCTGGTTAGTTATCTGGCTGTTAAATGACGATCTCCCCCTTTAAAATAAAGGTCCCTGCCTTGGTTGTCGAACTACTATGAAGCACCCCAACGATGGTCGTGCATATACCGGCGGTCGCATCAATGCCACACATAGCCTACCATTCAGCAATTATCCTCCAATAGATAGTTATTGCTACGACGAAGATGTATGTATCTAAGTGTTTATTTCCTTGCAAGCTAGCATTTAACATTTTTGTTGTTTCGATGTTCATCACTAAGTACGCGCCTTTTGCAGTCTGATGAAGAGGTGGAAAGACTGAGGTTTATGTTTGGGGTAATGGCATATTCTTGTGCAGTATTAGTACAGTTATCTATTCGTCGTTTGCTGATGTATTATAATTATGCCTTGCTCGTGTATTTATTATCTGTAGGGGGCTGAAGCCACTGCCGGTGTACCGTCTGAGGCTTAACTGTGCGAAGGCAAACTTAGATTGTGGCCAATAAAGGTCCTCTTGCATATTTTCCAATGACTCATCTATAGTTTGACATGATCAGCTCTGCGTTTTCAGCTCAACCTGCCAAGTTTGAGCTTTCTTCCTGCTAACACGTTGAAAAGATAGGATTTCTTTTGTTTGGGATAGGCCTAGTCATTACGAGCAACACTGTGAATAAGTTTGAGCTCTGTAGGCGCATTTTGAACCTGTCGAACAATTGCAAAGCTTTGTTGTTCTTCTGTTGTGGGCATCTCTCTTTCGGTGTTTGTCGTCCGTCCGAAGCCTTTCTGCATATCTGTAATGTTCGTAATTGTCAGTTGTATTCCATGCCCTCCTCCTATTCTCCGTATCTTTTGCTGGACGATCTATAATTTTGTAAGAACTAGCAGCCTTCCAGCTGGGACAATGTTATATTCCCCAGTGAGCAGCACAATGGGTTGCAGTAGTTCATATCTGTCAGGTCCGTGTTGGCATGTGGGAGCCTTTCATCTGGGGAGTTTCAATATAAACCAAGTTTTTCAACGGGTGTGCAAATTATTGCTGTCTTTTCTTCGGGGCGTCCTTGTAACTTATAAACTGGAGAAGTTTAGATCGTTCGGAGTAGTCTTGGTGATTCCTATTCCTACCATACTTCGGCAAAGTGGCGAATTGGCCTGACGACTGAATACAAGGTTGCAGCTTCAGATAAACAAGGTCCGCACTTTGCTCACTGCGGTTTTTGTCAGCATTGGCCGTCATGCGAGCTCGAATACGCTATTTTACCAAAGATGACGAAGCATCACGCTATACCAGAACTCCACAAGTGACACCCACTGGCCACTGGCAGAATTTAGTTAGGCAAGCGTGGTAGAAACATCGGAGGTTTGCCTCTACACACTCTGACGAACAAATTCCGTGCTGGGAGTTGTTACTGAAGATTTTGTCACAGTCAAAGCACCATCGACTCGAGCATGTGTAGACAATAGATGTTATCCACGAATAACGAAGCCACAGTTGAAGCCGTGAAAGGACGAGAGAACCCAATGAAATGGGCCAAGCGTGAGAACACTACTAATACTGACACCATCATCTTTCATTTCCTCGAAAACTCGTCAAAGTGCCTGTCTTTTTAGCACCCACTGACACACGGTGATCTAGTCTTTGCCAATTTGACAACCCTATAAAAAGCATGATGTAACCTATCAAGTTATGACAAGAACTCCGTGCGAGGTTTGCGTTTGTCCGGAACTCCCAACACTGCTAGTACTACTGCTTTACCACCATCTTATATTTTCTCCAACACTAGTCTAAATGCGCATCATTTCACCCATCATCTTTCAGTTTCTTAAAAAAAAAATCTTAATACACATTATAAAGAGAGTATATTAATATTACGAAGATATCAAATTACACCCCCAACATTTGTAACAATGTCATTGCCCTAATGGCATGACGGATATGCACAACCAAAAGAAAAAAGAAGCTAAAAAAAAAAGTCCGGTTATAGAGTTTCAGCATTTGCAGAAGCAAAACAACCACCACCAAGACAACACCTGATGTCGAAGTTCTTCAAAAGCGACGTCTCCAACAAGCAAACTGTGCACAAGCCAACCAATTAAGGAGATGATGGAGAGTTTATGTGCTTGTTAATTTAAACACCTAGTTTATTTCTGCATTTAGCAAGCCTTAACCAGAAAAGTTTTAATCGTCTATTCACTCCCCCTCTAGGCGACATCTTTATCCGTTCACATGTAATCACCCCTCTCCCCCACGAACAACCTTGATTCCCAAACTCTCCATCATCTCCGCCTCTCTCCGTCGCCACAGCGCCTGTGCCACCGCCACCCCCATGCTGACGCAGCCACAAGGCGGGGGCTTTAGGCCGCTGGAGTAAGTTTGCTCGGATTACTTCTTTCTACTATTGGAGTAGATCGGTTCGTGCATCCTTTGTCCCTATTGAACTCTAGTCGTCACCGTCTTCACCACCGAAACCAGCTGAAGCAGCAGTAGTTCTCTCTGTCCCGACTAGGATGGGATGTGTTGACGCCCGCGACCTGCGCCGCCGCCCACAACATGTTTGTACGTGTTCCCGGCCTGATTGTGAAAGGTATGAATTCATCACTTCCATGGATCATCGTGGATCGCTCGAAGGAGTTTGTTGAGCGTTCGTAGTGAAGTTCATGACAGTGGGTGCCATAAGCCGGAGATAGAACGGGGTACTGACGTAGGGAAGTTGGCGGCGAAAGACTCGGTTTGCCCAGGTTCGGTACGTCACAACAATGGTGACGCCCTACTTCTGCAATCCCACTAATCAGTGTTGAAGTCTGAAGTATACAAAATACAATGTGTGAGTATGGTTGTATCTCGTCCTGACTCTAGGGTGTCTCTCGTCCGGCTTTATATAGAGAGACAGACTAGGACTTAAAGAAAGGAATCTATTCGCATTAGAAGTCTATCTCTAATCTTGGACGTCAAGGAATCTGGCTTCTTCTCCAAGTCAGACCGTGAATTGAACCGCCTTTCGGGTCTTCTTGAGTCCGACTTTCCGCGTGTTGGCCTGCTAGGCCTCCCAAAGAATCCTTCTGATTCACCACCAAAGGAGGTCACCTTGTCAGGCCGACTTTTGCTTCTACCCACTTGCGCACCAGGGGGCTACGGGGAAGCGAAAACGCGTTTGTAGTCCAGCATAGTCAGGCGATGGGCGACTTTTCCACGCCCAGTTTCCCCTCCCATGCCGCATACCGGCCATTCCCACTCTCCCATGCCGATATCGACGACACCCTTCCACCCCCAGCCGTCGTGCCGCCGCTAGACATCCATTCCGCCGCCGCAACTACCCGTCGGAGGCTCGCCAACCTCCCTCCCCTCTCTGGCCGAGCTTGCCGCTCCCCGGCGAGGCCACAAGCAGCCCATGCTCTGCCACGCCCGTGAGGTGTTCGGCAATGGACTCCGACATTGAGGAGATGTTCGCCACTCTGATGGATAAGGAAGACAAAGTAGTCATCGCCAACGACGAGCACCTCATGGTCCTCGTTGCTCTGTCCGCCCTGTTCGTGCATCCCCGGCGAGGTGGATCGAAGCTTGGTCGCCGGAAGAGCAAGCCGAGGCATCGGATAGAGGGCTACTTCATTCTCTACGCCGACTACTTCGCCGATGCTCCATTGCACGGCGAGGCAGTGTTTTGACGCCTTTTCCGGATGAGCAGGAAGAAGCTCTTCATCACCATTGTGCATGTCATCCGGGAGATGTTTGCATACGGCGCTCCCGGCGATAGCCAAGCTGACTACATGCGCATGACCGAGTCGACCGCCTTTGATTGTTTGAAAAGATTCTGCAGAGCAGTGGTGTGCTTCAAGCTCGGTTTGTTGTTGTCTGGTACCCTGCTCTAACTTGGTCCAAAAATATTATGTGGGAGGTGATGAATTTGTTGTGTGATCTTGCACAACATGATCATCGAGAACGAGCGTAACCATCCAATGATTGACACTTAACCATATTTCAGACAGGGTTGTCTTGCAATTGTTGATCATTAGCTGCCGGCAGGATGGACTGCATTTCTCGCTATGCAAGAGCTCCAACATGATCTGGTGGAGCATCTGTCGAGACTCAAGGGCAATGCCTAGTTTGATGTGTTTTGTGCACAAAACTTATTAAATTATGTTGAAATATTTGATTTTCATCGATTGTGTGACAAACTTTGTGATAAGATTATGTTCTGTCAAATCTGTGCCGCCCAAATCATGTCGAGTTTGATTAAATATCATGGAACGGCAAACGTATGTCGAAATTGTGCCGAATTTGGGCAAAAACCAAGGAAACTATGCCAAATTTGGGCGAAAATCAAACGGTTGGGACCGAGCGCCTAGGTGCGTTAGGAGGTGTTATTTTTTCGCCGAAAAACGGCTCTGGGGCGAACAGCAGATGCTCTTAGTGTTCTCAGTTCGTACCATCTTTCGTCGAAACTTTTTTTCGATACAAGCTCTTAGTGTTCTCACTTCGTACCATTTCGATTTCTGATACAAGCTCTTAGTGTTCTCACTTCTTACCATCTCTCGTCGAAATTTTTTCTGATACACAACTGATCCTTGTCCGGTCGAAAAAATTTCTGATACACAGCTGATCCTTGTCCGGCCGAAGAAAACACTTTGCAATGTGACAGTGTCTCCATTGTCATCTTTGTTACGAGGTTAAAAAACTTGTGAGCATCAGGGCCAGGGTGCTCACAGAAACAAGAGGTGCCCATGGTGTTGAGCGTGGTCGCTACAATCAAGATTATGACCTGTACTTTTTACTTGGGGTTTTTGCAAAAATAAAATTACTTCGGGTTGGTGCTTCTCCTGTAAACTCGCATCTTCATGTAAAGGCGATTTATGTATCTTCGAGTTATACAACATAAGAAGCGATGTGGGATTACAACGAATTTATGTATCTTCGAGTTATACAAGATAAGAAGCGATGTGGGATTACACTTTCGTTGTTGTCCGAATAGGTCAGTAGCACCAAACTCAAGCAATACTCTGATCGGTAGAGACGGATAGATATGAAAAATGTTTCAACTTACAGTCATAGGAATGGCAGGCAGGGCGATACAAGATACATGCCAAATTAACCGACGCAAAGCTTTCA
The DNA here is from genome assembly GCA_028641055.1 of Alopecurus myosuroides. Classification (NCBI taxonomy): domain Eukaryota; kingdom Viridiplantae; phylum Streptophyta; class Magnoliopsida; order Poales; family Poaceae; genus Alopecurus; species Alopecurus myosuroides. The sequence goes on from CM054058.1 coordinate 481,955,853, forward strand.
CAATGGAACCATGACAAACAGTTGCAAATCGGCAGACAGGTAATATGAAACAGAGGGGGTACACCGTCGTCAGTCTGATGGCTTAGCAGCAGCAGCAGCCATGCGTGCCTCCACTATCTCGTCGCGTACCTTCATAAGGAAGCCGATGTGTATGCGGTGCTCTTTCTTCACATCCTCGATAAACTCCGGCGAGAAGAGCTTCATCCTGCCCATCTTGTTCAGGTTCTGGATGGCCTCGTCGTCGTCCGGCCCGTCTTGGAAAAGGCAGTCGGCATCGATGTCCTCCTTGGCCACCATCTCGTCGGACCTGTGAGCCGCAGCCGCCGGCCTAGCTTCCGGAGAAGAGTCTTCTTGCGCTATGCCGGCCGCCGCCGCTATCGGGCTCTGCCTCTCGCCTTCCCTAGGAAGCATCCCCGATAGATCGAAGCAGGATCGGGAAATTTCGCTTTAAAATTGGATTGGGAACTTCGTTCAGAAAGGTTGGATTGGGAATCGCTGGGTGCGATCGAGGCGGTGGTGTCCTCTCCACCCATATACACGAGTTGGAACCCTAGGCTAGACTTGACTGGGACGGACCGACAGAGTCGGAGCTCGAGTCCGCCAAGGATTACTTTGGGCATCCTCTTTCTTGGGCACTCACTCCGCTTGTTCCCTTGGCTTTCTAAGGCCCCGCCAATTACCCAATACTGGTCTAGATAATTTTTGCTAAAAACTATCAATTCTTGGATGAGTTGTCACATATAGCACAAATAGTAGGTTGATTGTAGCTTAATTGCTTTTCTGACTAGTGGGACCCATCTGTCGAGATTAGCCACGTAAAGTACCGCACCGCCAACTCACACCGTTGACCACGACGCCGCCGCTGCGCGCGGGTCGAAAACGAGCGACATCCCTAGCCAAGTGCCGCCCTGGATTAGAACGGCGCGTAGTCAAACAATGCTTGTTTCGGCCGGAATGCACTCTACCGCGAGTTGCTGCAGTCCGCGGCTGCCACGCTCACCAACGCTTCTAGTCTCAACGCGTGGCCGCCCGACGCGGGGAAGCTGAGGATGCACGGGCTGGTGTTATTCTACAGCATGTTGCGGCCTCCCACCCGCGACGGCAACGACAAAGGCTCGAAGTTCTGCTCCACGGCAGTCTTCCTCGCTGCCTATGGCTTCGTCCGCTTTGCCACTGACTTCTCTAGCCATGGTCGTTCTGACGACCCCCGCGTGTTCATTCCCGAGCTCGATGCCACCATCGTTTACCTTGTTGTCTTCTTCTACTCCGTAGGCTGCGGGTGGAGCACGCGGGGCTATCGTGATTCTTGTACCGGGAGTCCATGAGTGCGGCCATCTGGCTCCGCATCCATCTACGCATGCCATCGCGGGAGTGAGCGGACGTCGTGCTAGCAAGGAGGACGAGGACACGCGCGGTAGCGGACCCATCAGGCGTGCGCGGACCAATCTGTAACTGGCCCATTGATTTGTTTGCAGAGGAGGGCCGCGTGACGCAGTGGAGGTGGACATGAGGGACACGGGTCTGGTCTTCTCATGGTCGTGCTCCCGGCTCCAGGAAGCGCTTGGGGACGTACTAGCCGGAGCAGGGGTTAACACGCCGAGGCCGTGCTCCCCCGGCGAGCTGGTCGCCATGGTCCAACTCCTGGAGCACAAAGACACCTCCGAGGCCAAGATCCGCACCTCCCTCATCTCGCGCCTGTGCTTGTTCGGTCGCTTCGCTTGTCACCGGCCGTCTCCATCTTTCCAGTACGGCTGAGGACAGGGAAGAGATAGAGAGGGGAAATAAGAGGAGGGATGATAGGTGGGCCCCATGTTCACATGTGCGGCCAACTCAGCCCGACAGGTAGACCCCACATGTTAGAATTGCTATCAACGCGTTGTTAAATGGCGATCGGCGCAATTTGTTTTGCTTCGTACCAAGACAGGTAGTTTTTAGCAAAACTTATCAAGATTAGTACTGACCTGTAATTGGTGCCCCAATTGTGTTAGTTTTCTATAATTTACTCATTCCAACCCGATTCAACACCTGAAATCCCATCTAGCATTCTCCCCAAAGACTTTATAAGTGTGGGATTTGGCACTGTAACCAAAAAATATACTTTTAGTAGATTTAGATTGAAATTTAGACAACCGAACACCTTTTATCAAATAGAAACACTTACAACGAAAGACATGGAAGTAGGAGATATTTGGTTTAGCAGCAGCAGCAGCAGCCGCCATGCGTGCCTCCACTATCTCGTCGTGTACCCTCATAAGGAAGCCGATGTGTATGCGGTGCTCTTTCTTCACATCCTCGATAAACTCCGGCGAGAAGAGCTTCATCCTGCCCATCTTGTTCCCGTTCTGGATGGCCTTGTCGTCATCCGGCCCGTCTTGGAAAAGGATGTTGGCATCGATGTCCTCCTTGGCCACCATCTCGTCGGTCATGTGAGCCGCAGCCGCCGTCCTAGCTTCTGGAGAAGAGTTTTCTTCCGCTATGCTGGCCCCCGCCGCTATCGGGCTCTTCCTCTCGCCTTCCCTAGGAGGCATCCCCGATTGATCGGAGCTGGATCGAGGAATTTCGCTTTAAAATTGGATTGGGAACTTCGTTCAGAAAGGTTGGATTGGGCAATCGCTGGGTGCGATCGAGGCGGCGGTGTCCTCTCGACCTATATACAGGATTTGGAAGCCTAGGCTACACACTTGACTGGGACGGACCGACATAGTCGGAACTCGAGTCCGCAAGGATTACTTTGGGCATCCTTTTTCTCGGACACTTAGAGCATCCACAGTGTGTGCCAAATTTGGATGCCAAATACCTTATTTGGCTTTTGACATCGGTTCTCTATATTGTAGAGGTGTCAAATCTTATGCCAAAGCCAAATAATTTGGCATAGGAGCAACTAGAAGATCCAATGCGTGGATTTGTCGAGCTTTGTTAATTCAAGTTTGGGCGTAACGCCTTTTATCTAAAAAAGATCCAATACCAAATTCTTTTAAGTGAATAAAATAGTAGGATGGAGGGGTGAGACTAGAGAGAGAGTGTGCAGACCAAAATATTTTATTCTTACTTTATACATAGTGGGCCACACAATAGGGGGATTTGGCATTTGGCATTTACTTTGACACATTGTAGATAACATATCACGTTTAGCCCTAATGCTAAATAAATCTATGTGGCAAATTTGGCTTTGACAACACTGTGTATGCTCTTACTGCGCTTGCTCCCTTCGCTTTCCAAGGCCCCGCCAATTACCGTCGAGTAAATTACACAAAACTACCACAATTGGGGCAAGAACTACGGTCAGTACCAGTCTTGATATTTTTTGCTAAAAACTATCAATTCTCGGATGAGTTGTCACATATAGCACAAATAGTAGGTTGATTGTAGCTTAATTGCTTTTATGATTAGTGGGACCCATCTGTCGAGATTAGCCACGTAAAGTACCGCGTCGCTAACTCACGCCGTTGACCACGACGCCGCGGGTGCGCACGTGTCAAAAACTTGCACCATCCGATCGTCCAAGTGCCGCCCTGGATTAGGACGGTGTGTAGTCAAACCATGCATGTCTCGGCCGGAATGCACTCTACCGCGAGTGGTTGCAGTCCGCGCTCACCAACGCTTCCATTCTCGCCGTGTGGCCGCCCGACGCGGGGAATCTGAGGATGCACGGGCTAGTGTTATTCTACATCATGTTGCGGCCTTCCACCGGCTACGGCAACGACAAAGGCTCGGAGTTCTGCTCCACGGCCGTCTTCCTCGCTGCCTATGGATTCGTCTGCTTCGCCACTGACTTCTCTAGCCATGGTTGTTCTGACGACCCCCGCGTGTTCATTCCCGAGCTCGATGCCACCATCGTTTACCTTGTTGTCTTCTTCTACTCCGTTAGGCTGCAGGAGGAGCACGCGGCGCTATCGTGATTCCTGTTTCGGGACTCCATGAGTGTGGCCATCTGGCTCCGCATCCATCTACGCATGTCGTCGCAGGAGTGAGCGGGCGTCATGCTAGCAAGGAGGACGAGGAAACGCGCGGTGGCGGACCCGTCATGTGTGCGGTCACATCCGTAACTGGCCCATTGATTTGTTTGCATAGGAGGGCCGCGCCGGCGCAGTAGAGGTGGACCTGAGGGACACGAGTCTGGTCATCTCCTGATCGTGCTCGCGGCTCCATGAAGCGCTTGGGACGTACTAGCCGGAGCAGGGGTCAACACGTCGAGGTTGTGCTTCCCCGGCGAGCTGGCCGCCATGGTCCAACTCCTGGAGCACAAAGACACCCCCGAGGCCATCCGCACCTTCCCCATCTTGCGCCCGTGCTTGTTCGGTCGCTTCGCTTGCCACCGGCCGTCTCCATGTTTCCAGTACGGGCTGAGGACGGGGAAGAGAGAGAGAGGGGAAATAAGAGGAGGGGTGATAGGTGGGCCTCATGTTCACATGTGCGGCCAACTCAGCCCGGCAGGTAGGCCCCACATGTTAGAATTGCTATCAACATGTTGTTAAATAGCGATAAGCGCAATTTGGTTCGCTTCGTACCAAGACGGGTAGTTTTTAGTAAAAAGTATCAAGATTAGTGATGACCTATAATTGGTGTCCCAATTGTGTTATTTTTCTATAATTTACTCAGTCCAGCCCGATTCAATACCTGAAAGCCCATGTAGCATTCTCCCCAAGGACATCCCACCCGGAAAGTGCTACTTACTCGGAAAGGGCCATTCAAGGAGTGAACTTGCTTCAACATGAGGTGAAGAAGACTAAGAAGGTTGATCTTAGCCATGACCTTAGATAGCTTGTATGATAGGAGTGCTTGCTTCTTGCATAGCAACTTGGTCAACAAAAAGGAGGGTCTTGAACTTGTTCTTGGTTCGGTGCATCAATTTTTCCCTTGGCATGATCTTCCAATGTAGAAGAGTGCTCCACTTGAGTAGAGTATAGTTCTTCTCGAGTCGCCACAAGGTGTCCCACAATGGGGCGGAAAAATCTCACACCCATTATTCCTATCGCTTCTTGAGTCATTTTGACATCTACATTAGAAACATGAAATTGCGCCACTTGAGATCCATCATTTTCCTCGAAAACCACACTACAAAAATCTATGATAATCCGTGAGGTCTTGTCAAAGACTATAAGTGTCGGATTTGGCACGGTAACCAAAAAATATACCTTCAATAGATTTAGATTGGAATTTGTACAACCGAACACCTTTTATCAAATATAAACACTTACACTTGAAGACACGGAAGTAGGAGATATTTGGTTTGTTTCCGGTGAGAAATTTCATATGGGGTATTCACTAAGACCTTGCGAATGTAGAGCCGGTTAGAGGAGTGGCATGCCGTAGAGATGGCTTCGGCCCATAGATATTAGGGAGAAGAATACCCCGCCAACATGATCCTAGAAATATCCAATAGAGCACGATTATTCCTTTCAGCTTCACCATTTTGCTGAGGGGTATATGTAGCAGAATATTGATGAAGAATACCGTCTTCACTAAGAAATTCATTTAGGGTGTAGTTCTTGAACTCGGAGCCATTTCCACTCCTAATAGCCATGATTGGAACATTGTGTTGGCGTTGCACTTGGTTGGAGCAGTCGATGATGATTTGTTAGGTCTCACTATTCAACTTGAAGAAATAAACCCAAGTATATATTGAGTAGTCATCGACAAAGACCAAGAATACTTCTTGCCTCCAAGACTTGCCTCGGGCACGACACCAAAGATATCAACATGAGAAGCTCCAAGATCCTCTTTCATGATATAATGGTCTTGCATTTATGGGAGGCATCATGCATCTTTCCTTCAACACAAGCCCTACAAACACGACATTTCAACAAGGAAACATTTTATTTTAGTCCGAGGATGAGGCCACCTTTTGAAGACTTCGTAGAGTTCTCATGTTGACATGGGATAGGTGGTGATGCCACAAGCATCCCACATTCGCCTTTACAAAAAGACACGTCGCTTGAGAGTTGGTAGACTTCGAAATTCTACCACATAAAATTCATTTTTGAAATGTCACACGTATGCGACGTCAAGAGTCTTGCTCCACAAAAGTACCAGGATGTAAGTTTCAAAGAAGACGGAGAAACCCATATTACCTAAAGCACGAATTGAAAATAAATTGAAGCCAAGGGATTCGACAAGCATGATATCAACAATAGTGATGTAAGGAGCAAAAACAACCTTGCCAAACCTCGTTACCTTAGACTTGGACTTATCTCCATAAGTTATGGTTGTATGATTTATATTTGGGCGCAACTCCATCATGCGCTCTTTGCTTCCAGTCATATGACTTGTACTATTGTACATCCACTGTAAATTATCCATTTAGACCCACCGGAAGCATAGTCTTACAAGAAATCATTGACTTGAGTTAGGACCCAAGGAGGGTCCTCTCACGTTAGCAACAAGGGTCTTTGGAACCCAAATAGAGTAATCAATGAAACCTTCACTAGGACCAACATATTAGCTTGCATGACACCATAATAATCGACAAATAGGAAAAGGTGTGGATGGTTAGTTCCCCCGGAATTTCTACAAGTAGTGTTGTCCCTAATGACAATACCACTCGCACCAACATTCCTCTTTGCTTGTGCGGGTTTGGCCTTCTTCTTTTTTTCTTATTGTTCTTGCTCTTGGCAACATAGCCAAGAAGTTGCTTGCCATTTGCTGCTCTAGGAGAAACCACTTGCGGCTTTGGATCCAGTTGTGCCCTAGGAGCTACTTGTGGTCTAGGAGCCACAACCTTATCAACAATAGTGCCCTTTCCCTTGATTCTTGCTAGCTCTTCCTTTAAACTAGAATTCTACTCAATAACATTCGCATGATCGCAAGAATAAGCAGAGGTACTAGACACATTGAATTGGTCAAATTGATTTTGAAGTTGTTCACGGGACTTGTTGAGAGTAGAGTGTTCACTCTCCAAGGCCAAGTGAGCCTTGGTGAGTTTCTTTAGCTCTTAGGTTAGTTTTTCATGACCAACCCCAAGCTCAAACTTCTTCTTTTTAGTCATTTTATATTTAACAATTGCATGGCCACGTTCTTAAGTGAGTTTATAAATTAATTCATTATGTGACTCTTCAATAGTTTCAAGTTTCTCCTCAAGAGAAACGCGAATCTCATGTTCTTGCTCAAGATACATAGTGAGAGATGCCTTTTAATTAGCACGACTTCTTTCGATCCCACCATTTTTCTCAACAGTCTCTTAGTCCTCTCCCAATTGACTCATGAGGAGATCAAAGTACCCCTTGGTATCACCTTGCGCTTTAGACATAAAACGACCCAAAGAGGCAATTCCATCTTCTACGCTAAGACTAGCAATGTTATTCATTTCATTTGGAGTCTTAGAGGTGGTAGAAGATGATACTTCTGAGGCCTTAGCCATGAAGCATGTGGCGGGGGATTGAGGAAGATTCTCATTGGGGGATTCAAAGAGTGATGAAGATGATGGTGATGATGCAATAGAAATAGTGGCCACTTCACTTATTGTTTGTTCTTCTTCATCATCATCGGAATCATACTCTTCTTGAGTAACTAGCACAAACTTTGTAAGAGGCTTCTTGTTGAAAGGTTTCTTCTTGAAGAGAGGTTTCTTGTGAGGAATCTTTGACCTATCCTCGAGGACAAGTCTTCCTCCTTGACTTTCTCTATTCTCATACCGGCACTCGGCAATGAAATGATGCTTGTCTTACAATTGAAACAGGACCTCAAGTTTTTAGTCCCTTCCTTTCCATAACCTTACTTGGTCTTCTCCTCAACATATGCCTTCTCCTTGGAAGGATTCTTCCAAAACCTTTGCACTGAAAGAGCAACGAAATCCGTAAGCACGTGATCATACTCTTGATCTTTCAAAGGGGGCAAGTCTTCAATACACTCGAACTGTTCATGATGATCCACCACCTTGGTCACAACCTTGTCCTTCAAAGCAACGGATTCTCCTTTGTGCACTCCAATAGCACGAGTGTCAAGAGCATTCTTTGTTTGAACTTGGAAGGAGCACATCTCGTCTGATCTTATAATGCAATGCACCACATACCGGACATGTATTCAAATTCTCGTACTTCTTGCCGCGGCAGTCATTAATGCATGCATGTATCTTCTGCACATCTAATCCTAGAGGGTAGAGAACCTTCTTTGCTTCGTACGTACTCTCAGACAATTCGTTATCATTTGGAAACTTATTCTTCATTATTTTCAGTAACTTCTCAAATCTCTTGTCAGATAAACCAGTGTGGTGACCCAACACACCACTGCATGTGTAGTGCGCAAGTCGGTGACATAATACTCACAGAAGGACTTATCCGTGAATATTACATCTCTTAGAGTGGTACAACAGAAACACAGCGGGTCCAAGCAAAGCTATAGGATACAAACTTCATTACAAAATCTTGAGAATCTCCTTGATGAATCAAGAAGATCTCCTGCAAATGAAACATCAGAAGAAGCAATTCGAAGCTGCAAGCCGGAGAAGAACTCTAGCTCAGAACTAATCCACTACGGCTGATGTCAGCCCTAAACTATGACTTGTAACTGCTAAGTTCAAGAATGGTCTCCACCTACACCTTGATAGCTTCTCCTCCACCAGCATTGTTGATGACGATGCTTTACCAACTAAGTAGTACATCACTTCACCTAGCTTCATGAGGTAGCGATGGCTTCACGATGACGACTTCAATAGGGCTTCAACTCTAAGCAGGGGGTCAAACGGGAACGAATGAGTAACGAGCGTTACTCAGCAAGTTCATGATGTATACTGGGTAGTTTGATGCACTAACTACAGCTTTAGACTCGAAAGAGTCATAAGATAATGCAAGGTTTTGTAAAACTTTCTTCAAGAGGTTGCTTTTAATTCTGAAAACTATGCCCGCCAGATCTTCACAGGATTAGAACTTTCATGGAGTTGCCTTTCCTGCGGCGTTCGCAGCTCCTTCCCGGAACAGGGGGGTAACATGCCACATCCTTTTACACTCTGCAGAGGTGCGTTACTTTACCCATGAACGACCAAGACCATGTTGCACAATCAGGTGTACATTCCTATCCACTCCCACTCAGGTGTGGGGCCCGGTTGTTGGTCCAAGCCAAACCGTGCTTCTCCGCATAACGCATGCCCACCCATTTCTGCCAGCAGGTTGAACGCATGATTCCACCCCTCACGATGGATATCTACGCGCCCCTGGCAGACCATCATAGACCCGCAGAGTCCGTGGGAATTAAGGGATCCCACCCATGTGCATGTAGTCCCGCAAGACCTACAGCGTACGTCTCTGGCAGCCCGTTGACATGCGAACGAGAAAAGTATCACGGCTGACTTACTCCCCCCATAGAAGACCCATGGTTAACGCGAATTTACGGCACAAGAATCCTGACGGCAGTTGTTGTTAATTCCTAGGTAATACGTTCCCATGCAGATGGAACCTTCCTTTGACCTATTCATCTTACCATGGTCCCATCCGCCCACCAAATAGAACACTACCACTCGGGTAGTCATTCAAGTAGTCATATTATTATAAAAATAGGATCATGCATTATTTTGAGAGTAGGTGATAATACGATAGGGTTTTTGCAAATAGTTTGTTATGAGATACTGCAAAGGATATGAACAAGTGATGAACTTGCCTGAGATTGAAATAACCATAATAATTCATGTCTTCGGGTTCAAGGGTCTCGTAAGAAATCCCGACATCTGAAAGATAGCAAAGTAGTCCCGATAAGGACTACAGAAAACACTGGCAAGGATGATACATGCATAGTAATGAGATGCATCGTGAAATACCCTGGAAAACAGCCCAGCTTACAAGTGTAAGCCATGTTTAATGCGATAACTTATTCACACGGGTTTTAGGTGAAATGTTTCATTACTTGTGGTGATGTGGTTATTACTTCTTTTAGACTTACATGTGTTTCACTTTTACTTGGCAAACAATTGTTATCATGTTTAAGTAGAAGTGTTTATTACTTGATTAGATAACAAAACAACAACACATGGAAAATAATTATTGAATAGATAAGAGACACATTTTATTTTATGTTCAAAAGTGTAGAGCTAATGACATCAAGTTTATTTGAAAATAAGGAACTAATACAACTAATTCTATCATCACAATACTTTCTAAAAACTTATGATGATAGGTTTAGTAGTTTTTAAAACATGAGGTTTTTACTAATAAAGAAAATAATATTGTGATAATAGTTTCTGGTTATAATAAAACATTATAGAATCTCAGTATACTTGTAAAAGAACAAGTTTAGAGGTTAAATAAAATGTTTTACAGTTAACATATTTGAGTTGGAAATGTTGTTCTTTTTAATTTGGTATATCAATTGTTGTTTTCTGAAAATGTTTGAATAAGCTATTAATTTATTAATTTTAAATGAATTAAATGACCAGGCAAATATTGCACACATGAAAACTTGGTCAAATGACCTTGAAAACATCATAGGTGAGTTTCATAAATCATTTTTAGCATTTTGGTATATAACTTGTATTTTTCTGATTTTATGAATATTTATTATTTTTCTTAATTTTAAATAATTTAATTTAATTAATGAAAATGTTTAATTTTAAAATTTATCAAATTATTTTTAAAAGTTGATAAATAGATAGGTTTTATTTTTCTGAACACTAGTATATTTTATTTACATTTTTTTGATATGTAAATTAAAAGTTATTGCTTTAATAAGATTTATTCCATTTCTGCCCTTTTAAATTGACAGGTGGGACCCACCTGTCATATTCAATTTAAATTAAAATTAAAAGGAAAAGGAAAAGAAAATAGCCATGACGTCACGCTGACGTCATTGCTATATCAGCTACAGAGAGGATTTCTTCTGTAGATCTCCAATCGGGTGATTCGTCTTGAATTGATTCGATTGGATCCCTCCAACAGCTATAGGGGAACAAGAGGAGGCTAGGGGTGGTGGATTGGTGACCAAATGGTCGTCGGAATCTTGCCGGCGGCGAGCTTGCGCGGCGGCGATGACAGTAACACGGCGACAGCGCGCTAGGAGGCATGGGAGAGGAACCGAGGAAACAAGTGTTGGGGCGCGTATAGATAAACGAAAACTTTTCCTACGCGGTACTCCCAAGATCTAGCCGAGGTAGAAGGCCACGAGTATTACCACTAGACGCGCAGGTGCGGATTATCGATGCAGCGCGTCGGGGCAGTGCAGTCCCACGATCCGGTCCGGCCGATCCAATCCCTCGAACGTCGAAGTGCTGAACGTACAGCACCTCTGCCGGTATCCACACGTACGAGGAGGAGCTCCGACGGCAGACTGCTAGGTCTGGTGCGACGGCTGGACTGAGTGGGGCTAGGGTTCCCAACGCATGGGAGAGTGGACTAACTTGCCCGTTGGGCAACCTGCGCCCCTCTTTATATAGCGTATGGTAATGGGCTGCACAACACTTGTGGCCCATTCCCTCTGTGAGTCCGACTCACTAACTCAGTCCATTTCCGGTTCGGGTCCAACCCAACCAATATTTTCTCCCGCTCTTAAGTGTGCGACCCTGCAGGCTCATGGCGACTTGGACACGATTGGAGTCCAACTCCAATCGATCAATCGGTAGCGGCTCCTAGCAGAACGTGCCGACTCCCAAGTACCATTGAGTCATGACGACATACCTTTCAATGTGATATTCATCTTAGTCCTTTTTGCCTCACGATATACCTTGTCGAACTATAGGCGATTTATCGTCATCCCTTAAATAGTTCAACTCTCTTCTCGATCCGTGATATGCGATTCATCTGACTAACTCTTAGTCAACCAACACAGTTAACACTTAACTGAATCGCGCATGGCCATGCTTCCTGAATCATATCACTCGAGAGGGCCCAGAGAATATCTCTCCATTAGGAGGGGCAAAATCCCATCTTGATTATCCACATCACGCAGCTTGCTTCTCATTCGACCCGAACTCTGCCTTTATAGTTGCCTTGTCACAGAACAACGTTTGACAGAACCTAAGTCGGTGATCCACAACTCGGATTGTGCGACAACCTCAGGTCTAAGGAGTACATTGATTGAGACATGCAAATGACGACTTGATCGTTGCATCTCAATGTGGGTCAGTCCGACTTGCTAAACTCTTTAGCCAAGTCCGTGAACGTTGGAATGGCATCACCATGCCCATGACAAGTGGAACCGTGTCATCAGCCAACACTCACATTAGTCTAGGGTGTGTGTCCAGCACAACCTTAACTTCCAAGGACAGTTAGTATGAACAACATGAATATATAGTTCCACAATCGAATCACATATTCAATGACATATATCAGATGTTCAAAACAAGGACAACTTAATAACTTTATGAATACAGTGGGAATTACATCATACATGATTGCCTCTAGGGCATATTCCCAACAGTCTCCCACTTGCACTAGAGTCAATCATCTTGGCATCATATGCCTAGGAATCTAATGCCCATACCTCTCGTGTGCGCCTCATGCTTAGGCTGTGGTAGCGCCTTTGTCAACGGATCTGCAATGTTTGCATCCGTGTGTACTTTGCATAACTTGATATCACCTTGTTCGACAAACTGGCGAATGAGGTGGTACCGCATGAGTATATGTTTGTTCTTCTGGTGTTGTCTAGGTTCCTTGGCCTGTGCGATAGCACCATTGTTGTCACAATATACGTCCAAAGGATTGGAAGCGCCCTGAACCACACCAAGATCAATCAGGAGGTTCCTGATCCAAACAGCTTCCTTTGCCGCCTCTGAGGCAGCAATATACTCAGCCTCTGTTGTAGATGCAGACACCGTATCTTGCTTGGAACTCTTCCAGCTCACAGCCCCTCCGTTCATCACGAACACGTATCCAGATTGCGAACGAGAATCATCCGAGTCGGTGAGATAACTCGCATCTGTGTAACCCTTTACACTGAATTCCTCATCACCTCCATAAACTAGGAACATTTCCTTAGTATTTCTCAGATACTTAAGAATGTTTTTAACCGCTGCCCAGTGGGCTTTGCCAGGGTCAGCCTGGTATCTGCTCGTAACACTTAGAGCATAGGAAACATCTGGCCTAGTACAAATCATGGCATACATGATGGATCCGATTGCCGAAGCATACGGAATCACACTCATCTGACTTCGCTCATCAGTCGTCGAAGGACACTGAGTCTTGCTAAGTTTTATGCCATGGGACATCGGTAAGAATCCCTTCTTGGACTCTTCCATTTTGAATTTCTTCAAAACCTTGTCCAGATAAGTACTCTGACTCAATCCAATGAGCCGCCTTGATCTATCTCTATAGATCCTGATTCCTAATATGTAAGTTGCCTCACCCAAATCCTTCATTGAGAAACTCCTTTCCAATGACTCTTTGGTTTCTTGCAACATCATGACATCATTTCCAATCAGCAATATGTCATCCACATATAAGATTAGAAAGTTTACTTTGCTCCCACTAAACTTCTTGTATAAACAAGAATCATGATCGCTCTTGATGAAGCCAAACGATTTGACTACCTCATCAAAGCGAATGTTCCAACTCCGAGATGCTTGCTTCAACCCATAAATGGATTTCTGAAGTTTGCATACCTTGTCAGCGTTAGCTGGATCGACAAAACCTTCGGGCTGTATCATATACACGTCCTCAGTCAAATTTCCATTAAGGAAAGCCGTCTTGACATCCATCTGCCATATCTCATAGTCGAAATAGGCTGCTATGGCTAACATGATCCGAATTGATTTAAGCATCGCTACAGGCGAGAATGTCTCGTCGTAGTCAACTCCTTGAACTTGTCGGAACCCCTTCGCGACAAGTCGTGCTTTATAGACGGAAATATTTCCATCCATATCAATTTTCTTCTTAAAGACCCATTTGCACTCGACGGGTCTTGCACCGTCAGGCAGATCAACCAAATTCCAAACTTGGTTTTCATCCATGGACTTTAACTCGGATCTCATGGCTACAAGCCATGACTCGGAATCAGATCCCACCATCGCTTCCGAATAAGTTGCCGGCTCATTACTGTCTAACAGTAAAACATCTCGAGCACTCTGTAATCTGGCAGATCTCCGTGGTTCAGGTGCTGTTACCGGTGTAGGTACCACGACCGGCTCAGCCTCCAAGGCGTTCGCCGACTCGCCCCTAGCCGGTTCCTCTCGAATTTCTTCGAGTTGCACCGTGCTCCCACTGACTTCCCGACTGAGAAACTCTTTCTCAAGGAAGACACCATTCCGAGCGACAAACACTTTGCCCTCTTCCCGGTTGTAGAAGTAGTACCCCAAGGTTTCCCTCGGATACCCCACGAAAATACACTTATCCGACTTGGGCGTGAGCTTGTCCGACTGAAGTCGCTTGACAAATACCTCACAACCCCAAATCTTAAGAAAAGACAAACTTGGCTTTTTGCCCATCCACATCTCATGTGGTGTCTTCTCTACTGACTTTGATGGTACTCTGTTTAGTGTGAAAGCTGCAGTTTCTAGACAATAACCCCAAAATGATAAAGGTAGATCTGTCCGACTCATCATTGATCGTACCATGTCCAACAAAGTCCGATTTCTCCGTTCCGATACACCGTTTCTCTGTGGTGTACCCGGCGGAGTGAGTTGAGGAACTATTCCACAACTCTTTAGATGGTCATCAAACTCATGGCTCATGTACTCGCCTCCACGGTCCGACCGTAGAAACTTTATTTTCTTGCCGAGTTGATTTTGTACCTCACTCTGGAATTCCTTGAACTTTTCAAAGGCTTCTGACTTGTGTTTCATTAAATAGATATATCCATACCTACTCAAATCATCAGTGAAGGTAATGAAGTACTCATAACCACCTCTGGCTGTCGTGCTCATTGGACCACATACATCACTATGTATTACTTCCAATAAGTCGGACGCCCTTTCACAACTCCTTGCAAAAGGTGTCTTGGTCATCTTGCCTAGTAGGCACGATTCGCATGTCTCGAACGACTCTAAGTCAAACGAAGTTAGAAGTCCATCATCATGGAGCTTCTTCATGCGCTTCCAACTTATATGACCAAGCCGACAGTGCCAAAAGTAAGTCATATTCAGATCATTTGGTTTCAACCTTTTAACATTTATGTTATAGACCGATTCACTATCAAGATTTAAAATAAATAATCCGTTCTGAACGGGTGCAAAGCCATGAAACATATCTTTCAAATATAAAGAACAACCATTATTCTTAATATTCGACTCATAACCTTGTCTCATCAAACATGAGGCGGAAATAATGTTTCGACTAAGCGCTGGAACATAATAACAATTATTTAGTTCCAAAATAAATCCTGAAGGTAAATGAAGTTGCATCGTGCCGACTTCCAACGCAGCGACTCTCGCCTTGTTGCCGACCCGAATATCAACCTCTCCTCTTGCCACGCTCCTAGTTCTTACCAGCCCCTGCAACGAGTTGCAAATGTGAATGACTGATCCGGTATCATATACCCAAGAACTATTAGGTGCATCAGCAAGATAAATGTCTATAACGTTGCACACAAGCGTACCTGAGTTGGAAGTCACACCTCCACTCTTGGCTCTGTCAGCCAAATACTTGGTGCAGTTCCTCTTCCAGTGGCCATCTTGCTTGCAATAGAAGCAGTTGGCTCCGGCTGTAGGAGAAGGTTTAGTCTTTGAGGGAGCACTCTGGACAGGGCCATGGGTGCTACCTCCTGACTTATCCTTCTTCTTCTTAGTCCAAGAACTCTTCTTGAACTTAGCCTTATTCTGCACCATCAACACTTGACTGGTGCCTTTCTTGATATCAGCCTCTGCCGTTTTGAGCATCCCATGTAATTCAGTGATACTCTTATCCATACCATGCATATGGTAGTTCGAGATGAACGAACCATACGCACTAGGAAGAGAGTTCAGAATTATATCAGTAGCGAACTCTTCGTTAAGTGGGACGCCCAGCCGATCCAGAGACTGAATGTAACCAATCATCTTGATTACATGCGGACTCAGTGGATCGCCATCTTTCAGCTTACAGCCCAGCAAAGCTTGAGAGACTTGATACCTCTCGGTCTTTGCCTGAGCCTGGAACATACTTTTGAGGCTTTCGATCATATCGTAGGCCTCAACATTCTCGAACTGCTGCTGCAAGTCCGGTTCCATGTGTGCAAGCATAAGACAGCTAATTTCCGTAGACTCATCTCTAGTCTTACGGTAGGCATTTGTGACAGCGACAGTCGCATCATCATCAGGCTCTTCTGGAAGTGGAGTTTCTAGAACATGTTCTTTCTTGTCATGTTTGAGGACTATCCTCAGATTACGATACCAGTTGGTGAAATTAGTTCCATTAAGCTTATCTTTCTCTAGGATTGACCTCAACGCAAACGCGGACAACTGAGGAAGGTTGCTAGGTGCCATTGATCTACAACAGAAAATACGCAAAAACACTTAAGACATGTATTCATAAAAGAGCAGGCATATTAAACGCTTTAATACTTATGCTCCCACTAGAACCAACATCCCTCCGATGGTTGCTAAGTGATTCAAGACCCTAAATAAGCAAGCCGACTAGTGAGCTTTAGCATCACCGCTAGCCGTCAAGTGATCTAGGTAGGCAACGCCTTGCCAATCGTATCTCTATACGACTCCTGTTAGTTGGGTGACATCACATGCCCCGGCTCCCAACCTACCTCGCCCCGAGCCCCACAACCGTTGTGATGGACTCGTCTAGATTACCAAGTGCTTCTGCTTGTAAGAGTCCGACTCAAACCCACCTAACCGGAAAGAATTGGTAGCACCTCAATTTTATGAGCCCACTACCAAGAATGTCCGACTTGTGATGGTGCAGTACTGGCGGGGCGACCGACTAGACCTTCTTTGAGGGATTAAAGAATCTACCAACTATCTAAATAGAGGTAAATAGAGACATAACAATAACACAAATAAAGCAATTATAACGTGAAATGGTATGGCTCTCTTCATGGTGATCTCCATCTCCACGAAGCTTGCAAGTCGGCTCGTGCCAATTCTTGTCACGTACCATCTTGCTCCATGTAGCCGACTTGTACATCGACTTGCATGCCTTCCGGGTTCTCCAACAAGCTACACTATCTAGTAAATGAAAAATTACATAGAGAATCCGACACGCAGGCCGGTATACAATAAAATGACAGCACCTAGGCTCCAGCCGGCTGACACAAACATGATACGCAGATCATGTATGGATTACACACATCACATGCACATAAGCCATACCATTCACAACTTCCTGCAAAAACAAGTTATGCATAGATACGATATCTACCGGTGTTGTGAACTCGCAACGACATCTAAGGCGCTACGACAGGGCGAAGCCGGCGGTCCCGCTCATCTCATCTGCATCCCGATCATGGATTTCTTCATCGGATAAAACGATTTTACCCGAATCTGATCCAAATTCCGATTCGACCAAACTCTTTGATCTTCGATCACCGCAACTGGATTTATGTGTCACGGTATACCCCGATGGCGGAAACCGACCGGTAGGGGTAAGTTGTTCCACGACCTTAGCAGTATGATCACGGAAACCAGATCATCCATTAACCCCGAGTACGATTGATCCAATCAACCTTGTACAAAACCGATCTATCTCATAGACCGACCACCAAAACAGCAATTAGATCACATCTAACGCTAACTACATATCACATATGTACGGATCTCGGGCCTAATACCAGAAGCTACCGCTCTGATACCACTGTTGGGGCGCGTATAGATAAACGAAAACTTTTCCTACGCGGTACTCCCAAGATCTAGCCGAGGTAGAAGGCCACGAGTATTACCACTAGACGCGCAGGTGCGGATTATCGATGCAGCGCGTCGGGGCAGTGCAGTCCCACGATCCGGTCCGGCCGATCCAATCCCTCGAACGTCGAAGTGCTGAACGTACAGCACCTCTGCCGGTATCCACACGTACGAGGAGGAGCTCCGACGGCAGACTGCTAGGTCTGGTGCGACGGCTGGACTGAGTGGGGCTAGGGTTCCCAACGCATGGGAGAGTGGACTAACTTGCCCGTTGGGCAACCTGCGCCCCTCTTTATATAGCGTATGGTAATGGGCTGCACAACACTTGTGGCCCATTCCCTCTGTGAGTCCGACTCACTAACTCAGTCCATTTCCGGTTCGGGTCCAACCCAACCAATATTTTCTCCCGCTCTTAAGTGTGCGACCCTGCAGGCTCATGGCGACTTGGACACGATTGGAGTCCAACTCCAATCGATCAATCGGTAGCGGCTCCTAGCAGAACGTGCCGACTCCCAAGTACCATTGAGTCATGACGACATACCTTTCAATGTGATATTCATCTTAGTCCTTTTTGCCTCACGATATACCTTGTCGAACTATAGGCGATTTATCGTCATCCCTTAAATAGTTCAACTCTCTTCTCGATCCGTGATATGCGATTCATCTGACTAACTCTTAGTCAACCAACACAGTTAACACTTAACTGAATCGCGCATGGCCATGCTTCCTGAATCATATCACTCGAGAGGGCCCAGAGAATATCTCTCCATTAGGAGGGGCAAAATCCCATCTTGATTATCCACATCACGCAGCTTGCTTCTCATTCGACCCGAACTCTGCCTTTATAGTTGCCTTGTCACAGAACAACGTTTGACAGAACCTAAGTCGGTGATCCACAACTCGGATTGTGCGACAACCTCAGGTCTAAGGAGTACATTGATTGAGACATGCAAATGACGACTTGATCGTTGCATCTCAATGTGGGTCAGTCCGACTTGCTAAACTCTTTAGCCAAGTCCGTGAACGTTGGAATGGCATCACCATGCCCATGACAAGTGGAACCGTGTCATCAGCCAACACTCACATTAGTCTAGGGTGTGTGTCCAGCACAACCTTAACGACCAAGGACAGTTAGTATGAACAACATGAATATATAGTTCCACAATCGAATCACATATTCAATGACATATATCAGATGTTCAAAACAAGGACAACTTAATAACTTTATAAATACAGTGGGAATTACATCATACATGATTGCCTCTAGGGCATATTCCCAACAACAAGGTGATTCGCCAGAGCAAGGGGATGGCGTTGGAGTTGTCAGGGAGGCACGGGAAGGTCGGAATCACCGGCGGCGTGGAAAATCGGCCGGCGGCCGGAGTTGAAGATGACGGCCAAATTCTTCGGCTCCAGGGCATCCTAGCATGCGAGACTCAGCGAGGAGCGAGAGTAGATGACGACGAAGCTCATGGTAGGCACGGCGTCGTGCGTGGTGGCCGGAATCGAGCACACGACGGTAGGAGCTGTGAGCTAGGGTTTCGGTTTACGCAGCACAGAGCAAAAGAGAGAGAGGGGAAAGTGGCCGAGGGGTTAGAGGATAGGAAGGGCATCGCCGTGGTGGTCTTATCTTGTCTAGGGCGGCTAGCACGAGGTGTCACCGCGACGAATTCGGCAACGACACGCATAGCGTCCTACTGTCCAAGGTTGAAGATGACACATTTTCACACAACCCCCTACAAGTTCTTTGGAGTTTGCAGAAAGGTCCCTCTGTTAAGAAAAACTGAGAGAAAACCTATGTTTTCAGGGCCTCTCTGTGAACAAAAAAATTAATAAAAAATATATTTGAATTCCTCATCAAATTTTACATCTCACCATGTTTTGTTTTGGTGAATTTGAGGAATATTTGTATTTTTTACTTAGGGTGCTAGATTAAGTGGTTTTGTTGTTTTCTCTTCTTTTAATTTATTTAATGGCTTTAAAATTATGCTAAAGCATGTTTAGTAAAGGTACACACTCCATCTTGTGGATACCAAGGTGGTGTATCATAATTGGACAATTTTAGGTAAAATCCCTTATAGAAAATAGTTTTGGTAAAATTACTTGGTACTGGTTCTGTGCACTGTTATGGAAATATTTTAATATGGAATTTTATTCCATGTAACACCACATGATTTTAAATGGGTGAAGGAACTTGTTTTCTTTTTATAATACTATGTTATTTTCATAGTTACAACTCTTAGCAATTTTGGTTGGCATTTTACTTAGGTGTGTGTAAGAAAGGTTGCTGATTTTAGTACTTGATTAAATGGAAATCTTGAGTGGCTTTGAAATCTTATTGGTTTGTTTTCCACTAGGTTCCAAGTATGAATATTATCCCATGTTTGTTTTAGAAACAGGTGATCATTTGTATGTTTATGTGTAGATGAATTTTTGTTATCATCTGTTAGTCTTATCTATGAAAAGGATTTGGAAAACAAGGTATTAAGCTTGTTTTCATCTACCTCCACATATCAAGACACGTGGATGCAAAACCCTTGTTGTTATTTCTTACTAGATACTTGTTTCCATTTAAGATATTTACTATGTGTTCCTCATCTCTGTTGAGCTTGACAAAGGTTATTGGTTCTCTAATATATCCTAGTGATTTACTGG
The DNA here is from genome assembly GCA_028641055.1 of Alopecurus myosuroides. NCBI lineage: Eukaryota > Viridiplantae > Streptophyta > Magnoliopsida > Poales > Poaceae > Alopecurus > Alopecurus myosuroides. Next base: position 481,976,185 of record CM054058.1, read on the forward strand.
ATAATTTCTTATGATCCTTTTCTGAGGCAGTGTTGCTTCTTGTGGTCTTCTGTTGCTTGATGTTCTTCTCTCTAGTTGCCACTTGTCTTCAGACCTTGCCTTGGTTCTTTGCAAGTAATATCATCCCTTGATGGTCTCTTGACTTAAGAAATTCACCACTAAAGCTGATAGGATATATGGAGTGGTTCCCAGATACTGACTTCAGTAGTAAATTGTAGCTCCTAATGAAATGAATTCATTTGATTCCATAACCATTTCATTCTTATGGTGTGTTCAAATATGATGAAGATTAGCTTATTGAAACTCAGTTGTTTTAATGCTTACATGAATATTCTGTTCACAAGGTTGATCTGACCTTGTAATCAAATTATTCTTATATAACATCAAACACTGGGATTTCAACATGTTGCTTGTTTTCTTCCTTACTTATAACTTGTATGTGTGGTTCAAGTTATAATGTGGTTTGTTATTTTATCCTTGTTATTCTATTCCTTTTATGGATCATGGTTTTATATGTAACAGAATGTAGGTGTATTTTATAACATCAATTTTCCCTATGCATATAAGAAGAATTTGTTGACAAGTTTGCAAGGCTTGCCCTCAAATTACTTTTCATATACAAATGGCTGATAGATACAAGTTTATCAAACCTTATGTTTATTTCTATATTACACTCAATTGTTAGAGCCTACAAAAGTGATTTGTTAACAAGGTTGCAAACTTGTTACCAAACTACTTCTATATAACACCAACATTAGAATACCACATTGTTTCTAGATAGTTTAATAAGGATTGATCTTGGTGTATGTTTTATCCAAATTCTTCAGGATAGATTGAGTTAGCACTTCTAAGGTAACCTTAAGAATCCTTCTATAGATCTTCTTGTGGTAGTTCCTCCTTTCTTGTGGGTTGCTTCTCTTGCAGAATTACTTAGAGAAGATTGGGAAACAAGATAGAATGGTCTTGACAACATAACAAGATCTAGATTAAGAATTAGATCATGCTTTTATTATCCTTACATATACTTCTTATTTTATTTCCCAGAAGATATGTAATTATATCATATAGGATTTGTTTACTTAGTTATTAATGCAATTCCTCTAATAGAGGTTATAACTTGTTGTTATTCATTACTTGTCTCCGGAAATACTTTAGTTGTTAAGTGTTGATTTAGATAAAGATGTGGAATGCTTATGGAATGATGACTTAATAATAAGCTTATCAAATGGCTTGTGTTGAGATTTCATATGCTCACTTGTATAAGATGATTAAGACAATGAGCATGTGAATTTTATTAGGGTTTAATAACTTATGTAATAGTTGTTAGTTGGTTACTCAGAGTGTCATGTTGTTATTTTATATTATTCATTTGTATTCATGATACAGACATAGAGGTTTGGAAAGATCATATGTGATGATCAAGGTTTTAATATTGGTTGAAGAAGATTTGATTATTCTCTTAGGTACTTCTTTTATAGTTGATGAGATATGTACATATTCGATAAATATGTGAAAACACTTATTATGTCATTTCCACTTGTGGGTTTTAAGTTATGCCTTGTTTGTATCACTTATGTTCTATTGAACCATTGTTATTTACATGTGAAGGTTAACTTAGTAGTTACTTAATAATTTGGACAGATGTGGTGTGAATGGTTGATAACTTTAAAGAGTTATTGTTGGAGAGGACATAACACCTCTATTGATGAGATGGTTCAATTGTGTATTACTCATTGGTGGAAGTATGTTTATCAATTGGGTGGTTTGGGTACTCACCCCTCTTTGAGTTCTAGATATCTAGTGAATTATCCCAAGTCACTTTAAGACTTGTGGTTAAGGTTGTTATGAGTTTGTGTTTGATCATAACCAATTATGGTTTGCCTCATCAGATGATTTAGTTTTCCTAAGATACTTGTTATAAAGATCACTCCAAATGTACTCCTGACCAGATGAACTAGACCTATTTCATCATGTCAAGTGAAACATTGGTCACTTTGATTCATTTAAACTTTCGCGCCAAAATTTCCCGTATTTTCAGATGCATGCTTTGCAAATGCACATATTATATTTAGATCCTTACAACTTCCCAAACACTGGGATGTTACAACCAGTCTCTGCCTTCCATTGTATAAATTCTAGTGTGGTACCAAGCTTTGTGTTGCCATCTTCGCAAGTTGGGTACAACTTTTTTTTTCTGATTCTCTAACATGCGCTCCAACTTCAACTTCTCATTTGCACTTCCTGCTTCTCTTTGTGCATCAACGATGGCCCAACGAAGATCATCAGTGAGCTCTTCTGGTGCCTCTTCTTCAGCTTCTTCCTCCATTGCAGTAGTATCACCGTATTCATGTAACCTAGATAGTTGTCATCATTCTCTTCTTCTTCATCTTCTTCCATTATAACCCCTTTTTCTTCGTGCTTCGTCCAAAAATTATAGCCGGACATGAAATCGGACCGGAGCAGGTGGCTATGAATCATTTTTGAGCAAGAGTAATTCCTCATATTCTTACAAACACCGCATGGACAACACATAAAATCATTCTCCTTGGTTGCCTCGGCCACGCCCAGAAAATAATGCAGGCCATTAATGAATTCGGGAGATCGTCGGTCACCGTACATCCATTGCCGATTCATGTTCATCATATATATCATTCATAGAGACGTGACCTAATAATCATTTTCTTTTTCAACTAAAAATAACCTCTCGACAATAGGGTCAGTTGTAATTTTCGGTTCACGTACCTCCTAGATAAAAATATCTATGTCAAGTTGATCGGCATAATTGTCATAAACACTAAATGAAACAAATAGTTATAAAAGGTAATATACCACATCCGAATCATGGACGGGACGAAGGCCGGCGGGGGCGAATATCAAAACAATGACACTATTTATAACAAAACAATCAAGTAAAATATTATACAAATAACTATTTAAATCATACAATTAAAAAATTAAGATGTTGACACACTAAACTAAATTCTAAACCTAGCTACCACTAAACTAAAACTAAAACCTAACACACTAATACTATACCATTATGACACACCCTAGCCCACACACTAGCTAACACACACTAACTCACTAATACTACCACTACCAACAAAATTGAGTTAAACAACCTAATTAATAATAACACACCTACACATACCAAACTAATAAGTTAATTTGAGCTCAAATTGCAAATAAATCAAATAAACTCCCACATTTACACCTAAAACTAAAATCCGCATTTACAACTAAACCAGAGCCTGAAATGGGTCAAAATTGCAATGACAGATGAGAGGATGAAATTGCTAACCTTTTAGACCACTTGATAGTTGTTCCACCACCAATTTTTGACAAATCTTGGAGAAATTTGTGGATGAAACCGAGCTTGGAGTGAAGAGGAAGTGAGAAAAATGGCAGATAGGGTTTGGGCACGAAAAGATATATACAAAAAACCTTTAGTACCGTTTGGTTTCACCAACCGGGACAAAAGGTCCCCCTTTAGTCCCGGTTTGAAACACCAACCGGGGCCGAGGTTCTGCATCATGTTGCAGCCTGGCTCACCCCCCCCCCCCCTTGTCCCGGTTGGTGGCTCAAACCCCGGGAGTAAAGTTTTGAAACCAACCAGAACTAGAGTTCGACGGGCCCTGTTCCCCCCACTTCCAGTTAGAACCGAAACTAATGCCCAATTAGTCCCGGCCCAAAACACAACCGAGACTAAAGGGGACAGACGAAAGCCCGGTTTTCTACTAGTAGGTCGTCATGGACTTTCAGCTGCACACGTAAGTACTCTAGCCACTGATTCACCAAAATACGCATGTACAACTTGCCCTTTTTTAGCGAAATGTACAACTTACTTTACCAAACTCTATAAAGTACTCAAATCATCGAACCCGTGTAAAATTTTAACGAAGGAACCATAAGAATCAGAGGAATGGAAAGTGATGAGGTGAAGAGATAAGATATGATCGTTCCCCAAAATACTACCATAACCATTAGAGAATGCAAGACCTATGATGCTTCAAAATCTAACAAGGAACCATAAATTAATAATCATAGATTATTTCTTATATAGGAGTCCAGAACCAGAAGAAATCTTATGTACTTGCTCTACCCAATCATACATGATTCATCGACGGCTAGATAATGGCCATGAATCGATCAAACCAAAAGGTAGTTTTGGTTTCATTATATTGTAACCGTGGAACTGCAGATATCACAAACATAAGTCAGATCATAATATACTTATTCACTACATCGTACCAGATGATTAATTATTTGAGCCACTACATCACCATCTATGATATCTGATATTGACATACACAGACATGACATAACGAAAAAGAAATAATATCATGTGCTTGAACCGGGCATCTAAAGATAACATCCTTGGGGGAGCCAGCCCGCTTCTCAGGCCATGTGCTGTCTTGGCCATTCGATTGAGCATCCAAAATAATCTCAGTCGTCCATCCCTAGAGATCCCTGGTTGGTTGGCCCAGTTCTACCCGCTCAAATATACTTTGTATCGCTGCTGGTGGCCCTTTTCTTTATCGGACCCGCGTGGCAGTGACTAGGGTGGATCGTTCATGTGTGCATGGTCTCCAGCCCCGCGGGAGCGAAGCTAGCCATCCCCCATTGGCTGGCGCACTCTTACCCTGCTGGACACGTTTTGTTTCACTGCTAGCGGGGCCAGGAAATCGCGGGACCCATTAGACAGCTTATGTGTCGCTTGAGGGAGCAAAATTTGGGGCTGGGCGTTTTCACCGTATTGGATAGAATGCTCCGCAGTGAAACCCTAGCCATCAACCCGCTCGACCATCTCCCATTCGCGCACTCTTCCTCCACATCGCCGTCCCAAGCGCCGCCAGACCCACGTGTGCCAGCGCCGCCATCCTTGGTCTCGAGGAGCACCCATCCCCGCCATATCTTCATCGTGTGCAGCAGCCGGGCTACCTCTGCCTCTTCCAGCGTCGTGCCTCGCGGCCGAAAGAGGGCTGCCATGGCGGCGTTCGAACATGAACATCTGTTGGCCCGCATCTTTCTCCTCTTCCGATCTGTTATGTCCTGCAGCACGGGGCCATCAAGGTCTTCCTTGACAAGCCATCCACCAGCTGGAATCTGCCTTGAAGGTGCGTTCTCCTCCCCTGCTCTCTCCCGGGTTCCCCTTCTTGGTCTCTCTCTCATGGTACCTTTTCTCCTGTAACTAATTGGAAGAGGCAAAGCACTTGCTGCTAAAGCCCAGACGCGCATTTAGCTCGATCTAGGGTTCCGTCGTCGCGCTTCACGTCAAGACCACGCCGCCGCCACTACCAGTGATGAGACGAATGGCCGCCGTTCCATCCGGGTAGCAGGAGCTGCTTCTTCTCCAGCGCAAACGAGGTGATTTTTGGTTGCTCTGCCACGTTCTCTCCTCTGTTCTTTTATTTTGCTCTGTTCTTACACCCGGGTGTTTCTATAGCCGGAGAGCGCCACTTCGTCAGAAGGATGTCCACTGCCCATCGGACGCCAGCGCCACTTCGTCTGAACGCGACCAAGGTTCCCTCTCTTGCTACCTGAGTACCCGCGATTTTGCATCTTCTTACCGCGTCCACTCTGTTCTTAACACCCTTGTTCTGCAGTAAAGCACGCCGTCGGTGCCTGCCGGAATGAGGACTGCTGGCAGGGCCATAGGATGAGGTGAGGGATAATTTCGATCCGAATTTTTCCATGATTATCCGGTGTGTTGTTCTCCCGATTCACCTACTTTCGTCTTCGCAGGTTCAGATCTATTTCGCAGGTTCAGATCTATTATGTTGAATCAGCTTATGGACGCTCCTCCCATCAATCCTTGCATTGTCGACCCAGGCATCTGCAGCCATTCTGAAGGTATGTCAATTCTTTTCCTTTCAACCCCAACCCGATCCTGGACTACATCTCTCCCTGACCACACCCTGATTTGAAACTCTATTTCGCCCCTGGTGTAGATTGGGACTTTGAGTCGCCCAATAGCTTAGCTCTCTTTCAGCCTTGCATAATGTGTATCTAAGCATGTATTGATTAAGTAAATGTTTAGGTACACTTTCCTTCATAATAAAACAGAAAATGTTCAGGTTCATATGCAGTTTTATTTTAACCACAAGGCTGATCTCTTTAGTTTTTACGATTCTTTCTCTTGGCCTGTGATTTGCAGGGACTCCCAACAAATATCTTGTGATGCCATATGTGTGTGAAGCCAGAAGGTATTCCACCATCCCAATGTTTGCCACGCAGAAATTTCTGTAAATATACAATATGCTGATCCAATTGTATACCAGGCTTAAAGAACTTCCGAAATTTAAGAAGCATAAAATCCAAGAGCTTACATAAAAATAATTTTTCCATTAACTTGTGTCCTAGCTTCTTAGGTGTGCTTGTCTCAATGAATTACCACAGTATCTAATCTGGTCTACATATACATTTGTATTTTCATTTGTTAAACTGATTATTTACGGTACTATGGGAATTTGTTTCATATGTATGCACCTTGCACTCAACTTGAAACAATTAAATTATGTAGCTACAAATTCTTCTTCCGAACTAATGTTTAGCTTATCTAGCTACCAATTCTCTGGTACGATGTGGATGTGAAGAATTCATTTGTGCCATTCTGTTGTTTCAAGTTGACTATACTAACCATACCAAGTTTGCAATTTCAGCTTGCAGGCTACATTTCATGGGTGCATTTGCAAGCTATCAAAGTTTGTCGACCAATCTGTCTACAATTTTATTCCCTTAATTTTCTTGCTCCTCGCCGGGCTTACTAATTAATTAGTTGATTATATCATGCTTCCCTTCTTTCTGTACAGAGCATGTTGTCCATGGGCCATTACCGGATGATTGGACGGTGTTTCCCGTTGAGTTTCATAACAGTTTAAAAGGTACATTGGTATGTTTGTCTTGTCGGTTGGTTGTTGTTTCTAAGACTTCTGTTGCTGGTTGTGCGTATGACGAGTTCTATGTTGTTGCTTCGTCTAGCTTCTTATCTGCGGCGGTCGTACTATGGACCTCATAAATACCAGTGCCCAGATTGTGGTATGATATGAGCTACATCATGTAGGCATTACATGACAATGTGAACTGTAACTGTGGGGTAAAAAGCGAAAGAGATTTCTTTGATCGTTATTGGCTTGATCTTGCTGATGATATCCAGTACGGTATTAGGAAAGCTCGCCGTGACAGTAGCTATGTCGTCCCTGTAGAACAGCTTAAAGATATGTTGTTGGATGAGCTTACTGAAGTATTTCTTAGAAATGGTTCCCAAATTGGTAACTTTGATCTGCCTCCTAAATTGACATACGAAAACTCATCTTATGAAAACAGACTCCTCCAGGAAGAGACATCTTATGATTCTGCGTTGCTTGCAAAACAGGCTATTCTCTTATTTGCCAAACTTAATGCTGGTCAGGCCCGTGCCTTCAAGAAAATTGTTTCCGCTGTTCTAGACGAAAAACCTGAATTTTTCTTTCTTTCTGGATCTGGCGGGACTGGCAAGACTTTTTTATGGAATGCGATAGTCTCTTTTCTTCGAGGTGAAAGAAAAATTGTTCTCACCGTTGCCTCTTCCGGTGTAGCATCCTTGCTGCTTCCAGGTGGCAGAACCGCTCATTCGCGTTTTAAAATACCAATCCCATGCGATGAGACATCCTTTTGTGACATCAAAAGAGGTACCAATTTGAGTAGTCTTATTCAGAAAACTTCTCTTATAATCTGGGACGAAGCACTCATGGCAGACAGAAAGTGTCTCGGGTCTTTGGATAGGACCTTGCGTGATATTATGTCTGTTACTGACCCATTACGTGCTCATGTCCCCTTTGGTGGAATGGATGGATTAATGGGTCAACGATTTCTTAATTGTGCTCCAATTTTCTTTTGGCAGATCTGTGTGTTGAAGCATTTTTAGTGACGGGATTATGTGCTTTCAGTATCAACAATGAATGACGATGGACACCCACTTTATATTCTTAATCAAGTTTCGTGTTCAGAAATTCTGATCAGACTAGGTATGAGTGCATCAATTTTTTTATTTACCTGCAGTTCTAAAATACCCCGCAAATGCTCGACTCATCAGCCATGCATTTTCTAGATGAATGCCTACTCATGTGCTCAATATATTACTCTCCTTATGTGTACACACAAATCTTTTGGTCCAAATGTTTTATTGATTGAAAAAATGGGCAACAAGTACTTAATTATTATGTTTGAAAAGTACTCTTGCAGTGCTTCCATTACTATTATGCCTGCTCCTTTCTAGCTAACGATTATGCATATTATACTTTTCTAGAAATTTGAGTAACAGAGAAGGCTGGCTTTTGACATAAAAACGACCATAATATGCAGCAGCCATTTTCAGCATAGAGATGTCACTTCTCATATGGATTCTTTTTTTATTCATTGTTTTCAAATTACATCAGTCCATGATAATGATTCCTAGAAATTTCAGCATTAGGTGTTTCCTAAGTGCTGCTATGTATCTGCTGGGAAAAATACCATTTAATATGGTGCACCATAATATAGTTTTATATCCGCCGAAATTATATGCTTTCCTGACTATTTTTTCTTTCATACAAAACTGGAGGAGTATATATGAAACCTGGTTGGTTATATGTAGTTTATTCCTGAATATTTTTCCTGCAGGGCACGGTATCTTCCATTTTCATTTATCCGAGAGTAGTGCTTCCGCAGGCCAGGTTGTCTGAGCGTGGCTTTGTCCTCTCTAATGTCAGAAACCATGGTAAAGTCTTGGAGCCTATTTCCTCCTCTTGATGTTTCTTTCTATTTAATCTTACACCCCAACAAATCGCTTACGGGCTATTGGTATTTTAGTACGTACTGTAGTTAGCTAACTGCTTATATATTCAATTCTTAGCATTTTTAGTATATGTTACTTCATTTCTGCACTTTCAGTTCTCTATTTGCATTTGTAACTTGGAAGCATCAATGTTCTCGAATGCGGATATTTGTAGACCACAATCATTTGGTTACTCAATGGGGCGATGCACCTTGCTTATGGTGAAATTTTGGAAGCTACATTGCAGAAATTTGGTATGACTGTCGTTGGGTTCAGAAACAAGAAACATGAGTCAATCCTCTTCGGAGGTTAAATATGCATGCGCTACCTTCTTCTAAAGCTATTTTCTCGGGAGGATCAATTCTCAAAGTTACTTTTGTTTTCTTATTAAAACCAAAAATAATATGTATTGTTTACTGTGGTGTTAGAAACCTTCACTAGGAAATTTTTAATTAAACTTATATTTTTGCAATTATAGAATGGACAATTTGGGACGTTATATTTTTTGGTACGATAAGTAGTGAGTAGGTCTCATTCCACGGAAAAGATCAGAATATAGTCACCCAATTTATCATATATACTAGAATCGGAGAAGACGATCTTCAAATCTGTAAATTTTAAGTGTATGTGTTATTGATGAACCTCTGTGTCATTGCTGAATCTCCTATGCAGTGGTTACATCTTTGCTGCTCCAACCTGATTAATGGTATAGGTTCTATAGAGACTTACATCGGGGTATATTTTTTACGGTCCTCGGTATGTTGATTGAAATAACCAAATATTTTTTGCTAGAATAAAAATACATTAACCTCCCATGAAGATAAACCGAAGATGTCACATTTTACCCTTTACCAGTTCGTTACCCCGATGGATTTATTTTGATGAGAATAAACATTGCCGGTTTGACTTAAATAGCCGATATATTTGAGTGAAACTATAAATGTGTGGTGGGCGTTGTTCCACTAAGTGGAGCTTCGGTTGATGACCACATTGATGTGGATGGACATGTTATCCTCCAGCTCTTCTGGTAGTTAGTAGACCTGGTTACCTTTATGTTCCCAAGTTCCATGTGCACTAGAAATACCTGGAGACTGATGTTTAACTGTTTACTGCTTGCTGTGAACAAGACATCTGCCCTAAGGGACTTCCTGACAGCTGCACTGTAGGTTACTACGTACCTCAGTTGTGAAGACAAATTGCATACATATATTGCTATCCCCTTAGAATATCACTGTGGTTTCGCATAACGACGGGCGTCACGCCTGATTCCAACAAAGCGAAGATAAACAACAGGCAAGTAAGGTGACAACAAAATGTTAGAGAACACTGGAGACCTGAATGAATATGCACATATATTATGTTGTTCCTATTAAATTGGTCATGCTCGCAGTATGCCGGTTGATTATAGATGTTTCAGTCTCCAAATCTATCACCTGAACATGTTTGGTTACATCTTTCTTCACATGATCTGTTTTTCCAGGTTGTAGAAGAAGCCGTGCTTGATTTGGAATCAACCGCTATGACTGGATACATCGTTTTGCAAGGTTATTTTGTACTGCTACCCTGATGTCGTGATCTCAGCTGATTTGTGTTTGTGGCAGTGTATTTGCGTCTATCTGATCTTTGTGTTGAACTGGATTGGATTTGTAATTGGTACTGTAAACATCATCTCAATATTAATTGTCTTCTCACTGATGTTTCCTTATCTTTATCTTAATCAAGAGAACGATATGTCTTTCTGCATGGCCAAAAAAAATATAAATTAAGAGATTGGCAAATATATTTTGAATGAATATTTTCTGAATCAAGAGAATACAGTCGGTACCGATTTATTTTAGGAGTTACTTATAGCTGCAATAGGAAATAACCAAACATGTTTTCTGATCTCTGTTACTGAGCTTAATTTAACAGTTGTCTCTTCTATCCAAAAGAATGTAAAGTCCATCTTTGATTTTGCTGTATATTAGGAAAATTCGAGTGTAATTAAATTATATGAGATCAGCTGAGATCTAAGGTGACCTGGGCGATTGTGCTATTATTGTTCTTTTTAGCTTATATAGTTTTGCATATTAATTTGTTCTTATTAATCTCTTTAAAATGTGGGAACTACGGGCAAAATATTTAAAGAAACAACAAGCGCCGCGCGGCAAGCCGCGCTTCCAAAACTAGTGAAACAACATACAAGCATGGCGGCGCTCGATCAGCTTTGGTTGTACTAGTACACAAACAAAGACAAATGGTGAGAGAAACTCCCTGCCAAATATATATATATATATATATATATATATATATATATATATATATCGAAAATTGCCAGCTACAAAGGAGGGTAGCTACCTCCCCCTCCAGAGCCGTTAGATTGTTGCATCAAGATTCGCGCTCGGTCAACTCATTTTAGTAATCAGTTTAAAACAAGATGTTTATAGGGAACATAACCATACGTTTAGAGATCACGCTCCGTTAAATATAAACGTCCGTTATCCTCACGTCATGTTTGCTACTGTGAATATGACAACAGCAATTTCTACGTCTTATTTTTTGTTGGTACTGTGAATATGGTCTTTCTTAGCTACTGTGAATACGGTCTTTTTGTTGCTACTGTGAATATGGTCTTTTTATTGCTACTGTGAATATGGTCTTTTTACTGTGAATATAATCAAATTTGTTGCTACATGACTGTATTCACATGACTGTATTCACAAATTATTGAAATCAGGACGTATCTGTGATCACAGTTTTCAACTATATTCACATGACTGTATTCACGGCGTACATGCCAGGAAATGCGAACTATATTCACAGGCCCTGACTGCAATCACGATGTATGTTTCACGGCTCCGTTATGTCATAACGGTAAGCATGCAATCGAAAGATTAGGCAACACTGTTAATCATAAACGTAGTCAAACCACCTGACACATGCGCATGACTGGCACGAATCTTAAAGACATGATCAATGGTCCAGAATGGTGGGGTAGCTACCCCCCTTTTCATTAAATCCACACTCATATATATATATATATAGGGAAACTCTATTAAACTCTCAGGGTGTAGAATAACTTATTTTGCACCCGGTCGCTGCATGGAGCCGGACTGCGCGTCGGTGTAACTCGGACCACGCAGCTTGCCGTAATTTTTCGCTTTTTTAACCTCGACAGTTTCTTTTCTCATTTCGGTCCTGGTGTTTTGGAGCAGCCCACTAACTACATCACCTGATTTTTTCCCCTCCTGGTTTTTAGTCGAGCGCACACGGCGGCGGCCGGTTTGGAATTGATGCGTCAGCGGCGAGTGCGAGAGCGGTCAGCGGCGAGCGGGTGTGCTACGCGCTCTGGGTGTCCTCGGCTCCATCGTGGTGGGCGGGTGGAGTCGGCGACAATGGCGGCGTCTTCGGACGGGAGGAGGCGGCGTCTTCGACGAGTAATTCCATTACTTTTTACAGGAATTCCCTAGTATTTTTTTCTGTGTGAACATGAGGCTATGCCAGTCGATCTTATGTCATGTAATCAGTCAAAATATCAAGTCTTTTAATCAGGCTACTTAATCAGGAATATTCTAGCACTTGGCATAAGGCGGACATCAGTTCATGGTGAAATAGTTAGAATGTTAGATCCATAGTTTGCAAAAATGCTTCGGGCATTGGTGAATGAAACCCGGCATAATCTTATGTACGTCGGCTACTTACGTTCTGTATCCGCTGTTTGAGGAAAAAAAGGGATCGGCACGACCTGGCTACTTACGATGCCCTTAACTTTCTTATGTTGCATGCAAGAGAGTTGCCCCTTACTTTCTTACGTTGCATGCAAGAGAATTACGTTACGTCGCATGCAAGAAAATTACGTCGAATATATCCTGCGCAGTTGCGCTAGCACTGACCAGCTTGGTACGACATATTTTTACGTCGCTTCGGCTGGTGGAGAGTGGTGCAGACGGGAGGTGGGCAGGGGTGCAAAATAATATTCTGCTCCCAGGGAGTCAAATAGCGCGACCGTATATATATATATATATATATATATATATATATATATATATATAGACACCCTATTCAGCACCCTGAGTGCAGAGAACTTATTTTGCACCCACAATTTTATTTTATGTTGCTAAGTTAAAATATTATATTACGTTTGTAAATATTTGCGTCCATGTTAATTCATAATAGAAAAATCAGCGTAAAAAATAAAAAAAAATAGTTCATAAGACCATAAAAGTCATAAAAACATCATAAATATGTCTATTTTTATCATATTTTTATAGCGCCATGTAAATAATTTTTTTACGACATGGATATATTTGTTTACGTTCTACTCGACATAAGGAATATGACAAATTTTACGTGACGTAAAAATCATGTACCGTTGTGGAGATAGAGGGTGGGTGTACAATAACTATTCTATACCCTGGGTGTCAAATAGCGCGACCCTATATATATATATATATATATATATGAGTGTGGATTTAATGAAAAGGGGGGTAGCTACCCCACCATTCTGGACCATTGATCATGTCTTTAAGATTCGTGCCAGTCATGCGCATGTGTCAGGTGGTTTGACTACGTTTATGATTAACAGTGTTGCCTAATCTTTCGATTGCATGCTTACCGTTATGACATAACGGAGCCGTGAAACATACATCGTGATTGCAGTCAGGGCCTGTGAATATAGTTCGCATTTCCTGGCATGTACGCCGTGAATACAGTCATGTGAATATAGTTGAAAACTGTGATCACAGATACGTCCTGATTTCAATAATTTGTGAATACAGTCATGTGAATACAGTCATGTAGCAACAAATTTGATTATATTCACAGTAAAAAGACCATATTCACAGTAGCAATAAAAAGACCATATTCACAGTAGCAACAAAAAGACCGTATTCACAGTAGCTAAGAAAGACCATATTCACAGTACCAACAAAAAATAAGACGTAGAAATTGCTGTTGTCATATTCACAGTAGCAAACATGACGTGAGGATAACGGACGTTTATATTTAACGGAGCGTGATCTCTAAACGTATGGTTATGTTCCCTATAAACATCTTGTTTTAAACTGATTACTAAAATGAGTTGACCGAGCGCGAATCTTGATGCAACAATCCAACGGCTCTGGAGGGGGAGGTAGCTACCCTCCTTTGTAGCTGGCAATTTTCGATATATATATATATATATATATATATATATATATATATATATATATATATATATATATATATATATATATATATATATATATATATATATCAACGCGGATTTGCTACCACCGGTGGTAGCTACGCATGCCTTTAGAATCGTTGATATTGTCTCAAGATCTGTGCACAGTTAACGTCCTTTAAAGATTTTTCGTCCTGTGCCATCTTGCACATTGTTTTATTAGTCGTACCCGTTCTGTCAGAAAAAGGATGCGTGTCCTTTATGAGCAACGACAAAAAAAAAAGGGTGCCGTGTTGTTGGTCTCTCGCGTGGTTACCCAGCCCAAACCCCTTGACTGTAAATGGTTTCCCAAAAATTAGTAGTAGAAAAATAACTCAAAAAAAAGTCCTCGGTCCCAAGACGCGGTGGACAACTGATGCATCTGGAACAGCCGCGGCGCCCTTCCCTGGCACAAGCTCGTCGACCTAGTGTGAGGATGAGCTCCCGCGCCTGCACGTGGACCGGAGCCCGGCCGCTCTGGTGGAGGTCGGTTTCCGCCGCATCTCGTCGTACAAGATCTGGTGGAGATCCCGGCGGGAGGCGGCCCAGGCGGAGCCGGTTGAGGAGGGCGAGCGAGATTGGGATCGCCACCAGCGCGACGAGGAACGGGAGTTGGTGGAGACGCGACGTCCATGGTGGCTCTGTGGCTTTGGTTTTGCTCTGCCCGGAGTTGGTGGAGATCCGCGGTGGAAACGGTGGGGGCAAAGGCTCGATGTGGCGCCGGAGGGGAAGAAGGTGGAGGCGCCGGAGGGGAAGAAGGTGGGGGTGCGCGCACGCACCGGCCGTCGGCGTCCCTTGAAGACCGTTGCGCGTGCGGTGGCCAGTACTTGAACGACGCCCTCGACGACACCAGAAAAAGCACGGCTGGAGCATGACCCACGGCGGGCGCGAGGCCCGATCCGGTGAGGAAATCCCCACGGCGCGTCTCTCTGTGAAACAGAGGCAGGAGTCGGTGGAGGAGCGGCGCGCCAACAATCCAAGGGCGGAGGAGGGGCGTCGGTGGCCTGGATTTCGGCCTCCTTCATGCGGGAGAAGTCAACAACCGCCACCGTGCGGTTCAGTTTCCACCGCAGAAGGTGGGGAGTTAAAATCTCGTCACGGCTCCTCTCATCCTCCCCCGAGATCGAGGCCACAGAGGGGACGACGGTCCTGCCAGCATCGCGCCCCCCAGCCCGCGCTCCGACCACCTGCCACCACCTGGCGCGCCTCCAGGCCGTGGAGCCACGACAGTCGATCTTGGGCAGTTGGGCGCGACCGGCGTTGGGGAGAAGAGAGTGCGTCCGGCGGCCAGGAAAGCAGGGCGCGGCGGCCTGCTGGGTCAACGGGGTGCGGCTCCGGTGGTGGAACGGGGAAGGAGCGGTCGCCGGCGGGGTAGGAAGGGGAACCACAGAGAGAGAGCGTGCGGGTTCGTTGGGTAGGAAGGGGGACGAGAGAGAGAGAGCGTGCGGGTCGGTTGGGAAGGAAGATGGGCCACGTACAGAGGTGGGTCGGGTGCTTTTTTTGAATCATCAGGTGAAGATGCTGACGGAACGGCGTTAACTAAATCAGCGGTGGAAACTGCTCTATAGGCTGATCCGATGGCTCGTTGTGGGTGGGTAGCTAGCACCCAGGGTAGCCCACTATTTTGCGCGCATATATATATATATATATATATATATATATATATATATATATATATATATATATATATATATATATATATATATATATATATATATATATATATAGGAAGCTAAAATGGGGCACCATGATGCCCAGGCATCATGCCCGGTTGCCTTCAGATTTCTTTAGGATGCGTGCTAATGTAATGGGCAGAAACACTAGTGGGTCAACCCGTTTGCAATAAATGATTAGGAATGATTTTGCAACGTTCCATAAATTAATGAATGGAATGCTAATTTATTACATAACGAATCAATAGCCGATTTATGAATTTAATGCTTGCCTTTTTATTAGTCATTCACCGTAAGGGTAAGAGAGAGAAAAAAAATCACATTCGTTGCTCATGTCATTCATAGATGGAAAATTTCAGCGCTTCCTGCATGCGTGAGTTATGAATAAATTGATATTTCTAGGTATGTCAACTGAAGTGTCCATACTCCAGGGTATGCAAACTTTTTTTGTCAACGTAAACAAGGTCTGTATTAGTAGTATTTTTCTATTAATGGTCTATGACATATTTCTGACGTATAATATACTCATAGATTTCACACAGTGTACGTGCATACCATGACATATTTTTGGTATATGCCTACCCTGAAATATTTTGGGGTATATGCATACCCGTATATAGATAGCAATTTTCTACCCATGCGCATACAAAAAAAAAATTTGGGTATATCTCAGGTATATACCTAGAGATTTCTGGGTATATACATATCATGAAATATTTTGGGTATATGCATACCCCGAAATATTTTGGGGTATATGCATACCCGTAAACAGACAGAAATTTTCTAGGCATGTGTATACCTAGAAATTTTTGGGTATATGCATACCAAGAAATAATTTGGGTATATGCATATACACATAAATAGATAGAAATTTTCTAGATATCTTCATACCTTTTTTTGGGTATACCTCAGGTATATATGCATATTCCGAAATAGTTTGCCGTATATGGATACCGGTAAATAGATAGACAATTTTTAGGCATTTAGATACCTAGAAATTTTTAGGTACATACCAGGAAATATTTTGGGTATATGCATATACCCGTAAATAGATTGAAATTTTCTTGGCATATGCATATTGCATTTGGGTATGTCTTGCCCAGATACTCTTAGGAGAGTCATGGGTATGTCATGAACTAGACACTCTCAAACTAAATATTGGGTACAGTATACCTAGACAATATCAAACTAAATTCATGGTAGGACATACCTAGATAATGTAGGAGCGTCGTGGGTACGTCATACCCAATAGACTATTTGATAGTGTTTGGGTATGTCATACCTAGACCACATCTACATTCTTAAACTGGGTATGTCATACCCACAACAATATCAAACTAAGTCTTCGGTATGCATAACTAGACACTGTCAATAGATTCTTATGCATGTCATTGCCCACACTCTCAATAGTCTTGGGTTTGCCATCACACATACACTAACAGATGAGTTATCGGTATAACGTAACTATAAACTACCTCTTATTTCTCTTAACCTTCTTGTGTTCCCTCCTCTTCTTTCCTGATACTTACTACCACTCATCAAGCTTAACTCTAAAACCCTGCTACCCGAACAATCGACCTAGTGGGTATGGAGAAATGCTGACACGGAAATAGGCATCTCTATCAGACGCTATTGTGCCTAGTTGTCGAGTTTGAACAGACATACACTAAAGGAGGTGTTTTAGGACAGGGTTGCTAGATTTGATGAGAATGCCACTATGTGCTCCCTAGTATCGGGTACCCACCGCTGGTTGCTTGCATATGGCACGAGATGAAGGAGATGGTGATTTGGCTATCTTCCAGGAACTAGTCGAATAAGGCTATCTTGACAAGCAGTTGGCTGAGATCTCTAATTATGCAAAAGAGAAGATGGCCTTATAACAAAAAGATTGAACAATTCATATGGATCGTACATAAGGTCCAGATCTAGAAATCATAACTCGTCCAATCAAAAGAGAAGACAAATCTGAGAAAAAGGTTAGAATCAAAGGAACATTTGACTTACGGTTAGCGAGATATCAAGAAAATGTGGTTGTTGATCCAATGGTATCATTGTACACACGGAATGGCGTCGCGGTCGCATGTGTGTTGTGGTGCTCAGCTACGCCGGCCGGCCGGTCGATCTGCATGGAGTGGTTAAATAGTGGGAAAGAATAAGAAAATGTATGGCTGATTAGAAAAATAAGGAAACTCATCAACCGAAGCTTTTGCCTTCTTTAGACAACAATTCAAACTTTTGATGCGTGTCATGTATGGAAGGTCCTGCATGCAATGTAATTAGGAAACAAATCAGGGCGGTGTATACTTGCTTAGAATGAATTGCACAAACGGGTTAGACCCAACTTTGTCTTGAAATACCCGTGTACTCCGCTGCAATTTCGAAAGCGATCGAACGGTTAGCGATCTAGGTGCCCAGGCTCCATGGAGCACCTCTTAATATATATATATATATATAGGGAAAATGGTTTCTACTCCTGGGTGTAGCTACACCCACGTCTCATACTGCCGTACGGAGGTATATGTCATACTTTTTCGGTCCAAGTATGTTCATATACTATATTTAAGATACATCAAAACAAGTTTCGTGAAAATTATAAAATTGAGTATGTAGTTTGCACTATATATTCAAAATACCGGTATATATGTACATATAAAAGGAGTATGTAGAAAAATTACACATACTACGTAAAAAGTAGTATATATACTGCCGAAATAGTAATATATACTGCATACTACATGTACATACTCTCCGGTATGATATATACTACATACATCATACTAAACACATGTGGGTGTAGCTACACCCGGGAGTAGCCTGAATTTGTCCTCTATATATATATATATATATATATATATATATATATATATATATATATATATATATATATATATATATATAAATAAATAACGCGGGCAGTCGCACATCGACCTTTGGTACTTATAGGGTTCCGATCATCAGCTTTGAACATGCAGCTGACCTGAGTTCTCTGAAAGTTTCTTTCTGTGGTACTGGTTGGAGGCTCGCGTCTAAAATAAAATTCCAGTATTTTATTTTCGGGCAACTCCTTCACTGTTCAGATTTTCTGTCTTTGGAACCGTTGTGATGCGGCTGCACCGTCACCGGATAAAAACGAAGGCCGGCAGGGTTTGCTGACAGGCGTTTATGTTGTGGAGTTCTTCCATGTAGTAGTGCAGGGAAGAAACAAAGAGAGAATCAAGTCCAACTGAGATGAGTGTGATCTACTACCGAAAACAACTCCAGAATGTCTCGATTGGTCAGAACTGGCATTCTTCGGTGTAGTTCATTCAGGCAGTAACTGAGCCACTCAATTATTTTTCAGATGCTGTGTGTCATCCAGGTTCACTTCACAATTGGAAGTCATGCACACCAAGAAACTGATAATCATCACACAATAAAACCCTAAGGACAACATTATTTAATGGAACACAGAGAAAACAAAATGATTCCAAGTACACTTAGTACAACAAAAAGATATTACGGTCTACCGGGAGTAACAACGGTACCAAGATAGAGTACACATTAAATTCATCAAACTCATACAAATACAGCCAAGTCTTTGCTCAAAATGTCTTGGAAAGCTTCATGAACATAGGAAGAATTCAATCCATCCCTTAACCGCAAGCAGCAGGTTAAGCACTTCCAGTGGGCGAGGCACGGCCGTTGCCATTGTGTTCATCGTCCCTCGGGCTCGGGCTGCGGCCATTTGCAGCTGGACTGATGTCACGGCCAGCTGGGCTCCGGCTGTCAGCCCTCATTGGGCTCCGGCTGCTATCCCTTGGTGCAGGGCTCCTGCTGCCATTCGGGGTGGGGCTCCTAGCCCTCCCCTTGGCAGGTGATAGGCTCCTGCGAGGGCTCCGACTGTCACGGGGGCTCCTCACAGGGCTGCGGCTGTCGCGTGGGCTCCTCACAGGGCTGCGACTGTCGCGTGGGCTCCTCCTTGGGCTGCGACTGTCACGGGGGCTCCTAGATCGCCTTTCATCCCTCCTTGGAGAAACTGAGCGACTGCACAAAGCAAAGAGACGTAATGTCAGAGTTCGATATAAAACACACAAATCATGCTGGAAAAGATAATGGAACCACAAATAAGATAGAACAATTTAACCTTACTTTGCTTTTATAATAGCGGGCATACAGCAAAATTCTGTACATAGTGCGTGAAATTTCTTCTATTAACTATTGTTGCTAATTGAAATTGGGTCTCACTCAATTAAAAGTTCTCTACATTCAGCAGGCTAGAAAAGGGTAGGTGAAAACTACTCCGCAGAATAGCAACAGACAAAACTAGACCTCATTTCATAGGCAAACAGGATATGCATTACAGGAAAACAATACATGCATAAAAGAAACACCATGATAGTTGCACAGAATACATTTTGGGACACCCATTTGGAAAGGGTAAAAACATGTCAGTAATGTGTTCACAGTTCAGACTCCACAGGACAGGACAAAATGTCAAAACAGTTCAGACTCCACAGGACAGGACAAAATGTCAAAACAGTTCAGACTCCACAGGACAGGACAAAATGTCAAAACAGTTCAGACTCCACAGCACCAAATACGTCTTGGGACAATAAGCAAATCATGTCACAGAACCAGCAGAAGATAGCAGACAAAATGTCAAAACAATTTATACCTATAGCTCCTACTGCGGCTCCTGCTGTAGCTCCTATCACGAACCCTTCCGCGGCGAGGGGATGGAGATCTCGAGTAACTTTTTCCTCGCCTGTTTCAGTCAAGGTAACTAAAATCAGATATGCTCTATTTGTAACAGAAGAGGAACCTCACAGGACAGGACATACTTTAGGTTCTTAGGGCTGTTCTGACAATCCCTTTCAATATGTCCACTATCTCCACAGCGATAGCACCTATTTTTCCAATCGCCAGCTTTGCAGTCCCGAGCCCAGTGCCCATCAATCCCACAGTTAAAGCAGCGTCCAGAACCTGGAGGAGGTCCCCGACCCATATATTCACGGTCACCACCACGGTCACGGGACCCTCCTCCCCCCTGGCCACGTGGAACCTAAAATTTAAGTGAAGTTCATAGTCAGAAGAAGAGGAAAAAACAATGTAACAACACATACATGAACAAAGAAATATTACACATTGAGAAATATGAGGATTACCCCTTTAGCAAACTCAACAATCATTCGGCTTCCATCAAAGTCCCGCCCATCAAGGTTGTACCTTGCTTCATCAGCATCCCTAGCATCACTGAACTCCTGCAATATGATTCAGAAGAGAAAAGAGGAGTGATCTCATTTGTAAACAGTACAAATGTGGATTAAAGGGCAAAACACAAGGTGAGCGAGAGAAGGTACTTACAACAAATGCAAACTCATGCTTCATATCCACATATCGCACTCTGCGGGAAATGGTTTCCAGAAACAGCAACACCATCAAGATGCAAGTAGAGAAATGTATCACCAGGAGGTAGCATGATAGTGGTTTCCATTAAAACAGGAAATAGGTTTTATGAAAACAATCGCCAAAGTCAGCTAGAAACTTTGCTGACAATAGCCACCAATTCCACCAGGGCACCCCTCCCACCATGGACACCGAGGTTGGGAAAGCCCCCAAAACCTTCAACAAGATCATCCAAGTTAAAACATGAAGGGCCTTGTGGACATACTTGATTGATGTTAAAGAAGAACAGTGGGGGTGAAGGACGATGAGAGAGCACAAGGTGCTGGCTTAGACAGCTATGTATTGAATGCCATCGCCTCAGTAAAACTGTGTGGGTGACAATGTCGCTGGGCGCGAAGTCCTGTTCTAGTATGTTTTTAAACAAGACAAGCAAAGACAAACATATTTGACTACAGGCTAACTACACATAATTCACATCTGGTCCTCCCTTCAGAATTCATCCACGATAGAAGACACAAAGTTACACAGTTGTCCTCGGAAGACATAAGTTGCTCTGAGCCTCTGATTCAGAAATACCAAACATTTAGGCCCAAGTTGCTCACCTTCCATATCTGCCGAAGAGGTCTTCAAGGTCCCGGGTGCGGGTACGCGAGGACAGACGACCCACGTACAGCCTTGTGTTGCCGCCGTAACGATCACGCTCACGGTCATCGTAGCGAGGCATTCTGCACTGTAACAACAGGTGTGATTAGAGCACAGCAAAGCTCCTTCTCATCACTACAACTTACAACCACCACCATGCCAACAAACAGCAAAGCTGCTAGAGAAGCATAAAGCCACCAGATACTACTATTTCTATACATCCCGTGACGCAAATCTAGAAAGCCGGGCAGTACAAGCTGCGACACTGTATCCCCTCAACTGGACACTGAAGCGGATCTATCCGTGCACGCAAAATAATTGAATTTCAGCAGCCCGTATGAGCGGATCTACGCGTACAAGGACGATATACAACGGATAAATCGATGAAATAGCTGGTCGCTGAATGCTAGTACCGCGTCAAATCCCAGTTAACACCCTACCGAACGAAATTTCCGCGGACAAATCGAGCGGGTACTCGGACCAGAAGAGAACACGCCGACGCATCGAATCGGGCAAGCGAGAATAATAAGCAGACAAATCGAAACAGGCGAGATCGGATCGGGTTCGAGGGCGCACCTGCGGACGAGCGAAGCGAAAGAAACCCTAGGCACGGGAGGGGACAAGACCAGAGACTATGTCCTGATGTGACGGCGGCGAATATATATACTCACGCCCGGGTAGGTTTGCACGGTTTGCCCAAATCGGGTAGTTTTGGACACCAAGCCCGTGTAGAGACCGTGGGCTATTTGTGGCCTAGTGACGTTTAGGCCCAATTTGAACTCTTAATTTGGAAATAAGTATCTTTAGTCCCCTAAACTGAGGAAATTACAAAAAAAAAAGTACCACAATTGTAGCCATTATTGCGGGTCAGTACCATTCTTGGTGATTTTTTTTTACCAAAGGCCAAACGATCACAAGCCGCGCTAATGCGCTTGTTTAAGCATTCTGATTAGAGGGACCCGCTGGCAGAGCCTACGTGGACATATGGCCGTTAGACGTTGTCGTTTGGACCGCGTTGCATAAGAGCGAGCCGGTCGAAACCAACTCGAAGTAGTCTCTTCGCTTTCCCGCTCGAGCAGTTCCTCTGTCTCTTTTTTTCCCGCGCGATGGACGACGCAGCGAATCCTGGCGGTTGGCACGACGGCGGGAGTGTGCAAGGTACGGACGGCGGTGGCGGTGAAGCCGGCATTGGAGTTCGAGGCATGGACGACAAGCTCGAGGAGCTGTGGCCAGCGCGTCGGACACCGACGACAGCGGTGATGCTTGCGCAGATTTGGGCCGCCAATCCGGCGACGAGCGAGCAGTGGATATATGGCATCGCGGAGTCGGATGAGTTCCGCTGTCCCCTCTCCCCTCTCTCTCGATTTCTGTAAGAAGACTTATTCAAGGATTTTTTACTACTAACATTTTTATCATGCATTAATTGTATATCACATAATTTTAGGGCGGTGATTTATATACAAAAAATTGTTCTTACATGTTTCTCGAAAGCATTTATTTATTCTGTTACTAGCTTTGGATTCCGTTCTACCAAGTGAGCCGACTTAGGGTGCACATTATTTTAGTCGGCTTGTTTTAGCTCAACTGATTGTGCTAGAGAATTTTTGGCATTTGTTTGCAATGTAAAGAGACTCAAGGGAGGAGTTTTGGAGTCTGTTTGGAAAACCATCCGGCTGTGAAAATTCATATGGGAGACTATTGCTTGGAGTTTGGGGACTGTATATGAAAACTGACTATCTCCGTTAAATTAGGAATCCAATAGTTTTGGTATTGCAAATAGAGAGCTCTACAGTCTATTGATTTTTTTTAAAATTTAAAACCACTATATTAAGCAAGAAAGCCGTCTCATTAAAAATCTTCCAGTCCCCTTAGGTACCCTGCTAAGGAAAAAAAGTGCGTAAAAACTTACTGCCACAATCAAACAATAGTTACATCATTCAGGAGAGTTTGTAGAAGGAAACTAGGGGGTTCATCGACCCAATTACAAGAAAGTTTAGCTCTAAAACAGTTCCTAGCTATTTCACGCGCCGCAGAATTCATGTCTCTCCCACAATGAGCGAACTCCATTTGACCAATGGTACCTACATTTGAGATAATATCAGCATAAATAGCAGTCGCTTGATACGTCATAAACGTATGCTTAATTTCTGATGTTCCAGGTCGTTTTCTTATTGTTTCTCACATGTTTGCTATACACATTATGTCATTTTTATCGATTTTGCGGACTAACCTATTGACAAGATGCCTCAGAGCCAATTCCCTATTTTATGTTGTTTTTAGTTTCAGAAAATTCGCTCTGGAAATATTCTCGGAATTGGAAAATTCGAATACCGGAAGTCTTAGAATTCTCGAAGGTTCCACGGAGTCCCGAAGAGGGGCCACAGGGGGCCCACACCATAGGGTGGCGCCCCTGGCCGCATCATGGGGTGGTATGGGGCCCCCATGCCTCCACTGCATTTGCTCTTTCGTCTATTTATTCCCCTTGAGACGTAAAACTTAAAGATATACCATTTCGTCCCGAGAAACACCTGAGGCCGCCGTCATCATCATCCCGGGATCGAGAGGGTTCTGGAGCTCTCCCTGACACCATGTCGGGGTGGGAATTCGTCACCGGAGGGGTCCACACCACCATGCCCTCCTCCGAAGTGATGCGTGAGTAGTTCATCTCTAAACTACGGGTCCATAGCAGTAGCTAGATGGTTGTTCTCTCCATGTTGTACCTCATGTTTAGATCTCGTGAGCTGCCTCACATGATCGAGATCGTCTTTATGTAATGCTACATGTTGTGTTTGTTGAGATCCGATGAATGAGGAATGCTATGTGTTTTGATTACAATCTATCATGTTATCTTCATGCGTATGTTATTTATGATCTTGCATGCTCTTCGTTATTATTAGATGCTCTGGCCAAGTAGATGCTAGTAACTCCAGGAGAGTATTTATACTCTATAATGGGTTCATGCCTCCATTGCATCTGTGCTCGAGTGACAGAAACGTGACGGGTGGAGTATGTGTTGTTGCCATTAGAGATAAAACAACAATGCTTTGTCTAATAATGATTTTATTGTTTACATTACACACTTTCCTTGTTGCAATTATCTGTTTCTTGCAACTTAATACCCAATGTTTGTTTGGATGATGTTCAGATGGTGGATTTTTAGTCATAGATGGAATTGGATGACGGTCTATGTATCTTGTTGTAATACCCGCATGAATCACATAGTAATCTTTATGTCTTGCATGTGCATTACGGTGCAGCCTTCATTTCTATCAATTGCCCAGCTATAATTTGTTCACCACACATGTTATTTATCTTTCACGGAGAGACACCACTAGTGAACTATGGACCCCGGTCCATTTTCCACATACTAATAAAACACCTACTGCTTTCATATTGTTCCTACTATCTGTCTATTGTTTTTCACACCATACGTTTAACCTCTTTGTGTTCAGCAAAACCGGTGAGATTGGCAACTTCACTGCTTCGTTGGGGAAAAGTGATTTGATTGTGTTGTGTAGGTTCCACGTTGCTGCTGAACCGGTAGTGCGCCCTGCCACCTCAGCTGCAACAACCTTCAGAGATTGCTTGTCCTTCTACTGGTCGATTCAACCTTGGTTTCTTTTCTGAGGGAAAATTTGTTGCTCCACTCTTCACACCTTGCGCTTGGGGTCTCCCAACGAGCGTGTGTCCATGCTCTAGGGATCTCAAAGTCATCAGAAGAAGAAGGGGGACATCCGGGGGTTCCTAGAAGTTTAGAGGAGGAACTCGTCCAGAAGGCGAGCCAGAGGGGGGCCACCAGGGGCCCACACCTAGGGCTGGCGCACCCTCCCCCTGGCGGCGCCACCTAGGGGTGTGGCCACCCTGGCCCACCTCTGGGGGTCATCTTTGGCGTGCTTGGCCCCCAGGGAACCCTAAGCCTCATTCTGTCTTCGAAGAATTATTCCGCCGCCGCCTCAGGGCGGAAAACTACCAAGAGAGAAAAGCTCTCTGGCAGGGAGAAATCTGCTGGGGAAATTCCTCTCCGGAGAGGGGAAATCACCGCCATCGTCACCGTCGTCACTCCGGGCATCATCGAGATCGTCATCATCATCATCATCATCGCCACCACCAGCACCAGCACCCTCATCATCCACCTTTATCCCTCTGTAACAATTAGGGGCCCCTATCGTTGTTTGCATTAGATCTCTCTCCCGGTGTAGATTACTTGCTAGTAGTTGATGCTTGTGAGATTTATCGGTGTTTGCACTTTATGGCCAGATTGTAATCATCCATTATATCACCTCATGATAATGATCCATATGATGTGTTGTGAGTAGTTCGTGTTGTTCTTGAGGACATGGGAGAAGTCGAGTTGTTAGTAGTAAAGTAATGTTGAGTAATATTTAACGTTTCATATTTAAGTTGTGGTGTTATTCTCCTAGTGGTGTCATGTGAACGTCGACTACATGATACTTCACCATTTATGGGCCTAGGGGAATGCATCGTGTATTTGGCTACTAATTATGGGGTTTCCATAGTGACAGAAACCTAAACCCCCTTTAGGAAACCATTACATGAGGGAGCGTAGGATTTCGGAGTTTAAAGATGTGGTTAGATTTATTTCTTAATTACTTTCTTGTAGTTGCGGGTTCTTGCAAGGGGTATAATCACAAGTATGTATTAGTATTGGATGGGACGGTACATTATCATAGATTCACCCACACAACACTTATCAATACACCCAAAATTATTCAACGACATGGAACAAAAGTATTTGAGAGAAACCTCCCGCGTGTCCTGGAGAACGTTCGTTAATCATAAATAAACTCACCGGCTTGTCCTTTTATGAAGAAAGAATTGGGCCACTTGCTGCAATTATTATTACTGCATTTTATTTACTCGCACTTTATTTATCTGCAATATCAAAAACCCCTACAAATTTATTTTCCAGTATTTACAGTTATTCATTCATCGAAACCGCTTGTCAACACCTTCTGCTCCTCGTTGGGTTCGACACTCTTATTTATCGAAAGTACTACGATACACGCCCTATACTTGTGGCTCATCAAGACTATTTTCTGGCGCCGTCGCCGGGGAGTGAAGCGCTATTAGGAAGTGGAATTGATAAAGGAAGCTTCTGACGTAAGTGCTGTTTTTATTATTGTCTACTGCTTTATTACGCTATGTTTGGAACTCCTCTTGAGTCCTTATTTGCGGGCACTGCTGACACTTCTAGGGTAGTAAGTGACCCACCGCCTGATGATTTGGATCCTTATAAAATACTTATAAATATTGTTAAACATGTTATGGATAACTGCTATTCAGGTGATGGAAATGTCCATCCTAGTGATCATTTGCTCTTTTTACATGAATTATGCGAGTTGTTCAAGTGTGCAGGTATTACTATGAGCCAATTGAAGAGGAAATTATTCTCTGTATCATTAATAGGCCGAGCCGCTGAATGGTTCAAACTGCTGAAAATAGCCAAACTATTGAATGGGAGGAAATTGTACCTCTCTTTTATTCTAAATTCTATCCTCCAAGTGAAATCCATAGAGATCGGAATTATATATATAACTAGAAAAAGGGTCCGTGTGTTGCAACGGGTAGTAAATAAAATTAAATAAATTCTCTCAGTTCTTGAAATAAAAAACAATTAACACCTCCCCTCGCCATTTCTCATGCGAGAACAATATAGTAGTGAAATTAATTATAAGAACAAGCCTAATTATTATTGTTCTAGCAGCGATATAATTATGGTGTTCACAAGAATATGAAGCACCATGCATGTGAAGGTATCCAAAAAAACACGATGACACCTGTAATCAAAATGAACATCACTTCTGACATTTTCACAAATTTAGGCCACCTCTATGCTTGGTAACATATATTTAGATCCTCGCCATATGCGTGAGATGGATAGAGTGTCTGATCAATCCATGTTGGGGGTGCAGCGTGTGATAGCGGAGCATTCGTGTGTGTAGGGGGTAGCCTGATTTATGGCAAACCTTTTCAACTAACCAGATTCAGGAAAATAGATTCAACTCTAATAACAGTAGGCTCACTTAACAAAGAACTATTGTGTCAAACACTTATATAATGAACAAATTGCCGCTTACATCTTCCACTATGACATGTGATTTGGTTTGAACTATAACAACCTAATCACCAAATCCCTACTGAATAACTTCTCTACGTCTAGATTGCACCTTGGTTTACAATGCGAACGGGCTAAAGACAACTATAAAGGAGCTGAAAGAGCATGATGGGGTTTGCATCAAGCGTAGTCCTTTTGTTCAAAACACGATTAGCTTATGCTGCCGGTTATTTTAGCTGTAAGCGAACTGATAGAAATCATGTCGGAAACTCAATCCCACACTTACATGGATATCCCCGACCTATCGGGACCACATATTTCTTGGAGATTCGTGCTCAGTATTTGCAAAAGACTCCCTCCACTTCCTATCTTTCCTAACGTCTAGTCCTCACATTAACAAGAGAGTTATAGATTAACTCTTTTTTATTAACATGATTTTTGTATTAATAGTAATTCATGCCTTAACAAGATTTTCTCGTTCGTAAAAATTGCTCATTCGTCTATCTGGATGTGGTAAACAAGAACAATCATGGAACATACATTTTTCTCTTTTTAGATCCATGTGGGAACAAGAACATTTTTTTTTCTTTATTCAGTTTTTTTGACTGGATTTGTTCATCTGGATGTTTTGGTTCATGCACTTCAAATTGACGCGTCAACAGAAATTTATACAGGAACATATAGATTGACGTTTTCGCACATAAATGTATACAAAAAATTTCTGATACACTTTCAAATAGAAATTTCTACAATCAATATATACAGGAACCTCTAAGAAGCATCCATGAAATGAGATTTAAACATCACAGATAAATCGACAAAAGGTAGAAGAAACAAGATCTTCTACGCCCTGATCTTGGGCACGTAGCATAGATAAAAGAGCACAAAGCCAG
Organism: Alopecurus myosuroides; assembly: GCA_028641055.1. Lineage (NCBI taxonomy): Eukaryota > Viridiplantae > Streptophyta > Magnoliopsida > Poales > Poaceae > Alopecurus > Alopecurus myosuroides. Next base: position 482,004,830 of record CM054058.1, read on the forward strand.
ATCCATACTTCAAATGGAAAAAAGCGATGCATTTTCTCTACGATGCAGCACAAGGCCAGATCCAAGAAAAAAAAACCCTCATCTTGGGCACGGAGCCTAGATAAAAGAGCACAAGCCGGTTCCATTCTTCAAATAAACATGGAAAGGCCAGATCTTCTACGATGCAGCATAGATCTAAAAAAACAAAAACAAAAAAGAGAATGGCACAGATCCGGTCAACTCGTGAACAAGGAAACCACAAGGTCAAATACAGATCTAAGAAGAACAAAAAAAACGAAATAGAAAGGCACAGATCCGGTCAAAGGGGGCAAGATTGCTGGGGCCGTGCAACTTGAGCCCGACTGTCGAGACATCGTAGTAGTTTTCATAGACGGGGGTGCCATGAGACTACGGTAGAGACGTGGGGTAACGGGATAGCGTAGTAACACAGAACACGGGATTTTACCCAGGTTCGGTACGTCGCGACAGTACGGCGTACCTACTCCTGCACTTCTCACTAATTGGGACTAAAACTCGTTTAACAGGGTTACAATGTGAGGGTGTAGATCTAGCTACTCGGCGAGGATGAGCTTCTCGGCGAGTTGCGTAGAGCTTCTCTGTTGTGCGGTAAAGAACTTGAATCTCACTTGTTTATCTCCCGTCCGGCTTTATATAATAGCCGAATTAGGGCTTACAGAATAGGAAACCTAGAAGACTACGTTTAACTCGTAACTTGGAAAACAAGGAATCCGTCTTCTCCTCCAAGCCAGATCACGCGGGCCGTGATCCGGGTTCTTCTAGAATCCGGCTTCTGCACGTCGGACTACTGGGCCGCCCAATGGACCTGAGCCCATTACCTGCAGGCCACCCTGGTAGTCCAGCTCTTTGTCTACCATCTTCTATACCCCTATTCAGTATATATCCGACAGTAGCCCCCAGGAAGGATCAAAACTCTGATTCTCCGTCTTTCGTCAAATACATTTTGTCCGGGAAATCTTGATTCAGCAGTCTTGATTCTTTCTACTTCCCTTTTAAAGGAGATGGTAACATAAAACTCGGAACCATGAAAATCCGGCTTTTCTTCTCGCGATCCTTCGCGGAAAAGGAACTTCTAACGTCAGCGTCTTAATCATGCTGACGCAAGCGACGCTCGGTTTCACGCGGGAAACCCCTCAGCGTATCTCTGACAGATTCTCACGGGAAACGAGGAGATGGCCATCATTCCCCTGTCGTTTCATTTCCCGGATTTTCCGGCGAGCGACACGCGTCGAACATCCAACGGTCGAAAGAGCCGTTGGCACGTATCTGAACGGCTTTCCGGCTATAAATAGCCACCCTCGTCCTCATCGGAAACTTTCCTCACTCCCCCACTGCCTACGCCATTGCTGCGAACGCGAGCTCGAGAGCAAAGCACTTGTCCCAGGCGCTCACAGCATCCAAGCACACCGAAACGCAACGCCACAAGATGGCCTCCTCGCCGTCATCGCCGACCCGCGCCGCCATCAACGAGCTGATCAGCGATCTGGATCCGCAGCCGGGATCGCCCAAGCTCACCGGCGACGTGCCGGAGAAGACCACGGCCTCCGCGGCAGGCGGAGAAAACACTTCCGCCGCCGCGGACATAGCGACATCGAGCGCCGCAACAACCCCGCCGTTTGCACCTGAAACGGCGGAGGAAAAGATCGAGCTCCTCGGCGACGAACTCGCCGCCGCGGAGGCCGCCGCCGCCGCCGGAGCAGACGAGGAAGCGGAATCTGCAGGCAACTGGAGTGCCTGCAGTATTCCCCCGGCTCTCCTTCCAAACTTGGAAAAGGAGGGCCTGGTTCTTAAGAAGAAATGGCGGCTGCCAGAAGAAGAGACCGAACCAACGCCACGGAATGGCGAAAGGGTACTCCTCACTTCCCACCTTTTGCGAGGTATGGGGCTTCCGCCTTCTTCCTTCTTCCTCCAGATTCTCTCTCATTACCACATCCAGCCCCATAACCTTCCTCCCAATTCCATCCTCTACATGGCCGGCTTCCAGGCTTTGTTTGAGGGCTACTTAGGGCTAGAACCTAGGCTAGATTTCTGGACTTATTGCTTCGGGGTTAAGCGGAACTCTTCGGAGGGCGCACTCCCGACTTGCGGGACCATATCTTTCACTCTTCGGAGATTCCGAGAAGATTGGTTCCCCAAGATAAAAACTTCGGAATCCGTCAAATTTTGGACAGGTTCCTTCTTTTATCACCCCGACGTGCCTTTCCCTAAGGAAGCTGTCGGGGTTCCACCTTTCGTGAACTCTGCCGCAGTTCCCCAGGATAACTGGGGAACGGAAGCCGTCCAGGTTCTGCCGCCAGATCTACTAAAGATCAAGCGGCGCATCGCCAAGCTCACCTCCATGGATCCGCCTCTAACCGGCATGGACACGGTTCTATGCTGGCTGATTAGGCGAATCCAGCCACTAGCCAACCACAGCGGCCGTCTCCTGTGCGAATACACGGGAGTCAAGGATCCGATGCGGACAACCACCAAGGATTGGCCCGCAAAGGAGCTTCGCCGGCGCATCAACTAATTGGTCGCATCACGTGACCAATACGAGGCGAGTCGGCCAATGTACACGGCCGAAAATCCGGTTCCCAAGGTAATTTTTCAGTCATTTGGGTACAGTTTTATTTTTTCTCGGATTTCCTAGCTTCTGATTTTGATCTTGCTTGTCCGACAGTTCGCGGATCTTTCAGATTCGGACTTGGTATCCGAGGCTGAGCTGGACGCGCTGCGCACTGCCGCTACAGGTGGACGCAAGCGCAAGAAGATAACTTCCTCGGAAGAAATTATCGATCTTGACGGAATCCCCGTCGCCACTTCCAGGTTCTTTCTTCTGGGTTCTGTTTTCTTTTATGGGAACTTTTCATCCATCTTCAGTTTTTTGACTTTTCCGGGTTTTTTGTTTTTAGCCTGCAGCCTTCCACCCTGAAGCCGAAGAAGCTGAAGAAACACAAGGTTTCTTCCAGCCGAGGCAGCCAACCTTCTCCCGCCGTCGCCCCGGACACGCCACGCACAATGGCGGAAGAGCCTACTGCAGCCCCCACCACCAAGCCCCCGGAGCCCAGCCAGCCCGTTGTGTCCGACACAGACACGAGGGAAAGGGCGATCCCAGAGGTGGGAAAATTTTCTCGGACTTTCGACGAGGAAATTCCCACCTTTGACAAGGATTTCAAAGCTATCAACGACGGCCTGGACGCAGCCGGGAATCTCTTCGCGGAATACGCGAAAGAGTTTAAAGAAAACTTGGCAGGTTTGCAGCGCATGAGCCAGGTATATAACTCTAGCCCCCAAGCATTAAACAAAATGCGTGCTTTTTGCTTTGATGTTTTTTGTACTCATTCTTCTCCTTGCTATGTTTCAGCAAACCTCCGAAGCCATCAACATGGAAGTTTTCAAGAAACTCACCATCAAGAATAAAGAAGTTAGAAGTCTTCTTTCTATTCTTGAAGAAAGGGAGGCAGAGCTGGAATCATCTAAGCTCGCACTGTCGGAAACACAAGGTAAGCATTTTCCTTCTGAATTTTCCGATTCAATCATTTGCCTAAGTTTTTTCCGAGGAGCTGGCTAACCCGGATTTTTTTTCTTGCTTTTCAGCTGCATTAACTCAGGCTAAACAAGCAGCTGAAGATTCTGGGAATGCCGAAATTCTCCGCAAGGAGAATGTTGAGCTTCACAAGAACCTTGTGAAAGCACAACAAGACCTGGAAGCCAGCAACATGGCCCTTGGAATTTCCAATTCCAAGGCTTCCGAACAGGCGGAGAAGGACAAATCCACCATTCAGGATTTGACTGACGCTCTGAACCTTCGCCTGGAGGAAGTTTCCGAGATCGACAAGCTCATCGGTAAATCTCTGACTCATTTATCCTCTGTCCATGTTTTGCTTTCTCTGTTTTCCCTTCTAACCCTTTTGGGTGTTTTACTGGAAAAAACAGGAGATACCCCAGATGGCACTCGGGTTGCAGGCATCCGAGCTTTCGGGGAGACATGGACTTTGCTCAAGGCTGCTGCCACGCAGCTGGTAGACAAGTTTCTTCCCGAAAAATCTGGGGAATGTTCGGAGGTTGAAAAACTTCCGGGTGCCATCATGGAGGTGGCGGAGTCCAAGGAGTCCCTTCTTCGCTCCGCTGCACGGGGTGGTGCGCGCATGGCTCTCGGCCTTATGCGCATGCACTACCCCTCTGCCAAATCCTGGCGCGTGGCGTCTGGTGTCCCTCAAGGATACACGGATATTCAGCGAAACACCATCTTTGGTGAAGTCAAAGGCCACGCCACCCAGATTGCCTCCATGGTGAATATCTCCGTCAACTATCCAGAAGAGGAGATCCCTCCGATTCCCGAAGACGAAAGCAGCGAGGAGGAGTCAGATGCTTGAAGGGTTATCTTGAACCTGGATAGCAAAAGTAGACAATAGGAGCATTACCATTCTTTCAATGTAATCCAAAATGTAATGCTTCTTTTTGTATGAATGAAACTTTCGTCTTTTGCAGTTTAAATTATGAAATTCTTTGCAAGTTTTTTGGATTTTATCATTCCTTTATCTTCCAAGTTCTCTGGTGTATATGCTTTAACTGTCCTTAGTGTTTGAAATGGCTCAAATAGCAATATGGATCTTCATGCCGAGTAACTGGGGACGAACCAAGCAGTTTTGAAACTCGGAAACATGGACCATGCTAAAGGCATTTTTACTAACTAGTTCCAGTAACCCAACACACACACAATCAGATAAGACTTAGAGAAAATAAGGAAAGTTTTAAGTGAAACTTGGGCACGCAGGCAATTCAAGTTTCCCTTAGCCGTTAACAGGCTGAAAAATCATTCAGTTTTGTAACGCCGAGTACGCAAGCACAATTCGGGTTAACGTTGAGAAATTTGTAAGATCATTGGGAAATAGATGAGGCGGAAACGCTTTGAACTTATAAAGAATATGATGACCGCATTCCGACAACTTTATTTCATGATCTCAAAAGATGTTTACATAGAATTGAACTAAGTACGGAAAGGTACATAACTTGCTAGACGTTCCCAGGCTTCCGCAATCCTCTTGGCTTTGTCGAATTTTTTCAGCAGCTTGTAGAGTGGTAAGGTTTTAGCCCCCAGCCGACTAATAAATCTGCTGACGGCTGCAGCGGAACCCGTCAACCTTTGGACATCTTTTACACATGTAGGTTTTGAGATGTTCAAGATTGCCTTGATCTTTTCCGGGTTAACTTCTATTCCTCTGTGGGAAACAATGAAACCCAGAAGTTTTCCTGAGGGAACCCCGAATACGCACTTAGATGGATTCAGCTTCATCTCGTAAGTGCGTAAGTTCTCGAAAGTTTCTCGCAGATCCTCAAGGAGTGTATCTTTTTCCTTGGTTACGACAGCGATATCGTCCACATAAACATGGACGTTTCTGCCAATCTGACTATGCAAGCAGCGTTGCATGCAACGCTGATAGGTTGCACCTGCGTTCTTCAGGCCAAAAGGCATGGTTACGTAATAGTACGTCCCATACGGGGTTATAAAAGAAGTCTTGATTTGATCTTCCTTTTTCATGCGTATTTGGTGGTACCCGGAGTATGCATCCAAAAAGCATAAAAGCTCGGAGCCTGCAGTGGCATCTATTATTTGATCGATTCGCGGTAATGTGAACCTATCTTTCGGACACAACTTGTTCAATCCTGTGTAATCTATACACATTCTAAGAGCAGTGGTGTCTTTCTTCGGTACTAGGACCGGATTTGCGGACCAATCAGTATGGATTACTTCCTTGATGAAATCCGCTGCTAAAAGCCGGATAATTTCCTTGCCAATAGCCTTCCGTCTTCTTCCGTCAAATCGACGGAGACCTTGTTTGACGGGTTTTGATCCGGGAATAACTTTGAGTTGGTGCTCAGCAAGTTCCCTGGGTACGCCTGGCATGTCAGCTGGACACCAGGCAAAAATATCCCAGTTCTCACGGAGGAACTTGATGAGCTCGCCTTCCTATTTGTCGGTCATCCCAGTCCCTACGATGACAAATTTTGTCGGATCTTTGGGATCTAGGATTACCTCTCTTGTATTCTCGGAGGCCTTGAAGCTATCTGTTGGCTTCCGAGTTTCTTTTCCTGCCGGCATTTCTTTCGGCGATACCTCCTTGGCTAATTCCTTCAGTTCCTCCTTTGCTACAACTCTTTGAGCGCAAAGGGCGTTTTCTTTCTCCAACTCGTTTGCCATCTTGAAATCACCGGCTATGGTGATTACTCCTCCTTTGGGTCCTGGCATTTTCAGCTTGTTGTAGATATAACAGGATCTTGCCATGAATTTGGCGAAAGCTGGACGTCCGAGTATTGCGTGATACACGCTTTCGAACGGCACTACTTCGAAGGATACTTTTTCCTGCCGGAAATGATCTTTATCTCCGAAGGTGACATCTAGGGAAATTTCTCCTAGGGATCGTGCTTGCCTGCCAGGAACAATGCCATGGAAGCGTATATTGCTGTAGTTGAGCTGGGACTCGGAGATCTTCAAGTGCTTCAGTGTATCCAGGTACATTATATTAATGCTGGATCCTCCGTCCATCAGCACTCTTCTTAGCCTAGTGTTTTGAACAATAGGGCTGACAACAAGAGCTTGTGTGCCGGGTTCAGGGATATTTCCGGGATGATCAGACTGATCCCAGACTATTGGCGTGTTGGAGTACTTCAAGTATTTCGGGGTCGCAGGAATAACCGCGTTTATTTCCCGAAGTGTTCTTTTGGCCACCTTTGCTGACGGGGTTGCTAAGAAAGTTAGCATTGCTTCTCCGTCAACTCTCGGAAATTTGGGTTCGGCCTTTCGCTGTTGTTCCTGGATTTTGTCATCAGTGTCCAATTCACTGTCTTCGTTTTCAGCTTCTGGCTTTTGTTTGGCAGGTTTCCTTTTGGAACCCTTCCCTTTATTTCCGGATCCTGCATTGCCTTTCATGTGCTTGTTTAGCCGGCATTGCGCATTTGTGTGGGTTGGTTTCCCAAATTGCGAGTGGTGGATGCAGGGTTCCGACTTAATTCTCTCCCATTCTTCGGGAGTGTAATTGATTGGATCTGGACTGCGACCTTTCCACTTATTCCCCTTATCTCCTCCAAAGGCTATGTTGACCTCTTTGGGCTTTGTCGTTGATTCTGGAGTTCCTTTTTTGTCAGAACGAGGAGTTTTCTTGGCGAGTATTAGTGACTCGATATTGCCTCCTCTTGCTCTGATATCATCTTCGGCTGCAGCGTGCTCATTAGCGGTTGTAAGCATAGATCCGAGATCTTTGTGCTGTTTAGAACCAACCATGAACGGTACGAGTCCGGGTTTTAGGCCATTGACGAAAGCATGCATTGCTTGTACGTCAGTTACTCCAGAACAACTATTCTTCATTGCAGTCCATCTGGAGATGAAATCCACGTATGGTTCGTCCTCAAATTGGGTGCAACGGTTCAGCTGGTTGATGCTATTTGGGCGTTTGTATGTTCCCCGAAAATGCTGAGTGAATACTCTAGCCATATCATCCCAGCTGTCGACAGTTCTTGATGGTAAACCATTGATCCAATCTCTGGCTCCGTCTAGCAACATTAGGGGAAGAAACTTGACAGCTTCCAGATCTGTCCCATTGTTGATTTGGACGGCTGTATAATAATCTGAGAGCCAGGTATCCGGGTTTGTACTGCCGGTATATTTTTGGTAGGTTGGACCAACTTTGGCGAAGCCAGAATGCAGGGTTATCCTTCGGATCCTGTCAGTAAAACACTTAGGACCAAAGTATAGATCATCCTTTTCTGCTCTATCAATGTGTGCAGAATATCTTCCGGCTGAATGGACAGAAGGGGATCTGCTCCTTTCTTTTCCATTGTTGCGCGGACGCGCTTTTCCGAGGTTATCTCTATCTCTTCCGTGTTCACGTCCTTTTGGGTTAGGCGGAGTTCTGCTTCTGTGCCTTTCCTTATCCTTAGGAGGTGTCCGGGATCTTTCACGTCTGTGAGGTATATCATATCTTCCAGCTTTTTCAGCTGGGTTTCTCGGAGGTGGCATTATTTTGCCGTCATTCCGGTGTTTGTCTTCCCGATCATGTGGTTTATATCCATCTTTCGGGAGATGAGGTCCGATTCTAGACGCTGCGTCCCGGTTATCTGGGTTTTTCCTGTCTTTTCTCGGATCCTCTTTTTTATCCGAATCTCCGGGTTCTTCCGGTCCAGGTGCTCCAGCAGCGCAAGTGGCTGTTTTGCAGAGGGCGGAATTATCATGCAGCCTCCCTGATCGTTCTTGGCCTCGCTGTTGCTGCTGTAATGCTTTTCCTAGGAAAGCATACACCCCTTGGAGTTTTTCCCCGTTGGAGTACAGATCGTTGTTTAGGATGGCGAACGCTGCTTCCGCGTTTTCCGCTGCGGTTTTGTATATTGGTTCGCCCTTGGCATCTTTGCCGTTTAACTGCTTTTGCCAAGATGGGTTATAGAACCTTTCTTTTGGCGGCAGTTCTTCCGGTCTTGCAATTCCGGGTAACCTAGTAGGTTTTAATGCAGATCTATTCTTTCTCTCGTACTCCTCTATTTCCTCCTTCATGATTTTGATATCATGCTGGGTTTGTTGGAGATGTTGCCGAGATCGGAGTAAATGTTGCTGTTGCCGTTGGAAAGCTTGTCTCCTGGCTTCCAGCATCTCAGGGGGTTCATCTGGTCCCACTGGTGTTTGTAATAGCTCTTGCTCTTCCTGTTCCGTCATGGGCGGAGCAGTGATTTCCTTAGATTTCTTCTCCACGGGCTTTTCTCTGCTTGTTTTTCCTATTTCCGGGTTTTCTTCAGCTGTATAAGCTAGTTTTTTCTTCCGGAGTTTTTTAGCAGACTTGTGCCTTTTCTTGGAAGAGGGAGGATTTTTGGCAGGCTCATCTTCTGTCATCTCCTTGACATTAGGGAATATCGGAGAAGTTTCTCCGTCTTCTCTCTCTTCCTCTGGCGGAGGGGTTTTAGGGCTTTCCTGGCTGCCGGCACCCGTTGTATCAGCTGGTTTTGCCATTAGCACTTCATGGAATCCCTCTTGAAAGGACTTAACCTTTCTTACGAAGGCATCCTCGTCTTCGTCTTCGGAGTCGAAGTTATCCGATCCGGTTTCCGACTCCAACCTCGCCTCAATGGCGGCAAGCACGGACTCTGCTTCCGAGTTCATCGTCTTGTTGACGGATGTCGGATCTTCCGCCTCTGTGACAGGTGTTTGTTCTTCCGTCTCTATGACGGGTAGGTTGTTATCTGCCTCTTGCACGGGATTTCCGTCATCCGTGTTTTCAGCGATTTCGGATTGCACCATGCCGATAAAGTGTGTATCACTTTTTTGTCGGCGATCTGAGCAGAATCCGGCATCATAGTCGTTTTCGACTGGGTATAGGGCGGGTGGGATAAATTTGCTTCCACCGCAAAACCCCATTGCCTCTGCAGTTAGTCCGATAAAGATGTTAGCAGATCCGATCGGTAACACGCAGGCACTTACCAGGTGGTTTTGCGCCGGTATGTAGGATCCGTTGTCGAGGAAGCGCCCGACGTCGTCGTCGAACTCCAGGCTTCCGACAGTGATCGATCTTCCAATTCCGCCGAGTATCCCAGATCGGAATTTCACGCCTGACGTCGTTTGCCCCACGGTGAGCGCCAACTGTCGAGACATCGTAGTAGTTTTCATAGACGGGGGTGCCATGAGACTACGGTAGAGACGTGGGGTAACGGGATAGCGTAGTAACACAGAACACGGGATTTTACCCAGGTTCGGTACGTCGCGACAGTACGGCGTACCTACTCCTGCACTTCTCACTAATTGGGACTAAAGCCCGTTTAACAGGGTTACAATGTGAGGATGTAGATCTAGCTACTCGGCGAGGATGAGCTTCTCGGCGAGTTGCGTAGAGCTTCTCTGTTGTGCGGTAAAGAACTTGAATCTCACTTGTTTATCTCCCGTCCGGCTTTATATAATAGCCGAATTAGGGCTTACAGAATAGGAAACCTAGAAGACTACGTTTAACTCGTAACTTGGAAAACAAGGAATCCGTCTTCTCCTCCAAGCCAGATCACGCGGGCCGTGATCCGGGTTCTTCTAGAATCCGGCTTCTGCACGTCGGACTACTGGGCCGCCCAATGGACCTGAGCCCATTACCTGCAGGCCACCCTGGTAGTCCAGCTCTTTGTCTACCATCTTCTATACCCCTATTCAGTATATATCCGACACCGACCACAGTCTTCGTTGGGCGGCGCAGACGGGCCGGAGCTTCTGGATGCGGCCGGGCTCGACCAGCACGACGGGAGACGGGGCAACTTCTCTTCTCGCCGCCGGCACAGCTTCTCTCCTCGTTGGATGCGGAGGTGGGAGGAGAAGCAGCTCCATGGCCAGACAGAGGCGGCACCATGGCCTGGCAGAGGCCTCACCTCGTTAGGGATTAGGTATCGGGTGGGGATGGAAGGGGTGGAGGTGGGGGAGAGAGAAAAGTGATTAGCTTAGTGCGTCAGCGGCCGGTTATGGTCTATATAAAGGAAGGTCGAATTCTGTTTTTGTCCAAGTGGAAGGACTTTTGTGCAAAACAAGCAACTCACCGTTCGATCCGAAATGAACGCCCCCGATAGGTCGGGGATATCCATATAGGTGTGGGAAAACCGCACTCAAATCATGTCCATGAAAAGACTCCAGCATGGACACTACGCAGCTGTCGGCGTCGTCATGCATTGGCGCAGCAGATGTCCACGACGTCCATTATGCCGTGTTGTGTCGTGCTAATATCGCTAGTTAAGCCTTCCTCCTACCATCTCAGCATTGTCAGCATCTGTCATCCGGTTGGCGTCAGCACGCACGTCACCGTCACCACCGGACACGACGGGGCAGGGAAGGCCATGAATCCATGATGGGGCCAGCATGAACAAAGTGCTACCAGCCATATACTGAGAGGTGCTGCCAGAGGGGTTCCGTCCCGCTCGCCGCCACCGCCGGTAAGAGCCGGCCTAGAGCGCCCGAGTATTCCTTAGAAAAGACATCTTGACAACAGCGACACAGTCTATATGGTGGTGAGCCATGTCTAGTAAATCATTGAGCTCGGCCAGGCTCATGTTGTTGTGGTCGATGTCTAGGCTTGCCGACTTGCCGTGGCTGTAAATGTGAACCATGCGCATTCTTCAGTCTTTATATCGAAGAACCACTTATGCTTCTTGTTCATCCGTGTAAACTCGATCCCATGGAGAAGTAGGCGAATACCTTGACGCCGGCCACCAGACGATGTCGCTTTGATGCTGAAGGACCACCATAATCTGGAAAACATAACACATGACGCATCGGGACTCCAGGAAGCCTGGGCCACCCCACCATGCGTGGCACAAGAACAACCAGCTCCAATACCTGCATCGATTGCGAAGGCTTCTTGCGGACGTCACAACAGGACCTGGCGTGGCCTAAATCGACGTTGACCAGGCCATGTATTCTCGTCCTCGAACGTCAGGCGGACCAGCCGTCGCCGCCATTGGAAGCTCCTCACCGAAGCCCTGTCTTTGGCTTGTTCCTAGCAGCCTCCATGAACATACGGCTCTCGACGGCCCACTAACCGAAGCCCTGTCTACGGCTTGTTCCTAGCAGGGGTGGACGGCAAACACCGTGCGGCCGTCGAGCTCTCGGAAGCCGCCGCCGCGCTTCACGAACCGAGTGTGTCGTAGCCTCATAGGTGCCTTGGCGATCATGCAGCGATGATGTTTGCTCCCCGGCGCGTGGCGTCCCGTGAGAACCCGCGGTTCCGTGTCCCTGAAGGCCTTAACCCGACGCAGAAGTTGAATACGTGGTAGGAAGCGACATGACACGGTCTTGCGCGAGCGCTGTCGCCTTACAATCGTGAAGGCTTTGCGGCGGTCTGGGCATGCCCGTGCACACCTGCTCGATAGAGCCTTGGCGGCGTCTGTTCATGTAGGATCCTGGTGACGGAGGTGAGAGATCCATCAGCGAGTCCGTATGCACAAGGATCCTATCGAAATCATGGAGAACAACAAATTCTCGAACGATAATCATGCGGAATCGTGCAGATAGATAAAGAAAATCAATAGAGCAGATAGACCGGACGGAGCGCGCTTATAAGTAGAGGCGGTGTGGCGTGGCGTGGGGCAAGGGGTGAGATTGGGTTGGACTAAGCTGTAGGAAACGGGAAGTATTGGAACAGAAAAGGATTCCATGGCGTGATTATTGGATCGATCCTATCCGGATCGTGAAACAAAATTGTAAAGCGATGGTACAGAAAACGTGAACCGAAGACGTACCAAAACGTAAAAAGACGACGGACGAAAAACGTACCGAAAAAGGGAGGAAGAAGCCTTCCTCCCTTTATTATTATTAGGTAGAGATTTTTGGCCTCATGACGGAGAGTATTGCCCAAGCATGGGGGAGATTGAAGTTACTAATGCTCAAATGCCCCATTCATGAGCTCCCTACTAATATTGTTATTAATAATTTGTATGCAAGGCTTTCTCTTCATGATAAGAATTTATTGTATGCTTCTTGTTCTGGATCATTTACACGTATGAAGGATGAAGCTAAATGGAATCTCTTGACCGTATTCAAGATAAAACTGAAGCGCGGGAGAATGAAAAAGGTAGAAAGTTAGTATAAATTATGACTATGAATGCATTAAAACTTTTATGTCATCTGAGGATTTTCATAATGTTAGTGTTGTTTATGGTCTTGATTCTCAAGTTGCTGCAAACTTATGTAAGGATTTTTCTTCTTACATTAATATTCCTAAAAAAGGAATGGGACAAGTACCATGCACCTTATAAAGATACTGTTAATTGTGTTCCTGCTAGAGATATAGAAGTTTGTATTGTTTATTCTATTGTGCCTGAACCTTATATTGAGAAAATTTCTTTTCCTGCTAAGGTAAAAGAACACTCTATGATGGCTAGTGTGATTAATAAAAATGCAAATAAGTTTGTAGAACCTACAGTAGCAATAGTAAAGGACCTTGTTTCTGAAAATGTAGATGAAGGATACATTATATTTTGTGAAGATGCTTCTAATATTGTCTCTCATCCTAGTAAATCTAGGAAACCTAGTGTTCATGTGCTATCTGTTAGGATAGGTGACCATTGCTATTATGGTTTATGTGATATTGGTGCTAGTTCTAGTGCTATTCCTTATGAGCTTTATAAAGAAATCATCCATGAACTTGGTTCTTGTGAACTTTAATACATTGGTGTGATTATTCAACTTACTAATATGGAAACTATTTCTCCAACTGGTATTGTTAGAGATGTGGAGGTATTATGTGGTAAAACTAAATATCCTGCTGATTTTCTAGTACTAGGCACTTCTGCTAGTGATACTTTTCCTATCATATTTGGTATACCTTTCTTAGATACTTGTGGTGCTGTTATAGATTGTAAAAAGGAGAAAATCCTTACAAAGTTTGATGGAGAATCTTATGAATTTAATTTCTCCAAATTTGCTAAAACACCTTATGAAGATGAATTACCTAATGAAAATTATAGAGTTGAACAGTTGGCTGATATTGATCTTGCTCCTAACAATCATTTGCAGCAATACATGGAAGACCATGAAAGTGATGTCTTTATGGAAGAAAGGAATGTAATTGATGAGATTTTCCTACATCAGCCAGCAATGCTGAAACATAATTTACATGTGGAAGACTTGGGTATAACATTGCCACCCAAGGAAGATCTTGTTTTTGATTTAAAGCTTTTGCCTGATAATCTTAAATATGCTCGTATTGATGATAAGAAATTATATCATGTTATTATTAGCTCTCAACTTTCTGATAAAAAAGAGGAGATATTATTAGGGATATTGAAGAAACATAGAGGTGCTATTGGTTATACTCTTGATGATCTGAAGGGGATTTCTCCTGCTATATGTCAGCATGCTATTAATACCGAACCTGATGCAAAGCCAGTGGTTGAACATCAATGCTGTTTAAATCCTAAAATGAAGGATGTGGTAAGAAATGAGGTGTTGAAACTCCTTGATGCTGGCATTATTTATCCTATTGCTGATAGTAGATGGGTTAGTCATGTGCATTGTGTCCTTAAGAAAGGAGGGATGACTGTTGTGCATAATGAAAGTAATGAACTTATTCCTCGAAGAGTAGTAGTTGGTTATAGGTTGTGCATTGATTTTAGGAAGGTTAACAAAGTCACTAAGAAAGATCATTATCTTTTACCTTTTATTAATCAAATGTTAGAAAGGTTGTCTAAGAAAACTCATTTCTGCTTTCTTGATGGTTATTCTGGGTTCTCTCAAATTCCTCTTAAAAAGCTTGATCAAGAGAAAACAACTTTCACCTGTCCTTATGGAACCTATGCTAATAGACGTACGCCTTTTGGTTTATGTAATGCTCCTAGTACTTTTCAAATATGCATGTCTGCTATCTTTCATGATTTTTGTGAAGAAATTGTGGAAGTTTTCATGGATGATTTCTCCGTCTATGGAACTTCTTTTGATAATTGTTTGCAGAATATTGATAAAGTTTTGCAGAGATGTGAGGAGACTAATCTTGTTCTTAATTGGGAGAAATGTCATTTTATGGTTAATGAAGGAATTGTTCTTGGGCATAAAATATCATAAAGAGGCATTGAAATTGATAGAGATAAAGTTGAAGCTATTGACAAAATGCCCTGCCCCAGGGATATCAAAGGTATTTGTAGTATTCTTGGTCATGATGGTTTCTATAGAAGGTTTATTAAAGATTTATCTAAAATATCAAAGCCTCTTACTAACCTTCTTCAAAAGGATGTACCTTTTGTTTTTGATGAAGATTGTAGAGAAGCTTTTGAAATTTTAAAGAAGGCTTTAATATCTGCCCCTATTGTTCAACCACCTGATTCAAATTTACCGTTTGAAATTATGTGTGATGCTAGTGATTCTGCTGTAGGTGCTGTTCTTGGACAGCGGATAGACAAGAAGTTAAATGTTATTCATTATGCTAGTAAAACTCTTGATGCTGCTCAAAATAATTATTTTACCACTGGAAAAGAATTCCTAGCTGTAGTTTTTGCTTGTGGTAAATTTAGGCAGTATATTGTTGATTCTAAAGTTACTATTCATACTGATCATGATGCTATTAAGTACCTAATGGAAAAGAAATATGCTAAGCCTAGACTTATTAGATGGGTGCTTCTTTTACAAGAATTTGATTTACATGTTGAGGATAAGAAGTGTGCTGAAAATCCTGTTGCTGATAATTTGTCTAGATTAGAAAATATCCCTTATGACCCTCTTCCTGTGAATGATAGTTTTCCTAATGAACAGTTAGCTGCGATAAAAGTGAGCTCTCAAGAGAGTCCATGGTATGCTGATTATGCTAACTTTATTGTTTCGAAATATTTGCCCCCTACCTTTACAACTCAGCAAAGAAGGAAATTATTCTACGATTTGAGGCATAATTTTTGGGATGACCCACACTTATATAAAGAAGGTGTTGATGGTATTATGAGAAGATGGGTTCCTGAAAATGAACAACGAGAGATATTGAGAAAATGTCATAGTAGTGCTTATGGCGGACATCACGTTGGAGATAGAACTGCACATAAGGTTCTACAATCAGGTTTTTATTGGCCTACTCTCTTTAAAGATGCTACAAAATTTGTTTTATCTTGTGATGAATGTCAAAGGGTTGGAAATATTTCTAGACGTAATGAAATGCCTATGAATTATTCTCTTATTATTGAACCATTTGATTGCTGGGGTTTTGACTTTATGGGTACTTTCCCTCTTCACAAGGCTATACTCATATTCTTGTTGCTGTTGATTATGTTACTAAATGGGTAGAAGCTATACCTACTAAAAGTGCTGATGGTGAAACCTCATTAAAAATGCTTAAATACATTATTTTCCCTGGATTTAGTGTTCCTAGATATCTTATGACTCATGGGGGTTCTCATTTTATTCATGGTGGTTTTTAGAAAAATTCTTGATAAATATGATGTTGATCGTAGAATTGCTTCACCCTATCATCCTCATACTAGTGGGCAAGTAGAATTATCAAATAGAGAGATCAAATCCATCCTGAAAGAAGCTGTTAACAAATCTAGAAAAAATTGGGCTAAGAAATAAAATGATGCTCTTTGGGCTTATAGAACTGCTTACAAAAATCCCATGGGCATGTCTCCTTCAAAAATGGTTTATGGAAAAGCTTGTAACTTGCCTTTAGAATTAGAACACAAAGGTTATTGGGCAGTGAAAGACCTAAATAGAGATTTTTAAACTAGCTGGGGAGAAAAGGTTGCTTGACTTAAGTTCTTTAGATGAATGGAGGAGTGAAGCATATGAAAATGCTAAGCTCTTTAAAGAGAAAGTTAAAAGATGGCATGATAATAGAATCATTAAAAGAGAATTTCTTGTCGGTGAAAAAGTGCTATTGTATGGTTCTCGTCTTAGATTTTTTGCAGGGAAATTACTCTCGAGATGGGAAGGATCTTTTTTATCGATGAGGTATATCGTTCGGGGGCAATTAAAATTGTTTCCCTTGAAGACAACTCCTAAAAAGTGGTGAATGGACAAAAACTCAAGCATTATATTTCTGGAGATCCTTATAATGAAAATGCTGATTGTATTCAAGCCATGATCCCGGAGGAGTTTATTAAGAAGCATATTTCAGAAACTACAGATTCAATTTTCGAATAGGTAATAGTTTGGGTAAGAAAATGTTCGCGAAACATCTTCCAACTTATATTTTTATTATTTTTGGAAAATATGAAAAATTATGAGCCGAAAACGAGAGGGAGACGGAGCCGGTAGGCTCCACACCATAGGGTGCCATGGGCCCACCCCTGGCCGCGCCAGCCCATGGTGTGGGCGCCCCGGAGCCCCTCTCCGACTCGTTTTTTGACCTGGACTTTCCTTTTGTTATGGAACTTTTTGGTATATAATCCCCCGGATCCCCCGAGATCCGTATATCTTTTTCTCGCCGTGTTTCTGTTTCGAGCTGTTTCTGCCAGGATCTGTTTTCGGTTTTAGAACCATCATGGCCTCCGCCAGCAACAACAAGGGGAAGGAGCCAATGGAATATGATGCCCAAAGTCCCAAGCGCAAAAACGTGGATCAAGGCTTCGAGAAATAAGCAAAAAGGACGTCATCAAGTAGTGTTTATTCTTATAGCGTGCAAGGACCAAGACCATCAGTCCCAGGCCTCAATCCCGTTCCTGGAGTAGAGGAATCTCTTCGGATTGCAGATGAGTTTTGTGAACGTTGTCGAGCTTTAAGGATGGAGATAGATATTATTCAAAAGGAAAACGACGGGTTCCGTGAGATGCTGCAATGTTACCACGCCTTGCTTGAGAAGAGTATAGCACCACCACCACCACCGAAGAATTGATTCGTCATTGGGTTTGGCATCCCCTCGGCTTGTTCCATGCTTTGGGGAGTGTCGCGGTATCACATCACTATCTTTCATCTTTTACTTTTTCAGTAGAGTCATATAATGAGTAGAGAGGTTATCATATAGGATGGTTTGTAGTATGGAAGTGTCGCTCCCTAGTTGGTTATCGTTGTATCCGTTGGTGTGGGTTGCTGGTTTGAAATATTAATGAGAAGTTTCATCATTTACTTTCTGCACACATTATTTTAGTGTTCAATTTCTGTCAAATGGTTGAACTTGTTATTAGTAATTGGTATCACTCTAGAGATTATAAAGTTAATCTAGTTGGTTTTGGCAAACTTAGCTTGGGTCAGCAGAAATAATAATTTGAGATGCTAGTATAAGAAAGAGAAATTGGCCTATTAGCTCGTAAACTTAGTATTCACAAGTTAAGATCGTTTGGGCTTTCAATGAAGATTGCATTATTGGTTTCATCATATGTATTTGTTTGTTTTCCTCAGCTCTTATGCTTGCTACCCAACCTTGCTAGCCAAAAACCCTGTACAGAGAGGGAATGCTTCTCGTGCATCCAAAACCTTGAGCCCCAAAACCTTGCCATTGTGTACACCATACCAACCTACATGTGGTATTTAACTGCCACTCCAAGTAAATTTCTCATGTGCTACCTTTAAAACCTTCAAAATATTCCTGCTTTTGCCCCTGTTTTAGCTCATGAGGACGTAAATAGAGAATCTTTATCTCACTTGTTGATTGGACTTCAAACACCTGGACTAGTGGCTTCATCTGCTTATCTGAATGCTAGAAGATCTGGCAGCGGGGTGCCCAGCTCCAAAACTAATACACAAATTCTATTCACTATTTTCCCCCCCTGATTTATCAGTCAAAGCATAATCGTGTAAACAGAAGAGAATGAGGGATGACCTTCTACACCAGTTGTGTCCCTCATATGGGAGCCTCTCTTATGAAGTCTAGTTGGCTTGTGACGTACTATATTGTCTATTTACCATTCGTTGACATAAGCATACACCTCTCTTAAAAATATTTTCAATACCTCTGATTAATAAAATAAAAATCTCTAGCACATGAGTGATCCATGCTTCCCTCTGCGAAGGGCCTTTGTCGAGACATCGTAGTAGTTTTCATAGACGGGGGTGCCATGAGACTACGGTAGAGACGTGGGGTAACGGGATCGTGTGGTGGACAGTGAACACAGGATTTACCCAGGTTCGGTACGTCGCGACAGTACGACGTGCCTACTCCTGCACTTCTCACTAATCAGGACTAAAGCCTGGAAACAGGATTACAATGTGAGGTTTAGATATAGCTACTCGCAGAGGATCAACTTCTCGGCGAGTTAGCCTACAGCTTCTCTGTTATTCGTTACTTCAATCTATCTCCCGTCCGGCTAGGGCTTACAAAATAGGAAACCTAGAAGACTACGGTAACTATAACTTGGAAAGTAAGGAATTCGTCTTCACCTCCAAGCCAGATCACGCGGGCCGTGATCCGGGTCCTTCTAGAATCCGGCTTCTGTGCGTCAAGTTACTGGGCCGCCCAATGGACCATAGCCCACTACCACTTGGGCCACCCTGGTAATCCGGCACTTTGACTACCATCTGATATACCCCTATTTGGTATATATCCGACAGTAGCCCCCAGGAAGGATTAAAACTCTGATTCGCCGTCTTTCGACAAATGTACTTTGTCCGAGAAATTTCGATCAGCAGTCTTGATTCTTCTTATTCTCCTTTGAAAAGAGATGGTAACGTGAAACTCGGAATCCTGAAAATCCGACTTTTCTCTCACTATCCTTCACGGAGATGGAACTTCCTACGTCAGCGCTTGAGCCATGCTGACGTAAGGGACGTTTGGGTTTCACGCGGGAAACCCTGTAACGTATCTCTCACAGATTCTCACGGGAAATGAGGAGATAGCCATCATCACCCTGTCGTTTCATTTCCCGGATTTTCCGGCGAGTGACATGCGTTGATCATCCAACGGTCAAAATAGTCGTTGGCACGTATCTTGACGGATTTCCGGCTATAAATAGCCGTCTTCGTCCTCGCTGAAATCCTTCCGCACTCTCACTCTCCACGCCATTGCTGCGCATGAGCCCCCGAGCGAAGAAACCATCCCGAGCGCACCTCACACCCATAGCACCACCGGAGACGAAAACGCGCCGCCACCAAATGGCATCCTCGCCGTCGTCCCCCACTCGCTCCGCCGCGCACACCATCGACGACATCATCATCGACCTAGATCCGCAACTAGGATCTCCAAAGTACGCCGACGACGAGCAGGAAAAGACCGCGGCCTCTGCGGCGGGTGGAGAAGATCTTTCCGCCGCCGCGAACGTTGCGGGCTCGAGCTCCGCACCTTCCCCGCCGTTTGCTCCCGAGACGGCGGAGGAGAAGATCCAGCTTCTTGGCGACGAACTCGCCGCTGCGGAAGCTGCTGGAGCCAACAAAGAAACGGAATTTGTCGGCAGCTGGAGCCCGAGCAATATTCCCCTTCCCCTCCTTCCACGAATGGCAAGAGAAGGATTAATAGTTAAAGGCAAATGGCGGAACTCGGAAGGTGAACTCGAGCCCAAACCAAAAGACGGGGAACGCGTCCTCCTTACCTCTCACATCACGAGAGGTATGGGTTTACCGCCTTCCGCCTTTTTCTTAGATGTCCTTAACTATTATGGCGTCCAACCACATAATCTTACTCCAAACTCCATCCTCTATCTAGCTAGTTTCCAAGCCCTTTTTGAAGGATATCTCGGGATAACTCCTAGTCTAGATTTTTGGCAATATTGCTTTGAGGTAAAACATAACATCACAGAGGGTATTTCTCCTATCTGCGGAACTATATCTTTCACCCTTCGGAAGTTCAGAGAAGATTGGTACCCAAAGATAAAAGTGCCGAAACCTGCCCAATCTTGGCTAGGTTCTTTCTTTTACCATCAAGACATCCCATTCCCTGGTAAGGGAACCGGGGTTCCTCCATTTGTTAATTCCGCCGCCACCCCTCGAGAGAGTTGGACAGCTGCAGCAGTTCAAACATTGCCGGAAAACCTGATGAAGATAAAACGACGTATCGCTAAACTTACTTCCTCTAAGCCTTCTTTAACTGGGAAGGATACCGTTTTATGTTGGTTTGGACGTCGTATTCAACCTCTTTCCTTTCGTTCCCGGCTCCTTTGCGAATACAAAGGGCCAGAAGATAGCATGAGGGGAATAGATAAGGCTTATACCAAGAATGATTTTATAAAGCGGCTTCACCAACTGGTCGCCACCAGCAATAAAATTGAAGAAAGTCTGGCAATTTATCACGTGGAAAATCTGGCCCCTAAGGTATTTATACTTTCCTTGCTTCCAGGTTTTCTTCAGACTAACTTCTTTCTCCAACTTTCAACATAACGTTAACTCTTTCCCAGTTCGACGAACTTGAAGGAGCTGATCTTGCTTCCGACATCGAGCTTAGCGAATTACATGCTAGCTTTTATAATGATCAGAAACGCAAAAGGCAAGTGTCTTCCGGGAAAACGGTAACTGTTGACGGAATTTCCGTTGCCACCTCAAGGTGTTTTACTGGAGCTTCCCTAGTTATCGTTTTCCTTTGATTCTTCAAGATTTTTATTTCTCGGATATTCTTCTTTCAGCCTTGCCCCAACTCCTTTGAAGACAAAGAAGTTGAAGAAACATAAAGCTGTCATCAAAGAAGAAACTTCTTCTGCAACCTCGGACGTGAGGGGGAGATCGGAAACACAGATGGGGGGAAATCTCCGGTCATCTGTTGGAAACGAACCCATCTCCAATTTGGATAGCAATATTCGGATAAAGGAAGAACCCTTCGATGACCTTGGATATATTCGTCCAGAGGCTAAGAAATTCTTCGCTCCTGCCCCTCTAATTCGCCCTTGGCCACAAGGCGGATTAGTTGTTCGCAATGATATCATATTTTCCCCTCGCCAGGTCATACAAGATGGCCTTCATCACGTTGGGATTCTTTTCTCGGAATATGCCAAAGAATTCAACGAGACCTTGGCCGACTTGCGAGAAATGAGCCAGGTGATACTTCTAGCCCCCAAGCATTAAGTTGAAAACCTGAGTTCTTCTTAATGTTTCTTTGTATTATTGTTCATACTTAAGCATTTGGCTTTCATTTCCGTGTTTCAGCATTCCGCAGATGCCATAAACTTAGAAGTTTTTAAGAAGCTTAACCTCAAGAATAGAGAAGTTAGAACCCTTCAATCTATTATTGAGTTAAAAAGCAACGAGCTGGCGTCATCTCAGCTACAATTATCGGAAACAACAGGTATTTATTCTCTGCAGTTTTTATCCAGAAATTTTTTTCCCGAATTTTTATAAACTCGAAATGTTTTTCGTGCCCTCTAGCTGCTTTAGCTAAAGCCAAAGAATTATCTGAGGACTCCATCAATGCATCTCGGCTCCGTGCAGAAAACTCGAACCTTCGCAAGGAGCTTATGAAAGTTCAAGAAGACCTGGAAGCCAGTAATCTGGCCCTTGGGATTGCCCAATCCAAGGCTTCTTTGCAGGCGGCTGAAAACAAGTCTATTATCGATGATTTAGAAAGTTTGTTATACCCGCGCATGAAAGAAGGCACCGAATTTGATAAGGTTCTTGGTAAGTTAGCTCCTTTTACCGACTTCTCCCTATCTTGTTTTCCGTGTTTTGTCGCATAACCTTTTTTGGTTGCTTTTTTTCGAAAAAACAGGAAATTTTCCAGGAATTTCTCGGATTGAAAAAATCCGAGCTTTTGGGGAAGTATGGAACGCAATCAGAAATGCAGGAATGCAGTTGATTAACAAGTTCCTTCCCACAAGCATTATGCAATTCTCGGAAGTTTACAAACTTCCGGGTGCCATCATGGAGGTTGCGGAGTCGAAGGAATCCATCCTACACTCCGCTGCACGAGTGGTACGCGCATGGCTCTAGGCCTTATGCGTCTGCATTATCCTGACGCAAAATCTTGGCGCGTGGCATCCGGTATCCCTCAAGGATATACAGGAGGTCAGCAAACCGCCATTTTAATGAAGTCAAAGGTCACGCCACCAAGATTGCCTCTATGGTAAATATTTCCATCACCTATCCAGAAGAAGAGGTTCCCGCAGCCCCCGAGGATGATAGCAGCGAAGAAGACTCGGATGCTTGAAGGACTACACTTGACCTGGATGGTGGATTTGTATAATAGGAGCACTATTCTTACAATGTAATTCATATTGTAATGCTTCTATTTCGTTTGTCGAAACAAGAACTCCGCCTTTTGCAGTTTTTGAATTATGAAATTCCTTGCAAGGTTTTCGGGTTTGACTATTCCTTTATCTTCTAAGTTCTCTGGCATATGCGTTGTAACTGTCCTTAGTGTTTTGAAAAAATGGCTTAATAGAATTATGAAACGTCATGCTGAGTAACCGGATGTAACCAATCAGTTTAAACTCAAAACATGGATCATACTAAAGACATTTTTACGAACTAGCTTCAGTGATCAACACATGACCAATCAGATAATGCTTAGAGAATAGTAAGGAATTTTTTGAAACTTGGGCACGCAGGCACAATCCGAGTTTCCTTTAGCCGTTAGCAGGCTGAAATCATTCAGTTTTTTAAACGCCGAGCACGCATGCACAATTCGGGTTAACATTGAGCATTTTTGTAAGATCATTGGGAAATAGATAAGGTGGAATCATGCTTTGTACTGTAATAAACTTGTAAAAACATGGATATCGGAATTCCAACAACTTTATTTCATGATCTCAAAAGATGTTTACATAGAAATTGAACTAAGTATAGAAGGGACGTAACTGCTGGATGCTCCAAGGCCTCTTTGTCTCTCCTAGCTCAACATCTATTTTTCTCTTTCTTTTGCGATTCGGCTGCTCGGGATCGTCTTCCGTATCTCGAATATCAACAAGATAATACGATCCATTCTTCATGGCTTTACTTATGACAAATGGTCCTTCCCAAACTGGGGCTAATTTGTGCTTCCTTTGCTGCACCAGCCTCAGCACTAGGTCACCTTCTTTAAAAGAACGATGCCTGATTTTCCGACTATGGTAACGTCGCAAACCTTGCTGGTAGATGGCGGATCGTTGGAGCACAAGCTCTCGTTCTTCTTCTAAGAGATCAACGACATCCTGTCGTGCTTCTTCGGCATCTGAGTCATCGAACTCTTGCACTCTTGGGCTGTCATGGATCATGTCCGTTGGAAGAATAGCTTCCGCACCATAAACTAGGAAAAACGGGGTTTGCCCAGTTGACCTATTTGGCGTCGTTCGAATACTCCAAAGCACGGAAGGTAACTCTTCTACCCATGCTCCAGCTGCTCTATGGAGAGGAGATTCGAGCCTTGGGCGTATTCCTTGCAAGATTGAGCTATTCATTCTCTCAACCTGTCCATTGGATTGCGGTGTGCCACAGATGCGAGATCTAGGCGAATTCCCGTTTGTCGGCAATATTTTGCCAACTCCCCAATGGAGAAATTTGTCCCATTGTCGGTTATTATGCTGTGTGGAACGCCGTATCTCATTACTAAGTCAATGATGAAATTTCTGGCAGTTGCACCATCCATCTTTTTGATGGGTTTGGCCTCCACCCATTTTGTATACTTATCCACTGCTACGAGTAGATGTGTAAGTCCACCTCTTGCAGTTTTGAACGGTCCCATCATATCTAGCCCCCAGACCGCAAACGGCCATGTAATAGGGATAGTTTTGAGTGCTTGGGCCGGCAAATTAATCTGCTTGGCGTAGTATTGACACCCAGCGCACGTATTGACTATGTGCTCAGCATCTGTCTTGGCTGTTAGCCAGAAAAACCCAGCGCGGAATGCTTTTTTAACTATGCTTTTTGATTGAGCATGATGTCCGCAATCTCCGGCATGGATTTCTTCCAGTATTTCTCGTCCTTCTTCTGGTGAGATACACCGCTGAAAAATTCCGGAACTACTGCGTTTATACAGATAATTGTCAATTACCACGTATCCTTTGCATCGACGTTGTATTTGTCTTTGCAAGACTTCGTCTGCTCCCTCCGGGTACTTCTGATTGACTAAGAAGTTTAAATATGGAATTGTCCAGTCCGGTTTGACAAGCATAACTTCAATTGATTCAGAAGCCAGAGGATACTCAACATCTCCACCTTTTATAGATGGCTCGTGCAAATGCTGGACGAATACACCTGGTGGTAAGGTTTTTACCCTTTCTGACCCCATGCGGGCTAGCGCATCCGCGTTCCAATTTTCCTCCCTTTTTATGTGGAGTACTTCGAATCCAAAGAAACAGATGGCGAATTCGTCCACCGTTCTCCGGTATTCGGCCATTATAGGGCTTTTGGCGTCCCAGGTTTGGTTAAGCTGATGCTGTACCAAATCCGAGTCACCATAGCACAAAATGCGCTTTACTCCTATTTCTTTTGCAATATGCAAGCCATGAAGCAAAGCTTCGTATTCTGCCACGTTGTTACTGGCGTTGAAGTGTATTTGCAATACGTACTGCATTGTGTCTCCCTTAGGGGATTTTAAGACTACGCCAGCGCCAGCGCCCTCCTTCATCTTGGATCCGTCAAAGTGCATAATCCAATACTCGGACTCCGGCATTGGTGTTTTCTCCATTGCTTCCGTCCAGTCGGCGACAAAGTCTGCCAAAACCAGGGATTTTATTGCCGTCCTTGGCTGATACTTAATGTCGAAGGCTGCTAGCTCAATACCCCACTTGGCTACTCTACCTGATGGAGGGATGATAACCCGGTAGGCCAACGCCAAGGAGTAACTCGGCCCAAAGGACGCTGCGCAAAGACCCGGCTTAGGATAAAGGAGTTTCTAGAAGGCCCAAGATTGTGTGCCTGGTAACCCTTATTGTGGGTTCCGGTAAGGAAGTTTAGGGTTTGTAAGCAGTGTCCGGGTAGGATTCAGAGTGCGCCTTGGAGAGTAGGCCAGGGGGTCCGGATATTATATAAGCCGGCCCCTAGGGTTAGACTAAGAGAGATCCAAGAGTTCGAGCAATATCGCTAGGTATCAAGTATCCAGTGTAACACGAGAGTTGAGTTAATATATTGAGATCGAAGACTCGGCGACTTGATTGCCGGCTACCAGATCGCATATCATCATGTTTTCCCTTGAGCTAAACCCTCTCCCAAACACCAGAGTCGAATTGCCCCAAGACAAGTTACCCCCGGTAACGTCTGCCGTGATTATCCCACGACAGTTGGCGCCCACCGTGGGGCCTACGTCCAAGGGTGTTTACATCACGGGAGAAGCTCGGAAGAACATGGAGAACCTTGTCATCGGCGAGATCTACACCGACCCTGAAGGAGAGAAGATGGTGGACGGTTCCGGCTGGGGGCCAGAGTCGGATCTGCTCGAATCCGGATCTGTCGTGACAATCGGCCAGATCAACGTCTTCATCGGCATGGTACGTACGTCCGGTTCAATCCCTGACGATTTCGGATTTGATTCTGTGTCAGGGGAAGCAACCTGCGTTCAATCAGATGGGGAAGAATCGGTCGGGACGGTAGATCCGACAGAAGATCCCACCACGAAGAGGGAACAGCCGGAGGAGCCGGTATGGACCCCGCGTGGCCGGGTTACGAGAGAAGATGATACCGAGTCCATCTTGCATCTGCTGGAAGACCGGTACGAGGAAAATAGCAGCGAAGAGGAAGAGTACGAATCTGCGCCAAGCATTGTGCGTCAAGTTGCGGTTTACACGGCTCCGGCGACCAATCTTAATCAGGGGAACGTGACCGCGGCCGCAGTCGGAGCAGCACAAGCATTGGCCCAGCAACAAAATCCGGTTGAAGGAAATCCGGTTCTCACCCGGGTTGATGGAGAGTCGGCGTCCGTTACTAGTCATGCGGCAGATAGTGAGTTGCAGGCAAACATGTTCGAATATCTGGCAAATCGGACGCCAGGGGCGGGTCCTTCAAATCCGCAACACCCGGCCCTATTCAACAACAACTTGATTCTGGATCCAACCGTTCTAGCCACAGTCATAACTCCGGAAAACGCGGCGGAACGAGTTAGAGATCTGGATGTAGCCCGTTGTGCATTGGAGCAATAGAGAAGGCAAGTAGAAGCAGAAAGGCAAGGGATGGCTACGCGCCAACGTGAGCTGGATGCATTGGAAACCCGGCTCCGGGAAGAAACAACCAGGGTGCGTCAAAGGCACCAGACCAGATTACCGGCAACGGGTGGAGTCATAAACCCGGCTACACTATTTATCACACCTCAGGATCAACCGATTCCAGCAGCAAACCAAGGAACTGTACAGCAACCTGCAACTGGAGGAGCACAGCCGGCAAACATACAAGCCGGGTTACCCATATTGCAAACCGGAGTCACTGCCGGCAATACATTACCACCACCGCCACCATCACGATTTCGCTCACCAGCAGGTCATTACAACAACCCCATGGATAACGTGTACGCAGCAACACTTGCATTGAATCAAATACCCATGAGAGAGTCACCCCACGCAGAGGAGACCCGGCGGGCGATAGATCTATTACGCACTGCGGTAGCGCAACAAGT
The DNA here is from genome assembly GCA_028641055.1 of Alopecurus myosuroides. Taxonomy (NCBI): domain Eukaryota; kingdom Viridiplantae; phylum Streptophyta; class Magnoliopsida; order Poales; family Poaceae; genus Alopecurus; species Alopecurus myosuroides. Next base: position 482,031,685 of record CM054058.1, read on the forward strand.
TAATTACCCGGATCACAGAAGTGGGATGCATGGGACACCATATATCAGCCAGCAACGAGATAATACCGGCAATATCCAGACAAGTTCAGCGCGGCGGAGGGAAGAGCAGCAGCAAATGCCGCCTCCTCCCCGCGTTCAGGCAGTACCAGCAGTATCAGCAGCGCAAGCTATCGTGGATAGTTCCAGAGCCAGGAAAGCCGCGGCCGGGTTTGCGGTGCATGGACCACCAGCAGTACCGCGCCCCGCCGCGCCCCCCGCAGGGTCGCATGTTTCCCGAGTGAGGCCAGTTCCGACTAATCTCGCTAGGCCTAAGTGTCTGTCGGCTGACATCAGGGCTGAGCCTTACCCGGATAAATTCAAGGAACCGGGTAAAGTTGTGAATTATGAGCCGACTATGGATCCAGAAACATGGTTGAGCAGTTATGAGATGGCTATGTCGATTCACAATGCATCCGAAAATCTTCAAGCCAAATTCATGTATTTGATGATGTCAGAAGGAGCAGCAAAGTTATGGTTCACTAATCTACCGGAAGGATCTATCAAGTCATGGGAGGAGTTGAAAACTGCGTTCATCAAACACTTTCATGGGACGTGCAGAAAGTTATTCACTATCGATGACCTAGAACGATGTGTCCAGAAGAAGGGAGAATCGGCGCGCAGCTGGGTGCGCCGGGTTATGGAGATACTTCATTCATCTACAGATATTCAGCCCAAGGATGCGCTACAAGCTATGGCAAAGACGTGCAAGTACACACCTTTAGTGCAAAAGTTAACTCGCATGAAATCTAGTCGGAATGCTTCAGAGGTTACGATGGGAGAGCTAATCGATGCATGTAACAAACATGCCGCAACGGATACTACAGAAGAGGATGTCGATGACAAGAAAGCAAAAGCAAATACGAATAATAGTGGAAGAACCGGCAATGGATCAACGCCGGGTAACAATGGAGGTAACAATGGGAACAACCAAAACAAGCGCCCGTTTGAGGGAGGCTCCGAGTTTGTCGCTAGCACAGAAGCCGGGTCTTCGAGACCTAGGGCAGAAGGAAATTTCGATGCTGGAAACCACAACGGAGGAAATTATCAAGGGCCACCAAGGCCGGGTAACAATTGGGATATCTTCAGAATGGCGTGCCCAAAGCACAGCAGGAACGGTAGGCCGGCTAACCACTCTTTGGAGCAGTGCGCGGACCTACAGAGATGGAAGAATGAGGAGATAAACAAGGCTATGCGAGGTGCAGGTCGGGGAGGTGGACCGGGTCCGGGTGGAAACCCGGGCAACGGCCCACCCCCAGCCGGTAACCCGGCAGGCGGAAATCCGGGTAACAACCAAGGGGGAGCTGGAGGTTTCCAAGCCAACCCCAAGCAATTGGGACAATATCACGTGCACACCACAGGAACTTCTAACAAGGATAAAAAGATACTTAAACAAGCGGTAAACTCGGTTTCTTCGGCTATTCCGAGATACCTGAGATGGTCAGAGCAGGACGTGACGTGGAGCAGAAGAGATCACCCGGAAAGGATAGAACATCCGGGAGTCTTAGCATTGGTAGTGGCACCACAAGTCAATGGTTATGAGCTGAAAAAGGTCCTAATGGACGGTGGAAGTAGCATCAATATCTTGTATTGGGAAACCTTTCTACGCATGGGTCTCAAGGAGTCTCAGCTACAGAAAAGTTCGACGGTTTTTCATGGGATTGTGCCGGGTCACTCAGCGTGCCCCGAGGGAAAGATCACATTGGAGGTAGCTTTTGGAGAATCGAAGGATAATTATCGAGTCGAGTGGCTTACTTTCGAGGTGGTCAAGTTGCGCATTCCTTATCACGCGCTATTCGAAAGGCCGACTTATGCTAAGTTCATGGTCAGGCCGTGTTATGTGTATCTACAGCTAAAAATCCCGGGTCCCAAGCAGACCATCACCATACATGGGAGCCAGGATATAGCAGCTGAGTGCGATGAAGGAGACGCAGCCATGGCGGAGCAAGCTTGCAGAAAAGAGGAACTCAAGTATTACCGGTCTCAAGTAGACCCGGATGACAGAACAACGTTGAAAAGACCTAATACTGAGGATGAAAGAGCAAAGTTCAAGGCAGCACAGGACACCAAGATGGTAGCTTTTGTCGAGGGTGATCCCTCTAAGTAATTTGCTATAGGATCTAACTTGGATAGCGAGCAGGAGAAAGCACTTGTGGAGTTCATTCGTTCAAATCAGGATGTGTTCGCCTGGATGCCTAGCGACATGCCGGGTATCCCCACGGAGTTGGCAGAGCATAGTTTGCACGTCGATCCCAAGTCCAGGCCTGTGAAGCAGGGCTTGAGAAAGATGAATGAGGAAAGAAGAAAAGCTATAGGAGAAGAAATTGCACGGCTGCTTACAGCCGGCTTAATCATGGAAGTGTTTCACCCGGACTGGTTAGCAAATCCGGTTCTCGTGATGAAAAAGACCAATGAGTGGAGGATGTGCATTGATTACACGAGTCTCAACAAGCATTGCCCAAAAGATCCGTTTGCGCTACCAAGGATAGATCAGATCATAGACGCAGTAGCTGGAAGCGACCTATTATGTTTCCTGGATGCATATTCCGGGTATCATCAGATCAAGCTCAAGAAGGAGGATTGGGAAAAACATCATTCATAACCCCCTTCGGGGCCTTTTGTTACAAGACCATGACATTTGGATTGAAGAACGCTGGCGCAACCTATCAACGGTGTATTCAGAAGTGCTTCGAGGACCAAATTGGACGCAACGTCCATGCTTATGTAGACGATGTGGTGATCAAGACCAGAAAGGCGGAGACATTTATTGATGATCTAAAAGAAACATTCAAGAACTTGAGAAGGTATCAGATGAAACTCAACCCGACAAAGTGTGTTTTTGGAGTTCCAGCCGGGAAATTACTCGGCTTTATCGTTTCCGAGAGAGGAATTGAGGGAAATCCGGACAAAATCAAAGCTATCCAGAGTCTGAAAAAGCCGGAAAATTTGAAACATGTCCAGAAGCTCACAGAGTGCGTAGCAGCGCTCAGCCGGTTTATATCCAGACTCGGAGAAAAGGCAATACCATTGTACCGGCTCTTGAAAAAAATCTGATAAATTCGTATGGGATCAAGAGGCGGACGAGGCGTTCGAGGCACTAAAAAAGCAGATATCTGAGGCACCAGTCCTAGCAGCTCCGGGTCCTAAAGAGCCTATGTTACTATACGTCGCAGCAGGGCCCCGGGCGGTTAGCGCAGTGGTTGTTGTCGAGCGAAAAGAAGATGGAAAAGAATACCCGGTCCAGAGGCCGGTTTACTACGTCAGTGAGGTATTATCAGAGGCAAAACAGCGCTATCCACATTGGCAAAAGCTGGTTTTCGGGGTCTTCATGGCCAGCCGGAAATTGAAGCCATATTTTCAGGAACACCCCATAACAGTGGTTAGTTCTATACCAATGTCGGATATCATCAGAAACTCGGATGCAACAGGTAGAATAGCCAAGTGGGCGATCGATATGGGGGATTATCACATCAACTACGAGCCAAGGTCAGCAATCAAATCTCAAGCTCTAGTCGATTTTATTAACGATTGGACACACACAGGCATGCCCACCATGGCTCCAAACTCCGAGTCTTGGATCATGCACTTTGATGGCTCCAAGCAATACGAGGGGTCAGGAGCTGGAGTGGTGCTAACATCACCCAAAGGAGACAAGTTGAGCTACGTGCTGCAGATTCACTTTGATTGTTCCAACAACGTGGCCGAGTATGAGGCCTTATTGCACGGCTTAAAGGTAGCCAAGGAGATGAACATTAAGAGGATACGATGCTTTGGAGATTCGGACCTTGTGGTACAGAAGGTCTCAGGAACTTGGGATAGAAAAGATGCAACTATGGCAGCATACCGCAGAGAGGTTGATAGAGTTGCCGGATGTTTTTCCGGGTATGAGGTGGAGCACATAGACAGAAGAAAAAACGAGGCAGCAGATGCACTCGCCAGACTCGGCTCGTGCAGAGAGCCGGTTCCACCTAATGTTTTCCTGGATGAAATATGGCGACCATCAGTTAAAACCGAGTCTGGGGAAGAACTAGCAAATCAAGACCCGGATTTGGAGCTCGTGGCCACAGTACGTACCGTTCCCGAGTGGACAGAGCCGTTCCTGGCCTACCTATCGCGGGGCGAGTTACCACAGCAGGAGGTATTAGCAAGACAAATTCTGAGGCGAGCAAAAGGATATTCTATCATCAATGGGGAGTTATACAAGAGAAGTGCAGCAGGAGTATTTTTACGCTGTGTAGCACCAGAAGAAGGCCGACAGATCCTCAAGGAAATCCACGAAGGTGATTGTGGGCATCATGCATCCACAAGATCCCTTGTGACCAAAGCTTATCGACATGGTTTTTTCTGGCTCACGGCCCTAGCAGACGCGGAGCGATTGGTGGCAAGGTGTGACAGATGTCAAAGGTACGCTCGCCAAACCCATGTGCCGGCTATGGAACTACGGACTATCCCGTTAACCTGGCCGTTCGCTGTTTGGGGTATGGACATGGTTGGCCCCTTTCACATGTCACCTTGCAAAAAGACACATCTCTTGGTGGCTATTGATAAGTTTACCAAGTGGGTTGAAGTTATGCCAGTTACCAACTGTGAAGCAATTACAGCAGTCAAGTTCCTGAAAAAGATTATCTATCGGTTCGGGTATTCCCATAACATAATTACCGACAATGGAACCAACATGTCCCTTGGCGAGATGGAGAAATTTTGTGGTAACAACGGAATCCGGCTTGACATAGCTTCAGTGGCCCATCCACAGGCTAATGGACAAGTGGAGAGGGCAAATCAAGAGTTGCTTCGTGGATTAAAGCCACGATTGCGAGTTCCGTGTATCAGAGCTGCTGGTGCATGGGCCGAAGAATTACCCGCAGTGGTTTGGGGTATCAACACAACACCTAACAGATCTACTCAGATGACACCGTTTTTCATGGTTTATGGTGCAGAGGCGGTGTTGCCGAGTGATATCATCCATGACTCGCCTCGAGTGTCGGCTTACGTCGAGGTGGAGAACGAGAAGACCCGGCAGGACGCTGTGGACATGCTAGAAGAAGAAAGGGAACAAGCACTGGAAAGATCAGCCATATATCAGCAGGATCTGCGGAGATATCATAGCCGGCGCATGAAAACCCGGGTCTTCCAGGAAGGGGACCTGGTTCTGCGCCTGGTACAGTCAAAGGAAGGAAAACACAAGTTATCACCGCCATGGGAAGGACCGTTTATCATAAGCCGGAATTTGCACAATGGATCATATTACCTGATAGATGCAAGGGAAGAGTCGGCTACGGTTAACGACACCGCTCATACCACTTCATCTATGCAAGAGAGAGAAAGACCATGGAACGTAGCTCAGCTGCGTCCCTACTATACCTAGTATAGACCAGATTCACAAGTGGAATTACACGATGTAACAGGCAGCAGGTTTCAGACGCACTCTTTTCCTATCCAGGGTACCTAAGGGGACTGGAGGGTTTTTAATGAGGCGGCCTGCTGACCTAACTTTCTCGTATCAATAAAGAGATGGTTAAGCAATATATCTTTTTTACATGTTTTATCAAGCTTTATTTTTCTGTCATGTTTTTTACTTTTCTTCCAGGTAAGTATTATTTATTGTTTTTAGTACATTAGTTTCTTTAGTATGTTGCATATATTTAGGTCTTGGGGGTTGATTGCTTGAATAGCACAGTTACAAACTCAAAGACCCGGCCACGATGCCTATGAGTTATAAGGGTCGATTACTCGCAAACGAGTACGTCTGCAATCTTATAACCAGACAAAGGAGCCAAACTTTCTTGACTTTTCTTACTTAAGCTCGATGTGACTCGCACTAAAGTGGCATGCTTTGCTCGCTTACGATTACAATCAGCCATGAAGCCCAATGGGACTTGCCTGACCCTGTTTTCGTATAGATGTAGCAACATGATATCCACGCGAAAGCCGGCTTACAGTACAAGAGAGCCAAAAGGGTCATCTAAACCACAAGTTATGCAGAGTACAGGGTTAATAACCGGAAACTCAAAGTTTATTAAGCATAACTTTAATACCTATGTGAAACGACTCTAGGTTTTGGGCTTAGCAGAAAACAACTTGTTCTCTTTGAAAGACCACACATCCCAGACTCGGAATTTCGGGTCTTGGGGACTGGGGATTTTGAAAAAAGAAACAAGTTGCTTAGTTACTAAGCTCAAAAAACCCAAACATCCGAGTCTTGGGGACTTGGGGACTTAGAGAAAAGTCCACTCGTCAAAACCCACGAGACTCGGAAACCGAGTCTCACAAAAGGACGCATAAAGAAAGTCGGATTATCAAGAACAAATAAATTCAAAAGCAGATAGATATCAAGTTCATCCAAAGGCCAGAAAGGTCGCGAAAGCTATTAAAGTTTCATAAAGTATTTACATGATGCGATGGTAGTATCAAAAGTGCACATGTGCACTATCAAAAGAATATCTGTTTTTACAAGGGCATCGAGCGAACAAGGTATTGGGATGGCATCAGGTAATAATTTACTCGGCCTCCTGAGTCGGGTCCACATCCTTACCCTTGCCCTCCGGGTCTTGGTCCTGGGTTTTTTCCTTAGAAGCATTCGCAGCATCATCATTCGGATTCTCAGCATCAGGACGAACAGGCGGACGGACAGATGGCGTAGAGGAAGTTGGTGCTGATCCCAAGTCGGCTTTCCTCTTTGCAGCTTCCTCCCTCTTCCTAGCCGAGTCAGCATTCCACTTTTCCAAAATGTCGAAGGGCACGAGCGTATCTTGCTTCACAACTTTGTCCTCAGCATTGTATGGAGACATAAACCTACTCAAGTCCATACTATCGGCAAGAGCAGTTGCCGAGTGGCGTACCTCGGTTTGTACGGCCTTGAAGTCCTTAGAGGAAAACCTCGAGCCATCTGCCTTGAAGTCTGGAAATCCGGCCACCACCGTTGCCGGCTCAAGCTTAGGAAAATAAGCTTTCACACGCATAAGTCCCCGGGTCATCCCAACCCGGCATGCCGAGCGTTTCCAGAGCTCAATCCATGCAGGGACAGTAGAGCATGCATGGATTAGGGTCTCCATACCCGGATAGAGTTCAGTCGGTCACTGAATGGCATCTAGGATCCATTTGGTGCCAGCGCAGAACCTCCGGAGGACATTCTTCAATCTCTTTACCTTTTCAATATCATCTTCTTCTGAGGGCGCAAGGTTGGAAGCTGCAATACGAACAACAAAGGTTACTTCAAGGTATTCCGGGTATCATGTATCAAGAAAACAAAAAACCAAGGCACGAACCAGTAAGTAACAAAATCTCACCAACAAGGACACGATAAGTGTCGGCAACTTGGGCTGATAGCTTCTTCAGCGCAGCTTGAGCAGTGGTGTATTTCTCTTTGTATTTTGTGACATCTTTTTCCAAAGCTGCCACCTCAGCCTCAAGTGCTTCTCTTAGCTTTACCTCGGTATCCAGGAGTTGATTGGTCTTAGCCAAAATCTCCTCGGACCGAGACGCCTGCTCCTAAAGGAATGGAAAATTAAACATTAGTCGGAAGTTGCAATCAGCCGAGTATTGAAAGAAGTACCGAGTGTAACTTCGACAAGTTAGACTCGGAACTTGGGGACTAGATGGATACTATGAGCTATCAATTAACGTACCTGATGTTCTACGACCATGCGTTCTAATATACTGCTCTCTGAGGCCTTCATGGCAAGGAGGGTGCTCATCATTTGGTCGAAGGAATGGTTGCCCAAATTGGAAGACCCGGGGTCTTGGTAACTCGGAGTGGGAGTTTTCTCCTTGACAGGGGAAGGCACCTGAGTCGTCCGGATATCGGAGGTTGGTACGCCTCCTCCCGTGCCCAAGATCGCGGCCTCTTCCTCCTCGCGTGCACGTGAGGCTATCGTGTACTCGGCTTCCTGATCAGCCGGGTTTGGTGGTGGCACTTGTTCTTCGCCGCCAGCTGCAGCCGTCTTATCATCAATCGGGTCCTCCTTACCCGGATCATCGGTCTCCATATCTTCCTGGTCACTGACAGTGACTGTGGCTCTGTGGGCAGAATAAGTAAGCGGTCAGCATGTAACTGGAGAAATTTATGGAAAAGTGACAGAACATCAGGAGAAGAACTTTACCCGGGATTCACCGTGAAATCCGAGGGGAACGCGTTGCTGGACCCAGATGAAGCTGATAAATATCGAGAAAGTAAGGCATGGAACTGCCCTGTTAAAGGATGATTCGGAAAGGAGAAAGTTCGATATTTGGGAAAAGATTGAAAAAATACCAGCGCGTTGAGGAGGGGATGATGGAATACCCGGATTAAGTGCGGATTCACCCGGAAAGTTCCGAGTAATTCTGCGCTTGGTCACAGGCGGATCCTTCAAGTACGGCCAGTTAGATAACTCTCGGTTTAGCTCGCACATGTTAGCAAAGGAGTATGGTTTAGAAGCAAGGGAGCGGTATGGCACCTTAAAGACGACCCCTCGGGGTTTCCTCTTTGCTCCGACCTTGACTGTCGGCTCAGCCTCATCTTCATCACTTGTTGTTTCCACCCTGCCTTCCGGTTCTTCTTCTTCGTCCTTGTCCTCTGGCTCTGAAAGTTATCAAGGTATACTGTCGAAAAAACAGAGAATAAACAACAATGAGCTTGCAGAATCTAAGTGAGACTCGGAATTTACCTTCCTCCGAGTTAACTACGTCCTCTTCCTCCTCTGGACTTTCGGAGTTAGGGGGCGTTTCGATGTTCCAAAAGACGTTATCGGCCTGAGATAAAGGCACGAGGGTAAGGATCAGTAGTTGTATCGAGAGAAAAGTATGAAAGTTAAAGTATGAGAACCGGATTTTACCTCGGGAGCTGGGTTCTCGCGAGTAAATGGCTCCAACCCGGCTATGTTCCGGATTACCTCCAACTTGTCCGTCAAGAAACTCTTGATGGTCTTGTTGGTGTCACCGGCCGGGTAGTTCTTGGAACAGTATCGGAGGGAATCCGTAGAGTGCCCCGAATACTCGCACATCAATTTTGAGCGGATGGAGTTGGGTTGAATGCGAAAGTTCACCCAAGTTTTGACTAGGTTGAGCCCAAGGAGACCTTGGGCGGAGAGGACAGCTATCTTAGATAGGTAGGGTTGAATAGTTTCCCTGTCCGATTCAGGGGCGAAGGCGTTGAAGTTTTCAGAGATATCTAGAAGGCCCTCCGAGTAACCCGATAGTTTCCTTTCGCCGGGTGGGGAGGTGTCTCGGCAGTAGAAGAAGGAGAGTTGCCAATGCTTAACGTGAGAGTTCAAGTTAAGAGTCGGCATTGGTGAGTTCTTGCAGTGCTGGATGGAAACCCCGCCACAAGCAAGAAGCGCCCCGTCACCGCTTTCGCGGCACGGTTTGCACTGGAAAAGTTCAATGAAGAGAGCCAAATTTGGAGGAATGCACAAATATGACTCGGAAAGGACGATAAAATGGGTTATGTTCAACATAGATTTAGGCCCTATGTCGAACACCCGGAGGCCGTAATGGCTCAAGACTTCACGAAAGAAAGGGTGACCCGGAGGGCGGAACCCCCGGGTCACGTGCTCGACAAAGCAGATTACCTCATCGGCAGCAGGCGTGGGCCGGGTCTCATCACCCGGCACCCTCCAGTGGATATCTTCCTGAGGGGGAAGGACCCCTAACTCGACCAGCTCCTCCAGCTTGGCCTTGGTAACCGTCGATCGCGCCCAGTTGGCGGATATCGATTGGGTCATCCGGGTTTTAGCCGGCTGTTTCCCTTGCTTCTTGGGAGCCATGGGTTCAGACTGCAGAACACAAGACAAAAAAGTATGAGACGTAAGATTCGGAAATCGTGAGTTATCCGAGTATAACACGAACAAGTATCAGTAAGAGGCATGAGAACTATGAATTGTCCGGGTATCACTGGATGGAGCGAAAATTACAGATTATCCGAGTATCGAGTATCAGTACAGAAACTATGGGGTACTTACGTATTGGTGAGCATTTGTGGAATAAGGTTGATTGCCCATGTATCTAGTGCAGGTAAAAGAACCGGAAGAAGTGGAACTGCCGGGTATCAATGACAGCCGCGGAAAATTTGGGCGAAATGGATCTAGATTGAAAAAATTTCGGACGATTCTGCGGAGAAATTGATGATTAACGGCGATAGGGGAGTGATGTATGACCATCTATCAAGCTATTGGACGAGCTAGTGTGGAATTAAGCGACCTAATCCGGCGCGGAAAGGGAAATGGCCCGCGGAAGGCCAAGATCCAATCTAGATCAAATCAAGAAATTGCGAGGCTAAAATTATGGGAATAGGGAGCTTACCGGAGGAGATTGGAGTAGAGCGCGGCGGCGGCAAATGGCGCAATCCGAATGCCCCTTTGCGACTGCCGGCGAGTTGCTTAAGGGCGCGGCGGCGGAGATCGGCGGCGGCGCGGGACGGGCCGTAGAGGAACGTAACTGGCGGCGGCTTTCTTCCAGCAGCGCGCGCGAGGTCTCCGTGGTGGCGCTCCGTGAGCTCGGGTGCGGAAGTGAAGGAAAGGAGGAAGAAGAAGAAATGGACCGTTGGGGTTAGGTTATCCCCTAGGTACCTATTTATAAGGTGCGGGTGGGCAAACCTAGACCAATGGGCGAGAGCCGGAAATTTCGGAATAAGGGATATCCGTCCGGATTTTCCGAGATATGCGTTAAGTGCTAGACGGGATATCCGGAACAGATGTGAGGCAAATCTCTTCCGCGATACTTGGATCGGTTAAACGAGTGAAGTAAGCCGGATCTTCGGCATTCTCCTCGGGGCACTGATCCGGAAAAATAAATACTGGACTTGGAGGAAGCCGGGTTACTATATGGCCACCGTGGAGTTAGGCCTAGCTGTTTATCAAAGCAATTTAACCCGGCCCCTGTGAACTTGAATGTTTGATATTTTTGCAGGGAATAGCGTGCGCTTCAAGGAGGGTCTCGTGAAGCCCAAGCTATTCTGGGGACTACTGATGGAGGGATGATAACCCGGTAGGCCAACGCCAAGGAGTAACTCGGCCCAAAGGACACTGCGCAAAGACCCGGCTTAGGATAAAGGAGTTTCTAGAAGGCCCAAGATTGTGTGCCTGGTAACCCAGATTGTGGGTTCCGGTAAGGAAGTTTAGGGTTTGTAAGCAGTGTCCGGGTAGGATTCAGAGTGCGCCTTGGAGAGTAGGCCAGGGGGTCCGGATATTATATAAGCCGTCCCCTAGGGTTAGACTAAGAGAGATCCAAGAGTTCGAGCAATATCGCTAGGTATCAAGTATCCAGTGTAACACGAGAGTTGAGTTAATATATTGAGATCGGAGACTCGGCGACTTGATTGCCGGCTACCAGATCGCATATCATCATGTTTTCCCTTGAGCTAAACCCTCTCCCAAACACCAGAGTCGAATTGCCCCAAGACAAGTTACCCCCGGTAACGTCTGCCGTGATTATCCCACGACACTACCAGTTGCCTCTGCATTGTTTATAATGTCCCCTAGTGGTGCTTTACATACCACTGTTATGGAATGCCCTTGGAAGTAATGGCGCAGTTTTCTAGATGCGAAAAATACACCATATGCCAGTTTTTGATAATGTGGGTACCTTTGTTTGGATTCGGAGAAAACTTCACTTATGTAATATACCGGATGCTGGTCTGGTATGCTTTGTTCGTCCTTCTTCCGTTCCACGACAATTACGGCACTAATAACCCGGTTTGTAGCCGTGAGGTACAATAACATGGGTTCTTCGTCTTTTGGGGATGCCAAAATCGGAGCATTCATCAAAGTTTCCTTTAACTGGGTTAACGCTGCATCGGCCTCTTCTGTCCATTCGAACTTGTCGGATTTCTTCAGCAACTTGTAGAGTGGTAAGGCTTTATCTCCCAGCCGACTAATAAATCTGCTGACGGCAGCAGCGGAACCTGTCAATCTTTGGACATCTTTCACGCACGTAGGCTTTGAGATGTTCAAGATGGCTTTGATCTTTTCCGGGTTAACTTCTATTCCTCTGTGAGAAACGATGAAACCCAGAAGTTTTCCTGAGGGAACCCCGAATACACACTTAGATGGATTTAACTTCATCTTGTAAGTGCGCAAGTTTTCGAAAGTTTCTCGCAAATCCTCAAGGAGTGTATCTTTTTCCTTGGTTACGACAGCAATGTCGTCCACCTAAACATGGACGTTTTTGCCAATCTGACTATGCAAACAACGTTGCATGCAACGCTGGTAGGTTGCACCTGCGTTCTTCAGGCCAAATGGCATGGTTACGTAATAGTACGTCCTGTACGGGGTTATGAAAGAAGTCTTAATTTGATATTCCTTTTTCATGCGTATTTGGTGGTACCCGGAGTATGCATCCAAAAAGCATAAAAGCTCAGAGCCTGCAGTGGCATCTATTATTTGATCGATTCGCGGTAACGCGAACCTATCTTTCGGACACAATTTGTTCAAGCCTGTGTAATCTATACACATTCTAAGAGCAGTAGTGTCTTTCTTCGGTACTAATACCGGATTTGCGGACCAATCAGTGTGGATTACTTCCTTAATGAAATCCGCTGCTAGAAGCCGGATAATTTCCTTGCCGATAGCCTTCCGTCTTCTTCCGTCAAATCGACGGAGACCTTGTTTGACGGGTTTTGATCCTGGAGTCACCTTAAGTTGGTGCTCAGCAAGTTCCCTCGGTACGTCTGGCATGTCAGCTGGACACCAGGAAAAAATATCCCAGTTCTCACGGAGGAACTTGATGAGCTCGCCTTCCTATTTGTCAGTCATCCCAGTCCCTACGACGACAAATTTTGTCGGATCTTTGGGATCTAGGATTACCTGTCTTGTATTCTCGGATGCCTTGAAGCTGTGTGTCGGCTTCCGGGTTTCTTTTCCTGCCGGCATTTCTGTCGGCGACACCTCCTTGGCCAATTCCTTTAGTTCTTCCTTTGCTATAACTCTCTGAGCGCAAAGGGCATTTTCTTTCTCCAACTCGTTTGCCAGCTTGAAGTCACCAGCTATGGTGATTACTCCTCCTTTGGGTCCTGGCATCTTCAGCTTGTTATAGATATAACATGATCTTGCCATGAATTTGGCGAAAGCTGGACGTCCGAGTATTGCGTGATACACGCTTTCGAACGACACTACTTCGAAGGATACTTTTTCCTGCCGGAAGTGATCTTTATCTCCGAAGGTGACATCTAGGGAAATTTCTCCTAGGGATCGTGCTTGTCTGCCAGGAAAAATTCCATGGAAGCGTATGTTGCTGTAATTGATCTGGGACTCGGAAATCTTCAGATGCTTCAGTGTATCCAGGTACATTATGTTAATGCTGGATCCTCCATCCATCAGCACTCTTCTTAGCCTAGTGTTCTGGACAATAGGGCTTACAACAAGAGCTTGTGTGCCGGGTTCAGGGATATTCCCGGGATGATCAGACTGATCCCAGGTTATTGGTGTGTTGGAGTACTTCAAGAATTTCGGGGTTGCCGGAACAACCGCGTTTATTTCTCGAAGTGTTCTTTTGGCCACCTTTGCTGACGGAGTTGCTAAGAATGTTAGCATTGCTTCTCCATCAACTCTCGGAAATTTGGGTTCGCCCTTTCGCTGTTGTTCCCGGATTTTTTCATTAGTGTCCGATTCACTGTCTTCTTTGTCAGCTTCTGGCTTTTGTTTAGCGGGCTTCCTTTTGGAACCCTTCCCCTTATTTCCGGATCCTGCACTGCCTTTCATGTGCTTATTCAGCCGGCATTGCGCGTTTGTATGGGTGGGTTTCCCAAATTGTGAATGGTGGACACAGGGTTCCGACTTAATCCTCTCCCACTCTTCTGGAGTGTAGTTGATTGGATCTGGACTGCGTCCTTTCCACTTATTCCCTTTCTCACTTCCCAAGGCTATATTGACCTCTTTGGGTTTTGTCGTTGTTTCTGGAGTTCCTTTTTTGTCAGAACGAGGAGTTTTCTTGGCAAGTATCAATGATTCGATATTGCCACCTCTTGCTCTGATATCGTCTTCGGCTGCAGCATGTTCGTTGGCGGTTGTAAGCATAGATCCGAGATCTTTGTGCTGTTTGGAACCAACCATGAACGGTACGAGTCCGGGTTTTAGGCCATTGACGAAAGCATGCATTGCTTGTACGTCAGTTACTCCAGAACAACTATTCTTCATCGCCGTCCATCTGGAGATGAAATCCACGTATGGTTCATCCTCAAATTGGGTGCAACGGTTCAGCTGGTTGATGCTGTTCGGGCATTTGTACGTTCCCCGGAAATGCTGAGTGAATACTCTAGCCATATCATCCCAGCTGTCGACAGTTCTTGATGGTAATCCATTGATCCAATCTCTGGCTCCATCCAGTAACATTAAGGGAAGAAACTTGACAGCTTCCAGGTCTGTCCCATTGTTGATCTGGACGACTGTATAGTAGTCTGAGAGCCAGGTATCCGGGTTTGTGCTGCTGGTGTATTTCTGATACATTGGACCAACCTTGGCAAAGCCAGAGTGCAGGGTTATCCTTCGGATTCTGTCGGTGAAACACTTAGGTCCAAAGTATAAATCATCCTTTTCTGCTCTATCAATGTGTGCAGAATATCTTCCGGCTGAATGGACAGAAGGGGATCTACTCCTTTCTTTTCCATTGTTGCGCGGACGCGCCTTTCCGGGATTGTTTCTATCTCTTCCGTGATCACGCCCTTTTGGATTAGGCGGAGTCCTGCTCGTGTGCCTTTCTTTATCCTTAGGAGGTGTTCGGGATCTCTCACGTCTGTGAGGTATATCGTATCTTCCGGCTTTCTCAGCTGGGTTTCTCGGGGGTGGCATTGTTTTGCCGTCATTCCGGTATTTTTTCTTCCCGATCGTGGGGTTTGAGTCCACCTTTCGGGGGATGGGATCCGGTTCGGGACGCTTCGTCCCTGTTGTCGGGGTTTTTCTTGTCTTTTCTCGGATCCTCTTTTTTATCCTTTGAATTGTCTGAATCTCCAGGTTCTTCCGGTCCGGGTGCTCCAGCGGCGCAAGTAGCTATTTTGCATAGGGCTGAGTTATCGTGCAGTCTTCCTGATCGCTCTTGGCCCCGCTATTGTTGTTGCAATGCTTTTCCTAGGAAAACATACACCCCTTGAAGTTTTTCACCATTGGAGTACAGGTCATTGTTCAAGATGGCGAACACTGCTTCCGCGTTTTCTGCTGCGGTTTTGTATATTGGTTCGCCTCTGGCATCTTTGCCGTTTACCTGCTTTTGCCAAGATGGGTTGTGGAACCTTTCTTTTGGCGGCAGTACTTCCGGTCTTGCGATTCCGGGTAACCTTGTAGGTTTTATGGCAGATCTATTCTTTCTCTCGTATTCCTCTATTTCTTCCTTCATGACCTTGATGTCATTCTGGGTTTGTTGGAGGTGTTGCCGAGATCTGAGTAGATGTTGCTGTTGCCTTTGGAAAGCTCATCTCCTGGCTTCCAGCATCTCAGGGGGTTCATCTGGTCCCACTGGCGTTTGCAACAGATCCTGTTCTTCTTGTTCTGTCATTATTGGAACAAGGATTTCCTTTGATTTCTTCTCTGCGGGCTTTACTCCGCTTGCATCTCCTACTTCCGGGTTTTCTTCGGCTGCATCAACCAACTTTTTCTTCCGGAGCTTGTATTGGAGCTTTTTGGCGGTTTTATGCTTTTTCTTGGAAGAGGGAGGCTTTTTGACAGGCTCGTCTCCCGTCAATTCCTTGACATTAGGAAATACCGGAGAAGTTTCTCCGTGTTCTCTCTCTTCCTCTGGCGGAGGGGTTTTAGGGCTTTCCTGGCTGCCGGCGTCCGTGGTATCAGCCGGTTTTTCCATTAGTACTTCATGGAATCCCTCTTGAAAGGATTTAACTTTTCTTTCGAAGGCGTCCTCATCTTCGGAATCGAAGTCATCCGATCCGGTTTCCGACTCTAATCTCGCCTCAATGGCGGCTAATACGAGTCGGCTTCCGAGTTCATCGTCATGTTGACGGATGTCGGATCTTCCACCTCCGTGGTGGGTGTGGGATCTTCCGTCTCTGTGACGGGTGTGTTGTTATCTGCCTCTTGCACGGTATTTCCATCATCCGTGTTTTCGGCGACTTCGGATTGCACCATGCCGATAAAGGTAGTATCACTTCTATGTCGGCGATCTGAGCAGAATCCGGGATCATAGTCATCTTCGACTGGGTACAGGGCGGGTGGGATAAATTTGCTTCCACCGCAAAACCCCATTGCTTCTGCAGTTAGTCCGATAAAGATGTTAGCAGATCCGATCGGCAACACGCAGGCACTTACCAGGTGGTTTTGCGCCGGTATGTAGGATCCGTTGTCGAGGAAGCGTCCGACGTCGTCGTCGAACTCCAGGCTTCCGACAATGATTGATCTTCCGATTCCGCCGAGTATCCCAGATCGGAACTTCACGCCTGACGTCGTTTGCCCCACGGTGGGCGCCAACTGTCGAGACATCGTAGTAGTTTTCATAGACGGGGGTGCCATGAGACTACGGTAGAGACGTGGGGTAACGGGATCGCGTGGTGGACAGTGAACACAGGATTTACCCAGGTTCGGTACGTCGCGACAGTATGACGTGCCTACTCCTGCACTTCTCACTAATCAGGACTAAAGCCTGGAAACAGGATTACAATGTGAGGTTTAGATCTAGCTACTCGCAGAGGATCAACTTCTCGGCGAGTTAGCCTACAGCTTCTCTGTTATTCGTTACTTCAATCTATCTCCCGTCCGGCTTTATATAATAGCCGGATTAGGGCTTACAGAATAGGAAACCTAGAAGACTACGGTAACTATAACTTGGAAAGTAAGGAATCCGTCTTCACCTCCAAGCCAGATCACGCGGGTCGTGATCCGGGTCCTTCTAGAATCCGGCTTCTGTGCGTCAAGTTACTGGGCCGCCCAATGGACCATAGCCCACTACCACTTGGGCCACCCTGATAATCCGGCACTTTGACTACCATCTGATATACCCCTATTTGGTATATATCCGACAGCCTTTCTTTTACTTTCATGTTGAGTCAGTAAACCCATTTCTCTTTGTCTCCAGCAAGCATTTGAGTTGTTGTGATCTCATCATCTATATGTTGATTTATTCAATCATGTTTTCTATCCTTCTTTGTTCAGCACATGCTTTATTATATGAATGAATATTACTTTGAAAAGCTATGAATCACTTTAAAAGAATTGCTATAATTAAACATGTTAAGCTCTACAAAATGAGCCTTATTATAAAGACTTCACCTAAGATAAGCAGGATATCATTAAATGTTCTCTGACCAAGAATAAAGTTTGCCATTACCAATTTTGATTCTCTCTTTTGCATCTTTCTTTATGACTCCTTTTACTCGTTTCAAGTTAGGTTATGTGATAGGAAGCTGCTGTCTATAATGATTGGTGCATAGATAGATGTGATGCTTCTTGTCCGTATTTTATTTATCGACTCTTCACTCCATAAATCTGTGGTCATGTTTTTTGAGTTCAGTTTCCCTTGGGGACAAGCGAGGTCTAAGCTTGGGGGGAGTTGATACGTCCATTTTGCATCACTATTTTATATCATAATTTCCTATTATTCATCAATATATTTCATGTTATGATGCATCTCTTATGTTATTTTATCTTATTTTGCATGTTTTATAATTTTTGGAGAATAAACACCGGGACCAGAAATCTAATGGAAAAAGCACCGCCGAGATACCGTATTTCAGAAGATCAGAAGAAGAAGGGGGACATCTAGGGGTTCCTAAAAGTTCAGAGGAGAAACTCAGCCAGAAGGAGAGCCATAGGGGGCCACTAGGGGCCCACACCTAGGGCTGGCACGCCCTCCCCCTGGTCGCGCCACCTAGGAATGTGGCCACCCTGGCCCACCTCTGGGGGGTTCATCTTTGGCGTGCTTGGTGTGATGACCCAGCACACCACTGCATGTGTAGTGCGCAAGTCGGTGACATAATACTCACAGAAGGACTTATCCGTGAATATTACATCTCTCAGAGTGGTATAACAGAAACACAACGGGTCCATGCAAAGCTATAGTATACAAACTCCATTACAAAATCTTGAGAATCTCCCTGATGAATCAAGAAGATCTCATGCAAATGAAACATCAGAAGAAGCAATACGATGATCCAATCTGGAGAAGAACTCTAGCTCGGAACTAATCCACTACGGCTGATGTCAGCCCTAATCTATGGCTTATAACTACTAAGTCCAAGAATGGACTCTACCTACACCTTGATAGCTTGTCCTCCACCAGCTTTGTTGATGATGATGCTTTTACCGACTAAGTAGTAGATCACTCCACCTAGCTCCCTTAGACAGCGATGGCTTCTCGATGACGACTTCAATAGGGCTTCAACTCTAAGCAGGGGGTCAAACGAGATAGAATGAGTAACGAGCGTTACTCAGCAAGTTCATGATATATAGTGGGTAGTTTGATGCACTAACTACGGCTTTAGACTCGAAAGAGTCATAAGCTAATGCAAGGTTTTGTAAAACTTTCTTCAAGAGGTTGCTTTTAATTCTAAAAACTATGCCCGCCAGATCTTCACAGGACTAGAACTTTCATGGAGTTGCCTTTCCTGCGGCGTTCGCAGCTCCTTCCCGGAACAGGGGGTAACATGCCACATCCTTTTACACTCTACAGAGGTGCGTTACTTTACCCATGGACGACCAAGACCATGTTGCACAACCAGGTGTACATTCATGTCCACTCCCACTCAGGTGTGGGGCCCGGTTGTTGGTCCAAGCCAAACCGTGCTTCTCCGCACAACGCATGCCCACCCATTTCTGCCAGCAGGTTGAACGCCTGATTCCACCCCTCACGATGGATATCTACGCGCCCCTGGCAGACCATCATAGACCCGCAGAGTCCGTGGGAATTAAGGGATCCCACCCATGTGCATGTAGTCCCGCAAGACCTACAGCGTACGTCTCTGGCAGTCCGTTGACATGCGAACGAGAAAAGTATCACGACTGACTTACTCCCCCCATAGAAGACCCATGGTTAACGTGAATTTACGGCGCAAGAAACCTGACGACAGTTGTTCTTAATTCCTAGGTAATACGTTCCCATGCAGATGGAACCTTCCTTTGACCTATTCATCTTACCATGGTTCCATCCGCCCACCATATAGAACACTACCACTCGGGTAGTCATTCAAGTAGTCATATTATTATAAAAAATAGGATCATGCATTCTTTTGAGAATAGGTGGTAATACGATAGAGTTTTTGCAAATAGTTTGTTATGAAGTACTGCAAAGGATATGAGCAAGTGATGAACTTGCCTGAAATTGAAATAACTATAATAATCCATGTCTTCGGGGTCAAGGGTCACGTAGAACATCCCGACGTCTGAAAGATAGCAAAGTAGTCCCGGTAAGGACTACGGAAACACTGGCAACATGATACATGCATAATAATGAGATGCAATCGTGAAATACCCTGGAAAAATACCCCAGCTTACAAATGTAAGCCACGTTTGATACGATATCTCAATCTTATGAGTTTTAAGTGAATTGTTTTATTACTTGTGGTGATGTGGTTATTACTTCTTTTAGATTTATATGTGTTTCAATTTTATTTAGCAAACAATTGTTATCTTGTTTAGGTAAAAGTTTTTATTACTTGGTTAAATAACAAAACAACAACACATGGAAAATAATTATTGAATAGATAACATACACATTTTATTTTATGTTCGAAAGTGTAGATCTAATGACAATGAGTTTAGTTGAAAACGATGAGCTAATAAAACTACTCTATCATCACACAACTTGTTAATGACTAGTGATGTTAGGTTTAGTAGGTGCGAATACATGGGGTTTTATTAATAATGAAAATAATGTTTGAGGTAGTTGTTTATGGTTATAATGGAACATGGTAGAAGTTCATTATACTTTTAGAAACAAGTTATAACTTAAACAAAATGTTTTGTGTTTGACATATTTGAGTTGAAAACGCTTTTCTCTTTAATTTAATATACATTTTATGTTTTTCTGAAAATATTTGAATAAGTTATTAATTTTAATTTAATTAAATGACTAGACAAAATATTGCACACATGAAAACTTGAGCAAATGGCTTTGTAAACATCATAGATGAGTTTCATCTATCATTTGGAGAATTTTGGTATATAACTTGTATTTTTCTGATTTTATGAATTATTTATTATTTATCAATATTTATTGTTATTATTTTTATTTTTATTTTATTATAATTTATTTTATTGTTTTCACAGAAAACATTTGTTAGGGAGTATTTTGAAATGCTCAAAATATTTAAATAAAGTTGAAAGAATAATTTACATTTGATTAAATAGTTTTGAATAATTCTAAACCTTATTATCAAAGTTTTATTATTAAAATATTATTTTATAACCATAATTTTAAGACTATAAGTATTATTTAGTTATTTTTCTTAATTACAATACACAAATTATTTATTAGAATTTTATTATTGTTTATTGAAATTTTTAGTAATTTATAGAATTTTATTTATTTTATTCTTTTGTTAAAGAAATGGTCAAGTGACCATTATGCCCCTAGGGCTGACAGGTGGGTCAACCCCTTTAGGGTTGAACCCAACCCACTGGTCTGGCTCGACCAGATCACACATCACACGCGCACCCGCGCTCTCCTCCCTCTCCGTCTCCTCCTCGCACTCGGGCGATTTCTTGGGCGACTGCGTCGCCGTCGCCTCCGGCGAATTACTGCGGCGCCCTCTGGCCGAATCCTCCGCCGTGGCTGAGCGCAATCGACGCGCCACCTCGCCCTCTACCCCCTCCTCCACCTCGATCTGCTTTCCTCCCGCTGTGCCTCTCGAGAACAACCAAACCCTAACCCTAGGTTTCGGGAGCTC
Organism: Alopecurus myosuroides; assembly: GCA_028641055.1. Classification (NCBI taxonomy): domain Eukaryota; kingdom Viridiplantae; phylum Streptophyta; class Magnoliopsida; order Poales; family Poaceae; genus Alopecurus; species Alopecurus myosuroides. Next base: position 482,052,512 of record CM054058.1, read on the forward strand.
GGGGTGCTCCACCCCTCTCCGGTGACCTTGGCTCGTCGAGGTGATTCCTAGATGCTCCTGGGGCTGAGGTGCTGCTGCTGCTACTTGGGTGGCTAGGATTGCGGAGGCGTCGCCGGGACGGCCTCCTGGAGGCAACCGCGGCTCGCCGCCGTGCTCCCCTCACCATCCGGATGTGGTCACCACGATGGTGACCACCTGTAAGTGCCCCTCTCCTCTCTCTGACCCCTACTCTTCCCCTTGCTCTGGAGCCTAGCCCTCGTGCTGGCTCACCCATGCCTTCCCGTGACCTTCTCAATGATCTGGTGATTGATTGGTTGGCCTTTGAATTCACCACATGAGTTATTTTATATTGGAGATATGGAGTTCATGCTTTGTTCTGTGATGAACAATGAATTCTTATTATGCCCCTAATTATTGCTGTTGCTAGATACTGCGAGGTATTGGTGGTTGTTGGCCTTGTGCTAGTAGTGGAAATTTACTTGGGATGTACTCCCAATGCTATTCCTATGAGATGACACCCTTTGGGTTTGCTTCCTGTGATGGATTTCTTGTTACTGACTATTTGATAACAATTCCTATTAACATGTATAGAATTACTAGTGTTCTATGGGTGTGCTAAATTGTTGAGAGGTGTTACTCTGAATATCGTTCAGAGAATATGCCCTCAACAATTGTTTCCAACTTATTGTTTTTATGTCATGATTCCTTGGTTCTGGGGTATCAGATCCTTGGATCTGGTGCCCAGCAACCTTGTGTGTGTGTGGCATAATACAGTGCTCCTGGCTATTGATTTGTCTCAAAATCCCTTTGTGTTCATGTTAACTGAAGAATGCCTTGTTCCTATATTTCAGTTATTTTCTGAATCTTTATACAACCAGATGTGTAGTTGTTGTGTTGAGGTGCTCATCCGGTTGGTTAGTGCCCAGCAACAACCTGTTGGATGTTCTTGTGAGCTAGCTAATTTTATTGGTCCATTTGCTTATGATTTGTGCCCCTCTTTGCCATTAGAACTGGTAAGAACATGGTATCTACTGGATCTTGTTGCCCCTGGAACTATTATCTGATAGGAACTGATACTATTCGATTTATTGCCCCTGCCAGTGATGCAAAAGCTGAGGCACTGATTTAATAAGAACAGATGCTCTCCTTGTGCTTTTAAATCTCCCAGGGATGTGTGTAGCATAGCATCCCTATGCCAGACTGAGGGAAATAAATCCCAGCCCACTCTTCTGTGCATAATTTAGCAAGATACCTTGCTAGGATGTGTGTAGAAATCACCTTAGGGTGTTAAGGTTGTGGCTATGATTTCTTGATGGATCTTGGCTTCTTGATCCACTTCCCCTTGAGCTATATCCTATGTCCTGCTTGCGAGCTTGTTGTGGTTGTGCTTCAGGCCTGCTCCTCTAGCTCCTGGCCTGGCCTTGTTGTGATCTTGCTGGATCTATTACCTGTTGATCAATTCCCAGTAGGGATTTGGGTGGTTTGGTTTGTGGTTCTATCTGTGTTGCTGGAGCTGTGTAGCTCGAGCAGTGAACAGGAGGTGAAATGGACTTGCCTCCCTCCTCTCCACGGCTGTCTGCCCTTTTATCTCTCTCCTGTAGTTGTGACAGCACAGAGGCATGCACCTCTGTGTGAGCTGTGTGCCTGCTTCATACGGTTGAGATCTTTTGCCTGTACATGTGGTGGTATTATCCAGAGATTACCATTATTTTCACCTGCCACTTGTATTTTCCTAGAACTCTGCCTATGATGCTGGTCTGAGGCTTAATCTGATTTGAACAGATACTACATGTAATTTACTTAACCCCATGATGAGATGAGCAGTGCATCACACTGCCAATCTGAGGGTACTAATCCCCACTCACCCATCTTTTCTTTTATTTTCTTTCTTGTTGATTTTGCAGGTACAGAAGATTAATAATTGAAGACTTATTAGGCAAGAATTAGTATAGGAATTTTATATTATAAATGTATACTTGTAATAGAACATGTAATTTTCCATTTGTTGGATTATGTAATAACTTTGTATTATTATTTTATTATCAATAAAGTTTATTCTTTTTCTTTTACAACTTCTCTTAATTAAATTGAATTGAAGAAAGATTTGATTATTGAATGTTTCAAACTTCATTAATAACTAATTGTTCCAATTATCAATTTGAATTCAAATTTCAAATACAAACATTCTTTTGTTTCAAATTTCGAATTGAATCCTCAAACCAAACAACACCTAGAGGTCATGTTGAAATTCCACTCTCTTCCAATATTGGTCTCTCTCTCTCTCTCTCAGAATATCGATGGAACCTCGATCACTCCAGGGTCTAGTATTTGCGAATAAGTCTCAAGTTGCCACTTCTCGCTTGATGATGTCTTAGAGTCAATTACCAGTTTGTTCCTGTATAATCTAACCTAATGATACTCTAGTGTTTAATGTCCTCAGAAATAATCTGCTTACAAGATTGATCAGGTCCTGTACTCAAATTATTCTTGTATGACACCGAACACCAGGATTTCACACCCTCAGTTGATGTCTCCTGATCTTGGCTCCCTCATGGTTTGCTTCTCTTGTAGCCTTGGTCATGCAGGAATGTAGACAAGAGTTTGGAAAGTTCACAGAAAGTGATCAGGGTTTAGTATTGGTTTAAGAAGGTTTGTTTCCTCGTTCAGATTCATCCTTCATGACTGGTGAGATCCTCCTGTTATTCATGACTAACTTGCAGAAGTAAGATCATCAACTGTGTGTTGGATACTCACCCCTCTTCGAGTTCGAGATACCTAGTTGATTTCTCTCAAATCACTTACAGACTTGAGGTTAGACTCGTGGAGAGTTAGTGTTGGCCACAACCAATTATGGTTTGTGTAACCAGATGATTTGGTTTCTGAAGATACTTCTTATAAAGATCATTCCAAATGTACTATTGACTAGATGAACTAGACCTATTTCATCATGTCAAGTGAAACTTTGGTCACTTTGATTCGTTTAAACTTTCGCGCCAAAATTTTCCGTATTTTAGATGCATGCTTTGCAAATGCACATATTAAATTTAGACCCTTATAACTTCCCAAACACTGGGATGTTACAGTATCTCCCCCTTAACAAGAACTTCGTCCCGAAGTTCAACCTCTCTCACGTAAAGATAGGTAGAGAGAACTTCTGTAGACCATTGAATCTTCACAGCTGTTTCTTGTGCTGACCTTGGCATGTGTATCCTCTTGTCTTAATTGTTCCTTTCCATTGTCTTACATAATAATCTAATACTAAGCCTGTGTTTATGACAACTCTGTTTCGTTACTAGATCTTCCTAATGGTCTCACGAAGAACACGTGGTATTTCCACCATATAGTGGATACCCAGTTTCATTCTCCGACGAATAGGTATGGTTTCCTACCTCTCACAACTTTCTGAAGAACAATTGGTTCATCCACCAGGTGATGAATAACCAATAAGATTCTTTCGATACGCTGGATATTGTCTATGGTTTGGACTCCATGTGGTTGAGTCTAATGGTCTCAAGATAAATATTTTTCAAAGAAACTTGTACAAAATAGTGTACACTGACTTAGACTCAATTATTGTTCAAAATATCTTCGAGTTTCCTCGAGTTTTAACTCTTTCCTATAGGTGACTATAACCTATTCCACTGGTTACTTCCTATGGTCCTTCTATATCTTTGGGGTTTTGACTTCTATGGGACAATTCTATAAGTTTATTTATCAACTTCTACATTTTTTTCTTCTAAGATATAACTACTCATGTGTTTCCCTTCTGATCACTGGTTGTATATCTCCATGTGCTCATGGGGTTTGTCACCAACTCCAAGCAGGATATGGAATGTGGTCCATTCCCATCAGTGACTTTATTGATCTTCTGCCTTCTTGACTTCAAGGAATTCCAGAGCTTTGGTGATTGCTTCAATCTACTGATAACTCAGACCGCTCTCATATTAATCCTATACCCTCTAGACCAGTAACATCAAGATAGAACTCAATGTTTGCACATGCATTTGCACATCAAGTTCAATCTTCATGTACAGATCTAGTCAATCAAAGATCCAAATAAGAAGCAATAAGTCCCAAATGCAGTTATCACTCATGCATCAAAAGCCTGTGAAATAATTGTACTTTGAGTAGAACATCTCAAGTACCAAGGCTCTTAAATGCTATACACTACAAGTAGGTACATATTACCTTGTAATCCTAGTCTACACAACCACTCCTTGCCTCGGTAATTACTCCAATTGCATGCCTTACTGCAATGGAATAAACTCAGACAAAATGATCCTATAGTAGTTGTTGTCTAACTTGGTTCCATATAGGACTAAGTATTATGTAATTTAATTACTTCATCTTGATCATGATAAGCTTCTCATGGTATCTGTTGATCCTTCAGGTTGTTGATCACATCGTAGGAGTAGTAATGTAGCTTCCATCAATGCTTATGCCTTCTCCTAATTCTACATTATACTATACTATACTAATTCACCTCTAGACTTGATAACAAAGGATATGGTATATATCCCATAGTTACCATGATCCAATGACTCTTCATGATTCTCAAATGTACCTTCTTGATAATTCCTATACTTATTCTATACCATGTTGTACTCCATCCTATTCATTCATAGAATGGGGTAATCATCACTTTGACTTAAGCATCTCTGATTATGTCAGAACTCTCTTTTTCTCAATAAAACTGATACATGCTAGACTTCTAACTATTCATACCTAGGTATAAAGAAAATAGATAAGTAGATTTACTCCATTTGAGTAAGAAAATTCTATACAAGTATGATCATATCATTCTCAAGTGGATGATCATCATAGTTGTAGGAAATGTGGTTTAGATAAGATGGCTTCCTATAGTCTTTACCAACCTACAGATCTCCTAAAAGGTTTTAAACCTAAGGTCGCTTCGCTCTGATACAACTGTGAAGACCCAGCACACCACAGCATGTGTAGTGCGCAAGTCGGTGACATAATACTCACAGAAGGACTTATCCGTGAATATTACATCTCTCAGAGTGGTACAACAGAAACACAGCGGGTCCAGGCAAAACTATAGGATACAAACTCCATTACAAAATCTTGAGAATCTTCCTGATGAATCAAGAAGATCTCATGCAAATGAAACATCAGAAGAAGCAATACGATGATCCAAGCTGGAGAAGAACTCTAGCTCGGAACTAATCCACTACGGCTAATGTCAGCCCTAATCTATGGCTTATAACTACTAAGTCCAAGAATGGACTCTACCTACACCTTGATAGCTTGTCCTCCACCAGCGTTGTTGATGATGATGCTTTTACCGACTAAGTAGTAGATCACTCCACCTAGCTCCCTTAGACAGCGATGGCTTCTCGATGACGACTTCAATAGGGCTTCAACTCTAAGCAGGGGGTCAAACGAGATAGAATGAGTAACGAGCGTTACTCAGCAAGTTCATATAGTGGGTAGTTTGATGCACTAACTACGGCTTTAGACTCGAAAGAGTCATAAGCTAATGCAAGGTTTTGTAAAACTTTCTTTAAGAGGTTGCTTTTAATTCTGAAAACTATGCCCGCCAGATCTTCATAGGACTAGAACTTTCATGGAGTTGCCTTTCCTGTGGCGTTCGCAGCTCCTTCCCGGAACAGGGGGTAACATGCCACATCCTTTTACACTCTGCAGAGGTGCGTTACTTTACCCATGGACGACCAAGACCATGTTGCACAACCAGGTGTACATTCCTGTCCACTCCCACTCAGGTGTGGGGCCCGGTTGTTGGTCCAAGCCAAACCGTGCTTCTCCGCACAACGCATGCCCACCCATTTCTGCCAGCAGGTTGAACGCCTGATTCCAACCCTCACGATGGATATCTACGCGCCCCTGGTAGACCATCATAGACCCGCAGAGTCCGTGGGAATTAAGGGATCCCACCCATGTGCATGTAGTCCCGCAAGACCTACAGCGTACGTCTCTGGCAGTCCGTTGACATGCGAACGAGAAAAGTATCACGACTGACTTACTCCCCCCATAGAAGACCCATGGTTAACGCGAATTTACGGCGCAAGAATCCTGACGGCAGTTGTTTTTAATTCCTAGGTAATACGTTCCCATGCAGATGGAATCTTCCTTTGACCTATTCATCTTACCATGGTTCCATCCGCCCACCATATAGAACACTACCACTCGGGTAGTCATTCAAGTAGTCATATTATTATAAAAAATAGGATCATGCATTCTTTTGAGAATAGGTGGTAATACGATAGGGTTTTTGCAAATAGTTTGTTATGAAGTACTGCAAAGGATATGAGCAAGTGATGAACTTGCCTGAGATTGAAATAACCATAATAATCCATGTCTTCGGGGTCAAGGGTCACGTAGAACATCCCGACGTCTGAAAGATAGCAAAGTAGTCCCAGTAAGGACTACGGAAACACTGGCAACATGATACATGCATAATAATGAGATGCAATCGTGAAATACCCTGGAAAAATACCCCAACTTACAAATGTAAGCCACGTTTGATACGATATCTCAATCTTATGAGTTTTAAGTGAATTGTTTTATTACTTGTGGTGATGTGGTTATTACTTCTTTTAGATTTATATGTGTTTCACTTTTATTTAGCAAACAATTGTTATCTTGTTTAGGTAAAAGTTTTTATTACTTGGTTAAATAACAAAACAACAACACATGGAAAATAATTATTGAATAGATAACAGACACATTTTATTTTATGTTCGAAAGTGTAGATCTAATGACAATGAGTTTAGTTAAAACGATGAGCTAATAAAACTACTGTATCATCACACAACTTGTTAATGACTAGTGATGTTAGGTTTAGTAGGTGCGAATACATGGGGTTTTATTAATAATGAAAATAATGTTTGAGGTAGTTGTTTATGGCTATAATGGAACATGGTAGAAGTTCATTATACTTTTAGAAACAAGTTATAACTTAAACAAAATGTTTTGTGTTTGACATATTTGAGTTGAAAACGCTTTTCTCTTTAATTTAATATACATTTTATGTTTTTCTGAAAATATTTGAATAAGTTATTAATTTTAATTTAATTAAATGACTAGACAAAATATTGCACACATGAAAACTTGAGAAAATGGCTTTGTAAACATCATAGATGAGTTTCATCTATCATTTGGAGAATTTTGGTATATAACTTGTATTTTTCTGATTTTATGAATTATTTAATATTTATCAATATTTATTGTTATTATTTTTATTTTATTATAATTTATTTTATTGTTTTCACAGAAATAATTTGTTAGCGAGTATTTTGAAATGCTCAAAATATTTAAATAAAGTTGAAATAATAATTTACATTTGATTAAACAGTTTTGAATAATTCTAAACCTTATTATCAAAGTTTTATTATTAAAATATTATTTTATAACCATAATTTTAAGACTATAAGTATTATTTAGTTATTTTTCTTAATTACAGCACACAAATTATATTTTATTATTGTTTATTGAAATTTTTAGTAATTTATAGAATTTTATTTATTTTATTCTTTTGTTAAAGAAATGGTCAAGTGACCATTATGCCCCTAGGGCTGACAGGTGGGTCAACCCCTTTAGGGTTGAACCCAACCCACTGGTCTGGCTCGACCAGACCACACAGCACACGCGCACCCGCGCTCTCCTCCCTCTCCGTCTCCTCCTCGCACTCGGGCGATTTCTTGGCCGACTGCGTCGCCGTCGCCTCCGGCGAATTACTGCGGCGCCCTCTGGCCGAATCCTCCGTCGTGGCTGAGCGCAATCGACGCGCCACCTCGCCCTCTACCCCCTCCTCCACCTCGATCTGCTTTCCTCCCGCTGTGCCTCTCGAGAACAACCAAACCCTAACCCTAGGTTTCGGGAGCTCGGGGTGCTCCACCCCTCTCCGGTGACCTTGGCTCGTCGAGGTGATTCCTAGATGCTCCTGGGGCTGAGGTGCTGCTGCTGCTACTTGGGTGGCTAGGGTTGCGGAGGCGTCGCCGGGACGGCCTCCTGGAGGCAACCGCGGCTCGCCGCCGTTCTCCCCTCACCATCCGGATGTGGTCACCACGATGGTGACCACCTGTAAGTGCCCCTCTCCTCTCTCTGACCCCTACTCTTCCCCTTGCTCTGGAGCCTAGCCCTCGTGCTGGCTCACCCATGCCTTCCCGTGACCTTCTCAATGATCTGGTGATTGATTGGTTGGCCTTTTAATTCACCACATGAGTTATTTGATATTGGAGATATGGAGTTCATGCTTTGTTCTGTGATGAACAATGAATTCTTATTATGCCCCTAATTATTGCTGTTGCTAGATACTGCGAGGTATTGCTGGTTGTTGGCCTTGTGCTAGTAGTGGAAATTTACTTGGGATGTACTCCCAATGCTATTCCTATGAGATGACACCCTTTGGGTTTGCTTCCTGTGATGGATTTCTTGTTACTGACTATTTGATAACAATTCCTATTAACATGTATAGAATTACTAGTGTTCTATGGGTGTGCTAAATTGTTGAGAGGTGTTACTCTGAATATCGTTCAGAGAATATGCCCTCAACAATTGTTTCCAACTTATTGTTTTTATGTCATGATTCCTTGGTTCTGGGGTATCAGATCCTTGGATCTGGTGCCCAGCAACCTTGTGTGTGTTTGGCATAATACAGTGCTCCTGGCTATTGATTTGTCTCAAAATCCCTTTGTGTTTATGTTAACTGAAGAATGCCATGTTCCTATATTTCAGTTATTTTCTGAATCTTTATACAACCAGATGTGTAGTTGTTGTGTTGAGGTGCTCATCCGGTTGGTTAGTGCCCAGCAACAACCTGTTGGATGTTCTTGTGAGCTAGCTAATTTTATTGGTCCATTTGCTTATGATTTGTGCACCTCTTTGCCATTAGAACTGGTAAGAACATGGTATCTACTAGATCTTGTTGCCCCTGGAACTATTATCTGATAGGAACTGATACTATTCGATTTATTGCCCCTGCCAGTGATGCAAAAGCTGAGGCACTGATTTAATAAGAACAGATGCTCTCCTTGTGCTTTTAAATCTCCCAGGGATGTGTGTAGCATAGCATCCCTATGCCATACTGAGGGAAATAAATCCCAGCCCACTCTTCTGTGCATAATTTAGCAAGATACCTTGCTAGGATGTGTGTAGAAATCACCTTAGGGTGTTAAGGTTGTGGCTGTGATTTCTTGATGGATCTTGGCTTCTTGATCCACTTCCCCTTGAGCTATCTCCTATGTCCTGCTTGCGAGCTTGTTGTGGTTGTGCTTCAGGCCTGCTCCTCTAGCTCCTGGCCTGGCCTTGTTGTGATCTTGCTGGATCTATTACCTGTTGATCAATTCCCAGTAGGGATTTGGGTGGTTTGGTTTGTGGTTCTATCTGTGTTGCTGGAGCTGTGTAGCTCGAGCAGTGAACAGGAGGTGAAATGGACTTGCCTCCCTCCTCTCCACGGCTGTCTGCCCTTTTATCTCTCTCTTGTAGTTGTGACAGCACAGAGGCATGCACCTCTGTGTGAGCTGTGTGCCTGCTTCATACGGTTGAGATCTTTTGCCTGTACATGTGGTGGTATTATCCAGAGATTACCATTATTTTCACCTGCCACTTGTATTTTCCTAGAACTCTGCCTATGATGCTGGTCTGAGGCTTAATCTGATTTGAACAGATACTACATGTAATTTAGTTAACCCCATGATGAGATGAGCAGTGCATCACACTGCCAATCTGAGGGTACTAATCCCTACTCACCCATCTTTTCTTTTATTTTCTTTCTTGTTGATTTTGCAGGTACAGAAGATTAATAATTGAAGACTTATTAGGCAAGAATTAGTATAGGAATTTTATATTATAAATGTATACTTGTAATAGAACATGTAATTTTCCATTTGTTGGATTATGTAATAACTTTGTATTATTATTTTATTATCAATAAAGTTTATTCTTTTTCTTTTACAACTTCTCTTAGTTAAATTGAATTGAAGAAAGATTTGATTATTGAATGTTTCAAACTTCATTAATAACTAATTGTTCCAATTATCAATTTGAATTCAAATTTAAAATACAAACATTCTTTTGTTTCAAATTTCGAATTGAATCCTCAAACCAAACAACACCTAGAGGTCATGTTGAAATTCCACTCTCTTCCAATATTGGTCTCTCTCTCTCTCTCTCAGAATATTGATGGAACCTCAATCACTCCAGGGTCTAGTATTTGCGAATAAGTCTCAAGTTGCCACTTCTCGCTTGATGATGTCTTAGAGTCAGTTACCAGTTTGTTCCTGTATAATCTAACCTAATGAAACTCTAGTGTTTAATGTCCTCAGAAATAATCTGCTTACAAGATTGATCAGGTCCTGTACTCAAATTATTCTTGTATGACACCGAACACCAGGATTTCACACCCCTCAGTTGATGTCTCCTGATCTTGGCTCCCTCATGGTTTGCTTCTCTTGTAGCCTTGGTCATGCAGGAATGTAGACAAGAGTTTGGAAAGTTCACAGACAGTGATCAGGGTTTAGTATTGGTTTAAGAAGGTTTGTTTCCTCGTTCAGATTCATCCTTCATGACTGGTGAGATCCTCCAGTTATTCATGACTAACTTGCAGAAGTAAGATCATCAACTGTGTTTTGGATACTCACCCCTCTTCGAGTTCGAGATACCTAGTTGATTTCTCTCAAATCACTTACAGACTTGAGGTTAGACTCGTGGAGAGTTAGTGTTGGCCACAACCAATTATGGTTTGTGTAACCAGATGATTTGGTTTCTGAAGATACTTCTTATAAATATCATTCCAAATGTACTATTGACTAGATGAACTAGACCTATTTCATCATGTCAAGTGAAACTTTGGTCACTTTGATTCGTTTAAACTTTCGCGCCAAAATTTCCCGTATTTTAGATGCATGCTTTGCAAATGCACATATTAAATTTAGACCCTTATAACTTCCCAAACACTGGGATGTTACACTTGGCCCCCGGGGAACCCTAAGCCCCATTCCATCTTCTAAGAATTATTCCGCAGCCGCCTCGGGGCGGAAAACTCCCGAGTGAGAAAAGCTCTCTGGCAGGGAGAAATCTGTCGAGGAAATTCCTCTCCGGAGAGGGGAAATCACCGCCATCGTCACCGTCATCACTCCGAGCATCATCAAGATCGTCATCATCATCATCGCCACCACCAGCACCATCACCCTCATCATCCACCTTCATCCCGCTGTGACAATTAGGGGTCTCTATCGTTGTTTTGCATTAGATCTCTCTCCCGGTGTAGATTACTTGTTAGTAGTTGCTGCTTGTTAGATTTATCGGTGTTTGCACTTTATGACCTGATTGTTATCATCCATTATATCACCTCTGATCATGATCCATATGATGTGTTGTGAGTAGTTCATGTTGTTCTCGAGGACATGGGAGAAGTCAAGTTGTTAGTAGTGAAGTAATGTTGAGTAATATTTAATGTTTGATATTTAAGTTGTGGTGTTATTCTCCTAGTGGTGTCATGTGAACGTCAACTACATGATACTTCACCATTTATGGGCCTAGGGGAATGCATCATGTATCTGGCTACTAACTGTGGGGTTGCCGGAGTGACAGAAACCTAAACCCCCTCTAGGAAACCATTACACGAGGGAGTGTAGGATCCCGGAGTTTAAAGCTATGGTTAGATTTATTTCTTAATTACTTTCTTGTAGTTGCGGATTCTTGCAGGGGTATAATCACAAGTATGTATTAGTCTTGGATGGGACGGTACATTAGCATAGATTCACCCACACAACACTTATCAAAACACCAAAATTATTCAACTGCATGGAACAAAAGCACTTGACAGAAACCTCCCGTGTGTCCTCAAGAACGTTTGTTAATCATAAGTAAACTCACCGGCTTGTCCTTTGCTGAAGAAAGGATTGGGCCACTTGCTGCACTTATTATTACTGCATTTTATTTACTCGCACTTTATTTATCTCCAATAAACGTTCATCGAAACCGCTTGAAAACACCTTCTGCTCGTCATTGGGTTCGACACTATTATTTATCGAAAGAACTACGATACACCCCCTATACTTGTGGATCATCAGATACCATTAAAGAATTCTTTAATCATGTTAGTAAGCATGAAAATTTAGAGGAAAAATCTATAGTAGAGCTTGCTCCAAATTATGAGACTGTTGCAACTTCTATGTTTCACATGTTAGAAGCTAGGTTTGTTAACCTTCATCCCGTATTGCAGCATATGTTCCTCAACTTGAATAATATTGAAGACATCGAGAATAGAAATTTTATTTTAGAAACCATGCTTAAAGAATTTGGAGATATTGCTACAAAAGGTAGAAAAGTGTTCGATCTTTTCAATATGCTAGGCTCATGTGTAGATGTTGTTGGTACTCTCGAAAAATCTGAACCTCAAAATGAAAATGAGGAGAAAATACCAATTCCCTTTAAACTGATGGCATTGCATGAAGCCCAAGAAAATTTGATTGGATTGTTCCTGAGAATTTATTTGATGAGAATAGTAAGCCTAAAAGTTCTAAGAGACGAGCCTCTGAACGTCACTTAGATAAAATAAAATGCATTATTAAGGAATTGCCAAATCTCAATTTGAATGTTTCTTCACTTGAAAACACTTGAATCCACTTTTCATGGCCTAGCTAAAAGGCGTTAAAGAAAAACACTTCTTGGGAGATAACCCATGTTTTTTTTGCTTTGTTTTTCTCTGTTTTCTTTGAGTCAAGGGGTTGTATACTTATTTAGCAACTCCTTTGTATATTTCTTTTCATGTTTTAGTAGTGCCAAGTAAGGTTTCCGACGAGAGTTAGAGTTGGTTTTTGGATTTCTGCACAGGAAACAGATTTGTGTTGTCCACCGTACAAAATCTTATATTCACAGAAAAAATCCAAATGTCCTAAAATTTCTTGTGCTTATTCCTTGTCTAATTCTGCAACTTTTTTGTCCTTTAAGTTTTTTTATCTGAGCAATGGAAGTGCCTCGAAAAAATCCGTCTTTACAGAATGTTCTGGTTTTGACAGATTCTACCATTTTTCTTGCATTGGCTCTTTTACGATGTCCAGTGGATTTCTTTGCTTCAGGAAACATCAGTGGCTGTAGATAATGTTTAAAAGTATCAATAGCACTTATTCCATACAGAATCAATGGATTTTTAATTGTTGCACTAACCCTCTAACGTGAATTACTCTTTGAGTGTGGTGTGAAGGAAGTTTTCAAGGGTCAAGAGAAGAGGGTGATATATGTGATCAAGAAGATTGCAAGGTCAAAGCTTTGGGATGCCCCCGTGGTTCATCCAAGCATTTTTTTAGAAGAATCAAGCATCTAAGCTTGGGGATGCCCAAGGCACCCCCTTCTTCATCAACCATCTATGAGGTCACTTCTAGTGAAACTATATTTTTATTCGGTCACATCATATGAAGTTCACTTGGAGCGTATGTTTGTTTTTATTTCCTTTTATTTTGTTTTCTTTTGTTTTCCTTACTGCAATAATATAGTTGGAACCTAGCATCCTTGTTTGGGAGAGAGACACACTCCGCTTTGTCGTTTGAATACATGCTATGCTAGTATTCTTCGTTTTTCTTCTAGTTGTTGTGAAAATTCTTGTTTAGCTCTTGTTTTTATTGCATCTCTTATTCAGAGCTGTTAGTTTTAGTAGTGCTATGTGAGTACTATTATGTTTTCTTGCTGTATCATGTAGATAATTTTTGTTAAAGCAAGTCTTGTATGGTGCTTGTTGGAAAAGAAACTACTTCTTGAAGTAGAATTTTTAACGATGCAAGTAGAAGCTTGTATAGACTGTGGCTAGAATTTTTCATATCATGCTAGATGTTATTTAAGTTCTAAATCCTTTTGGTTATTGAGTAGCATGATTAGCCTCTAATATCTGAGAGTGTTTAATGTGCCATTGAAAGAATCATGAGTTGTTCTTGTCATATTGAAGCATAAATTTGTGGTATTCTCTTTTGAATGTTTTATTTGGTTGACTTGACACATGCTCACACCATATTTATGATTACAAACCAGTCACTAATAGCCTCCATGATAATCTAGTTTTTGAACTTGTGGTACCACTTATGCTTTGATTAATGATGTTTATGTCGCTATGCATGATTACGGCTCTTATGCTCTCTTGATTTGTCGCTCCCAGTCTTTTGCTAGCCTCCACTTCTACTGAGTATGAGCTCTACTCGTGCAATCCAACTCCCCAAAACCAAAATTTTCCCATTGTGTCCACCATACTTACCTACATGTGGTATTTAACTGCCACTCCAAGTAAATTGCTCATGTGTTACCTTTAAAACCTTCAAAATTACTCCTGCTTTTTGTTCCTGTTTTTGCTCATGAGGACGTAAATAGAGAATCTTTATCTCACTTGTTTATTTGATTTCACACCATGTACTACTGTCTTCATCCTCTTATCCAATTGATAGAAGAGCTGGCAGCGGGGTGCCCAACCCCAAATTAATAACACAAATTCTCTTGACTATTTTTTGCCCCTGATTTATCAGTTTGAACATAATTGTGTAAACAAAAGAGAAAGATGGATGACCTTCTACGGCAGTTGCGTCCTTCATATGGGAGCCGTTCTTGTGAAGTATAGTTGGCCTGTGACGTATTGTATTGTCTGTTTACCATTAGTTGACATTAGCATACACCTCCCTAAATATAGACACTCCTCCACGATATGTGATTGTTGGCAGGCACCCGGGGATTTGGTTAGCCATGGTTTGTGTAAGATGGATGGAAGGAGTGTCAAACATTTTAGGCCCAGTTCTTGGTCAGCTTAAAAAATAAGCTGCCCCTCCCCTGCTTCCCCATAAGCCAGATGTCTTATTACTCGAGGCTTCTAGTTTAGTTATGATATAACTAGTTTAGAAGTCTAGAGTAATAAGCTAGCGGGCTTATGGGAGAAGCTGGGGAGGGGACGGCTTATTTTATAAGCTCGCAAAAGAACAGGGCCTTATATCTTTGTTTAATAAAATAAAAGCTCTAGCACATGACTGATCAATGCTTCCCTCTGTGAATGGCCTTTCTTTTACTTTTATGTTGAGTCTCCATCTTCTAACTTTATGCACAGTTGAGAGAGCATAGTTGCCATTCTGATTTTTATGTGCATTTGTCCCAAAAACAATATTAATTGATTCATGATGTGTTATTGCTTGTTCTATAATTATTTGTTATAGTCTTCCTCATGAACTTTGAAGGTGTCTTGGCATTTATGTTTTGCCCCACTCTTAAGGACTAGTGAAATATCATTTTTCCATGATTTCTCCATACTTGAAACAAACATATAACTTTTGATGCATTGCTACTCATGATCTTTTATTTGTGTAACTTCCATGATGCAAGGTGATTGCTATGCTTTATTATTAATGTTTTAATTATCATGCTTATGTTAAAGTTCTATGATCTCAGCTTACATATGCTTCTACATTATTGATGATCAAGTTTATGTTGGTAGCATGTTACCTCAGAAATTATGTGTTTTTATCGTTTACCTACTCGAGGATGAGTAGGAACCAAGATTGGGGATGTTGATACGTTATAAACGTATCCTTAATTTCTGATGTTCCATGTTGTTTTCTTATTGTTTCCCATATGTTTCCTATACACTTTATGTTATTTTTATCGATTTTCTGGACTAAGAGGTGCCACGAGCCAGTTTCCTGTTTTCTGTTGTTTTTAGTTTCAGAAAAGTTGTTGCGGAAATATTCTCGAAATTGGAAAATTCGAAGCCCGGAAGTCTTAGAATTCCCGAAGGTTTTATGGAGTCCCGAAGAGACCCAGAGAGGGGCCAGCGTGTCCCCCTGGCCGCGCCATCGGGTGGTGTGGGCCCCCCCAGGCCTCCACCGCCTTTGCCCTTT
This sequence comes from Alopecurus myosuroides, assembly GCA_028641055.1. NCBI lineage: Eukaryota > Viridiplantae > Streptophyta > Magnoliopsida > Poales > Poaceae > Alopecurus > Alopecurus myosuroides. The sequence continues at coordinate 482,068,360 of CM054058.1, forward strand.
CTCCTATTTATTCCCACCCGGGACGTAAAACCTAAAGATATACCACTTCGTCCCGAGAAACACCCGAGGCCACCGTCTTCGTCATCCCGAGACCGGGAGGGTTCTAGAGCTCTCCCCGGCACCCTGCCGGGAGGGAAATTCATCACAAGAGGGGTCTACACCACCACGCCCTCCTCCGAGGTGATGCGTGAGTAGTTCATCCCTGGATTACGGGTCCATAGCAGTATCTAGATGGTTGTTCTCTCCACTTTGTACCTCATGTTTAGATCTCGTGAGCTGTCTCACATGATCGAGATCATCTTTATGTAATGCTACATATTGTATTTGCTGGGATCCGATGAATGAGGAATGCTATGTCTTTTGATTATCAATATATCGTGTTATCTTCATGCATATGTTATTTCTGATCTTGAGTGCTCTCCGTTATTAGTAGATGCTCTGGCCAAGTAGATGCTAGTAACTCCATGAGGGAGTATTTATGCTCAATAGTGGGTTCATGCCTCCTTTGCATCTGTGCTCGAGTGACAGAAACGTTACGAATGGAGGATGTGTTTTTTCCATTAGGGAGAAAACAACAATGCTTTGTCTAAGGATGATTTTATTGTTTACATTACACACTTTGCTTAATGCAATTATCTGTTGCTTGCAACTTAATACCCAACGTTTGTTTGGATGATATTCGGAGGGTGGATTTTTAGTCATAGATGCAGTTGGATGACGGTCTATTTATCTTGTTGTAATGCCCGCATTAATCACGTAGTAATCTTTATGTCTTGCATATGCACTACGGTGCAGCCATCATTTCTGTCAATTGCCCAACTGTAATTTGTTCACCACACATGTTATTTATCTTTCACGGAGAGACACCACTAGTAAACTGTGGACCCCGATCCATTTTCCACATACTTATAAAACACCTATTGCTTTCATACTTCTCCTACTATTTTCTACAACATACGTTTAACCTCTTTGTGTTCAGAAAAACCGGTGAGATTGACAACTTCACTGCTTCATTGGGGCAAAGTGATTTGATAGTGTTGTGTAGATTCCACATTGCTGCTGAATCGGTAGTGTGCCCTGCCACCTCAGCTGCATCAACCTTCAGAGATTGCTTGTCCTCCTACTGGTCGATTCAACCTTGGTTTCTTTTCTGAGGGAAAACTTGCTGCTGCACTCTTCACACCTTGCGCTTGGGGTCTCCCAACGAGCGTGCGTCCACACTCCATCATCGCTTCACACAAAATTCTCTGTTCTCCCGAACACATTTGTATCACTTCTAGGTTACCTTATTCCGCTTCAATCCTATTATATCCTAGGGAGTTAACCAGCTTGAGCCCATTAAGCATCGCCAAAGCTTCAACTACCACCATCGATGAAACATGTGGTGCATAAATAGAGGCTGAAGCAACACAAATACTCTGTCTATCGCGCAGGATTGCACCAGTAGAGCCTGAATGATCATCTTCTGAAAATGCAGCATCCATATTTAGTTTCAGAAAACTAGAACGGGGTTTAGTCCATATCCTTTTATTCCTTGTAAATCCAGATTGATGCCATGATGCTGAGTTCACAGCGATCGCTCTGGTTGAATTAACACAATGGTTTAGTGGAGGGACAGTCTCCCCATGACAGAGTTGCCGTCTAATCCATCAAATATACCAAGCTACCACGGCTACCACTTCGTGTACTTTAGTGTTATCATATCCGGGCAGTGGAATAGATACTGATTTGAGAATGGCATCCAAAACTGCTGCTCCTGACCGGTCATCTCGGACTTCCTCATTGATTGTACTTTCCAATCGCAATAGTTTCCAAACGATTTCAACTTCGGTGCATTTAAATAACATATGCAGCATATCCTCAGATCCCGAGTTACAAATAGGAAATATACTCGAATCTCCTATATGGATATTAAAAATATACCTTTGAGTGGTAATATTCCATGCATAATTCTCCAACAAAAAATACGAACCTTGGCAGGAAGCTGTAAGTTCCACAATTTTTTCCATGCAGGGTTATTTAGTGCAGTACCTTGAATCAGAGAGCAGGAAGTGACTCCATTAAACTGATGTTTCCACTCAATATGGTAAGCAGACCGTACCTAAAATAATCTCGTACTGGTTCCATTCCATCCCGTAAAATCCTCAAACGCATTAAGATTTAAAGGAATTTCAAGAATTCTGTTAACATCTCTTGGGTGGAATATGGTTAGAACAAGGTCCTCATCCCATCCGTCTGAAATTGGACCAATCAGTTCTAACACCTTAGTCAAGATACAATCCCCTCTAAGAGAAATAATCCTCCTATTGGGACTGTTATGAATCCATGGATCCCTCCAGATGTCCACCAAATTTCCATTACGAATACGCCATATGTGACCTCGCTTAAAAGTTTGGATGCCCGCTACAATACTTTGCCACATGAAAGATGATCCTGCTTTCGGACCAGCACTAAGAATATCCCCACTTGGGTAATATTTAGCTCTAAATATTTGGGCACATAACGAGTTTGGTTCATCAATAAGTCGCCAAACCTGTTTAGCAAGCATGGCAAGGTTAAAAGAGTGGAAGTCAGGAAATCCCATACCTTCATCCTTTTTTGGAAAACATAGCTTCCACCATGCATACCAATGCATTTTCTTTCCTTGATCATCATCTCCCCACCAAAACTGAGAAATGACATCAGTCATATTCTTACAAATCTTCTTTGGTAAAAGGAACACTGACATTGCGTAAACTGGAGTAGACTGAGCCACGGATTTTAGTAAAACCTCTTTCCCCCAATAGATAATTGTTTTTCCTTCCATCATTTGATCCTTTGTATAAGGCTCTCCCCACAATGCTTAAAACAATCATTTCTATCCGCACCCACAAGGGCAGGGAGATCCAAATATTTGTCTGAAATAGCTTCAGTGCTAATATGTAATGTGTTACATATGGTCACCTTGTCATTAACATTCGTGTTTGGGCTGAAAAAGATGCTTGATTTCGCCAGACTAATCATTTGTCCCGAATTTGCACAATAGTCATCAAGAACTTGTTGCAATGAGGTTGCATTATTCAAATCTGCTTTCAATAGGATCAAGAAATCATCATCAAATAATAGGTGAGAAACTGACGGTGCATTCCTGCATTCCTTAACCCCTTCTATGCCACCAACCTCCTCTTCTCGAACAGGCAACTCGATAATCCTTCCGCACACAAAAGAAACAAATATGGAGATAGAGGGTCTCCCTGTCAAATATCTCTAGTTGGGAGAAAACTTTCTGTCAATTGGGAATTAACCCTGACATAATAAGAAACTGAGGTAACACAATTCATCACCAGCTGAACCCAATTAATATCAAATTCTAGTCTGATCATCATCTCTCTCAAGAAATCCCATTCCACGCGATCATACGCCTTATGCATATCCAACTTAATTGCACACAAACCAGAATTCCCCTTCCGCTTATTCTTTATTTTATGTACACGTTCATACGCAACAAGAACATTATCCGTGATCAATCTCCCAGGCACAAACACACTCTGGGTGGGGGAAATAATCTCGGGTAGTATAATCTTTAATATTGCTGCAAGCATCTTTGAGATAATTTTATAGATAACATTGCATAAAGAAATAGGACGAAACTGAGATACCTCTTCTGGATTTTTTCAGTTTTCGGGATCACCATCGTTTCGTTCCAGCTAGAGGGGATTACTTTATTATTTATCACGCTCAGCACTGCATGTGTTATATCATCACCAACCAAATGCCAGAATTTTTTGTAGAACAGAGCATGTAAACCATCCGGACCCGGGGCCTTTAGATCACCAATACTAAACACGACTCTCCTAACATCATCCACCGTAAAATGAGCTATGAGTCCATCATTCATATCCTCTGTAACTCTCAGTGTGATTTTTTCAATGAAATCCCGAACTATAACATTATTCTGTAGAAAACAATTGTGTCAATTAATCCAATATGATCGGGTTTAGTGCATCCGTACCTTCGACAAAATTCCCATTGAGGTCTTTTAGCTTCTTAATAAATTTTCTTTTTTTTCCATGCAGTAGCAAAGTTATGGAAGAAAGTAGTGTTCTTGTCCCCGTTTTGCAACCAATTTTCCCTAGCTCGCTGATTCCACTTGATTTCTTCTTGTTCGAAAATCTTTTCTATAAGGTGAGCAAGTTCATATTTTTTCGCTTGCGACTCAGGAGTAATTGGGCCACGCATGACAAACTCAAACTCCCGTTGGGCCTTGCGCAAACGGTGTGTGGGCTTCTGAAGGGCCCTTTTGTCCCATGCGTGCAGCCCGACATGCATGGCTTTCAAACGGCCAACAACGTCGATCACGTCCAGGTCAGCACCGGCCGCATTCCAGTGTTCCTCCACCATGCTGCCAAAGCCATCCTCTTTAAGCCATCTTGCTTTAAACTTCTGTAATTTTTTCCTAGGAATCCCATTATAACCTGCATAAAACTCTCTATCCATTAGAATCGGCCAATGATAAGAATGATTATATCCAAGGTGAATAATAGCCGCTCGGGATTGCATTTGTCTCTAAATTGTATTTGCTAATCCTCTATCCAATCTTTCTCTCATATTGCCTCTATCCACGTAATCTGGTCACCAATAAATCCCAAATCATCAAGGCCACAAGTATCCAAAGCTTGTTGAAAAGCGTCAATAAATCTTTGAGGCCTAGTATTGCCCCTTCTTTATCATGAGAAAAGAGTATCTCATTAAGATCACCCATTGCAAGCCAAGGAAGATTATTCTGTTGGTAAATCGCCCGTAATCTGTTCCACGTTTTGTATTTATCTTCCCAATGAAGTTCTCCGTAAATCCCAGTAAATCTCCAGGTCCTGTTTTTCTCTTCCTCGATAATAACATCAATATAATTTTGGCACACATAAGACTATGTCGGTTTAACTTCCTTTTTCCAACACAAAAGAATTCCACCTCGTCTACCATCACTCGGTTGAATAATAGAAAAATCCATCTTCACCCTCCTCTAAAGGCATTCCGCAGGATAACGATCAAGATGCGTCTCCGAGAGGAGGATCACATCGGGATTATAGCGCCTCAAGACATCAAGAAGCGCTCGAACTGCCGCGGCTATGAGCATATATAGCCGAGAGTTTATTTTTTCCAGTCGGGAAATGGACTGGACTGTCGGTTATTGGTAGACATACCCGAGAGGGTATCTCTCACCGTCGGGTATTGATGGCACCGTCGTTTATTAGGGTCTTAGCCGACGGGCCGTCGGGTATAACAAATCACCGTCGGAAATAAGGGGATTTCTAGTAGTGGTTACCCAAACCACGTCAGTTCCTAGACAGGAGTTACATTGCTTCCGGATGGAACACACATCAGGGCCCGCGGATCCTAGTGATGGGGAGACAGCTCCATCTGTCTTTGATTTCTTCGACCTTCCAGAATCCTATGAATTATCATGTTCATTCTCTTCCGTATCCATTGCTGAGCCCAAAGGATCAGCCCCCTTTATATAATTTTTGCCCAATGCAGGATCGTTATCAAGGAGATGACCTCCTTTTAACCCTCCATTTAAAAGTTCCTTATCAACCATATCAGCTTCCTTTGACTTGGTCAGACTCGAAGCAGTGCTTTTGATTTCTTCAGCATGTTCAGTTTCCTTTAGGTGAGGCAAAACATTGTGACGCCAGCTAAAGGGGCTTGTAACAGTCCCCTGGGTAGTCTCTTTACCACTGCCTCTGCCACCATGACCCCTCTCACGACCACCTCTTCCTCTCTGACCCCCAAAATCAGCTCCTCGCACAGATTTAAAACCACGACCGTGTCAAGTATCCCGGTCAACTTTCAGGAAATCGCCCCACTGCAACTTGTCCTCCTCGTGTTCTCCCGTACCACACTCCAAAGACGTGTTCCCTATAAGACCACAAGCTCCACAAAATTTAGGAATTTTCTCGTATTTGATTTGGAATGATTTTCGCTGTCGCGCCCTAGAGATCGAAACAAAACGAGCTAGGGTTTTGTGCATGTCAATTTTAACCTGAGCTCTAATAAAATCACCCAAACCGTGAGACTCCATCTTAACCTTGGATACTATTCCGACCTTTTTCTTCAGTAAATTCTTAATCGGTCCTTCATCTCTGTATCCCACCGCCATCTTGTGAATTTGAACCCACGCCTCAAAGTAATTTAAATCAATAGAGTCAACCGATGCAAAACCATCATATTCTTCAATGGACACAGAGTTTTGTCGGAATAAACAGGGTCCTCCTTGGGTCACCTTCACCCAATCCCCAAGACAGAAACACTGTATATTGAACATATTGCCTTCTATGTGGTGAAACTTCACCTCCCGTGCCGGGCTCCAAGCTATACGCATGTGGTTCTCAAAAGTTTGTGGGCTGAACATATTCATGGTGTGGACTTTGGCGATAGCCATCCACTTGAGCACTGCATGCGGTTCTTGCACCTCTTCCTCAAACACGAGATCTTCCTCCTCGTCATCAGCTATGCCTAAGCGCTGGATCAGATCACCTAGCGTCTCCTTCTCCTTTCCACTCGATCTTCCGCCCTGGTTTGACGAGCTCCCACTAGAGCCTATCATGACAACTTTCCCACAGATCGAATTCATCGCAAGCAATCTCGATTCTTTCCCACGGATCGAAGTTGCCACAACCAATCTCGATTAGTCCAGAACCGAACAAACCTTGGGAGACGCAAACCCTAACCTCAACAACCATCATGGAACGCCAAGTATATCAGGGAAATAAGAAACTCCGGCGCCGACGTGAATCGGAGTCGGAGGCGGAAACCCTAGTCGCCTTCGTGCGCTAGGTCGGGGCGTCCGGGTCTGTCTCAAGTCTTGTTCGACAGCCTTAGTAATAGGGAGTTAGGGATGAAGCTGTCTATTGATTGTTGATTAGTCCTTCTGTATAATTTGATGGAGGCATGGGGGAATGCTATTTGGTTTATTTTTTTTATGATCCTGCTTTTCTTCCACGTGAACCAGCAATGCATAGTGCGTTAAATGGTCTTTACATTCTAATTTATTTGGCGTGCATCTCTTGGAACCTACTGTGCATGTCATGTCTTCTCCACTTTCTTCATTGGAATCTTAGAGTGAAGCTGAGTTATGAAGGTGGCAACCAATACACATATATCTTTGAAAATAATGATGTAACTTGCGTTAATCCACTTCAATTTTTGTTAGCACATTGTATCGTTTTGTTTAATCAGCAGAGTCATTCTATTTGAAGATTCTGTTGCCTACAATCGTTTTTGACGAGACGAACGATGTTATTGCGTTTCAATGTTCTTGACCCCTCTCTTGGCCGGCATAAGGCTTCACAAAAAATAAAATCAGGCAAAAGATGGTGGTAAAGGTAGAGTGGTGCAAGCCGTGCACAATGTTCGAAAAATATGGTGATAAAGAGTTATAGCGAAGTTGCGAAGGTGTACCTATAGACGAAATGACGTTGTAGCTTTATTTCCGGTTAGAAGGTTCTATTTTTGTGGTAATTCACTTCGGTTTTATTCAGCATGATGTTGTATCGACTTTGTTTAATTGGTAGAGTAATTTTGTTCTAAGAATATTTGCCTTTAATCGTTTTTTATGACGCAAACGATGTTATTGTGTTACGATGGGCTTGGCCCCTCTCTTGGCCAGCATAAGGCGTTGACAGAATGTAAAATCGGATAGTGGGGCGGAGGAGGGTAACTTGCATGAAGAAGTTGTAGCTCGCTGCATTTTGGTAAAGGGGAAGAGAGGAGAAGCTCGCACAAAATCGTTAGAAATGATGGCGGTAAAGAGAGAGACGGGGGATAAGTCCGGAGGAAAAGGAAGAATAAAAGAAGTCGGAACATTGTATATAGAGTGATGTGAGTGAAAGACAATTTTTTTTTTCCCTGAGTGTGAACAAAGCTAAAGCCAAAAAAAAACATACGAATGAGGTGCAACGCGCACGGCCGTTCCCTCGACATACGTGCCAGATCTGGTCTCGGCGCTGCGCCCTTTCCAACCGTCAAAAAAAAAAAAGCAAAGAAGAATCTGGCCTTTTAACCCAGCGGCGAAGATAGCATAGGCATCGAACCTAATCATCAACCACTAGCCTGCTCGCAGAAGGGGCAGTGCGTGTGCCCAGCGTAGTGCAGGTGTGCAGATGCATAGATTCTGTGGCCGACGTGCGTGGTTCACGCGTCGAAAGGAGCTAGAGCTCGCCGGCCGGTATAAAAGGAGGGGCGGGCTCGACGGTTTTGAGCAGCGAGATCAAACACGAATCAGTCGAGTCCGATCATCTCTGCCCGTCTGCGCGCTGCTTCTCGTAAGTGATCAGTGGATTCATTTTTCTGAACACGCGGTTTAATTGGCCGATCAGCTGGAGTTAAAATCTTTCGAGCAGTACGTACCAAAGATTTACCTTCTGTTTTCACGTTTTGTTTTTTGTTTTTGGTAGTGATCAACCATGGGTGGCGGCCACGACATGCACGGCGGACAGAGCGGCGGCGTGAAGGGGTTCGTGTCCAGCCTCGTCGGCGGCGGCGCGGGGAAATCCCACGGATACGGGTACGGCCAGCAGGGTCACGGCGGCTACGGAGGCAGCTATGGACAGGCCGGCTGCGAGCAGGGATACGGCGGCCACGGCCAACAGCAGCACGGCGGATACGGCGGCCACGTGCAGCAGGGGCACGGCGGATACGAGCACGGCTACGGCGGAGGACACGTGCAGCAGCACGGGTACGGCGGCGGACACGGGCAGCACGGATACGTTGGCGGCCATGAGCAGTACGGACACGGCGGCGGCCATGTGCAGCAAGGGTACGGGCACGCTGCCGGCGCTTACCCTCCGCACGGCGGCTACCAGGCGCACGGCGGCTACGCGCCGGCGGCGTACCCCTCGCACGGTTCACAGCACGGTACGTAACTCACTAGTACTACTTGTTATCATCAAGCGGTCTATCATCTTCGAGACGGAATTAAGCTGCAACTGCGTTCGTTCGTGCGTGCAGGGGGTCACATGGGATCGTACCAGACCGGGCACGGCGGCGGGTACGGCCATGGCCATGGCCACGGCGGGAAGTACAAGGCGGGCAAGCACGGCAGGAAGTGGAAGTGAATCAATTAGTGGATCGATATCCATCGCCGTTCGCGTGCTCGCGTACAGTATCTCCCAGCTGCTGCTTCCTATGTACTCCTACTCTATCACGTATGCATACTACCCAAGTAAAATAAAGAGCTACGCGCACGTGGTGTCTGATATATATAGCTTATGCCTGAGATGGTAAATGGCAATGATCTGTGGAGGTGCCTTGAGAAGAAGAGTTGGAGTACACAAGCTTTTTGAGAACGCCTAAAAGTTGTGAATGAAATCACAGCATATGTGTATCTCACTGGCAGAAAATAGGCCTATAGTCCCGGTTCGCCAGGGCCAATAGTCTCGGCCGCGCAACCGGGACTATCTCTGCGCGACTAAAGACCCCCCTTTAACCGCGCCTCTTACTGAACCGGGACTATAGGCCAAAGCACGTGGGCGGGTGGCGGAGGACCTTTAGTCCCGGTTGGCGACATGAACCGGGACTAAACTTTATTTTGTAATTTCTTTAATTCATTTGGGTTTCTAATTATTTTTCACACCAATTTTTTTTTTCACTCACTTTTTTTTTCTTCAGAATTTGTATTATTTGCTTAATGTCTAACTATAATTATCTCTAGTCAAATTACTTACTCGTGGTCAAACTTCCCGCTCGGTCACCAATCCTCCCACTACTCTAGCACTAGCACGCTTAATTTCCGAGTTCCATCCCGTCCCGAATCCAAGTGCTCACACACATGTATGTGATAGTAGTATCATATCAATCTTATTAACATGTTGGTCGATGCCACATTTCTTTATTGTTTGAATTTCAAATAATCTTTTAATAAACAAAAGTAATGATGTAATTAATAATTTTGAATAAATAAATAAACATTAACTTTTTAATTTGTATTATTTCTAAAAAATACTATTAATATATCAAAATATTCAGAAAATAAAACTAATTCATTTTTAAATCTTAAAAAATACAAATAATATATCAAAAAATTAAGAAAAATAATACTAATTCATTTTAAAATCTTTAAAATACAAATAATATATCAAAAAATTAAGAAAAATAATACTAATTCATTTTAAAATCTTAAAAATACAAATAATATATCAAAAAAATAAAAAAAATACTAATTCATTTTAAAATCTTAAAAAGACTAATAGGCTCTTCTATTATTTTTAGAATGAGTTCAAAAATGTATTTTGAAATAAATCCAACTGGATGAGTTTGGTATTGACTAGATATATGTTTTCCTGGCTTAGATTAAATTTTGGTGAACAGATATATAGAAACTTTGCAATGATAGAAATGTGTGTTTTTGTTTGTTTTCTTGATGTGTTTTTGTTTGTTTGTTTTGAAATGTGTGTTTGACATAATATAGAAATAGTATAGCTAGGAATTAATATAGAAATAATATCCATTACACTTTGCAACACTTTGTAGCTTTTTCAAAGTCATTTAAAACTAGGAAACAAAAATAGTTTTATGAACAACAAAAGACAAGTGATAAATCACAAGTAAAATACGAGTAGAGACATCACAATCATGAATAGAACACAATCATATCACATTCATAACATAGAGTCTTACGATCACACATAACACAAACATAAGTTTCACAATACAAGCTTATGCTTCAAGAGCTACATACTAAGATATCCATTACATACTAAGATATCCATTACATGCATATATCGAACGACATCTATGGCTCCGTCGAGTAGATGCGGAACAACTCGTACGAAACGTATGCATCTATGGCTGCATACTTGACGTTGGTCCAGTCCAGTGGGGTCTTCTCCCAATACCGGTGATTCCTGGAGGGGAAATGAGACTTCATGGTTTCGTAGCCCTCGTGGATGAAGGCAGTTGCCATGGGAGCCATCCCGGTCTTGGCCCCGTACAAATCATCAAAATGGATAAGGTCCTGAAGATCAATGTAGTGATCTTCAGGTATCACAATACCCAAGCGCTGCAGAAGTCATACCCCTTGTTGACAAGAAAATCAACAAGTGCCGGAGAATGCTTTGAACTACTGCAACAACAAAAATTTGATACGTGTTAGATATGTTGCAACACATGTATTTTTCAGATGCAACAAACAAATCGAAGATGCAAGATTGTACGTGTGCGTTACCTTGACCATTGGAAGACCAAAACGGACTCCTTGAACGCAATCTGGATGACGGCAACATCCCGTTGATCCGCCGTATACTCAAGATCAAGCCCGAAGAACCGGTGTTCATCGGGAGAGGAGAAATAGAGATCAGTCAAATGCCCAAGAGCACCAGGGAGCCTCTCGCAATTGTCGGTGTAGCACACGTCGAGACTCTTGCCGCATGGTGTGGGCACACGGAATCTCTTCCAAACTTCAGCCATGATGCTTGGTGGAGGAAGATCGAAGAGAGGGAAGAGAAGAGAAGAGAGGAAGAAACAGAGACTCGGGTGCGCACTGTAGCAATGGCGCCCTTCTGCCTCTCGCTCGCGAAATAAAAACCGCCGCGGGGGAGGCGAGCAGTTTGTATCTTTAGTCCCGGGTGGCCAGGCCAACCGGGACTAAAGACTGGGAGGCCAGCGGACTGGACCATTAGTCCCGGGTGGCCAGGCCAACCGGAATTAATGCCCTCCACGCGCCTCAACTCGCTTCCCAACCCGCGACGCATGGCCTTCTGTCGCGGGTCTCCTCCAGACCCGGGACTAAAGGCCCTTTAGTCACGGTGCGCGACGTTTGGAGACTGATGGGGGCGTATGGAAGGCCTTTTTTCTACTAGTGTCTATACTCTATAACCCCATGAAATTTCAAATACAAACTCAATCTACTCCCTCCGTCTAATATTAATTGTCTTAAAGTTAGACAAAAGTGGATGTAGAAATGTCTAGGTACATCCACTTTTGTTCAGCTTTAAGGCAATCACTACGGGAGAACACACATTTGCCGTGTGCCTTCCTCTTTACCGTGTGACAAATATCCGTGTGACAAATATCGGGGTGCACGGTAACATATCTTTGCCGTGTGATCGCACACGGCAAAGAGGGACGCCCGGTATAGGACTGTAAAAAGCATACGGTAAAGAAGGGACACACGGTAAAGAAACAACAAAACACATGGTAAAGAAGGACACACGTCAAATAAACGACAAAACACACGGTAAAAATCGACACGCGATAAAGACCGCGGACACGTGTCCAACTGAAACGGACGCATCACGGCGGATCTTTACCGTGTGCGAACACACAGTGAAGATAAATAGTTTGCCGTGTGTTTGCACACGGCAAAGAACCAACGTGTCCCTGCTCCCACAGGGCTCACTTTCAGCTCTTTACCGTGTGCCCGCACACCAGCACACGGTATACATGGGTCATTGTCGTGTGCAAACACACGGCATTTTTTTCATTTTAGATTTGGCTGTTTCATTTTTCAAATAATAAATTATAACATTATAAATCAATTTATAATAAATCCCCAAGCAACTGCATTCACTTTGCTACCACTTACGACTCACGTATATAGGTGTGTTAGAACGGTAGTTTCAGCTTTTCTTCGGGGAGGGGCTCCGGAGCGTCTGAATCCAACCCAAGCTTATGTTATGTCATACCATATGTGTTATAGTGTGGAATGGGTCTTGGATGTCCAAGATTCCCTCGCTCTATGTGTTATGGCTTCACCAGCGTCGGATTCTCTCTCGCGGGTTCCAGGACTACTCGCAGCCCGAAACCCCTCGGATATGACAGAACGGGGGAAATCTTGCCAATAGGTGGACCATACCATTGTCTTGGGTGTTCCTTGGTCCTAACCTAACACAACCAAGAAATTAGTTTCACTTTGCTACCCCCTTCCGGCTCACGTAGAGGGGCGAGAACGGCAGTTCCGTCTTTTTCTCCAGCGGGCCTAGGGTTTCTCCAGAGAGGGCTTCAGAGCATCCAAATCTCACCCAACCTATGTTATGCCGTAACATGTGTTAGAGTTATGGCGTCACCGGCGTCGGATTCTCTCTAGCTAGTTCCAGGACTACTCAAAGCCTGAAACTTTCGGATCTAACGGAACGGGGGATCTTTCCAAGAGGTGGGCCCTATCATTGTCTTGGGTGTTCCTTGGGCCTAACCTAACACAACCAAGAAATTAGTTCCACTTTACTACCCCCTTCTGGCTCACGTAGAGGGGCGACAACGGCAGTTCCGTCTTTTTTTCTAGCGGGCCTAGGGTTTCTCCGGAGATGGGCTCCGGAGCATCTGAATCACACTCAAGACTAGTTTATGCCATACCATGTGTGTTAGAGTGTGTCATGAGTCTTGGAAGCCAGAGATTTTCTCACTCTCTGCATTATGGCTTCACCGAGGTCGGTTTCTCTCTGGCGGGTTCGAGGACTACTCAGAGCCCGAAACTCCCAGATCTGACGGAACAGGGGGAATCTGACGGAACGGAGGGAGTACGAGGAGAGAAAACCAAAAAAAGGAAAATTCAACTATGACCAATGTCATAAAAAGACAAAATCTCATATTTCCCCCGGTTGGAAAAGGTTATTACTGTTTGTCTAGCGGCGTAGCAAAAAAAACGAGTTTATATTTTTTCAATCGGAGGGAGTACCTTATTCATCTGCCGAGTCTTCGTATTAGGATTCATGACATGGGGTTACATATCCTGGAGGTAGAATGTAGATGCTAACCGTAGGAAAGTTGCCGGTGGTGGGGACTCAAATTTACCCAGGTTCGGTACGTATAGCGGCGCCCTACTCTTGCAGTCTCATTGTATTAGGTCTAATGACTGGAGTACTAAGTACAAAGCACAAAACATAAGTATGTATTGTCACTACTAGAGAAATGGTTATAGCAGCATATCCTAACGCTGGCGCAAGGCCCATGTGCGGCGCCTGTGCTACGTAGGGCCGGCGAACAAGTTGTCTATGAGCCTGCGCTAAGATAAATACCCCAGGAGAACAGGGTTGTTGTGCGCCGGAGATAAAGGTGGCAAGGGCACTGCCAGACACTTTGGCTATATTGCTGGCGAATACGGACCAAATGCGCCTGCACTAAGTTGCTTTCTCGTTGGTGAATAAGGTGTGTATGTGCCCGTTGTACTTCCCGCCCACTGCCCCCCCATACCGCTAGCTCATAATACACTGGTTTGCATGTGGTACTTTTCACTACCTCAGGCGTATTTTGTCACTATGCGCCTGCGGTAACTTCTGGCATCAATAAGTGGCCAGCCATCCACCACCGCCTCTATCCACACCACTTACTCACCCGTACTCCAAAATCGGGCCATTAGTGTTCCAAGCTCATTCCCCCGGATCCCTTCACCCTTTTTAGCTAATTTAACCAATCAGGTTTGATATATTTTAGCTAGTTACCCTACCCCACTTACCCTCTTCCGTATCTCCACTAGATCTACTAACCGGAGACACTAGATCTCACCATAATGCACCATTAGCTACTTCTAGATCTATCACTCTCTCATCGATCGTCTCTCCGGTGATCTTTGACGTCGTCATCACGTCTATATATTTTGCATTATGTGTCATCTCAATAGGTGTGAGATTGGCTGGATGAATAACTCTATGAGTCATTTTTTTATTTTGCATTGTGTTGTGTTGTGTTGCCGTGACGATGTTTTGCCGAAATGATGACTCATTGCTGATTCGGCAAATTCCTGGCGCTCCGCGTCACCTTTTTTTTAGCAAAGGTCATGCCAAAAATTTCCATGAAAACTGGATCCAATCAATGGAATCTCTCTTGTCGTGCATACAACAATTGTCATTGCGATGAGGGAAATCGTGGTGCATAGATACGTGGTGTGATGCCCCGGGATCGGGCACTATGCAGATTTCAGCATTTCCACCAAAATCCACATAATAACCGATTCCAGGTTGCCACTTGTGATAACATTACAACAGTTCACGAATATTCCGCAACAACAACAGAAAAGATATATACAAGACGACTCAAACGAGTCAAGAATACAACCGATACAATACAAAGATTCAAATGACAGCGGAAGAAACAACATAGTGTCCGACTACGGACAAGATACAAATTGGACTAAGAGTTCTGAAGATAACCGATGGCGTCCAAACCCTGCCCAGGCCAAGCCGGAGGGATTCCCAAGCTAACGTCGTTAGACTTCAAACCTGTTGACTGCAATGTGGAATATGCAGCCACGAAATGGATTCGTGGGTCAGTACTATTAAGTACTGGCAAGTGGATACTCACAAGATACCAGCGTAACCAATCATCATGAGATACAAATACTTTGGGTACAACGGAAAGGAAGGGATTATTGCAAAGAAGCGGCAGCGGGCTGCACTAACTAACTACAGAGACGAGCTACAACATCCGGCTAAAAGAAAGGGATAAGAGAGCGTATCAGAACCAACTACAACTACTCACCAAACAATACCCATCCAGTGTTACCCCCTACTAAGGAAGCAACCCAAGGAAACTCACACTGTTGATTAAGGTGAAGTTCAGGTTATTGTGACAATATTCCTATTACTAGTCAAATTATTATTAATTAGGTGTAAGTTGTCCGAGTACTTGTTAGCCAGCACTTTCACCAAGTCGTCACATAATCGCGGACAACACGGATTCTCGAGAAGATTTATCCCTGCAGGGGGTGCTCCAGTACCCGTACACACTCAAGCCACCAACTAAAACTCAGGTTGGCTCGACACGACCCAAACCGTCTCTACAACCCATCCTAGGAGCCATGGAGCTATAAGGTCCCAGCCACGCAGCCGAATACTCAGCGCAAGTGTGCAAAACCCCCGCAGGACGCAACACCCCTGTAACATCCCAAGTATGAAAAACCACCCCTAGCATGTTTGTTTCTTGTTTACTTAAAGTATTGCATCATATCATCATGTTGTTGCATTTGTTTCATTTCTGTTTGCATCTGTTTTACCTTTGTTTCATAATGAAACTCAAACAATTTCAAATGTTTATTTCATACTTGTCATGTTACAATCTTTTTCAAATAAAGAAATGCAAATCAAAACCTCAATTGTTTTCATTTAGTTCCATAATGGTCAATTATTAAATTGTTGGGTTTAATCAAACAATTAATTGAATCAATTAATTCCAAATCATTTCAAAAATTCAAGCCTTATTCAAATGATTGTTTCATACTTGCTCTGTTACAACATTTGAAATAAAAATCACAAATAAAAACAACCATTTTGTTTCATTTTATTCCATGTTGATCACTTATTAAAATATTGGTTTTAATCAAACAATTGAATTCCAAATCACATTTAAAATTCAAACCAAATGCAT